>OZ012739.1:546452441-547730566 GCA_963859935.3 Lathyrus sativus | reverse complement strand
ACTTAAAATTAAATATTTACACCTCTCTTTGCCTTAATCTAAATGGCACATGTTCGACATACCCAGTAAGTAAGGTAGGGTCATTGGGCCCTATACTGAGCAAGGTAGGGTCACTAGGCCCTATAGGGAACTCCTCATCTTATGCAGATACAAATCCATATTTGTCTTAGACGCAACTTTTGTACCAGCTTCAACAGGAACCTCCTTATCAGATTGAGGAGGAAACTCATTATCAATCTGAGGAGGAATCTCGATATCATCATGTGAAGGAACTTCTACATCATCAACTTCTGACATCAAGATCTTTGGCCCGTATAACTCTGTCACCTTTATGCTATAAAGTGTGAGGTAATCGAGACTGCTCGATCGGTGAGAACCTGTGGGAGCTACTCCATCTTCCTAAGTTGCAACTGATCCCCGTCATCTCCATCACCTCCATCAGAGCTCTCTACAACTGCTCTCTCTACTACGCTGGTCAATCTAGGAACTATGTTGTCGTTTTTTCCTCTAATCTTGCCTATAGAAAAAAAAAATATAAACTATCGAATATTTAAAAATTAGAAAAAATTAACATGTATTTACTGGAATTTTTGAAAAGTACGGTAACCTACATGCGTTTTTATTGGCATTTTTGAAATTGTTGCGACGCATGTATGCATTTTTATCATACATTTCAAAAATGTCGATAAAAAGTGCATGTAAGTTACGACATATTTCAAAAATGTCGATAAAAATGCATGTAAGTTATAACATATTTCAGAAAAGTCGATAAAAATGCATTAGAAATAAGAGATTTTATTAGACATTTAAAAAATGTCGGTAAAAAAATATTTTCACTAAAAATCAATATGAATACTTAATTGTAAATATAAATACATAAATTTAACAAAAAATAACGCTTACTTGTAAACCTCTGATAGAATGTTCAAAAAATGCAGTAGAAATCAATGTTTTTCTAAAATCCAAAAAAAAATGACAAAATAAGTAGGAGAAGTTTCAATTTGTTAGGAGAGCTTAAAGTTGTAAGGCCCACAATTTGGTAAAAACACTACTAGTAAGGGGTGCCAGTTTAAAAGTATTGTGTGTCAGTTACAAGTCTCAATTTGTTAGGAGAGCTGAAAGTTGAAAGGCCCACAATTTGGTCAAGAGAACTATTAAAGATATATTTGGGTTAACATTTCAAATGGGCCCAAAATGTTACCTCAAATATAACAGCCCAATATGGGTAAATTCCAAAATTGAATAAGAAGTTTAATAAAAAAAGAAATTTCTATCTATTGTCTCTTTTGCAAGAAAAAGATTCTTCTACTTTCCCTTATGAAATTTTAGTTCGCAATTTTTCCAAAAAAATAAGTTTATTTATAATAAGGTTGGGAGATGATAGGAAAATTTAAATTTTTCCAAATGTCCATATAAGAAGTCATTTAAGAGGATAAGAAAAGACTTTATTAGTACACAGCCCATAGCCCAAAACTAAAGTCTTCTACTTTAATTCTGGGCAAATTGTTTTTTGCACCCTACAAGCTCTATTCTACACCCTTAAATTTCATCTGAATTGACGTTTTTATTTATTTAAGTAAAATAATCAAACTTTTATATATATATATATATATTTTGTAGGTGTCATGTTATTTTAAAAAAATATGACATGTCATGTAGGGGTGTATCCAAAATTTTGAAAGTTTGATAAACTATTTTTCTAGAATTATTTAAAATAATACATAGTTAACACAATTAGATTGTTTTTGCGGGAATTTTTGAGAAAACCAATAGTCGTATTTTTAATGATTAAAATACTTAAAGCTACCGAATTTTTCTAATTACCTAAAAGTTTGGATACCTTTTCTTATTTTACTGTCGATTTCAACCGGGTTTTTTTATATAGATATCAATCTTTTTGGTATCTACAAAAGTTTATAGTAATATTTGAAAATGTAAATTATAAAAATGTTAAAATTAAAATATTTGAAAACTATAAAGGGTGTGTGGGGTACATGCATTTATATATGGGGTTGTTCTTTTCATTTTTATGGATGCTCCCCTACCGATGTAAAAAGATATAATTGTTTATACTGTTCGGAGATATATTTTTAAACATATCTAAAATCACACTAATAAAGACGTTATAAATGAGATACTTTTATTTTATTTTAAAAAAATATTTGGAGATATATCTCTAAAATTTAAAGATGTATCTTTGAAAAGTATGTAGATGTTATGCATTCTAAAAATATGATTCATTGAGAGAGTTAGAATAGCCCTGAAACATGATTCTAGTAGTTAGAAAAATCATGTCTTAAAGATAATCTCATAGCTTATTTAAGACTTGTAATGCATACATTCACTCAAACAAATTGTTTCTTTTTGGATCAATTTATACATGAAAATAGATTCTATTTTACTACGGAAGCTCAAGATATTAGCTTTCATATAAAGAATTAATTTTGATGAAATCACTAAAAGTGACTCAAGTGTAACCAAACATAACCAGAGTATATAGTTGGCCGTGAACGAGAAAAGTTGGGGAAAATGGCACCGACATGAATATGAGGAAGGGAAAAACAGAGTTGTACCTTATTCTTCGAATTTGAGTGTTGAGAGTTGAGGAGTATATATTTACACACTTTTCAGAGATACATCTCTTAATTTTGGAGATGCATCTCCGTACATTTTTTTATGCAAAATAAGAGTGTCTAGATTACAATGCCTTTGTTGGTGTAATTTTAGTTACGTTCAGATATGCATCTCCTGACACATGAGGGATATTTTTTTTATTTTTCAGGGGTGTGTGTCGCCCCCTAAAAGTGGAAAGAGCGACTCCCTTTATATATCGTCCAGCCAATAGAACTGAAGGGCCACTATGTTATGGTTTAAGCAAGTAAACAATAATTTGATTTTCTCAATCCACTTTCTTAAATGTTGGGATTTATCAAAAATATACATGTATCGGTATAAGTGTAAAGGTCATTCTAGAGGTGCCTGAAGTTTCTTAAGATGGGCAAGGTGGTACTTCGCCCACATGAAAGACTCCGTAGGCGCCTATTTATCAGGATAAACATCCATTTTTCAAATAGGTCGCCCAGACTCTAGATGCCTTTCCCGATCCGTGAGAATGTGGAAAGTAACGTGTTCTAGTCCGCAACAAAGCACAAAGGGAGTTAAAGGGGATTCATCACATTCTCCTGAATGACAGAGGACTCATTGCCCCCACTCTCACGCTCTTAGGAGTGGTTACTACTTAACAGGAGCTTGAGATCCAGGCCATGGACTTCTATAAATACCTCGAGAGGGATCTAATCCATATGCATGATACCACATACAGAGTTCCTCGCGTTCCTGTGTGAGCTAAATTTAACACCACAACAAACTCTAAAAATCTCTGATAACCCTTAATCATTAGAGGTTATCACATATTGTACTTTTAGAAAGTACAATTAGCACCCACCATGGGCCTCGATAAAACTGACTTGGACCACACTCATTAATACCGACCACTCATTATCGCCACCTTCTTCCGGAGGATGCTTAAACAAAGTTCTGAGATCGTTGTCAACATCATTACAAGAGGTTTCACTGGCGAAGGAGAGTTCACTTCCTTCTAGAGGGATTATGCCTGGCATGTTTTGACGACAAACATAATACACACTAACATCCTTAACCATGGGGAGAGAGCCAAAATCTAAAATCACCTTCTCCAATAAAGATGCCATTGATATTCTCCTATAAAATAATGATCTCATGGTCATCATGTTGCAATATGATGATTATGATATCAAGCGAGTATTAATCGATCCTGGAATTTGAGTATATTTCTTATATTAAAGCGCTTCTCAACGACTCCATCTTGACCTAGCCAACATCAAAGCGTTCCATGGCTCTCTAGTTGGTTTGTCGGGCTAACAAGTATAGTTGAAGAGTCACGTAACGCTTGAAACAACGTTTGGCTCAGAGGCAAAGGTAAAAACCATTAAAGTAAAGTATCTCGTGATTGATGCCTTGTTTCCATACAATGTTATCCTGGAGATGTGTGCCCTAAATTCTCTATAGGAGGTCATGTCTACCCTTCATTTGAGCTCTAAGTATCTATTAGGTGATAAGCGAGTTGAGTTAGTTCAAGGGAGGCATGAGGTATCTCAGGAATGCTATCAAAACATATTAGAAATGATAAGGGAACACCTTGGCCAAAATGTTTTACCTAAAAAAGAAGCATGATAAGCAATGACCGAAAGTTAGGACCCCATACTGGGGACCTAAAATGAAAGGCTTACTCCCAGAAAGGACATGAAAGAAGTCTGGATTGGGCCCTTTGATCACCATGTCTCCAAACTAGGCACCTCCTTTTTTTAGAACGAGAAGGAGAAGTTGGTTGCCTTGTCATGGAGAAACATATATTTTTTCACCTGAGCTCCCTATGATATGCCATAAATAGATACAAGAGTGGTATGTGACAACCTCACCATTGATCTCGCGGTGAAGGCAGTGTCTTAGAGGAAAATTTAATGTATGCGTGGAGAAGAGCATGATCATTGATGAAGAGGTTCAAAAATTAAGAAAAGATACCTTTATCACTGAAGTGAAATTCCAATATTTGTGTCGACTTCACTGACCTTAACTTCATGTGCCTCAAAGACCCATATTGTTTGACCAATATAGATTGTTTGATTAACGGATCCTCAAGCTACAAAACATTGAGTTCCATGAATGTTTATTCTAGCTATAACCAGATCAAGATGGATGCACGGACGCACCCAAGAAAACATTCATGGAAGTTATTACTATAACGCCATGCCTTTTGGGCTAAAGAATATAGTCGCCACCTATCAGAGATTCGGGGATGCACTATTCTAAAAATAGATAGAGCACAACCTAGAATTCTATATTGACAACATGATAATGAAGACTCCATAAGGGAAGAGACACGTAACAGACTTGAAAGATATCCCAGAATTAGTCAGAAACTACAACATGCGCCTAAATCCCTCAGAGTTCTCTTTTGGCGTGAAAGTAGACAAGTTTATCATATTCATGTTAACCAAGATAGGATAAGTTTCAAGCCATCATCGAAATGAATAACCATTCTAACATTAAAAAAGTTCATTAGCTAACATGGTGTTTAGCCGCCCCATCTTGTTTCCTTTCTTGTGCACGTGAAAAGGCTTTCCATTTCTTTTCTACTCTAAAAAAACAAGATATGTTTGAGCGGACGAGCGAATGTGAGGAGGTGTTATTAAACTTAAAGGACTTTCTAGGATCGTCGTCTATCTTGACACATATGATTGTCGGTTTACCTCTATATCTTTATCTGTCAGTTACTTACCAGGCGACGAGTTCAGTGTTCGTCCAAGAGATAAATAAGGTTGATGAACCTGTCTATTTCATGAAGAAGGTGTTCAAGAGCGATAAGGTCTAATATCAAAATATTGAGAAACTTTCTCTAGCAGTCATGATAACCGCGGGGAAACTCAGAACCTATATTCATGGGCATTGGGTAATGGTAAAAACCAAATACACCATTCGACAGGTCCTAAAAAACCAGATTTAGCATAAAGAATGATATCTTGGACGGTTGAATTATCTGAGTATGACATTCTCTTTATACACAAAGGAATCATCGAATCTTAGGTAATGGTTGATTTTTATAACAAAATTCAATTCGCCACTAGGAGAGTGGGCTCCATCCACATAGACACTATCAGTATATGACGACTCTAAATTTAAGGTAAATAGTGTTAGGATAGTGTTGGAAGGACCAAATGAATTGTTGATCGAGCATTCGATGAAATTTGACTTCAAAGCTAGCAATAATCAGGCCAAGAATGAAACCCCGTTGCTAGCATGGTTCTCTCCCTTAAAATGGGCATGTTGAATCTAAATGCCAAAAGGGACTCCCAATTGGTTGAAATTCAAGTCTCTAAGGAATATGAGGCAAAAGAGCCCTAGCTTATCAAATAATTGAAAAAGGTATGTGACTTATCCAAATGTTTTAAAAATTTTGAGATAATGCATGTGCCCAGGGAACATAATTTTTGGGGAGACTTTATTTCCAAACTCCCCAACCCAAAAAGAATGGGCCCATAACCTCTTTGTAATTCAAGATACTCTCAACTTCCTTAGTATCCAGGCGGGTAAGACCTTGAAGTCTCCCAGCACACTAGTTGAATGAATCATGTTATACACTATCTATAATTAGATGAGATACCACAGGACGAGTTAGAGGAGAAGAAGATTCGTAAGATTGGAAAAGTACACCATGGTGTTAGGGAAGCTGTACAAAATTAGAACGGCTTCCCACATGCTCAAATGCCTAGAAGAGCATGAAGTTGCCTTAGTCCTCGTCGAGGTTTAGAAGGGGGCATGCGACAGTCTCATTAGAGCTCGAGCCCTGGCCCACAAGTTACTAAGGGTGGGATATTATTGGCCCATTCTAATGAAGTATAATATGGAGTTCGTCAGTAAATGCGAAAAATGTCCGAAGCACACCAATTTTCATCATGCACCGACTGAGATCATTCATTATGTCACAATGCCTATGCCATTCTACCAATGAGGCATGGATATTTTGGACCCTTTCCCCTTGCTGTCTAAGGATTTAAGGAATGCAATCATCCTAGGCTTCCAATAATCATAATTAGATCCATCCAGAATTGGGGGTCTATTAGTGAAACATATATCTTTATCCATAGTACCAAATTTTTTCCCCTAGATCTCACCCAGATTTAAACAGGCAGGGTGCCTGCTCTAATGCCAATTGAAAATTCTGGCAAGCACACGATGGATGTTATTCCCAAAGTTATAACATCCACTATGACATCTGCTACTTAACAGCTAATACTCAGTAATAATAAAAGCAGTAAATAAAACAACAATTGTTTACCCAGTTCAGTGTCAACAACACTTACATCTAGGGGCTACCAAGCCAGGGAGGAACTTCACTATTAGCAGAATTAATTCAGAGTCAAACACCACAGTTTGCACTCCTCACTTAAAACCGACCCAATGACAATTCAACCTATAGACACTCTAGACCTGAGTATACCCACTCATTCCCCCTCAATCACACGACAATGATATCAAACAATTACAAACGACAATATGAAGAGACACTTCATACACACCTTGATCTTGCTTCACAACTTTGATCAAGGAACTCACACACTCTTGCTTCACAGCTTTGAGTGAGACACAATCTAGAATCTACCTATCCAATGCAAATCATCCACCAGACAATTGCTTGGAGTACAAGTATTCCTAGACAGAATTCACACGTGAAGACTAGCCTTCTTCACTTACAAGGACTCTACAATCTGCACTCTTTCTTCTTCTGTTCTCCAGTGCTGCTATTCAGGATTGCATCTTCTGATCTCTATATCAGCTGTCAGTCCTTTTGGGCCTTGGTGCATTAATTAGGTTTTATCCATAACAAACCTATTCTCAATGTTCTGCACACTTGCCACTTATTCAGGGATATTCTAGTTCGCCTAGGGCTTCTAGAAAGTCTCCTGTATCTAACTTGGACACTTATTCTGTTTCCTGATTTATATGTACCAGAAAAATAACCTTGCCTGCTGGATGTCATACGTTCATTGTTATGACATTCTATATGACATTCAGCTTAACTAAGTTAACTTATAGTCAACTTACCCTGCATACACATCATTAAGTATGTCCTAACAATCAGTATGACATACATGCAAATTCTAAAGTTTTGCCACAAAATGCAGCCAATCAAGAGCACTTACAAACTCCCCCTTTGGCAAATTTTTGGCTAAAATAACCTGTTAACATATCAGAGTTTACACACAGCAGAAGACTTATGATGTGTCCTATCATGCAGGATAGTTGCTAGCTCAAGCGTCTCTGAGTCCTCACAATTAGCTCTTACTGTTAGCTCACTTTGTTAACCATTTGGTAGTTACCACTACAGATGTCACATCTATTTGAGTAACACTCTAGTGTTCTCCCCCTCAACTGATCAGATCAGTTGGGCACACAACCTGCAGATCATTTTGCAGTCACAGATACAAGCATCCATCCTGTGGATGTCCAGACATTCAGAATGACCTTCTGAAGTCACACACACTTATGCTACTCCCCCTGAAGAGTTGCACAAGATTCTCTGCACTTATTCATCCAGTCTGCTCTGGATGTTATGACCTTCAAGATAACATCCTGAAGTATACACACAAGGTTTGCTCCTAGTTCTAGCATACATTCAGTCCTATCCAGGCTAGATATATATATATATCACTTTATTGCTAATAACACTATCAACTATTATCACACATTTCATCAGTTGCACCTGTGGTTACACCTGCAGTCATGATAGTCTCATATGTCCAATGGCACATATGTCCATGCCAGTTTTCCTAGTTCTTCCACCTGCTGTACCTGCCTTGCCTATGTTGTTAGCTCACTTATTATTCTCTCCCCCCTTTTAGTCATAAATTAAGATCTAACTAATGATATAACAGAGATCAAAAGGTAACATAACAATTTTGGAGTGCACATTAAACTAACTGCTCATAGAGAGCATCACACAACCAGTGCAATTCTTGCTGTCAAATAGGTATAACCAAAAGAACTCCCACAAAAAAAAACATCAACACAACAGTTCACAAAACCATCTCAGCAACAATCAGCTTTGAGCTTCACATCACTTCATCAACATAAGTCATTCTTCTTCTTCAGATGCAGAACTGGACCTACCTTTGTCAGATTCTCCATCACTAGTCTCCTCAGCCTCAGGGGATCCATCTTCATCACTGTTCTCTCTCTCTCTCTCTCTCTCTCTCTCTCTCTCTCTCTCTCTCTCTCTCTCTCTCTCTCTCTCTCTCTCTCTCTCTCTCTCTCTCTCTCTCTCTCTCTCTCTCTCTCTCTCTCTCTCTCTCTCTCTCTCTCTCTCTCTCTCTCTCTCTCTCTCTCTTTGTCTGAATCAGCTGCCTGGCTATCACTCTCTTCTGCACCATTGTTTTGCCTATCCTCATATGTGAACTCAGCATTTTCATTTTGCTCAAGAGTCCTGATTAATGCTTCAAGAGTTCTTTTCCTCGCATCCAACTCCTGACATGTTTCCTTTAGTTTGACAATCACTTCTGCTTTTCTTGATGTAGACTGGGATGTCTCAGCTGATGTTGCAACAATGTCAGGAACATGAGTTCCAAGTAACAGCTTGGGATGAAATGATAAGGGGCTTTCTCGTTTGCTTGCAGCATCACTCTTTTTTAGAATGTTTGGATATTGTTTCAAAATAATGCCACACATGAGTGAAGGGAATGCAATGGGGCCCTTGATGCTATAGTTGCATGCATGCTTCATAGTTTGATAAAAAACATATGTTCCAAAATCAAATTTGGAATTGGTCCCAATAACATAGATGAGCTTTCTAAGAACAGCTGCAACAGTAGATTTATGGTTTGTGGGCACCCAATTTGCTGCTCCAATCTTATGCAACATAGCATATTTGACACTGAATTTGCTGGCAACTAGCTTTCCTTTGGATGGCCATCTTTGTACCTGGTTTCCTGTTATCACTTGGCATATTTTGTTTTCTTAAACATTTACATCAGGACGAGCTCTATCTGATCTTCCCAGATAGTTATTGATTGTTGTTGGAGTAAAAGTAACACACTCCACTCTTACATGCACCTTGCCAAACTCTTTAAATTTCCTGTCAGCATATTCCTCTGAGAGATTAACTATGAATTCTTTGACAAGTAATTCATAGCATGGAGAGAATTCACTAATTGTTTTCATCAATCCTGCATTATTAATGAGTTTCATGATTTCTTTACTCTCAAGAAAACTCTGTCTCAACACCCTTTCCACTGCCAGCCTTTTCTGAACAACATACTTCCATCTATTAACACACGAGCGGTAATGAAATGAAATGTTCTCAATTGGAACTTCAGGGACCTTTTCAGCCAGTTTGCTCTTGGAGGGTTTCTTCTTTTTTTGGATGTCAATGACATCCTCAGCAACATCAGACTCAGTCTCTGATTCAGTAACATATTCAACCTTTCTCTTCTTGGTGACTACTTTGCTCCAGGCTTTGGGAGGTCCAACTTGTCTTCTTTTAATTCTAGCCTTCCTCGAGGGAGTGTCATGTTCAACTGTCTTCTTTGTGAGGTTGTCTTGCTCAGCAACCTGTTCACCTGCATTTTTCTTGGGGAAACCTTGTTCAACCACCTTTTTATCTTTCCTTGTCATAAGCCTTTTGGCTATGCCAGGATTAGTGTTTGTTTTTAACTCATTATTAGAATATTCGTCAAGGTCCACCAACTCCGTATTCTTGGTGCCTTGCACATCATCACCTCCACCATCAGATACTACACCCTTGTTTCTCTCTTCTGATTTATGATCTTTCAAGGTTCCAACATTGGGCATAACATTACTTTGATCATGCACAGTTGGACCAGACCCCTCATTGCTGGGTGGAATGGGGATGTTCAAATCCCTAGCTACCATGCCAGCAATGATGTTGTGCGTTTTCTTGGCTCCATCATCATTAACATCAGAAGTTGCAGGAGTAGGAGTTTTACCTAAGGCAAGGTCTTTGGACCTTCTTTCATGTTGGCTCCTTGGATTTTTTTACCAGAACCCCTTCTGGAGTCATCATGCGCAGGGGTGCTATTTCAAGCACTGAGTTAGGGTTGCTTGACTCAGTTCCTATTTCAGACTCGTTGGTTGGTATGTTCTTGGAGGGAGAGGATTTTGGTGAATGTTGAGACATTGTACAAGATGTTTATCGTGTGAACAAGGGTTTACGTTTATTGGAGGCTGTAGAGAAGATGAATAGTTTGATGGTGAACCAAGTGGTGTAGACGTTTGATGTGTAGGGGCTCAAAAGATGATATGGCAAATGAAGAGGGAACTTAATGTATTGACTAATCAGTAAATCTTTGAATTTTAAGTTATAGTTCCCTATTCTCATTAATTTCTATAACTCATCATTACTCAAGGGCCTCAATTTTTGTAAAATATTTTTAACTTTATGGTCCTTGACACTTCTTGCACCAAGTTCAGCCCTATTCATTGCATAATCATCAGGTAATGCATGAATCCATTTACACGGGCTACCTCTGAGCATGCCTTCCTTGAACTCACCTGGACTTGGTTGAATAGTGCGCTGGATGTCACAGAACAAGGTCATGACATTTAGAGTGACATTACTTCTTTTAGGCAGGGTAGTATCCATGGACTCCATCAGGTTCTAATATAGCCTATATAGCTTTCCCTGATGACCAATGTTTGGATATCCCTTCTTGGCTTGTTTCCCTCCATGAGGTTTCTTGCATCCTGTCCTTCTTTCTGAGGCATACTTTGAAGATCTTCTTGCTGATGTGTTGGTTCTTCTCTGTGTTCTGTCTTTCACCAGCCATACCTTTTCCCTAGTTTCCTTTTTCTTCAGGTTATTGAGGATACTTCTGGGCTCCCATAGGTAGAAATTGTTCATTGCTCTGGATCCCCTCATTTCTTCCTCACCTTCTTCATTGAAAACCACACACTTATCCTTTGAGAAATGGACTTTTAGGCCTTAATCACATAGCTGACTTATGCTTATTAAGTTAACTGTCAGTTCTTTAACCAACAAGACATCCTTCAATTTTGGGGCTTTAAGACTGTCAAGTTGTCCAATACCTGTGATTTTTCCTCTAGCTCCATCACCAAAGGTTACATGACTGGATGTATGAGGGTTGAGTTTTGTCAAGAGATCCTCAATTCCAGTCATATGTCTTAAACAACCACTGCCAATGTACCAGTCCTCATGGGTTGGCTTCCTTAGAGCAGTGTGAGCTGCTAATGCCATATTCTTGGTAACCCAATGTCTTTGCCTATTAGGAGAACGTTTCTTAGTTCTTGCTTGATGCTAACTTTTGACATGAGCTCTCTATTCTTGATGAGGACGACTAGGAAATCCATGCAGCCAGAAACACACAGATTTGATATAACCAAGTTTTCCACAGTGGTAACACCTATACCCTTGGAATCTATTCTTAACTTGATTCTAGTTTCTGTTGGTTGGATGTTGTGACATTGGTCGTGACATCCTCTTTGGCTTCTGGACCTCAGGTTGTAATATCTTGAGTTTTAGCACAGGATCAACATATCCTAGTCCAGATCTATCTCCTGAGGTCTGTCCAATCTGAAGGATTTCCTCTAGAGTGTCAGTTCCAGAATTGAGCATCCTTATGGATTTTGTCATTTGATCCTTTTTACCTTTCAACTCATTCACTTCACTTCTGAGTGTGTTTATTGTGGCTAGATGCTCTCTCTTTTCAGCTTCTAGTTCCTTGATGATTTTCTTCTGTTGCTCTCCCTGCTGGTATAGTTCTGTGCTTTTGATATGAGGCTGTAATTTCCTCAAAAGTCAATTCTTCTTCACTTAAGTTCCCTTCAGACATGCACACACTGTTGAAAGCAGTGACATGCTTGGCAGACTCTCCTTCTGATTCACTTCCTGAGTCTTCATCAGACCAAGTGACAATTAGGCTTTTTCCCTTCTTTTTGAGGTATGTGGGACATTCCCTCCTGACATGTCCATATCCTTCACACTTATGACATTGGACTCCTTTGCTTTGGCCAACTTTGTCTTCAGCTTGGCTGCTGTCAGAGGAGCTATTTTTTATATAGGGCTTTGATTTATGATCTATTCTTTTGATCAGTTTGCTAAATTATCTTCCAAGTAGTGCTACTGCTTCTGACAAATTTTCCTCCTTTTTATCATCTTCTTCATCTGAATCAGTAGTGTTTGAGACAAGGGCTATACTTTTGCTCTTTTTCTCCACAGACTGGTCACACATGCCCATCTCAAATGTTTGGAGAGAACCTATAGGTTCATCCACCTTCATGTTGCATATGTCTTGAGCTTCTTCAATGGCTGTTACTTTCATAGCAAACATTTTAGGTAGGGACCTGAGAATCTTCCTTACAAGCTTCTCTTCAACCATCTTTTCTCCCAAGGCTCCTGAGGTGTTTGCAAGTTCAAGTACATTCATGTAAAACTCATGAATGGTCTCATCTTCCTTCATTCTCAGACTTTCAAATTTGGTGGTCAGCATTTGAAGTCTTGACATTTTGACCTTGGAGGTTCCCTCATGAGTAGCTCTGAGAGTGTCCCAAACATCCTTTTCCAGTTCACAGTGGTGTACCAGTCTGAAGATGTTTTTATCTATGCCATTGAATAGAGCATTCAAGGCTTTAGAGTTGCCAAGAGCCAGAGCTTCTTGTTCTTTAGTCCATTCCTCTTCAGGAATTTGCACAGATATTCCATCCTTGTCAGTCTTCATAGGATGAATCCAGCCAGAGTTTGCAGCTCTCCAAGCCTTGCTGTCTAAGGATTTAAGGAATGCAATCATCCTAGGCTTCCAATAATCATAATTAGATCCATCCAGAATTGGGGGTCTATTAGTGAAACATATATCTTTATCCATAGTACCAGAATTTGTTTTCCCTAGATCTCACCCATATTTAAATAGGTAGGGTGCCTGCTCTGATGCCAATTGAAAATTCTGGCAAGCACACGATGGATGTTATTCCCAAAGTTATAACATCCACTGTGACATCTGCTACTTAACAGCTAATACTCAGTAATAATAAAAGCAGTAAATAACACAACAATTGTTTACCCAGTTCAGTGTCAACAACACTTACATCTGGGGGCTACCTAGCCAGGGAGGAACTTCACTATTAGCAGAATTAATTCAGAGTCAAACACCACAGTTTGCACTCCTCACTTAAAACCGACCCAATGACAATTCAACCTAGAGACATTCTAGACCTGAGTATACCCACTCACTTCCCCTCAATCACACAACAGTGATATCAAACAATTACAGACGACAATATGAAGAGACACTTCATACACACCTTGATCTTGCTTCACAACTTTGATCAAGGAACTCACACACTCTTGCTTCACAACTTTGAGTGAGACACAGCCTAGAATCTACCTATCCAATGCAAATCATCCACCAGACAATTGCTTGGAGTACAAGTATTCCTAGATAGAATTCACACGTGAAGACTAGCCTTCTTCACTTACAAGGACTCTGCAATCTACACTCTTTCTTCTTCTGTTCTCCAGTGCTGCTATTCAGGATTGCATCTTCTGATCTTTATAGCAGCTGTCAGTCCTTTTGGGCCTTGGTGCATTAATTAGTTTTTATCCATAACAAACCTATTCTCAATGTTCTGCATGCTTGCCACTTAATTCAGGGATATTCTAGTTCGCCTAGGGCTTCTAAAAAGTCTCCTGATATCCAGCTTGAACACTTATTTTGTTTCCTGATTTATAGATACCAGAAAAACAACCTTGCCCGCTGGATGTCGTACGTTCAGTGTTATGACATTCTGTATGACATTCAGCTTAACTAAGTTAACTTATAGTTAACTTACCCTGCACACACATCATTAAGTATGTCCTAACAATCAGTATGACATACATGTTCATTCTAAAGTTTTTCCACAAAATGCAACCAATCAAGAGCACTTACATGAGCCATTAAAGTAATTCCATAACTAAAGGTTGAAGAAGGGAAAGTTTATGCTGAGTGTGAAATTAGGAAGCAAACCCTGATGTCATACCCAATGATGCACCATCAGACTACTTCTAGAGTACTGGAACTTCTCCATATGGGGGTTATGGGTCCTATGCAGACAAAAAGCTTGGGTGGGAAGAAGCATGTCTATGTGGTTATAGATGATTTCTCAAGATTTACATGGGTAAACTTTCTTAAAGGAAACTTATACATCTTTGAAGCTTTTAAATATTAATGTCAAAGTGTTCAAAAGGAGCAAAAGAGTAGGATTGTCAAGATTAAATGCTATCATGACAAGGAGTTTGAGAATTGCCAATTCACTGAACTTTGTGAGTCTGAAGACATCAGTTATAATTTTTCTTCCCATCTAGATGGACTTTTTGAGCAAAAGATCCGGAATATACAAGAATTAGCTAGAGTCATGCTTCGTGATAAGCAAGTACCGAGTCACTTTTGGGCTGAAGATATGAATACTGCATGTTATACTCATAATATAGTCACTTTGCAAGAGGGAACTTCATTCACTCTCTATGATCTATGGAAAGGAAGGAAGCCTACACTGACATACTTCCATATTTTTGGTAGCAAATGCTATGTTCTGACTAACAAATACTAAAAGGGTAAGATGGATCCCAAAAGATATGAAGGGATATTTCTGGGTTACTCTTCAAGTAGAAGAGCTTATAGAATCTTTAACTCCATAACTGGGATGGCAATGGAATCTATCAGTATGGTGATTGATGATTTACTTACAAAATAAATGATGCATGTTGAGGACAATGTTGGAACATCCTCTATGTAGACTAGTGAGGCAGGAAAAGAGGAAAGCTGTAATTTCTCTCGCATTGTGTCAGATAACTCTCAAATCACTTCAGTTCTTTCTGGTAAGGGTAATTCTGATCAATCCAAGGTTCTCAGTGTAAGACACTCTATTGAAAGAAACATTATTGGGTTTACAAAGGAAATATCAAGCTCATGTCTTGTCTGCAAGCTTGAACCAAGAATGAGTTTTATTATTCTAGAGAAGAAGATCTTGAATTGCATCATTTGAACAAGGTATGATATGCATTACTTCTACAACATAAAGTTTATGGTGAAAAAATTATGCAAGGTAGAATGGGTGAGTGATATGTATGACAATTTATCTCTGACAAAAAGTCAGACTGCCTGGATTAACAAGAAGCAAACATGCGTTTCTTGGTGTACTATTGAAGCTGAGTATGGTAAAATTAAAGGAGGTTGCTTTCAATTAGTATGAATGAAGCAAATGTTGAAGAAACATGATGACAAGGCTGATGTTCTGACATTATATTGTAAGGGTCTGAATGTTATCAGATATTTCATCTGAAACAAGAGCCCTAACATGTATAATCAACTAATCATGAGTCTTGATAAAGGAAAGGTTGTTATTTTGAAGTGTGTGGATATTAAGGATTAGCTGATTGTTATGTTTACTAATGCTTCATATGGAAATGATCTTTAGGACATGAGTTTTGAAGTAAGAACTAGCAATGTTGAGGAATTGTAGCAATTATAGAAATGGAGGAATACAACACATATTGCATTTTTCCTCTATTGTCTGATGCTTGGTAGGCCTGAGCAAGTGTCTGTAGTTAAGGGTTGGAATAAATGATCTCTGTAAGATATAAGCACTGATTTGAAGAAGACGTATTTTAAGGCTGTAACGAGGGAGTTCAGTATCAACACTCCTAAATCATGTAATAGCTTCAAGGAGTGTAGAAGGATCTTTGACAGAGACAAGAGTTGGAAGATCATCTATATATGATCTGATTGTGTGATTCCATCTATTACTGTTTGTTTCCATTAGTGTTTATGCTTTATGCATTATTTGTGTTTGGTTCCATATGTGTGTTTCCATTTTTTCTTGTTTACATTTACTCTAATTTTGTTAATTTTTGGCTAAAAAGAGGGAGTAAGTGTTGATATGTTTGTTGTTTCTGGTGTTGAATCAGATGTCATGACTTATTGTCATGTCCATACTACTTAGAAAGAGTAGTTTTCACTGTTGTTCTTGTCTTTATGCAAATTTTTAGGGCGAGCAAGATAGTCTGTCATGCTTGGTGCTACTGATTTGGAACCATATGATGTGTCTGGGAGAATGTATTTTCTCTGTAGTAGGTTGTGATGCTCAAGGGGAGTGTGCTTGTGTTTTGTGTTTTTGAAGTTCGGTTCTATTGTATGAACTTGCAAGAGTTCATGTATTTTTTTTCTTGTGATTTTGGTTTTCCTATTCAGGGGGTACTGGTTATGTATGACAAGGGAGTTTTTTACCTGTCTAATTTGTAGCTGCAAAGTTATAGTTTGTATAAAGCTTACATGTTCTCATGTAGCTTATTTTGTTCTGTTTGATATATGATGTCAGATTAGATGTCTTGACATTGTGATGTCAAGTGTGATCTACTGCCTTAACAGTTTTTGGGTATGTGGTTCTATTTTGATTCCGCTGTGTATGCCTTTAATGTGTGCTAAGGTTGTTTTAGCCAAAATTTGGCAAAGGGGGAGATTGCAAGTTTTGTTGTTTTTATATTGGCAATATTTTGGTAAAACATTCTTCCAACAAGATGTTAAGCCATATGTTTTGTCATGTCAGTCTGACATCATGTTCAGTATGATGTTGTGACATATGCCAGGACATCTTGTACCAGAAAGTTAGGGCATGATTGTTTCGGTATTTTTAGTGTGATTTTTGAGTGTGTTTTAATTCACACGTATGCGTTATCTAAGGAGGGATATTGTGGGAAATTCTGTTTTGACATATTGTTTTGGATTTTGTAAAAAGGATCCTTGAGCCTTTTTAGAAAACTTTGTATTTTGTTCCTATTTTTGTGCAGGAAAGTATCTAATGATTGAATGCTTGATTCCAGGCATTTTGCATTTTGTTTTAAGAGCCCAATCCCATGCAGTTGTGATGTTTATTTAAAGGAGTCTCTAAACCTAAAGAAAGCATATATTTTTTTGAAGAAATTAGGATTAGGCGTGTCTTGGAGTCTGTTTAATATTTATCGTGTTTTTTTTTGTATGTCCCTCATGTATCTTCTAATGCATTGAGGTAGACTGATTGTTCGTTGTTAATTTTCTACTCTAAAGCTTTTAATTAAGAGTGTATTATTCTTGGTTGAAGCTTTTAAGCTAAACCAAATATTGTACTTGGAAAAGTTGGTACTTCTACTTTGGGAAGTTGTTGCATTGTCACTAATTTGTGACTGATTAGGAAGTGAGAGGGGGATCTCATATCTAGAGGGTGTCTAGGTAAAATTTGCACAAGGTAGTGATTAGGTGAGATGTTGTAAACGGGGGAGTTTAGCTTTGAACTAATACTATTATAGTGGATTCCCTTCTTGGCTTGGTAGCCCCCAGCTGTTGGTGAGTTGCACCGAAATGGGTTAACAACTACTGATGTTGTTTTACTTTTCTGTCATTTAAGTTTCTGCATTTTTGTTTGTGTGATCATGATGTTTTAATCCTAGTGTTGTGACATCTGTCTCAACATCTGGTATTTGCGTGCCAACATTTCACTTCTTGAGCCTTATGAACATAGACTCTAGCAGACAAACTGATTTGACAATGCAACTTGCATTCTGTAGTACGAATAGCTTCAGCTTTGCTACTGTTTTTGAGCGGTCATCAGAAACTAATAGTCACTAAGTGTAGAGACAATATATTGTTTCTTCTGATGCTGAGGCCTTCATTTTCAGAGTCTACGACAGACATCACTTAAATAGTGTTCTTCAGATTCTATGTCATCGGGATCAAGTAACTCAGGTGTGCTTTCATATCAGATTTTGAATATATATATATATATATATATATATATATATATATATATAATATTATATATATATATATATATATATATATATATATATATATATATATATATATATATATATATATATATATATATATATATATATATATATATATATATATATATATATATATATATATATATATATATATATATATATATATATATATATATATATATATATATATATATATATATATATATATATATATATATTTAAGCATAAGAACCTGCATACTTGAACGCACATTATATAACCCCATTGTTCTTTTAATATTTTGTTATCATCAAAGCCCAGGTTATATATCATGAACAAATATTGTCCTAACAGCTTCATCAAAAGAAGGTTTGGGTGGAACATTCTCATTGATGTTAGTTCTAATAAACGCTTGGTCAGAGGTAGGAATGTAAGATAGTAGAAAATTTTCATCTATGGGTTCAATGTCATGGTCAAAATTAAGGGATAGGTTAGAGTTGTATCATAAGTGGATGGGTTTGGAAATCAGGGATCTGAACTCATCATTTTCAACAAAGTCAACAAAAGTTTCAGAGTTAGGTTTAGAGATATCTTGAATTGTATTATCTATAGGGTGATTATCCTGAGCAAGAGGAGTTGAGATGTGCATGGGAGATGTTTCAGGTGAGTTTTCAGTTTGATTATGGTTAGATGGTGATGGTGAGGATGTTCTAGGAGTTGGTTGGATAGGTTCTATAGAAGGTGATAGAGAGAATGGCTTGAAAATCATGTTGAGGGTTTTGTTTATGACGAGGGAAGGAATGAGAACACTGGGGAAAAGAATTGATGAAGAACTTAAAGTAGCAGAACCATACATAGAATTGTAGGTAGAGGTAGCACAACTGTAATAGTTGGTACGAGGTTTAGCCGTAAATTGTGGGTAGTGGAGAGAAAATCTTTTATAGCCATTTCTAGTACAATCCATTTGATTTCGCAGCTTAACTTGTATTGTAAACTTAGAGTATTCATTCTTTATCTTTCACTAAAACACTGTGTCCTACTCCAAATTTTGACTACCATCTTTTCTCTTTTATTAATTTAGAAAGTAGAGCGCTAACGCATCCTAAGTACCTTTATCAGGCTGCCACACTCTCTGATATTATTACTGTGAACATTGTATAGACACGCTAAGAGTTGTTGTTCATACTGCGTAAATGTTTCTCTTGTACTTAAACATTGTGTTAATCTGCTTTATAGAAGCAATCATTGTAAACTCAAGGACTGGAGGTAACTTTGTGGTGTTTGTAGTCAGTTGATTATAGTGGATTAAGTCCTTGTGGTGTTTGTAGTCAGTTGAATATAGTGGATTAAGTCCTTTTGAGAAGGCGAAATCACCTTGGCGGGTGGACTGGAGGTAACTTTGTTAATAATGAACCAGGATAAAAATAACTTGTTATTTTTATTATTCTTGTTCTTGTTTGTTGGATTGGTTTTGAAAAAGTATTGATTTTGAGAAACTCAATTCAAACCCCCCTTTCTTATGTTTCTCATAACCTTCAAGCCAATGTTTTAGTGAAAAAGAAAGAATTAATATTCTAAGTGTACAATACAAATTAAGCTGCAAAATTATAAGGACAATACTGCAAACGACTATAAAATATTTGTTATCTACTACCCATGATTTACGGTTGAACCTCGTACCAACTATTACAACTGTGAATGTAAGGAAATTTCTAATTCTATCCTCCAATGATCTCATTCTTCATCTATATAAAGAGGACAAATGAACTGTGAAAGAATAACTTTTGAACAAGCTTTTACGAAGAACTTGAAGAAATCTATGCAGAAATAATTTCAATAAAGAGAAAATCAACTTCAAGAAAGAGAAAATAGAGAAAAAAACTTAGCACTTCATTTCAAATATTTCGAAGTGTAAAGTTTGATTATCACTTGTGTATCTATTTATTTAGAAGCAACTTTGTAAACATAAATCTTGTATTTAAGAGTTGTAAAATTCCTTGAGGAACTAGGGTATAGTCAGAAGGCTTAATAAGTCATTGACGGTTAGTCTTTGAGTTGTAATTCCTTAAGGGACTAAGTTTAGCCATGATCCTTAAGAAGTCACTTACGAGTATTCTTTGAGATTGTAATCAATTTGATTATTGGATTAAGTCTTGATGAGAAGGAAAAATCACTTTAGCGAGTGGACTAGATTAACCTCGTTACTAGTGAACCAGGATAAAAACATCTTGTTATTTTTATCATTGTTGTTATTATTTTTGGGATAACGAAAAACTGTCATATTTGAAATCCAATTCAATCCCACTCTTTCTTGTATTTCTTGAACCTTCAGATTGTAGATTAATCAAGTCCATTAATAATATTCTCAAAAGATATGCTGAGTGTTCAAGCTAAGTTTGTTTTTCTTTAAAACCAATCATGTTTGCTGGAGCTATAATCCAAGACATGCACAAATTTCTGCCTAAGATCCTTGGATTCAACATGGCTCATGCACCTTATATCTACCTTAGTATTCAATTTTTTAGGGGCATAACTAAAGCTAAATGCTTCTAATTCATTGTATACAAGATCAAACTTAATCTTCCGATTGGAAGACTTCCTTTCTATCAATGGCAAGTAAACTTTAGCTAGTGAAATTTGTTGTCCATAGTCATGGGATCTCCATTGCCTCTAAAGTAGTAGAGTGTATCTCAGACGGTGCTTGGAACTTCCCCTAAAATTGGTACAACATCTTTCCATTTCTACATCAAATAATTCATTAGATTTTGCTTGATAACTTGAACTCTGATGATATGGTCATTTGGCTCCCCACTCAATCTGGTACTCTAGATTTGAAACAAGCACGTTGATTCAAAGCCCATTCTATTCCTCTTCATTGGAATATGACTATTTGGAGTATGGTATTCCTCCTTCAAAATCAAAATTAGCTTGGGAAATCATTTTGGATAAGGTCCCCACTGATGATCAATTGAAGTTAAGGGGTTGCTTCATGGTTTCTAGATGCAAACTGTGTAGGTCGACAGAAGAAACTTTCTAACACCTCTTATTTAATTGTCCTTTCTCTAATGAAATTTGGATCTGGTTCTATAATACTACCATAATTGATAGTACTCCTTAAACTTTTGAGGATTGGTGGACTGCCTGCACCATTTATAGATTTAAATAATGCTCTCCCTCATATTGAAGGCTACAATCATTTAAATTTTTTGGTATCTTTGGGAAGCTATATATTGCGAAAGATTTAAGAGTATTCTTCCAACTTGCAAAAACACAATTTAAAAAATTCATTCTCTCTTCTTCTTCTTCTAACTGGAAAAAACTCCAATTCGAAATCATCCTCTTCCATGGATGAATTCCAAATAATCAAAGCTTTCAACATCAATATAAAGCCTTCTAGAGCTCTGATGGAAGTCCAATATTTGATATATCTTTGGCCAAAACTCGAACTAAATTCCTGCTTCCATTCACTTTTAAGATGAAAATTTACTCACAAAAGATCCAAAAGAATGTTACTCTTGAATGTTTATGGTTTTGCAGGGTTTAACAAAGGAAAACAACAGTTGCAAGCAAAAAGAATCCATGCCCTACAAATTTTGCATCGCGAGAAAACACTTTGCTACGCAAAGGTCACAATTCAAGGCTAAATTGAGCAAAACCAAACAGAAACAGAAACAAAATCAAAAGTCCCAAATTTTGCTTAAAACGAAGGAAGCGAGAAGAAGTGAAAGACTTTCACATTGCAAGACAGGGTTGCGCTACGCGAGGAAAAGCGAGCTGAAACAGAAAGAAATAGAACCAAAACCAACCAGTTTCGCTTGAAGTAATAAGAAGCAAGCTGCAGCAAGAGAACTTCGCTATGCGGACTTTACGTCGCATAGCGAAGTATGCGGTTTCCAGGGGCAGTTTGAAATTCTTAAAGGCTAAGGAAGCTAACTTCACTATGCGACCAAAATTTCGCATAACAAAAGTCATTCATCTCAACCAGTATAAAAGGGAAGACAACAGAGGCATTAAGGGCATCACAGCTTGAATTTCACTTATAATAGATATTAGTTAGATAGTTCTAAGTAGGGAGAAGAGTGTGGAAAGAATTGAGATGGGTTCGCGTCAAGAATCGAGGGATCATCCTTGACGCAAATTCATTTCCAATTCTTACATTTTATACAAGCTACCATGATAATAGATAGCTGAAGCTCTTCTCTTGTTAGGATTGGAAGGAAACTATCGTAATCATATGTATTTATTAATTCCTTCTTTGATGAAATTTTGTTCTTCATATTTATCTATTAAATCTTATTTTGTCATTATGAACTTATGAATATGAATCGTGATTGAAAAATATATTTGTATTCAAGTTAAAGATTATAATCGCTTAAACGCTATGTTCTAGATATAGAACTGAGGGTTTAACTTTCATAAACAATATTCGGTTCTTAATGTGATTTTTTTTAGTTTAATTGATTGAGAAATCATCGGTTAAACTAAACCAATTGAAATCTCAACAAACATATAGACATGTATGTTGTTGTGAGTGAATTCAATGAAGGTAATGTGAAAATTAATTTCTTTAAATAAGTATCAACCAAATACATACGTGCACGATAGTGGAATTTCAATCCTAACAAGTTCTCTATCATTTAAATTTTACTTTCTCAAGTTTCAATTTTATATCCTGTTACTTTAGAACAAAACCAATTTACAAACTTCACTTAAAACGATAATAATTGTCTTAACGTTGGTAATATCACGCTGGTCTCTGTGGATACGATACTTAATACTTTCTAACATCAAAATGGCGTCGTTGCCGGAGACTGGCGTTTAAATTTACAAACATATCGACTATTGATATCTTTTTAAGTTGTATATTTGTTAAAAGACTGTATATATCTTTCCTCTATCTTACACTCCCCTAACGTTGCATTGGCTAGAAATTGCAATCTTTGTGTATGAAAGGTACAAAACTGAAACACTTATTACCTTTTGATCCTGAAATCGAAAGGACAATCCGACGAAACAAACGACAAACAAACAAATAGAAAAAGCTAGCCAAACAAAGCTCTCAAAAAGAAGAGCTTCCACCTCAACAACTTCAACCAAAGACACCATGGCAGAATGTGGACATGAAATTGTTAATTGAGGACCTTCTCAAAGTAGCCCTAGATGGTTGGCCCGCCTCACCAACAATCCAACCCACCGACAAGCTGAAATGAAAACAAGATTACTCTAAATCATTTATGCTAATTCCTTTGCGGACATAGATCACGAAGATCCATAAACTTACCTCACCAAGTTTTATGAATTAGTTGATACATTGGGAGCACTGGAAGCGGAAGAAGAAGCAGTCTTCATGTGAGTGTTTCCGCGTTCACTAATTGGCAAAGCAAAGGATTGGTATTTGGACCAACCTACTCAAACCATGGACAATTGGAATGTCTTAGAGGAAAACTTTCTGAATCGGTTTTTCCCATACAACAGATTCATGGATGCTAAAACAGCTATAGGTGTGTTCGCTCAAAGTACAATAAAAACCTTATGTGAAGCATGAGAGTGCTATAAGTCTATGCTACAGAAATGTTCAAATCATGGCTTTGATGAACTCACTCAAATATACATCTTCCGCAATGGATTACAACCACAACCAAAACTTCTTCTTGATGCAACTACCACTAGTTAGTTACTATCCAAAAGTGTTGAGGAAGCAGTGTCTACCATTAATCGTATGGCTCTCAATGACCATCAAGTTCAGTATGATAGAGGCACTGCACAACGGAAACCAGGATTACTAGAGTTAGGCCAAAACGATGCAATATTGGCACAAAACAAAATCCTCACTCGGACAGTTAAGGAATTGACCAAGAAGCTTTCCAAACTTCCACAACAGCTCAAGGAGATACACAACTCGACAAATAAACCGCATCAAGTAGCCGTATGTGAATTATGTATCGGTGACCATTCTATAGGTTTTTTCTCTCCAATAAATGAAGAGGTCAATTATATGGGAAACCAACAACGAGCAGCACCATATCAAGGAAATTCAAACTACCAATGCAGAAACAATAACAACTATGGTCAAAGTTGGAGGCAAGAAGTAGGAGCATCAAACAAGCCTAACCAATATCAATGTTTTCATCAATAGCCACAACATACAACTTATCCAGACAGAACCTCCAAAATTGAAGAAATATTGAACAAGTTCATGAAATTATCCATCACAAATAAAAAAAATACGGATGTATCAATAAGAAACTTAGAAATAGAAGTTGGACAGATTGCAAAGCAACTAGCAGATCAACAAGGAGGTACCTTCACAGCCACTCCGCAGACAAATCTAAAAGAACATTGTAAGGCAATAGCTACGTGAAGTGGAAGGATTATCAATCCAGAAGCAAGCGGGAATGATGGTCGAGAGGAAAGAATCCTTGAAAACAGAGAAAAAGAAAAAGAAGAGGAAGAGAAAAAGGAGAGGAAAGAAGAAAAAAAATTAAGAAGTAGTTGAAAAGAATACAAACGAATGTGATGAAAGGAGAAAGCAAAGAGAAGAAATGGGAAAAATGATCACTCCACCAGTACATAATCTACCATACCCTCATGCTCCAACCAAAAAGGATAAAGAAAGGCAATATGCTCAATTTTTGGATATTTTCAAGCGATGACAAATCAACATTCCCTTTGCAGAGGCACTCGAATAGATGCCTACATATGCACGATTAATGAATACATCTTGATGCAAGCTGTAGTGCAATCATTCAACATACACTTCCATAAAAGGATAAAGATCCAGGAAGAGTTATGTTGCCAGTCACAATTGGAGATGTAAACATTGGGAAAGCTCTAGTTGACCTAGGCTCAAGTATCGATCTCATTCCACTCTCAGTAATACGAAAGATTGGTGATTTGGAGATGAAGGATACCAGGATGACACTGGAATTAGCCAAAAAATCAGTCACAAAACCATATGGTATTGCAGAAGACGTATTAGTTAAGGTAGATAAGTTTTTATCCCCTATCAATTTTGTTGTTATGGATATAGAGGAGGAGGATGTACTTCTGATTTTGGGGCGTCCATTTATGAAAACTGCACGCATGATGATTGATATTGATGACGGTTTAATGAAAGTACGCGTTCAAGATGAAGAAGTTACATTCAATCTATCTGACGCCATGAAGCATTCCAAGGATAAAGGAGCTTATTTTCAAGTAGATGTAATTGACAAAGAAATACTTGAAGTCTAAAAGCAAGCACACTTGATAGCACCTTTAGAAAGAGCCCTCATGGATTTTTTTAAATATTCTTGATCCAAAAGAAGAAAAAGAACTCAATGAATGTTTGAAGGAGCTAGATTCAGCAAGGAAAGTACTATTGAAGGAGACTAAAGCTGAGGACTTAAAGGAAAACTCAGTAGAAAAAGACACCAAAGTAGAATTGAAACTATTACTGGATCACTTGAAATATGTGTTCCTTGATGATAAATGCAAGAAGCCGATAATAATCAGCAAAACTCTGACTAGCCATGAAGAAAAGAAGCTTGTTCAAGTTCTTAAAGAGAATCAAGTTGCAATCGGTTTGGTACTTTCATATTTGAAGGGCATAACTCCATCATATTGTATGCACAACATTATGATGGAAGACAATTTCTAACCAATTGTCCAAACACATCGGCGATTGAAACCAACAATGAAAGATGTCGTACGCAAGGAGGTAGTTAAGATGTTAGAAGCATGAATGATCTATCCAATCTCAAATAGTCCTTGGGTGAGTCCCATGGAGGTGTGAGAAAACACAAGAAATGGGGGTTTGAATTGGGTTTTTAAAAATGAAATCTTTTTGTGAAACTCAAACAAAGATCACAAATAGACTAATCAAGAAAGAAAGACAAACGATATATCCTGGTTCACTTGAAAACGATCAAGCTAATCCATTCCACCCGCCAAGGTGATTTTGCCTTATACACAAGGACTTAATCCACTATAATCAACCGATTACACTGCACTAGCAACCACTGGTGACTAACGACATAGGAAACCGCCTCTTCTTAAGGATTATGACCCAACTGGTCCCTTAAGGAATTACAATCTGCACAAGAAACCGTTGGTGACTAACAACAAGGACTAACTGTCTCTTCTCAAGGATTCTGACCTAATCGGTCCCTTAAGGAGTTATAAACAACAGTTTGAACAAAGATGTTAACAATGAAATTGCTTCTAAATAAGCAGATATAAACACGATTAATAGCTCAAATGTCTTAAAGACACTAATATAGTATGAACAATACTCTTTCTTTATACTATGGTGCTTCAATACTGCAGCTTCAGTTCTTCATAGAATGCTTTCAATCAAAGTGTAAACTTTGTATTAATCAATGTAAAGCTTCTTTTTTAAGTAATCAAATCCTTATATAGCCAAAAAACGATCCGTTGGAGGGAAAATCAGAAGTATCCTTTAGGTAGCTGGCGACTTGAAATAATGTTGTTACGCAAGATGAAAATCGTACACAAAAATTGTCCTTTGTACCCCTAAATCAAGGTAGTGGAATGGTAGTGGATTGAGACGTTAAAACGCACTATGTATAATTTTCCCTCGTAGATGTTTGAGGTTCTCTTCTTTACATTAGAGGCTTTTGAATAGAGATGATTGAAGCATGAGTAGAAGAGTTGATCAATAGGTCTTCAGAGTCTTCAGAACTTGTTCACCATAACTTTTTTGGAGGAAAATCGCCACACATCACACAAGTCTGCAAGACATTGGTTAATGCAGGTTTCGATGATGACAAATTCCATGGACAAATCTACTAAACCAGATGCAACATATCACTCACCGTATCCTTTTACGCGTGTCTTAAAAGTTCTGAAATAAATATACTATGTGTAGATAAAATGCAATCATGACCAAAGGCATGAAACACCTCAAACTGATGAATTTTTGCAGGTTTGCAGGGCATGAGTCGACCATAGGGTCAGCGCATGCATCAGAACAATTCTGCACTAGTCAGCGCACAAGCCAATGCGTCGACCATAGGGTCGGCGCATGAAGGAATAACTTTCCAACGGGTCAGCGTGCAAAGGCATGAGTCGACCATAGGGCCAGCGCATGAAGGAATAGATTTCAACGGGTCGACGTGCGCTGACTGTATGGTCGATGCATACTGATGAATTTTCCAGATTTTCAAAACAACACAGGCCATGCGTCGACGCACAGACCTGTTATGGTCGACCGTTCATGCGGAAAATCTGTTTTAAAATGCTTCCCTCTTATATTTGAAATACTGTTATGTCTAGAATCATATTGGCACTATATATACTTGTTTAACCACTTGTGTCATTTCAACATTTGATATTCTTTTGATTGATGTGTTCAAAAACAAGAAAGAGTGAAATAAGTGTCCAAGATTCATCATCTTCATCTTCAACATCTCACAATTCAATTACACACAATCATTTTTGAAATGCATTTGTGAGAGATTCAAGGTGATAAGGTTCGAGGCTTAGATTGGAGAATCAAGCTCGGGTTGAAGATTGCGACAGGTTCTTTCTTGAATAAAACCATTGGGGTTTTACCCTCCAAGATTGGTTTGAATTTTGGGGGTTTTTGGACGAGATTCTTCATCAAAGGTCAATCGAGCGAAGGTGATTGCGAAGAGGTGTTCTTCACAAGTCTAGTAGCGGATTCGGTGATTTTGAAGGGAAGATCTCGGGGTCGATTTGGTGCTGTTGAGATCAGCCGGAGCCAAAGGTTTGAACAACAACGTGTTATTCAATAAGGTGGCTGGAATCGGAGGTCCATCAACACAAATCGAAGGACTTGATTCATCTTGAATCAAGGGGCAAGGACTGAAAGCAACTTCCAACACATAGAGATTTTTGTTGTATATTTGCTGCTCAATCCTTGTATAAACTGTTCATTCAAACAGGTGATATCTATAAAATCTATCTTAATTCTAGTTTTAGAATTGAGGGCAGACGTACCCCGAAGCGAGGACGACGGGGGAACTGCCTCACCAAATACTTGTCTTCTCTTTTTTCAGCATTTACGTTATAGCTCAAAATAAGTGATTTTTGTATAAGCTCTATTGTCAAAATTGTGATATCAATTGAGTAAGAGGTTAAAACTCTGTTTTTGACTCCAAAGTACAACAAGACGTTGTATTAGGCTGGTTGGAATCACTTACTCAACATAAATATCACTTGGAGTGTTTTTGCACACCAAATGTTTGACATATTGCTTGAACCAAAATTATCTTACTTGTGTATCTAGTTTTGGTTTATTTTTGAATCATTGGAACTAGGAATCCTTACAACTGAAGTAAATAATTGATAAGTGGAATTAGTGTTGTGATTCTATTTTTCCAAGTTGTCATTAATCCAAAGGCTTACGTATATCCGGTTTTCCAATAACCGTTCGTTTTAGACTATATTTTCCTCGGCCGCTTCCGCACTTAAAACATTTTTAAAACCAATTTTAAATTGGTAGCGCCAACTCAAATTTTAATTGGGGATCTATTCAACCCCCCCTTCTAGATCCATTCCATAGTCTAACAAGTGGTATCTAGAGCTCCGGTTATTCGGTGCTTCAAATACAACGTAGATAGAAAATGGCTAACGAACCAAAAGGGGCGTACAATAGGGCTCCCGTTTTCAACGGTGAAAATTATAGTTATTGGAAAGACTGTATGCGTGTGCATATAAACTCCATAGATAGAAAAATATGGAACGTTATTCTTAATGGTCCAATAGAAATTACTATGACCAATGCGGATAACGTAGTTGTGCCAAAGCCTGAAGCACAATGGACTGATGACGATGAGGAAAAATACAATTATGATTGGAAAGCTAAAAACATCTTAATCTCCTCATTAGGTGTAGATGAATACTATCATGTATCCCATTGTCCTACCGCTAAGGCCATGTGGGATTCACTACAAATAGCCCATGAGGGGACAAACGATGTTAAGTTGGCTAGAATCAATACATTAACACAAGAGTTTGATCTCTTTTTCATGGAGCAAGGGGAAACCATTGCTGACATGCAAAAGAGATTTACTCATCTCATCAATCGTTTACATTCATTAGGTAGACCTGTTTCCAATGATATTGCTACTAATAAGATCTTAAGATGTCTTAACAGGGAATGGCTGCCTAAAGTGACCGCCATCAAAGAAGCACATGATCTTACCTTATTAAACTTGACAACATTGTTTGGCAAACTACAAGAATATGAACAGGTACTCTTGAGCCTAGACCAACGCGAAAAGATGGAAAAGAAAGACAAAACGAAGGTGAGTAAAAAGAAATCAGTAGCTCTCAAGACTTCCTCCTCGAAGTCTCAAGCAAAAGAGCAAAGTGATTATTCCTCAAGCGTCAAAGAAGAAGAGGATAAGAGCGAAGATATGGGGTTGTTTGTCAAACGGTATAACCGTTACGTGAGAAAGAACGACATCCAACATTCCAAGAAGAACTTGGTAAACTTCCGGAAACAATCGAGGTACTCCAAGGATGATGACTTGAAAGGTAAAAAGACTAGAGGGACGTGCTACAAGTGTGGAAAGCCCGGTCACTACAAACCAGACTGTCCGATGAACAAAAAGGGAAAGGACAAGGAATCATCAAAGTCACACAAGAAATCATCAAAGCCCAGGAGAGCGTACATAGCGTGGGAAAGCGACAACGGCTCTTCCTCCTCTGATGGAAGCTCTAGTGATAAAGAAGAGTCCGTGAATCTATGCCTCTCCGCTCATCAGAAAAATAAGAAAAAACAGGTACGTCACTCTAACTATGATAAGTCCTCAAATATGTCACATTCAGAATTACAAACCGCATTCAATGCCTTACATAATGAAGCAGTTGAAGCCTTCAAGAAACTTGCATCTAATAAGAAATTTTTTACGTATTTAGAGCACAAAGTTAAAGAGTCCGAAAAGAAATTAGAGGACCTTAAGGCTTCCATTGTGAAAGGCAATGAATCGGATTGTAAGGACAATAGAAATCCTTTCAACTTCGGGTGTGATACTTGTCATATTTGGCAAGGTGAGGTTAGAAACCTCAAGGCCAAATTAAACAAGGCACTTGAGCCTAAAGTTACATTTGCTATTGATAAAAAGGATTTTAGAAAAAGTATGATTAACCCATACCAAAAATATGCATATGTAATTAGGGATCAAGCAAGTGAAAGTGTCTCTAAATTCGATTTTGCTTGCTTATATTGTTGCAAGAAAGGCCACTCCATTGGTAAATGCCGGTTTAGGATATTTCTTATTCCTAAAGGCATCTACCAATGGTTGCCCAAACGCAACCATTTTGTCGCTAACCTATTAGGACCCAATATGCCATTGGGTACCTCCTTGTGCTAATTATGTTTTGACAGGTGAAATGTGTCGAGACCACCGAGAGAAGATGGGTTCTCGATAGTGGGTGCTCAAGACACATGTCTGGAGACATATCCTTATTCATAGACTTTGTGGCTAAGAAGAAAGGGTACGTAACTTATGGTGATAACAACCGCGAAGCAATACTAGGTAAAGGTAGTGTAGGTAATCCCGCCTCTACTATGATTTTCGACGTGTTGCTTGTCGAAAACCTTAAACATAACCTGCTTAGCATTAGCCAATTATGCGACAAAGGAGACAATGTATCCTTTTCAAAAGATTGTTGCAAAATTGTGCATGAAAATGATAAGAAGAATATGTTTAATGGTTTTAGAGTAAACAATGTATATATGCTTGACTTAATTGAAGTATCATTAACAAGCGACAAATGCCTCATAACTATGAGTGAAAACTCATGGCTATGGCATAGGTGTTTAGCGCATGTTAATTTTGACTTACTCAATAAGGTAGTCTCAAAAGACCTAGTCTTAGGACTTCCCAAAATAAAGTTCACCAAGGATCACCTTTGTGATGCTTGTCAAAAAGGGAAGCAAACGAGGATCTCATTTAAGTCCAAAAAGATAATTTCAACAATGAGACCTCTTGAACTTCTACACATGGACTTGTTTGGGCCGTCTAGGATCAAAAGTCTAGGAGGAAACTATTACGGGTTCGTAATAGTGGACGACTTTTCTAGGTTTTGTTGGACCATCTTCTTAGTAAGTAAAAGTGATACATTCGCCGCTTTTGAAAAGTTTGCTAAGCTTTCCCAAAATAAGTTAAATACAAACATAGTGTCCATTAGGAGAGACCATGGAGGTGAGTTTGAAAATCACTTATTTGAAGAATATTGCGGTAACCATGGTATAGATCATAACTTCTCCGCTCCACGCACTCCTCAACAAAACGGGGTTGTGGAGCGCAAAAACCGTATTTTAGAAGAATTGGGAAGAACAATGATTAACGAAAGTGGTTTACCTAAATATTTTTGGGCCAACGCCATTAGTACGGCGTGCTATGTTTTGAATAGGGTGCTTATTCACCCCATTCTAAACAAAACACCGTACGAACTTTTAAAAGGGCGAAAGCCGAATGTTTCTCACTTGCATGTGTTTGGATGCAAATGTTTTGTATTAAACAATGGAAAGGAAAACTTAGGCAAATTTGATTCCAAAGCCGACGAAGGTATCTTTCTCGGATACTCTCAATCAAGTAAAGCATATAGAATATATAATAAACGATTACTTGCTGTAGAAGAGTCTGCGCATGTTACTTTTGATGAGTCCTACCCGAGAAATGTCGAAAAGGATAGTGTTGTTCATGGTGCAGGTACATCCACTGAATACATACTCAAAAGTGGCGAGACGGGAATTGATCAACCTGACAAAGTCAAAGTTGATGAGGATAAGGATATACACCGTGATGTAATAGAGGAAGTTCATCCGCCTTCAAACGATGATCTCCCTCAAGAGTGGAAGTCATCTAAAAACCATCCAATTGAAAACATTCTTGGAGACATCACAAAGGGTGTAATAACTCGATCAAAGCTAAGTAATTTCTGTTATCACTTCGCTTTCGTGTCACAGATGGAACCTAAAAACCCTAAGGAAGCCCTACTCGATGAACAATGGTATTTGTCAATGCAGGAGGAACTGAATCAGTTCACTAGAAATGAGGTTTGGGACCTTTTCCCTCCTCCACGAGGTCATCGAGTAATCGGCACCCGATGGGTGTTTAGAAATAAACTGGATGAGAACGGAGTTATAACTCGCAACAAAGCGCGTTTAGTCGCGCAAGGGTATAACCAAGAGGAAGGCATCGACTATGAGGAAACTTATGCACCGGTTGCCCGACTCGAGGCTATACGCCTTCTACTTGCTTTCGCTTGTGCGAAAGATTTTAAGTTATTTCAAATGGACGTCAAAAGTGCGTTCCTTAACGGGTTCATAAATGAAGAAGTCTATGTTGCTCAACCACCTGGTTTTGAATCTCATGAGTATCCTGATCATGTCTATAAATTGAAAAGAGCTTTGTACGGTCTCAAACAAGCTCCTAGAGCTTGGTATGAGAGACTAAGCAAATTCTTACTTGATCAAGGCTACTCAAGAGGAAAGGTTGATACTACTCTCTTCATTAAACGTCAAGGAAAACACTTAATTCTTGTACAAATTTATGTTGACGATATCATATTTGGATCCACTAACATGAATCTCGTAAGAGAGTTTGCTAAGCTTATGCAGGGTGAATTCGAGATGAGTATGATGGGTGAACTCACATATTTTCTCGGTTTACAAATCAAACAACTGAAGGAAGGAACATTTGTGAGCCAAACAAAGTATTGTTTGGATCTTCTCAAGAGATTTGACATGGCAAATTCAAAAGCCATAGACACCCCTATGCCAACGTGTGCAAATATGAGTAAAGATGAAAGTGGCAAAGATGTGTAGGTAAAAAGGTACAGAGGTATGATTGGCTCGCTTCTCTATCTTACTGCTTCGCGTCCCGACATTATGTTTAGCGTGTGTATGTGCGCCAGATACCAATTATGTCCTAAGGAATTCCACCTAAAATCTGTCAAACGCATACTTCGATACCTATCTGGTATTCCGAAGTATGGATTGTGGTATTCTAAGGGTAATTATTGTTCATTGGTAGGCTTCTCCGATTCCGATTTTGCCGGTTGCAAATCGGATAGGAAAAGCACCAGTGGCACGTGTCACTTATTTTCAAATTCCTTGGTCAGTTGGCACAGCAAGAAACAAGTGTCTATTGCTCTATTAACCGTCGAAGCGGAATACGTAGCGGCCGGTAGTTGTTGTGCGCAAGTCCTATGGATTAAACAACAACTATTGGACTTCAATTTGAAGCTAGAACGTGTTTCAATATTTTGTGACAACAGCAGTGCTATAAATCTTACCAAAAATCCGGTGTTACATTCGCGTACCAAACACATAGAAATCCGACACCATTTTCTGAGGGACCATGTAGAGAAGGGTGACGTTGTCTTTGAACACGTTGATACTAAAAACCAACTAGCGGACATTTTCACAAAGCCGCTAGCCAATGAGCCCTTCTTTCATATCCATCGAGAACTTGGTATTCTCGATATTTCTGATCGGGTTTAACAATTTCTACGTTCAAATTTAATATATTTACAACTATGTTTTTGTACCACTAACAATTTTTTTTGAGTTTGTTGCAAGCACAAATCTGTGATTAACAAGAGTGGTCGGTATAGAGGTGATATTGCTCCTTTCTCCTTCTTTTTATCTCTCTCTCTTAACATTCATGACTTGAAAATAACTATATCGTTTGACAATCATGGTACTTATATATGTATATGACTGTTGCTGGCTGATACTATGTGTGTTGAATGTAAGTCATATTGTGAAAAGGTGAATAGGCATGATAAATAGGCAAGTGTGGCATTTTGCATAACATAAAACTGAAAAATTGGGTTTTTTAAGGTCTTGAGTCGACCTAAATAGGACAATGGTCGACGCATGCTGTAAACTTTCAAAATTATCAAAAAATGTACAGTATGCGTCGATGCATGCAGGGTCTATGGTCGACGGCTCGCGTAAAAACCCAAAATTTTTCTCTTTTGAAAACCGTTCCAAGTTCCCATTCCTCTACATTTAATGTGCAGTCAACTTTTGTGATGATTTGATATGGCATTTGTCTTGTAAATTGTATCTAGACATCTAGTGTGACCTCTTGTCTCCTCCCTCTTCCCAAAAACCCTAAAACCTCTCTCTACTAAAGACCTTAGTCTTCATCTTCTCCAACATTATCCTCAACCATTCTCTTCACAAGTTCATCTTTACAACTTCTCCAAAAATCATCATCAATGGCTTCCTTTCACCGCAAAAATACAGGTAAGAGATCAAGAGCCTCATCATCATCTGCGTCAGTCCCCGTTACCGCTGTTTCACTCGTTCATCCACCGGCTATTGAAAACTTCAACAAGAGTCTCAGCAAAAGAGCCATCGTTCCACAACATGCTTTCTACCAAGCAACAGGTGAGCGCTTGCATCTCACCCGCCTTCTGCCTCTGCTGGAAGTCCAAGGGTTTTTCAATTTTCTGGAGTGCAATACCAAGTATAGTGAGGATTTGGCCAGGGTGTTCTACACAAATCTGCGGGGTAACTTTCAAGATCAGCATTTCCACACTTCTGTCGGAAATAGACTGGTAAATATAAATTCTGAAGTATGGAACAAGTATTTTGATATGACTGTTGATGCTGATGCACCACCTCTTCATGAGGTAACGGACACTCGTACAATGCCCGGTTATGAATTTAAGAGCGCTCTGAATGACATGCTCAAAAAACCCTATCCAGATGCAATTGTCAACAGCGATGCTTTTCCTCGATCGGTCACAGCCGGGAAACTCAATACAGGGGAGCGCATCCTTCAGTGGATCGTCGCTCGCATACTCCGATCGAAAAAGGGTGGACTGTCTCGTGTCGAACAAGCTGAGGTACATCTCATCTATATATTGAAAAACAAGATCAAAATTAACTGACCATACTATATTGCTAGCAGGATTTTTGCTCTGAGAGACTCAAGTAGAGGCACTGCTTTGGCCCATGGGTCATTCATTTCAGAAATTCTTGCCGCTGCAAATGTTGTCTACCCAACATTTTTGTGTGTATCAGTCTCCTCTGACAAAGAATTTAGCACCAAAACCCTTGCAATGATGGGGTATTTTTGGTGTGCTAAACGACGATCATATAAATTTGTCCGTCGGGCCAATATTCCTCCGGTGCCTAGTGACGAGCAAAGTGAAGAAGAAAGTGTAGAGCAAGGTGAAGAAGACAGTGAAGAGCAAGGTGAAGAAGACAGTGAAGAGCAAGGTGAAGAAGACGATGAAGAAGAAGATACAGATGCAGGGATACAAGAACCTATCTATGAGACTCAAGACTATCATCAATCTCCAGTTCAAGATGCGCCTCCAAATACCGATTGGGTCCAGTATTCAACTCCATTCGAAGCACAAGAAGGCGATTATATAAATCAAGGATGGGGTGAATGGCAATATACAGGCTGGACTACCCTGGGTAGATTCTACGACCCATATCACGGCTACCCTCAAGTCTATCAACCTTCCCAGCCCTCATCACCTCCTCCGCCTTCGGACAACTCTGAAGTCATTAATATGCTGCAGTCAATGCAGTTAGATCAACAAAACTTCATGAGGAGTCAAAACACTCAAATGGAGCAGATTAGAGCTGAGCTTCATGCCCAAAATGAAAGGTTTGATTCATTCTCGACTTAGATGGACGCCCTGGTTGAATCACATGAATGACAAGATTGGGAAATCACCAACTCTCTTAATCACCTCAACATGTCTGTAGAAGCCTTTCTGGACTTCTCGGATCCTTACCACAATCCCGATGCTGCATACCGGGGGAGGGGCCGAGGTCGGGGTTGGGGATATTAGTTTCATAGTTGCTTATTTCATAATTGCTTATGTGTTTCGTCTATGTACTGTTCATTTTTCTGTATTATGTGTGCCTGAATTTTCACCTTCTTTACATGTTCTCGTCATTATCTATTAATTCAAGTTACTTTTGTTCATTATCATGCTTATGTGTGAAGTTTGGTAATTAACTATCACCTACTGTATGTTATCTGTTATTTGACGCGTTCTCCTTCTCTTTTTGATGGTGTCAAAGGGGGAGAATACAATATAGCAAGCTAGCCAACACCAAAGCCAAGATAGGATATTAACAACAATTAGACAGGATATTAACAACAGTTGATGGCTGTTTGTTCTATAGCCTTATAGTACAAAAGAAAGGGGGAGCTTGTGTATACATGTGTGTATACATTGCATATTTGGTGTTTTAGTTGTATAGCTTGTGTATACATTGCATATTTTGTGTTTTAGTTGTATACAGATTGTCATCATCAAAAAGGGGGAGATTGTGGAGGCAAATCGCCACACATCACACAAGTCTGCAAGACATTGGTTAATGCAGGTTTCGATGATGACAAATTCCCTGGACAGATCTACTAAACCAGATGCAACATATCACTCACCATATCCTTTTACGCGTGTCTTAAAAGTTCTTAAATAAATATACTATGTGTAGATAAAATGCAATCATGACCAAAGGCATGAAAGAACTCAAACTGATGAATTTTTGCAGGTTTGCAGGGCATGAGTCGACCATAGGGTCGGCGCATGCATCAGAACAATTCTGCACTAGTCAGCACACAAGCCAATGCGTCGACCATAGGGTCGGCGCATGAAGGAATAACTTTCCAACGGGTCAGCATGCAAAGGCATGAGTCGACCATAGGGTCGGCGCATGAAGGAATAGATTTCAACGGGTCGGCGTGCGCTGACTGTATGGTCGACGCATACTGATGAATTTTCCAGATTTCCAAAACAACACAGGCCATGCGTCGACGCACAGACCTGTTGTGGTCGACCGTTCATGCGGAAAATCTGTTTTAAAATGCTTCCCTCTTATATTTGAAATACTGTTATATCTAGAATCATGTTGGCACTATATATACTTGTTTAACCACTTGTGTCATTTCAACATTTGATATTCTTTTGATTCATGTGTTCAAAAACAAGAAAGAGTGCAATAGGTGTCCAAGATTCATCATCTTCATCTTCAACATCTCACAACATTTCAATTACATACAATCATTTTTGAAATGCATTTGTGAGAGATTCAAGGTGATAAGGTTCGAGGCTTAGATTGGAGAATCAAGCTCGGGTTGAAGATTGTGACAGATTCTTTCTTGAATAAAACCATTGGGGTTTTACGCTCCAAGATTGGTTTGAATTTTGGGGGTTTTTGGACAAGATTCTTCATCAAAGGTCAATCGAGCGAAGGTGATTGTGAAGAGGTGTTCTTCACAAGTCTAGTAGCGGATTCGGTGATTTTGAAGGGAAGATCTCGGGGTCGATTTGGTGCTGTTGAGATCAGCCGGAGCCAAAGGTTTGAACAACAACGTGTTATTCAATAAGGTGGCTAGAGTCGGAGGTCCATAAACACAAATCGAAGGACTTGATTCATCTTGAATCAAGGGGCAAGGACTGAAAGCAACTTCCAACACATAGAGATTTTTGTTGTATATTTGCTGCTCAATCCTTATATAAACTGTTCATTCAAACAGGTGATATCTATAAAATCTATCTCAATTCTAGTTTTAGAATTGAGGGCAGACGTACCCCGAAGCGAGGACGACGGGGGAACTGCCTCACCAAATACTTGTCTTCTCTTTTTTCAACATTTACGTTATAGCTCAAAATAAGTGATTTTTGTATAAGCTCTATTGTCAAAATTGTGATATCAGTTGAGTAAGAGGTTAAAACTCTATTTTTGACTCCAAAGTACAACAAGACGTTGTATTAGGCTGGTTGGAATCACTTACTCAACATAAATATCACTTGGAGTGTTTTTGCACACCAAGTGTTTGACATATTGCTTGAACCAAAATTATCTTACTTGTGTATCTAGTTTTGGTTTATTTTTGAATCATTGGAACTAGGAATCCTTATAACTGAAGTAAATAATTGATAAGTGGAATTAGTGTTGTGATTCTATTTTTCCAAATTGTCATTAATCCAAAGGCTTACGTATATCCGGTTTTCCAATAACCGTTCATTTTAGACTATATTTTCCTCGGTCGCTTCCGCACTTAAAACATTTTTAAAACCAATTTTAAATTGGTAGCGCCGACTCAAATTTTAATTGGGGATCTATTCAACCCCCCCCCCCTTCTAGATCTGTGCCATAGTCTAACAACCTTGTCTTCAGAAGTATGGATTAGTTATTGTTGATGACTATAGTCGTTGGACATGGGTAAAATTATTGAAACACAAGGATGAGTCACATTCTGTGTTTTCTACCTTTTGATAAAGCAAATCTTGTTCTAACAATCTCCCCCTTTTTTATAATGACAAAACCATGTATTTTGATGACACAATTTTGTATGATGATAATCAATAGGAAATTTTAGAGATAAGTTTTAGAAAATAACTTCCCTTTATCAAAGCTCCCCCTGAATCTAAGATCTAAAAAATGTTATCAGATTTGGGATACCAGAGCCTGATTATAAAGTTCTTATTAGAGCTTGATTGGACTTATAAAATCTGAGATAGTTCAAATCTGATTCTTATTAAATGCATCAGATAGAGATAATGATTGGTTAAATCAGAGCCTGATTATCAATATATCAATTTGTTCCTGAAAACATTCTAAGAAAAAGAATTGAATGCAATTAAAGAGTTAGAATGTCTGAGCTATGATTCAGAGACAAGATATTCTTTATCAAAATAATTTTCCATTAAAGTACTCCCCCTTTTTTTCATAACCTAAAAAGGTAAATAGTAGTTCAAACAATTTGAGTAATGGAGTTGATTCAAGAGAAAATTAAAATCAATACTTCTTTCCCTTTTTGTTAGTAAGAAAAAAGAATGCAATAAGATAGAACATAAGCAAATATTTCTCATTGATTAATAAAAATGCCTGAGGCGTAGGTACAGGAACACAAAACAAAACAACATAAAAAAATAATGACGGACGGACATTTAATCAAAGGACAAAAAAATATAGATCAAGAACAAAGAGATCAATAGGAACACACAACCACCATCCATAAAAAATATTCAACCTGATCAACCCTTTCACATCTTCCTTCAACCATGGCATTTTCTGGTCAAAGTATTCTGGCTAAACCAATGATTTCAGCTCTGAAGAACAACTCAGAAAAAATTCTACCAAAGGGAATGAAGGACTTATGCTGATATCTGGAGATTTCAACATAACACTTCAGATGATTGAAGATAATTTGAGGTAGGTTAACCCTGACATTGTACATCATGAAGTAGATAAAAGAAGTCTATCATCATGAGGCAAAGCATTTTTGGCCACTCCTCAGGGTCGAAAGTTGGTTAGCAAAAGTTGAAACCAAATTTTGTCGGTTGGAAGAAGCCCTTCAGGATTGTAGGGTTCGAATTTGTTGAGAGAGCCATCATGAATGTTGATGAGATCTTCAACAAAGGAGTAGTTTAGATGAAAATATTCAACTGTAACTCCAGATTGAACGCAGTTGATGGCCTTAGCAATGGAGGTTGGGGTTATGAAGAACGGAACACCAAAGACAGAAGACCAAATAGAGTTGTTGTCATCACCTATTCTAGCATAAGTCTAAAATTTCTTTACAAGGATGTGATAGATAGGTCCATGCAGGACTGCATAGTAGCCATACCACCCTTGAATCTGCATGCTAGTAGATAGGAGCACCCCTGAGTCTCTTAGTCTAGAAAGGTTTGGTCTTTTCTCAAAAATTACTTCCATGACTTCCTCATTGCCAAAGAAGGTTTTGATAGACATTTTGTGGCAAAGAAAAACTAAATAGAAAGATTAAGCAAGTTGAGGGACAAATGAAAAGAAATGAGGAGGAGTATGATATATATATATATATATATATGTGTGTGTGTGTGTGTGTGTGTGTGTGTGTGTGTGTGTGTGTGTGTGTGTGTGCGCGCGCGCGCGCGTGTGCGTGCGCGTGTGCATACACGTGCGCGTGTGTAGAGAGAAAATGTATCAGCAAAAAAAGTTAGGTTTAGATGAATTTGAAACGAAAATTCATCATTTTCAAAATAAATGACGTGGAGGAAAAGCAAAGAGACAATTTTATCAAGGAATGGGAAATGAGTGTAGTAGTTTCCAAGAGATCACTGATTAGGTATACATTATTCAACTCTTGACATCAGTTAATAAAGATGAATTAAGTGTATATTTAAAAGTGGAAGGAAAATTTTTGACATGGAACAATGGAAACGCTTAGATATGAACACTATGTATGAAAACATCTTAAAGAATGCACAACAATAAGGGAAGGCGTAAAGATTTAGTTTATTCTCAAGAATTTTACCATACCTAATGCGTTGATCCATTTATATGACAGTAATAAGGAGATAGGAAATAATTACTTGAACCTAGTCTCACAAAATCATAACACTCGAGGTGTCTTTTCAAAAGTAAGATATGATTTGATTTTTGACATTTGTCACAAGAAAATCATAGTCATCTGTTCAAAATAACACGTTTAATGTTCCCAAAGTCAAGAATACCAAGAGGTATCTGACTAGACAAGTTTCTAACTAAGACATCGTCTAACTTGTAGAAGTATCATCGATCAGAAGATCATTATATAAAATAGAAATAATATGCTTAATCTTTAGAATCTTATCTCAGAAGTTCTGGTGACTTGACACATAAAAAATTTCATCTACTCATTCTGGACAAGGTTTTATAAATAGATTTTCCAGAATGAGTACGAATTTATCCTCAGCAAGGGGTTTTGTGAAAATATCAGCCCACTGGTGATCTATATCCATAAACTTTAATTGAAAAACACACTTCTCAACATAGTCACGTAAAAACTGATGTTTTATTTCAATATGTTTAGCCTTAGAATGCAAGATAGGATTTTTTGGATAAGCATATAGCAGAAGTATTATCATAAAAGATAGGAATGTTACTCTCATATATCTGAAAATCTTCTAGGTCATTCTTCATCCAGAGTATCTGAGTGCTACACAATGATGCTGAGATATATTCTGCTTCTGCAGTAGATAGTGTAATGGTTGATTGTCTTTTACTAGCCCATGAGACGAGGTTGTTACCCAGAAACTAACAATTTCCAGAAGTACTTTTTCTTTCTATTTTGTCTCCAGCATAATCTGCATCACAATAACCAGAAAGCTTGTACTCATATGTTTTCTTATACATCAAGCCAGGGTTAGTTATTCCTTTTAGATACCTTAGGACCCTCTTAACAGTTGTGAAGTGAGTTTCCCTTAGATCTGATTGGAAACGAGCACAGAGACAAACACTGAACAAAATATCTGGACGAGAAGCAGTTAGATACAGAAGAGAGCCTATCATACCACGACAGAGCTTCTGACAAACCTTTTTACTTACTTCTTCTTTCTTCAAAATGCATGTAGGATGCATAGGTGTCTTTGCAGGTTTACTATCTGACATATTGAACTTCTTCATAAGTTCTCTTGCATACTTGCTCTGATGAATGTACGCTCCTTCTGGACGTTGATCAATCTGAAATCCTAGAAAGAATCTAAGTTCTCCCATCAGACTCATTTCAAATTTAGTCTGCATTAACTTATAAATTTACTTGCACAAGGAAGTATTATCATAGCCAAATATAATATCATCAACGTAAATTTGCATAACCAGAATGTCATTTTTAAAGGTTTTTCAAAAGAGTGTTGTATCCACTTTTCCTCTGGTAAAGTCATTTTCCAAAAGAAAGTTACTTAGCCTTTCATACCAAGCTCTTAGAGCCTATTTCAGACCATATAACGATTTTTCAAGTTTGAAAACAAAATCTGGGTTTTTAGAACATTCAAAATTAGGAGGCTGGTGTACATACACTTCTTCAGAAATATATCCATTTAAAAATCCCCTCTTTACATTCATCTGATAAAGAATGATGTTATGATTAACATAAAAAGAAACTAATAAGCGAATAGATTCTAACCTGGCAACTGGTGTAATGGTTTCAGTATAGTCTATTCCTTCTTGCTGACTATAACCTTGTGCTACCAGTCGTGCTTTGTTTCTCACGATCTCACCTTTTTCATCAAGCTTGTTTCTGAATACCCATTTTGTTCCAATGACATGGACACCATTAGGTTTCTGAACAAGATCCCAAACATCGTTATTGGTGAATTGATTCAGTTCTTCTTACATGGTCGTAATCCACTCATTCTCTTGAAGAGCTTCATCAATTATCGTTGGCTCTATTAGTGACATTAAACCCATAAGAGTTTTTTCAGAAGGTTTGAATGATGAACAGGTTCTGACTGGATTAGCTTTGTCATCCAGAATTAATTCTTCAGAATGAGAAGTCCTTAGTTTATTTTTCTTCTAATGAGTTGGACTATTTGTTGTTTCTGGTGAGAATGTATCTGATTCTGTAGTTCCTGCATCTTTTTCTTCTTCATTAGAATCTTTTTTCTTGGATTCTGATAAGGTAATCTTTAGATCTGCAAACTTTTCAACTAGATTTGAGTTTTCAGGGTCAAGCTTATCATCGAATCAGACATGAATTAATTCCTCAACAATTCGTTTTTCTGTGTTATAGATTATGTATCCTTTAGAGTGTTTAGAGTATTCTAACAATAAACACTTTTAAGCTTTGGAGTCAAACTTGCCAAGATTCTCTTTAGTGTTCAACATAAAACATATACAACTAAAAGGATGAAAATATGAAATGTTGGATTTTTTATTCTTCCACAGTTCATATGGAGTCTTACCCAGAATAGGTCTGATAGAAATCATGTTCTGAATATAACATGATGTATTTACTGCCTCTGCCCCGAAATGCTTAGCCATGTCATTTTCTTGGATCATGGTACGAGCCATTTCTTGCAAAGTCCTATTCTTCCTTTCCACTACTCCATTATGTTGTGGAGTTCTGAGATAGGAGAAATCATGAGAAATGTCATGGGAATCAAAAAAATTCTTAAAGTATTTGTTCTCAAATTCTCCACCATGATCACTTCTAAATTTGATAATTTTGCAATCCTTTTCAGTTTGCACTTGTGAGCAAAAGGTAGAAAACACAGAATGTGACTCATCCTTGTGTTTCAATAATTTTACCCATGTCCAACGACTATAGTCATCAACAATAACTAATCCATACTTCTTTCCACTGCTTGAGGCAATATTTACTGGTCCAAACAAATCAATGTGTAGAAGTTCTAACGGTCTAGAAGTAGAAACAATATTTTTTCGCTTTGAAGGAAGTTTTGGAGAACTTTCCTTTATGACATGCTTCACAAAGAGCATCTGAAGAAACCTTCAGATTTGGTACGCCCTTGACTAATTCAAGCTTATTTAGCTGAGAAATCTTTCTCATGCTAACATGGCCCAAACGTCTATGCCATAACCATCGCTCCTTATTAACAGACATTAAGCATTTGACATTTTGTTCCTTAAGATCAGAAAGTCTAATCTTGTAAATGTTGTCTTTCCTCTTTCCATTAAAAATGATTGAGCCATCCTTCCGACTAACAACCTTACAACACTTTTGATTTAAAATGACATCATAACCATTGTCACTAAGTTAGCTAATAGAAAATAAGTTATGCATCAAACCATCGACCAAAATAACATTAGTAATAGAAGGAAGTTTACCATTATCAACAGTTCTAGAGACAATGATTTTACCCTTCTGGTTTCCTCCGAAACCGACGAAGCCTCCAGGCTTAAGTTCCAGACCTTGGAACATATGTCTTCTTCCCGTCATGTGTCGGAGCAACCATTGTTCAGGTACCATGATTGGTGTTTCAACTGAGATGCTAAGGATATATGCAACATAGATAATTTTATCCTTAGGTACCCACTTTCTAGGTCCTCTTTTGTTAGTTTTCCCAGAGTATTTAATAACCTTAGGCTTATGTGCAACAGGATAATCAAGTGGAATTTGTGCATGATACTTAAGTTTAGAAATAAATTTATATGTCTGTGAAGTTGCTTTCACAAGCTCAAAACAATTAAGCTCAGTGCTAGAAGGCACAAAATGATCATAGAGAGGTTTTGGTTTTAGAGGTTGAATTTCGTCATATTCAAATGATTTTGTAAACCCCAAACCTTTCTTACCATTTCTGCTAACTCCATAGATCATGGAAGCAATCTTACTTCTATCTATGCTTTTAGCCAGAAAGTGATGGAATGCTCTATCATACTTATTGACATAACAAGTATCAGAGACATTTGAGACTAATTCTTCTTCTAGTTTAGTAACTTTTCTTTTCAACAAACAATTACTATTTTTTAAAGAAAAACATTTTCATTCAAAGAAGAATTATTTTGTTCAAGCTTATCTTTGGCTTCAGAATCAATTACATGAGATTTTTTAAGATCATTGTATTTAATTTGAAGAGCTTGATATCTTTCCAGCATTTCTGAAACACAAGACTCTAATTCACAACGAGAGAGTTTAAATAATACCTCTGCGTTAGAGTTTGAGTTAGATTCTGATTCTGATTCTGATAGCATTTTGTCTTCTGGTTCTTTAGAGACCTCATAGTTAATTATTGTTGCCACTAGTGAAACATGTGCCTGTTCTTCATTAGAATCAGAGACGTCCCAAGTTGTAATGAGTCCCTTCTTAACTTTGGTGAAGTTCTTCTTTGGCTTCTTGTCTTTAAACTTTGGATAGTCATTCTTGTAATTACCTGGCTCATTACACTCATAGCAGATGACTTCTTTCCCAGAGCTCTGCTTCTTTTGTTCAGATGATGAGTCAACACGACTTTTATTTCTTCTTAATCCTTTGAACTTCCCTTGCCTATGTTTCCATAGTTTGTTGACCCTTCTGGAGATAAATGATAGCTCATCTTCTGAGTCTTCATCAGAATCTTCTAATTCTTCCTCAGCTTGATAAGCTTTTTCCTTTTCAGGTTTAGACTTAAGAGAAATAGATTTATTCTTCTTCTGAGGTTCATATTGCTCCAACTCTATCTCATGACTTCTTAAAGAACTAATAAGTTCTTCAAGACTTATACTATTCATATCCTTGGATAGTTTGAGAGCAGTTACCATAGGTCTCTATTTCTTGGGAAGGATTCTGATGATCTTATTAACATGATCAGCATTTGAGTATCCTTTGTCCAGAACTTTAAGTTCTGCGACTAGCATTTAAAACCTTGAAAACATATTCTCAATTGTTTCATCATCCTCCATTCTGAATGCCTCATATTTCTGGATTAAAGCAAGCGCCTTTGTCTCCTTAACTTGAGCATTTCCTTCATGAGTCATTCTTAGAGAATCAAAAATGGACTTGGCAATATCTCTGTTTGTTATCTTCTCATACTCAGTATAAGAGATAACATTTAGCAGTATAGTTCTTGCCTTGTGATGATTCTTCTAATCTTTATTTTGTTGGTTGGTCATAACACTTCTTGATACTTTTACTCCTTCAGCATCAACTGGGTGAGTATATCCATCAACTACGAGATCCCAAAGATCTATTTCATAACCAATAAAGAAACTTTCAATTCTGTCTTTCCAATAGTCAAACTTTTCACCACCAAAGACTGGTGGTTTGGCACTGTAATAATCTTTCTCATCTTGAATAGGATTAACATTAGCTGCAACCATGATATCTCACACAAATACTGGACCGGTATTGAACACAGTGAAGTGTTGATAAAACTCTTTATCACAATCAGAACTGGAGCTCTGATGCTAATTGAAGGTGTGATAAAACACAAGAAAGGGGGTTTGAATTGGGTTTTCAAAAATGAAAGCTTTTTTTTGAAACTCAGACAAAGATCAAAAATAGACTAATCAAGAAAGAAAGACACACGATATATCCTGGTTCACTTGAAAACAATCAAGCTCAAATGTCTTAAAGACACTAATACAGTATGAACAATATTCTTTCTTTGTATTGTGGTGCTTCTATAATGTAGCTTCATTTATTCATAGAATGCTTTCAATCAAAGTGTAACCTTTGTATTAATCGTTGTAAAGCTTCTTATTTTTTAAGTAATAAAGTCCTTATATAGCCAAAAAAATATCCGTTGGAAGGAAAATCAGGAATATCCTTTACGTAGCTGGCAACATGAAATAATGTCGTTACACAGGGATGAAAATTGTACATGAAAGTTGTCCTTTGTACCACCAAATCAGGGTAGTGGAATGGTAGTAGAATGAGACGTTAAAATGTACTATGTACTATTTTCCCTCGTAGACATTTGAGCTTCTCTTCTTTACATCAGAGGCTTCTGAATAGAGATGATTGAATTATGAGTAGAAAAGTTGATCAATAGGTATTCAAAGTCTTCAAAACTTGTTCACCAGAACCTTGTCTTTAGAATTATAAGTACTTAGTCTTCAGAACCTTTGGTCACTAGTAACTTAAGTCTTCAAAATCTTCAAAACGTCATTCAACAGAACTTTATCTTCAGAGTCTTCAACACTTATTCTTCAGAAACTCAAGTCTTTAAAGTCTTTAGAACTTCGTTCAACAGAACCTTGTCTTCAGAGTCTTCAACACTTAGTCTTCAGAAGATAATGACTTCAGAAGCTTGAAAGCCTTCAGAAGTAAAGTATCATAGTCATGATCAGAAGCAGAAACCAAGAGACCATTGTAGCAGCAATATATTATCTTCTTAGAATCTTTTTGAATGAGAGTAGATCAGAAGCAAACTTGCTTCTTATAGCGCAAAAATGACTTTGGTCAGATCAGAGTAATCTTTGAATATGATCTCTATCATAGTTAGAGCTTTCTCTATCAGAGTCAAAACCTGTTTGTTAATTCTTCAGAAAAATAATTGTTAGATTACCAAAATTGTTCTCACACAAATATCAATTTGTTATTATCAAAACTTAGAGATATCTTGCAGAACGAAATCTTGTTCTAACATCCGGTGCAAGTAGTACCGAAAAAGGGAGGTATGATTATGATAACAAACGATAAAAGTGAGTTTATTCCAAAACGGACAGTCACATGATGGTGTATGTGCATTGATTATAGGAGACTGAACCAGGCAACAAGAAAAGACCATTTCCACTTCTGTTCATGGATCAGATGTTGGAAAGGTTGTCTGGACAATGATTCTATTACTTTTTAGACGGTTATTCAAGGTATAATCAAATTACCGTGAACCCCGAGGATCATGAAAAGACACCCTTCACTTGTCCATTTGGAGTATTTGCATATCGAAGGATACCTTTTGGTCATGTCAACACACAAAAACATTCTAAAGGTGTATGCATGCCATTTTCTCAGATTTAATCCAGAAGTGCATCGAGGTATCCATGTCGGATTCTATCGACGCTTCATCAAGGACTTCTCTAAAATTGCCAAGCTATTAAGCAATTTACTCAAAAAAGAAAGGTCATTTACTTTTGATAAAGATTGTTTAATTGCTTTTGAAAGTTTAAAATAAAAATTAATTATTGCACCGGTAATCACTGCACCTGATTGGACGCTCAATTTTGAACTCATGTGTAATGCAAGTGATTACACGGTCGAGGTTGTTTTTCGATAGATGAAAATCAAAGTTTTTCATGACATACACTATGAAAGCAAGGTACTAAATAATGCACAAGTTAACTATTCAACCACATAAAAATAATTGCTAGCTATAGTGTACGCATTAGAAAAGTTTCAGTCTTATCTCATAGGGTCTAATATTATTTGTTATACTGACCATGCAGCAATCAAGACTTGATCAACAAAGCGGATTCAAAACTAGGAATAATCTTATGGATGCACCTCTTATAAGAGTTTGATCTTATTGCGGATCATCTATCCTGATTGGTGAATCCCGAAATTACAAAATAAGAAAGAGAAGTACTTGAACAATTTCTAGACGAAAATATGCTCATGATTAAGGATAGACCATGGTTCGCGGATCTTACAAACTATAAAGCTTCCGGTATCATCCCTCTCAATTGGTAACAAAAGAATAAATTCTTGCGTGATGCCACTCATTATGTTTGGGATGATCCTATTTATTCAAAGTTGGATCCGATGGGTTATTGCGAAGATGCGTTACCAAGGAGGAAGCTATAAGCATCACATGGCATTGCCATAATTCACCTTATACAGGTTATTATAGCGGAGAACGAACAACTGCCAAGGTATTACAAACAGAACTCTATTGGCCTTCTCTATTTAAGGATACATATGAACATACCAAGAATTATGATAATTGTCAGAGGGCTGGTGGAGTTTCCAAAAGAAACGAAATGCCATTTCAAAGCATGTTAGAGGTAGAAATGTTTGATTGTTGGGGGATTGACTTCATATGACCTTTTCCTTCATATTTCAACAATGAATACATCCTAGTGGAAGTTGATTACGTATCCAAATGGGTGGAGGCTATTGCGTCAACAAAAGCAGACGACAAAACAGTGGTGAAATTCTTGAAAAGAAACATCTTCACAAGATTTGGTACACTAAGAGTTTTGGTTAGTGATGGAGGCTCTCATTTTTGTAATAAAAAACTTGCAAGAGCTCTTGACCAGTACAATGTCAAGCACAAGGTGGAATCACCATATCACCCACAAATAAATGGACAAGCGAAAGTATCTAATTGTGAGATAAAGAGAATCTTGGAAAAGACAGTCTCAACCTCACGAAAGGATTGGTCATTAAAACTTGATGAAGCTCTCTAGGCATATCGTACAGCATACAAAGCACCAACTGGTCTTACGCCATTTCAAATGGTCTATGGTAAAGCTTTTCATTTACCGGTTGAATTGGAACACAAGGATTTTTGGGCTTTAAAGTCTCTTAATTTCGATCCATAACAAGCCAGTGCAACAAGGAAGATGCAAATGCACGAGCTTGACGAACTAAGGCGGGAAGCATATGAATCTTCCAAAATATACAAGGAGAAGGTGAAGAGATACCGTGACAGTAGAATCCTTCCCAAAAATTTCAAAGTAGGGCATATAGTTTTACTTTTCAATTCACGATCAAGATTGTTTCCTAGCAAACTCAAATTAAAGCGGCCCGGTCCATTCCAAATCAAGGACATAAAGCCTTATGGAGAAATTGAGCTAGAAGATCCAAAAAATAATGCTACTTGGACTGTTAACGGCTAAAGGATGAAGTTATACTCGGATGGGGAAATTAATCGAATTACCACCGCAATTGCATTGAATGAACCATGAAGAAACAGGCGTCGAGCTAACGAAGTTAAACAAGCACTTCTTGAGAGGCAACCCAACATTGTAAGTTTTTTGCCTACTTTCTATTTGACTTTGTTATTTTTGGGTATGTAGGGGAAACAAAGTGCAGTGTGACAGGTTCTGCTGGAAAAAAAAATTATGCTAAGTTCGTTATGCGAACAAACCTTCACGACGCAAGCTTTTATCAGTCAAACCTACATTTATGACATTAAATATGGGCGCCCAACCACTTCCTACCCACATTAGTTCACTCTACTACGATTTATTACTCGGAATTGCTCATTTTTCAAACTTCTTCCATTACTCTCACATAACTTGCAAACCCAAGCACACACCTTCATCTTTTTTTTCTTCAGTTTTCTTAAGAAAATTTGCAGAATGGCCCCCAAGAAGCAGACCCCACAAAAGAAACAAAAGGTTGCAGGAGAAGGTACTTCAAGAGCAAAACTTTTTGATCAATCACGTTTTGTTGAAGCTGTCCAAGAAGAGAGGTTCAAAGAGCTTGAGTCCAGAAGCATTTGGCCTGAAAGAAGATTTGAAGTGGAAGAAGAAGGCAAATACCGTGAGGTTAATCTGCTGTTGAAAAACAGGAAATAGGAGATACTAATCAGCCCTTTAAAATACCTCAACTATGACATGGTTCGTGAGTTTTATGCCAATGCTCTTCTAGTGAAGGGAGAAGCTTTCAATTACAAAACCACCGTCAAAGGTCGCACCATTAATTTTATCCGGAATGCAATCAACAATTACCTTGGAAATGCTCTGAACGTCCCAGAAGGTCATTCCTACGCATATGAACTTAACTAGAATGCGGCACCAGACGTCAAAGAAATCTCCAAAAGGATCTAAGTCAGAGGACGGAAGGTGCAACAGAATGCTTCTGGTGTACCAACCTATTTCCTCTGAAAGGACTTAAACCAAATTGCTCAGGTAATTTTAATGCTCATTTTACACAACATCTCACCCTGTAGCCACACCACTATATTCACTTTAGATACCGCACGACTGCTATACTTTATATTAAGCGGAAAAAGTGTGTGCACTGCATGAATAATTGTGAATGCGATGAGAATTGTGACTGAAAGTGGCAGAGAGGCTGGGACGGGAGCCAAATCCTCCTGTCCGCTGGTTTTTCCAGGAGTGATCATGGGGTTACTACGCGCTTCCCACATGGTACTCCCAACACAGGTACACCAGACATTAAAGTGGACAATGAATGATGTTTACGTTTCCCGTTTCTGCAAAGTGGACACCACCACAAGACAAGCCCCAAGCAACCCCGCACCAGATAACCTGAACTTTGATGAGTGGGATCCTTGATTCCGAACATCCTTTTCATACACGTGGGACCAAAACGAGGCTACCAACCAAGATTCGATGTATAAGCTGCAGCTACAAATGGGAAGGCCAGAAGATGCTGCCCATCAGATTTTCACCCCGGACGCATACTAAACACATGTCTCCCGGCCTGGGGACAAACCATTTTATTTAAGGGGAATGTTGCCATAGGTAATGCATATGGTAGTTGTACTGCTGAAAATGAGGCTGAGGAAGAAAATGAGGAAGAAGAAGAGGCTATTGAAAGTGAGACTGAGGAGATGAACGAGGACTAGGATGTTGCGCAAATGCTGAAAGCCTGCCTAAGCAAACTGAAATTATTTATCTTTCAATCATTATTTGATTTTCATTTTGAATTTATCGCATTTAAGTTTTTCTTTTGTCTAAACTGTTGGATTTTAGTTATTTGTTTGTATTGGGTTACAACTTTTGTGGTATATCTGTATGTTTTGTTGAACGGTTTCAACCCGTATTTGGATTTTGCCACTCGAGCACTCGGAAATCAAGTGGCACGATCCTATGTATGAAGGAGTTGTCATGATCCATAGATGCATGGATTTCCTTAATGTTCCTCTTCTTGGCACGAAAGGATGCATCGGCTACAATCCTATCTTAGCTCGTCGCCAACTTGGGTACCTGATGAAGGATGTACCTGACCCAGTCTTTTTGAAGAGTTTGTTCTTTGAAGGAGGAAAAAATCCAGTTCTCAAAGCTCAGGTTGTGTACGCATGGTGTCATATTCGCACAAAGGGGATGACCATATTGGGATACCCTGATTGTTCTGTCTTAGAATCTTACTTACTATGGGTTAAGGAGAGAGCTTTGAAGATGTTCTACACTCGCTTTGAGTCGATTCTTGTAACTCCAAAAGATCCTACTTCTGTTGAGGAATTGAGAGTTGTATTGGCTAAAGTTGAAAGAGGAACGAAAGCTTGGAAAGATAAATACTTCATGGTTGTGCAAGAAAAGGAAGAAATTCAGAAACTGCTCCATCAGGATAAAGGAGGTAATTGGCAAGAAGAATCCTCTCGGAAGAAGGATTAAGACCTTAGTTTCCATGTTTTGCTGTTTGATTTGTATTTGTACTTTGGTTTTGAATGTGTATTGATGTTTGTAAAACTCTCAGTCATTTAACTTATGAAGTTGTCATATTGTTTTGTTAATCTCCATTATTATAATGTTTGTAAACATATTCTTTGGATTACTTGAATGTTTGTTTTGCATTTCCATTTGCATTCATAAGCATTACATATCCATTTTCTGTTCTTTGGCTCATCTCGTTGTCTTATCTTTAGCTGATCGCACTGAGTTCCCGACACCAGTAAAACACACGAGCCCAAGCTCGTCAAAGGATAGCTGAACAAAATTTGGAATTGGATAGGGTCAATAATGAACTTGGAGATCTATGTGGAAGTGTAGGGAAGATTATGGAGGTCTTGTAGGTCATCAACGCAAAAATGGACACTCAAGCTACTATGCTCTCTAAAGTCACCAATGTAGTTGTGGAGCCAACTCTAACAGTAGTCACTGCTGCAAATGTACCACCGTATTGGTTATCTTCTGGGTTTGTACCTCCACCTCTTTCCGTGCCAGTTAATCAATAATCAGTTCCCTTGGGGGCAGAAATTCCCCAAGTTGTTTTGACCTACACTTCAGCCTTTACACAAACTTAATTGCGTTTTGTTTTTCATAATCAACAACAAGTGTATGGAGTTCCTGATGAGTCTAAAGAGGGAAGTGAACGTCATGCAAAGCTGAAAGAAAGTGTGGAAACTATAGGAAGGAAAGTCAGGGTGATGGGAGGAAATGATATCTTTGGTACTGATGCCAGGGATATGTGTTTAGTATCTGGGTTGGTGATTCCCCCCAAAATTCAAAGTTCCCCAACTTTGAGCAATATTCTGGTGCTACTTGTCCAAGAACACATTTGATTATGTATTATAGAAGGATGGTTGCCTACGTGGAAGATGATAAGTTGATGATCCACTGTTTCCAAGATAGTCTGAAGGGAGCATCTGTCAAATGGTACTTAAGCCTAGATCAATCCCGAATCCACAATTTCCAAGATTTGGCAGACGCTTTTGTAAAGCACTATAAATACAACATGGATTTAGACCCTGATAGGAGGCAATTGTTAAGTATGTCACAAAGAAGCTCTGAATCTTTTAAGGCGTATGCACAACGTTAGAGGGAGACTGCCTCTCAGGTAAGCCTCCTCTAACCAAAAAAGAGCTGACAAATTGGTTTGTGGACACAGTAAGACCTAAGTTTTATGAGAAAATGATTAGTAGTGTGACAACTAGCTTCTCTGATATAGTAGTTGTAGGTGTGATAGTAGAACTGGGGATGAAAAATGGGAGGATAACCAATACTTCCAGTAGTTCCAACAACAACAATGCCAAGAAATTTAATGGCAATTTTCACAAAAAGAAAGAAGGGGAGACAAATGCCATAACAGTAGGAAAGAAGAATCAGCCTTGCAAACAGCCTTACCGACAGTATCAACAGCCTCAACAAGGCTATATTCAATAATCTCAGTAAAGTTTCGCTCAACAGCCAATGTATCCCGTGCAGTATGTGCAACAGTTGTATGTGGCAGCTGTAATGCCTACATTCAGCAATTCAGTTCCGAATTATTAGACGGTGCAACAGACACCTATGTATCAACCAATACAACAACAAGGGTATCAACGAGCACCTAGTGCTCCAGCTTATCAGCAATACCAACAACCTTGGGCTCAAGCACCCAAACAAAACTTTTAAAATAGAAGACTAGCAGGAAGGCCTCTCATTCCTCCGATCTGAATGACCTATACTGAGTTGTACCCATCCTTAGTACAACAAGGGATGATTACAAATCGACCATTGGGACCACCATCAGACACCTAATCTTCTTATTATAATCCTAAGGCTCGTTGTTTATTTCATGAGGGTGCTGGTGGACATGATTTAGAGGGATGTCTTGCTCTGAAACATCTTGTCAGAGAACTTATGGAAAAGAAAAACTTGTCTTTTGATGATGTGCAACCCAATGTTAAGAGAAACCTGTTGCCGAAGCATGAGGGAGTTCATGCCATAGAGGAGGCATCAGATGAGTGGATAATCCGTGATGCATCAGAGATCAAAACTCTGTTGCGATCTCTTCATGAAAAATTATTAAAGGAAGGTCTGATTGAAGGCGTCCATGCTAATTGCAAAGAATGTTATGTTGATCCTAGAGAATGTTGTGTGGTTCAGAGGAATGTGCAAAAATTGATTGATGACAAATTTCTGCAAGTATGTAGCAAGATGAAAAGGGAGGATGTTTTGGTGATTGAGCCCGTTTTCAACTTACCAAAGAATAGTGAAAAGGTCCCCGTGTTTAAAGTGCCCGATTCTGGTTCAGTGATTCCGGTCTTCAAAAGTGTTAAACCTGTTTTCAATGTCTCCAAGCCTGCTACATCAGCAATTGGTCAATTCAGACTAATTATAATCCAAAAGCCGAGTCCTTTCTGTTTTGAGAGTACAAAAGTTGTCCCTTGGAGGTACTATATGACGGTGATTGATCAAGGATCAGGGAAATTCATTCAGAATGAAGAAATAAGGGTTAATCAAGCAGATGTGACAAATATTGCAGGAACTAGCATAATGACCCGCAACGGCCGGATCTATCAACCTAAGATTACAATGGTTTCCCAAAAAGAGGCCATTCCTGTTGTGACTGTCAAAGATAAAGAAGTGTCACCAAGCGAAGAAGACATGGAATTTCTGAGAATTATTCGAAAGAGTGATTACAAATTCGTCGATCATCTTCATCAAACTCCTTCAAAAATCTCAATCTTGTGTCTCCTAATGAATTCTCCCGCTCATAGGGAAGCCTTGCAGAAAGTGTTAGCACAAGCACATGTTACAAAAGCCCCAAATTTCGGTTGAACAAAGGAAGCAAGAAGAAGCGAAGGAATTTTACATCGCGAGACAGGGCTTCGCTACACGAGGAAAAGCAAGCTGAAACAGAAAGAAACATAACCAAAAATAACCAGTTTCGCTTGAAGCAAGAAGAAGCAAGCAGTAGCAAGAGAACTTCACTATGTGAACTTTATGTCGCATAGGAAGTATGGCGGTTTCCAGGGGCGGTTTGAAATTCTTAAAGGCTAAAAAAGCTGACTTTGTTATGCGACCAAAACTTCGCATAGCGAAAGTCCTCCATCTCAACCATTATAAAAGGGAAGACAACAGAGGCATTGAGGGTATCACAGTTTGAATTTCACATGTAATAAATATTAGTTAGATAGTTCTAAGTAGGGAGAAGAGTGTGGAAAGAATCGAGCAGGGTTCGTATCAAGAATCGAGAGATCATTCTTGATGCAAATGCATCTCCAATTCTTACTTTTTGTACAAGCTACCATGATAATGGATAGCTGAAGCTCTTCTCTTGTTAGGATTGGAAGGAAACTACCATAATCGTATGTATTTATTGATTCCTTCTTTAATGAAATTTTGTTCTTCATATTTATCGATTAAATCTTATTTTGTCATTCTGAACTTATGAATACAAATCGTGATTGAAAAATACATTTGTATTCAATTTAAAGATTATAATCGGTTAAACACTTCTTTCTAGACATGAAACTAAGGGTTTAACTTTCATAAACAACATTCGGTTCTTAATGTGATTGTTTTAGTTTAATTGATCGAGAAATCATCGGTTAAACTAAACTAATTGAAATCTCAACAAGCTTATAGACATGTATGCTGTTGTGAGTGAATTCAATGAAGGTAATGTGAAAAATAAGTTCTTTAAAGAAGTATCAACCAAATACATATGTGCACGGTAGTGGAATTTCAATCCTAACAAGTTCTCTATTATTTAAACTTTACTTTCTCAAGTTTCAATTTTATATTCTGTTACTTTAAAACCAAACCAATTTACAAACTTCACTTAAAACGATAACGATTGTCTTAAAGTTGGTAATATTGCATCGGTCTCTGTGGATACGATACTTAATACATTCTTTTGATTTACTCAACATCAAGCTCTAAGAATTACTAAAATCCTTTGGGAACCTCCTCTTCTTGTCTAGATTAATTGCAACTGTGATGGAGCTTATAGTCATAACCTCCTTCCAGTAGGTTGTGGTGGCATTTTTCGAAACAAGCATGGGAAACTTTATTTTTGGTTTTGCTGAGCAAGTTATTTGGTCTTCCTCCAATCTTTTAGTGTTTGTGCAATGCTTAAGGTTATGAAGATAGCTTGGGACAAGGGGTGGAACAAGCTTTGGATTGAGACGAATTCAAAATTTGTGGTTCAAGCTTTTCAATAGCCTTCATTGGTTCCTTAGAAAATTAATGAAACAACTGTCTAACTCATTTTGCACATAAACACATCTTCATTTCGCGCATTTATAGAGAAGGGAATACTTGTGCTGACTTTTTAGCAAATCTTGGTCTCACTTGTAATTCCCTAACCATTTTATATTCCATCCCCTTGGGTATTAGGAAAATTTTTGTTCAAAATAGGTTAGGAACGCATTCTTTTAGGTTTACATCTTTTTGTTGAGTTGACTTTTTAACAATTCTCTCCTTTGTAATATTTTGGTTTATCTATTTATATATGTGGACTTATTTTTAAAAAAAATTGATTAGACATTATAGAAAAAGCTTCCTAATCAAGAAGATAATCCCCTAATAAACTGTTTAGGTCTTAAAAAAATTATTGTGTGTACATGTTTGATTTAGCGTAACTTTCTTGATTTGCTGGGAGAGAGTAGGGAGTCCTTGTGTTTTTACAAGACACTGATCACTCAAACAAACAAGATCAAGCGAACTTTCACGCTTCCTCTCTTTCACACTCTAAAGCTTGAGGTCTTGATATCATTATCTTTGATTTTAGCATCACACAAGAACCTTAAGTCTTCTTGGCGAGGCTTAAAATATTTCCATATTAGTTATTATCATTTGAGATGTTGAAAGTTTAAACCATCGTTGATCATAAACCCTAAGTCTTTACTTTAGATTCTTTGGACTATAATGTTGACTTTAAACAAATATTTTTAGCTTGATTCGGGAGAATGGTTTGATCAACCATGTCATTGTCAAATAATGTGCATCTACGACCGCTTGAGCTATCTTTGGAAATTTGTTTGACTTCAAGCGTTGTCATCATCAAAATCATGTCATTGTCAAACCTGAACAACTTCTAATTGACTTTTATCTTGCTATCCATAAGTTTCACCATCTTGAATCACTTCTTGATTATACTTGCGAACACATAGATCCACATCAAAGAATTGCTCATATACAATGATTAAAGTTAGATCCATATTTTCTCTACAGTCTTCTACCTACCGACTTTCCTTAATACTTTATTTATGTGCTTTATCCATCATCTCAATCTTATCTACTTCTATTAGCTTGTCTAAGCATAAAATCTCATCTTTCAATGCTTTTATACATACCTTTGTTATGTGGTAAATGCCATTTGTTCTGAAATTCAAACACGCCAAGAACAATGACACGTGGGACAAAGAACAAAAACAACTACACTAAACAATCTCAAACAATAATAATCTATCAATTAATGTGAAATGTGAAAGCAAAACCACAATAAAATAAACAAAATAAAATACTAAAATCAACACAGAAAATTGTTTATCAAATTCGAACCAAAATCATCTACTTCAAAAAAAAAAAATCTGATTCACTACCAATCAAGAGTTTAATCAAGAGAAATAATAAAAACATCACATTATTTGATTTGAAACCTAAATCTCTTTTAATGCACAAATCACTCCATCCCAAAATATTTAAAAGAGTTTTACAATCCTCTTCTCCATCTTCATCTCTCTTTAAAAAAAATTATTCCTCATAAAGTTGTGCACTTTAGACAAAACCAAAACCTTCAACTTTTAGAAAGAGATTAATTTTAAAGTAAAACTTCTACAAACTGCTCTATACATATTTAAATTGTGATACAAAATATATTTTAAACGATACTCCTACTCTTAAAAGAAAGAATTCACAAAAATATTTTAAAAATAGATTATTTCTCAATCTAATATTTTAAATACACTTAAAATATAAATATAAATTTATAATCTTTTAAAATATTTAAACATATAATTCTTAAAACACAAATATCATGAGTCTAGTTTGAGACGTATGCATTGTCTATCTAACACATGACAAGACAATTCCTTCATAAAAAAACATGACAAGACAATTTGAAGAGGTGGTTATGTTTTATAGCTCCCTTATCGATTCAAATATTGATACTGCTGAGGAGGTGAAAATTTACAAATCATGCTGAAACCTGTTTGCAACTTACAAATAATTTGCAATTAAGTTGTTATAAAACAGCATAAAAAGTCACTTATGTTCTAATAAAACTTAAAAACACACTATGTTGGTGTTAAGTAGAGCTAGGTAGCTACCAGAAGAAATTAGCAAGTTCAGATTGAGTTTGTGATTCTTCAAGTTCGTTTGATGGAGAATGAGCATGTCTTCCTTCATATGTTGTTATCACCATTCTTGGATCCTCAGCCAATCGTTCTACTCGTTTCTTTACTCGACAGGTGTCTTGTGTGCAACGGTAGTAGCTTCTGGAAACAGCCAAAGAGAATGTATAAAAGTAGTAACAATAATCACTTACACTTGGATTGGTCAAAAGCAAAATAATAAGTGAAAGGAAACCATAGCAAGGCTATCATATATGTTCAATGAGTGTAAAGGAGAAACTTCTTGGTACTCAATTATACTACAGCATGTGATAGTCCTAAACTTTTCACGTTTTAACAATATAACATACACATTACCATTTGAGAGTCCTAACTTTCAACATTAATTGTCAAAAAACTTGTTCCAAAAACACATAAAGTAAAATGATTGTATTTATTTCCTGTTAAGCACCAAAAAGAGTAAAGGACAATAATATGCATAAAGCTAAAGAAAAATTGAAATACCTGGGATGCTGAGTGTTCTTGACCACTTTCTGTCCGTACTTCCTCCATTTGTAACCATCATCCAACACATCTATATCACTCATTGTTTTGAAGCAAAACCTAGGTTCCCTCACCTTCCTTCTTCCCTTCATTTTCTTCATCTTTATTGCTGCTGAAACCCCTATATGATTATGATCATCTCCTCCACTACTTCTTTTACCCATCCAGCAATCACTTACTTCTCCCCATGCCCTAAATCCATTCAGATTTGTTAGTGCTAAAACATAAATATATACACAGACACGACCCAGATGCTAACACGTCGATATATATTGATAATAATTTAACAAAATAAATAATTTGAACGTAATAACAAAAGTTGGTGTCTGTGTTGATGTATGACACAGACAGACTATTTCCTCACCATGAATTCATTCTGGATCTGTTTAAGTCAAGGTTTTGGCCTCCTACACAACCAAAACCAGACGCAAGATCTTCGAATTCTCGTGGTTTATGAACAGCTGTTGCTAGTAAAGTTTCAGCAAATGTTGCAGCTTCAGGAGTTATTATCGCACTTACACCTTTCAAAGATTGATCATGGCAATTACCTAAAGGAGGTAAAGTCATGTTTGGAGGGAAAGGAATATTGAACCCCATCTGCATAGGGATCTCATGATCTTGTTGTTCTTCATCAAACAAGCTGTGGTGATTAACAATATTTGTGGTTGACATCATGCTAATATAAACCTAAAGTCTTAAATCTCTAGATCTATCAAAACTTGGAGAGGATGAATAAAAGGAGGTGTAGAAAAGTGGTAGATATAGGGTTCTCTTTGAAGAAACAAGGTAGAGAGAGTTTGTTTTTGAACTTTGGTTGTGGTTACACCATTAACTTGTAGCTTGAAAATATATCTTATAACGTTGCTCAACTAACTTTCCCTTTTCAATTGCTTTGCCTTTCTTTTCTTTTCTTTCTGCAAGAATATAATAATAATAATAATTTCTTTAATATATATATATATATATATATATATATATATATATATATATATATATAATTACATGCTGCACCTTATAGCAAAATTAAATTCTTAAAAAATTACATTCAATAGCTTAGACGTCACAGAATTTTTATATATGAATTTTTGAATTCTTTATAAAAGATTTACATGTCTGTCCGATATTAAATCAAATAGTACGAAAATATTTTAATTGTTAAAATATATTTTTTTATTTTTAATTAATTTAATTTAAATGAGTTTCGAAGAATGTTTGTCCCATAATAAACCTTTGGCAAAATATGTTAACTTAAGTGTTTGATAGTTCCTCTTAGAATTCTCTATTAATCTAATAATACTATGGATTAACGAATTTTAAAACGACTTTAATATTATAAATTTCTATATTAAAATTATGTTTAATAAAATTGACTTGTAAATACAACACATTCCTCTTTGTAAACTAATTTGTATGTCATATATTTTTTTTATAAGCATTTTTATGTCGTATTCGATTGAATGTGAAACTCTTTGAGCATTGTTCTATAAAGATTTTGAAATTATATGTGCTTTATAGTGAGTGGAGTTTTCCTGTAGGATCTAAGTCAACAATACAAGACAAAAGGTTAACTTAGAGGTTGCTATATTTCTACTCTCTTTTAGCCCTTAAAAATGTATGAAACTTACATGCAAAATCCTCCATCACTAAATATGATAATTATAACATGGGCAAAAGTGAAACCTGTTGAGTGCACAATAATAGATCAAAGGATACATAATCAAAATTATCACTCATCAATTCACTATTGATTATCTCAAAAAATAAAGTGAAAAGAGAGCGGGTAATTATTCACTTTGTAGGGTTACTTTTCATATAATTTTATTGTAAAAGACGATCTCTTTTTAACACAATGTGTAAAAAGAAAAACAAATATCACAAAACAATGATGATGATAAATCTTGAGTGCAAATCTATCATACACATCCCTCTGCTGGGAAGATATGATTATGATTTATTATGATGGAGAGGAATATTTGACTTTTGCAGCAAAAAAGGTTATTGCCTTTTTCACATGCCTTTTGTTATTTAATTTCCCAAAACTTGAAACCAACCCACATACATCTACCTTTTTTTCTTTTCAAATATTTCTGCAGATTACCAACCTTATAATATTGTCATCATCTCTTGAATTAATTGCATAATTAACATTTGTAGTATGTCCTAAAGTATGTGGACCATTGTGCTCATTTGTATCTCTAGTGTTTAGAAAATTTACTCATAATGTGTGCTCTTTATTATTTGCACTGTATCTAGTGGTTTAGCTAGCTAGGCCTCAGATGAATAACTTCATTTTCGTAGAAATTATTGAATGAACTAAAAAGTAGCTGATGAATAATAATTTCTACAGTAAAACAGAGAACATATATATATATATATATATATATATATATATATATATATATATATATATATATATATATATATATATATATATATATATATATATATATATATATATATATATATTCTTTAAACTACTATTAATACTTTAACCGTAGCATATTGTTATTAAAAACCTAAACCCTATGAGATGGGTAATGAGGTGTATGATCTTAATGTATTCATTCACCATAGGTTTGATTATTATTTATTATGGTGGTAAAATGGATATAGTTAATTTTTATGGACATAGTTAATCTTTTAAATCTTTTAAATATTTGTCTTCGACTTTATTTACTCTATTTTATTTTTTACAGACTTTAGTAGAACGGATCTAAATGAAATTGAAATTGACATGTTCATTTGACATTCTATTTTTCAATTAATGATCCTCAAACTTATATATGAAAATTGAGCAGTATGTAGGTTTTTAGAAATTTTGGTGTTGTTAAGGTGTACATAAGTTACTTGTTATATAAGTAACTAATAATTAAGTTGGTTAGGTTGTGGCCTTGTTAGTGTTTGTAACCTCAACTAGTGTTAGTGTTTTTCTTTTTAATAATCAAAGGGATAAATACCTATTACAAAACAGATGTATACAATGATTTTACACAGAAATTAATATAATTTACAGCACCAACAAGGATTCACAAACCACCTTATAAAAAATCACAAAGACTTTTAAATCATTCATAATAGTTACAATCGACTTTGTTTCTATTAGCTATACCTATCCACCACCATAACATACGAATGATTCTAAAGAAAATCTCTTTAGAAATAGAAAATCCATCATTAAAGATTACTTGATTCCTAGTGTTAGTTGTATATAACCATAATGTGTTTAATAGTTAATGTTATAAATTCATGAATATTCAATGTCATGTGTGTGTTCCAAAATAATAAGAAAAGTGAGAATGAAGTAAATGCTAATAAATACAAGGGAAATAGTCTCACATAGAAAAATTTACTCACATTCAAAGTATTTATAAAGAGTTAAAAACATTAACTCAACAAAAGGACAAAAGAGGATAAAGTGCCACAGGGACACATGTGGTGGTATCAAACATTATGTCACTTGTCTCCTTCATACACCTATTGTCAGCGTCGCCACCAGCTCCGACCTTGACTCTGGGACTGGGTCCGAGGGCGTAGAGGCGCTAGTGGCGACTTGGAGGCAGCACGTCAGCACCCAGGCACGATGCATTGGAGCAATCGGGCTACTCGCGGCGCCGATGGCGCTTCGCAGGCGACGGTTGGACTTCGGCCGGGATCACTATTGCTCTCGTTTTGGTCGATGCATGTGTTTGAGTTTTTGAATTCGAAGAGAAGCAACACTTCGTAAAGTGTTACTGCGAATGGAAATAGGCAATGCTTAGAAACAACGCAACTTTGGGTTAAAAGGTGTTGTTTCATCAAGGGTCACAACCTTGTGAAACAACACATACATGGCCTATAAATACTTTATTCCAGAATTCATAAATCACATCACAAACCAAATATCCTCTTGAACAAATATCAAACTCTTTTCACTATAAAATTGAGTTTTCGTCGGTCCTGCACAAATTCGATATAAGGCAGAATCATCTCGGGTATTCATGCGTTCCAAGTCTAAGAAATATTTGAGAGTGCTTTAAATACTTTTAAGAAAAGTGATACCATTCACGATTCAGACCTAGATCCATTCAACTTTACGAATATTTCTAACAGTCTTAAAAGTATTCAAATAATGGCTTCCGACGTTGCAGTTTCAAGCATCAAAGCTATGAAACAGGACCTTGTCAAGTTGTATTGCTTTGATGGAACCAACTACACCCGGTGGCAGGATAAGATGACATTCCTACTAACCGCTCTGAAGGTTCAATGTGTCTTAGATCCTGACTTACCACCAATTCCTGAACCAACTGAGGATGACTCTGATGAACTTAAAAAGGAGTGTAATAAACATAAAGAGGACAATTGATATGTCGTGGACATATGTTGAATACATTATTTGATCGTCTCTACGACCTCTATACAGATACTTGGTCTACAACAGAAATTTAGAAATCACTCGAGTTTAAATTCAAGACCGAAGAGGAAGGTACGAAGAAGTTTTTAATTTCTAAATACTTTGATTTTAAATTTACAGATTCCAAGCCTATTCTTTCCCAAGTGTACGAGTTACAGGTTCTCGTGAATAAAATAAAAGTTGTGAAAATAGACATTTCTGAGACCTTTCAAATTGGTACAATCATTGCAAAATTACCACCTTTGTGGAAAGGCTATAGAAAGAAATTGTTGCACAATTCTGAGGACTTCTCTCTAGAGAAAATGCAAAAACATCTTCGAATCGAGGAGGAATCGAAGGAAAAGGAGAAATCAAAATCTGTTAGACTTTCCAAAGCCAGTGTTGTTACTGCCAAACGAAAAAAGAAACATGATGGCATGAAAAGTCATCTTGGACCTAAAAAGGAACATAACAAATTCAAAAATTGTGGCGGTTCGAAAGATCCGAAAAACGGTTGTTTTGTATATGGAAAACTCGACCATTATGCTCGAGATTGCAGGCACAACAAGTAAAAAAAAAGAGATCAATGCAGTTCATGCCGATGACGACATAATTGCTACGGTGAGCAAAATAATGGCAATCAAAAGCAAAGTGAAAGGATGATGGTATGACACATGTGCTACATTGCATGCCTCTTATGATAAGACTGCTTTTAAAACCTATTCTGAGGCAATTGATGGACAAGAAGTACAAATGTAAAATGAAGTATGATCTAAAGTTGTTGTAAACCAGATCCGTCGAACTCAACTTCACTTCTGGAAAGAAAGTCACTCTTGTTAATGTGCTATATGTCCTCGACATGACTAGGAATCTTATTAGTGGAGATTTGTTGGGTAAACCAGGAGTTAAATTTGTATATGAATCGCACAAACCGATATTAACCCGTAATGGTGTATTTATTGTGAAAGGATATTTCGTTGAGGGGATGATCAAACTCTATACTACCAATAATATTATTAATGAAATTTCTAATTCTGCTTACATGCTTGAGTCTGTTTCTTTATAGCATAATATATTAGCACATACCAGTATTAGTTCTATGAAGAGATTAATTAAATATGGTTTGATCTCGTGCAATATAAATGATTTCGAAAAATGTGAGTTATGCGTTAAATCAAAGGTGATTAAGAAACATTTCAAAAGTGTTGAAAGAAATACAAATCTCCTTGATCTTGTACATTCAGATTTGTGTGAATTTAATGGCATGTTAACCCATGGGGAAATAGATATTTTATTATATTCATCGATGATTCCTCTAGGTACACATATGTATATCTTTTAAGGCATAAAGATAATGTTTTTAATGCCTTTAAACTTTACAAAGTAGAAGTAAAAAATCAATTAATAAACGTATCAAAGACCTTAGGAGTGATAAGGGCGGTGAATAATTCTCTACAAAATCTGATATGTTTTTTGAAGAGCATGGAATTATACATGAATGATTTATACCTCGCATGCCACAACAAAATGGTGTAGCAGAGAGAAAGATTCGAACATATCAAGAGATAATGAATGCCATGTTAATGCATTCCAAATTGCAATTTAATTTTTGGGGGTGAGGCCTTACTAACCGCTTGCCACATAATTAACAGAATTCCTTTGAAGAAAATCAGTATTTCCTCATACTAATGGAAAGGTAAAACACCAATTATCGGTTACTTTAGAGTATATGGGTGTGTAGCTTACCATAATAACATGGATCATAAGAGAACTAAATTGGGCCCTGGTGGGATAAAATATGCCTTTATAGGATATGCACCAAATAGTAAAACATATAGACTTTTAAACTTAGAGTCTAATGTAATTGTTGAATTCTGAGATGTAGAATTCTTTGAAAATATTATTACTAAGGATAAAGAATCTGAGTCTCCCACAAACAAATAATTTAGTGAGGAAGATTCATCTCGGAGTATCGAGATACAACCTGAAAGTACTTATCAGATCATTGAAACACAACCTATGCCTAGGATAAGCAAGAGAGTCAGGAAAACAAAGGATTTAGGACCAAACAAAATTGATTCTCAACTTATTTCTTTTTACCTAATTGAAGGATAAGCAAGATAGTCCAGAATATTCCCATTATTCTTCATGTAGAAGATGATCCTAAAACTTACAAGGAAGTTGTGGCTTCAAGGGACTCTTCCTTTTGGAAGGATGCTATCCAAGATGAAATGAATTCAATCACGTCAAATCACACTTGTGAACTTGTTGACTTACGAAAGGTGTAACACCTTTTTCTACCCCACAAATATAATGGCAAATCAATCACATTTATCGTAGTAAAATATTAAACACAATAAAAATCACCTCAAAGGGCGTACATTTCTCAATAACTCAAATAAAAGTCAGTGCTCCGTAAACAATGGATTTTCCCAAAATTACTCAAAAATTGCTCAAAAGGCAGCGAAACACAAAAAGGAAAAATCCAAAGTTTTCCTTGCGCAGCAACATAATTAAAATAATAATAATCAACAAAACATGGTTTAACTCAAAGACCCCAGCTCGATGTTACACTATCAGGGAAAGACCCTCTAAGTCAACCAAAAGTCAAAAACTCCAAAAAGTCCTCGACGACATCCACGACTAAACCTGGTCATCGGCACGTTACCCACGTGGAGGCAACATTCAAACAGGCAGGGTGAGTAAAACAATTCATAATAATCAATATAGTAATCAATATATAAAATAGCGTCATTATCATATTCAACATCATCATAATCATCAAGGAAACATCAAAAATCCATAATATCATAAATTACACCAAATTGTCACATAAATGCAAATGTAACAAGACTCATGCATGTGGTACCAATTCATCAAAGTTCGATGGACACTGGGACATCAACCTTCCATAGATCCCCATCAATAGGATCGATTCTACACAAGAACCGTAGCACAACAAAATACTTCACATCCGTATAATGGGACTAAAGCCACAAGAATCAAACACTAGACCGAAGTCTGGAATGCATATGAATGCATGATGCACACGTCAATATCATCCTCATAATAAATTCATTAGGTGCATCATCATTCATCAAAATCATCATAATAATCATGTCATCATATAATCATAAAAAACTCATGGAATCAACATCATAACTCATTATCATTACTCATAGGAATCATCATACAATGATGTATTAATCACATATGAATCACAATCATACTCAAGGTAATTCATCCAGAAAATCACAACATCAAAGCATCAAGACAACACTGCACAAGAACACAATTCTTGAAACTCTACTACGTTCGCTGGACAGTTTGTCGTGCGAGTCAAGAGCGAGTGTTCACCGTGCAAAGGATTGTTTGCTGTGTGAACTCACGATTACAGCAAAACGCTGTTACGCACCAGTAGCAAAACCAGCCCAAAAGTCCCTATGATTTCCTTCCCCAATGCTCCAAAAATATCTCTCGATCATTCCTAAGGTATTATGGCGATAAAGGCACAAAATCTACGACTTATTAGGCCAATCCCGTATCATATTTACGTCTCCAATTCCCATAAAATCCTTACGATTTTCCCACATTCATTAGAGTTCTCATAATCAATTATCCTATACGATTAAAACCTCAACAACAGATTTTGGCCATGAAGGCCTAATTTTCCTTACTCCCAAATCAGCCTCAACCTATCAGACCATCAGTTCAAATCCCTCAAACTCATTAAATTCACCAGAAAGGCAACAAAAATTCAATACTCAAAATCCCTAAACCCTTAAATCGGCTTTAAATACATTGAAGGACATATTAAAAACAATGAAGGTAATACTCCCCATACTTAAACAACCTTAAAAACAGATTTGGCCATGAAGGCCTAATTTTCTCAAACTCAAAAACCTCATAAATCCTTAAATCGGCTTTAAATACATTGAATCACATATTGAAAAAAATGAAGGCAATACTCTTCATACCTTAATTGCCGACTCTAAGCCTTTCTCCTTGATTTTTGGAAACCTCGCGAAGCTTTGCCTCAATCCTCTTCCTCAGAGCTCTGGCCTCTATTTCTCCTATTTTCACGGTCTAACAAGAATGAATCCTAATTCCCTCAAAATTCCTTTTTGTTAAACCTGACTTTGGGCCTTAAAATGGGCTTTGCCCTCAATTCACTTATATTTATTTAAATTAATAATAATACCAATATATTCACATTAAATACTATTATTTAAATAAATAACTCAAAATCCATAATTCTCAATATTCACACCAACCACCAAAAATCACCAAAAATACGAATATTCATATTTAAATAAATTAAATAAATATTCCAATAAATTTGGGGTGTTACAGGATGTTTTCAAACATTTCGAGATAATTTTGACCTATAAAATAAGGGTTGAGTTTTTATTTAAACTCTTAATGAAGTTCAATACCGAGGGTATGTATCTCATGAAAAAGGATACAATACGAATTTCACCTATGTGAATATCAAGATGGTGTCGTCTCAAAGTGAGAGTTGGAGTTTCTCTCATGAAAAATTCATGAAACAGGAAAGCATATGGCCATAAATAAGTGCTAGGCGAGAAATGTAGGGGAATAACCCTTAAAGAACATGTGTAAGGTAATGTCAGTCTATTCACATGGATTAATGGTTTAAAAGTATTGCTACCTAACATTCTGATTAGACTTTATGTTGTCTATACTAAGGTTAAGTTTTAAATTGAAAGATACCTAATTTTACTAACATTATTTGTTTCCTTTTTTGAAATTAGTCTTGTCATTGTTGGAACATGTGAGGGATTATTATAAATTCATGAACATCAAATGTCTATGTGTGTGTTCCAAAATGATAACTAAAGTATGAATGGAGTAAATGCTAATAAATGCAAGGAAAATAGTCTCACATAGAAAGATTTACTCACATCCAAAACCTTTATAAATAGTTAAGAACATTAACTCAATAAAAGGACAAAAGAGGATAAAGTGCCACATGGACAAATATGGTGATCCCAAGCATTACGTCACTTGTCTCCTCCATACATCCCTCGTCGGTGTCACCACTGGCAACATTGACTCCAGCTCTGGAACTGGGTTTGGGGGCGTGGGCGTCAAGGCGCTAGTGGCGGCTTATAGGCAGCACTTGAGTACTTAGGTGTGACGCATCAGAGAAATCGGGCTACTCGCGACGTTATGAGACAGCGTTGGTGGCGCTTTGGGGGGGGGGGGCGGAAAGAGACTGGTTTTTGGTCGGGCTCACTATTATTATTATTTTGGTAGATGCATGCGTTTGAATTTTTGAATTCTAAGAGAAGCAACACTTTGTGAAGTGTTAATGCGAAATGAAAATAGGTAATGCTCGGAAAGAATGCAACTTTAGTTAAAAGGTGTTGTTTCATCAAATATCGCAACGTTTTAAAATAATACATACATGGCCTATAAATACTTCTTTCCAGAATTCAGAAATCACATTACAAATTGAATATCCTCTTGAACAAATTTCAAACTCTCTTTGCTACAAAATCGAATTTTTGTCGGTCTTGCGCAAATTCGATATAAGGCTGAGTTATCCTGGGTTTACTACGTGCCAAAGCAACACCCTTCACGATTCAGACTTGGATCCATTTAACTTTATCGATATTTCAAACTGTCAAAGCAACACAAACGTAAGTGAATGTGAATGTGAAGTGCAATACACACAAAATTACTTCTATTTTCTCCTTTTATCTTATGTGTGTGTATAATTCTAACAAGTTGTATCTCTAGCCTTAAACTATTAGTTTACCAAGTATTCAAGATTTGGTGTCCATTATACTTGTTCATTAAGTGAACATGGTAAATTCTGGAGAATTTTGTAAACAGTTTTAGTGGAAAACTTTGTATTCTTGACAACGAGAATTGGAATAAATTAAGAAATAAAATAAAGGCGGTGTTCGAGTTCTAATATATGATGGATATAATGCAAAAGGGTATGCAAGATCTTCCTAACGATGCATCAGATGTGTAAGTTCTGTGATTGGCAGCAGTTTTGTTAAAATAAGTATCACAACAAGTTATTGAGCAAGATGACTTAACATGTTGGTCAGACATCATTGACGATCGGCACGATGTCGTAACATGATGTTATGACATGTTATACCAGGTGTTAGGGTTTTATGTATTTGGAATATTTGTTTTTAAAGTGTGAGATTCTATATGGTTTTAGTTAAGACTTTGTCACATTCCAAGGAGAGTTATTTTAGGAGCATCAGTTTTGTGTCAGAAGTACATTTGTTTCATCAAAAGGATCTTGGAGACTTTTTAGGAAACTTTCTATTTTGTTCCTATTGTCATGTAGAAGATTTGCAGTTGCTATTTTGGGAGATGCATTTTATTTAGATAAAGAGCCCCAGTCGATGCTGATCTAAAACGTTATAAACAGAGTTGTTATAAACCTAATGGATCATTGAATTCGTATATTGAAAAGAAGAGTTTTAGGGTTTAGTGTTTTTTTATGATCCATTCCTATGTCACTTTAATATCTGAGTTGGACTGTGTTGATTGTGCTTTTTTGAGCCATTGACGTACCTCTTAGGTGTTTAAATTGGATTGTGTTTGAGTTGTAATCACTCATAAGCTTTTAAGCAAGAGTAAATTTTGTGTCATTGGAAGTGTGTCTTCTATTGTTTATTGTTCTTTGTTTTATCAATGTTGTATGGTTGAGATAAAGTAGGAGGGGTCTCATATCTAGGAGTGTCTTAGATAGAAATAGCACGGGTAGTGATTAGGTGCGAAGTTTATAAAACCAGAGGTTGTTTAGAACTTCAAACTAATATTATTATAGTGGATTTCCTTCCTAGCTTGGATGCCCCCAGATGTAGGTGATGTTGCGCCAAACTGGGTTAACAATTGACTGTGTTATTTACACTCAGCCATTTACTTTAACTGCATAATTGTTTGTTTTGTCATATTCTCCTGATCCCAATGTCGTGACATCTTACTCGACATCTGGTGTCTGATTACCAGAATTTTAAGATGTTTAATTTTCTTCCTATTAATACTCAAAGACAAAATATTTCAGGGCAATGTTATTCACTCATCAATGAGTTGATATCTTCAATATCCAAAAAGTAAAGTATATTGTTTCATCGAACGAGGAGTGGGAATTCATATGAGAAATGTCTTGGGGTGGTGATAAGATTTATAAAGTTTTTCTACAAACTTTGAGAAGACAACTCAAGTTGTTGAAAATGGAGAATGATGATAAGGTTGTTGAGTATTTCAACAGGATCACAATGGATGCCAATTAGATGAAGAGATGTGGTGAAGTTGTTTCTGATTGAACTATCATGAACAAAGTGATAAGCACTTTTTCATTCAAGTTTGATTATATTATAATGGAAAATGATGAACCAGAAGATTTTTATGTAATGAAGGTTGAAGGATTAAATTGTTTTTTAGAATCATATGAACATAGCAGGCTTGAAATAACTAAATAAACAGAGACTGGGCATGTTATACAAGCTCAAATATCCAAGAAAAATGGTCGTCCAAAATGGAAGGGACATGAAAAAGGGATATTTGCAAGATAATTCCCAAAAACACGAGCAAATTGAATCTTCTTCAAGAAACAATAGTACTCATCAAGAAAGAAAGGGAAATAAATCAATGAAAAAAATAATATTATAAATACTAATTATTTAGAGACTTTTTTAATGTGTGTAAAAGCAAACATGTTCTAAAAGATAGAGGTGGTGCATATAATGAGTCATACAAGGCTCAGGGTGAGAGTGACTCTGACTCTGATCTTATGCTCTTGAAGGAAATGTCTGTCACACTATGGGAGTTGGCCTTGCTCTAAGTCGTTACCTTAACCACAAGGAAGGGGATGTCGAATGCAGGGTTAGTGACTGGAGTGAAGTCGTAACAAGGTAGTTGTAGTGGAAGGTGCGGCTGTATCACCTTCTTTTCAGGGAGAAATAATGCTTTTTGTGTAATTAGGTTTTACACTAATTCACACCCTAATAAAGTATAGTAAATAAAGACACTAATCTCATGAGATTATTATCCTAGGTTGGAACAACTTGATAGGAGCTCCTCTTTTTTGCCCTATGTCACTCCACAGGGCGACATTAGGCAAAAAAGGGGAAAGAGAGATGGGGTTTCTCTAACTTTTGACATACTGGGCCCCTTCAGGGGGCCACACAACGGGCTATTAGCTCAATGGTAGAGCGTTCCCCTGATAATTGTGTCATTGTGCCTGGACTGTGAGGGCTATCAGCCACATAGATAGTTCAATGTGTTTATCGGCGCCTGACCCTGAGATGTGGACCATCCAAGGCACATTAGCATGGCGTACTTCTCATGCTAGAACCGGGGTTTGAAACCAAACTTCTCTTCAAGAGGATAGCTGGAGTGATTTAGGTGAGATCCAATGTAGATCCAACTTTCTATTGACTTGTGGGATCCAGGCGGTCCAAGGGGGACCATCATGTCTCCTTAGCCTAAATTCCATTCCCATAAGTCTTATATTAAACTACATACATTAATTAAGAAAACAGTATAGTAATTAAAGATAATATAGAGTCTTACTTACTAGTGGCCTTTTCGGGGACTCTTGGGTGAGACTGGAAAGCCAGACTGATTATACCCTTCCCTTTGTACCCCTCACCAGAGGTCACCTGTTAATCATTCAATCCGATCAGGGAATAAACCAAAGGACAAAAAATACCATCCTTTCGAGGGTTAGGTTCACGGGTTGATTAGAAGACGCATATCATTAATAATAAAGAAAGCTTTTGGCCTTCTTGCCTCCATATGAGCCTTTTCGCTAATATGCTCGGAAAGTCATGCTTCCTTTCTTGTGGAGTTCCTTTTTTGATTGAGGGAGTACGAAACCAAGCCCGATGTCTTTTCCCATTAAGTTAAGCAATTTCAAAATGAATTCAAGGCTTGCTTTTAGAGCAATGAAGCTGAAAGGTGAATTGGGAAGGTCTAGAGCAGACTAATGAGTTTGAGTTCATGAGGTTTAGAAGCTAAATTGCAAGAGCATTAGAGTAGCTAGTGTAGCGGTAAAATTATGAGTGTAATCTATTGATTAAATTAACTCAAAATGCAAGAGTCGCCACCACACTTTTATTTTTTTCAAAAAGGAAAAGAAAAGGAGAGAACAAAACCTAAGAGTTCTAAAACAATAACAAATAAACAGAAATCTGGGTAAGGGGGTTGGTTATGCAATGGAAAGGTGTTAGCACCAAAAACACCTATAGTACTCTATAGGAGTCCTTTGAAATATCTACCTTTTTTGGTTTGAAAAGGTTCGTTTGAAAGGAGATTGAGGAGATGAGAAGAGAATTATTTTTTTAAGATTTTTGTGTTTGGAGGGACTTATCGCCTCATGTCTACGTACCCACAAAGTGCAATATAGGATCAAAACCTCGCAGTTCGTGGTACAAATAACTAAAATTTGTTGGTTATGATTGATTTTTAAATGTAAAGACAAGTTATCATTTTAAGGAGAAAACTAAGACTAGTTGTCCACAAGTATAAGACAACATTTGCATCACCTAAAGATGAAGGATTTTTCTTGGATTAAAATCAACAAGTCTATCACTCAACATCTAAGTGGAAAATGTCAACATATTAATACTATGTAGAATAGGAGAATTATATCTCAACTATAGAAATGACTCATGTCTAAACTTTATGAAAAGTTTTTAAAATGAAAAGTGCACAAAAGGCACAAAAAGATTTGAATGAGTTTTTGTACTTTTTTAAGTCTTGTTGAAATTGGTCAAAATATGATTAACATTGATTGACATTTATTAAGAAAACAAAGTTTGAAAATCACTTGAAAAAAGTCAAGGTTTTTTATGAAAGCGATTTTAAGTTGGAAAACAAGAAGGCTTTTGAAAAAGGAAGAAGATTTTGAAAACTTAAGAAGGGGAGGAGATGAAGTGACTACCCTAGAAAAAAAATTTAGAGATAAGAAGGATCTAACCAAATTGTAGCACACTTCATAGCTAGCAAAACAAGAATTCCATCCGATTTGAAGCATAAGCTAATGAGCAAGCCAAATAAAGGCAAGGATTCGTAATACTCCAAGCATAGGGAAAGAGACATAATTCTAAGTCCAAGGGTACAAGAATAGTCCAAGAGGTCCAAGGTCTAAGAATAGTCCAAGAGCATAACCATAAAATTAAGAGTACCAAGTTTTTTAGGGTTTAATCCTTTATTAGTGTTTTGAACAAGATATGGTCCAAGTGGACAAAAGAAAAATGACATAAACATAAACAAATGGTCCAAATTGACAAAAGGAAAATGGAGGAAGCATAAACAATAATATGATATGAAATGATAATAATGGAGCATAAAAATAAAAGAGAGATAGGGAGCAAGAAAGAAACATAAACAAAATTAGCATAAAAATATTGTTAGTGAGTTAGTGATTAGTTGTTAGAACAAATGATCAATGATGGTTAACTCATGCACTTAAGCCAAAGTTAATGAAGACATATTAGAGGATTGATAAAATCAAAGCCTCCTAACAACAAGTTTCATAGGTAATGGACCTAAGACAAATAATCAACCATACTTGGACTTTCAAACATAAGTTTGAGCCACGAATGATCATTTTCCAATTACGAGACAATTTAGCGCTATGTTAAGCAATCGTAATCGGGTTTATGTAGAAACCATGACAATCTGAGGTCAGTCAATAACAATATTAGTGCTAATGCATGCTAGAGAAGGGATATGTAGATCACTCTCCAAAAGCAATACCACACGAAAAGAAAATAGGTAACGATCTCGTCTTCATCAATAACTTGAAATAAGTTCAAACGATATCAAAGATTTTCATCGATCAAAAGAAAAAAAGAAGAGGAGAAGGAATTCCAAATTGAATTACAAGTTCAAGATCATTCCATCTTTAAGTTCATCCACTCATCTTGGTGGATTAAAGCACTAAACATATCATTAACTCAAAGCACCTAAAATGAATTGAATAATTCACTTTAAAGATAGATTTAAATTAAAGAATGTTTAACCAACTTCACTTGCACCCTAAGTACAATGAATTTAAAGAGGAAAAGGACCTTTAAAAGTTTATTCTAAGGTAAAAAACAAAAGAGAATGGAAGAAGAATGAGAAAGAACCAAAACAGTCCCAAAAACAAGAAAAAATCACATTATGGACACTGGTTAACAGATTAACCATTTGCGGTGCAAATTTGGTTAATCGATTAACCAGTGTAAAATTCCAAATCTGGGTGCAGAAACCAACGGTTAATCGATTAACCATTTTGTGCCTGTTTTTGGTTAATCAACTAACACTGTAAAAACAGCAAAAAATCAATTTGAAAGTTGCAAACTCCTTGATCAATCATTTATTCAAACACCTCATGATCAATGGTGCAATTGTGTACGAAAATTCAAGTAAAGCAACAACAAATACAACCAATAAAACACAATTTTCAAGATCTAAAGATCAAGTAACAAGAATCAACAAGTGATCACATTGTGAATGATGGATCAAGAGATTACCACTCCAAATCTGAAAATTCTTTAAATCAACTCCAAAGACCACACTCCAAAGCCTTGATCTACTAAAATTGATGACGAAAAAGTGATCGGATGAAGGTTTAACTCAAAGATCAGTAATTTATAATGATGAACTTACTGACTTTCAAAGGAAGAAAGAGCTTTGGTGAATTTAGTAGTTGGAGAAAATTGAGAGAGTCAAGAAAGAATTTGACAAGGTGAATTTGGCTATCAAAAGCTTGTGAAATGAATAAAATGAGGTCTCTATTTATAGGATTTAAGATTGGAAATTTTGGAGGGAAATTAATGATCAACTGGTGATTAGTGAAGGTGTATGGTGGAAATCAATTATGATGTGGTAGGGGAATAAAAAATGAAGTGATCTAGAATATTCTCATGATGAGACATTTGAATTTGGTGCCAAAAATGCTACAAAATTTGAATTTGCCCAATTTTCACAAAATACGCACAAGTTAATTGATTAACCATTTGCATGTGCAAATGTATTAACCAATTAACGCAGTGAAAATTGTGAAAATTTTCATTTTGATGTGTTGTCTTGGCTCTGGCTCAATTTTTCTGACTTGTCAAAGAAGGCATGGAAATAAAAACATGAACCTTGGAGTCTCTTGAATAATAATTAATCAAATCTTGGAAAACTCTTGATCAGATGATTTTAAATTGTTTGCAGATCAACTTTGACTGTTTTCAGATGAAATTTACTCGAGCTGAGGGATTGGTATTTGATATCCTTGATCCAAATTCTTCCTGAAAAAGAGTTAGTAATGAAAAAGAAAAAGAAAAGTGGATTTTAATTAATGGTTAGTAAACATAAACATAAACAAATGTCAAACAAACAAGAAAACAAAGGTGCCCGATGATTTCTCAAGAATAAAACACACAGAAGAAGGCAAGAGAACCAAAGCTTGCGATATTATTTGTGGAATGAAATGAAAATGATATATGGGATCTTAGGAGTAAAAATTAGGGTTTTACTGCTAGGATTTGATACAAGTGAGACAAAGACTCGATGGTTCTTACAGACCAATCTCTACAAATAACATAAATTGGACAGTAACGAATACAAATTCATTTAATTCGAAATTCTTTGTCTTTCGACTTATAACTATTTAGAATGGATGCGCAGAATCCACAACTATTGAATCCTATCTTTGAAAGAAGGAAGAGGCATATGGCAAAGAAGAACATAATTTATTATAGGAGGAAGAAGGAAGTCAGGGACACATGCAGACGCTTTTTGTTACCGGAGAAGAGGATTGATTTTTGGTATATGAGTCTTACTCGAACATGAAACAGAATTTGTTTTGTCCGTTAGTGGGATCAAATTTGCACCTAAAAGAAGGAAAGATCTAATTCCATGTGTTTCAAAAGTGGAAAGACGGAAAGCTATTATTCTTACCGAATAACCCATCACCTTGACTTCAAGCAGTATTGAATTAACCAAGGGGACTCAGCTGCACATTCGTATGAGTAAGCTCATCCTTTAAGTTAAGGCCTAAATGGCATGATCATAAAAGGAAGTAGAATAAGGGAAGGTCCCAAGTCTTTTATCTCCTTTGGGAGTCTCTCGTCCTTGGACTTTTCTTATCTGTCACATGAATTAGGTTTGTTCCAGTAGCTTGCCATGGTTCCTTTGAGGAGGGGTGTTTACAAGGGTTTTGGAATGTAAGAATGTAGTTGTAGACGAGAGGGAACTTGAAAATGCAGATGTAACCTTAGACTGTGAGTCTAGGTGATTTGACTCTTCGTAAATATTTTATTTGAGGTTGACCTGCTCCAAATATTGATTATACACAGGTGTCCTCGTTTTATCTGAGGATTGGATTTGTCTCGCTTCTCTTTCCGGACAATCTGAGAGAGATGCTCTTTCTGGTCTTTGTTTTAGGGTTCCAAACCTGACTCTAACAAGTAAGTAAATTACCTTGATTGGGAATAAATTAATGGAAGAAAACCAAAGACAACTTCCACGGATCCATCTCTATATGCACCTATTAGTGAGTTGTAGCCCCGAAACAGAGTAATAAGGAGGTTGAGATGAGAAAAGAGAGACCTCACAGGTGAAACTAGTACGACATAAGCCATAGGTTCGTCCTAACTAATGATATGGAAAATAGGCCTTAGATTTTTCTTCCTTCCTTGAGGACCAACCCGATCTTCGAAATTAAAACCTAAAAGTGAATTTTGATTTGCTTTTTTCTTTTCTATAAGAGTGAAAGCTGCTCAGAAAGGTCTTGCTTTTCCTATTATCAAATTGATTGATAATAGCCAGCCTTACCTTAAGTGCGTTACAAACTATTGTTCTTGATAGGTTCAACCCTACACTGGGGAGCAAACTGCTTATCTGGGAGGCTTTGGGCCTATTGGGTGGGGTTAAATTCTAACTTCTGTTGTTGGATCAATACCCCTTGTATTCCTCTAGGTCAAATGAAAATGTTGATTTTTGTTCTTCTCTATCTGCTATTAATACATAGATCGCCCTCTTGAGAGGAATATTTTATCCATTAAAGGAGCACCTCAACAGCAGGAGCTGCTATGGACTTTGCTTCCCTCCATGGATAAACCGTCTTAATTCATTCCTTTTCTTCCGTCATTTATACACTTCTTTAGGAAAGAGCTTTGAGACTTCATGCCCAAGGAGATATTGTGAACCAATAATTAATGTGATTATCAAAGAAGCGGCTAGACATAGGTAAAAGGTACAACTGCTGCCGCTAGTAGAACTTTCTTACTTTACTAACCTACAAATCGCATTGTGGGCACCATGAAAGGACTAGTGTTGAAATAATAGTCAAAGAAGACGTGGATGTCATACAACACAACACAAGAAAAGATAGGAGGTCATTTCCATCCCGAGTCTCAAACAAATAAGGTGTCGGTTAGTGTCCTTGCGGTTGCTCTAATAATCTATAGGATTTATTCAACTTTCTCTAAGGCTTGAGAGTCAATGCCTCTTGCCTTTTCCAAATCAGAGTTAAGCTAGCACATTTCAAGAAAGCAAACAAGTTCCTGTGAGGCAAGCCTTCCTTTTAAAAGTGGAGTGGTAGTTTTCTTTGATGTCATGCCAGTTAAGGAAGTGGATGCCATTAGTTGAATCAATCTATTCAGGTTATTAAAGGTGTATCGCGATTGACGCTTATTACATGTTGCTTCGACTACGGCGTACATCCCCAACCAATAAGAGAAGAGGAATGGGTACCAGACTCTCTAAAAGAAGATAACAGTGGCTCTGTGCCCCCTAAATACCTAAGACCTTGAAGAGGTGGTTGAGTAAGGCATAGATCGTTGATTCTATTAATTTCATTCTTTAAAACTTTGTGCTAGACTAAACTACCCTCTATTTTAATAATAAGATTTTATATTATTAGCTATTGGCAGTTCTATAGAATAGAAAGAATGTCTGGAAGAGCTTCGTCAAAAGTACATCCGCCCAAAGATTATTTCCTTTAAGCAAAGACCCTTTTTCTATGAGGGACCAGTCTTTTAGTAATTTCTGAGGGTAATAAAAAAATTTCTTTATAGGTTCTCGAACACGACCCGACAATTGATTTCTTACAACCCCATGGAATCTCATTCATTAAAATTGTATAGAAAAGAAAGAAATCGAATGAGACTTTCATTCTTACTATTCATATTATCGTAGTAGAAGTAAGAAGGCAAATTTAATAATCATTTTATTTACCATGTTAGGAGAAGGGGTTGGTTTATGGAAAGAAAAAGAAAGAGCTTTATATGTAAGCTTGAATCCATATTTGAGAGTATGAAACTAAGAAGTGGCAGTTAGGGAACCTACTTCAATTTTATCACGTCTGTCAGCTTTAGCTTTCTTCCTTGAGTGCTTTAGTAGAGGCTTATGGAAAGGCCTAACTGCTATTTTAGTGAACTTGCTCTATCCATCTGCTTCACTTCAAAAGAATGACGTAAGTAGAAAGAAAGTGCCATGGAAAAGGGTACCGTATATAAGAATAAAGCTTGATGGAGTGACCTTTCTCGTTTTAACAAGACGATGGTAATCTCATGAGAATCTAGCTTTGCCAGTGTAGAGTGGATATAACACCGACAACATGTAGCAGATAATGAAGACAGAGATATATAAAAAAATGTTAAGTGAACCGCAAAAATTAATTAAATAAACAAAGTACACCCAAAATAAGAGTAAAGCTCTCACCCTTAATAAAGAGGCTTAAGTTATCGGTTTGAATCAGATAAAGGGCTTTTGGGTGTTCCAAACACTATTTTTTTTGGTATTCTGCTCCACCAGCAAGGAGTGCTAAAGCAATAATCAAATAAATCTAAGAATGGGAAATCAACTCATACTTTTTAGTAATCCAATGCTTAGCGATATAGATTTTTATCATGGAGACTCCTGATCCTTCCCTTCTTCAACTTATTCCACTAGTTCTTCGACTTTGTCAGACGCACAAAGTGTTGCACTAGACTTGGACCTCTTATTGAATCAAATATGTAATGAATACAACAAGTGTGTGCATGAAGCCGGGAAGGTATTACCCCCAGAATGGACCGTGCCTGACCTTGTTCAGATAATGTTTGGTTATGAAGTTATTCAGCACAACTTTCTGACGGATGCCTACTATGATGTGTTGTTATGTGGCACTCATAGTTGGGGATGCGAGGAGATCCTGAATTTGCTCGATCTAATAAGATGTGTGTATTAGTATGCAAAAATAGGAAGGAAGTACAAAGGAAAGAGCGATGCCCATATTAAATCAATTTATTCGTCATGGGGAACCAACCCTAGCTTGACGCTTGCTTGTCTCAATCAATTTTGATTGGTTTAACAAGTCATGCTATGGAGAATTCCCATTGAGAGCGAACTGTTTCATGCCCTATATCACGGGGATTCTTATTGTGTGTGGTCATATTTCCTATTCATTAAGTAAAGGGTCGCGTTAGACCCACAAGGATTTCGTCATAGCACATCACTTTTGCTCCTCAGTTTCTCAATGGAAGAGGACCTTTCTCGATCAACTATCTTACTAGAATGAAGAAAGAAGTAAACTTTCTATACCAAATTATCTGAATAGCCAAATAAAGGAATTTTTGGCTTTATAGCCACTCCCATGAAAAACTGCAAAGAAGACGACTCGCTACTTCAGAATTGCTACATCCAGCTCCTCCAGTCTCCTCTTTCATTTGCTTTCTATAAGTTCTATGGTTTTAGTTTGGCAACAATTTTGTTAAAACAAGTTCACAACAAGATGTTGAGACAAATGTCTTGACAAGCCAGTTAGACAGCATGTTCAGCTTGATGTTGGGACATGTGTCAGGATATGTTATACCAGAAGATTAGGGTTGGGACAATATGGTATTTAAAGTGTGAGATTTGATTGTATTGTAATTCACACAGTGTCACAATCCAAGGAAGGATATTTTAGAAGTTTTTGTCTTGACAGATTTGCATGTTTTTCATAAAAATGATCTTGGATACTTTTTAGGAAACTTTCAATTTAGTTCCTATTTATATGCAGAAGATCTTGAAGAAGATTTGAAGTTGTTATTTTGTGATATACGTTTTAATTTATCGCGCCCAAGCCCATGCTGATCTGAAGGCTATTTAAAGAGGAGTTCTAAACCTAATGAAGATAGAGAAACTGTGTATTGAAAAAAAATGTATTAGGGTTTAGAGAGTTTGTTGTTTTTGTTATTTATTCTTTGTGATCCTCTCTTATGTCGTTTGACATTTGAGTTGGACTATTTTTTGTTTGTACATTTCTGATCCATTCATGTACTCCTTAGGTATTTGAATTAGACTATATTTTGAGTTGTAACGACTCCTAAGATTTTAAACAAATAGTGGATTTTTATGTCTTTGGAAGTGTGACTTCCTTTCTTCTTTATTATTGATTTTTGTCACCGTTGAGTGACTTGTGGGAAGTGAAAGGGGTCTCATATCTAGGAGTTTCTAGGTAGAAGTTAGCATAAGTAGTGATTAGGTGAGAAGCTTGTAAACCTATGGGTGTTTGTTGTGGCTTTTAACTAATACTATTATAGTGGATTTCCTTCCTTACTTGGATTCCCCCCAAATGTAGATGATGTTTCACTAAATTGGGTTAACAATTGACTATGTTATTATTTACATTCAAGTTTTTATTTTTCTATATTAGTGTTGTTTGCTGGCTTGATCCCAATGTCCTGACATCTGTCTAGACATCTGGTATCTGTGTGCTAGAATTTCAATTGGCATCAGAGCAGGTTACCCAGTTCTGTTTTGGGAGAGCTCCAGGGAGATATTCTTTATGGCATAATGGATAAGGAAGCAGGAGGGAATGTGAACAGACCTACCATCTTGAATGGAACTAACTATGACTATTGGAAGGCACACATGGTGGCCTTCTTAAAATCCATGGATAGCAAAGCTTGGAAAGCTATCATCAAGGGTTGAAAACATCCTGTGATTAAAGATAAATATGGGAAGGAAACTCGGAAGCCTGAAGAGGATTGGACCAACGAAGAAGATGAAGCGGCTCTTGGAAACTCCAAAGCCTTGAATGCTCTGTTCAATGGAGTTGACATAAACATGTTTAGGTTAATTAACACATGCACTGTATCCAAGGATGCTTGGGAAATTCTTAAGACAACTCATAAAGGTACATCTAAGGTGAAGATATCTAGGCTTCAGTTGCTCACTACCAAATTTGAAAATCTAAAGATGATGGAGGATGAGAGTATCCATGTGTTTCACATGAATGTTCTTGAAATAGCTAATGCCTTTAGTGCTCTAGGAGAGAAAATATATCAGAAGAAAAGATGGTTAGGAAGATTATTAGGTCTCTTTCCAAGAGGTTTAATATGAAGGTAACAAACATAGAAGAAGCCCAAGAAATTAGTAGCATGAGAGATGATGGACTTGTGGGATCACTTCAAACTTTTGAATTGGTCATTAATGACATAACTGAATATAAGAATAAAAGCTTAGCTTTTGTATCCAACACAAAAGATGGAGTGGGAGAATGTGACCTAGACACTGATGAAGATATGTCAAATGTCATTGTTCTACTTGGAAGACAATTCAACCAAGTGCTAAAGAGAATGGAGAGGAAGTCAAGACCCAATGTCCAGAACATCAGTCCTGACACAGGCAGAAACTATGACTCTCAAAGAAAAACCAAAATAGAAGAAAAGTCCAATCAGAATAGAGGGGTTCAATGTCATGAATGTGATGGACTTTGCTTCCATTATAGCATAATGCCCTGCCTACCTCAAGAAACAACATAAAGGGCTGACTATTTCTTGGTCTGATGATGAAATTGAAACTGAGGATGAATCTGCCAAACATGTTACTACTCTAACTGAAATATGGGCATCTGATGCAGATTCCTGTGATGAAGAAAACTCCTATACTAAATTGGTTATCTCTTACAAAGATCTACGTATCAGAATTGACAAGCAACGGGAAATTATCTCTCAGCTTCAAAGTGAGAAGGAAGAATATTTGTCCAACATCCATAGCCTACAGGATGAAGTAACCATGTTGACCTCCAAACTTGAAAATATGACCAAGTTTGTGAGAATGTTGAATAATGGTTCTAACATGTTAGATGGAATTCTTCAAGTTGGAAAAAGGGGTGGTGACTTAAAAGGCATATGGTTTGATAATCAAACTCTAAAATAAGATCCTATGGTTACAAACTGTTTTCTTACTAGAAAGAAGCAAGAGTAAATGATGTCAAAACAAATGTTTCAACATCGTACCAGACATCAGAAGTATCAAGTTAGAAGCAACACCTTGCATTGGAAATGTATTTACTATGGTAGATTTGGGAATCTCAAGCCATATTTCAGACTGTATGGATATCCAAGGTCTTCTATAGAGCACAAGGTTAGTTATGAAGTGATTAATATTACAAAGAATTGGGTTATCAAAGAAGCTATTACTTCACTTATTGCTCATACTTCTCTTAGAGCTTCAGCTAGAGAAGACTGGTATTTTGAGAGTGGGGTTCTAGACATATGACTGGTGTTGAGGACTTTCTGGTCAACATTAGGTCACATTCTACTAGCTATGCTACCTTTGGGGATGATGCCAAAGGAAATATTCAAGGGGTTGGAAGACTATCCTGTTCAGGATTCCCTAGTCTTGAGAATGTTCTATTGGTAAAAAGGTTGATTGCAAGTTGATAAGTATAAGCCAGTTGTGTGATCAAGGATTGAAAGTCAATTTCACTAAGTATGAATGTGTGGTGACTAATGAGAAGAATGAAGTCTTGATGAGGGGAGTCAAATCTAAGGATAATTGTTACTTATGGACACCTCAATCAACAAAAAGCTCTCCTACATGTTTGATGTCTAAAGAATATGAAGTTCAACTGTGGCACCAAAATCTTGGTCATTTACATCTGAAAGGTATGAAACAGATTGAGTCTACAGAAGCTATTAAAGGAATTCCCAAGCTCAAGATAGAAGAAGGAATAATTTTTGGTGAATGTCAAATTGGAAAGCAAACCAAGGTGTCTCATCCAAAGGTCCAACATCTAGCTACTTCAAAAGTGTTACAACTTCTTCACATGGATTTGATGGGTCCTATGTAAGTTGAAAGCCTTGGGGTAAGAGGTATGCTTATGTAGTAGTTGATGATTTCTTAAGATTCACATGGGTGCACTTTATCAAATAAAAATTAGATGTGTTTGATGTTTTTGAGGAATTATGTCAAAGGCTCCAAAGAGAAAAGAAGAGCAAAATTGTAAGGATTAGAAGTGATCATTGAAAATAGTTTGAGAATAACAAGTTTGCGGAATTCTGTGTCTCATAAGTTATTAGCCATGAATTTTCTTCTCCCATCACTCCTCAATAAAATGGAGTGGTTGAACGAAAAAATAGAACTCTTCAAGAGTCTGCTTGAGTCATGTTTCATGCTAAACATCTGCCTTATCTGTTTTGGGTTGAAGCAATGAATACTGCATGTTATATCCATATTAGGGTTACCTTGAGAATTGGTACCTCAACTACTCTTTATGAATTATGGAAGGGAAGAAAGCCTACTATCAAGTACTTCCATGTTTTTGGGAGCAACTGTTATATCCTGGCTGATCATGATCAAAGGAGTAAGATGGATCCTAAAATTGATGAAGGAATATTCTTAGGCTACTTTATAAACAGCAGAGCCTATAGAGTGTTCAACACTAAAACCCAAGTAAAGATGGAGTTTATTAATGTTATGATAGTTGACTCAACTATAGAGAAGCAGACAGATGTCAAAGATGGTGTTGAAACATCACCACAGGTGTCTGCCACTGTGATAATGATGCTAATAATAACAACAACAATGAACCTGCTGTTGGGGAAGATGATAGAAATCAGGAAAATAAAGGGCCCTCTATCAGAATTTAGAAGGATCACCCAAGGAACTCACAATAGGATATCCTAATGAAGGAATTGTTACTAGATCAAGGGAGGTGGTATCCAATGCTTGTTTTGTCTCTAAGATTGAACCAAAAAGTGTGAAAGAGGCTCTAACTGATGAATTTTGGATTGATGTCATGCATGAAGAATTGGAGCAGTTCAAGAGGAATGAAGTTTGGGATTTGGTTCCTAAAACTGAGGGAACAAATATCATTGGCACAAAGTGGGTTTATAATAATAAATCTGATGAAAATTGAGTGGTTACCAGAAACAAGGCCAAACTTGTATCTGAAGGGTACACTCAAATTGAAGAATTAATTTTGATGAGACCTTTGCTCTAGTTGCTCGTCTTGAATCCATAAGACTGTTACTAGGATTGACTGCAACATGCAAAACAACATGGTATGTTCAAGATGTTTTTGTGAAGAAAGGACACATGTGGGACATGATGTTCTAACATGTGTGAAACATCTCGCCCTTGCTACTGCTACTACATTAACGCATTTTCGGGTTGTATTTTAAGCGCCTTTTTGGATTTGTTTCTAATTTATTTGTTGCTATCTTTTAGAAACCTAATGAAGGATTTGTTTGATGATTTATTAAGATCAAATTTAAAGATTTAGAAATTTAAGTTTGAATTCAAATCAAATCATATCTTGTTATGGAGTTGTTTGAAAAAACAAATATTAACCAAATATCCACTTTATCGGCTATTCAAATATTTTTCTGATTCAAGAAAAGCCCAACATAGGAATTCTATTTAAAAAGACTTAATTCCATCATTGAAGACAACGAGCAAGTATTGAACATTCCTAGTGTTAGATTTTTATTTGATTCATTTGTTTGTTTTGCTTTTACACCACATTAGCACCCTCATTCATATAAAGCATATTGTTGGTTTGTTTAGTTAAGTTGAAATTCAATATTCTTTAAGGTGTTTATTGAAGTTGATCACTTGGATTAGTGATTGAGACAAAATGAGTGGGATTCTCATATTTAGGAGGGAATTTAAATAGAAAGTCATTAAAATTTTGAAGAGGCAATGAACAACATGAGATTGTTGTTCCTATAAGACTAATTGTACTAATTCAAAATAGTGAATTTCTTTTTTTGGGTAGAGTATCCTCCAAACATAGGTGGGGTTTCACCAAACTAGGTTAACAATTATTTATGTCATTTTATTGCTTTCTACATTGATCATCTTGTTTATCAATTATTTATTATTTATGGTGTAAGATGTTGAACATGTTGACTTAGGCATCAACATTTGTCCTCTGTGAATAGAATTTCAGCTCCAATCTATTTTAGTAGAAATAGCCATGAAAATAACACAAAAAATGTTTCTTCTTCATCTCATTTATATTTGAAAAATTATGATCATGGCTCATATTGGACTCTTAGAAATTCTCTACAGTATATTATACTAACGTAAGAGGATCCAAAAATATTTGGACATTAAAAGTCAAAACTTGATTGTGATACGGATGTGCCTTACAACTTAAACTCAAAATGATATCCTAATAGTGGTGATTCAAAACATATGACCAAAGAAAAAAGTTCTCTCATCTTTTACTCCTAAAAATGAGGGATTCGTCTCATATGGTGATAATAATAAATGAATGATCATATGTTTTGGTACAATTGGTAAGTATCTCAATCTAAGAATTATGAATGTCCTTTTAGTTGAAAATTTGGAAAATAACTTTTGATTCTTCTACATGGGGGATTGTAAAAAATGAAAAATCAAAGTCTTTTTACTAGATTAATAAGTGTAAACACCTATTCTATTAATTTTAATAATTTTCCTTCGCATGATATTTGTCTTTTAAGTAAAGATCTTGAAGTTTGGTTATGTCATAAAAGAATAGCCCATATCCACATGGACCATTTGAATAAATTGGTCCCCAAAGAATTAGTAATCAATTTTTTAAACTTGCAATTTAAAAAAGAATTGGTTATGTGTTGAAAGCCAAACGGGTAAAAAAAAGTGACGACCTCCTTTAAACCAAAATATGTTGTTTTTACAAATAGACATTTACAACTCTTGCATATGGATCTTTATTGCTCATTCATAATCACGAGTTTTGGCGTAAACTAATATGTCTTTATAATAATGGATGATTGTTATCATTGTACCTGAACACTTTTCGTATCTCATAAAAAATACACGTTTGTTTCCTTTCGAAATTTGGCTAATTAAAGTTATCCAAAAGTAAAAATTAATCATTCGTCGAGTTTTGGCATATATTTTTATTAAACCTCTTCCAAAAACTATTCTCTTTTCATAAGAACTGAGTTAGAAATTCTAAATTAATCATGCATTGGTTAATCTTCATTGTGCTTCTCCCTATTTTTCCTCCTAATCTCAATGTGAAATATTTATTTTATGTGTTGTTTATGTCTTCTTCTTCTTCTTCTTCTTCTTCTTGATGATACTAAAGAGGGGGGAATATACTCTTAAAGATAGCACATTGTATTTTCTTTATTTATGAGTTGGAGTTAACCACTCCAACATTTTTCATCTTAATATTTATATTTTACCATCTCCTTGAAATGCATTGTCATCTCAAAAAGGGAGAGAATGTGGTTCTATCTCTTGTGCATGGTGTGATGATATTGTGTCTGGTTTTGATGATTAAAAGGGAAGAAAGTTAAAATAATCATGAACATCATCAAATTATAAAAAGATTTAAGTTATCAAAAAAGCAAAGGTAAGAATGTCTTTGAACAAAGATACAATTGAGGTATAAATAATCCTTCAAGGAGTACACGCAATGATGGAGAGAGTTACCTGCAAGGATGCATCCATCTTTGATTGACCGTGAACTGATTGATATCTTTATGGATACCTTGCAAAGCCAGTACTACGAGAAGCTAATTGGCAGTGTTTCAGCTAGATTCTCTGACTTTGTGATTGTTGGTGAGAGAATTGAGGAAGGTTTGAAAAGCGGAAAAATCCAAGGAGGTTCTAGCAGCCAGGCTGGTGCCAAGAAGCTTTTCAATGGGTACAAGAATAAAGAGGGTGAAACAAGTGCCATCTCTGTGCAGAAAGGGCAAAGTCATCAACAAGCTCCCGCTCCTATGCGTTATCAGGTTTCCTATTTCTAGTATCCGTATGTTGTTGTTGCACAATACGCTCCAATACCTTATCATTCAGCTGTTCAAGTTATTCAAGCTCAAATGCCTCAACAATAGTCTTATAATCATCAAGGGTATCAGTATCTAAAGGTGAGAAAATACTTAGAAGGGGGGTTGAATAAGTATGAAGATAAAACTTAGAAATAAAAACTCAAGGATTTTTATCCTGGTTCGTTGAACTCAACTACTCCAGTCCATCCTATCAAGAGTGATTTGTCTTTCTCAAACAAGGACTTAATCCACTATTTAATCAACTGATTACAATAGTAAGCACTAAGAACAACTGTTCAAAGTCTTCTCAAGAACTACTGATCCTAACTGGATCTTCTTAAGGTTCTCTTACCATCAAATGTAATAATAATACAAGTGTTAAAAATGCTTCTAATAAAGCTTTATCACAACTGTGATTTTTCACTTAAGATGAAGAACAATGAAATAAATTCAGCAAGTATGTATAAGTTGTATGAGAGCTTGTAATGAATTCTTTTAAAGTGTTTCGTCAACTGAAGAAGATGAATGGAGTCTTACTTTTATAGGCACAGAAGTCCATGAAGTCTTTCACGTTGAGAACAGTGTACCAAAAAGGTATGAGCCTTTTTGTCTTCACATCATATGACCTTTCTTAGAAGAAGAATGCACAGAAAAATCCTTTTTGTCTGTGTTCTTGTGTCTAGCATAAATAAGAAAAGAGTCGTTTGGTTATTCCAACGGACATAACTTTGAATTCTTCTTCAACAATTTTCAGCAAGAATCATCGAAGTCTAGATTGTCAGAGCCTTCTGATGTTCATCAGAGTTTGCTGAATCAGAGTCTTTGTAGCAAGTGTGCTTTCAGCGTGTAAATGTTTAGAGTAGAGTTTTGGACCAGATCCTCAGTACTGGCAGCGTTAGTACTATCAGAGTCTTCTGAAGTAACTGTGCTTGAAACTCTTCATACAGAGTTCCTCATTGCTTCAGATGCTTCTGACTTCTGCTTCAGATTCTTCTGTAGCTTCTGCTTCAGATTCTTCTGGAGGCAGCGCTCAGGATCTTTTGGAGGCAGTGTTCAGAATCTTCTAAGAGATGCTTCTGACGCTTCAGAGCCTTGCATATTTCTTATGTTCAGATCTAATTTACTTTTGGAGTAATATTCACTTTAACATCTGCAGCAAACATTCTCAAGCAAATTTTAGAGTATATAATTCCTTGATACAAAATTTCATAAGAGTTATCATCAAAACATAGAGATATTATTAAGAACCAATTTGTGTTCTAACAATCTCCCCCTTTTTGATGATGACAAAAACATCAGAAATTTTGTTCAAAAGAGAATAAAATAATTATAACTCCCCCTGAGATGAAGAATCTCCCCCTGAATTGAATACTAAGAAGGAATAGAAACTTCCCTTTTTGCATAAGTATTCTTTTCTGAATCAGAGCCTGAATGTTCCAATCATTAGATCTTGCATGTTTCAGAATCAGAGTCTGATAGATAAAATATGATCTGGGAGTCTTAGAGTTTCTTTTAACGAATATGTCAGATTTATCAAACATTCTGAAACACTAAATGTTTACGTTAGTTATAATTGATATGTCTGAAGTTTTATTTAGGTAAAGTTTATTTGAACAGTCAGATCCATTTTCTCCCCCTTTTTTGTCAAAATCAAAAAGTAAAAACTTTTAAAGGATAAATAAAAGGAAATACAGAAAAGATAAATCATGTAGAGAAAACACTGAGTCATTCATTCATTCAGAGCAACAAATACAAAACATCAGATAAAAAACAAGTACATATGCTCAAACATCAGATACAAAACAAAATTAGACTAAGTTTGTTTGGACAGAATCATCTTCAGCATGTTAGTGATCTCAGATGAAGACTCTTCTTGCTTTGTCATCCACTTAGCCATGTGTTCATTCTTCTGTTCTTGTTTGTACATCCATTGAGCCATGTCTTCAGACTTCTGATCTTGCTTGGCCATCCATGACTTAATCTCAGATTGACCAGCTTCCAGAACTGCAATCTTATCTTCAAGATCTGGATACTCTTTCTTGACCTTAGATGAAGAAGGTGGGGCAGAGTCTGAAGCAGGAACATAATCAATTTCCATGGGAGATGCAGAGTCAAGAGCAACAGATCCAGAGGGATGTTCCACAAGAGTCATAGCCAGAGGGTTTTCTTCAGATGCAGATTCAGCAGTTACTTCTGTATCACATACTCCAGATGATGAAGGAACATCTTCCAGATGCAATGGTTCAGATTTTTTAACAGTCCAGAGCAAGCTTCTAGCAGTCTCAGCAAATCTGAGCTTCGCATCATCAGAACATACATTCTTCAGATTTGAGGCTACAATATTGAATCTTTTGATGAAGCTATTCCAGATAGCATCAGATTCATTTGCATCCATTGTGGATAGACATTTCTTCTGAACAGAGCCTAAATGCATCTTTATTTCTTTCAGAAAACTTGTAAATAAATTATCAACATTCAGCCTAGGTTTTGGTTTCAGAAGGGTTTCCAAAGTGAAAGGCTTAGGTTGAGGTGATGGTGGAATGGTGAATTCTGGAATAATAATTAGAGGACTAGGATATGCTGGTTTCTTCTGAGCTGGCATGATACGAAAGAATGGTTTGATTCTGCGAATGGAAGGTATCACAGCCTTTGGATTATCAAAATAGGAAACAAATGCAGATTGTTTTTCCTTAGTAAGAAAAGGAATAAAAGTTGATTGAGGTGGTTGATCATAAAAGTTGTCAATATAAAGTCCAGATGGAAGGGGATCAGATGGAAAAGGTTTAGCAGAAACAACTGAAACAAATTCAGATGTTTTTGGTTCAGGAATGGGTTCATAATTGGTAGTGTCAAAAGAAATGGGTAGATATGGTTGGTTAGATTCAAAAGTTCTGAGAGAGGGATGTGAAATGAAATCTAGATAGATATCAGATTCAGATGAGTTTGAGGATGTGGTTGGGGTACAAGACGTAGAAGACACTTCAAACACAATCTTGAGAGGTGTAACGTTTAGAACCTCTGTCTCAGGTATGTTTGTTTCAGGAGGATTGGTTGGTTCTGATTGATTTTCAGAAGGTTTTGGTTGAGATTCAGATACAAGTGGTTCAGAGATAGGTGGTTCATAAACAACTTGTTCAGGTGCAACTAGATCAGATTGTATGGGTTCAGATGTATCTGATTGTTGTTTTTCTGGTTGTTATGGTGATGTAAGTTGTTATGTTGGTTTTGTTATAGGTGTTGGGATTTGGTTTGCTGGTGTTGTTATTGTTAGTTCAGATGGTTGAGTAACAAAAGTTTTTAGTGGAGTAGTGGAAATAGGATCAGATGATTTTTGTGGGGAAGGAATTTTTGATGGTTCAGATTTTTGGGATGGAGCAGGAATAAATTGTTTTTGAGTAGGAGGGGGTTTTGGAATAGAACTAAATGTTGATTCATTTATAACAATTTTAGAGAAAGAAGATACAGATTTTTTAGTACCTTTAGTCTTGATACGCTTGGTGGGAACAGAAGGAACTTCTCCAGAAGCTTTTCTCTTGATCTGCTTCTGTGGCTTGTCAGCAACTTTTGGCTTCTTCAGAGCAGCAACTTCTACTGCCTCTGATTGACTTCTTTTCCTTGTGTTCTCATTGTATACATTTGGCATTGGTTCTCTTGCTCTTTTCAGAATATTTGCAGGAATGGGCGTCCCATCTGCTTTGCATGAATTAATATATCTCACAATGATATCCCTTGGTTCTTCAGCACCAAACAGTGGAAAATTGTCAACAGGAATTCTCTTCTAACTGATTTCAGAAATATTCAACTTCTTGGGTACAACTGTAAGTTCATCTACAATCTTTAGTCTCTGAAGACTCTTTGCATTCAGAGGTTTTCCAACAATAGATTCAAGTTCATCCTTAACTCCAGCTTCATACAGAGCAGTCACCAGACCATTCTCTGTCAGAATGTCTGAAATCAACCTTCCAAAGGGGATCCATGTCCTGATCTTCTGTCCCTTATCCTTTACAGATTCTCTTGAGGTGTTGATATGGTTCCACAAATGCATAAATAGAATGTAAGGAAGATCTACCTTTGTACTCTGACTCAAACAGTACATGAAGTAGAGTTGTTCATTATTCACATAATCTGGAGAATTGGTAGATTTTCTGTGATGGATGCATCCCAGAAAAATCTATGCCCAGATTTTGTAGTCAAGCTTCAGATCCTTAAATTTGTTAGAGGCCTGTCCAGAAGTGATGACTTCCTCGTAAACTTCCTCCATGTCCACACGCCCAGCTGGCAGATGACATACTCCATCAGTTTCCTCATAACCTATGAGTTTCCTGATGAGATCTTCAGTTATAATGATCTCCTTTCCCAGAACAGAAGATAAAATGAATTTTGGATAAACAGAAGCATGTATCCAGAATTCCTTCACCAGATGAGGGTAAACTGGTCCAAATAATCTGTCAAAATATTTAACCCAGCCTTGTGCATCAATTATAGAACGAAATTCAAATCCATTTCCAGCCGAGGAATTAAATTCCACCATTGATTCACAGAGAACTTCAAGTTTGTCCACAGGAGTTAACAATGTCCTCTTAGGTACTGTGAATGGAGTCACACCCATATTTGCAGAAGTAACTGCAGCCATAGTTGATTGAAATTGAGATGCTGTAGAAGATGAAGTTGCCATTGAAGAGAATGAAGATGATTTGGACGAAGGTTTAGGGTTTTTGTGAAGAGAGAAAAGAAGACAGAAATGCATAAACTTGTTTGTGATGTGAAAAGTGTGAAATTGGTGTGAAATGTGGTATTTATAGAGAAAGCAATTAGGGCAATCAACAGACACACATAGCACGTTCTCACATAGCATTAAATGACAATTAATGAAAGAGAATGAAAATCATTTCAGACATTAATTGATTCTGACAAATTGGGGGGAAAATCAAGATTTCCACTATTCAAACCATACCTCAAATGTCTCTTTAGTAGTGTACACGCTATCTTTTCAGATTCAGAGTGACACGTGTTTGCTTGCATGTGCTTCTGAATTCTCTTGAGAAATGAAACGTTAGCCAACGTTCAGATCCTCTAAGATTGGTTAGTTCAGATACACACAGATTAACACAATAGATCAAATAAATTACAGATGAAATACTTCAGAATTTTAAACAGTTTGCATATGAGAATTTGCTTCTTATTAATATCATTCTGGACAAAAATCCATACCAATATTTTCCAGAATAAATTTGAATCTATCTTCAGCAAGGGTTTTTGTAAAAATATAAGCCCATTGATGATCTGTATCAACAAAGGCTAAGTTTATAATACCCTTTTGAACATAGTCTCTGATGAAATGATGTTTAATTTCTATATGTTTTGCCTTAGAGTCTAAAATAGGGTTTTTAGACAAACATATAGCAGAAGTATTATCACGAAATATAGAAATATTACTTTCAAAAATATGATAGTCTTATAGCTAACTTTTCATCCCGAGCATCTGCGTGCTACATCCAGCAGCGGCAATATATTCTGTCTCTGTAGTTGACAGTGCAATTATGGGTTGCTTCTTGCTGTACCAAGAGATTAGATTTCTTCCTAGAAATTGACAACTTCCGGAAGTACTTTTTCTTTCCACTCTGTCTCCAGCGTAATCAGCATCACAGAATCCAACTAATTTGAAATCATCAAATTTTCTGTAACACAAACCCACATTAGAAGTACCTTTCAGATACCTTAGAATCCTCTTAACAGCTATTAAGTGTGATTCTCTAGGATCTGATTGGAATCTTACACACAAGCATACACTGAACAAAATGTCAGGTCTAGAAGCAGTTAAGTAGAGAAGAGATCCTATCATACCTCTGTAGAGTTTCTACTCTACTTTCTTACTTACCTCTTCCTTACCAAGTGTACTGGTTGGATGCATGAGAGTCTTTGCCATCTTACTATCAGTCATGTTAAACTTCTTCAGAAGCTCTTTAACATATTTGGTCTAATGAATGTAAGTGCACTCTGAAGTTTGGTTGACTTGAATCCCCAGAAAGAATCTCAATTCTCTCATCATGCTCATTTCAAATTCTGCCTGCATACATTGAGCAAACTCCTTTCCCAGCATAACATTGGTAGATCCAAATATAATATCATCCACATATATTTGACAAATTAAAAGATCTTTCTTAAATGTTTTACAAAAGAGAGTTGTGCCCACTTTGCCTCTGATGAAATTCTTCTCCAAAAGAAAATTGCTCAATCTCTCATACCAAGCTCTGGGAGCTTGTTTTAAACCATAAAGAGATTTCTTTAGTTTGAAAACATGTTCTGGAAATTTTTCACTCTCAAAACTAGGAGGTTGGTGAACATAAACTTCTTCTTCTATAATACCATTTAGAAAGGCACTTTTAACATCCATCTGATATAGAGTGATGTTATACTGTGCAGCAAAAGAAATAAGTAAACGTATAGACTCTAACCTTGCTACAGGAGCATAAGTCTTTGTATAATCAATTCCTTCTTGCTGGCTGTAACCTTGAGCAACTAGCCTTGCCTTATTTCTTTCAACTTCTCCTTTCTCATTTAATTTGTTTCTGAAGACCCATTTAGTTCCAATTATATTGAATCCTTTTGGTCTTGGAACCAAATCCCACACATCATTTCTTGAGAACTGATTAAGCTCTTCTTGCATGGCAATTATCCAGTCATTGTCTTGCAGAGCTTCATCCACAGAAGTTGGTTCAATTACTGAAACCAATCCAAATAATGATGCTTCAGAAGATCTGAGGAAGGATCTTGTTTTGTGGGGTCATCCTTCTTTCCAATGATCACATCTTCTGGATGAGAGGCCTTGATTCTGGAAGATGATCCTCTAACAATTGATTCTTCAGAAATATTCAAGTTGTTCATTTGAGAAGCTAAAAGAATTGCATCTGGAGTTGCTTCAGGTTCCTTCACTTGAGCTTTGTCTGCATCTGATCCTTCAGAGTCTGTGAAAATTACTTCTCTATCTGAAGAGCTTTCAAACTGCTTTGGCTTTTCAATGCCAAGCTTATCATCAAATCTAACATGAATAGATTCTTCCACAATCTGTGTTTCAGCATTGTATACTCTGCAGCCTTTAGAGCGTTCAGAATACCCAAGCATGAAACACTTATGTGCTTTAGAATCAAACTTGTTAAGATTCTCTTTTGTATTCAACATATAACAAATACATCCAAAAGGATGAAAATATGAAATATTGGACTTTCTGTTCCTCCACAATTCATAGGGAGTCTTTTCTAAAAGAGGTCTTACAGACACTCTGTTCTGAATGTAACATGTTGTGTTTATTGCTTCTGCCCAAAAATGCTTTGCCAGATTAGTCTCATTTATCATGGTTCTGGCCATTTCTTGCAGAGTTCTATTTTTCCTCTCTACAACCCCATTCTGTTGTGGAGTTCTATGACAGGAAAAATCATGAGCAATGTCGTTTTCATTAAAATATTTTTCAAAATATTTGTTTTCAAATTCACCACCATGATCACTTCTGACTTTAATAATTTTGAAATCTTTTTCATTTTGGACTTGTTTGCAGAAGTCAAAGAACACAGAATGTGACTCATCCTTGTGTTTTAAGAACTTTACCCATGTCCATCTGTTGTAGTCATCAACAATGACTAATGCATACTTCTTGCCTCTGATGGATGCAGTTTTCACTGGTCCAAACAGATCAATGTGAAGCAATTCTAATGGTCTTGAGGTTGAAACAACATTTTTATATTTAAAAGAAGATTTTGAAAACTTTCCTTTTTGACATGCTTCACAAAGAGCATCTGAGTTGAACTTCAGCTTAGGAAGTCCTCTGACCAGATTGAGTTTATTAATCTGAGATATACGTCTCATATTAATATGCCCTAATCTTCTGTGCCAGACCCATTGCTCATCATTAACAGACAAGAGGCATTTAACATTTTGAACTTTAAGTTCTGAAAGATTTATTTTGTAAATGTTGTTCTTCCTCTTTCCATTAAATAGGATTGAGCCATCCTTCTGACTAACAGCTTTACAACATTGTTGATTAAAGATTATATCATAACCATTGTCACTTAATTGACTTATGGACAATAGATTATGCTTTAATTCTTCTACAAGAAGAACATTAGATATAGAGGGAAGGTTACCATTACCAATAGTACCAGAGCCAATGATCTTGCCCTTCTGATTCCCTCCAAACTTCACTTCTCCTCCAGATTTAAGCTCCAGGCTTTGGAACATAAACCTTTCTCCCGTCATGTGACGTGATCAGCCAGAGTCCAGGTACCATGACTAGCGTCTTGACTTTTCTGCTAAAAACATCTGCAACAGGGATAATCTTATCCTTAGGTACCCAGATCGTTTTGGTCCTTTTTGGTTAGCTGCCTTGAAAGTTGGTCTGAACTTCTGTCTTTTTACAACAGTATTGTTCTGACTTACTTTTGGCTTAAACACAGGAACATTCTGATCAGAACGTGTGTGTTTAATGTCATTCAAATGACCAAACTTGAAATGAGAGTACAAGGGAGTTTTCTTGATAACAAGTTTATCAACAGACATTGGATTTAAATCCTTTCCAGGGGAGGGTTCATATCCAATTCCTTTCCTGTTATTTCTGTTAACCCCATAGATCATAAAAGCCATCTTGCTTCTGTCTATGCTTTTAGCAAGAAATTTCTGAAAGCTAAAGTCATATTCTTCTAAAATGTTTTTGCATTTAGACTTACTTTCAGATTCATAGTTTTGTTGAGCTATTTCAAAATTGGTTTCATTTTTAAATTATTTTCTTTTAGCTCAGCAATTTCTGATCTTAACAGATTATTCTCAGAGCCAAGATTGCACTTAAGCTTCTTGCATTTGAGCTTAATCTGATTATAATTTTTCAGGACTTCAGATAAGACTTTGATAAGCTTTTCCCTAGTGAGATCAGAAAGTACCTCTTCTGAGTCAGATTCAGAATCAGACTCAGATCCAGATGATTCTTCTTTCTGATCTTCAACGCCTGCCATCAGAGCCATGTTGGCGCATTCATCTTCAGATTCTGATGAGGATCCAGATTCATCAGAGTCATCCCAAGTTGCCATTAGAACCTTCTTCTTTTTGTCAAACTTCCTATTTGGCTTTTCTTTAAGAAGCTTTGGACATTCACTCTTGTAATGGCCAGGTTCTTTGCATTCAAAGCAGACAACTTCCTTCTTTCCAGATCTTTTTGGTCTAGAGGACTCCTTGCGCTGATCTGGTCTTTTGAAGTTCTTGAACTTCCTTTGCTTGTGCTTCCAGAGTCTGTTCATTCTTCTGGACAGAAAAGATAGTTCATTTTCTTCTTCAGAGCTTTCCTCTAACACCTGCAAAGCCTTCACATATTTTTTAGATTTTAAGGCAACAGACTTACCTTTCTTTTGAGACTCATCTTCATCAAGTTCAATTTCATGACTCCTTAGTGAGCTGATTAGCTCCTCCAGAGTGATCTTGTTCAGATCCTTGGCAAGCTTCAGAGCAGTGACCATAGGTCTCCATCTGATAGACAAGCTTCTGATGATCTTCTTCACATGATCAGCAGTTGAGTAGCCTTTGTCCAGAACTTTTAGACCAGTTGTAAGAATCTGAAATCTAGAGAACATAGCTTCTATGGACTCAGATTCTTTCATCTTGAACGCTTCATACTTATGTATTAATGTCAGAGCCTTGGTCTCTTTTACTTGATGGTTTCCTTCATGAGTCATTTTCAAAGACTCAAACATGTCAAATGCAGTTTCTCTATTTGTGATCTTTTCATACTCAGTGTGAGATATTGCATTTAACAATATTGTTCTAGCCTTGTGGTGATTTCTAAACTCCTTCTTTTGGGCTTCTGTCATAGAGTTTCTGTCTACTTTCTTGCCATTCCCATCAGTGGGATGAACATACCCATCTATGACCAAGTCCCACAAATCAACATCACAACCAAGGAAAAAACTTTCAATCCTGTCTTTCCAATAATCAAATTTCTCCCCATCAAACATAGGGGGTTTTGTGCTGATTCTGTCTCTTTCTTCATATCTGTTGGATGTTGAAGCATCAGCCATAATAACAACCAATATATATCAAAGTTTTTCTCACTGGATCTTTTCTGTCACTGTGAAGTGGTAGCACACACAGAACCGGTGCTCTGATGCTAACTTAAGGTGAGAAAATACTTAGAAGGGGGGTTGAATAAGTATGAAGATAAAACTTAGAAATAAAAACTCAAGGATTTTTATCCTGGTTCGTTGAACTCAACTACTCCAGTCCATCCTATCAAGAGTGATTTGTCTTTCTCAAACAAGGACTTAATCCACTATTTAATCAACTGATTACAATAGTAAGCACTAAGAACAACTGTTCAAAGTCTTCTCAAGAACTACTGATCCTAACTGGATCTTCTTAAGGTTCTCTTACCATCAAATGTAATAATAATACAAGTGTTAAAAATGCTTCTAATAAAGCTTTATCACAACTGTGATTTTTCACTTAAGATGAAGAACAATGAAATAAATTCAGCAAGTATGTATAAGTTGTATGAGAGCTTGTAATGAATTCTTTTAAAGTGTTTCGTCAACTGAAGAAGATGAATGGAGTCTTACTTTTATAGGCACAGAAGTCCATGAAGTCTTTCACGTTGAGAACAGTGTACCAAAAAGGTATGAGCCTTTTTGTCTTCACATCATATGACCTTTCTTAGAAGAAGAATGCACAGAAAAATCCTTTTTGTCTGTGTTCTTGTGTCTAGCATAAATAAGAAAAGAGTCGTTTGGTTATTCCAACGGACATAACTTTGAATTCTTCTTCAATAATTTTCAGCAAGAATCATCGAAGTCTAGATTGTCAGAGCCTTCTGATGTTCATCAGAGTTTGCTGAATCAGAGTCTTTGTAGCAAGTGTGCTTTCAGCGTGTAAATGTTTAGAGTAGAGTTTTGGATCAGATCCTCAGTACTGGCAGCGTTAGTACTATCAGAGTCTTCTGAAGTAACTGTGCTTGAAACTCTTCATACAGAGTTCCTCATTGCTTCAGATGCTTCTGACTTCTGCTTCAGATTCTTCTGTAGCTTCTACTTCAGATTCTTCTGGAGGCAGCGCTCAGGATCTTCTGGAGGCAGCGTTCAGAATCTTCTAAGAGATGCTTCTAACGCTTCAGAGCCTTGCATATTTCTTATGTTCAGATCTAATTTGCTTCTAGAGTAATATTCACTTCAACATCTGCAGCAAACATTCTCAAGCAAATTTTAGAGTATATAATTCTTTGATACAAAATTTCATAAGAGTTATCATCAAAACATAGAGATATTATTAAGAACCAATATGTGTTCTAACAGTATCTTCCTTAACATCAACAACAGCAAGCTGCCTGACAACAACGTCAGCCTAATCAGTAGAGGACGTGGAAGCCAGATAGAGTTTTTGATCATCTGTCAATGTCACGCTCAGATCTTTGCTCAATTGCTAGATAAAAAAGCCATTTCTTTGAGAGATTTAGCTCCCCCAACTATCATTCCTATTGACTATGATGCAAACGCTCATTGTGAGTTTCATAAGAGCGCTCTAGGGCATACAATAGAGAAGTACAGGACTTTCAAGCACAAAGTTCAAGACATGATTGATAGGGATGTTATCAACTTCAATGGGAAAACTCCAAATGTCATCAACAATCCTATGCCGCCACCAAGCTAGTGTCAACATCAGGTCAAATCAAGTCAAGTCAAATTCATCTCTCTGAAGAAGGCATTCATGTTGCCATTTTATCTTTTGCTTTCTTATATTTCGTCTTTATTTGTTTAAATACTGTATACCTTAAACATTGTCATTCGTATATGGTTTTATTAATGTATTAACTATGCATGTTTCAAATTAGTTATGTCGTATTCACTCTTTTTTACCACGAATCACCAACACATATTTTGTCTAGTTCACACTATTTATAAACTATAGTTTAGCATGATTGGAGGGAGGATGATGAAAACGAAATGCCCATAATTGCAAACTGTATGCTTCCAGACAAAATCTCGTCAATGACGTACATGCATTGTTTCAATTCCCCAAACACTAGAGAGACAAGGAGTTAATCCCTAGTTAACCACTTCAAGCCTAGAAGTAGCAGTTTCCTTCAGATCTTTAAACCCTTACACTCAACCTGGGGCAGGGTAGTGTTCAGTTAATCCAATAACACACTCAAATAACAAAGAAAAATCCAAAAGACATGACGGTGTTGAGAACAAAGATAGACAAATGCAAAAATCAACATCAAAACCAAAGTCTTCGAAAACTCTCCTGACCATATGTTTGATTGTAATTTTATCTATTTAGGATCAATAACATGCAAATAAGTGTGACTTGCTATGAAAGCACTAAGGCAATGCACCCCCTCCCACACACACATACACACTCAAAATTATTTTATAAACCTCATATATTTCAAAATGTTTCTTAAAATAAATTATGAAAATTAACTAATCAATTAGGAAGCGTCATAACCCATTAGGAAAGTGAAATCTCACTCTGTAATCAAATAGAACTTGTATCTAATCGACTAAGAAGCAAGCGTGACACGCAATCAAATTAGAAATCCTCTTAATTGATTAGGCTCTAAATATGTCTAATTTGATTCCAAATTTGTTTGGTATAATTTAAATTGATGGCTAATCGACTAGAAGCGGTCTCAGCCCATGAGTTATTTTGTTTTTAGAAAAAAAATTATCCTATATTAAAGAGTCCTCGTGCACTCTTCCATGCATGGAAATATGATTGTATATTCTTCTCTACTGTTCAGTCTCTTCGATTGTATTTATACACCATTCATTATTTTAGTGCTGAGATTGCAAAATACTTAAATTATAAGTTGTGTAATTTTGCTGTTTAAATTAAATTATGTTATAATTGTAAATCAAGAACTCAATTCTCTTGTGACATTTTAAGTGATATAAAGGTTTCAAAAAGAAATTGAGTAAAAGCTTGATGTAAGGAGGTTGTGGGATAATCATATGATCAAAGCTCAAGCTATTAGTGAAAATCTCAATGGAGAAACTCTTGGGGACTTGATTAGGCCACATGGTTTAACCGATAATCAATATAAATTTTGGCATGCTCTTTCCTAACTCTTATCTTTTATATTTGTGGAATTTATCTTGTTCACTTAACTTGCTGCTTCATTTTCTCTTTTAAAATTGATTAAGCTAAAATAAATATTTTTAAAGAAGTTTTCAAAAATCATATAACATAATTCATCCCTCTTCCTTCTTGTAAAGTCACTTCATCACCAATAAATTTTGTCGTGATGTTTGGACTAAAAAAATTGATGGAAGAATTGTTTGGTTATGACGTATGGGCTAGAAAAATTGATGGTAAAATTGTTTGGTTATGAAGTTTAGACAAGATAAATTGATGAAAGAATTCTTTTTTACTTGTAGAAAAGTCAAGCCAATTATGTGTTTATATAGTCAAGAGTTAGCACTGAGATGTGTGATTTTTTTAAATGATTGATATAGTCTTATCTTGATAGTCGAATGAAGATTTAAATAAGAGATTGGAGGCTTGAAAACAAACTTTAAAAATATATGACTTTTTCTTAAATAGAAGTAAGATAAAGTATATGAAATGTAAGTTCAGCAAAATGACAAGTGTTTCTAACCTAAAGGTGAAAGTTGGAATTCATATTTTACCACAAGATACACATTTTAAATATCATAAATCTATAGTACAAAACGATGGACAAATAGAAGAGAACGTAAACCATCAAATATAAGTTGAGCGGTTGAAATGGAGGAAATGCTCAAGTCTTTTTATGTGATATGACACTTGTTAGCCGACAATCTTGTACAAAACATAATGTTAGATGGTAAAGAACCAATATGAAAATGAACCGAATGTAACATAGATATGAAGATGATACATTTGATGCATGATAAGATTAGACGAGTTAAGATTAATAACAATAATATTGGTTAGATATGACATTGAAATAGCCCTTATAGTAAAAAAATATATATAAAAAACAAGTTTGAGTGATTAGAACTATAGAAGAACCAAAATGGATGTTATTAGTTTTGCTGACGTGAGGCTAACATGCTGATAACGTCATAATGGCTACGTACCACGATAATGTTACTATAAGATTAGGAGTATATATATTTGCATTATATTCCTCTCTGCAAAGTGCAAACCCTTTGCACTATTTAATTTAAATATAGATTTTGAAAGTTCATGCCTTTCTCCTTCTTTTCTTTTTGGTTTTTTAAAGCCTTTAGTAAGTTAGAGAAAGGGCATGCAGTGGCGAACATGCATCATTTCTTTTTGTCAGTGCTTATAGGTTGCCATTATGGCATTCGAACTAACACTTTTTTTTTGTTTCTTATGAAAACGAACTACTACCTTATTTTTAAATAGGCAAGTTCGTATATGCCCCCTGTTGTTTTAATGGATACTGGCACTTAAAAGGAGTATATGAATTAGAAAAAAATATAATTATCAAAGAGGATTTTTTTAGATCAAAAGAGAAAAAATAACTTTATGAAAGTTGTTTAAACTGAAAGATGGATCAGTGAAAAAATATGATTGGAAAAGGACGATAAGTTTTGTAAAAAATGGGGTTATTGGTTTTAAGGAGAAGAAAAAGAAGTTATATAAAGTAAGATTGCTGGTGAGAGAGAGGAGAATTATTTAACTTGTTTAATTGAAGCGAAGATTTATTTGAATTTTTCACACATACTAAAAATTAGTGTATAAATTCAAAAAGAGAAAAAATATTTTTGTCTAAAATATCTTTACTAAATTTGGGGATACAAAATTGAAAAGATTAAATTGGAAAAAAAGTATTAATTAGTGAGTATAGTTAAAATAGAAATTAATATTACATGGAAAATTGAAATAAATAGTTTGTTTTGAAATAATTATTTGTATAAATAGATCACTCAATAAAAGATAGAATGAATATCTTTTAAATTTATTTTTAAAAAGAATATATTATTAATATTTTTATTTCTATTTATTTGTAAATTTTCAATTTTAATGCAATTATATACTTTTCAATAATATTCTTAATAATTTATTATAAATAAAAATAATAAAATTAATAATAAATATTTAAAAGTATTATATATAAATAAGAAATAATAATATTAGAAAAACAAAAGGCATTGATATGTGCAAATAATCTAAAAGTTATATGTTTTCTGTTTTCCAACAATGATTTTTGATTGTCGTCTAAATCATAAATTTTATAGTGATATGTTTTCAAAACAATTTATTATCAATTACAATTTAAATGAATCTCCCTCCAAATTATGTAGATATTGAGAGAAAAAACTTTAATAATATCAATTTAAAGTTTAGAAATTTTTATCAAAATAATCAAATTTTCTAACTTTTGTAATCAACTCTTCCTCCATATTTCAAAAACAAATGGAACTCGGACATAGCGTTTAACTCCTATTAACGCTTGTAAATAGGGCTGGCAATGAAGCAAACTAACTCGAAGATAGTTCGGAATTCGACTCGATAATTAAATCGTTGAACTAGGTTCATGAACCAAATGAGTTGAGTATGAGCGAAAAATTAAGTTCATTAACTAAATGAGCTGAACTTGAACTATACATAGTTCGACTCGTTAGGTTCATGAGTCAACTCGATTACATATGAAAAGAATTATACTGTCTTTAAGATTAGGTTTAAATATTTACTTCAAATCTTTGACAAATTTAATCTTCAATTTAGTAGTTTTTGAATTAGACTCTCAAATGTATCTCTTGAAAGTTGTGTAGGTTTTGAATTAGTAGATTTCGAAGATAAAATTAAATTTCAATATGATAACTTTTATTTTATTTTAATATTTTATTTAAAAATATATATATTTATTTAAAATGTCAAATATATTAAAATATATATATATATATATATATATATATATATATATATATATATATATATATATATTTAAAAAAATAGTTTTTAAGTTCGTGAACCATGTGAGCTGAACCTAATGAGATGAACCTAACGAGTCGAACCGAATTGTTCGTAAACTTATAACGAGTCGAGTTTGAGCTTAAAAAAAAGTTCGTGTTGAACTCGAATTCGAACAATTCTTAACGAGTCGAGCCGAGCTGAGGTGAGTTCGACTCGACTCGACTCATTTCCAGCCCTACTTGCAAACAAATGATAGAAAGGGCTTCGCTGTCACTGGCACTTACGTAGAGTTGTTAAAATAGATTAATTTATATGGGTCAGTCGATCAGGCCTAAAAAATTATAGGGTTTATCTTTTAAAATTTGAGAATTTTTTATTTAATTTTTGGAGTTTTTAGACACCATGTGTGCTTCTAAAAATACATCATATTTTTTAGAGATGTATCTCTAGACACATCTTTTTTTATTTAACGTTGGTTTTTTTCAAAGCTACATTTACGGAATATTTTCGTTTATATTGCTCCGGAACAAATTAGAATACATTCGCGTCAGAGTCCTTTCTCCTCCCTCATTTTTTATTTTTCATCTTCTCACTCTCAAACTCTTCATACTCTCTCAATCCTTAAAAAAAAACTTTTTCCGCCAAACTTAGTTGTTTTCAATCAAGTTCGACAAGAAGCATTCATCTCAACGATCAAAACACTGCAAATAATTCAAAGCTCGATATAATCGGTAAGTTTTCGAGTTTCCGAGATATTTTCGAGTATTTCCATAAATGAGTTAGAATATAGTTTTAGGGGTAGAAATCGTGAGATAGTTTTAGAAACATAGTTTTGAGACGATGTATGTATTGTTTGTTGGCTGAAACAGACGATCAGGGGTTCAAAAAACCGATTTTCATGGGTGGGGGCGCGATTGACGTTGCTGTTGGAGTTGCAGGAAGTTCTGGAGCTACATCAACAAAACAAATTAACGTTAGGGCAATTCCGTAGATGCAGCTCTGGAACAAATCAAACTTTTTGAATTCTGGGTTTTTCCGTATTTATACATCCGGAAGTAAAAAAAATGTTACTTTTCTTTTTTCTTTTTTCTTTTTAAATTTATTTGTATCTAATTGTTTTTTATTGGTTATACCTTGCAGACATTATGGCAGACAGAGAAGATAGATTGCGACTTGGACGAGTTTCGCAGCATGCATTTGTGAGACAAGAGCAGAGTCAGGCCACAGTTACCGAAGCCGATATAGTTGAGGCATATCTTTCTTCATCGCATGCCCAGGACATTCCCTCGACCTCGTATCACACCCCATCTCATCCACTTTTTCATCCCAGAGGCGTCGAGATTCAGCTGAAGGTTCACCACAGGCCTCGTTGGGATACTTTTGATTCTCCTCCTGATGTTGATATGGTGCCACCTCTAGAGGATGATGACCCACCATCGGAGGATGTTGATGACGACGACAATAATGAACCTGAGGGTATCCCAGGGGGTCCCTCATATATGTCCATGCTGACAGGGTACGCCGATCATACTGCCAGACATGTCTGGGATGAAGAGGTAACATTACTCATATTGTTTCTTTTTTTCATTGGAAATTTATAATTTATATCATTGTTTATTATTAACATTATTTCTTATTTATGGAAATTTTCAGACTCGTCAGACACAGAAGTTCTATAACCACGGGCAGAAGATATTATCTTTGGAGCAGCCACATGAGGCTTGGTTCTAGGATGTCCTTGTCGCCTCTGGTTTGAAGGACCTTTATGAGATCAGTTACAGCGTGATCCACAACGGGATACTGATGGGCTTTGCAGAGAGATGGCACCCTGAGACGTACTCCTTCCATCTATCGCACGATGAGCTCACGATCACACTAGACGACATCTCCTATCTGCTACATATACCAATCATGGGTACCCTCCCCCATCACGGTAGGATGACGAAGGAGGATGCGAGAGAGATGTTGGTCGAGGAGCTTGGGGCTGATCCACTGGATGCACTGGAGGAGATGGATGAGACCAGAGGGACTCATGTAAGGTTCTCCTTTCTCACCCGTAGATTTGGTGAGGCGCTCGTTGCTACACGTCAGGCAAATGGTGATCTAGCTAAGGTTGAGATACACAGATAACGTGTGTTGAGATGTTATTTTCTATTTTTAGTCGACACTTAGCTGTTTGTGGACACTTCCTCCACATATACGGATGTCGCTTACCTGAAGTACTTTTTGGATTCCACACGGATCCATGAGTACAACTGGGGGATGAATATTCTGTCTTACACATATTCGAGGTTGGGAGAGGGATGCTTGTGGAAGACCAGGACTGTTGTAGAGAGCGTGGCACTATTTGTGGTAACAATCTTATATCCTTCGATTTTTTTTCATTTCTTTTCATTCTATATTCGAGATTATGCTTGATCCTGATGTTTTTTATTTTCATTTCAGGCTTGGATAATCTCATGATCGTCGGGTGGGGGAGTGTACCTAATTACACAAAGCAGATGTCGCATGCCCGTGCCTTTCTCCTGCTTAGGGGGAACTAGGAGGTCGACCCTTACAGAGTCTATCTCGATTTCTTGGCTGTTGAGGACATCAGGTACGATGTCTGTGTTGATCACCATGTGACGTGCCCGTTTGATGACATCTCCCTATTCTCAAGATGGTTGGCATGCAGTTCGACCATCACTGTTCCATATTTGCCCGAGCGCGTCATGCGGCAGTTTGGCTACACTTAGACCATTCCAAAACAACCAGTTGTCTCTGCTCCTCTCGTTTTGACCCGTATGAAGATAGAGGAGATCTATGTCAACTACTAGAGGCACATGGTACCTGACGAGGCTCGGACGAGCAGATCACCGACATACTGGAGCTGCGTTGATGGCTACATCATGTGGTTCTTCACCGTATCACACCCTTACATAGTGACCATTGCCGAGGGATCACCACCCATACCAGCTTATCAGGAGATCTTATAAGAGCGGTAGTCTTAGTTAGACCACACTCATAATGTCCTGCCTCACTGTCGTCAGATAGTAGAGATGGGGCAGGCAGACATTACCGTTGATTTCTTCCCTGATGGGTCTGACTACAGGCGCGTATTAGATGAAATCATTGCAGTGGTAGCAGGAGCACTTATGTACCGCAGGCATCGCTCCAGGACGGGTAGGATCGATGGCCGAGGACGCAGACCGGGCGGTCGAGGAGGCAGACGAGGCGGTTAGGCACATACAATAGTGACTGTGATGTTTCTTTGATGTACTATATTTTTTATGACATTGATGTACCATATTACTTCTTTTATATATATATATATATATATATATATATATATATATATATATATATATATATATATATATATATATATATATATATATATATATATATATATATATATGATATTATTTTATTTACGGATGTATGTCATTTTATATTCATCTACTACAATTAATTTTCATCTGCGACCAACAAAACTTGATTTATTTTTAAAAACCTATTCTGATAAGATTTCGGAGTTGCATCTCTGAAACTTTTTTCGTAGATGCATCTTCGAAAGCATCCAACATAAAGAAGAAAAAGGTGTGTTTGGATATGTATCTCCGGAAGCAGGTGGCATAAAAGAAATTTCACTAGGTGCCTAAAAGTATTAAGGGGTGGATTAATAAATTCTCTAAAATTTGAGCTCATATTTTTCAGGGTTTTTTTAGCCTAGCCCTAAAAAGTTTGATATCCATTAAGGCTAGTCCATATGAGCCATGAATAGTCCATTAGACCCACATCGCTATAAATTAAAAAATATATATATTAATATTTATCTTGTCTTACTCCAAAATAACACATATTTTTCTCATCTCACTAAAACTTATCTCTATTCTATTCAATCATTCTCTTTTAAATAATTTCATATTAATATTTTTAGTTCCATGATTCTATGATTCTCCATGGTTCTATGATTGGCTAAATTTTGGTAAAATATGATTTTGCACTGATGTTAAGCAGGATGTTATAACATCTCCATCTGCTGTGGTGAAAGAGCTGCTATGGTGTGTTTTAATCTGAATGTCATGCTGAATGTCGTGACATCCATCTGCTGCCATGTGTTTTAAATAGGATGTCATTACCAATATCATGACATTGCTGTCTGGTGCAGCAGGAGCTGATGACAGTACTACTGTCATGTTTTTTAAACAGGATGTCATTACCAATGTCATGACATCGCTGTTTGGTGCAGCAGGAGCTGATGACAGAACTTTTGTCATGAATGTCATACTGAATGTCATGACATCGTTGTCTGGTACAGCAGGTGCTGCTATTGTATATCTCTTGACATAGGTGTTTTGTTTTGATGAGATCGTGTTGGATATATCTCATCAAGTGTGTGAAGGTCAAAGATATTCACAACATGAAAATGCAGATTTAATTAGTGTTCATAAAAAGGATCTTTGAGACTTTTTAGGAAACTATAATATGCTTGTTTCTACTGTTGTGAAGAAGATTCTGCAGGAGTGTTCAGCAGGGTGAGTTTGGTCAGCTAAGAACAAAGTGTGTTGGATGTCATGCTGGATGTTATGACTTCAAGCGTATGACATCAGGGCGCGTTTTTTAGTTTTCTGGTATTTTACCTGATATATCTCAGGCTAGAATTCAGGAAACCTGTTATGGCTCCTTAGTTATCTCAGGCGAGATTCTAGTCAGGGATGGACATAACATGAAGCAGTTGTAACCTAATTTGACAGCACCTTGAATTATGGAAAGTGGTTTAACTTGGTTAAACATAATGTTTGTTACTTTTGACCAGCCCAATCCCAGTCTGCATTGCTATAAAAGGAGGTACATAAGCAAGCGAAAATCAAGCACTCACAACAAGAAAAACTTGAGCGTAGAATTAAGTTCTAGGGTTTTGAGAGTCCATTGTGTGTGACCTTGTAAGTCACCCTTTATATCTTTGGATGCATAATGGTAGGCATGTTTAGGCTGTTATTAGTACAATGCTAATTGTTCACTCAAAGCTTTTAAGCAAGAGTGTATTTGTGAGTGAAGAGTTATGTTCTTCACGTGTATTTGTGTGTCTTAGGAATACTTTTACACCAAGCAATTATCTCTGTATGATTGCATTGGTTTAGTATTGTTAAGCTGTCTGTGTCACTCAAAGCTTTTAAGCTAGAGTGTTGTGTCTCTTGATTTAAAGCTGTTAAGCAAAATCAAGATTTGTTTGAAGTGTGACTTCATGATTCTTTTGTAACCTTGAATTGGTTAATATCACTGCGGTGATTGAGGGGGAGTGAGTGGGTACTCAGGTCTAGTGGTCTCTAGGCTGAAGTGTCATTGGATAGATCTTAAATGAAGAGTGCAAACAGGTTATTTGACTCTGAATTAATTCTACTAATAGTGAATTTTCTCCCTGACTTGGTAGCCTCCAGATGCAGGTGAGTTTGCACCGAATTGGGTAAATAATTCATTGTGTTATTTATCTTTCAGCATTTACAATTCTGCTCAATTTAAATGGTTAGATAAATAGTTTGTCTGTCTGCTGATGTCACAACAGATGCCATGACATTGGTCATGAGATTGGTACAATTTAAAGTAATTTAAATTGGTCATGGTTTGTCCTCGTCCTTGTTGAGCAGAGATCAATGTTCTTGGGACATATGAGATCTGCATACCAGAATTTTAATTGGTATCAAAGCAGGCATCCTGTCTGTTCTGGATGAGATCTTGGGAGATACTTTTTGGTGGTTTAAACAAGGAGAAGTTGTAGCTAATTTGCTGATCTTGCTAAATGTTTAAGCTACTGCTTATGGAGTTAAGGAGAAGTGTGTGTTCACTCCTGCTTGTGAAGGATTTTGTGTATCTGCTACTGTACCCTCCGATATAGGAGCTCCCATGACCTATAAGATGTTCTGACATCTTGTTTAGGACATGTTGAAGATGTTCTTTTGGTGGTTCCGCTGCATTTTTTTCTGATGAAAGAACTCTGGTAGCCCTGGGAAAAGATTGCCCGATATCCAGTTTGATGTATGGCTGTGGCAAGTGTGTAGACTGTTTGAAGATGGTGTTTGCTGCTGCTCTATTTGGTGTGACAAGCTGTTGATCCTGCTTGATGCTGATTTGTTTATGCTGCTCTAATTTTTGTCTTACAGATTACTAAAGGTTGTCTTAGAGAAGATAAGTGGGAGGTGATTTATTTTCACCACTCATGACTTGCAAAGGCTCTATTAGCAGGAGGAAGTCATAGGCAGGTTGAGTCAAGGGTGTCAGCCTTGATGTTTCAGCCTTGGTATTCCTGAAGTTGTGTGAATTTAAGATCAATTGCTATTTGTGGGCTACACACGTATTTAATTGGTTATCCATGAAGTTCAAGATTGTTGAAGTTCAGAGAAGGATTTATTATAAGGATTTAAGATTCATTTCTATTTGATATATTCTCAAATATTTAATGGATTATCCTTAGTTGATGATCAAGGTGTCTCATCAGTTGTTGCACAAGCATCAGGCCCCTGATCTGCTTTGTCTACTTCAAGGATCTGATGTTCAACCAGATGTTGAGACATTCCATCAGCAGAGATCGTACAAAAGTCTGATATAGCTGATGATCTTGTCACTATACTCATGTGTGGTAGGATCTGTCTTTATTCTAGTAAGTTTCCAAACAAGAAACTAAGACTAGAATATAGTGCTAAGGGAAGTGAAGATGGAGACATTTTTCTTGGATCAGTTTATTAGAGTACAAAAGGTGTGTTCCAGTCTCTACTAGAAGCATCTGATATTCATCTAGAAATTTTTCTGGCAAGAAACTTGTCTAGAATATGGTGCTGGTGATAGCAATGCTTGGGTCAGATTATTTCTGATCTAAGTACATAGGATCATGTGACCGTGCTCATCTTGGAGGTCAAGGATAAGTGGCAGTTATCTTTGACTTTCTGAAGAAGTCTCTACTTAAGGAAAGCGGGATTCCTTTTGTAAAGATTTTTTTGTGATCCTTCTTCTCTGAAGAATCAATCTTTGGCATGTTTGGTTTTTCTAAAAAGGAGTTTTCTGGCGCAAATGCATTTCAAAGGTAGCTAATGCAGAATACAGGATGTCTACTCAAACTTTCTATCAGTAATCAAGTCTATGTGAACATGGAACTCTTGATGAGGTTCTTCTAAATGGCATAATGAAGGACTGAATGCACCAACAGGATGTCTGATCAGATGTTGTGACATCGAGCAGAAACTTCAGGTTGCAGGAGCTATGAGAAGGAGTAAATGTTACAGGTCAAAGTCTTGGTGTATCCAAGTGCCTTGCTATGGAGCAAGTAGGATATGTAACTTGAAAATCAAGTTTTCTTGGTGGATCAGAAGACCTTCTAGAGCTCTGAAAGATGCTGAGTAATCAAACGGTGGCATTTGGTTATTTTAGTAGTGTGCTTGGAGAAAACTACTCTTGTGCAGAAGGGTAGTTATTTGAAGACCAAAGGAGTTCCTGCTTCTGTGCATATCTTGGAGCCTATGAAGGATGAGTGCCTTATTTATGGAGAGGTATGCAAAATTTATTGTCTCTATGTTCTTTGGAGTTCTCGTTGGTGGCACTGTGCTCTCTAATGATTGGATTACTATTCAGATAGTAAGTCTAAGTGGTCAGTGTATCAATAACCATTATGAATGGTGTTTGTGATTAGGATGTCCTAACTGATGTTAGAACATCATTTTGATTGCTGAACTTGAAATTCAGATTGTGGAAGATGATATTCACTAGTTGGATCAGAAGTGTTCTAAACTTATCATACGGGAGAATGATGAGGAAAGAATATCTTGGATTCTGAGGTGTCTATCTTGTTCTCTGACTCAGGATGAGGTCAGAATTCTTGTGGAGAAATGGTTCTTTTGCTGCAAGTAACTCTAGTAAGAAGTGAAGCAGTATGGTACCTTCCCACTATATGAGCATCTTGGGTGTTTCTTGGAGCAGCGTTTATAGAAGATAGGGGGAGAGCTTCTATCTGATGGGTGTACTAGTTATTGTGGTTCAAGAAGTTAGTGAATGCGTTCAGCAGGTGTGTTGAACAAGGAGTGAGCTCTTGAAGATATGAAGATGAGTCTTATGTTTTCCATTCACGTGCTTCTGGAAATAGAGCACTAGTTATCCTTGATATGGGGAGGTATACTTCTATCTAGGATATGTTGCTGCAATAGTACAAGTATTTCTCAAGATTGTTTATGGTTTCAAGCAGTTGGTGAGTGTATGCCTCTAGGAGGATGGAATGTCATACCAGATATTGTGACAGTGTGTTACCGTTCTAGTTCATGATGAACTTGACAGTATTTATGTTATTGGCTCTGTCATTGGGTGTCAATAGATCAAATCAGATGAGAGCATTATGATCTGACCTCCACTGAAGGGATTTGTGTTGGTCAGCAAGATTTTTGGCTTCTATCCAAGTGGTTGTCTTGATTGTGTATGACTGGATCAAAACACAATCAGCTTTGCTTTTGTGCATATGGAAGGACATTCACTCTGTCATCTTGGAGAGTCTTCTAGTTCTTCAAAGCTGCATGTGGTTCCAATGTGTGAATATGAAGATGTTGGTGTAAGTCTTCATATGGCTGGGTTCTCTCTTTTATGGGGAGTGCTAATTATGCATGACAGAGGGAGCTGTGTACTTGTATGAGGTGTATTTGCATTACTTGTGTTGGTTTGATCTAGGACTGTGAATGACCTAGGAAACAACATTGGTTTTTGTCTGGGAGAATTTATTTTTCTCTACAGAATATTTTTGTGTCTCAAATTGGGGATTTAAAATCAATTGTTACTTGTGGCAAGTAGTTAATTGATTATCCTTTAATTGGTGATGTCAAAAGTGTCACTTCTGAAGGTGCAACTTCAGATAAGGCAAGAACTCAAGATTCAAGACTGATTCAGGGTGTACTCTCAAGAAGCTATGGTTCAGGACTGATTTTACACTGGCTGAGTGAGCTCAGCAAGGAGGTTAAGTCATTGTCCATGATTGTTGGTGTAGTCTTTTTATTATAGATCAAGAAATATCAGACTTGGACACCATGTACAGTATGACAACTGAGTAGTATGTACATTTATTCTAATTTTTGTCAATTTTTGACTAAACCAAGGGGCAGTAAAGTGTTGGTATCTATTGTACTTATCTACTGCTGCTGACCTGATGTTTGTTTGGTTGTTTTAGCCAAAATTTTCCAAAGGGGGAGATTGTTAGTTCCATGATTCTATGATTGTCCATGGTTCTATGATTGGCTAAATGTTGGTAAAACATGATTCTGCACTGATGTTAAGCAGGATGTTATAACATCTCCATCTGCTGTGGTGACAGAGCTGTTGTGGTGTGTTTTAATTTGAATGTCATGTTGAATGTCGTGACATCCATCTACTATCATGACAGAACTGATGTTATGTGTTTTAAACAGGATGTCATTACCAATGGCATGACATTGCTGTCTGGTGCAGTAGGAGCCAGTAGGAGCTGATGACAGTACTGTCGTCATGTGTTTTAAACAAGATGTCATTACCAATGTCATGACATCGCTGTCTGGTGCAGCAGAAGCCAGCAGGAGCTGATGACAGAACTGTTGTCATGAATGTTATACTGAATGTCATGACATCGCTGTCTGGTACAGCAGGTGTTGCTATTGTATATTTCTTGACAGAGGTGTTTTGTTTTGATGAGATCCTGTTGGATATATCTCATCAAGTGTGAGCATGTCAAAGATATTCATAACATGAAAATGCAGATTTAATTGGTGTTCATAAAAAGGATCTTTGAGACTTTTTAGGAAACTATAATATGCTTGTTTCTACTGTTATGAAGAAGATTCTGCAGGAGTGTTCAGCAGGGTGAGTTTGGTCAGCTAAGAACAAAGTGTGTTGGATGTCATGCTGGATGTTATGACTTCAAGCGTATGACATCAGGGCACGTGTTTTAGTTTTCTGATATTTTACCTAATATATCTCAGGCTAGAATTCAGGAAACCTGTTATGGCTCCTTAGTTATCTCAGGCGAGATTCTAGTCAGGGCTGGACATAACATGAAACAGCTGTGACCTAATTTGACAGCACCTTGAATTATGGAAAGTGGTTTAACTTGGTTAAACCTAATGTTTGTTACTAATTTTGACCACCCCAAGCCCAGTCTGCATTGCTATAAAAGGAGGCGCAAAAGCAAGGGAAAATCAAGCACTCACAACAAGAAAAACTTGAGTGTAGAATTAAGGTCTAGGGTTTTGAGAGTCCATTGTGTGTGACCTTGTAAGTCACCATTTGTATCTTTGGATGCATAGTGGTAGACATGTTTAGGTTGTTATTAGTACAGTGTTAATTGTACACTCAAAGCTTTTAAGCAAGGGTGTATTTGTGAGTGAAGAGTTCTGTTCTTCACGTGTATTTGTGTGTCTTAGGAATACTTGTACACCAAGCAATTATCTGTTGTATGATTGCATTGGTTTAGTATTGTTAAGTTGTCTATGTCACTCAAAGCTTTTAAGCTGGAGTGTTGTGTCTCTTGATTTAAAGCTGTTAAGCAAAATCAACATTTGTTTGAAGTGTGACTTCATGATTCTTTTGTAACCTTGAATTGGTTAATATCACTGCGGTAATTGAGGGGGAGTGAGTGAGTATACTCAGGTCTAGTGATCTCTAAGCTGAAGTGTCATTGGATAGGTCTTAAGTGAAGAGTGCAAACGGGTTGTTTGACTCTGAATTAATTATACTAATAGCGAATTTCCTCCCTGGCTTGGTAGCCCCCAGATGTAGGTGAGGTTGCACCGAATTGGGTAAACAATTCATTGTGTTATTTATCTTTCAACATTTACAATTCTTCTCAATTCAAATGGTTAGATAAATAGTCTGTCTGTCTGCTGATGTCACAACAGACGCCATGACATTGGTACAATTTAAAGTAATTTAAATTGGTCATGGTCTGTCCTCGTCCTTGTTGAGCAGAGATCAATGTTCTTGGGACATATGACATCTGCATACCAGAATTTCAAATATAATCAACAATCTTTTCTCATATTCCATTTGTTTCTTTTATGTTAAATATTTTAGTATTATTTTATACAATTTAGCCATGTATTGTATATAAAAACAAATTATAGTATTTATAAAAGATAATATAGTACTTAAAAATGTATTATGTTTAAAATAATATAATTTTTAATTTAATTTATAATAAATATTATGACATTTTAATTTTTTTATTTAAAAACAGTCTGTTTAGGACCAGCTAACCTGAAGCCCATGTAGGGTTAGGCTCGAGTAGTAATTTTCAAACTCATATTAGAAATGGACTTTTTTGACTTAGCCCTAAAAAGCCCGAGCTCAACAGGGGCGGCCCGATTAGGGCGAGGTAACACATTTTGACAGCTCTACCTAGATGTAAGATTGAAAGGAGACACCAATTCATACTAAATAGCTTCTTTGAACATTAGAGGGGGCGTCGATAAAATTAAGTCTCTTCTTTGAACAATAGAGGGGTGCCAATAGCACTTAAGTCTATTCTTTTGATTTATTTATTTGTTTATTTTTAAATATATATTATATAATATAATTGTGGTATATTTAATAGTTTTTAGTAGAAAATTCTGTATAAATAGAGGTTTCAATTCTAAGATTTTTTTAATATTTCATTACTATAAATAATATATTTCATGACAATGATTTCAATTTAAGTGTCGAAAAATCGAGGTATAATTTCTGGATGCACCTTGTTTTTTTTAAATATACAATATATTTCGTTGGTTATTTTGAAAATCGAGGGGAAAACTTATCCAGTGTACATGTTTCGAATTTCAACCGCTTCAGTTTATGTTTTTATCTCATTAAAAGTGACGCATTCTAAAAATACGTCACTTTTCACTCGATTTTGTTTCCAACCGAGGTGAATATGTTTCTCTGATATATATATATATATATATATATATATATATATATATATATATATATATATATATATATATATATATATATATATATATATATATATATATATATATATATATATATATATATATATATATATATATATATATATATATATATATATATATATATATATATATATATATATATATATATATATATATATATATATATATATATAATTTTAACTTGTAGCATTCAGTTTCACTTGTCTAAACAACTCAAATAGAACCTTAACGAAGAACCCTTAACCAAAGAGCCCTAAACAACGAGATTCATAAACACATATCATCTTCAATACGAAGATGTTATGTGTTTAGTGCTTTTGTTTATTCTTTAGAGATCCAAATCATTTTCTTTTACTTATTCTTCAAAATTTTAGTATGTCAAACATCACTAGTCATATTGTTTTCATATTGTTGTTATTGTTTCTGTTGTTGTTCTTATTCTTGTTCTTTTTCTTGTGTTGTTGAGATCCGAAATCGTAGAGGTTTTCTTGTTTTTGTTATTGATGTTGTTTTTGTCGATGTTGATGTTCTTGTTGTTCAGAGTCTAAACCCTAGAGGTTATTTATTGATGTTGTTTTTTGATGTCGTTGTTCTTGATGTTGTTGTTGATATTGTTTTTTGACATTATTGTTCTTGATATTGTTTTTTTTAATGTAAGTTATTATTTTTAGTTGAGTTTATTAAATCTATATGTTTTATTTTTGTTGTTGTTATTGTGTTTGAGTTTGATATTGATATTGAGATTATGTTTTTTGTGATTCTTTGTGCAACTCTCATCTTGTTCCATTGAGTTGAGCTTATTATATCTAATTCGATTGTTTGTTTTATTAACCCTTATTTGAACATATAACCCATTAAATTGATTTTGAAAATAATCATATGAAAAATTATGTTGTATCTGAAACTTATCTTACACTAATTAATGATTTTCTGGTATTCTACAACTTATCATTTATCTCATGTTATTTTTTCATTAAAATATCTCAAATACTTTGAATTTTCATTCAACTTTCTTCCCTATTTATTCATTTTTCAAAGCATCAAATTTTATTCTTTCAAAAATAAATTAGTAGAAAAGGAAGTGTTGAATAAAAAATTTAAAACATTGAAGAGAATTTAACCATAAAACAGTGTGAGATAAAGGATGAGTTGCAGGATGCTTCAAAATCACTAATCAATGTAAGTTGTTCTTCAAATATAATACGATTGTTCATATAATTATTTTCCTAACCAATTTTAGGAAGTTATATGTTTAGTATAGGGTATAATGAAATAAACAATCCACATTAGATTTAATAAGCTGAAAAATATTTTATCCGACAGTTTTATGAAATAATCGAGGTGAAAATGTAGTATATCCGTCAGTGAAATATCAAAACCGAGGGGACATGTGTTTTCGCCATTTCATAACTCTCAAAAGTCTCCCTAGGAATCGAACTCATGACTTTTACACATACTCGTCGTTTTTTTAAAAACCGAGAGATAAAGTGTGCGCTTTTCATGACATCCTTTGTTACCTCGCATGTGAGACCGAGGTAAAAGTCGTTTTATGTTGTAGTGTTTTTTTTCATTTGCTCTAACATGAGTAGTAAACTAAATGGACATGTAATTTATTAGAAAAGTAAACCTTCGATGAAGATGTATTTTTGGAACATCCAAAGTTTTGAGCAACTTGAGAGGAACTTGAACCTTTGGTTAGACAGATAGATTAATGATGGTGAAATAATTAAAAGTATTGAAAGACTTGTTCCGTACATCTCTGTTGCATATGACAATTATGATAGCTAGCGCGTGTGGGTGAAAGTTAAAAATGACAATGATATTAGGGATATGATGTCTGTACGAAATGATATTGTTTTAATTGTTGCAATCTATTAGTTATTTTATAGTGTTAAGTCTTTTTTATTTGTTGTTTGTGTTGTTGTTTTAGGCGTATTTATGTTCATTTTGTTGTAACCAAAATTCGCTAACTATATTATGATCCAAGGGTACAAAAAACTTAACAACATAATTAAATCTTATTTAGAACTTGTTCCAAGATTGGGATAATATTTATGTGTGTGATCGGGAAGACGTCATATTCCACACAAACTTTTCCCTTGATACGTATGCTAATGGGTTTTGCTAGCTACCATTGGGAAGCCATTATTGTAGACACCAAATAAGTTTACAGCCTTGTAAACATAGGAAAGTTGCAAGAATGGGTCTTGACAAACATTGAAAAATGCCGCAATGACATGGAAACAAAGCACAAGAAATTCTTGACACTTTCCGTCCTCAGACTAACTTTTATGTATTTCGACCTGATAGTATCCCATTGACCGCCCCTTATTATAATCCTTTGTCTCCTCGAGGCAGAAGTTCTGATTGTGACGAATAAATGTTGTGACACGATGTGTGTTAGATTTCCTAATTTTCTCCTTCATAAATTTCATGCATGTGTCACTGAATAGTTGATCAGATCTTAACAGTGAGCTCCACTTTTTACCTCTAGTAGCGAACAATGATCCCAACCTATAATAGGTTGCTTTCACAAACGCAATTATGGGTAGGTTTCTAGTTCCCTTATAGATATCACTCATGGATTCCACAAGGTTTGTTGTCTTGTGGTTCCATGAACGTCCTTCGTCAAATGCATTTGTCCACTTCTCGACTAGAATGTTATCCACCTACCTTAATACATGTTTATATAGATCGATTACGACTGGGTTCCTGTCCGAACTCCAATATTTAGTTGACTCACGCCAAGTTTCAACATCAAACACCTAACCTCCAACCCATCACACTTACACTCAAAGTCTATCCCATCAAACACCCACACAACCACAATACCAAGAACATACCCCATACCAACAACAACCACAATTTTAATCAGTCTCAATACCAACAAAGAGAATCAACCAACCCGTCACACTCTTACCAAAATACAAAATAATTTAACATGAACTACCAAACACGACACTAGTTTTTGCCCACCCAAACGTTCACACCAACATCATCATTCAACCAACCTCGTAACCGTCTGATCAATACCTCACCAACACAACAAAACTACGAAAGCATGTGCAACCAACTCAATTATGATGACATCAACGATCTAGATTAAGCGAGCTAGCATTACATACACGAAGTTCTTCAAGTGCCACTCACGACGACTTCTTACAAAATACCTCAAATGAATCCCTTGAGACATGTACAAAATATACGACATCGGAGGGTGTGGAAACGACACTCATTTCGATCAACGGGTATAATAATTAATGTAAAAATTTATTCCCACGTATAATTCAAATTTCATATATTATTAGTATTTAACTTTTGTTAATTAAATTAATTATTGAAGCATTTATGTTTATTTAATTAATTATTTATAAATAAAAATATAATTATATACTTATTTGTATTTTATATTAATTAATTATGAATAAAAAAATTAATAATTCAAAAGAAATAAAATATATATATATATATATATATATATATATATATATATATATATATATATATATATATATATATATATATATATATATATATATATATATATATATATATATATATATATATATATATATATATATATATATATATATATATATATATATATATAAGACACTAAAAATAAATTGACGCCTCTTATTCAAAATAGGAGGAGATTAGAATATGAGAAGATAGCAATAGAATTTATTTTCCCATTTAAATGGTATATGAGGGCGTTAATAAATATTAATGGTCCATTCCATAGTTTTTATTTAGAACATGGTAGATTGGAAATTATAGAAAAGTTGGTTAATTTGGAGTTAAAAGTTGGAGAACTTGTTATTTTGATAAAATTTTCTAAATTTCATTCCATTAAAAAAAAACATAATTTTAACACTCTTTTCTCTCTCTTTCTATATATATATATATATATATATATATATATATATATATATATATATATATATATATATATATATATATATATATATATATATATATATATATATATATATATATATATATATATATATATATATATATATATATATATATATATATATATATATATATATATATATATATATATATATATAAAACAAATGGTGCAGAGACGAGTACACACACCTACAGATTATTTTTCAGGTGTATTTTATCAAACATACAATTCATTGAGGTCTGTTCAGTGGAGGTATATAACCTTTTGGGTTGTTATCTGATTCAACATAGAATCCATTGAACAAAAGTGTTAAAAGAATTATAACCAATAGTTTCATTTCATCTTACTTTACGTGAGTGAATATATTGTGAAGAATAATTTACAATGAAATTGAAATATCTCTACTGAATGATGATTACCCCACGGCGTTCCCGCGGAGTGTCTGTATATGTGGATTTGCAATACTTTGTCCCTTCTTGTCTCTCCCTCCCCCCTCTCTCTCTCTAGCTATTGCTTTCTTAGAAACAGTAATTGTCAGAGACAACCCGTATATATATACCCTACCACACTAACATAACATGATGTTCTGACTTGTGACAAGACACTCTATCCCCTCTCTCTCTATCTCTCTCATTATTCAGAAATTACGTCCTTTATGAGTGAGGAACTTTCAACATGGTAATCGATAATAGTATAAATAACCCTCTAGTAGTATTAACAAATTCAAAACTAATTGCCTTGCCTATTCATAAAGTTGCTTGAAAGAGGTAAAAAAGGAAAGCAGTAAACTGATATGAAGCAGCACATTCCGTGATGCAATTAAAAGAATAAAGTATCACATCTAGGGAATAATGGTGGTGTGTATGAAAATGACTGTTGAAGTAGAACAATTACGAAAGCTAGACTGACATTCTTGCACGCTTCACATTCCCTCTCAGTTGCTACTGTCCTATGTTACTATGTCACCCTCAAACGTGATTATCATATCTGCTACTCCAACACAACGCCCCAAATCTCCTCCTTTTGCTGTTTACTCTAACCATGCTACAGTATACCAACATTTTATTAATTATGTATACCTTTGCATTATTATAAACTAAGAATTTTTTTTAGAATAACTACGTATTAAACTTTATTTATCAATATAATGCATATTTGAAATAATTTTTTAAAGTAATCAACTAATTAATTTCCAGTCACCATTCTAAATGGCGAATGTTTGCAAATGGGAAAATAAAAAAAGTCAATTCGCCACATCAATTGGCGAATGCTTGTAATGTGAAAAATAAAAAAAGCAATTCGCCATCCCAATTGGCAAATGTGTGCTTTGTGTTTTCAATTTAGGGTTTCCACGTTTTTTATTATATTATTATCAGATTTTAATAAATTTAAGTAATTGATTATTTTATTAATTTTAATTAATATTTTATTCTATTTTTTAAATATATTATTTTTAATTAATTTCAATTAATAAATATTTAATTTCAATTAATAATTATTAATGTAAGATGAATTCTTATTAAATTAATTTAAAATTTGATTATGATTTAATTTTAATTTTTTTAAATATTTATAGTTGGTATAAATATTTTAATAAATTGTTTGTGTAAATATGTGAATAGTAATTGTTATTAAATTTATACACATTTTAATAAATATTTTAATTAGGTTTTAATAATTATATGTTATTAAATTATGTTGTTTGTTTTTCATAATTAATTGAAATTTACATAACATTAAGAAAAAATTAAATACAGAAATGTTAAAATAAAATATAGAAATAATAAATTATATTAATTTAGAATCTAGTGAAAAGTACAATTACAATTGAACAAAAGACAAAAACTAATGACCGGCTCTATCCAAGTGACCACCGGTGCCACATGGTGGGGGACGCGCGTTGCGACGAGGTCTACGAGGAGGTTGCAGTGGTGTGTCCGGTCTCTGTGTGTTGAGGTGTGGAGGAGGGTATGGTTGGGACGGCCCCAGCATATCAGATAGAGTTTGCATCATTTGACCCCAATAGCCGGGAGGTCCACTGTCAACAGCGCTTCCGTAGTCAAGCCTGATGCCCATGTTTTCGAAGGATTGTCGGGGAGGTTGGGTGGAGTATGGACGGTATGGTTGTCCGAATGTGTACATGGAGTTGGGTTGGTCTAGGTGTGTTGGTTGTTGCGGGGTGTGGTAGTCGAATAATGGATAGTTTGGGGGGTCGTTGGAGGGGTAATTGGAGGGGTAGTTGGAGGGGTAGGGTCAAATGAGGTGTCCAGGCTATAGTTGGAGGGGTAGTTGGAGGGGGTAGGCTCAAAAGACGTATCAGGGCTGTAATGGTAAGGTGGTTGAGGTTGGGATTGGGTGGTTGGCATGTAAGGTTGTCGTTGTTGATAGGGGGTATTTGTTGGCATGTATGGATTTTCGTAAGCCTGGTTTTGGGTACTGAACTGTTGTTGTGGGTTTGACGAAGAATCACGTTCCCTTGGGTCGGCCAAATAGGTTGGCTGCCACAGGAAAGGCGGAGATGTCATGACAGACCTAAACCAAGTCATATATTGAATACTTGGCCTAACCCCGTGCACAATACCGTCGGTTAAGACATATTGCCTTCTTCTTTTCCAGTGTATACGCAACTCCTCCGCAAACTCCTTCCAGTCACTGACACTCTACTGTGAGTCTACCCGCTTTTGATGCCACTGCCCCAAGTCTACTGGAGCATCTGGAATATCCTGATGCATCCCAAATTGTAGTTTCACCCGGTCACTTTGGTGCATCTCCACCGTAGTGAACCTAATTATGGGTGTCTTTGCTGTCCACACAGCGGCATCGTCGGGGTTGGGCTTGACCGGTAAATTAGTAAGTGTACTAATTGTACCGATGTAGTAATAAGGGGAAATTCCCTGAATATCAATCTCGTGGACTGCGTATGAACACAAGTTCTAAAATAATACAATTGAACAAAAAGTCATAGGGGTTTTGGTTTGTTTCTTACAATTTTAAAGGCCAAAAGGCAAAAGCAGTAAAATAAAGGTTTTAGACAGTTATGAGAAGCATGCTAGAGTAGGGTGTATGAAATAACCTTGTAGCAACCTCAATCCTAAGTTTTTAGAAATATTTGCTCAATTCAATCGTGACCGGTTTTAAAGATTAGTTGACTCTAATTCCTTAGCAGAAAATCCTTTGGTATTCTCCCTATACCCCAATTCCTTGGCAGTATAGGAACAATCCCAAGCAATTTACATTATCTAAAACATTACGGTTACTATAGGGTATCCTCATTCCTAGGCAATATCTACTATAGTAATATCGTATAAACGCGTTAACAATTGTTTTTACAAACCTAAGGTTAACCGTAATTCATATTCTCATTTGTCAGATAAGAAAAGCCATAAAACAAAATACGATAACAACGATGATTAGAGAGCAGAGAAATCCATTATTAAGGTCAAGGTCATTACATAGTCAAATCAGGGACACCCCCCTAGCATTGGGGGGTTTAGCTACTCATAATAATAAAAATAAAATCAACAACTAGATTCAACATTACAGATAATAGGGGTGCCTTGATCTTCAATAGCTTCCGCTCATGAGACCCTTCAGTTTCCCCCAATACTTGGTTGCTGCAATCTTGATCGTGAAATTCTTTTATGTCCAAAAGCCCCTTATTCTTTCTCCAAACACGTATCAAATAGTCTCAATTCAAACTCAACACTAGGGAAATACCCCCAATACCCTCGGGGATCACAAGAGTCAAAAATACAAGAAAATAGGGGAAAAAAAGTGCTTCCTGCAACACGGGCCGTGTCAGGCAACATGGGCGCCCGTGTTGGCTTCCTGACACATTTTTCGCGTGAAATTTGCAAGTCCCAGGTGTCACAACACGGACCGTGTCACACGACACTGGCACCCATATTGTGCCACTGTTTTTTCTCCAAAAATCGACTTTTCTGAGCACATCCTGCAACACGGGCACCCGTGTTGCACCCCTGTTTCGAATCTGACTTCGACTCCAACACGAAAGTCGTAGCTCTCTCTCTTATCTTTCTGGTGGTTTTTAGAACACCTCAAAAGAATTCCCGGAACTCCAGTTATGATCGTTTTCGTGCAGACTGCTAAAGATTTCACAACAAAACTCTTCCGAAATCTTGCCATTTTTTCCCGGTTTTCGCTCTGCTTCTCCTTTATTGTATACCTGAACCTAGAAACAGTGAAAATACCAAATCGACGCGTAAAATGTAATAAAAACAACTAAAATGCGACAAGAAAAAACAAATGATTAACTGACATAAACGGTAAAATAACGTGTAAAAACCACCGATCAAACTCCCCCAAACTTAAACCATTGCTTGACCTCAAGCAAAAAGCTTGGATAAATAATTTTCAAGTCAAACAGCACATCAAGTGAAGGGTTCGGGGTGTAAGGCGTGTCGATACTCATACGTGAGTCTTAGTTCCGATCGGCTCAAACCAGCTCTTTCGGTACTCATCCATTAACAAAGGCATTACATAAACACATACCGTAGTAAACTTACGGACCTAAATCTCCCTTTCGGACACCTCTCCAACTATGCTTTGGGCTTAAGTCTTTTCTTCGATTTTCTACCCCTTTCATTCGGATAATCAGATTAAGGCATGCACATTTTTGCTCGAGATTTTTTCTGTGGCACCTTTATTCTTTTTCTCGCTCACATCGTTTATTAGTCCACTTTGGGACGACTATAGAGATTCAACCGCCGTTAGGCTAAATAACCGGGTGAGGGTTACCCAACTTAGAAGGACAGGTTGTCTTTACCGTTATTATTCAACTCTTTTTTTTTTGGTGCCACACATCATTCTCAAAACAATTTTTTTTATGCAGGACTATCACAATGAACTAATCGAGGTATACTTTTCAAATACAAGTACTATGGCACAAATCTACACGTTGGACTCGTTTCCTTACTCTGGGGAACCTAGGGTGTTCAAGTTATACCTCAATTTCCAAACTTTCCCAAGTTCCTTAGTTCAAACTCCACTTCCTTTGAACTCTAAATACTTTCTTGACTACCTTACGCACCTACTAATCACAAGAAAAAAATTTGCAGTCTCCATATGGGCGAATTCGATGTGATTTTTACCGAACTTAAAAATAAAAAGGTGTTTAAATAGACAATTCAAAACGGTAAAACCTCCCCCAAACTTGAACTAAACATTGTCTCAATGTTCAATAATCAAGAGAAGAAGAGGTGTACTCATAGAGGGGTCGACAAGTAATGCAGTACCTCTTTGCTGCTTCCACGTTTTCCCTTGTAAAATCTCGTTTATTCCTGCAAAAACAATAACAACAAAAGAAACAACATCAATTCATAAAACCGTGGGTTGCCTCCCACGCAGCGCTTCGTTTAACGTCGCATGGCTCGACGATCGACTCCCCATTATTATGGGGGCTACTTCAGCCTCCAAACTCTATTGCTCGACTTCTTCACAACAGAGTATTGTGCCAGTTCAAAAATAAGAGCAACTTGAAATGCTTTCGATCGTTTTCCCTTCTTAGTTGTGTTGATCTTCCCAACTGAAGGTTTGACATCTTTCTCCTTACCTTTCTTTCGAACCTCTTGAGATTTTAAGGTGATTTCCTCATCAAAAAATTTCAAAGTGAGCGTACTTTTTTCCACATCAATATTGCACCGACTAGTAAGCAAGAACGGTCGGCCAGGTATGATCGAAGTTTCTTCATCCTCGGGTATATCCATGATTTGAAAATCAACTGGGTAAGTGAAGTTATCGATTGTCACTAGAACATCCTCTGCTAGCCCATATGCCCTCTTAGTTGTGTGGTCGGTAAACTTCAAGCTTGTTCCCGTATCGCTTACTTTTCCAATATCCAGCTTTTTGAAAATTGATAACGGCATGAGACTCACACTAGCACCTGAATCAATTAGGACTTTCTTAAAAGTTCGATCCTTTATAGTACAAGGGATTACAATTGGTCCAGGATCCTTCATCTTGATGGTTATTTTCCTTTCTTGTGATATTTCCTTGCATTGCTCAGTTGTGGTCTTCGGTTCTTCATCCATTGGTCTCTTTTTGCCTATAACCTCTTTCATGAATTTCTTGTATAAAGGAATTTGCTCAAGTACTTCAAACAACAGCATGTTGATTTCCAATTTGTTGAACATTGCATTGAACCTTCCGAAGTCTTTCTCGTTCTGATCCTTCTTTGTAACTCTTTGAGGGAACGGTAATTTGATTTCCGGCTTGATCTCCTCTTTCTTTTTCTCCCCAGTTGACTTTTCAGATAGTACAGCTTCTTCTGGTTCTTTTATTTTTTCTTTTACCTCAAGTTCCACCTCTATGCATTCGTCCTCCTTTGTTTCCTCCTCTTCTATCACTTTCTGATTTCTTGTTGTGACAACATTAATACTCTCTTGATTTTTCGGATTCGGTATTGTCGCACTCGGGAGGGTTCCTTGAGCGTGTGTTGAGAGGTGTTGGGCTATCTATCCCATTTGCGACTCAAGGTTTTTGATGGAAGTTGTGTTGTTCCTTTGAATGTTTCGGGTCTCTTCTTGGAATTGCATACTTTGAGATGCCATTCTTTCAATAGCTAACTCCCATTCTGCTTTTTGAGGAGCCTGTTGTTGTTGCTGTTGCGGATATGGGGGTTGATTTGGGTCTTTCCAGGAAAAGTTAGGATGATTCTTCCATGCTGGATTATATGTATTGGAATAAGGATTGTTTTGCCTCAAAAATTTTATCTCTTCAACTTGTTGAGTAGTTGCAAGACAATGCACAGTATAATGGGGACCATTACAAACCTCACAACTAATAGCTTGGACATGTTGAACTTGAGCTACAGTTTCAGTACTCACATTCATCCCTTTAAGCCTTCTTTCCACTTCAGCCTTGATTCGATCTTCCATGTTCACCACTTGTTCTGCTAGTTTCAAATCAATCTTACCCTCTGGTTGGTTCACAGTGCGATCATACAACTCAAGATGCTCATTAGCGGCAATTGCTTCAATGATCCTCTTGATACCAGTGGCTGTTGAGAAATTAGTTGAGCCACCAGCAGCAATATCAATAAGCTGTTTTGTCTTGATTCTCAAACCATTCACAAAATTCTGCATCTGCTCTGTGGCATCCATGTTATGAGTTGGGCATGCAGTCAGACACCTCTTAAACCTCTTGTATGTATCTCCCAGAGATTCCCCTTCTTTTTGTTTGAAATTGACAATGTCGTATCTTTTTCGAATAAACACTGAAGCAGGGAAATACTCGTTGAGGAATGCGTTCTCCATTTCTTGCCATGTTGTGATACTCCCAGCTGGAAGTGAGTAGAACCATTCTTCCGCATCATCGGTCAGTGTGAACGGAAACATAACAAGTCTCTTGGCCTCTTCAGAATGGCCTTCTATCTTCAAAGATGTGGTAGTTGTTAGGAATCTCTATAGATGCTTGTTTGCATCTTCGTTGATTCTTCTAGAGAAAGGCTTGCTCTCCAACTAGCGAATGGTAGACGGATGTAGCTGAAAATGTGCCACATTCACCGGTTGATTTACGATGGTCATCCGGTTGGGTTGAGCATGGGCCCCTCCATAGTCTCCAAGAAGTCTCTCCGCTGGTGGGGGATCCGCCATAGCTTCAGTGTCTCCTTCTGGTTCCGAACCTGAATCTGAATGAATAAAAACTATTTCTTCTTCTGAAGCTAACAATCTCGCTTGTCTACGTCTTTCGCGTAGAGTCCTTTCAATTTCTGCGTCCAAAGAAAAATTAGCTGAGGGGTCTCCTCGCACAAAAATGTTAGACGCAGATTAGTAGTAACAAATTAGTAAAAATAAAAAAATAAAACTGAAGATTAAATTTTGGTCGCAGAGCAACAAAATTTCAATTGAGTTATGATCTAACTTATATTCTGGCAGTCCTCGACAACGGCACCAAAAACTTGACCGGTAAATTAGCAAGTGTACTAATTGTACCGATGTAGTAATAAGGGGAAATTCCCCAAATATCGATCTCGCGGACTGCGTATGAACACAAGTTCTAAAATAATACAATTGAACAAAAAGTCATAGGGGTTTTGGTTTGTGTCTTACAATTTTAAAGGCCAAAAGGCAAAAGCAGTAAAATAAAGGTTTTAGACCGTTATGAGAAGCATGCTAGAGTAGGGTGTATGAAATAACCTTGTAACAACCTCAATCCTAAGTTTTTAGAAATATTTGCTCAATTCAATCGTGACCGGTTTTAAAGATTAGTTGACTCTAATTCCTTAACAGAAAACCCTTTGGTATTCTCCCTATACCCCAATTCCTTGGCAGTATAGGAACAATCCCAAGCAATTTACATTATCTAAAACATTACGGTTACTATAGGGTATCCTCATTCCTAGGCAATATCTACTATAGTAATAACGTATAAACGCGTTAACAATTGTTTTTCCAAACCTAAGGTTAACCGTAATTCATATTCTCATTTGTCAGATAAGAAAAGCCATAAAACAAAATACGATAACAACGATGATTAGAGAGCCGAGAAATCCATTATTAAGGTCAAGGTCATTACATAGTCAAATCAGGGACACCCCCTAGCATTGGGGGATTTAGCTACTCATAATAATAAAAATAAAATCAACAACTAAATTCAACATTACAGATAATAGGGGTGCCTTGATCTTCAATAGCTTCCGCTCATGAGACCCTTCAGTTTCCCCCAATCCTTGGTTGCTGCAATCTTGATCGTGAAATTCTTTTCTGTCCAAAAGCCCCTTATTCTTTCTCCAAACACGTATCAAATAGTCTCAATTCAAACTCATCACTAGGGAAATACCCCCAATACCCTCGGGGATCACAAGAGTCAAAAATACAAGAAAAATAGGGAAAAAAGCGCTTCCTGCAACACGGGCCGTGTCAGGCAACACGGGCGCCCGTGTTGGCTTCCTGACACATTTTTCGCGTGAAATTTGCAAGTCCCAGGTGTCACAACACGGGACGTGTCACACGACACGGGAACCCGTGTTGTGCCACTGTTTTTTCTCCAAAAATCGCCTTTTCTGAGCACATCCTGCAACACGGGCCGTGTCACACAACACGGGCACCCATGTTGCACCCCTGTTTCAAATCTGACTTTGACTCCAACATGAAAGTCGTATCTCTCTCTCTTAGCTTTCCGGAGGTTTTTAGAACGCCTCAAAAGGATTCCCGGAACTCCAGTTATGATCGTTTTCGTGCAGACTGCTAAAGATTTCACAACAAAACTCTTCCGAAATCTTGCCATTTTTCCCGGTTTTCGCTCTGCTTCTCCTTTATTGTATACCTGAACCTAGAAACAGTAAAAATACCAAATTGACGCATAAAATGTAATAAAAACAACTAAAATGCGACAAGACAAAACAAATGATTAACTGACATAAACGGTAAAATAACGTGTAAAAACCACCGATCAGGGCTCGTGGTCGAGACCCTCGTACGGTATCCAGACAAACTACAATAAAGTTGGACAATTAAGTTAGACAAAGTTTGAGAGGTATATGCATATACATTAAAAAAATTAATGGTAAATAACTAACATCATCTAGGCCAAGGTGGTCAATTAGGTTGCGGTATTGAATTATAGAGTGTCTTGGACATCTCTGATAATTCATCCCTGGAACAGACCACCTAAAAAAATAAACACATCTCAAAAATTATTAACTGAAAAAGAATATGTAGTTGCTAAATAATCTTGAAAAGATACTTACTTGTTGGCGTACAGGAACGTAAAAGAATTCCTGTTTATTGGAGCAAGCATTGGCATCCTAGACCAACCCCACGCTTGCAGAAGATAAGCACAACCATAAAAAGTGCAGGAATTTTTTTTTGAAGTTTTACAAAGTGCGCTATATAGATGGGCAAGGACAGCTGATCCCCAGCTATATTCACACACTTTGTTAATATTGCGCAATAATGGTAAATACATAGTATGGACGGTATTTCCAGTGCCATCTGGAAATAAAAAGTGCCCGAATAAAATCAAATATAGCATTGAGTTTTTTGTATTTTCTCAAACTCGGTGCTATCATCAGTTAAGACAATACGGTTGCATTGTTCTCTAAGGTATTTTAAATTTATTCCCTGACCCCTCGGGCGGCCCTCGCTTTCCGCATGTCATTAATTGTGGAGCATGCGTGACAAGTGAAAGGCAGAGATTCCTGATGCGGTATCACATGTGAACGCAGAACTTAGCATTGTCACGTCTTATTAAGTGTCCTGTTCAAGTCCTGATGCATGTCATTAATTGTGAAGCATGTGTGACAAGTGTCCTGGTGCATGCAAAAAGAGTCCTGATGCATGGTCATTGATTCGCAGGGTCACATGTGAAAATTACAGATTCATTTACTGATACATGTAAAAAAAATCTTTCAAGTCTTTAAACAAGAAAACACTCAGCCCATGTTATAAAGCCTTTAAACTCTTTAAACTCAAACACGCAAACACTCAGACACTCAAACACTCAAACACGCAAACACTCAAACACTCAAACACCACAATTTTCGCTATGTCTCAAACACCACAGTATATGATTTCCACTCATCTAAATGGTGAAGTTTTCGAATGTGAAGTGTCGGGATACAATTTCAGAAACACGGAGGTTACAAAGTTTTTAATTGACAGAAGGTCTAATTTTTTACACCTGAAAACCAAAATAGAAAAAAAACTGCAACGTGGTCCAGTTGGGCAAATAATATACAAAAACCCAGTATTTTTTGGCGGACCTGATTCATGCAAGTTTTTCCCTTTAAAGGTGCGAAACGATGAAGATGTGCGTAACATGTTCCGCAGTCACGAGTATTCTGGGTTCTCAGATATCGTGTTATATGTTATGTTACAGCAACAACAACTGTCTCAGCAACTTGATTCGTCCCAAGTTTTTTGCGATGAGGAAGATGAACACCCTGAAGGCAATGTCGTTGACGAAGAAGAAGAAGCAATTGAAGTCACTATTGACGAGATGGTGAACAATCCGGAGGTTGAAGTTCAACCTGGCAATGTCTATTGTCCTCCTCAACACATGACTACTATCGCCTTAGGTGATGATGAACCCTCGAAGGATGTTTTCTACAACCCCAACTACACAACAGAGGGGCAACTAAAAGAGGGTGACGAGTTTCGTACGAAAGAAGATTGTGTCCGGGCTATCAAACAATTTCACATGGAGTTGTCGGCCGACTACAGAGTCGATCGGACAAATCCTACGCGGTATACGATCTATTGTTGTAACGACGAGTGCCCGTTCCGATTAACAGCATCTTTCAAGAAGAGAAGTGATTCTTGGAAGATAGGGTCAATGGGTCTGTCCCACAGTTGTATAATCTCGAATCCGATGCAAGACCATCGCAAACTCAGCTCTAAATTGATTTGCGATGAGATTCTGTCAGTCGTTAGCGACAAACCGTCTTTGAAGGTGAGTACCATAATTGCACATATGGTACAAAGGTACAACTACACTCCTTCGTACCGAAAAGCCTGGATTACAAGAACTAAGGCAGTTGAAAGGGTGTTTGGAAATTGGGAGGAGTCGTACAAGGAACTTCCTAAATTCCTGGTGGCCCTTAAACACTACTCTCCAGGAACTGTTGTGATATTGGAGACGATGCCTGCTTGTACACCGGACGGGACTTGTGTTGGTGGAAATGGAATTTTCCACAGAGTCTTCTGGGCGTTCGAACCATGCATCAAAGAGTTTGCATTTTGTAAACCTATAATTCAAATTGACGGAACATGGTTATACGGGAAATATAAGGGCACACTTCTCATGGCTGTGGCACAGGACGGGAACAACAACATTTTTCCAATAGCCTTCGCCATAGTAGAAGGGGAGACTGCTGGGGGATGGAGTTTTTTCTTAAAAAACCTCCGCTCTTACGTGTCTCCACAACCTAACTTATGTTTGATCTCCGATCGACATCCATCCATCGAGAGTGCATACAACAACCATGACAACGGTTGGCAGGATCCTCCCTCGACGCACGTCTATTGCATAAGGCATATTGCCCAAAATTTCATGCGGGAAATCAAGGACAGGACGCTGCGAAAGAAGGTTGTGAAAGCGGGATATGCATTAACTGAACCCACATTCAGATACTACTGTGACGAGATCAGACTGAATAACACGGACGCATTAAGATGGATTGATAGCATTGATAGGGAGAAATGGACGAGGGCATACGACAATGGGGTGTGATGGGGCCACATGACAACTAACCTCGTAGAGTCAATGAATTCTGTTTTCAAGGAAATCCGAAACCTCCCAATAACTGCCTTGGTGAAGGCAACCTATTTCAGGCTAGGATCACTATTTGATAGCAGACGTACGAAGTGGGGTTCGGTATTACAATCGGGTCAGCTGTACAGTGATACTTCAATGAAATTCATGAAAGAGGAAGCTGATAAAGCCAACGCACACGTGGTCACCATCTTTGACCGTACAACTGGTTGGTTCAGTGTTGCCGAGTCTATGGATCACAATGAAGGAAGACCTAGGGGATGTTACCGTGTTGAATTGGATAAGAGCTGGTGTGATTGTGGAAAGTTTCAAGCATTCCGTATGCCGTGCTCTCATGTCATAACAGCATGTTCCAAGTTGCGCCAGGACCCAACCAACCTTCTTTCTGCAGTTCACCAAGTCATTAGTCTATGCAATGTCTACACATGCAACTTTCAAGTGGTGGCAAAGGAAGACTATTGGCCTCAATACAAAGGCGAAATTGTCTGGCATAATGACCTGATGCGCAGACAGAAGAAGGGTCGGCCTAACAGCACGCGCATTCGAACTGAGATGGATACCACAGACAAGCTGGTGAGATTGTGTAGTTCGTGTCGGCAACCAGGACACAATCGAAAAAAATGTCCTAACGTAGGATCAAGCAGCAGATCATAGTTTCATGTGTAATCTTGTTCCGTTAAATCAATATCAAATTCCACGAGATTAATAACAACTTTTATAAGATTAATAGAAAATTTCTTTCGAATAATACCAAGTTTCAATCAATTAAAACCATAGTTATCTGACACAACAACAACATGACAACAGAACACTACGCGAAGACAACATAAATTAAACAAACATAACAACAACGTAAAGACTTAAAACATAACACTGCACCAAAGCGTCTACGATATCATGACCATCAACTTTATCTTCTTGGGTGTCAACATCATCACAAGGACACCGACATCATTTTCCACTTTTCTCCATTCACGAGTCACTTCGTTTCTCCCGGTCTCCTCGACCAGCCTCTCGATTTTCCTAATCTTTTCTCTTGGACCAATATCTCCTTCTAGCCAGCGGTTCAGTGTAACGCCCCGATTCTGAATTCCCATTAATTGTTGAGTCTTTTAATTTATTTAATTGATGTTTGTTTTAAATTGAGAAATTATATATTACTATGTGGTGTTTGCTTATTTTATCTATTTTTACCGATTCGGAGAGTTTTCGGGGGAATTAGAGTAAAAAGGGCATTTTAGACATTTAGCAATTTAGTGTGAGAATTGATTGGTAAGTGTTGGAAAGAATTTGAGAGGAAAGAAATAGAGATAGAAATAGGATAAGAGAGGAAAAGAAAGAAAAATAGTAACATAAGAAGAAAAACAAGAGAGAGAAAAGAGGAGAAGAGAAAGAGAAGAGAAAGTGGAGAGGAAAACCTAGAATCATCAAGGAATCATCACCAAAGCTTGCAATCGATCGGTAAGGGTGTGAAACTCCATCATCTCTTTAATGTATATGATTGTATGTGTATGTGTTTGGATTTTGTAGAGTTTCTACTCTTTTTCCACTTAGGTTAGAAGTTGGTTTGATGAGTAGAAAGAGGTTTTAATCGGTTAGAACTCGGATTAGACGATGTAGTTTAGTCGGGTGATGGTAGGGTTGTGCCACTGAGACTGGTTTGGATTTAATCGGTTGGTTGTGTGGAGTTTGGGCTTTGGAACAGCCATGGAGGTTCTGTCTTCGCAGGCTCGCCAGGCGAATGGCAGCGAAGCTTCGCCAGGCGAAGCCCAGCGAGCTGCAGCGAAGCAAGTCAGAAGCAAACACCCTGTCTTCGCTGGCAAGTTCGCCAGGCGAAGTGAGTTGACGAAGGTTCGCCAGGCGAGTGTGTAGCGAGCCTCAGCGAGTAATTCCAGAATTTCTCCCAGTGGACTTCGCTGGGAAGTTCGCCAGGCGAAGGCCAGCGAGCATTCGCTGCGTGGCTTCGCCAGGCGAAGGTTGGCGAACCTGACAGTGTTATTTGTTTTGCTGTTTGTTCATAGCATGATTTTTGGCCGATTCAATTATGATTAATGCCTATATGAATGATTGATGTGTGAACTGTTTCGACATGTCGTGTTGTGGGTGGCCGAAAGGCGTGAATCCTAGATTGTAGAGCCAATGGTGAATCTTGAACGTTTGATAATCTTGTGTATTTGCTTGAATTGAATAGAAACGCATTGATAGGCTGATATGTGTGTAAACCATGTGTGAAATGGTGCATAATGTGAATGCATGATAGATATATGCGATGTATGTGATAAATGCAATGAGTATGTTTGTGAACATAGTATGCATTCTGTGTTGATCGATCCCTCGGAGGATTAGCATTGTGTAGCATCTTAGTATGCATTTTTGTGTTGAATGATCCCTCGGAGGATTTGCAGAACCTCGTATGATACGATGGTTACATTAGATTCCTTGGAGAATCGGTTGCATTGTGTGATTCCTCGGAGAATCGGTCATAACATGTAATCCCTTGGAGGATTGACTAGAGTATTTGATTCCGTGGAGAATCTGCAGAGTATTTGATTCCGTGGAGAATCTGCTGAATATTCGATTCCGTGGAGAATCTGATGAATATTTGATTCCGTGGAGAATCTGCTGAATACTTGATTCCGTGGAGAATCTGCTGAATACTCGATTCCTTAGAGAATCTGTTGAAATGAGTCGGTACCGCATTTGCATCTGCATAGAGTCGTGTGTCGGTCTCTATGAGTTGCATGAGTCATCTGTGTATGATGCATTAGTTGTATGAATGTAACTGTGTATGTTATATATGATTGTTTGGAGGAACATATAGTGAATGTTCATGAGCATGTGTAGAGGCATGATTAATTGTATATGCTTAATGTGGTGAGAACATAATTTGAGTATAACTTGTACAAATATGAGTATATGTATATATACAATTTTATGCATTAACTGTTATGATATTGTTTCTCACCCTTCTGCTGTTTTATAATGCTCTATGAGGCATTGCAGAGTAGGAAGCTGGAGGTTCTTTTTGTGAAGCGATGTCTTCATTTTTTTTGGTCAATGGCTCTGATATGTAACATCTGGGTAGTTAGGAAGCCTTTGACTCCTTTGGAGTTACATTTGTTTTGATTCCTTGTGATACATCTGTGTATGTATCCGCTGTGGATATGGTTGTAAAGCATGAATTGATTGAATGGTTGTATATACTTTTATGAATGTGATCGATTCAATATTTGGATGTTTCCGCTTTTATTCTAAATATTGAGATGTGGGTTACCCATTGTTGCATATCTATTTTGAGCAGGTATCGTATGTGTTTAATTTCGTGATAATGTGATGCGCCTCTTATATACCATGTTTTAATTAAATTTTAATTAAACTCTGATGAAATAAATTTTCTAAGTGCCTAATTGATTAAATGTATTAATTTGGGGGTATAGAAAGGGGGTGTTACATTAAGTGGTATCAGAGCTAGTGTTGAGTCAGTCGTGTCTGTCTTGTTGTTGTGTTGGTTGAACGGTTGTTTAACCTTGTTGTTATTTTTGGGAATCCTCAGAATATGGCAGGTCGTAATGACAATGCTATGGCAGCGGCGTTAGAGGCTATGGCCAGAGCTGTGCAGGGTGCACCCAACGTGAATGCGAATGATGAGTTCAGGAAGAACCAACCACCGGTGTTCAAAGGGAGATTTGATCCGGATGGTGCTCAGATATGGTTAAAGGAAATTGAGAGGATCTTTAGGGTGATGGATTGTGCTGAAGGGAACAAGGTGAGACTAGGGACTCACATGCTGAGAGAAGAGGCTGATGACTGGTGGGTCAGCGTGAGGCAAGTTCTTGAGGTCGACGATGAGGAGATTACGTGGGATTTATTTCGTACTGAGTTTCTAAGGAAGTATTATCCCGAAAGTGTTAAAGGGAAGAGAGAAATGGAATTTCTGGAGTTGAAACAAGGTAATATGTCGGTGGTGGACTACACCGCTAAGTTTACTGAGTTAGTGAAGTTTCACCCTCACTATGATGCGGTTACGGAGGAATTTACCAAATGTATCAAGTATGAGAATGGCTTGCGTCCTGAGATAAAGCAAGCGGTGGGTTATCAAAGAATACGAAGATTTTCGGATTTGACCGAGTATTGTAGAATTTATGAAGAAGACAGTAGAGCTCGTTCTACTCATTATAAGGGTTTGAGTGAGAGGAGAGGGAAGCAGCAAGTACGAAGCGGACCTTATGTGACGCCTGCTGATAAGGGCAAACATAGGGGAAACTTTGATAGGAGACCCGGAGGAGGTTCCGGTGCGATCAAATGTTTTAAGTGTGGCGTGATGGGCCACAAGTCTTATGATTGTGGAAAGTTCAAGGTGAAGTGTTCCAACTGTGGGCTCCTTGGACATGATGCAGCAGAGTGTAGAAAGAATGCTGTGAAGTGTTTTAATTATGGCGAGGTGGGTCACATTAGCCCGAATTGTACCAAACCGAAGCAAGCTCCGGCGGGCGGAAAAGTATTCGCATTAGCAGGTTCAGACGCTACTAATGCGGCAGATCGTTTGATTAAAGGTACATGCTTTATTAATGATATGCCTTTAGTTGCTATTATTGATACTGGAGCGACTCACTCGTTCATCTCTCTTGCGTGTGCTAAGCGGTTGGATTTGTGTATGGTTTCTTTGAGTAGTGGTATGGTTATTGGAACTCCCGCTTCTGGGTCGGTAACTACTTCTTTGGTGTGTGCAAGTTGTCCTTTGACCATGTATGGTAAGGACTTCGTTATGGATTTAGTGTGTTTGCCGTTGGAAGGTTTGGACGTAATCTTGGGTATGAACTGGTTGCAATTTAATAGAGTTCATCTGGATTGCTATCACAAGTTAGTAAGGTTTCCTTCTTTGGAAGATGGTGAAAACGAGAGTTTTCTTTCCACTAAAGAGTTGAAGAAACTTTTAGCGGACGAAGCTCAGTTGTTTGGTTTGTTTGCATCGTTGTCGGTGGAGAGCAAAGTTGAGCTCGACGTGTTTCCTGTGGTTTGTGAGTTTCCTGAAGTGTTTCCGGAAGATGTTGCGGATGTGCCGCCAAAGAGAGAGGTTGAATTTTCTATTGATCTAGTTCCGGGTACTAGACCGATTTCGATGGCCCCGTATCGGATGTCGGCATCGGAGTTGGTGGAATTGAAGAAGCAGTTGAATGATTTGTTGGATAAGAGATTTGTAAGACCAAGTGTTTCTCCTTGGGGTGCGCCGGTATTGTTGGTAAAGAAGAAGGATGGTAGTATGCGATTGTGTATTGATTATCGGCAGTTGAATAAGGTGACATTAAGAACAAGTATCCGCTTCCAAGAATCGATGATTTGATGGATCAATTAGTTGGAGCCCGTGTTTTTAGTAAGATTGATTTGAGATCCGGCTATCACCAGATTCGGGTTAAGGAAGAAGATATTTCGAAGACGGCTTTTAGAACACGATATGGTCACTATGAGTATACGGTGATGCCATTCGGAGTTTCTAATGTGCCAGGTGTTTTCATGGAATATATGAACCGTATCTTCCACGAGTAGTTGGATCGTTTTATGGTAGTGTTTATCGATGACATTTTGATTTATTCTAAGTCTCGAGAGGAACACGAAGAACATTTAAGGATTATGTTGCGGATTTTGAAAGAGAAGAAGTTGTACGCAAAGTTGTCTAAGTGTGAGTTTTGGTTATCGAAGGTGAGTTTTCTTGGACATATTATTTCCGGAAATGGTACTAGTGTGGATCCATCCAAGATCGATGCGGTAATGCAATGGGAGACTCCAAGATCAGTTACGGAAATTCGAAGCTTTTTGGGCTTGGCCGGTTACTACCGGAGGTTTATCGAAGGATTTTCAAAGTTAGCACTTCCGTTAACGCAGTTGACTTGTAAAGGAAAGGCTTTTATTTGGGATGTTAATTGTGAAGAGAGTTTCATGGAATTAAAGAGAAGGTTAACGACAACGCCGGTTTTGATTTTTCCAAATCCTACGGAACCTTTTGTGGTTTATTGCGACGCTTCCTTGTCAGGATTGGGTGGTGTATTGATGCAAGATGGGAAGGTCGTGGCGTATGCTTCTAGACAGTTGAGAGTACATGAAAAGAATTATCCTACTCATGATTTGGAGTTAGCGGCCGTAGTGTTCGTTTTGAAAATTTGGAGGCACTATCTTTATGGTGCAAGATTTGAAGTTTTTAGCGATCACAAGAGTTTGAAGTATTTGTTTGATCAAAAAGAATTGAATATGAGGCAAAGGAGATGGCTAGAACTTTTGAAGGACTATGATTTTGGTTTAAATTATCATCCGGGTAAGGCGAATGTGGTAGCCGATGCCTTAAGTCGGAAGTCGTTGCACGTGTCTACTTCGATGGTTGGAGAGTGGGAACTCTTGGAGAACTTTAGAGATTTGAGTTTGGTTTGTGAGTTAACACCGAGTAGTGTGAAGCTGGATATGTTGCATGTCACAAATGATTTCCTTGCTACGGTGTGTGAAAAGCAAAAGTTGGATTTGAAATTTGTGGATTTGACGACGAATGGAAATGAAGATTTCAAAGTTGATGAATTAGGAGTTTTGAGGTTTCGAGGTCGTATTTGTATTCCCGATGATGCGGATTTGAAAAAGATGATATTGGAAGAGGGACATCGGAGTAACTTGAGTATTCATCCGGGAGCGAATAAGATGTATCAGGATTTGAAGAAGATCTTTTGGTGGTATGGATTGAAAAGCGATGTTGCTCGTTTTGTGTACTCGTGTTTGACTTGCCAGAAGTTTAAGGTGGAGCATCAGAAGCCTAGTGGATTGATGCAACCGTTGGATATTCCGGAATGGAAATGGGATAGTATATCGATGGATTTTGTTACGGGATTGCCGAATACGCAAAGAGGACATAATTCTATTTGGGTGATTGTTGATAGGCTTACTAAATCGGCTCACTTTATTCCGATTGATATTACTTATTCTTTGGAAAGGTTGGCCGAGATTTATGTTGGCACTATTGTGAAGCTTCATGGAGTTCCTAAGAGTATTGTGTCGGATAGAGATCCTAGATTTACTTCAAGATTTTGGGAGAGTTTGCAAGGTGCCTTGGGTTCTAAGTTGAGATTGAGTTCGGCATATCATCTGCAAACAGATGGTCAAACCGAGAGGACGATTCAATCGTTAGAAGATTTGTTGCGTGCTTGTGTGCTTGAACAAGGTGGTGCGTGGGACGGTTATTTAGCGTTGATTGAGTTCACCTATAATAACAGTTTCCATTCGAGTATTGGTATGGCGCCATTTGAGGCTTTATATGGTCGGAGATGTCGAACACCTCTGTGTTGGCATGAGACAGGTGAAAAGTCGGTAGTTGGTCCGGAAATGGTACAGCAAACGACGGAAAAGGTGAAATTTATTCGGGAAAAGATGAGAGCTTCTCAGAGTAGACAGAAAAGTTATCATGATAAAAGGAGAAAGGATCTCGAGTTTCAAGAGGGCGACCATGTGTTTTTGAGAGTTACACCGGTTACGGGTGTGGGTCGTGCTTTGAAGTCGAGAAAGTTGACTTCTCGTTTTATTGGCCCGTATCAGATTGTCGCACGAGTTGGTGCTGTGGCTTATCGTGTGGCGTTACCTCCGAACCTTTCGAATTTGCATGATGTATTCCATGTCTCGCAACTTCGGAAGTATGTTCCGAATCCGTCACATGTTATCCCAATGGATGAAGTTGAAGTAAGAGATAGCCTTACAGTTGAAGTTTTACCGGTTAGTATTTTGGACCGCGAAGTTAAGAAACTAAGAGGCAAGGATATTGCGCTTGTGAAAATGTCCTGGGGAGGTGCCACAGAAGGCAACATGACTTGGGAGTTGGAGAGCAAGATGCGAGAATCGCATCCAGAGTTGTTTGAATCAGGTAATATTTTCGAGGACGAAAATTTCTAAAGTGGGGGAGAGTTGTAACGCCCCGATTCTGAATTCCCATTAATTGTTGAGTCTTTTAATTTATTTAATTGATGTTTGTTTTAAATTGAGAAATTATATATTACTATGTGGTGTTTGCTTATTTTATCTATTTTTACCGATTCGGAGAGTTTTCGGGGGAATTAGAGTAAAAAGGGCATTTTAGACATTTAGCAATTTAGTGTGAGAATTGATTGGTAAGTGTTGGAAAGAATTTGAGAGGAAAGAAATAGAGATAGAAATAGGATAAGAGAGGAAAAGAAAGAAAAATAGTAACATAAGAAGAAAAACAAGAGAGAGAAAAGAGGAGAAGAGAAAGAGAAGAGAAAGTGGAGAGGAAAACCTAGAATCATCAAGGAATCATCACCAAAGCTTGCAATCGATCGGTAAGGGTGTGAAACTCCATCATCTCTTTAATGTATATGATTGTATGTGTATGTGTTTGGATTTTGTAGAGTTTCTACTCTTTTTCCACTTAGGTTAGAAGTTGGTTTGATGAGTAGAAAGAGGTTTTAATCGGTTAGAACTCGGATTAGACGATGTAGTTTAGTCGGGTGATGGTAGGGTTGTGCCACTGAGACTGGTTTGGATTTAATCGGTTGGTTGTGTGGAGTTTGGGCTTTGGAACAGCCATGGAGGTTCTGTCTTCGCAGGCTCGCCAGGCGAATGGCAGCGAAGCTTCGCCAGGCGAAGCCCAGCGAGCTGCAGCGAAGCAAGTCAGAAGCAAACACCCTATCTTCGCTTGCAAGTTCGCCAGGCGAAGTGAGTTGACGAAGGTCGCCAGGCGAGTGTGTAGCGAGCCTCAACGAGTAATTCCAGAATTACTCCCAGTGGACTTCGCTGGGAAGTTCGCCAGGCGAAGGCCAGCGAGCATTCGCTGCGTGGCTTCGCCAGGCGAAGGTTGGCGAACCTGACAGTGTTATTTGTTTTGCTGTTTGTTCATAGCATGATTTTTGGCCGATTCAATTATGATTAATGCCTATATGAATGATTGATGTGTGAACTGTTTTGACATGTCGTGCTGTGGGTGGCCGAAAGGCGTGAATCCTAGATTGTAGAGCCAATGGTGAATCTTGAACGTTTGATAATCTTGTGTATTTGCTTGAATTGAATAGAAACGCATTGATAGGCTGATATGTGTGTAAACCATGTGTGAAATGGTGCATAATGTGAATGCATGATAGATATATGCGATGTATGTGATAAATGCAATGAGTATGTTTGTGAACATAGTATGCATTCTGTGTTGATCGATCCCTCGGAGGATTAGCATTGTGTAGCATCTTAGTATGCATTTTTGTGTTGAATGATCCCTCGGAGGATTTGCAGAACCTCGTATGATACGATGGTTACATTAGATTCCTTGGAGAATCGGTTGCATTATGTGATTCCTCGGAGAATCGGTCATAACATGTAATCCCTTGGAGGATTGACTAGAGTATTTGATTCCGTGGAGAATCTGCAGAGTATTTGATTCCGTGGAGAATCTGCTGAATATTCGATTCCGTGGAGAATCTGATGAATATTTGATTCCGTGGAGAATCTGCTGAATACTTGATTCCGTGGAGAATCTGCTGAATACTCGATTCCTTAGAGAATCTGTTGAAATGAGTCGGTACCGCATTTGCATCTGCATAGAGTCGTGTGTCGGTCTCTATGAGTTGCATGAGTCATCTGTGTATGATGCATTAGTTGTATGAATGTAACTGTGTATGTTATATATGATTGTTTGGAGGAACATATAGTGAATGTTCACGAGCATGTGTAGAGGCATGATTAATTGTATATGCTTAATGTGGTGAGAACATAATTTGAGTATAACTTGTAAAAATATGAGTATATGTATATATACAATTTTATGCATTAACTGCTATGATATTGTTTCTCACCCTTCTGCTGTTTTATAATGCTCTATGAGGAATTGCAGAGTAGGAAGCTGGAGGTTCTTTTTGTGAAGCGATGTCTTCATTCTTTTTGGTCAATGGCTCTGATATGTAACATCTGGGTAGTTAGGAAGCCTTTGACTCCTTTGGAGTTACATTTGTTTTGATTCCTTGTGATACATCTGTGTATGTATCCGCTGTGGATATGGTTGTAAAGCATGAATTGATTGAATGGTTGTATATACTTTTATGAATGTGATCGATTCAATATTTGGATGTTTCCGCTTTTATTCTAAATATTGAGATGTGGGTTACCCATTGTTGCATATCTATTTTGAGCAGGTATCGTATGTGTTTAATTTCGTGATAATGTGATGTGCCTCTTATATACCATGTTTTAATTAAATTTTAATTAAACTCTGATGAAATAAATTTTCTAAGTGCCTAATTGATTAAATGTATTAATTTGGGAGTATAGAAAGGGGGTGTTACATTCAGCTCCCTGTGCAAGTGCTCCAACGTCTGCGTATTCCAGAGGAGCACCTTCATTGGAGCCTTTGTTGGTGAAAACACAACTAGGGCATTTCTTTTCATTAGATCGAACGTTGGAAAAGGTTCCTCCGATGCTGATGACGACGACGACGAACGTTGATTTAGAAATGCAGACATTTTAGGCTCCACTCAACTCAAAATGCAATAAAGCTTCAGTCTTTTGGGATACAAAGTTGTGAAAACATACTTGTGTTTGCAGTCGTATTTATAGTAAAAAAAATGGTACGTACCCCATATGATATGACTTAAACACCCTTAAAAAATTTACATTAATTAAACTTCAGTGAACACTCAAATTTTATGTTTTAAAATTAAAAATTAATTTGAGATCAACATAAATTTATTTAATTAGGTTTAAAATCTAAACTTCAATGAACACTCAACTTTTAGATCAACATAAATTTATTTAATTAATTTGAGATTTTTTTTATTTGAACCTAATTACTTAAAATTTATTAATTAAAAATTAATTTTAACTTTAAACCTATTTATTTAAAGTTTATTAATTAATAATTATTTAAAGTTTATAAAATATAACTAATTTAAAATAGTTTATTAATTACTATTTATTTAAAGTTTAATAATTTAAGATTAATAATTATATTTAACAATGCACACACACATTCGCCAATTGAGATGGCAAATTGCTTTTTTTATTTTTCACATTACAAGCATTCGCCAATTGATGTGGCGAATTGGCTTTTTTGATTTTCCCATTTGCAAGCATTCGCCATTTGGAATGGCGACTGGACGTTGATTAGTTGGTTACTTTGGAAAATTATTTCAAATATGCATTATATTGGTAAATAAAGTTTAATATGTTGTTATTCTAAAAAAATTCATAAACTAACAATAATTCCAATCAATTATAAATTCATTATTCTTAAAGAATGATCCAAGCTACAACATGGACATACTATACTATGTTAAAGGTAGATATTCAGTAACCCCTGAAAAGTTATTTAAGGAACAAGGGTCCAAATTTTTTTTGTGAGTAAGTGATATAGATGTTGGTTGGAAAAAAGAGACACCAAATGAAAAATTTTGGTTTTGCAACTTTTTTTTTTTAATGACAATGTGAGAATGCAGAATTCAAATTAATGTGTTTGGTTCTTGGAAGCAATTTGTCCAAACACTACTACGAATTACATATTTCATAGGGCTGGAAATGAGTCGAGTTGAGTCGTACTCACTTCGCCTCGGCTCGACTCGTTAAGAATTATTCGAGTTCGAGTTCGACACGAACTTTTTTTTAAGCTCAAACTCGACTCGTTATAAGTTCACGAACAGTTCGGTTCAACTCGTTAGGTTCATCTCATTAGGTTCAACTCACATGATTCGCAGACTTAAAAACTATTTTTTTAAATATATATATATTTTTTAGTATATTTGACATTTTAAATAAATATATTTTTTTAAAATAAAATATTAAAATAAAATAAAAGTTATCATATTGAAATTTAACTTTATCTTCGAAATCTACTAATTCAAAACCTACACAACTTTCAAGAGATACATTTGAGAGTCTAATTTAAAAAATACTAAATTGAAGATTAAATTTGTCTAAGATTTGGAGTAGATATTTAAACCTAATATTAAAGACAGTATAATTCTTCTCATATGTAATCGAGTTGACTCATGAACCTAACGGGTCGAACTATGTATAGTTCAAGTTCAGCTAATTTAGTTAACAAACTTAATTTTTCGCTCATACTCAACTCATTTGGTTCATGAACCTAGTTCAACGATTTAATTGTCGAATCGAATTCCGAACTATTTTCGAGTTGGTTCGGTTCATTGCCAGCCCTTATTTCAAAAGTATTACGATAAATAATATTTTTTATGACGAAGGTTTCATCACGCGCATACAAAAAATTGAACTTATAAATCCTTTGAGTGACATGTTTGAATTAAAAAAAAAACACATTTTTCCACAGTTTTATATAAAATCGAACTAATATAGCTATAAGTAAGCGCCAAAATTTCTAGAAAAAATAAATAAACCTAATACCTCAATGTTTTTCAAATTTCAGGTAACATAGTTATTAGGGAACACGCTTCGAATCTCAGTAACCGCATTTAAAGTTTTTGCCAATGATTTTTCACTTGGCGCCTTCCAATCTTCTCATTTTTTTCTTAGTTAATTTTTTTCTTCATTTTTTCTTATTATTAGAGAAATAAATTAGAGAGAGTTTACAGTGAGTTAACTGCTATGTTAATAGGGTTAGTTGTTGGGTTGTTATCAGTTAAACTTAACTGATTATGTTAATCGATGCTTGTATATAAACCATCCCATGATATCATTCACGAAATCAATCTTCATTGCTTTCTCTTTCTTTCATCTCAGATTCATTCATCTTCTTCAAAAGCTCGCAGTGTCTTGATTCAACAATGGTGGAGTCTGAGAATCAAGAATCGGCTAATAAGGACAACTCTCAAGAAATTTCAACTGTCTTCACAACCACCAAAAATGCAAATTCGTTCGAGCCGAAACTTTTAATCAAGTTGCAAGAGAACAATTATCTTCTATGGAATCAACAGGTTGAAGGAGTAACTTTGTCTCAAAAGATGCATAAATCGGTAGTCAATCCTCATATCCAGTTGAAGTACAAGACAACTCAAGATCGCATTGAAGGTGTGATTTCTGATGAATATGAAGCTTGGATTGTGCAAGATCAAGATGTGTTCATTTGGCTGCTATCCACTATCTTCGAATCGGTTCTACCTAGGGTTCTTGCGTGCAAACATGCATTTGAGGTCAGGGACAAGATTCATCAGTTCTTCAATGCTCAAATAAAAGTTAGGGTTTGTCAGCTTTGTGTAGAGCTCAAATTTTTTTGTTATCAATAAAAACGAATAGAAAATAATGTGAAAGGAAATATTTCATTAATTAAAAACGAGAAGACAAATAATTATTCCACATATTCAAATTTCTGACTCCAATCCACTTCAATAGTATCACTATTGACTATCTCTAACTTAGAGAAAAGTTCATAAAAAACTCTTCTATATGGTATGAGGAAAAGCATTTCATCCATATAGATGATTATCATTTCCTTTAATAAATTAAAAATGGTAAGAGGAAGATTAAATATGACATTCTTGGTAAGGAATAACAAGAGATATTTGTCATTTCAAGTAAGCGTTTCCAGTTCTTTCTCTCTTGGGCGAAGATTTTACATTAGAAGTTGATACAAAACCTTTCTTTATAGACATTGTTGAATCTAAAATGCTAGTTCTTTATAGTAGGACTACTGATATTATGACTGCTGATATTATGAATGCTGATATTATCATTGGTTGCATAAATTAGACGAAATTGTTCTTTATAGACATTGTTGAATCTATAATGTTCAATACAACAACCTTCCTCTTCACATTTTATTTTCTCAGCATCATGACCAGATGGCACAATTGAGGCATTTAAGTAAACCTCTTTAACGAGATTAATGGAGATGATTTCATTAAGAATGTCAAAGTAATCGTTCAACTTTTGTTTGTGAATAGTTTTTCTTAGATCAAAATATTTGTCTTTTAAATCATCGAAATCAACAAACTTTTCATTGATTACGAACAAAAAAATTTCATCAAAGGTTGTTGAAGACATTTTTGAAGAAAAAAAAGACTTTGAAATTGGGCTTGAAGACACAAAGAATTGCAAATGAGACGTTGAAACAAGGAATAATGTTAAAATAAATTAAAGAATAGAAAGTGAAACAATCAAAAAAGCTTAAACACCTAGAAAATCCTAAAGATACGTTACATTTTTTAATATGGATGATCATTGCTATTCTAGTGAATATGATTCCAATGTGCGCTGTTATTTATTTTTTTAGAAATAGAAAATGGATATTACCTCGGTTTTTCAAAAACTCCAAGGGGAAAACAATTCAGGAAATTATTTTTAATTATTATAACTTTTTGTAAATTAAATGATATATCCTGTCGGTTTTCTTAATAACCGAGGGATAAGATACAAACCATTTTACTATAAAAACACTCGTTAAACAGATTTCATCCTAATCATAACTTATATGTAACCGCTCACAAAATGGTGTTGATGTTGTTGTTGTACTTAGAAGTTTGTAAAAAATTTCTATGATATATTGCAACTGCAGAAAAATATTTTTGAATAGTTGGAATAGATAATTTCTTTAAAAGTTGGATGCATTCAATGGTTGGACCAGATAACTTCTAAAACTTGGATGCGTGCAATATTTGGACCAGTTAATCTCTTACACCAAAATTCTAATTTTGATGTATTATTGTTTTGTAAGAACAAGAATTGTCTCTGCAAGATTATCTCTATGTTTTGATGATAACAATTAATTATTTGTGAAAGAACCATTTTATGTTCTAATGTTTGTTGTGTGCAGATCACGTTAATTATAGATATCAGATCAAACAAACAATATCAAGATGTGCATTTAATACAATATGAGAGTTACTATGTGTGACGTGTCATAAAGCGCTTATTGAAGAAGCAAGTTTGCATCTGTATCTGATCACGATCAGAAAGATCCAAGGATGTTGTATATTGCTGTTGCAATGCTCCTGTGGATTCTGCTCTGAGAAGTGCATCTGATCTGAAAGAAAACAAAGCATATTGAAGAAGCAAGTTTTCCTCTGTATCTGATCACGATCAGTAAGATCCAAGGATGTTGGATATTGCGGTTGCAATGCTCCTGTGGATTATGCTCTAAGATGTGTATCTGATCTGGAAGCTAACAACGTATATGAGATATAGTCCTCTGAAGAGCCAAGCTCTGTAGACTCTAATTACTTGAAGCTCCGAAGGTTGTAGGCTCTGAAGACCAAGTGCAGAAAGACTCTGAAGACTTAAGGGTTCTAAAGATCAAGACTCTGAAGATATAATCCTCTAAAGAACTATGTGCTGAAGACTCTGATGACTTGAAGCTCTGAAGGCTGAAGGCTCTGAAGACCAAGTGCAGAAAGACTCTGAAGACTAGATTCTGAAGTTGAAGATTATATAGCTTCACCCAGACAAAGACGTATTAATCAGATAAGCTGTTGCTATCCACTCTGATAAACAAGGTGCTGAAGTCTAACGACTCTGATGTTATCATGCTATCATACCAAAGTAGTTTCTGAACTACTCATCAGATATATCATCAGAAGAACCAAAGTCAGAAGTTGATTTGTCCAAGCTGATAAATGAAGATCACATCATTTGTGGATAAAAGTTGTCTCTCACAATGATATATTAACGTCACAAGAAAAGGACAAAGAAAGTGATGTCACTGTACTATCCAACACGTGCTTATTCTATCCGTTGGGAAATGACCGTTGGAATTTGAAAGGACATCTCTACCCTCATAACGACTCTTTTGGATGCACTATAAAAGAAGAACATTTGATTCATTCAAATGTTAGCAACATAGCTAGTTGACAAGCATGTTAGCAAGCTAGTTGATTAACAAGAAAAACTTTATGCTAAGAAGCCTCAGTGCTCACATTAGAAAGCTTTTAAGCAATATGGAAACTAATGTTTTAATAATATCTTTGAGATTTATCTTTAAATAGTTTCTGTATTAGAAAGCAAGATAACTCAATACTTGCTATGTACTTTAATTAGGAGTAATTTGCTTGATAAGAAGCACTCATGTAATATCCGGCAACACAAATTCAATTTAGAATTGGTGGTTCCTCAAGTGATCAAGTGAAGATTAGAATACTTGAGAAGACGAGTGGCTGTCGTCATAGTGATTAAAATCCTAACAGGAGATCTTGAGGGATCGGATTCTATTAGCTCAATGAACGTTATATCTGAAAGGATCATTGAACGTGTCATTGTCTGATTGTTAGTCACCAGCAGTTTGCTTGTGCATCTGTAATCAGTTTGGTTATAGTGGATTAAGTCCTTGATTGAGAAAGGAAAAATCACCTTGAAAGGGTGGACTGGATTAGCTTGAGAGTTGCTCAAGTGAACCAGGATATATCATGTGTTCTTTACTTGTATTATGTTTTATCATTTATGCTTCCGTAATGCATCTTATAGAATCACGTAAAGCAACAAGTGAAGAGGCGAAAAAGTTTATTGAGTTGAAAACCCAATTCAAACCCCCCTTTCTTGTGTTTTTCTCACACCTTCAATTGGTATCAGAGCTCCGGTTCTGTCATTGATGAATATCAAACACCTAACAGTGTCAGATAAAGATCCAAAAGCCGTGTGAAGAAACACTCTTAGTGATATTTCAGTTTTCTTACAATTTTAGTCTCTTATCAGATATTGATAAAGATGAGTACTAAAATTGTAATCAAATAGACTACCTTGAGCAAATCACTGATTACTTGAAGTTTGAAGTTTGAAGTTATCAACAACAAAATCTCCTCTATTAAATCTTCAGAAGATTGAAGAATCAGATGACAAGATAGACTCATCAGATAAGAAGTTATATATGTTGAATGCTTATCTTAAAATACGTGTGGATAAACAACGCATTCGCTCAAAGATCAAATCATCAGAAAGCAAGAAATCTTGTTTTGCTGAAGATTAATTTTATGTGAGTATGAGATGTTTTCAAGAAATGGATTAGTCCACTCTTGACTTTCTCATGAAAAGCTCATTGGGAATTATCTTAAGTAAGAAAAGAAATATTGTTGACTAATGAATTTGATTCTTAAGAACTTCAGAATGAAGTCTGCAGAAAAGGGCAAGAACAGAGAAAGTTCAAATCTTGAAGAAATGATCTTTCTAATCCAAGGCATTTGAAAGCTGCTTTCCTTGAAAAGCTTCAGAGAAATCTGTAGAGGTTTCAAGAAAGGAAGATCATTAACTCATCAGGGATTTGATGAATGATGAATTCTGAGATCTTAATAGAAGTAGCATGGAAAATTAAGTGTTGTTAACTTGAGATTTTGTCTCAGTTGAACAAATAGTAATTGGTCAAATTTTATCAGACATTATTCTCAGAAATTCATAATGAATGAATCCTGAAATCAAGTTATTCTGAAGATACTATGACAGAAGTCATTAAGTCTAATTTAAAAGGGATTTAAGTCACTGGTGATGTTCAAAATGAATAAGTCATTAGACATCCTTTTCAAAAGCAGATGTACTGTCAACTCTTGATGAACTAACTCCTCTAGTTAGCTCAGCATTGCAAGAACAAAATTATCATTTAGACTGTGTCATTTGATGCATCTAAGTTTGATGATAATTGTGTCAAGATTGGATCAGTGTTTGATTCAAGCAAACAAAATCAGAAGATGAAGCCTGATGAAAGTTAGATGCTCTAATCATGAAGACTAGTTTATCTGTGCTCTGAAGATGTCTCTCAGAAATCATATGGATGATCTATTGATAAAGACGCTGCAGAACGCAACTGAAGGATATGAGATCAACTCTGAAGAGTTTTTTTTCAGAAGCAACTCCAGATGCCACTCCATTAGCTGCTTTTGGAGAACCAACTCTGAAAGGATCCTCCAGAATCAAATCTTCTCTTCCAAAGGAGATATTTTTCTTTGGAAAGAAGAAAGATCTCATAAGAACAAGATCCTTCCTCATATCTTTAAGGCTACAGTCAGCAAGAATGTTTTTGACTTCACATAGACATATGCTTCTGTGGCAAGGTTAGAATCCATACACTTGCTAAATTCCTTTGCTGCACAGAATAGCATCACTCTGCTTTCAGATGGAGGTTAAAAGTGCTTTCTTAAATGATTTAATAAAAGAAGAAGTATATGTTCATCAACCTCCTGGATTTAAAAAATGAAAGATTTCCAGAGTTCGTTTTTCAGTTAAAGAAATCACTCTATTGCCTAAAACAAGCTCTCAGAGCTTGGTATGAGAGGCAGAGTAATTCTCTTCTGGAAAATAATTTTTTTAGAGGAAAGGTTGATACTACTCTTTTTCATAAATCAATTAAGAAAGATATCTTAATCTGACAGATTTATGTTGATGATATTTTCTTTGGAACCAAATATTTCACTTGGAAAGGAGTTTACTAAGTGTATGCAGGCAGAGGATGAAATGAGCATGATGGGAAAGCTAAGACTCTTTCTGGGAACTCAAGTTAATCAGACTCCAGAAGGCATATACATACATCAGACGAAGCATGTGAAGGAGCTTCTGAAGAAGTTTAATCTGACAGAAAGTAAGTCAGTTAAGACTCCCATGCATCCGGCTAGCACTCTGGGAAAAGAAGAGAAGACTCTGAACGAAGAGAGCTAAGCTACAAATTCCTATGAAAGATTAAGCAAAACTGCAGAAGACTCCGAGATTTTGATGAGAAGCGAAGTTTCAGAAGACTCTGAGCAAAGAGTATAAGGCAAAGTTTCAAAAGACTCTGAGAGTACCAAACTCAACATTGCAGTTGTAGAGGCTCTGAGAATCAGATCACTAATCAGTGCATTTTAATGCACCTTCCTCTATGTTTAGACTTAGTCATTTCTACAGTTTAGTTTGTTTAATTTCCTATTTTATAATGTTTTTACAATTTATTTTATTTTAAGCTTTATTTAATTTTCGTTTGTTATTTTTCAGCATTAGCAGCTTTTAGTAAAAAATTCATAACTAGAGTTACAGGAATCGGATCGAGGCGTTCTACCAGTCGTTGGAAAGCTAAGAAAAAGATCTACAACTTTCATGTTGCACAAAGGAGTTGATTCGGATTGCTTAAGTCTCGAATAATTCGTTGAAGTTTCTGACTTGTGATAATGTAGTTTTCCTTGCGGGCCTAGTTTAGATTTCTAGCCCAGTTATTTTCTATTTAAGGTTGCTGCTGTGATGCAAAACATTCACCCAGTTTATTTTCCGAATTTTCTTTTGTTTTATTGTTTTCATGGCGAACTAATCCTAAGGGAAAATCCGTCGGTTTCGAACCCGTAATTCTTTGAGGTTTATTCAATTTAAACTGTGCATTATTTCTTTTAATCTCGTTCCAAATTATCTTATAATTTTGTTTGTTTAATTCTTTATTATAAGATAAATTGGATTTAATTTGGTCGATCAATATTCCTTAACTCAATCGCGAATTATCTTAGTTTTTTCGTTAATTTGCGCAATCTTTAACCGTCTGCTTAATTCGATAATTAGGAATATAAGTCGTGCGGTATTGTCGATGCTTGTTCGTCAATATTGCAATCGAATAGGGATTGAACCCTTTTGAAAATATTAAATTGTAATAACCGATGATAAGTTGGGAGTCGAACCGGTGGATTTACCTGCTTTTAATCACTTATTTAAAAACCAATTATTTCTGCCTTTTTCTTTATTAATCGAACTTCTAATTAAACAACCCCCCAATTCGTCTCAATTGGCTACTTTAAATAAAAATCCTTGTGAATCGACATCCGAGTTACTATCGCTTTACTACATTTTTCAAACCGCTCAGTTTTGATCCGCGCGCGACCGCGAATCAAATTGGCGCCGTTGCCGGGGATTCTTATTAATTTTAGCAAATTTTAGAATTTTAATTTTAGAGTTTTGTTAGAATTTTTTGTTTTTTTTTGTTTTTTTTTGTTTTTTTTGTTTTTTGTTTTTGTGTGTTAATTTTCAGGGTTGCAGAATAGGGGTAAGCTGTTGCACCCCAAAATTTGGCCAACAATAATTTATTCATTGAGTATTTGAAAATGGATACCTTTATCAGAAAGTTCAAGAGATCCTCAGAGGAGTGGATTGAAACCAGGGTTGTGTGCTTCATAGCTTGAGAGTTGTGGGTGCTCCTCAGATGATTCTGAGACTTTGAGAATGAACTTGATGTTTTGGGAAAGCCTGTGAGATGTCTTGATAGCCATCATGAAGCTTAGAGAGGTCATTGTGCAAGAATTCAGAAGATTCAACCATGAATGGTAGAATTAGGGTTCTGAGTGGGTCAACCCTAGGATAACTGAAGATTTGGAGAAGGTTGAGACCTAATCCAAGGGCCATGAGATCATGAAATGATTCATAAAGATGTTATAAAGGTGATTCCTAGACCAACTCCTCATGATTGAGGAGTTTGAGAAGTTTTGGGTTAGGGTTTCTGAGGATTGTCAGTAGAAAAACCCTAATTTGATCCCTATCTTCCAGGCAGTTTTAGCTCTAGATGTGATTGATATCTCATCTTCCCCACAACATGAATGTTGTATAGCTTGTTCTTAGCTTTAATTTGAGTGGTGGAAGTCCTTGATAGGAGTTACAAAGCTCAAGTTATGGTTTTGACAAATTACAGGTCAGCTGAGGTGTGTGAATCTGGGTCCTTGAAAGTCACCCAACTTGCAGACACCTTTTGCCCTAGTAGGATGATTCCTATGATCTCTTGGTAAACATGAATGTTGGAGGGCATCTTCTTAGATTTAATTTGAGTGGTAGAAGTCCTTGATAGGATTTGTGGAACTCAACTTATGGTTTGAACAAGACAGGGGTATTTTGGTCATTTGTCAGTTATAGGTCATTTTTAAGCAAAGGTCATATCTCCTATTTCCAAGCCTCAAATGGAAAAACTCAAAACATGAAAGTTGTTCAAAATGTGATTTTAAGTCTAGAAAGAAGGTCATGAATTGTTGGAAAAGCTCATAGCATAGATTTGCATGATTGGTCAAAAATGAACTAAAAATGGCTTATAAGTTTGAAAAGTTGAAATTGGAAATTGGTTTGGAAGATCCACAAATCCAAAATAGGTCATCCAATATATCATTTTGATTGGAACATCATTTTGAGAACATTGGTTTAGATAGAATTTTGATTTGAAGCTTTAAAACGGGTGATGCTTTGTTATTTTGTTACTTGCATTTGAAGTCACCTTTGGAAATCCTAACCCAAGGCAAAACCAAGGCTTGTAATTGTGCACTCCTTCTCAATATCTCATGTAAAGATATTTTAAGACCAGATTGCAAAGCATAAGGCATGAGATGTGAGATTTTCAACTTGTCCTCACATGAGATTTTCAAGAACTTTCCACCATATTCTAGATGAATCTAGAAGTGTCTAATGATCATTATAAGAAGAGTGCATTAGAGTGTGATTGAGGTTGGTGAAACTTGGTGAATTGAGCAGAGAGGAGAGAGATTCAAGCTAGGGTTTCAAGGTGCTCCATTATTGCATTTCAAGATCAAAGTCATTGTTGCAAGCTTCCTCATCCAAGAACTGTGCAAACAGAAAGTTTATCTTCATTGGAGGATCATTGTGGAAGAGAATCAAGCTTGGAATCGTGCCCTAGCATCACATACCATCATCACTTGACAGGTTCTTTCTCTTCTCTCTTTCACCTTAATTATGCATAGATAGATCACATGTTAGGTTTAGAATGGCTAGGCTAGACTAGGTGATGAAATTCTGAGAAATAGAGAGCAATTCGAGGAGTTCCATAGCAGGGCAGTGAATCTTTCTTGGCATAGAACTCTTAATCTAGGGTGCGATAATACTAGTTCTTGTGTTTAGAATGCTCACCACAGCGCATAGATTACAATGAGATAGGTTTCAGCAAGAATTACTACCATGCATATCAGGTGAATTTGAGTTGTGCCCAGAACTTGCACCTATCGAGTTTAATTATGGAGGGACTTTTAAGAGAAACTGAAACCATAGTCTTGTAGAGGGCAGTGAGAGGATCAAGTTTGATGTTCGGATCGTGAGTTTTCATCGCAAGGTGAGGGAGCTATGGATGCTGGAAGATTTGCGCATGGAGGGTGTCTCGTGAAACCCTAGCTGGCTGGAGGTGGAAGACGTAATCTCCACCCTTGATTCATTTTGAAGTATTGACTTTATCTCTCAATCTCACGGCCCAGATTAATCAGAAAACGGAGGGAAAATTTGAAAGCTGAAACGCGGTCGTTTCACTTAATGAGGGGCGCCTGGGCTTGTCTGCCTTCTATTCGCACCCCACCATGGTCTGGCCCAAATGATTTGAACTGAGGCGTGTTTCTATTCTCACCCCCTCCCCTTTATTGTTTTCTTTTATTCTTTTAATTCTTTTAATATTTCATGCATTTTAGAAAATTCATAATAAAATGAAAATTCAATATTTTTGAATGATTCTTTTTGCATTATTTTCTTTAGGATGTCTAGAAAATTATAAAAGATAAAAATGGCATTTTACTTTTTATTAGATATTTTTCCCACATTTTCCAAATAAATGGTTAGTTTAGGTGTTACATTTGGTACATCATTTTGTTTAATTTTGTTCATGCATTTGTTGATTGATTTTTAACTCATTCTTTTTGGTGTAATTAGATGATGAACCATAGTTTCCCATAGGATTTAATTCTTGATTTTTAGATTGAAATTTGATTAGTTTAATTAGGGTAGCATTAGGGTATCCTAATTAGGGTTTAGGTTGTGCATAGGTGAGGAAATTCATTTTCTTCAAATAGTTTTGTCTTGATTTTTGGGTAGAGGCATATGTGGATGTTATGGATAGATGTTGTAGACCCTTGTGAATAATTGATAGATTTTTCCCCATTAGTTTAGTATTTTTAGGTATTTTCTGAAGTTGCCTGATGATTTTGTCTGTTTTGTGGTTATCTGTTCATCTCTGGGGTTTGTTTTGGGAAATTGGTTGTGGGGCTTGTGTTGTCTTGAAGACCTTGTTGGAGAGCATCATGAAGAGAAGATTGTAGATCAAGACTCAGAGACCCAGAGCTTGGCTTGTTCCCTGTCTGTGAGGTTTGAGATCCTGAAGTTTGAGGGAAGTTCATGGTACTTTCCTGAGGAAGGCACTATGAATGACTTTCATGCTTTCTTCTCACCTCTTTCTCAAGTATCCAATGATGTAGGAGCCAACTTGTGAGTTTAATTTCTCCTGAGGAGGAATGTAAACTGATCACAGTTGTTGAGCCACATAGGATACAACTCCTAAGTGGAAGCCTCCTAGTACTTTCCTGAGGAAGGTCCTATGGGTCTATTCACTTAGTTCCACTAGTTCAGATAGGATTTCCTAAATATCCAGTGATGTTGGAGCCTGCTTGTGAGTTTAGTTTCTCCTGAGGAGGAATGTAAACTGATCACAGTGGTTGAGCCACATAGGATATAACTCCTGAGTATACACCTCCTAGTGCTTTCCTGAGGAAGACACTATGAGTCTGCTTACTTAGCTCCCTTTCTTTGGTAAGCTTGTTTTGAAGCTTGAAGACTGGGATTGATTTCTTTTGGTTAGGTTTTGCTTTAGGGCTTTGCTTAGATTTGATCCCGATTCTGAGTTAGGGTTAGGATTAGAGAGTAGATGATTCTTTCTCAAGCATGTGTTTTGTTTGCCTGATGGCACTTCATTTCCCTTATCTGTTATTGCTTGATAGCATGTGGGTTATTTTTCAGTATGATTACTGTTATTTCATGACTGGCTTGAGGTCGAGACGAGCTTGTGGAGGCTGAAGCCCCACACACATTTCCTCCCTCACTTGCATTGCATGCATTTTACTGTTAAAGCTGAGGCTTTTGTCTGTTTTGGTGTATCATTGATATGATCCCTTAGGACTCTCATTTCCTCTGATGAGGATTTGATGATAGACTTTTAGGTTGAAACCTATGCATGACAACATCTAGGAATTCCCTGTTCAAACCTCGACCATAGGATGAATCCATGGCATGATAACAGTAGGACTTGATAGTCTCCCTCCTAGTTGGGCCTGTTCTCTTCTCATCTCGAAGCAGTTTAAAATACAGTAATCATGAATGATTTCTTTCGTACGTTACGAGCCTTAAGCTATCTGAGGTGGGATGTTTAGTATGGTACCCTTTGGGTGACATGCGACGCATTCACTCTCAGGTCATAGTCTCTAGTGCGGTTGAGATCGCAAACACAATAAAAAACACTTCTTCCAGGAGATAACCCGTAGTTTCCCGAACTACGTTTGCTCTGATCTTTCATACCAGATGAAAGTACGTAGGCATAGGATGCGACGTCCTAGCAAGCAACATTCCCCCATCTTCACCCGTAGTTAGCCGAACTACGTAGACTCTGATTTCTCGTTCCAGACGGGAATACGTAGGCATAAAGTGCGACGCTTTGCCGAGTCATTTTTCTTTTCTTTTTCAGCCAGCCTTGATAGGAAGATAGATTATAACCAACCTGTCCAAGTAAACAAACAAGCGAGGATCCCGTCGAGTACGATGGACGTGAGGGGTGCTAATACCTTCCCCTTGCGTAACCGACTCCCGAACCCAGACAATGGTTGCGACGACCTTGTCTTACCCTTTTTCGTCAGGTTTTTCCGATCGTTTCCTTTCCCGCTCTGAGGGATAAATAACGAAAGGTGGCGACTCTTCTGTCATGCCGGCACCTTATTTTCGCGCAAGCGACAGCTGGCGACTCTGCTGGGGACCGAACCCAGAATCTCTGGTTCTCCGGTTCCCTATGAGAGTCAATCCTATCGTTTGTGTGTTTGCTCGTTGGGTTGCGTTTATTTATCGCATTTTTATTTATCGCATTTTTACTTCCCGCACTTTACTTCCCGCATTTTATTTCCCGCATTTTTATTTCCAGTTTGATATGATTATCTGTGCTGCTGTGGGAGAGGGATGTTACTGTGAGTGAAAAGCCGGACCTGGGCTTGAGTACACACCTAGATATAGTTGCGGAGAAGTAGTAGACGAACCTGTCTGCTGAGCAGGCACAGTTCCCTACGAAAATCTGCGCTCAGACGAGATTCTTGCAGAGGTGCTCCTTTCCGGTCCTGAGGATCTGAGGGGAGTCCAGACGTGAGGATTGTCGACTCTAGGGACCGATCATTTGGAAGTCAGCTAAGAGAGGCCTCTTCATGACTTGATGATGCCACTCCTTCTGGGAATCGCATCATCACTCATGAAAGTCTGTGACGCTGATGACCGCATAGGATGCCGTACCTTTGTCCGTGGATTAGGTCCATACCTGTGAGTGGGGTCGGGATATTGCAGGAAACTTATACCTCCAGACTACCTGGTTTTCTCGACAGTGAATCAGTTATGTTGATATCACGGTTCTTGGTGGCAGATTTGACTGTTCTTGACAGAGCGGGTTTTTGATCAGAGGATTTTATCATCGGGTGTATATCTGTTCTTGATAGAGCAGGTTCCGATCAGAGTATTTGTTGCACCCCAAAATTTGACCAACAATTATTTATTCATTGAGTGTTTGAAAGTGGATACCTTCATCAGAAAGTTCAAGAGATCCTCAGAAGAAGTGGTTTGAAACCAGGGTTGTGTGCTTCACAGTTTGAAAGTTGTGGGTGCTCCTCAGATGGTTCTGAGACTTTGAGAATGAATTTGATGTTTTGGGAAAGCCTATGAGATGTCTTGATAGCCTTCATGAAGCCCAGAGAAGTCATTATGCAAGAGTTCAGAAGATTCAGCCATGAATGATAGAATTAGGGTTTTGACTGGGTCAACCCTAGGATAACTGAAGATTTGGGAAAGGTTGAGACCAATCCAAGGGCCATGAGATCATGGAATGATGCATAGAGATGATATAAAGATGATTCTTAGGCCAACTCATCATGAGTGAGGAGTTTGAGAAGTTTCAAGTCAGGGTCCCCAAGGATTGTCAGTGAAAACCCCTAATTTGATCCTTATCTTCCAGGCAGTTTTAGCTCAAGATGCGATTGATATCTCACCTTCCCCATAACATGAATGTTGTAGAGCTTGTTCTAAGCTTTAATTTGAGTGGTGGAAGTCCTTGATAGGAGTTACAGAGCCCAAGTTATGGTTTTGACAAATTACAGGTCAGCAGAGGTGTGTGAATCTGGGTCCTTGAAAGTCACCCAACTTGCAGACAACTTTTGCCCTAGTAGGAGGATTCCTATGACTTCTTGGTCAACATGAATGTTGAAGAGCATCTTCTTAGCTTTAATTTGAGTGGTAGAAGTCCTTGATTGGATTTGTGGAACTCAACTTATGGTTTGAACAAGACAGGGGTATTTTGGTCATTTGTCAGTTATAGGTCATTTTTAAGCAAATGCCATATCTCCTATTTCCAAGCCTCAAATGGAAAAACTCAAAACATGAAAGTTGTTCAAAATGTGATTTTAAGTCTATAAAGAAGGTCACAAATTGTTGTAAAAGCTCATGGCATGAGATTACATGATTGGTCAAAAATGAACTAAAAATGGCATATAAACTTGAAAAGTTGAAATTGAAAAGTGATTTGGAAGATCCACAAATCCAAAATAGGTCATCCAATATATCATTTTGATTGGAAAAATCATTTTGAGAACATTGGTTTAGCTAGAATTTTGATTTGAAGCTTTAAAATGGGGGATGCTTTGAAAAGTTGTTACTTGAAAAAGAAGGCAATGTTGAAAAACCCTACACAAGCCAAAGATGAGCTTGTTTTTCACTCATCCCTTCTCAATATCTCATGTAAAGACATTTTAAGACCAAATGGTAAGGCATGAGGCATGAGATGAGAGAAATCCAACTTGTCCCCACATGAGATTTTCAAGAACTTTCCACACTTTTCTAGATGATTCTAGAAGGATCCAGCTTCTTCCATCCATCATTATAAAAAGAATGCCATGAAGAGAGTTCAAGGTTGGTGATAGAAATAGATTTCAAGAGAGAGAGAGAGGGAGAAGCATCCATTGAAGAGGTTTCTTCAAGTTGAAGCAACTTTGGTTTTCTTCCACTACAAGCCATCTCCACCATCACAAGTGCAAACAGAAAGTTTCTCACCATTGGAGGATCATCTTGAAGCAGTTACAAGGCCTGAAACCTTCTCCTCATACCTTCTCCATCATTACTTGACAGGTTCTTTCTCCTCCTTAATCCTCTTAATTTATTTAGTTTTAGTTCATTCTTTAGGCGTAGAATTAGTGTGCTAGGATAGAGGATCAATTCCTGAGAGTTTGAGAGATCTGCGTGAGGTTCCATGACAGGTCCATGAAACTTTAAAGATCAAGAACTAGCTGGTTACTGAGTTTTAATGTTAGTGCTTTAGATAAGAATCATCAGTGCCATGAGTAGAACGTTTTAGTGCCATGAAATCAAAGAAACCAGAAGTTGGAAGATTGAGTGTAAGCAAGGTTGATGCCATCGGGTTGCTATTTAGGAGATGTTTCAGTGAGAACCAGGACCATAGTCGTGTAGGGCTTGAGAAACTGAGCACTTTTGCTCTTTACAATTGTGAGTTTCGTTGGAAGACGAGAGAGAACCGAGTTGTAGAAGCACTGCATGTGAAGAGCATGATCATGGAGGTTTCATGAAACCCTAAGGCATGAGGTAGGAGACGAGTTAGCTACCGTTGGATGGAAGTGAAATCATTGACTCATCAGGCCAATCGTGCGGCCATGATTTAAAACGCAGAATGAAGGGAAGTCCCCAAAGTGAAACGCTGCGTTTCACTTATGGGAGAACCATGGGCCTGAAGCATATTGCTATGCCAACCCCCCCCTAGCGAGCCCAATACCAATAACGCGTGAATCCCTTACTTATCTCACCCCCCAGGCGTTCTCATTTTAGTTTTGTTTTTCTGAATTAATATGGGCCTTAGCAAATTGATACGCGCACCCCTACCCTCATGGCCCATCAGTATATTGAACTGGCGCGCCTTGCTTGTTACACCCCCCCTCCCCTTTAATTGTTTTAATTTTCTTTTTAATATTTTTCTGTCTTTGAAAACTCATTAAAAATTGATAAATAATTGTTTTTTAATTCTTCTTTTTTCTATGATTAGATGATTTTGTGTAGAAAAATATAAAAATAAAAATGGAATTTTATTTTTAATGTGGAATTTTTAGTGATATTTTCTTTAACATAGTGTATTTTCCTTATTTTAGTTGATGCATGATTTTGTAGGAATTGTTTTAGGACCTTCCCTTAGGGTTTTTAATCCATTCTTTTTTGTACAATTAGATGATGAATCATAGTTCCCCATAGGATTTTTTCTAGAATTTTAGAATTAATTTTGACTAGTTTAATTAGGGTAGGTGTAGGGTATCCTAATTAGGGTTTAGGTTGTGCTTAGGTGAAGAATTCCCTTTCTTTGATTGAGTTTTGTCTTGATTTTTAGGTAGAGGCCTATGTAGATGTTATGAATAGACTTTGTAGACCCTTATGAATAATTGTTAGATTTTTCCCCATTAGTTTAGTATTTTTAGGTATTTTCTGAAGTTGCCTATTGATTTTGTCTCCCCTGTGGTTATCTGTTCATCTTTGGGGTTCATTGTGGGGAATTTGTTGAGGGGCTTGTGTTGCCTTGAAGACCTTGATGGAGAGCATCATGAAGAGAAGATTGTAGATCAAGATTCAGAGACCCAGAGCTTGGCTTGTCCCCTGTCTGTGAGGTTTGAGATCCTGAAGTTTGAAGGAAGTTCATGGTACTTTCCTGAGGAAGGCACTATGAATGACTTTCATTCTTTCTTCTCACCTCTTTCTTAAGTATCCAATGATGTTGGAGCCAACTTGTGAGTTTAATTTCTCCTGAGGAGGAATGTAAACTGATCACATGTTGTTGAGCCACATGGGATACAATTCCTAAGTGGAAGCCTCCTAGTACTTTCCTGAGGAAGGTCCTATGGGTCTATTCACTTAGTTCCACTAGTTCAGATAGGATTTCCTAAATATCCAGTGATGTTGGAGCCTGCTTGTGAGTTTAATTTCTCCTGAGGAGGAATATAAACTGATCACAGTGGTTGAGCCACGTAGGATATGACTCCTGAGTATACACCTCCTAGTGCTTTCCTGAGGAAGACACTATGAGTCTGCTTGCTTAGCTCCCTGTCTTTGGTAAGCTTGTTCTGAAGCTTGAAGGCTGGGATTGATTTCTCTTGTTTAGGGTCTTGCTTTAGTGATTAGATTTGATTCAGATTCTGTGATTAGGGTTAGGATTAGAGAGTAGATTCTTTCTTTCTCAAGCATGTGTGTTTGTTTGCCTGTTGGCACTTTATTTCCCCTATTTGTTCATTGCTTGATAGTATGTTGTTTATCTTCAGTATGATTGCTGTTATTTCATGACTAGCTTGAGGTCGAGACGAGCTTGTGGAGGCTGAAACCCCACACACATTTCCTCCCTCACTTGCATTGCATGCATTTTACTGTTAAAGCTGATGTTTTTGTCTGTTTTGGTGTATCCTTGACATGATCCCTTAGGACTCTCATTTCCTTTGATGAGGATTTGATGATAGACTTTAGGTTGAAACCTATGCATGACAACTTCTAGGAGTTCCCTGTTCAAACCTCAACCATAGGATGAGTCCATGGCATGATAACAGTAGGACTTGATAGTCTCCCTCCTAGTTGAGCCATTTTTCCGTAGTTTCCCGAACTACGTTTGCTCTGATCTTTCATACCAGATGAAAGTACGTAGGCATAGGATGCGATATCCTAGCGAGCAACCTTCCCCATCTTCCCCCGTAGTTAGGCGAACTACGTTGACTCTGATTTCTCGTTCCAGACGGGAATACGTAGGCATAAAGCGCGACACTTTGCCGAGTCATTTTTCTTTTCCTTTTTCAGCCAGCCTTGATAGGTAGATAGATTATAACCAACCCGTCCAAGTAAACAAACAAGCGAGGATCCCGTCGAGTACGACGGACGTGAGGGGTGCTAATACCTTCCCCTTGTGTAATCGACTCCCGAACCCAGACAATGGTTGCGATGACCTTGTCTTACCCTTATTCGTCAGGTTTTTTCCGATCGTTTCCTTTCCCGCTCTGAGGGATAAATAACGAAAGGTGGCGACTCTTCTGTCATGCCGGCACCTTATTTTCGCGCAAGCGACAGCTGGCGACTCTGCTGGGGACTTCTGGTGTTTCCCTATGCGAGTCTCGCCTTGGATTTCCTTCCTAGCTGTCTGGGACCGTCCCCAGCAGCTGGCGACTCTGCTGGGGAATTATAGCATCTAGGGACTTTTCCCATCCCTTATGCTGGGACCGTTTCCCATCCCCTACGCGAGTCAATCCCATCGTTTGTGTGTTTGCTTGTTGGGTTGCATTTATTTATCGCATCTTTACTTCCCGCACTTTACTTCCCGCATTTTATTTCCCGCATTTTATTTCCAGTTTGATATGATTATCTGTGCTGCTGTGGGAGAGGGATGTTACTGTGAGTGAAAAGCCGGACCTGGGCTGGAGTACACACCTAGATATAGTTGCGGAGAAGTAGTAGACGAACCTGTCTGCTGAGCAGGCACAGTTCCCTACGAAAATCTGCGCTCAGACGAGATTCTTGCAGAGGTGCTCCTTTCCGGTCCTGAGGATCTGAGGGGAGTCCAGACGTGAGGATTGTCGACTCTGGGGACCGATCATTTGGAAGTCAGCTAAGAGAGGCCTCTTCATGACTTGACGATGCCACTCCTTCTGGGAATCGTATTGTCACTCGTGAAAGTCTGTGACGCTGACGACCGCATAGGATGCCGTACCTTTGTCCGTGGATTAGGTCCATCATACCTGTGAGTGGGGTTGGGATATTGCAGGAAACTTTGACCTCCAGACTACCTGGTTTTCTTGACAGTGAATCAGTTATGTTGGGTTCTCAGTTGCAGAGATGTTCTTGATAGAGCAAGGGTTTGATCAAAGAATTTTATCATCGGGTGTTTGTCTGTTCCTGATAGAGCAGGTTCCGATCAGAGTATTGTTATCAGAGGTTTGTTCTGGATGGAGCAGATTTTTGAGTGGGGTCTGAGGATCTCGTCAGCGGTTGTTATTTTGTTCTTGATAGGGCAGATTTTGAGTGGGGTTTGAAGATCTCATCAGCAGCTGTGTGTTTGTTCTTGAGAGGGCAGATTTGTGACTTGGGGTCCGAAGACTTCATCAACAGATATTCCTTGATCTTGCATCCGGGGTCTTCATTATCAGGCCTTCGTTCTTGTCAGGGCAGAAGTTTGATCTCGATCCTACCAGATGGTTATTCACAGCAGATCAGATCAGTAGTTTTACACCAGGGTCTCCTTCTCATCAGTGACTGTTGATACCGAACCTCCACAGCAGTCACCTGGATATATTGTTGCATCCCTGCATTTTGCATTAGCTCGCATATTCATGTTTGCATTCCATTAGCATGTGTCTGTGCTGCAGGCGTGTTTCGTACCCTGATTCTGGTGTCCCAAGCAAGATGAGATATTTTCTTCCATGAATGGATCCAGTCTTATCATTGCATTGACACTATGTTGGCACGTCGACACCAAAATTAGGGGTGATCTCCTAAACGTACAAACACCCATGGCATTAGCATAATTCATCTTGCATGGCAGAAGTCGGGACTGGTCTTCTAACCCTTGTTTTTGCAGGTTTGACTCAGAATCGAGCAGCTCAGACTAATGGAGCAGATACAAGCTGAACTGGGGAAAATCCAAAGCTAGCTGGGGCAGGTCATGAATGACATACAGGCAGTGCGTCTGGACCAGCAAGTACTCCGAGAAGAGAATCAGCAGCTGCAGAATCAGTTGAGCTTCCTCATGGGAGTGGTGAGAAGCATGCTAAATAAGGAGAGTGGTCAAGCACCCAAGGAGGAGACCAAAGTGCTTCCTCCGTTACCTTCAGTGCCACCTGTGCTGAAGCCAAGTGGACCTCATGGACCCTCTACACAGCATGAAGCTCGAGGCCTGTCTCGTCATCAGCCGCGCCGAGCATCTCAGAATAACCCTGAAGGTTATGGTCAAAAGAAGAAGCTACTTGATAGAGCTATGGACCCACTACCTGTGAGTTACGCCCAGCTGCTGCCGCTGTTGGTTCAGAACCGTGTTCTCAAGCTTCGGACCTCAAATCCACCAGATGACGTGTCACCAGACGTTGATCTAAGCATGCGTTGTGATTTCCACTCAGGAGCACCAGGGCACCATGTTGAAACATGCAAGGCTCTCAGGAATAAGATTCAGGACCTTATTGACTCAAGGGTGATTAGGCTTGTGCCGGGCGGCATGAGAGCATCGGGAAAGTTCATCCCGTACCCTGTAGGAGAGGTGAATGATTCCACTCCGTTGCCTGAAGCTGAGAAAGATATTGAATATGTCCCGCGACCTTTGGTGACTGAATCGCCTCGCTCGCAGTTTCTACCTGGATCAAGCTCAGGGACGCAAGCGCCTAAACGAGAGACCGTCTCCATTCAGAAACGACGACCTCTTGCTCCTGGGCGAAAAGAATACCAGCACCAGGATCACAAGAGACCTCGCAACCACGTGGAACAAAGGAATGCTTCTTTCCAGCCAGTGCCTGTGCCGTATAGCCAGATTCTTCCACAGTTGATTCAGAACTCCTTGGTAGAACCGAAAGCTCTCAAGCCCGTGCCAGAGCCTTACCCTCCAGGGTACAATCCTCATGTTCAGTGCGGTTACCATGGTGGATCTCCGGGGCATTCAACTGAAGATTGCAAGGCTTTCTAGGAGAAAGTGCAACAATTGATCGACCAAGGGTGTATTTCCTTTTCAGACGGAGTTTTGGTTGTACGTGACAACCTCTCAGCTGTTTGAGCTCGCAAGTTCAGAGGGTTATTTCCAGAAGCCAGTGATCCAGACAGACAGACGTCCTCAACATTGGCAGTCCTCGGACTTTTTACCATTTGCATTCGTAGTTGCTTTTCTGTTAATTACTACTTGCTGTTAAAACATTGTATGTTTCGAATGGTGATGTTAATAAAGTGACTATGCATTTTTTCTGGACTAATTATGTCGTTGTCACTCATTTACTGCATTACACTGACACTTGCATTTTATTTACTCCGATTTCTTACTATGATTAGCAATGAGCGGAGGGAGGATGATGAAACTGAATACTCATAGCCAATGATCGTATTGCTTTCAGATAAAACTTTGCCGATGACGTACAAGGCATTGTTTCAAATCCCCTAAACACCGGAGAGATAAGGAAGAGAATCCCTTGTTAACCACTTCGAGCCGAGAAGTAGGAGTTTCTTTCGGAATTTTTAAACCCTCGCATCTTAACCCGGGGCAGGGTAGTTGTCAGTCAGCTTGATCGAGCGTTCAAATCTTATAGAGGAGTGTTGTCCTTCGAGGACCAATCACATCATATTCCTCGCTAGAGGTCGTACCTCATCAACCACAATGGTTAAACCTCACCAATCAGGAGTGAGACAGTTATAATCCTTTCGAGCAGTCAAGACAACCAGTGTCGCACGACTTGTTCCAAAAGAAAAAGGAATAAGAAAGCCCGCTAAGTAAAAAAGAAAAGCTAGAAAGCAAATACTTAGGCAAAAATCAGGGCATCCCGCTGGACTTCAAAAGAAAAAATTGAAAAGAGCTCAAAAGGAGTCAGTCCAGGCAAAAGTTAGGGAATCAAAAGAATGAAAAAGAAAGGATATAAAAAAGAAAAATCCTCGAACAAGGACAAAGTCGTGTAGATACAGACACCGAAAACGAAAAGGAGTAACTATCACTCCGAAACACCTTGTGAATTCTTTAACCAGTTGTTCCCAATGTTCAACATACCTCTCGAAGGGGCGAGCGCTCGAGCTAAGTTAACCGGACTTTAGGATCGGAGATCATCACGTAGAAGGGGTGGGTACAAATCATAATTTGAGCCAAATATCCTTTGTTTCACGAACCGTGAACCCGACCACGATACAACCCTTAAAAGACCTAATTGAGGCAGGGTTTATTCTGAGAGCGCATTACGATAAGGTTGAGTAACCTGACTCCTTCATGATTTGCTAATCGTATCCTTATTGTATTTTTCACTGATCATATCAGCATTGCGTTTGAACTCTTTGGTTCATTCGTCACTCACTAGCATGACGCGTGAATGAGTGACAGTACATTTTTTTCGAAATTTGCATGAACGCTGCATTAGAATTACCATTCGTGAATAAACAGTTTTAATTGCAGGTTAGTAGCCGATACGAAGGAACTTAAACAGGGAATAGTCAATCAGGACTGAATCGTCAAAGGTCTGGGTCAGAATGGTATGCTGTGAAACCCTGTGAATCTGGGGCAATGACTTCCAACGAGTTTGGAACCAGTTTGTCTGAGGACAAGTCCCGGAGCATCAGTTGATTATGGGGCAGTTTATGCAAGAAGCGGTTGGTCGGAAGTGAATCTTCTCGAGACCCAATCAGGGGCAGTTATCCAGAATTCTTGCGATTTGGGGGCAGATCCCTCCAGTGTTCAATCAGAGCATGTTGAGTCGCTCATCGCTCGTTCAGGGGCAAACTACTTCAGAGGTATTGAAGCCGACCATGCTGAGAGTTGATTAGTGGAGGATGAATCCTTCTGTTGTGCAAATGTTGGGGCAAGCCCTCTGAAAATTGTCTTGTTGCCAGCTGTTTTTGTTCAGAATGAACTGTTCCCAAAAACCGGATTGAGGCGAGTTGAATTGCGCTGGGGCAAGTTGTTCAAATAAGTTTGTTCACCCTGGCAAGAATTAAGTATCGGGGAATCGTGTCATTACCCCGCCAAAACCTGAACCTTCTGAAGAAGCCTTGCGGTCATTGGATTGCTATCCTACACCCTAACCTGTTACTTGACTCCACGATTGGTAGCCTGTATTCCCTGTGTTGACGCTGTCAAACCAGGATCGTTTCTCAGCAGGGATGTACGGTTTGAGGTTGTTCCCCCTGTACAGTTTGAGACTGCAGCAAATTGAGATGGCATTTACCCCTTATCAGATTAGGGTCAAGATTACCCTCAGTAGACCAGGATCGATATCCCCGAAGCAGGATGAGCCCTCCTTCCCCAGCAGAGTTCAGTAGTCTCTCCTCCGCAGAATCAGAATCAGAATAGTGAGCATTGATATGTCTTCCCCAGGTAGAGGTGATTCTCTTCCCCAAGCAGACGCATCCTGAAGGAATGTCACCTCATCAGCTGAGTCAAGCACCGAAGAATGATTTCTCTCCCCAGCACCGGGTCACAAGTGCAGATTTCATAGAAATGTTTGGGTACTGGAGCTCGTGTTTTCCCCAGTAAAGTCACCTAAGCAGGATTTCCCCCGCACCGGGTCACAAGTGCAGGTTTCGCAGGAGGTCGTTCGTATGACGAAGGATGCGGTAACTGATGGTGCCAGACTGAAGTCTCCAGTGGAATTGGGTTTCCTCACCAGAGTCAGGCTCTCTCCTGAAGTCCGATGATTCCCTCTTCCCCGGTAGAGTGTTGGAGCAGCTGATGTTGTATCCCCTTGCAGAGTTGTACTCTCCCCCGAAGGCAGATGATCCTTTCTTCCCCAGTGGAATCGAATTCCCCATCAGAGTCGCACTCTCCAATGAAGTAGAATGATTTCTCTCCCCGGCTGAGTCCGCAGAAAAGCCGAATCCTTGGACATTGATCGGATCATGATTGATTTTCCCCAGCAGAGCGCGGGGCAGCTAATGCTGTGTTTCCCCAGAATCGCACTCTCCATCGAAGCAGAATGATTTCTCCTTCCTCAGCCGAGTTTGCAGATGTCCAAGAGATCCGAATCCTTGGAAGTTGATCAGATCATGATCGGTTTTTCCCCAGTGGAGTGTTGAGCAGCTGAAGTTGGTTCCCCACAGAGTGGTCATCCCCAGAAGAGTAGCCGAGACGGCCGCGCAGTTCATCCTCGAGATTGATATCAGCAGATCCAAGTTCTCGTAGAGCTTCGTCCCCTGCAGCAGTCAGCTGAAGTTGTCCCCCTGCAGCAGTTCGCGGAAGATCAATTCCCCAGACAGGGCCTGATTGATGTTGGCGTGTTCACGTTCTCCTCAGCAGGATGATTCCTCTACCTGAGTGGTTCTTTCTCCTTGACAGGAAGATTTCCCCCCTTCGGCATTTATTTTGCTGACGGGATCGCATCATTGTGCATGATTGCATAGTATTGTGCATGATTGCATGGCATTTAGCATAAACGCATATCATTCCCACTGAGTGGGGCGTAGTGCAGAAGCATACGCATCATAAGCATGATCTAGGTCATCATCATCCTTGTTGAACAGGTGTACCACCAAACGACCGGTTGCTCAGGACGATTCTTGATTTTCTCCCCAGCAAGGTCGCTTTTGAGATAATTCTTAAAGACCCCGGTGTAATCCCCACGGTCGCTCGCTCAAGACGATTTTCTAGATCCCCAGCGAAGTCTTCAGTTCGAGATGATTCTCAAATCCCTCAGCAGGGCCGTTTGCTTAAGGTGATTCTTAAGACCTCAGTACAGCTTCCCGGGTGGTTCGCCTAGTATGATACTTGAGCTCCCCAATAGCGTCTCCAGCAAGAGTTGCCCAGGAAGATTCCTGGAATACCCAACAGAATGTTTGCTCCGGAAAGGTTATCAGTTCAGGACGATTCTTGAAGACGCCCGACGGATCTGTTTGTTCAAGTTGATTCTTGAAGTCCAGAGCAGCATGATGTGTCTGCTCCAACAACGATGTCTAATCTGAAGATGGATTTCGTAAGCGCCCGAAGGCGATATCAGAAGGTTCCTGTGAGTCCAGATTTCCGTGTTGACGAATCAACGGGTGGCTGAAGATAAGGTTCCAGAGGTTGTAGATACAACAGAGTGATCCGTGTAGGTCTGAAGACCAAGTCAGTTATCCTGAGGTGATGATTGATTGCGATCAAATGAATGATACGTCTTCTGATTGAAGTCGAAGATGTTTCTCCAGCGGTGATGCAGGGTACTTCGATTGTCCGACGGTGATGTCAGATTTAGTTCTCCAGCGGTGATGCAGGGTACTTCGATTGTCCGACGGTGATGTCAGATTTAGTTCTCCAGCGGTGATGCAGGATACTTCGATTGTCCGACGGTGATGTCAGATTTAGTTCTCCAGCGGTGATGCAGGGTATTTTGATTGTCTGACGGTGATGTCAGGTCGAAGATGTTTCTCCAGCTAGTTGTTGAGCAGCTAGTGTTGTAGTATTCGAAGGTTTGTTCCCCGCAGGGTGCTGTGTGCTCGTGCAGTTGGCAAATTTTCGGGTTTACCGGTATTCAATCGTCTCGCACCTTGATTGGATGAGAGCCGTTCGCTTCTCACCCAGTCAAGTTCAAGCCGTTTGAATAGGGGCAGCTGTTGCACCCCAAAATTTGACCAACAATTATTTATTCATTGAGTGTTTGAAAGTGGATACCTTCATCAGAAAGTTCAAGAGATCCTCAGAAGAAGTGGTTTGAAACCAGGGTTGTGTGCTTCACAGTTTGAAAGTTGTGGGTGCTCCTCAGATGGTTCTGAGACTTTGAGAATGAATTTGATGTTTTGGGAAATCCTATGAGATGTCTTGATAGCCTTCATGAAGCCCAGAGAAGTCATTATGCAAGAGTTCAGAAGATTCAACCATGAATGATAGAATTAGGGTTTTGACTGGGTCAACCCTAGGATAACTGAAGATTTGGGAAAGGTTGAGACCAATCCAAGGGCCATGAGATCATGGAATGATGCATAGAGATGATATAAAGATGATTCTTAGGCCAACTCATCATGAGTGAGGAGTTTGAGAAGTTTCAAGTCAGGGTCCCCAAGGATTGTCAGTGAAAACCCCTAATTTGATCCTTATCTTCCAGGCAGTTTTAGCTCAAGATGAGATTGATATCTCACCTTCCCCATAACATGAATGTTGTAGAGCTTGTTCTAAGCTTTAATTTTAGTGGTGGAAGTCCTTGATAGGAGTTACAGAGCCCAAGTTATGGTTTTGACAAATTACAGGTCAGCAGAGGTGTGTGAATCTGGGTCCTTGAAAGTCACCCAACTTGCAGACAACTTTTGCCCTAGTAGGAGGATTCCTATGACTTCTTGGTCAACATGAATGTTGAAGAGCATCTTCTTAGCTTTAATTTGAGTGGTAGAAGTCCTTGATTGGATTTGTGGAACTCAACTTATGGTTTGAACAAGACAGGGGTATTTTGGTCATTTGTCAGTTATAGGTCATTTTTAAGCAAATGCCATATCTCCTATTTCCAAGCCTCAAATGGAAAAACTCAAAACATGAAAGTTGTTCAAAATGTGATTTTAAGTCTAGAAAGAAGGTCACAAATTGTTGGAAAAGCTCATGGCATGAGATTACATGATTGGTCAAAAATGAACTAAAAATGGCATATAAACTTGAAAAGTTGAAATTGAAAAGTGATTTGGAAGATCCACAAATCCAAAATAGGTCATCCAATATATCATTTTGATTGGAAAAATCATTTTGAGAACATTGGTTTAGCTAGAATTTTGATTTGAAGCTTTAAAATGGGGGATGCTTTGAAAAGTTGTTACTTGAAAAAGAAGGCAATGTTGAAAAACCCTACACAAGCCAAAGATGAGCTTGTTTTTCACTCATCCCTTCTCAATATCTCATGTAAAGACATTTTAAGACCAAATGGTAAGGCATGAGGCATGAGATGAGAGAAATCCAACTTGTCCCCACATGAGATTTTCAAGAACTTTCCACACTTTTCTAGATGATTCTAGAAGGATCCAGCTTCTTCCATCCATCATTATAAAAAGAATGCCATGAAGAGAGTTCAAGGTTGGTGATAGAAAGAGATTTCAAGAGAGAGAGAGAGGGAGAAGCATCCATTGAAGAGGTTTCTTCAAGTTGAAGCAACTTTGGTTTTCTTCCACTACAAGCCATCTCCACCATCACAAGTGCAAACAGAAAGTTTCTCACCATTGGAGGATCATCTTGAAGCAGTTACAAGGCCTGAAACCTTCTCCTCATACCTTCTCCATCATTACTTGACAGGTTCTTTCTCCTCCTTAATCCTCTTAATTTATTTAGTTTTAGTTCATTCTTTAGGCGTAGAATTAGTGTGCTAGGATAGAGGATCAATTCCTGAGAGTTTGAGAGATCTGCGTGAGGTTCCATGACAGGTCCATGAAACTTTAAAGATCAAGAACTAGCTGGTTACTGAGTTTTAATGTTAGTGCTTTAGATAAGAATCATCAGTGCCATGAGTAGAACGTTTTAGTGCCATGAAATCAAAGAAACCAGAAGTTGGAAGATTGAGTGTAAGCAAGGTTGATGCCATCGGGTTGCTATTTAGGAGATGTTTCAGTGAGAACCAGGACCATAGTCGTGTAGGGCTTGAGAAACTGAGCACTTTTGCTCTTTACAATTGTGAGTTTCGTTGGAAGACGAGAGAGAACCGAGTTGTAGAAGCACTGCATGTGAAGAGCATGATCATGGAGGTTTCATGAAACCCTAAGGCATGAGGTAGGAGACGAGTTAGCTACCGTTGGATGGAAGTGAAATCATTGACTCATCAGGCCAATCGTGCGGCCATGATTTAAAACGCAGAATGGAGGGAAGTCCCCAAAGTGAAACGCTGCGTTTCACTTATGGGAGAACCATGGGCCTGAAGCATATTGCTATGCCAACCCCCCCCTAGCGAGCCCAATACCAATAACGCGTGAATCCCTTACTTATCTCACCCCCCAGGCGTTCTCATTTTAGTTTTGTTTTTCTGAATTAATATGGGCCTTAGCAAATTGATACGCGCACCCCTACCCTCATGGCCCATCAGTATATTGAACTGGCGCGCCTTGCTTGTTACACCCCCCCTCCCCTTTAATTGTTTTAATTTTCTTTTTAATATTTTTCTGTCTTTGAAAACTCATTAAAAATTGATAAATAATTGTTTTTTAATTCTTCTTTTTTCTATGATTAGATGATTTTGTGTAGAAAAATATAAAAATAAAAATGGAATTTTATTTTTAATGTGGAATTTTTAGTGATATTTTCTTTAACATAGTGTATTTTCCTTATTTTAGTTGATGCATGATTTTGTAGGAATTGTTTTAGGACCTTCCCTTAGGGTTTTTAATCCATTCTTTTTTGTACAATTAGATGATGAATCATAGTTCCCCATAGGATTTTTTCTAGAATTTTAGAATTAATTTTGACTAGTTTAATTAGGGTAGGTGTAGGGTATCCTAATTAGGGTTTAGGTTGTGCTTAGGTGAAGAATTCCCTTTCTTTGATTGAGTTTTGTCTTGATTTTTAGGTAGAGGCCTATGTAGATGTTATGAATAGACTTTGTAGACCCTTATGAATAATTGTTAGATTTTTCCCCATTAGTTTAGTATTTTTAGGTATTTTCTGAAGTTGCCTATTGATTTTGTCTCCCCTGTGGTTATCTGTTCATCTTTGGGGTTCATTGTGGGGAATTTGTTGAGGGGCTTGTGTTGCCTTGAAGACCTTGATGGAGAGCATCATGAAGAGAAGATTGTAGATCAAGATTCAGAGACCCAGAGCTTGGCTTGTCCCCTGTCTGTGAGGTTTGAGATCCTGAAGTTTGAAGGAAGTTCATGGTACTTTCCTGAGGAAGGCACTATGAATGACTTTCATTCTTTCTTCTCACCTCTTTCTTAAGTATCCAATGATGTTGGAGCCAACTTGTGAGTTTAATTTCTCCTGAGGAGGAATGTAAACTGATCACATGTTGTTGAGCCACATGGGATACAATTCCTAAGTGGAAGCCTCCTAGTACTTTCCTGAGGAAGGTCCTATGGGTCTATTCACTTAGTTCCACTAGTTCAGATAGGATTTCCTAAATATCCAGTGATGTTGGAGCCTGCTTGTGAGTTTAATTTCTCCTGAGGAGGAATATAAACTGATCACAGTGGTTGAGCCACGTAGGATATGACTCCTGAGTATACACCTCCTAGTGCTTTCCTGAGGAAGACACTATGAGTCTGCTTGCTTAGCTCCCTGTCTTTGGTAAGCTTGTTCTGAAGCTTGAAGGCTGGGATTGATTTCTCTTGTTTAGGGTCTTGCTTTAGTGATTAGATTTGATTCAGATTCTGTGATTAGGGTTAGGATTAGAGAGTAGATTCTTTCTTTCTCAAGCATGTGTGTTTGTTTGCCTGTTGGCACTTTATTTCCCCTATTTGTTCATTGCTTGATAGTATGTTGTTTATCTTCAGTATGATTGCTGTTATTTCATGACTAGCTTGAGGTCGAGACGAGCTTGTGGAGGCTGAAACCCCACACACATTTCCTCCCTCACTTGCATTGCATGCATTTTACTGTTAAAGCTGATGTTTTTGTCTGTTTTGGTGTATCCTTGACATGATCCCTTAGGACTCTCATTTCCTTTGATGAGGATTTGATGATAGACTTTAGGTTGAAACCTATGCATGACAACTTCTAGGAGTTCCCTGTTCAAACCTCAACCATAGGATGAGTCCATGGCATGATAACAGTAGGACTTGATAGTCTCCCTCCTAGTTGAGCCATTTTTCCGTAGTTTCCCGAACTACGTTTGCTCTGATCTTTCATACCAGATGAAAGTACGTAGGCATAGGATGCGATATCCTAGCGAGCAACCTTCCCCATCTTCCCCCGTAGTTAGGCGAACTACGTTGACTCTGATTTCTCGTTCCAGACGGGAATACGTAGGCATAAAGCGCGACACTTTGTCGAGTCATTTTTCTTTTCCTTTTTCAGCCAGCCTTGATAGGTAGATAGATTATAACCAACCCGTCCAAGTAAACAAACAAGCGAGGATCCCGTCGAGTACGACGGACGTGAGGGGTGCTAATACCTTCCCCTTGCGTAACCGACTCCCGAACCCAGACAATGGTTGCGATGACCTTGTCTTACCCTTATTCGTCAGGTTTTTTCCGATCGTTTCCTTTCCCGCTCTGAGGGATAAATAACGAAAGGTGGCGACTCTTCTGTCATGCCGGCACCTTATTTTCGCGCAAGCGACAGTATTGTCATCAGAGGTTTGTTCCAGATAGAGCAGATTTTGAGTGGGGTCCGAGGATCTCATCAGCCGCTGTGCATTTGTTCTTGATAGGGCAGATTTTTGATTTGGGGTCTGAAGACTTCATCAACAGATGTTCCTTGATCTTGCATCCCGGGGTCCTTATTATCAGACATTTGCTCTCGGCAGAGCAGAATATTGATCTTATATATATGGTCCTGTCAGAGGGTCGTTCTTAGCAGATCAGATCAGTAGTCTTACACCGGGGTTTCCTTCTCATCAGCGACTGTTGACACCGAATCTCCACAGCAGCCACCTGGATATACTGTTGCATGCCTGCATTTTGCATTAGTTTGCATAATCATTCGCATTCCATTGGTGTGTGTCTGTGACAGGTACCGTTCCCCGATCCAGGATCTCTCGCCTCTTATTGCATTACTGCAGCCTCTCGCAGAAAGACTGTTGCGTACGAGTTCTCGGTCCTTGATGTGTCGAATCTGACTATTGCTGATACCATGTGTGAGATTGCTGTTTCCGTGATTGGGCCCAGATTCCCCTCCTTGTTATTGTCAGCACTGGTACTAAGGCGCCAGGATCGGGGGAAATCTCTCAAGCACACAGACACACGCATACATCTGCATAAAGCATTTTGCATGACATACATTCTGTTGCTCTTCCTAACCTTTGATGTTGACAGGTTTTTCAGGTACTCAGGTTCCGAGCTGTTTTCGATCTCCATAATTGATCAAAGACTCATCCACCGCTACTCAACTCGCGCCAATCAGACAAGGATAATGGACCAGGTGCAGTCAGATGTTCAAGAGCTTCGTGAACGGATGGATCGTTTTATGGAGCTGATGCAAGTAGTTGCGAATGGGCAAGACCAGCTTCGTACTTTGGTTCAACCTCTCATCTCCAGGGTTGACAGTAATGGAATACTTCACGGCGGGGCCGTGCCCACTCCTCCTCCAGGGGATACTCCCTAGAACGTTGTTCCTGCTGCCGGGGGAAACGGCAGTGCTAACGGCAATCTTATGACTAATCTCGGACTCAACGCGGCTGGCGTCGGCAATGGTAGTTTGGGAGCCAATGTTAACATAGGGCCGGTCAACGGCAATGCTGGTGCAGGAAATCTGGTGGTGCCTCAACCGTGGCTGGAGGACCATCAGGATGATATATTCTCTCAGAGAGGTGTAGAAGCAGAGTTGAATGCTGAGGCTCGACTCAGGTTCAAGGCGCTGGAAGACAAGATGAGAGACATAGAAAACCAGAACACATTGGGCGTTGACATGTCCAAACTCGGGTTGATTACTGACTTTAAAGTACCTCACAAGTTCAAGGTGCCTACCTTTGAGAAGTATAAGGGTACTACCTGCCCCCGTGTTCACCTCCGATCTTATTATAGAAAGATGTCCGCCTATTCTGACGATGAGAAGCTGCTGATGCACTTCTTTCAGGATAGTCTTTCTGGTCCATCGCTCGAATGGTATATGGGTTTGGAGCCCGCTACTGTGCGCACCTGGAAAGATCTTGCAGAAGCGTTTGTTCTCCACTATCAATACAATAGCGACTTGGCTCCCAACCGAGTTCAGCTTCAGAATCTCTCACAGCGGAACAATGAAAGCTTCAAAGAGTACGCCCAGCGGTGGCGTGAATTGGCTGCTCGGGTTCAACCACCGATGGTTGAGCGTGAGCTAGTGCAAATGTTCGTGGCTACCCTTCCTGGAATCTATTATGAAAAGCTGGTCAGTGGCATGTCGGGAACATTCTCGGCACTCATCACTCTGGGAGAGCATGTTGAGAACGGTATAAAGATCGGAAAAATTCAGGGCGAATCATCCTCAGTTGGAGGAGCTAGTAAGAAACCTTACGCTGGCAAGCGTCGAGAGGGAGATGCCAGTGCTGTCACTAATGCTAGAAGAAAGGGCAAGGGCCCTCAGCCTCAGATTGCTAGCATAAACATTCCAGCTGCTCCACCGCAGCCGCAGCAGCAGCAACCTCAGCAGCAGAATAATCAGGGGTATAAAAGATATCAGAATCGGGCTCCTCTGACAAGCCGTCATTTTGATACTCCACCTATGTCGTATGCACAGCTTTTGCAAACGCTGCTTCAGCTCCAATTAGTTCAAAAGAGGATGTTGGCTCCCTTAACAGGGGCACCACCACCGGGGTATGACGCCAATGCTACTTGTGAGTTCCATACTGGGGCACCGGGCCATACGGTTGAGAATTGTAAAGCTTTTAAGCACAGATTCCAGGACTTGGTGGACGCCAAGGTTATCAACTTTTCGGACAACGTGCCCAACATTACCAAGAACCCAATGCCTCATCATAAGGGGGGCGGAGTAAATGCTGTTATCACTGAGGAGAGTTCAGACTTGCTGACTGATGTCAAAGATTTGAAGACGCCGTTGAGTTTTGTCAAGGCTAAGTTGCTGAAGAAGGGCTTCTTTCCTGGATGTGGAGAATTATGTATGGCTTGTGCTACACTTCCTGATGGGTGTGAGCAGCTGATCGAAGGTATCCAGAGTCTGATGTCTGAGGGTATTTTACAGTTCAACCGGAGCGTTGAGAGTGCATCAGGGGAAGTCGTGCTGAAGCAGGCAGACGAAGTTGCTACCATTACTATTCCTCGTCACCATATTACTATTTCTGCGCCCCGTCCGCCTACAATCACCATCACCAGGGCCGGACCAATCCCATTCGAGAGCACCAATGCTGTTCCATGGCATTATGGCGCCGAAGTTTATTGTAATGGTCAGAAGATAGAGCTTGAGCCATTCGGATCGACTGTGCAGAATCTTACCGAAGTCAGTGGTATCACTAGGAGCGGTAGAGTGTTTGCGCCAGCAGAGGTTGCAGCAGAGAAAGTGGTCCGAGCTGACACTGTGGATAAGGGTAAAGGTAAAGCTGTTGAAGAGGTCCCTGCAGGGGCAGAGAAAGACTTGCTAGTTAAAGATGCTGAAGAGTTCATGCGACTAATCAAGAAGAGTGACTACAAAATTGTAGATCATCTTCATCAGACTCCGTCAAAGATCTCGATTCTTAACTTGTTGCTGTGTTCTGAAGCGCACCGCAACGCGTTACTAAAGGTGTTAAATGCTGCATACGTGCCGCAGGAGATATCAGTAAATCAACTCGAGGAAGTGGTAGCCCATGTCAATGCTGGTAATGGACTGGGGTTTACAGATCTGGAGCTGACTCCTAAGGGAAGAGATCACAATAGCGCCTTGCACGTCTCAATAGAGTGCAGAGGCACGATTATATCACATGTCCTCGTGGATACGGGTTCCTCGCTTAACGTGCTTCCGAAAAAGGCACTGATGAAGTTGGATACCCGTGGACTGCTTTGCACGCCCAGTGATCTGGTCGTGAAAGCCTTTGACGGAACCAAGCGCCACGTCTTCGGAGAATTAACCCTGCCAATTCAAGTTGGTCCAGAGACGTTCAATACGGTTTTCTATATCATGGATATCATGCCCGCCTATAGCTGCCTCTTAGGTCGGCCATGGATCCATTCCGCTGGTGCCGTGACGTCCACGCTGCATCAGAAGCTTAAATATGCTGTCGGGGGCAGCATAGTGACCGTCTGTGGTGAAGAGGACATCATAGTGAGCCACCTGTCGTCCTTTAAATACGTTGAAATGGATGGCGAGATCCATGAAACGCTTTTCCAAGCATTTGAAACCGTCAGGGTGAAGGAGGTAGCTCCCGTCGTCGCAGAGAAGCAGGAGATGAATCTCTCCTCGTTTAAGGAAGCTCGGGCCGTTGTCGAAGCCGGTTCCACCCCAGGTTGGGGGCATGTCTTGGATATACCAATCAAGCAGGATAAGTTTGGATTGGGATATTCTCCTGAAGCTGAAGCTTCATCTTCTTCTGGCAGCTCGTCTCGTGGGAAAGGGCCGATCCTATTCACCAAGGGGGGAGTAATTTTCGAGAGCATCAACGCTGCGTCGGAGGACAGCGGGGACAGTGATTGCGATCTTGACGCCTGGATTCAACCGAGCAAGCCGGGCGAGCACCTCCACAATTGGACCGTCAAGGAGATTATCAAGCTGACAAGTGAAGAGTAATGATTTGCTTTTTACAATCTTTGTACAGCCCTATGTCCTGCCCGGGGCATAGTGGTTTTACTGTCAGGGCCTTGTTGGATTATGTGCATGCATTTTGTTAATAAATAAAAGGCATTTTCTTCGTAATCAAATATTGTGTTCTCTGTTATTCCTGTTTTACGTTTATTTCGAAAAACAGCAAAATGGCAACGAGGTTCGTGCTAACCTGCATATTCTTGCTTTAAACTTAACCCTTGTTATTGCAGGATCCACATAACAGACGACATCGACTCTGGACCCTCTACGACTCACTACGACTTTGATTGCCCGATCTATCAAGCCGAGGATGAGATTGATGAAGACGAAGACCTTCCGGAAGAGTTGGCCCGCTTGTTGAGACAAGAAGAAAAGGTTATTCTGCCTCACGAAGAGGATATTGAGATTGTAAATCTGGGTTCTGAGGAGCTCGCCAGAAATGTCAGAGTAGGGGCTGCGCTGCAGAATGATGTCAAGCATAGACTAGTCGAGATGCTTCGAGAGTATAGTGACGTCTTTGCTTGGTCATATGAGGATATGCCCGGACTTGACACTGATATCGTGGTTCATCGCTTGCCGTTGCGAGAATATTGCCCTCCAGTCAAGCAGAAGCTCAGGAGGACGAGACCAGACATGGCTGTAAAAATCAAAGAAGAGGTCCAGAAGCAGTTGGACGCGGGATTTCTAGCCGTTACCACTTACCCTCCGTGGGTCGCCAACATAGTGCCTGTACCGAAGAAGGACGGTAAGGTACGTATGTGCGTCGATTATCGGGATTTGAATAGGGCGAGCCCTAAGGATGATTTCCCGTTGCCTCATATCGATGTGTTGGTCGACAATACAGCCCAGTTTTCCGTGTTTTCGTTCATGGATGGCTTCTCCGGTTACAATCAGATTAAGATGGCGCCGGAGGACATGGAGAAAACGACGTTTATTACCCCCTGGGGCACATTTTGCTACAAGGTAATGCCCTTCGGTCTGAAGAACGCGGGGGCCACTTACCAGCGAGCAATGGTAACTTTGTTTCATGATATGATTCATCATGAGATCGAGGTCTATGTTGATGACATGATTGCAAAGTCCCAAACGGAGGAGGAGCATCTGGTCAATTTGTTGAAGCTGTTCGAAAGGCTTAGGAAGTTCAGGCTGAGGCTGAATCCTAGCAAGTGCACTTTCGGAGTGCGGTCCGGAAAGTTATTGGGGTTTATCGTTAGCGAACGAGGTATTGAAGTTGATCCTGCGAAGATAAAAGCTATCCAAGAAATGCCAGCGCCGAAAACAGAAAAAGAAGTTCGTGGTTTCCTGGGTCGAATAAACTACATTGCAAGGTTTATCTCTCAGCTCACGGCCACTTGTGAACCGATGTTCAAGCTGTTAAAGAAAAATCAGGCGATTACTTGGAATGAGGATTGCCAGAAGGCATTCGACAAAATAAAGCAGTATCTTCAAGAACCTCCAATCTTGATACCCCCAGTGGCTGGACGGCCATTAATCATGTACCTGACGGTTCTGGAGAATAGTATGGGGTGTGTTCTCGGTCAGCACGACGAGACGGGCAGAAAGGAGCATGCCATTTCTTATTTGAGTAAAAAGTTCACTGAGTGTGAATCTCGATACTCGATGCTGGAGAAGACGTGTTGTGCATTAGCTTGGGCCGCCAAACGTCTACGACAGTATATGCTCAATCACACCACTATGCTCATTTCGAAGATGGATCCGATCAAGTACGTCTTCGAGAAGCAGGCTCTTTCGGGCAGGATTGCCAGATGGCAAATGGTGTTAACGGAGTATGATATTCAGTACGTCTCTCAGAAAGCCATTAAGGGAAGCGTATTGTCTGATTACCTTGCCGAACAGCCAATCGAAGACTACCAGCCAATGAGGTTCGAATTTCCTGACGAGGACATTATGTTTCTCAAAGCGAAGGATTGCGATGAGCCATTGCCCGATGAGGGGCCAGATAGGAAGTCTCAGTGGAAGTTGATATTCGACGGAGCGGTTAATTCCTATGGAAGTGGTATCGGGGCTATCATCACGACTCCTCACGGATCCCACATCCCGTTTACTGCGAGACTGACGTTTCTAGTTACCAACAACGAAGCAGAGTATGAAGCATGTATTATAGGTCTAGAAGAGGCAATTGATTTGAGAATCAAGAATCTAGACATATATGGTGACTCAGCGCTTGTAATTAATCAGATTAAAGGGGAGTGGGAAACTCGTCAAGCGAATTTAGTGCCGTACATGAATTATGCCAGGAGGCTGCTTCCGTTCTTCGACCGAGTAGAACTCCATCATGTACCCAGGGCTGAAAATCAAATGGTTGATGCTTTAGCCACGCTGGCTTCAATGTACAAGGTCAATTATTGGAATGAGGCTCCAAGAATTGTACTTTCGCGTCTTGATAGACCAGCATTTGTCTTTGCAATCGAGGATGCCACCGACGGCAAGCCATGGTTCCACGATATCCAGACCTTCCTTATGACCAAGGAGTATCCTGCGGGTGCGTCAACCCAGGATAAGAAGACTCTGAGGAGGCTATCTGGAAACTTTTATCTCAATCCTGATGGAGTGCTGTATAAGAGAAACCACGATCTCGTGCTACTCAGATGTGTAGATGAGAAAGAAGCAAGTATGCTCATGGAAGAAGTCCATGAGGGCACATTTGGTACGCACGCCGGCGGGCATGCCATGACGAGAAAGATCCTGAGAGCAGGATATTACTGGCTGACTATGGAGTCGGATTGCTTCAGATTCGCGAGGAAATGTCATAAATGCCAGATTTTTGCTGATAAAGTGCATGTGCCGCCGTGCCCATTAAATGTCATGTCCTCCCCGTGGCCGTTCTCCATGTGGGGCATCGACATGATAGGCAAGATCGAGCCCACTGCGTCTAATGGTCATCGTTTCATTCTGGTAGCTATCGACTACTTCACCAAATGGGTGGAGGCAGCCTCGTACGCTAATGTGACCAAGCAGGTGGTAGCTAAATTCATAAAGAGGGACATCATCTGTCGCTATGGAATTCCCGAGCGGATCATTACTGATAATGGTTCGAATTTGAATAACAAGATGATGAAGGAGTTGTGCCAGAGCTTCAAGATTGAACACCACAACTCATCTCCTTACCGGCCGAAGATGAATGGCGCTGTTGAAGCGGCCAACAAGAACATCAAGAAGATTGTTCAGAAGATGGTTGTGACGTATAAAGATTGGCACGAGATGTTGCCGTTTGCCTTGCACGGTTATCGTACTACGGTGCGTACGTCGACCGGGGCAACTCCTTTCTCCTTGGTGTACGGTATGGAAGCTGTCCTACCGTTAGAAGTGGAGATTCCTTCTTTACGAGTTTTGGTTGATGTGAAACTCGACGAGGCAGAATGGATTACGAATCGCTTGAACCAACTCAGCCTGATGGACGAGAAGAGGTTAGCATCGATTGCATTTGGTCGCTTGTACCAAAGCCGAATGAAGAAAGCTTATGATAAGAAGGTGCGTCCTAGAAGCTTTCAGACGGGTGATCTCGTCCTGAAGAAAATTCTTCCGCCACACTCCGATCACCGGGGCAAATGGACTCCGAATTACGAAGGGCCGTATGTCGTCAGCAAGGTCTTATCAGGGGGAGCTTTGTTGTTATCCACGATGGATGGTGAATATTTTGCATCCCCGGTGAACGCGGACGCAGTTAAAAAATACTTTGCTTGAAAGAGACCCGCTGGACAAAAAAGAAAGAGTCCAGGCAAAAAAAGGGCATCCCGGCGAACCAAAAACAGAATAAAAGGTTCGGGCAAAAGTTAGGGATATATCGAAAAATGTACACCCGCGAAGTCGAAAACCTACACTGGGCGACTTCGGCAAAAAAGGGTATCCCGGTGAACTGAAAACCCGTAAAGGGCGGTTCACGCAAAAGTTAGGGATTTGAATAAGCAAATGACTGCGTTCCGCGTGTGGACTTCCATTGTTTAGTGGTTTGGAAGACCTGAGGGCCGTTTATCAGAATCAATCTCTTCCGAAGCTGAAGCATCGGAGAAGTATCGAAGTCGAGTGGGTCTTAGAGGGATCAACTCATGGTGTTCGTCTACGCCTCGTTGCCGACATTTGTATATACTGATGTATATTTATGTTTTCGTTTTTGCGCGGCTTCCTCATTCTAGGAGCTTGCCTCTGTTGTAAAACATTTTTGCCCATTCAGGGGTTCATCATCAATAAAATGCACATTATTCAGCAATTCTACTTGTCTGTTTAGCATTTATCTATTGTGTTTGCGAATGAAAACGCCGATGTTTTTTGATAAAATGCGCATACATAAACTTACAGGCCTAGGCCCGTTGATTGTTGAAACAATTGATTAACTGAATATTGTCACGAGATAATAACCTGGATAGGACCCTTTTAAGGAGGGTATCTTGTCTGTTTGCTTGTGTTGTTGCAGGTATAACACCTTCCAGAAGATGTGCCGTGCGCATCCCCGAAGCAGGATGAGTTCTCCTTCTCCAGCAGAGTTCGGTAGTCTCTCCTCCGCAGAATCTGAACGCAAATAGTGAGCATTGATATGTCTCCCCAGGCAGAGAGGATTCTCGTCCCCAAGCAGACGCATCCTGAAGGAATGTCGCCTCATCAGCTGCGCCAAGCACCGAAGAATGATGTCGTCTTTCCCCAGCACCGGGTCACAAGTGCAGATTTCATAGAAGTGTTCGGGTGCCGAAGCTCGTGTTTCCCCAGTAAAGTCTCCAGTGGAATTGAGATTCCTCACCAGAGTCATGCTCTCTCCTGAAGTTGGATGATTCCCTCTTCCCCAGTAGAGTGTTGGAGCAGCTGATGGCGTGTTCCCCTGCAGAGACGTACTCTCTTCCCCGAAGTCAGATGATTTTTTCTTCCCCAGCGGAATTGAAATCCCTCATCAGAGTTGTACTCTCCAGTGAAGTAGAATGATTTCTCTCACCGGCTGAGTCCGCAGAAAAGCAGAATCCTTGGAAGTTTGATCAGATCATGATCGATTTTCCCCAGCAGAGCGTGGGGCAGCTAATGCTGTGTTCCCCAGAGTCGCACTCTCTCCAGCGAAGCAGAATGATTTCTCCTTCCCCAGCCGAGTGTGCAGATGCCCGAGAGAGCCTAGTCCTTGGAAGTTGATCAGATCATGATTGGTTTTTCCCCAGTGGAGTGTGGAGCAGCTGAAGCTGTTTCCCCACAGAGCGGTTATCCCCAGAAGAGTAGCCATGACGGCCACGCAGTTCATGCTCGCGATAGATATCAACAGGTCCAGGTTCTCGTAGAGCTTTGTTCCCTGCAGCAGATCAACTGAAGTTGTTTTCCATGCAGCAGTCCGCGGAAGATCAGTTCCCCAGTCGGAGGCCGATTGATATTGGCATGTCCACGTTCTCCTCAGCAGGATGATTCCTCTACCTGAGTTCTTGGCTCCTTGACAAAAGGGTTTCCTCCTCCCAGCATTTATTTTGCAGACGGGATCGCATCATTGTGCATGACTACATAAGCATTTAACACTGCATAGCATTTAACGATGCATAGCATTGTGCATGATTGCACAACATTTAGCATAAACGCATATCATTCCCACTGTGTGGGGCATGGTGCCGAAGCATACGCATCATAAGCATGCTCTAGGTCATTATCATTCTTGCCTTACAGGTGTTCGGCCGAAGGGTTGATCGCTCAGGATGATTCCTGATATTCTCTCCAACAAGGTCGATTTCTTGAGATGATTCTTAAGACCCCGGTGTAATCCCCACAGTTCGCTTGCTCAAGATGATTTTTGAGATCCCCAGCGAAGTCTTCAGTTCGAGATGATTCTCGAGTTCCTCAGCAGAGCCGTTTGCTTAAGATGATTCTTAAGACCTCAGTGCAGCTTCCCGAGTTGTTTGCTTAGTATGATACTTGAGCTCCCCGGTAGCGTCCCCAGCAAGGTTTGCCCAGGAAGATCCCAGGGACACCCAGCCGAATGAAGTATCCAGAATGGTTATCAGTTCAGGATGATTCTTGAAGGTGCCCGACGGAGCTGTTTGTTCAAGATGGTTCTTGAAGTCCTTAGCAGCGTGATATGTCTGCTCCAACAGTGATGTATAATCTGAAGATTGACTTCGTAAAACGCCTGAAGGCGATATCAGAAGGTTCCCGTGAGTTCAGATTTCCTTGTTGATGAATCAACGGGTGGCTGAAGACAAGGTTCCAAATTTTGTATTCAAGATGATCCGTGTTAGACCAAGTCAGTTTTCCTGAGGAGATGATTGATCACGATCAAGTGAATGATGTTTCTTCTGACTGAAGTCGAAGATGTTTCTCCAGCTGAAGCGGAGTTTTGCCTGAAGGCAAAGTGTTCGAATCCCCGTGGAGTCATGAATGGCTCAGGATACCATTTCTCTGACTGAAGTCACAGATTTCCTAAAGCTGAAGCGAAGGTGCCTACGGGCAAGGTTATCCCCAAGGTCATGAATGACCTAGGATTCATTTTTCGGACTGAAGGCCGAAATATATCCCTGACTGAAGTCTCGGATGCTCTATAGCAGAGGCGGAGTTTCCTGAAGGCAGATCCATGTATCCTTGAAGGCCAAGGACCATTTCTTTAGACTGAAGTCGAAGATACCTCCTGCAGAGTTGCCGACGGGCAAAGTTTACGTCCTTGAAGGCCAAGGATGTTCTTTCTAGCTGAAGCTAGAATAGCCGACGGGCAGGGTTTCATCTATCTTCAGAAATACTTGAAGATTCTCCAGTGGATCTGGAGTGGCCGGGGGCCAGGGTTTCATCTATCTTCAGAAATACTTGAAGATTCTCCAGCGGATCTGGAATGGCCGGGGGCCAGGGTTTCATTCATATTCAGAAGTACTTAAAGATCTTTTCTAGCTGAAGCTGGAAATGGCCAGGGGCCAGGGTTTCATATATCTTTAACGTTGAAGTTCTACGGTGGGCAGTGGGCAGCAGTATTCCGATGTTCGTTATGGTTCTGAGGGTGAACCCCAGATCAGAGTGTGCCCGGTTAAGTCTCATTCCTAGCGAAGTAGTTTCAAATACGCAAGTATACCTTTTGTTCCATTTACCAGAGGTGAACCCCAGGTCAGAGTTGTTCAGTATTGTATTTTCTCCAGCGTCGATGTTGGGTGTTGTGGTTGTCTGAAGGCAATGTCGGAAGAATTTAATGTGGATAATTAACGGCGATGTCAGATCAGTATCTCTCCAGCTAGTTGCCGTGCAGCTAGTATTGCAGTGTTCGAAGATTTGTTCCCCGCAGAGTATCGTGTGCTCGCGCAGTTGGCAAATTTTCGGGTTTACCGGTATTCAATCGTCTCGCACCTTGATTGGTTGAGAGCCGTTCGCTTCTCACCCAGTCAGGTTCAAGCCGTTTGAATAGGGGCAGCTGTTGCACCCCAAAATTTGGCCAACAATAATTTATTCATTGAGTATTTGAAAATGGATACCTTCATCAGAAAGTTCAAGAGATCCTCAGAGGAGTGGATTGAAACCAGGGTTGTGTGCTTCATAGCTTGAGAGTTGTGGGTGCTCCTCAGATGATTCTGAGACTTTGAGAATGAACTTGATGTTTTGGGAAAGCCTGTGAGATGTCTTGATAGCCATCATGAAGCTTAGAGAGGTCATTATGCAAGAATTCAGAAGATTCAACCATGAATGGTAGAATTAGGGTTCTGACTGGGTCAACCCTAGGATAACTGAAGATTTGGAGAAGGTTGAGACCTAATCCAAGGGCCATGAGATCATGGAATGATACATAAAGATGTTATAAAGGTGATTCCTAGACCAACTCCTCATGATTGAGGAGTTTGAGAAGTTTTCGGTTAGGGTTTCTGAGGATTGTCAGTAGAAAAACCCTAATTTGATCCCTATCTTCCAGGCAGTTTTAGCTCTAGATGTGATTGATATCTCATCTTCCCCACAACATGAATGTTGTAGAGCTTGTTCTTAGCTTTAATTTGAGTTGTGGAAGTCCTTGATAGGAGTTACAAAGCTCAAGTTATGGTTTTGACAAATTACAGGTCAGCTGAGGTGTGTGAATCTGGGTCCTTGAAAGTCACCCAACTTGCAGACAACTTTTGCCCTAGTAGGATGATTCCTATGATCTCTTGGTCAACATGAATGTTGGAGGGCATCTTCTTAGCTTTAATTTGAGTGGTATAAGTCCTTGATAGGATTTGTGGAACTCAACTTATGGTTTGAACAAGACAGGGGTATTTTGGTCATTTGTCAGTTATAGGTCATTTTTAAGCAAAGGCCATATCTCCTATTTCCAAGCCTCAAATGGAAAAACTCAAAACATTAAAGTTGTTCAAAATGTGATTTTAAGTCTAGAAAGAAGGTCATTAATTGTTGGAAAAGCTCATAGCATGGATTTGCATGATTGGTCAAAAATGAACTAAAAATGGCTTATAAGTTTGAAAAGTTGAAATTGGAAATTGGTTTGGAAGATCCACAAATCCAAAATAGGTCATCCAATATATCATTTTGATTGGAAACATCATTTTCAGAAAATTGGTTTAGATAGAATTTTTATTTGAAGCTTTAAAATGGGTGATGCTTTGTTATTTTGTTACTTGCATTTGAAGTCACCTTTGGAAATCCTAACCCAAGGCAAAACCAAGGCTTGTAATTGTGCACTCCTTCTCAATATCTCATGTAAAGATATTTTAAGACCAGATTGCAAAGCATAAGGCATGAGATGTGAGATTTTCAACTTGTCCTCACATGAGATTTTCAAGAACTTTCCACCATATTCTAGATGAATCTAGAAGTGTCTAATGATCATTATAAGAAGAGTGCATTAGAGTGTGATTGAGGTTGGTGAAACTTGGTGAATTGAGCAGAGAGGAGAGAGATTCAAGCTAGGGTTTCAAGGTGCTCCATTATTGCATTTCAAGATCAAAGTCATTGTTGCAAGCTTCCTCATCCAAGAACTGTGCAAACAGAAAGTTTATCTTCATTGAAGGATCATTGTGGAAGAGAATCAAGCTTGGAATCGTGCCCTAGCATCACATACCATCATCACTTGACAGGTTTTTTCTCTTCTCTCTTTCACCTTAATTATGCATAGATAGATCACATGTTAGGTTTAGAATGGCTAGGCTAGACTAGGTGATGAAATTCTGAGAAATAGAGAGCAATTCGAGGAGTTCCATAGCAGGGCAGTGAATCTTTCTTGGCATAGAACTCTTAATCTAGGGTGCGATAATACTAGTTCTTGTGTTTAGAATGCTCACCACAGCGCATAGATTACAATGGGATAGGTTTCAGCAAGAATTACTACCATGCATATCAGGTGAATTTGAGTTGTGCCCAGAACTTGCACCTATCGAGTTTAATTATGGAGGGACTTTTAAGAGAAACTGAAACCATAGTCTTGTAGAGGGCAGTGAGAGGATCAAGTTTGATGTTCGGATCGTGAGTTTTCATCGCGAGGTGAGGGAGCTATGGATGCTGGAAGATTTGCGCATGGAGGGTGTCTCGTGAAACCCTAGCTGGCTGGAGGTGGAAGACGTAATCTCCACCCTTGATTCGTTTTGAAGTATTGACTTTATCTCTCAATCTCACGGCCCAGATTAATCAGAAAACGGAGGGAAAATTTGAAAGCTGAAACGCGGTCGTTTCACTTAATGAGGGGCGCCTGGGCTTGTCTGCCTTCTATTCGCACCCCACCATGGTCTGACCCAAATGATTTGAACTGAGGCGTGTTTCTATTCTCACCCCCTCCCTTTTATTGTTTTCTTTTATTCTTTTAATTCTTTTAATATTTCATGCATTTTAGAAAATTCATAATAAAATGAAAATTCAATATTTTTGAATGATTCTTTTTGCATTATTTTCTTTAGGATGTCTAGAAAATTATAAAAGATAAAAATGGCATTTTACTTTTTATTAGATATTTTTCCCACATTTTCCAAATAAATGGTTAGTTTAGGTGTTACATTTGGTACATCATTTTGTTTAATTTTGTTCATGCATTTGTTGATTGATTTTTAACTTATTCTTTTTTGTGTAATTAGATGATGAACCATAGTTTCCCATAGGATTTAATTCTTGATTTTTAGATTGAAATTTGATTAGTTTAATTAGGGTAGCATTAGGGTATCCTAATTAGGGTTTAGGTTGTGCATAGGTGAGGAAATTCATTTTCTTCAAATAGTTTTGTCTTGATTTTTGGGTAGAGGCATATGTGGATGTTATGGATAGATGTTGTAGACCCTTGTGAATAATTGATAGATTTTTCCCCATTAGTTTAGTATTTTTAGGTATTTTCTGAAGTTGCCTGATGATTTTGTCTGTTCTGTGGTTATCTGTTCATCTCTGGGGTTTGTTTTGGGAAATTGGTTGTGGGGCTTGTGTTGTCTTGAAGACCTTGTTGGAGAGCATCATGAAAAGAAGATTGTAGATCAAGACTCAGAGACCCAGAGCTTGGCTTGTTCCCTGTCTGTGAGGTTTGAGATCCTGAAGTTTGAGGGAAGTTCATGGTACTTTCCTGAGGAAGGCACTATGAATGACTTTCATGCTTTCTTCTCACCTCTTTCTCAAGTATCCAATGATGTAGGAGCCAACTTGTGAGTTTAATTTCTCCTGAGGAGGAATGTAAACTGATCACAGTTGTTGAGCCACATAGGATACAACTCCTAAGTGGAAGCCTCCTAGTACTTTCCTGAGAAAGGTCCTATGGGTCTATTCACTTAGTTCCACTAGTTCAGATAGGATTTCCTAAATATCCAGTGATGTTGGAGCCTGCTTGTGAGTTTAGTTTCTCCTGAGGAGGAATGTAAACTGATCACAGTGGTTGAGCCACATAGGATATAACTCCTGAGTATACACCTCCTAGTGCTTTCCTGAGGAAGACACTATGAGTCTGCTTACTTAGCTCCCTTTCTTTGGTAAGCTTGTTTTGAAGCTTGAAGACTGGGATTGATTTCTTTTGGTTAGGTTTTGCTTTAGGGCTTTGCTTAGATTTGATCCCGATTCTGAGTTAGGGTTAGGATTAGAGCGTAGATAATTCTTTCTCAAGCATGTGTTTTGTTTGCCTGATGGCACTTCATTTCCCTTATCTGTTATTGCTTGATAGCATGTGGGTTATTTTTCAGTATGATTACTGTTATTTCATGACTGGCTTGAGGTCGAGACGAGCTTGTGGAGGCTGAAGCCCCACACACATTTCCTCCCTCACTTGCATTGCATGCATTTTACTGTTAAAGCTGAGGCTTTTGTCTGTTTTGGTGTATCATTGATATGATCCCTTAGGACTCTCATTTCCTCTGATGAGGATTTGATGATAGACTTTTAGGTTGAAACCTATGCATGACAACATCTAGGAGTTCCCTGTTCAAACCTCGACCATAGGATGAATCCATGGCATGATAACAGTAGGACTTGATAGTCTCCCTCCTAGTTGGGCCTGTTCTCTTCTCATCTCGAAGCAGTTTAAAATACAGTAATCATGAATGATTTCTTTCGTACGTTACGAGCCTTAAGCTATCTTAGGTGGGATGTTTAGTATGGTACCCTTTGGGTGACATGCGACGCATTCACTCTCAGGTCATAGTCTCTAGTGCGGTTGAGATCGCAAACACAATAAAAAACACTTCTTCCAGGAGATAACCCGTAGTTTCCCGAACTACGTTTGCTCTGATCTTTCATACCAGATGAAAGTACGTAGGCATAGGATGCGACGTCCTAGCGAGCAACATTCCCCCATCTTCACCCGTAGTTAGCCGAACTACGTAGACTCTGATTTCTCGTTCCAGACGGGAATACGTAGGCATAAAGTGCGACGCTTTGCCGAGTCATTTTTCTTTTCTTTTTCAGCCAGCCTTGATAGGAAGATAGATTATAACCAACCCGTCCAAGTAAACAAACAAGCGAGGATCCCGTCGAGTACGACGGACGTGAGGGGTGCTAATACCTTCCCCTTGCGTAACCGACTCCCGAACCCAGACAATGGTTGCGACGACCTTGTCTTACCCTTTTTCGTCAGGTTTTTCCGATCGTTTCCTTTCCCGCTCTGAGGGATAAATAACGAAAGGTGGCGACTCTTCTGTCATGCCGGCACCTTATTTTCGCGCAAGCGACATAAGCGTTTCAGCCTATCAGGTAAGTTGGAAGCTACTGTTTCGATTTGCTCCGAATTTTTTTCAGAAAATCCGAAATTTTTGTAAAGATTTATTCTGATTTGATTTGATTTTTAGTTATATTTTCATAATTTTTAGATTTAATTTTATTCGGTTTTCTATTTTTCCATTCTTTTTCTTAACAAGGACATTGTTGGTATTTTTCTAATTGTTGCTGCATTATCGAATTTGTTCTTTGTTGATTTTCCTATTAAATTTAATATGACAAATCAAAGAACTCCTAGAGAACTTGTTGCCGATGATATGAATTATAATGTTTTATGTACGGAATATCTTGTTGTTACTGTACCTTTCGAATTGGAATCTGGTTTAATACACTTGTTGCCAAGGTTTAATGGACTTGTAGGCGAGGATCCGAATAAGCATATGAATGAATTCCAAATTATGTGCCCTACACCTTCTGAACCTTCATTAGAGGATCTTGTCAAGAAAATAGCTATAAATGAGCTCCAATTCCAACAACGAACATAATCCTTTCAACAACGGACAAAATCCTCCATCCTAGCCTTGCAAACACAAATTGGACAACTTGCCACTATAGTGAATGCCATGTAAGAAGTTCAAGAATCGAACCAACTACCGGCCCAAACAGTAGTGAATCCAAAAGAGTTACTATCTGATTTAGTTGATGATACTTATCCTGAGTTGGTGTCTGATCTTCCATCTTTATTAGATTATGATGATACTTACTCTTGTGATTCATGTACCGACACTAACATTTGCTCTGTTTGTGCTGAGATTAATGCTGCCATGCAGGGTAATGTTTTTCATGCAGATGAAGTTGTTTATATAGCTGAAACTCTTGACATCACGGCTGCCCCAACCTCACCATCCATTGAACAACCTCCCCCCTTGGAGCTTAAACCACTTCATAACAATCTGAATTATACTTATTTAGATATGGATAAAAAGCTTCCAGTTATAATTTCTTCTAACCTTTATTTTAATGAAGATAATAAACTTTTGCAGGTTTTGAAGAAACATAAGAAGGGAATTGGATGGACTTCGATGGAAGATAAAAGGAAATTAATGAGGCAGCCCTTTAATCCTCTAATTCTTGATGTTATGAAAAAAGCAATCACATTCATGTGCCAATGCAACACTTTTATTTATCGAAGATTCTTCTTTGATCCTGGAATAAAAGGAGAAGACACTAATAAATATTTCAAGGTCAATGGATGTTACCCAAAGCTACTGTATGAGATCCCCACTTTGGAAGAGGAGACTGCAAGAAATCTCTCTTTGGGAAAGAATGCCTATGCGATCACTTATCCACCTTGACTCCTCGGGTGTGTTCCTTCCTTTTTCTCACTCTTATTTTATATTTATGTTCTTTCATTGAGGATAATGTATGCTTTAAGTGTGGGGGAGGGAACCATTTACTTTGTTTTATTTCTTTCAATTTTATTTATTTTGTTTTGTTTTCATTTTAAAAAAATTGTTTACTTAAAAAAACACAATGCATTTTTTGAATTTTTTGGGCTATAGATCAATTTGAGGTCAGATTGTGGAGACTTGGGAACAGTTCATAAGATCGGTATCGTTTTAACACCTTGAGTCTCCCAAATATGGAAATCAATTTAGATACTTGTTATGACTTAGTCTTGAGTTCTCGTCCTTTAATAGCTCTTAAGTAGTTTATGTAGCAGTCAGCACCATCTAAAAATCACATGCTAAGTAATTGAGTTGATGCAAATAAGTGAATGATCCCGTGCTTAATAAGAAGGAAAAAAAAGAAGAAAAAAAAGAGAAAAAGAAAAAGACAAAAAGTGAAGAAAAAAAAGACAAAGAAAAATGTCTAATTATAAATTGTTGAGAAAAAAATATGGATCATAGTCACTAACAAGCTTAGTTACCATGTGTGTGAATAGATAAAGGGCTTAATGTGATTGCACTAGAATGAAAGAGAGCAAAAAAGAAGGATGAGTAAGTTAGACTTAGGCATAACAACATGATTTGGATTGGTTTGTATAGGAGGGAGTCTTATGACCGCAAAATTGCGGCTTTGTATTCTTACGATATCCTTAGTATGAAAAAGTAGTACCTATCAATGCAATCTTGACCAAAGAGGAGTTCACAACCTAGATTGAGTATCTGAATGTTTTTGTGTTTCATGAGTTTTGACAATACTTTGCTCGGAGTGCAAAGGTTCAAGTGTGGGGGAATTTGATCAGTGCAATTTAATACACCTTCCTCTATGTTAGACTTAGGCATTTCTACAGTTTAATTTGTTTAATTTCCTATTTTATAATGTTTTTAAAATTTATTTCATTTTAAGCTTTATTTAATTTTCGTTTGTTATTTTTCAGCATTAGCAGCTTTTAGTAAAAAATTCATAACTGGAGCTACAGGAATCGGATCGAGGCGTTCTACCAGTCGTTGGAAAGCTAAGAAAAAGATCTACAATTTTCATGTTGCACAAAGGAGCTGATTCGGATTGCTTGAGTCTCGAATAATTCATTGAAGTTTCTGACTTGTGATAATGTAGTTTTCCTTGTGGGCCTAATTTAGGTTTCTGGCCCAGTTATTTTCTATTTAAGGTTGCTGCTGTAATGCAAAACATTCACCCAGATTATTTTCCAAATTTCCTTTTGATTTATTATTTTCATGGAGAACTAATCCTAAGGGAAAATCCGCCGGTTTCGAACCCGTAATTCTTTGAGGTTTATTCAATTTAAATTGTGCATTATTTTTTTTAATCTCGTTCCAAATTATCTTATAATTTCCTTTGCTTAATTCGTTATTATAAGATAAATTGGATTTAATTTGGTCGATCAATATTTCTTAACTCAATCGCGGATTAACTTAGTTTTTTCGTTAATTTGCGCAATCTTTAACCGTCTGCTTAATTCGGTAATTAGGAATAGAAGTCGTGCGGTATTGTCGATGCTTGTTCGTCAATATTGCAATCGAATAGGGATTGAACCCTTTTGAAAATATTAAATTTTAATAACAGATGATAAGTTGGGAGTCAAACCGGTGGATTTACATGCTTTTAATCACTTATTTCAAAACCAATTATTTCTGCCTTTTTCTTTATTAATCGAATTTCTAATCAAACAACCCCCCCCCCCAATTCGTCTCAATTGGCTACTTTAAATAAGAATCCTTTTGAATCGACATCCGAGTTACCGTCGCTTTACTATGTTTTTCAAACCGCTCGATTTTGATCCGTGCGCGACTGCGGATCAATCACGCATGGCTCTGAAGCGTCAGCAACAAAGAATTTCTGAAGAGCAAAGATCTGCTATTATCTGAAGCGTTCCTATGGAAGAAGCTTACTCTGATTAGAAGAAAATGAAATTTCATCAGAGGATCTGATACAAGAAAAGCAGAGTTGCAACTTCACTGTTAGAAGAATCTATTATGGAAATTAGTGAAATCTAGTATCTGAACCATATCAGTCTCCAACCCTCTGAAGAAACACTTCTGGGCTTGATGTCATTATTTGAGCTAACATCTGTTGATGAATCTCCTCTGGACAAAGACTGAATATTGATGACAAGAAGAACATAACACTAATAATCATGGTTAGAAAGTCTGATATAGAGAATCTCTCCAGAAGATAAAGTAGGAGCTTTGGAGTTTTCTGAAGACAAATCAGAAAGGAAAGAAGTATCTAACGTTTTAGCTCTTCACAATCAAATACAGATATTGAAGAAAGAACAAACTTCAAAATAAATGTATGTATTCATGAATGATGAAAGCATTCTATACATTAGTTGGAATGATTACTCAGAACCGAAGGCAATTAGTATCTATCATGATGCATATTGATTCTAGAAGTCCAAAAGCTACCAAGTACTCAAAATTGAAGCACTGTCGTTGGAATTCAATTCATGATTGATTTGATAACAAGCTTGGAATCAGAAACCAAAGGCGGATTAGCAGAAGAAGAAGAAGTTACCATCAGATAAACTGATACTGGTTGATAAGAACAAGATTGTCATTCAAATCGTTTCAAGAAATACATATTGGTTTGATGACAGTTTGTGATGAACAATTGCGCCTATTCAGAGAATAAATTCTTAGGATGCAAGAAGTCAACAAGTTTCCTCAACACATAACCTTTTTGAAGATTATGCTTATACTGAGAAACTAGCGACCATATGGAAACAAGTCATTTGGAAAATAAAGAGGCGTGATCATTTGTAAATACAAAAGATGGATGATCAGAAAATGAAGACCAAAGAAAGAATCTGGAATTCATAACTATTGATTAAGATGAAACAAACATCAGAGGAGATGTGTTTCTATCCAGATGAAAGGAAGCTGAAGAAGTCATTATGATTCATATGAAGACTACAGCAGAATGAAGAAAGATAAAAGTCAGAATGGAAAGCACTCAGATAAAGAATCACTGTGAAGATCTTTGAATCTCAAAGAATAATCATGATTAATAATCAATAACTACATAGAGATGCTGAAGAAACGAGAATTCTAGCAGAGGAAGATTCCAGAAAAGAAATTGCCAGATTGACATGAAAAGCTGAAGATGCTGAGAAGGTTAAACAAGTTGCTATAGTTGGTTCTTCTTCTGAAACTGTTGTTGTACGTTCAGAATGTGCCATTAGTGAGATTCGAGGAGATCAACAAGCTATGAAGGAAGAACAACAAGTTTTCAGAGAAAGCTCTGATGAACATAAACTTGTCAATAACTCTCTTTAGAGCATGCTTAAACAAACTCTGGTAAAGATGTCAACCTCTAAGTTTTAGGCTCTTTGTTTTTTATCTTGTTATTTAATGAAAATTCACCTTTTTGATGATGTCAAAAAGGGGAAGAAATAAAATATGATTTTGATATAACCTAAAGAGAATGTAAAACATCAACTCAGATATAAACTGCGTTTACTACTAACCATGTGTTTGATGTCTTACCGAGGAACTCTGAACAAGTTCACTAGGCATTCTTTGAACAGGTCAAATGAAAGAACTCTGAGTTCAAACGATATGGTTGTTCATATAATCGAAGTTATACACTTCGTGAACATATATTCAGAATCAGATGGACCCAATATTGTTCAGAGGTTGAAATATCTCTGAAAGTTAAAGTCATCTGGAATCATAATGTTCAAAAGATGTAAACTGTCTGTAAATATGATAATTAGAGCATAAGAATCAGAACTCTTCATAAAAGCAAGAATTGGTATCAGAATCAGAAGACTGTATCAAGTTATGAAGATCTTACTATCTGACCTATTATAGCCAGGGGGAGTTCACCCAAAAAGGTTCACAAGCCAGAATATTTGATTTTCACCCAGTCTAAAACTCAGGGGGAGTTTCTCATCTGAGAAACTAATTCTGCTTCTGATAAATAGTGTGGCTAAGTTATTAGAAAAGAATTGTTTCGTCTCTGTGCTATAGTTGTTCTGATGAACAATAGCAAGTGCTTTAGAAGGATCTGAAGTTATATGGGTCTAATACAATGTCTAAAGAAAACAAGTTCTAAAGATATAAAGATGGAAGTTCTGTTGAACAAGTCCAGATGCTAAAGACTTATGCTCTTTTAGATTGTAGGGAAGTATTCTTTCTCTTCTATTTGTTTTGCTCTATCAAAATTTCTATTTTGTGAGTCTTGGGATCAGAGAAAGGCTCTGAACAAGAAAAAATGAATTTTTGAGGGTAACACATTCAGGGGGAGCTGTTGCTTGAAACTCTGAATATATTATGCTTGGTGTTTACCCTATATAAAATATTCTATCAAAATACATGTTTTTGTCATCATCAAAAAGAGGGAGATTGTAAGAACAAGAATTGTCTCTGCAAGATTATCTCTATGTTTTGATGATAACAATTAAGTATTTGTGAAAGAACCATTTTATGTTCTAATGTTTGTTATGTGTAGATCACGTTAATTATAGATATCAGATCAAACAAATAATATTAAGATGTGCATTTAATACAATATGAGAGTTACTATGTGTGACGTGTCATAAAGCGCTTATTGAAGAAGCAAGTTTGCATCTGTATCTGATCACGATCAGAAAGATCCAAGGATGATGTATATTGCTGTTGCAATGCTCATGTGGATTCTGCTCTGAGAAGTGCATCTGATCTAAAAGCAAACAAAGCATATTGAAGAAGCAAGTTTGCCTCTGTATCTGATCACGATCAGTATGATCCAAGGATGCTGGATATTGCGGTTGCAATGCTCCTGTGGATTCTGCTCTAAGATGTGTATCTGATCTGGAAGCTAACAACGTATCTGAGATATAGTCCTCTGAAGAACCAAGCTTTATAGACTCTAATGACTTGAAGCTCCGAAGGTTGTAGGCTCTGAAGACCAAGTGCAGAAAGACTCTGAAGACTTAAGGGTTCTGAAGATCAAGACTCTAAAGACTCTGAAGATATAATCCTCTGAAGAACTACGTGCTGAAGACTCTGATGACTTGAAGCTCTGAAGGCTGAAGGCTCTGAAGACCAAGTGCAGAAAGACTCTGAAGACTAGATTCTGAAGTTGAAGATTATATAGCTTCACCCAGACAAAGACATGTTAATCAGATAAGTTGTTGCTATCCACTCTGATAAACAAGGTGCTGAAGTCTAACGACTCTGATGTTATCATGCTATCATACCAAAGTAGTTTCTGAACTACTAATCAGATATATCATCAGAAGAACCAAAGTCAGAAGCTGATCTGTCCAAGCTGATAAATGAAGATCACATCATTTGTGGATAAGAGCTGTCTCCCACAGTGATATATTAACGTCACAAGAAAAGGACAAAGAAAGTGATGTCAATGTACTATCCAACACGTGCTTATTCTATCCGTTGGGAAATGACCGTTGGAATTTGAAAGGACATCTCTACCCTCACAACGACTCTTTTGGATGAACTATAAAAGAAGAACATTTGATTCATTCAAATGTTAGCAACGTAGCTAGTTGACAAGCATGTTAGCAAGCTAGTTGATTAACAAGAAAAGCTTTATGCTGAGAAGCCTCAGTGCTCACATAAGAAAGCTTTTAAGCAATATGGAAACTAATGTTTTAATAATCTCTTTGAGATTTATCTTTAAATAGTTTCTGTATTAGAAAGCAAGACAACTCAATACTTGCTATGTACTTTAATTAGGAGTAATCTACTTGATAAGAAGCACTCATGTAATCTCCGACAACACAAATTCAATTTAGAATTGGTGGTTCCTCAAGTAATCAAGTGAAGATCAGAATACTTGAGAAGACGAGTGGTTGCTGTCATAGTGATTAAAATCCTAACAGGAGATCTTGAGGGATCAGATTCTGTTAGCTCAATGAACGTTATATCTGAAAGGATCACTGAATGTGTCATTGTCTGATTGTTAGTCACCAGCAGTTTGCTTGTGCATCTGTAATCAGTTTGGTTATAGTGGATTAAGTCCTTGATTGAGAAAGGCAAAATCACCTTGGAAACGTGGACTGGATTAGCTTGAGAGTTGCTCAAGTGAACCAGGATATATCATGTGTTATTTACTTGTATTATGCTTTATCATTTATGCTTCCACAATGCATCTTATAGAATCACGTAAAGCAACAAGTGAAGAGGCGAAAATGTTTATTGAGGTGAAAACCCAATTCAAACCCCCCCTTCTTGTGTTTTTCTCACACCTTCATATTTTTCAATATTCTGTGTTAACAATTTAATTAAAAAAATATTTTCACCTCGATTTTTATAGAATCAGAGGGGACAACTTAGCGTGATAATTTTAGATATTGGTCACCGTCCTTAAACAAATCTTTGTTGTTCATTTCATGATTATCAATGCTCAAGACACTACCATTAGTGATCTTCGTGATACCTAAAAAATTTCCATTATGAAAGCTTTCTGATATCTATAATTGATAAAGAAACGTCATGAAGTGATATATACTATCTATATCCACCACTTTAACTTTTGCCATTAGCAGAAAATTATCTGGTTTTAAGGTTTGTGTTTTTAGATATTCATTTGAGCAGAACATCATTTATTTTTATATTTTTTTTCTAACCCTTTTATTGTTTTATATCAGAAACAAATACTTGCAAGGTAAAACATTTGACTTTGCCCAAATATTAAGGAGTCGAAGATCTAACATATGATCTTCAAGGATAAATTAACTTTTATTTTAATATTATGTGTAAACAATATAATATTCTGAATAAATATTGAAGTTCGTAAACAAATTATTTGTATTTATTTTCTGTGTAAACAATGTAACGAATTTCAATTAAAAAACAATCTATCTTACTCATTGGTTTAATTGTAAGTCGAGATATGTGAGGTTAGTTTTGTAAATAATAAAAATGCAATTGTTGGGGTTCGAACTCATGTGCAAATTAATTTACCCCTCAGCGTTTAAATAACCAAGGTTATAAGTTGTTACTTTTCATGACGACGTCCGTTACCTTGCTACTACAGCTGAGGTAAAATGCATATCACGTCTGATGTTAAAAGCATTTTTTTTAGTAGTGAAAGTTGAAACTAACATATAACCATAATTAATGGTCTGTGATAAAGTAGCGTGTGGTAGTAAGTGAATTACTTACCACCACTGGCTATTGGTTGTGGTAATGAACTGGAAATCATGTTACATGTCATCATGGTTGTAATAACTAACCGTAGTAAAAAATTAAATGATCCTGGGATTGATACTGAACAATGTAACACCCCAATTTTTGAAATTATTTTATTTTATTAGTCAATATATACTTATATAATTTAGTGGTGTGGTGTGTGTATTTTGTGGGATTATTTGAGGTGAGATTGAATTTATACTATTTATCGTTATTTTTGTATTAATTAAAATAATAAAAATTTGGATAAAATATAAAATGGTGAGATATATGGTTAAAATTAGAATAATAAAATAAGTGGGTTTAAAGAAGAAAAAAATAGAAATTATGGAAATTGAGAAGGTGGAGTGAATTAGTAATAAATAAGGGAATGAGTGGAGTTATTGAAAAATAAAAATAAACTAAATTTTCATGATAAGGATTGAGGGAAAAAGAAATCATTATGTGAAATTGGGAGAAGAGACAAGAAAGGAGAACGAAAACTCTAGGAGAGCTAGAGGAAGAAGAGAGAATTGTCATTGTCAAGTTTGGAGTTTTTCCGTAAATTCAGACAAGGGTGATTATTCAATTATAAGTGTGTTTTTCATAAAGGATAGAGATGGATCCTCATCCTCTCATTGTTGATTGTGCCATCCTCCATTGTTGAGGTTTAAGAATTATATAACCTTTACAATTGATTTGATGTATTATTGATTCCATATATTCTAATTATGATATGCGTTGTCATGATGGGAATTGTGTGATTGAATGTCAGAAAACATTAGAGATGATGATGTTTATAAGTTGATGTTAGGTGTTGACGAAATTCATGATGAATTGATATGATGAGGTTAGTTTTGATGTTGTAATGTGTTAATTTCCCTTTGATTCATGTACCCTTAGTTATGATATATTTTGGGATTGTTAGAAGTTAAAATTTAGAATTTGGGGTCTGATGCAAGTATCCAAAAAATTTGTGAGTAAGTCATCTAGATGTTGGTTGGAAAAAAGAGACACAAATGAAAAAAATTGGCTTTACAACTTTTTTATGACAATGTGAGAATCCAAAATTTAAATTAATGTGCTTGGTTTTTGGAAGTAACTTGTACAAACACTACTACAAATTACATATTTCACAAGGTTGAAACTGACATATAACCACGATTAATGGTCTGTGGTAAAGTAACGTGTAGTGATAAGTGGATTACTTACAACCACAGACTATTGGTCGTGGTATTGAACTGGAAATCGTGTTACATATCATCATGGTTGTAATAAACAACCATAGTGAACAACTAAAAGATCCTGGTTTGATACCGAACAATGTAACATCCTAGTCTTAGAATATATTTTATTTTATTGAGTCAATATATACTTATATAATTTATTGGTGTGGTATGTGTATTTTGTGGGATTATTTGAGGTAAGATTGAATTTACACTATTTATCGCTATTTTTGTATCAATTAAAAAATGGAAATTTGGATAAAATATAAAATAATGAGATATGAGATGGAAAATAGAATAATAAAATAAGTGGGTTTAAGGAGAAAAAAGAAATTATGGGAATTGGAGAGGTGGAGTGAATTAGTAAGAAATAAGGGAATGAGTGAAGTTATTAAAAAATAAAAATAAACTAAATTTTTATTAGAAGGATCGAGGGAAAAAGAAATCAGTAAGTGAAATTGGGAGAAGAGACAAGAAAGGAGAACAAAAACCTTAGGAGAGCTAGAGAAAGAAGAGAGAATTGTCATTCCCATGTTTGGAGCTTTTCCGCAAATTCCGATAAGGGGGTTATTCATTTATGAGTGTGTTTTTCATAAAGGAAATAGAGAGATCATCATCCTCTTTATTCTTTGATTGTGCTATCCTCCATTGCCGAGGTTTAAGAATTGTATGAGGTTTATGCAAAACCTCTAAAATTGATTTGATGCATTATTAGGAGACTAGCCGAAAAATGTCCATTCAGATGATTCATTGCGCTATACTTCTAAAGAATCACACAACCAGTGCTATAAATACCAATGTTGGAAATTCACCAAAATCTATGGAGAATTTCGCCGCACAAATGATAATGAAAGAGGAAACGAAAAGATGAATTGAAGAAGAAAAGAAATTAAGGTTTTTAAGAAAAGAGGGACAGTATGAATATTTCTGCAGAGTTTCTCTCTGCACTTTAAACTGAATTTTTTTTATACAAATATGCAACTGCATTTTCTCTTATTTTTAACCATAGGGGTTGCTTCCTATTTATAGGTTGAGTTTGTTTGCTCACTAAGAAAAACTCTAACTAACCTAATTCAGCTAAAATTATAAAATAAGCCTAAATCGAAATCTCTATCAAACAACATGCTTCAACATTTTGATATAAACGTTTCAACATTTTCTTACCCCTATCAAGCAACCTACTTCAACCCAAGAAATTACAATTCTATATTAATAACATGCTTTTAGTTAAAAGACTAATGCATAATTTGCCAAGCATAAGTAAATTAACCGACAATATATGTATGTCTTCAATCAAACATAAGTGATATAAGACTATTAGTAAAAAAGGATAAGGTTTTAGTGACGTTCATGCGGCAAAATTACCGTGCCGTTGTCTCATTCTCTCCATCTTTCTTATTTTGCAATTTCTTTCATATTCTTATTATTTATGTTTTTTTCTACCAAAAACATCATTATTTATGATTTATATTTAATCTCAAAACTTTATTTATTTATTTGAGTACTCTTTAAAATAAATAAATTGACATAGATTTAATTTGTTAAACTCATCTATGACAAATCATTGCCATATAACATAAATATATAACAATTAAACCCATCGTGTGAAGGGTTTAAACGGCGACTACGCCGCCGGTGACAAGCTTTCCGCCCAGGACAATAAGATGACTTCTACTGCAATCACCACTCTCTTCATCTTCTCCGAATTCCGATCCAAATTCCCCAATTCGCTTCTTCTTCCACGGATTCATACCCGCAACAAACCCCTATCACTTTTTCTTCAACCATCCAAATCCCGCGCAACCCATTTCTCACTCTGCTCTTGTTCCCGCACCCCAATCAAACCCTCTTCAAGTTTCTCACCTCAAATTAGTTTAACCAAATTTATTTCACAAAAGATAGCATGTTTTCTTATTGGGTCGTTTATCTTCATCGGTTACTTCAGCAAAAGACCCGCTTTTGCAGTTGCGGTACCTTCTCTCAGTTCTGCTGAAACGTTGGAGGAGAAGATTTTGGAGAAGGATCCTAGAAATGTTGAGGCTCTCAAGGTGACCGTGTATGGGAAAATTAGGAGAGGGAAGTGTAATGAAGCTGAGAAGTTTGTGAAGAGGTTGATTGATAAGGAACCAAATGAAGTTGAGTGGAGGCTTTTGCTTGCACTGTGTTATGAGACAATGGGGTACTTGAGTAAGGCTACGGGATTGTATTTGGAAATCTTGGAGAATAGGCCTCTTCTTGTTAGAGCTCTGCATGTAATGTTTCTCAGTCTATATGTCTCTTTTTGTTTTGATGCAATTTTGAATGTGATTGAAAAGTTTGGTGTGAAATTGAATGCTTTGTTTAGGTTAGATAGGTTTTGACAGTGATGGATTAGAAATTTAGATTTGTTATTTGAATGTTGATAGTTATTGACTTATGTGTGTTTGGATTGAGATATCTATTGGCATAAACACTTGTGAGAATGTTTGAGAGGGTTTATGGAAATAGCTTATAACATGTCCATAAGTTGTTTATAACTAGTTTTCACAAGTTTCTCTACGAATAACTTATGAAAACAATATATAGCTTATATGAAAACAGTTTATGTAAGAACTAACTCAACACATGAATTGTTAGTATCTAGTGAGATTCAAACCGGAGACTTTGAGATGAGCGCTCTCAGGTCCTAAGTCTAAGTCTTCACCAACAGGCCAATCTCTGGGGTTTATTTTCATTTTATTATGTTAAGTATAATGTTATTATTATTCGTACTATTTATGCAAGAAATGTATATTCGTCATTCCCCTTGTTTCAACTAAGCTTGTGTAGCTCTTCTTTTAACAAAGGTTCTTGGTATCTTATTTGAGTGCCATGAATAGCATTGATGTTTTCTAATACATATTTCAGATTGAAGATTTTTTGTTTTGTTTAGGCCTTGTTATTTGTTGTATGCATTCTTTGAAAAATATCTTTCATTTTAATTTAGTTCCAGATGTAAAAGCAGCTTGCTAGATGCTTATTTGACTGCATTTTGTGGTGATATATTAAAAAAAAATAATGAAATTACAATTTCATATCATGAAATCAAGTTACCGCGACACTTCATTTGTTTGTCGTGCTTGTTCATTTACGACTGAGTTGACTGATACTCTCTTTTCAACAGGGTCTGGCTATGGTGATGCACAAAAACAACGAAGGTCCCGCCGTATTTGAAACGCTGAACAAGGCTCTAGAGTTAGCTATTAGTGAAAACAAAGTTACCGAGGAGAGAAATATAAGAATCTTAACTGCACAAATGCTTGTTGTACAGGTGAATTGCCGATACACCAGTTCGGAATAAAGCATAAACAATATGTCAAGATTTGATAATCATTTGTAAAAACATAACATTTGTGTGTTTTGTAGGGTGAATTGGAGGAGGGCTTAAAAAGATGTCAAGATTTGATCGATCAAAATCCTCGCGATTTTAGACCTTATCTTTGCCAGGTGAGTTTTGTATGCAAATTATTCTTCCATTCATGAACTGTATATTGATTTATTATAAGAACATTATTTCAGGGAATAATATACAGTCTTCTGGATAAGAAGGAGGAAGCTGCAAAACAGTTTGAAACATATCAAGCTCTTGTGCCTCAAGAGTTTCCTCAGAAGGGATTTCTTGATGATATCACGTTAGCAGCAAAAGGAACATCTCAAGTACAGTTTCAGAAGGAATTCAGAAATCAGTTTTCTAACCAAAAATAGGGAAAGGAAAAATATAGTATGTTATGAACAATTTTATAGCTTTTTTTTTTTATCAAAACAATTTTATAGCTTATGAATAATTTTATTAAATTGGTTTAATTACAGTTTTAAGCACATTATTTATGAATAATTAGTTCATTAAAAACTTAAATTAGAATATGCGTAATACTAATATTTTATTTCTCTGATAAAACTTTCAAATTGAGAAAAAAAAAAGAAGAAAAAAAATTCATTCTCAATAATTATATTAAACAAAGTATATGTATTTGGTTCTTTCTCTATTTTTATTTTTGGCAAAATGTTTTATCTCTATTTAACCATCCCACTTCCTGTAAATTATTATGAAAGAAACTACAATTAGAAAATTAACAAAAAGTTACATAACTATCCAACTTTTAGAATAGCACACTTTATTTAGACTTTGTAACTGAAAACATCTAAGCAAAAGCCATATTTGGTTAAAACTTTGTTGCACTTCTAGTTGTAACAAGTTACTTTTGTTATAAACACTTAAATATTGATTCATAAACCTCTTACATTCAGTTTCACCTCTGTCACCTTCAATATATTTTAGCACTTTTGATTTGGTAAGATTAAAAAAAAAGCACTTCAGCTCAAAGCCATGGCTAGAACTGAATTATCCATAAAAGCACTTTGTTTAATACTTTTTGTAGCTTATGGCAACCTAAAATGTGTCCATGGAGCTGAGTCCATACCAGGTCTTGGTATCAATTGGGGTGCTCTTGCATCACACCCTATGGATCCTCACATTGTTGCAAATATGTTGAAGGACAATGGAATCCAAAAGGTCAAACTTTTTGATGCAGATTCTTGGGTCGTTAGCGCTTTTTCGGGTACGGGAATTGAAGTTATGGTTGGAATTCCAAATGATCAATTGAGTAAATTTGCGAGAAGTAGTTCCGATGCAGAAGATTGGGTAAAAAAAAATGTCACCAAACATCTTTATAACGGAGGCGTTAATATCAGGTGTGTGTACGTGCTCCGTACAGATTCTCTTATTACATTATATTTCTAACCATTAAAATTTATGTTTCTTTAAATTATAAAGTTAAATTTTTACCACTAAACTGTTTATGTTTCTTTAAATTATAAAGTTAAATTTTTACCACTAAACTGTTTTGTTGCAGATACGTATCGGTTGGAAATGAACCGTTCTTGAAAAGTTTTAACGGTTCATACGTGCAGACAACATTCCCGGCTATGCAAAATATTCAAAAGGCCATAGATAAAGCCGGACTTAGAGATAAAATAAAGGTGACAACAGCTTTGAATGCAGATGTTTATGAGTCTAATTCAAACAAACCGTCAGACGGAGATTTTCGAGACAACATTCGTGACGTTATGAAACAAATACTTCAATTTCTTCACGATACGAATTCGCCGTTCCTTGTCAACATATACCCTTTCCTTAGTCTATATCAAAGCGGAAGTTTTCCGAAAGATTTTGCATTCTTTGATACTCAAAGTAGAACAGTTAGTGACAATAATGCACAATACACCAATGTGTTTGACGCAAATTTAGACACACTTGTTTGGGCATTAAGAAAAGCCGGTTACCACGACATGAAAATTGTTGTTGGTGAAATCGGTTGGCCAACGGATGGTAACCAAAACGCTAATCCAGATAATGCAAAAAGATTTTATCAAGGGTTTCTTAAAAAATTGGCTAATAAAGAAGGTACTCCAATTCGCCCTGGGCCAATGGAAGTGTATCTATTCTCTCTTTTCGATGAGAATCTAAAGAGTATCGAACCAGGTAATTTCGAACGTCATTGGGGAATTTTTCGCTACGACGGAAAGGCAAAGTTTCCTATAGACTTTTCTGGTAACGGACAAGAGAAATGGCCACAAGAGGCAAAGGGCGTTAGATACCAAGAACGCAAATGGTGTGTCCTAAGCGCAGAAGTTAAGAATTTGAGTTTAGTCGGGTCGGCATTAGACTATGCTTGTGCCAATGCTGATTGTACAAGTTTAGGATATGGTTGTTCATGTGACAATTTAAACCTAGCTGGCAATGCATCTTTTGCTTTTAATCAATATTTTCAAACAAGAGACCAAGGTGTTGATGCATGTATTTTCAATGGATTGGCTAGTATTGTAACAGAAGATCCATCAAAGGGAACTTGCTTGTTTCCTATAGAAATTGTGAGCAGTGGTGACATGGTGACAGCTATGAGAATTGTGGCAAGTCTTTTGATTGGATTGTCAATGTTTTTTATAACATCATGAATGAATGAATGAATGTAAGAAAAGTTATGTAGATGGTTTATGTCATGGTCATGATTGATTAATGATGAAGATATGCCATGTGTTTTGTAATTTTGTCTTTTGATTGGTTTGAAGGGATTCACACAACATTATCCCTTAATACAACTATAAAGAGATTTTTCTTTTTCATGTTGTTACTTGAAATTGAAATCCTTTTAAGTGTTATCATATTCTTATAAACTTGAATGATATTTTTCCCTAACAATAATTATAATCTTAAATTAAAGATTGTAAGAGTTTGTTTCATTATTTTTTAAGCAAATTAATTGTTTCATTATTTTTTAAGCAAATTAAAATGCAATAAAAATAACGTGAAATAGGAGTGAGATTAACATGTTAGAGTTATATTTTTATTAATGATTTTCTCAAATATTTTACAAATTGAACATGCATATTACATATTAAACAACAATATCATCATCATCACTATTCAAACATCATTATTTTTCTTGATATGTGTGATTTCAATTTTTTTTTGGCCGGTCTTAGGGTTGTTGGTGCAAAGATAGAATAATGAAAATAGGGAAATATTCTATTAAAGAGAATGACGGCAGAAGAAACAGGATTAAGAGTTACAATGATTGTCACCCTATTTATAAGCTAAAACTAGGGTTACTAGAATAAGATAAAATACTAAAATACCCTCTAACAAACTTATGGGCTTAAGAAAATAATATAATAAAATATGAATTATTACTAATACCATCCCTTAATTCATATTCCATCAAAACTTGTAACACCAATTCCATCCCTTAATCTGAGAAATTGATCAGTCTTGATAGCTTTCGTCAGAGCATCTGCCAACTGCTTCTGAGTGCTGCAGTGTACAACTTCTAACACTCCACTCTGAACTTGATGTCTCAAAAAATGATACTTGGTCTCAATATGCTTGCTTCTCCCATGCAGCACTGGGTTTCTGGCAAGGTTGATTGCAGACTTGTTGTCAATCATCAACTTCAGAGGTTTGTCTACCTTAATCTTCAGATCCTGCAACAGATTCAGAATCCACACAGCTTGGCATGCAGTAACAGCACCTGCAATGTATTCAGCTTCACAGGTTGACAACGCTACAACAGGTTGTTTCTTGGAACACCAAGAGATGGGACCTCCCAGAAATTTGAACAAGTACCCAGATGTACTTCTTCTGTCAACTCTGTCTCCACACCAATCAGAGTCTGAATAACTCAGAAGTTCTGACTCATTATTTCCTCCAGAGGGAAATAACACTCCATACTTCAGAGTTCCTTTGATATACCTCAGAATCCTGATAGCAGCTTGGTAATGGGACCACTTAGGTTTACTCATGAACCTACTAACCATCCCAACTGAGTAGCAAATATCAGGTCTGGTATTGCACAGATACCTCAGAGAACCAACCAACTGTTTGAAGGTTGTAGCATCCACATCCTTTCCTTCAGAGTCTGAATCCAGTTTCTGATTTGTATCAGAAGGTGTGACAACCATCTTACAATTCTTCAGATCAAATCTCTTCAGAAGTTCTAATTCATACTTGAGCTGATGCAAAATGATACCTTTCTCAAAATATCTGAACTCCATCCCTAGAAAGTATGTCATTTTGCCTAGATCAGTCATTTCAAATTCATTCATTAGAACCTTCTTGAACTTGGTTATCTCCTGTTCAGAACTTCCAGTCAGCAGTATATCATCAACATATAAACATACCAGAGTCATATTGCCTTCAGAAGTATGCTGAACATAGACACCGTACTCCATCTCACATTTCTGAAAGCCTTGCTTCTTGAAAAATGAATCAATCTTCTGATTCCAAGCTCTGGGCGCTTGTTTCAATCCATATAGAGCTTTGTATAATCTGTACACCATCCCTTCCTGATTCTTTTTCACAAATCCAGGAGGTTGTGACACGTAAACTTCTTCTTCTAATGGACCATTCAGAAATGCAGATTTTACATCTAAATGCATCAGAGGCCAATTCCTGTTAGCAGCTATTGCAATCACCATTCTGATTGTTTCATGTCTTGCTACAGGTGCAAACACTTCAGAATAATCCAGCCCAGGTTTCTGTAGAAATCCTCTGGCTACCAACCTTGCTTTATGTTTGCCAATTGAGCCATCTGGCTTTAACTTCTGCTTGAAAACCCATCTGACGCTGATGGCTTTCTTGTCTTTTGGAAGTTCTGTCAGCTTCCAAGTCTTGTTTCTCTCTATAGCATCAAGTTCTTCTTTCATGGCCTTCAGCCAGAGCTTCTGCTTAAGAGCCTCCTCTGTACTTATAGGTTCAGAGTCTACTAACATGGCACACTGAATAACTTCTCCTTCAGAGTCTACTTCAGTGTCTTGCAGCATGTCAAATTCTGCAAATCTTCTGGGAACGCTTCTGATTCTTTGTGGTCTCTGAACTTGTTCAGAGTCTTGAGCTTCAGAGTTTCTAGCTTCAGATGATTGACCTCCAGAGCTTTGACCATCTTCAGAGTCTGGCATATTTCCAGAGTCTGAATTGCCACCAAGATCTGGATTGCCATCAGAGTCTGAATTATCAGAGTCTGGGTCATCAGAGTCTGGGTCATCAGAGTCACCTTCATCTTCTGAGTCTTCTTCAGAGTTTGAATCAGTATCAGAGTCAGAATCAATATCAGGGTTTACTTCAACTTCAGAAATTCTTAACTCTGACCTTTCTTCAGAGGTTCTAACATCAGAATCAGATTGAGACTTATCCCAATTCCAAACTTCTGATTCCTTCACAATCACATCTCTGCTGAATTCAATTTTATTGGTTTCTGGACAATAGAGCTTGTATGCACCTGTACTGTGGTACCCTATCAGAATCATCACTTTGCTTCTATCATCCAGCTTCTGTCTTCTGGCTTCTGGAACATGTTTATAGCAAACAGAACCAAATACCTTCAGATGACTAACACTTTGCTTGTCTCCAGTCCACTTCTGCATAGGAACTATTTCCTTCAACTTCTTCGTAGGACATCTGTTGAGTACATACGTTGCAGTGGCAACAGCTTCTCCCCAGAGCTTCTGAGGAAGCTTCTTCTCCTTTAGCATGCTTCTCACCATATCAAGCAAAGTACGGTTTCTTCTTTCAGCAAGACCATTGTGTTGAGGGGTATAAGGAGCAGTAACCTCATGCTCAATTCCATTCTCCTCACAGAACTTCTGGAACTCTTTGGAGTTATACTCACCTCCACCATCAGTTCTAAGAATCTTCAACTTCTGACCACTCTGATTCTCAGCCTTCATTCTGAACTTCTTGAATTCATCAAACACCTCGTGTTTGAACTTAATAAGGGATACCCATGTCATTCTTGTGAATTCATCAACAAACAACACAAAGTATTTATTCCCTCCAATTGATGCTACTGGAAATGGACCACACACATCAGAGTGTACAACTCCCAAGGCATGTTTTGCTCTTGGAGCAACTTCTGATGCAAATGGCAATCTTGGTTGTTTTCCTTCCATGCAAACTTTGCATGACTTTTCAGGCTTCTTAATTGCAGGAATTCCATGTACCAATTTCTTTGAATTCAGATGTTGTAAGCTTCTGAAATTCAAATGACCAAATCTTCTGTGCCACAGCTCACTCTCCTTCTCAGTACTTGTTGCACTAAGACACTCTGAGTCTGCAGTTCTGACATTCACCTTGAATGTTCTATTCCTTCCCTGTTCTGACTCCATAATCAACTTCTGATTACAGTCATACAGCTTCAGAAGATTGTCCTTCATGGTAACTGAGAAACCTTTCTCAATTAATTGTCCCACACTCATCAGATTGCTTCTGATGCCAGGTACATACCACACATTCTGAATCAATGCTATTTTCCCATTGTTCAGAGTCACTCTGACATTTCCCATACCTTCTGCATTAAGATATTTGTCATCAGCACATCTGATCTTTGTTCTCTTTTCAGAGTCAAAGTCAACCAGCCATTTCTTGTTTCCAGTAAGATGATTTGAACAGCCAGTGTCCATATACCACCAGTCTGTCAGATCATCAGATTCAGAGGCCATCAATAGCACAGATTCGTCATCAGAACTTCTGGCTATATTTGCTTCTTCTGATTTCTTCTCCTTGTTTGACCAACAATCTCTAGCAAAGTGACCAAACTTCTTACAACAGTAACATTGGATCTTCTTCTTGTCATACTTCTCTTTTCCCTTCTGAGCATTCTTTTGTCTATCAGAGGTTGAGCTTTCTGACTTCTGACCACCATCAGATCTTCTCTTGGCTTCTGACTGCTTCTGATACCTCCTATCAGAAGTTGCTTTCAGAGCCTGCTGCTCTACTTCCCTTTCAGAAGTTCTCTCAGTCAAACGCAACTCTTGCGCTTCTAGACTGCTCTGCAGCTCTTCAATTCTCATGGTGCTCAGATCTTTGGAATGTTCTATTGCTACCACAATGTAATCAAATTGAGGAGTAAGGGATCTCAATACCTTCTCCATGATTGTTTCTTCAGAAAGAGTTTCTCCACACGCCTTCATCTCATTAGTGATCAGAATCACTCTGGAGATGTATTCAGAAACTTTCTCATTATTCTTCATGTTGAGATTCTCATATTGCTTTCTCAAGGACTGAAGCTTCACCTTCTTCACTGATGCGTCACCACCATAACATCTAACCAGTGTGTCCCACGCAGCCTTTGCTGTCGTTGAATCTGCAATCTTCTCAAACACATTTGCATCAACACATTGATGAATAAAGAATAATGCTTTCTGATCCTTCTTCCTTACTTCCTTCTGCGCGTTTTTCTGTTCATCTGTTGCATCTGCTGCTACTGGAACATAACCATCAGTGACAAGATCTAGAACATCTTGAGCACCAAATAGTACACGCATTTGGATCATCCAACGATTCCAGTTTTTACCGTCAAATACTGGAAGCTTGGTGTTCATGTTGCCGTTTCCGTTCATCTTCTACTTTGCACAATACACTCAGATTTCTCACACAGTGTTTCCCAACCCACAGAATAAAATTCTGATCAGATTTTGTTCAAGATTCAACACGAATCTAAGAATCAAAATCAAACACACAAGACCTCACGTTCACTCGTGTTTCCCGTGTTTCCCAATGAATCTGAACCGGAGCTCTAGATACCAATTGTTGGTGCAAAGATAGAATAATGAAAATAGGGAAATATTCTATTAAAGAGAATGACGGCAGAAGAAACAGGATTAAGAGTTACAATGATTGTCACCCTATTTATAAGCTAAAACTAGGGTTACTAGAATAAGATAAAATACTAAAATACCCTCTAACAAACTTATGGGCTTAAGAAAATAATATAATAAAATATGAATTATTACTAATAAGGGTTAGGCCATTAAAACTAGGGTCTTATTTTTTTTTATCTATATAATTTTAGTCAAATACCTTTTCTTTCTATAAAAAAAGTAAATTTTAAATTATTTTATTTATTAATTAAATAATAACATATTTTTAAAAAAGTATAATAATAATAACTATATTGGATGTTTATTGTATAATTGATTAGTTTAAAAATTAATATTGTTTTAAGTTTTTGTGGATTTTTGTGTGTAGATTTACCGTAGTTTAACCGCGGAAAATAAATAAAGGGTTTAATTGTTATGCATTGAGAGTATAAAAATATTATATATTGTCATCTAATAGAAATATATTATTCTATTATGTCATATAATAAGTTAAAAAATTTTAATATGATTTGACGGGATGAATGGTCGTCATTGGTTGAGAATGTAAAAAAAATTAACACTCTTAGTGAATTATCCTTTTTCCATAAATAAGAGCTCTATTTTTGTATTGTTTAACTATAATAATTATTTTTAGGCTCTTTTTAGACACAACTTAACCATGAAAATTTTTAGGTTATTATGTATGGCAGTCTGTTTTACACGTTATCAATAACGACTATGTTAAAAATTGTATTTATAAATAATAAAATTTTAAGTTCTCTTACATAAAAAATATTTAAAATTTAAATTTTTAAAGAACATTGATAATGTTTTTTTAATTATAATTTTTTTAAAATAATGATAAGGATGTTTAGATGTATTGATTTTTATTATCAAGTAAAAAAAATATAAAATAAAATTGATTAGAATAATCTAATAATTTTATACTTTAAAAAATATAAAATTATAATATGTTAATTTAAAATAAAAATATTTTTATCATATTAAAAAATTTAATTTAAAATTTTGTTTTAGCCTTCAAAATGTGTTGAGTCGACCTGTCTTTTTTCTTAAGCATTCCTCAAATGTTTTATAATTTATTGATGATTTTCAACTATTAAACCTAATTCTAATTTTAGAAATAAGATTCAAAAGATAATTTATCTTAAAAACATGATTCAAAGAGATTTTTACAATTCATGACAATAAAATTTGAAAATTTGGAATAGAAGACACATTTCATTTTGGCATCATAATTGGCTTGACTACAAAATTAAGGATCAGATTTAGGAACTGCATGTTGACAAATAGATTTCAAACGCAATATGGGGAGGTAAATGGTAAGATATTCGTATTTTTAGAAAATTGATTTATAAACATGTTTTAATTTAAAATTGTTGAATGTAATTAACATTCAAGTTAGTTTAGTTTTGAGTTTTATTTATATTTAAGTCTACATTTGCATTTAAATTTGAATGTATATTTAATGTATATTTGAGATTGAGTGAATCTATATAAGTCCAAAGCATGTTGAATTTGTAACATATTTTTAACACAATGTGAATTGAGAAAGTTAGTTAAAAAATCCGTTTTTTTCCTGCAACTATTCATCATCTTCATTTTTCTGCAATGTTAATAGAGGTTCATTGTTGAACTCCAACCATTGATATCTAGAGCTCTGGTTCCCTTTTCAGAGAAACACGAGTGTAATGAGATGTGTGATTGATTTCGTTTATGATCTACGTTGAATTGAAGTTTGAAAACGGAGACAATCATAGTTTTTGATTCTCAGAATTCGGGAACATGAGTGTTGGTGAGAACTGAGTGATTTGCACAAGAACGAAGATGAACGACGAAAACGGTTGCTTGAACATAAAGCTTCAAGTATTCGAAAAACATAATTGAAATCAATGGTCAATTCAGATGCGTGTATTATTTGGAGCTCAAGATGTTCTTGATTTCGTCAATGACGGTTACATGCTGGTTGTAGAAAATGCAACATAAACGCAAAGAACTGCGCAACTTGAAATGAGGAAGAAGCATCATAAGGCATTGTTTATATCCATCAGTATGTGGATACGAAGGTGTTTGATAAATTTTTTTATTCAACGACGCTGAAGGCGACATAGGATACACTAATGCGGTGGTATGGTGGTGACGCATCAATGAAGAAGGTCAAGTTGCAGTCCTTATACAAGCAATATGAAAATCTCAGCATGAAGAACAATGAAAATGTGCCTGATTACATCTCCAGAGTAATTGTGGTCACCAATGAGATGAAGTCTTACGGAGAAATACTCTCTGAATAAGTAATCATTGAAAAGGTACTGCGGTAAATTACTCCTCAGTTTGATTACATATTTATAGCCATAGAGTATTCTAAAGTCACCAACACCATAAGAATTGAAGAGCTTTAGAGTAGTATAGAGGCACAAGAGTTGCGTTAGACTGGAAGAAACTCTGAAAAATTGTTAGAATAGGCTTTGAGAGCTTAGACTCTGAAAGCTTCTTCTAGTAAGAAGAACCAGAAGCAAGCATGGCTAGAGAGCAAAAAAAAGTATAGTGGTGGGGTTCATAAGTCAGAACTCTCCAATTCTGATAAGAAACATCAGAATGTTCAAAAGGGTAAGGAGAAGTTTGACAAGAGAAAGGTCAAGTGCTACAGTTGTAACAAGTTTGGCCATTTTGCTACTGATTGCTGGTCAAACAAGGTTAGCAAAGTTGAAGAAGTCAACATAGCCAAAGGAGATTTCGATGATGAACCAGTGCTATTGATGGCATCTGAGAATGTAGGTGGATCAATCGTAGACTGGTGGTATATGGACACTAGCTGTTCAAATCACCTAATTGGAAATAAGCAATGGCTAGTTGATTTTGACTTTGGTAAACAGACTAAGATCAGATATGCTGATGATGAGTACTTGCATGCTAAATGAATAGAAAATGTCAGAGTTAAGTTGAACAATGGAAAAATTGTACTGATCAAGGATGTATGGTATATTTTGTGCACGAATAACAATCTGATGAGTGTATGTCAGCTGATTGAGAAATGTTTTTTTTACCATGGAAGACAATCTCTTGAATTTTTACGATTGTAATAAGAAGCTGATTATGCAGTCTAAACTAGGAAGAAACAGAACATTCAAGGTGGAAAGTGAGTTGTGCAACAAGAGATTGGGGTATCCGATCTACAAAAGCTTAGGGTATCCGAGTTCAAAGAATCTAGTACATGGAGTTCGTAAAATTGTGGCACCAAAGAAATCATGTGATATATGCATGAGGGACAAGCAACCAAGATTTCCATTGTCATAAGAAATGCCTCCAAGTGCAACTCATGCTTTGGGTGTGGTGAATTCTGATGTATGTGGTCCATTTTAGGTACCTTCACTTAGAGGGAACAAGTACTTTGTATAATTTGTGGAAGAGTTCACAATAATGACATGGGTAGCACTCATTAAATTCAAACATGTTTGCCGAGTTCTAAAAGTTCAAGGTGAAGGCTGAAAGTCAAAGTAGACAAAGGTTAAAGATTCTCAAAACCGATGATGGAGGTGAGTTCAAATCAACAAAGTTCAAGAAGTTCTGTGAGGAACATGGTATTAAGCATGAGGACACTGCTTCATACACTCCACATCATAATGGTCTTGCTTAAAGGAGAAATAAAACTACACTGGACATGACAAGGAGCATGTTGAAGGAGAAAAATATACATAAGAAACTGTGGGGTGAAGCAATTTCCACATCAACATATGTGCTCAACAGATGTCCAACAAAGAAGTTAAAGGAAGTAGTTCCTAATGAGAAGTGGACTGGAAGAAAGAAAAGTGTCAGCCATTTCAAGGTGTTTGGTTCAGTATGTTACAAACCTATACCAGATGTTACTAGAAGAAAATTGGATGGCAGAAGCAAATTTATGTTTCTTATAGGTTACCACATTACAAGTGCTTATAAGCTCTATTGCCCAGTCACCAACAAAGTTAAAGTCAATAGAGATTTCATAGTGAAAGAATAAAAAACATGGGATTGGAGCAAGTATCAATCCAAATCTAGTGAAGTGTCAACACTCAAGTCTGATTTTGCCTTTAAAGGTAATTCTGACTCTGAAGGAGAGTTTGAGTCTGAAAAAGACTCTGACTTTAAAAGTGAGTTTGATTCTGAAGGTGACTTTGACTCTAAAGGTGAGTATGACTCTGATGATGGATTTGATTTTGAAGGTGATCCATCCTTTGAAGGTGGTCCGCCTCTGAAGGTGGAACTTATGAAGGTGGAACTTCTGAAGGTGGAGCTTTTGAAGGTGGTCCTTCTTCTAAAGGTGGTCCTTCTTCTGTAGGTGAACTTGCATAGTTCCAAAGGCCACATAGAGTTAGACAGATACCAAGGAGACTTATACTGAGGTTAACTCTAAAGGGGAAGTCATATAGAGTGCCATAATGGTGGACTCTAAATCTCTCGGCATCAATAAGGCTCTCAATAAGAGGGTGTAGGTGAGTGCATGAAGGAATAGTTTGAGGCCATTGAAAGAAACAAAAAATGGAAATTGATTGTTCTACCTCAGAATAAGAAAGCCATTAGTGTGAGATGGGTTTTCAAGATAAAGATGAAGCCATAAGGTATGTTTTCTAAGCATAAAGCAAGGTTAGTAGCTAGAGGATTCCTACAAAAGTATGGTTTAGACTACTTTCAAGTGTTTGCACCTGTAGCTAGACATGAAACCATAAGGTTGGTTTTTGCTATAGTTGCAAATATGAATTGGCCTCTAATATATTTAGATGTAAATTCAGTTTTTCTAAATGGTCCATTGCAAGAATAAGTTTATGGGTTACAACCTCCTAAATTTATGAAAGATAATAAAGAAGGGGTGGTGTACAAGCTGCATAAAGCCTTGTATGAGCTGAAACAAGCTCCAAATGCTTAGAATCTGAAAATTGATTCATTTTTCAAGAATTTAGGATTCAAAAAATGTGAAATTGAATATGGTGTGTATGTGCAACATACTTTTGAAAGAAATGTGATTCTGGTGTGTCTTTATGTGGATGGCATACTTCCGGCAAGGAGCTTTACTTTTGAGATAAACAAGTTCAAGAAGGTGCCGATGAATGCATTTGATATGACTGACCTTGGAAATATGGTATATTTTATAGGGATGTAGACTTTACATTCTGAAAAGGGAATCATTATACACCAAATGAAGTATGAATTTGAGATGCTAAAGAGATTTTAACAAATGAATTGTAAGTCAGCACTCACACCTGCTGAGATAAATCATAAGCTGGACTCTGATTCTAATGGTGAGGATGTAGATGCTACAAACTTCAAATAATTGGTTAGCTGTCTGAGATATCTATGTAACACCAGACCTAACATCTATTATGCAGTTGGTATGACGAGTAGGTTATGAGTAAACCAAAGTTGTCACATTACCAAGATATATTCAAGATTCGGAGGTATGTAAAAGTAACTCTGAGGCATGGAATTTTGTTTCCATCTGTAGTGTCACATGCTACTGAGTTAATATGCTATTAATACTCTGAATGGTGCGGTGACAAAATGGATATAAGAACTACTACATGGTACATGTTTATGTATCTGAGAGCCCCCATTTCTCGGTGCCCTAAGAAGCAACCAATGGTTGCATTGTCAATCTATGAAGCTGAATATATAGTTGATGCTTTGTCAACTTATCAGACTATTTGGCTGATGAATTTGCTGCAAGAACTGAAGTTCAAGGTGAGTAAACCAGTCAGATTTATGATTGACAATAAATCTGCCATACGTCTTGCTAAGAAGCTAGTGATTCATGGAAGAAGCAAGCACATAGATACTAAGTACCATTTTCTGTGCGATCAGGTTCAAAATGGAGCACTTGAGGTTGTTCATGTCAACTCTTAGAAGCAACTTGCATATGTGTTGACCAAGGCAATTAAAACTGAACACTTCACCAATTTGAAGGATGAAATTAGTGTTGTTGATTTTTGAACTTGAATGTGAATTAAGGGATGGTGTTAAATGTAATTTAACATTCAAGTTAGTTTAGCTTTGAGTTTCACTTGCATGACGTTTACATTTGTATTTGAATTTGAGTTTGCATTTAATGTTCATTTGAGTTTGAGTGAATCTATATAAGCCCAAAGCAAGTTGAATTTGTAACAGATTTTTAATAGAATTCTGAATTCAGAAAGTTAGTTAGAAAATTTGTTTCTCTCTCTGAAATTATTCATCATCTTCTCCAGAACATACAAAAGCAAATTGTTTATGAGTCATCCACAATTGGGTGTGTGCCCTCTGCAAAGCTCACTTCTAAAGAGGCAACATCATTAGTTCCAAAACAACCTACTGGGGTAGGTCCACCAGAAGCTGTGATGAAGCCAAGAAGGAAGAGTATGGAGAGGTCAAGAAGAAGACGGTCCAACAAGATGTTCTACCGTACAATCGCAGAGGTAGAAGAGGAAGAGGCTGATTAGGATGAACTAGATATATATTATGAAGCTGTCATTATCACAAGGCTCGTGATGACTTAGATAGGGATCTATTATAAGATCATACAGTTCCTTATGAATAATATTTTGTAATCCTTCTGCTTCAGTTAATGAAAAAGTACTTTTTGACCAATTTATTTATTACATGCAAATGCTCTCAATAACTTCCCTTTGATTTTCTGATAAACATAAATAAAGTAAAACTGACATCAAAGCAACAATTAAACATGTTAACTATAATATTCATAGTTGTTAAAGAATCTTTAATAGGTCAGACTGTTAAATAATATTTCCAAGATTTATCATTTAAGGACTCGTAGCAGACTTACTTTCATAACCATTTAATCCTCAAAACACCAAGGTGTATTAACAGAAATAAATATGGGTTCAAAAGAGAGATTTCAGAAAGACAATCATACTGAATGTAGCAACTCAGACAAATGAAGGCAGAGCAGCAGCTGAAGGATCTACTGGCAAGCATATAACTTTAGAAGCACTCACCTCTTCAGCATCTTTTGTGAAGACACACAGAAGAAGAAGATCTTATAGATCTAGATGCAGAAATCAACTGAGAAAGGAGGCTTTGAAGTTTGCCAAGGAAGAATTGCAAGATTACTTAGATAATCTGGACATGTCAAGTGAACTTTGGGAATACCTTAGGGCCAATCTAACATACTAGAATGTCTAAATAATTTGTAATATCTTCCATTTTATTAATGATAAAAGTTTCACACATTGAGTTCTTACTCCCATTACTTTTAATTCTTTAGAACAACAATATATATATATATATATATATATATATATATATATATATATATATATATATATATATATATATATATATATATATATATATATATATATATATATATATATATATATATATATATATATATATATATATATATATATATATATATATATATATATATATATATATATATATATATATATATATATATATATATATATATATATATATATATATATATATATATATATATATATATATATATATATATATATTCAATAGTTAAAATGTACAACAACATGAACAAACTTTGAATTAATAATAAGATTTCTTAATACAAAGTTTCTAACAATTACAAAGCATAACTATGTAGAAATCTAAAATCAGAATCTTTCATAGATAATTTCAAACTTGTCTCTCCAGATTTTATAAAAATCAGCCTCTGAACTTATGATAACTCCCTGTTGAACAAGTAATTCTGAAAGAACTCGTCCATAAGAAATGAAGAAAATCTTTCCCTTGTGAAAGGAAGAAAGAGTCCTCTTCAAATAGTCAAACATAACTTGAGGAAGATCAATCTGCAAGTCTGAGTTGAGAAGTAAAAACATATCTTTTTCAATAGAGTCCACTAGGTCTAAATCCTTATCTTTAGGCAGCAGGTTTGAATTCAGAATCTGATTCCAAACAATTGCGTCAGGACGAAGATTTGATATCACTGATGTTTTAGATGGATCTAAAAAGATACGCCAAATAGGAAGATAGTGTTCCAAAATAATTTTTCTTGGGATTTCTCCAATCTCCTCACAATTGATCACATTAGCAATCACTTTAGAGATTGCTGTTATAGAAACACCAGTTACTTTAGAAAGAATAGCACACTCAGAATTCAGCTTAACAATGGAGACATTAATCCAAAACTCTTTGACAAGATCTGGATAAGTGAAACCACAAAGCATCTCAAAGTATCCATTCCAACTTTGTTCAGAAACAGTCTTCTAGAAGTTAAAGCCTGACTTAAGGAACTCGTCAAAATCCACAAAATTTTCATTTATGACAACAGTTAATTCAAAGAATAATTGACTAGGAAACTCATCTCAAGTTTGACTTGATCAACACACAACCAAAGAGAAAAGAAAAAGAAAAAGAACTGAACAAGATTCTAAAGGAATAAGAATCTTGTCAGAAGAAGGACACAAAATGATGTTGCACAAGACATGGGATAGTGACAATAAATATAAAAAGAAAACATCATTACTCAAAGGTTCTTATCCAACTGATTTCTTGAATCCACTAGATGAATATCACCTTTATGAAAATTTAAGTAATATAAAAGTTTTAAGAAAAACTTTTACTTAAATTGATTTATCAGAAGTAAATAATCCTCTTCTCAATCTCAGAATATGAAAACTTTTAGAAGCTATCATCCATCAGAATCTAGTAGATCTAGATTGAGAGAGAGATATCTTCTGTCAGTAATTAGTCTCCAAGATTCTATTCAGAACCAACACTTCCTCTTGAAATAAGAGTCATGAGTGACAGATGAGTATTAAATTGTTTCCTTTGACAACTAACAAATAGCAGTAACATCACAAAAAGTGAGGAAATTGTTTCCATAAATATAGATAAATACAACAGAGTTTCTTCTTAAATATTTTTGAAGATCCTTTTTTCCAAAAGAGATTCTCTAGAAATCTATCAGAAACTTTGCATTTATATCTACACAAATATCTCATTGAATCAAGATATAAGCCAAAAAAGAACAAGCATGCCCTATTTTTGTTATTTTCTCGGTCAGACACGTATCAGTATTCAGACTTGACCATAAAGTCTGAACACCGCTTTGAGTGGATTATGATTCAATGGTTGTTAAACCAATGACTCCACTTCTCTCACCAAACTCAACACCTTTAGCACTTGAGTCTAGGTTGTTGGCTATTCTTCCATCAAATATTGTAAACAATCTTTGATAAATGCCATGGAAGATGCCTCTGCTCCTTTCTTTGATATTTGCAGCAAATACATTTAAATAATGACACTCATATTTCTATGAGACCAAACATAAATGTCCAGACATGCTTTCCTTCGCCTTATGCTACATTCTGAAAGCAGTACCATGATTCATTCCAAAGTATCAGTCTAGAATAAATCATAATGTGAACAAGATCTTTTTCTTAGCATAATCATTAATTTCATTGTCTTAACTTAAGACTTTGAGATCTTTGATAAGCAAAGAACCATATGATGTAAGCTATCAGAGAATGACATAAAAACATTAAAGCACCATCATCTAATTGCATGCAAAACACAAAGAAGAATTGAAGGTATCTCATAGACTTGTCCTTTAATACAAATTCCACGATAACCCTCAATCAAGGAGCAATGAAGTCTCTTAAGATATCGCCTTAAAGAGCAGACTCCTTATTATCAAATATTGAAGCAAGATAGATTTGGCACAATTTCTTTCTCTTTAATACTTGGTTTTTATTTCATGACTCAGATGCTTCTTCAGAAGCACTAATAACTGGCAGAGCCAAATTACTCTTTTATCTGAATCATGCACTAATGTCATCTTTAAAAGAATATGCAATGAAGATTAACTGACATTAGGTTCTGGTGGTGTTTCTATTTGCTTTTAGATCTGGGAAATTAGTTGAAATACTATTATTTCATAAGCTTCTGAAGTTACTCTTCTATCAACAGATGTTATAGCCCATTCATCTGGTTAAGAGGTTCTTCTGACAAGAAAAATAAATCCCTCATCATCAGACATTCCAAAGAACCAAGCTTTAGGAAAGGTGATCCGTTAGATAGCTTTTCATCATCTAAATTCATTTCTTTTCTTTGAAGATTTTCAAGACAAACCAACAGAGCACAACAAATTCAAGCTGTATAACTTCTTGAATAACTGTGACCTTAGGTTTGAATCTAAACCAATCTTCTCAGAATTTTCTTGAAAGATTAGATGAAGTGTAACTAGACAAGCTTCAAAACTGATTCCCATTAATATAAGCACAAGGATTCAAACATAGTCTGAGCATTAGAAATATCAATGATGTTGACATACTCAAAAATGAGATAAAGCACCTACCATAATGAAACTACCTCTGAAGATATTCAATAAGCTTCTTCTAAGCTGGTGATAGAGACTTTCAAACAGATCATCCCTACACCATCAACTTCTACAGTAAATCCTTTTTCAAGGATATTCTATAGACCTTCAGAAACCCTTTTTTATCAAGACCAATGAGTTAAAAATATGTTTTTTTCCATCATTTAAATTAAGCGGAATTACCCTTTAAATATGGTAGGAAAAGTAGTATGATATTTTTCATGTGGAACTTGATTTCTTCTTGTAGGAGAGTCTTTAACATACATATTTTTCTTATTGGATCATTATCTGCACCACTGTCAAGTGTTATGCACAGACCAGGCTCTGATGCCAATTGAAAGTGAGAAAAGTACACAAGAAGGGGGTTTGAATTGTATTTTCTGTTTTCTTAATTTGCATTTGATCAGAGTTCAAAATTAAAACTGGTGTTCAGATTCTGGTTAATTCTTAGCAGCAGAATATTAACAAAAGCAAATAAATAATAGCAGAAGATTTATACTGGTTCCTACCTTTTTGAGAGTAGTCCAGTCCCCTGGCTTCATAAGAGATTTTCAATATAATCAAAACATGACTACAATCGCTTATGCATTTTGCATAAGACTTTTACAATTACTCACACCTAAGGTCCAAGACTTCTGCTCAAACTTCTCACTCGAGACTTCTTGCTTAGGTTCCACGAATCCAAGACTTCCTTGCTCAGGCCATCAGCCTAAGATTTTTGCTCAAGTCCCTCAGGCCTAAGACTTCTACTACAAGCCACTATGGCTGAGCCTTCTTCTCCAAGTCCCATGAAACAAGCCTTTTTTCTTGAGCCCTTTAGATTCAAGACTTACTTCTCCAGTTTCATGTACTGAGCTAACCTGCTCAAACCACACTGTTGCACCCCAAATTTTGACCCCTTAAATCTTCATCATCATTTTAGGATCATTTTCATTTGATTATTTAACCTTAACCTATTTCAAGTTTGTCCTTGTTAAGTTACAGGTGAACCAGGGTTCTGTACAGTTGGAAATCGAAGTTTCGACGGTTTAATCAGTCAATGTATTGGATTGATTCTCCATGAAACAAACCCCTACATCATCAAAGATACTCCATTGGGTCAAACATGGGTCCAATTTGAGGTTGTCACACAAAGATCAGGAACAGTGCAGTTCAAGATCCCCGATTAGGGTTTTTGATCAGGAAAAGTCAACTGTAGTTTGACTATTGATTTAAATGGTGTTCCAATGGTGGGATCATGGTCCATGAAGTTCATATAGCTTATTTAAGTCCACTCAAGAAGTTTCAAGGCCTCAAAAGACCCGGAACATCAACAGGCAACTTGGTAGTCACCGATTGATCGTTTCGTTGACCAAAAGGTCAACTCCTTGACCATAAGGAATTTGATCTCAAAGTTGAAATAAAAAATGTTTCTAATGACACATTACACCTATACATGAAGTTTCATAACCATTGGATCAAGGATTGAAGAGTAATCGAGAAATCAGGAAATTAGGGTTTTGAAAAGGGCAAGACCATAACTCCCTAACCACACATCCAAATGAGATGGTTCAAAGCTTGTTGGAAAGGTATTAGCATTTCCTACAAAAGTCTTACAGTGGTCCATGTGCAAAAAATGAGTAGATTGGGAGTTATGATCAAAATCATTACAATAGGGGAAAACACTTAATAAATTTCTAAGTTTCTGGCCTTTTTAGGCATGTTTTCAGCCAACTTTAAGGGAATTTTTGACCTAGTTCCACTTGGAATTTGAAATTTTCAAAAACATGAAAGTTGTAGAGCTCCATGAGGGCTTTCCAAAAAGTTATAGAACTCTTCCATAGCTCTTGTGAACTGAGAGTTTCAAATGGAGCAAGTTGGGCCTGAACACTAGTTTGTCAACTTTTCAAAATTCATCGTAAAATTGAATTCCAACCATATGGTTCATTTCCAATCATGAAGGAATTTCTGGAGTGGTGTGTTAATTTTATCCTTGAACCAGATGTGGAGAGAACCAAGGCAAAACTAAAAATCTCACCATAATCTCTTTGTTTATTATTATAAAGTACAAAAAGTACATGTGTAAGACGCATTGGGTTTGCTGCTGCCATGACTTGCTTCAACATCTCTATTTTGACAGCACAGTCAGCTCAAATACAGTTGGTAATGAGGTTATTAACTGGTGGAGTTAATCTCAAACCAACAAACATGAAATCACTTTTGAAATGTTAAGGTTTTCCCACCAAAATGCAAGCTTGCAACTCCAAATCCAAATCTGCCCCAAACCCCTTCATGGCCTATAAATAGAGGCTTCCTCCCACTCTATTTTTCACACCAGAGCTATCAAGAATATCACAAATACACAACTTTCTTTCTTTCTCTCTTTGCTTGAAAGTGAAGAAATTCACAAAATCACCATTTTCACCACTTTTACATTTTTCACACCAGTTCTTGTTTCCAATCCAAAAACACTTCAAAAACCACATATACAAAACTAAAATCACCATTTGAAGCTAATCCCACCATTATTTTCATCAAAAGAACCATGAACCAAAAAGTCAACTCTCAACCAAGGGAACTTTGACTTTTCATACAAAACTGAGTAATACTTTGCTCAGGCCTGTTTCAATCACTTCAATACTCCAAACACTCTTTGTTTAAGGTGTACCAACTGTCTAGAACATCAAACACCCTCTGCAACTTGTTTTTGAACCTGTCACAAAGTTCCTTTCATTTTCTTCAAGAGCAAGAAATCTGTTAAAAATCATCAAAGTTCGGCTTGGTATTGGCTGGAGCTCTTCAAGGTATTTGATCAGTGCATATTTATGCACATTCTCCTACATTTTTACTTAGGCATTTCTTTATTTTATTTTGTTTATTATTATATTTTATTATGTTTTCTTATTTTATTTTATTTTTGGTTTAATTTAATTATCGCAACTATTTTTCAGCTTTAGCAGTCTGCACGGAAACAATCATAACTGGAGTTCCGAGAATCCGTTTGAGGCGTTCTAAAAATCGCCGGAAAGCTAAGAGAGAGAGATACGACTTTCGTGTTGGAGTCGAAGTTAGATTCGGAGCTCAAAATTCCAAAATTTCGTTTCAAGTTACAGCATTAGAATTCTGTTTTAGTTTTGATCTTGTTTTGGGCCTGGGTTATGTTTTTGACCCAGTTGGGTTATGAACTGAATCCATTATTTTATTTTGAGGGGAAACCTCGTTTACAATATCATATGGACTATTCACGAAAATTTTTGTTGGAGCTTTGTATGAATTATGGAGAACTAATTCCTTCGGATTAATCTGTTGTAATCGGTTCCCGCCAACACTTTGAGGTTCTTTTAATTTCTAATAAAATCTATTTCCTTTCAATTCTTCTCTATGATATTTTGTTTGCTTAATTCGATTTATCTTAGGGATGATTGATTTATTTCGATGATTGCATGTTCTTATACTTTAATCGCGGTTGCTTAATCCGCGTATGTTTCTCGTGTTTGCTTAATTCACAGTTACTATTTTATCTGTTTGCTTAATTCAGAAATTAGGAACGTGTATCGTATAATATCAATTGCGCTTGTTGATTGTTATTATAATTGGAAAGGGGATAGAATCCGCTTAGAAATTGGGAATTATTAGGATCGATGATAAGTTGGGAAACGAAAACAATAGATTAGCCGTTTCAACTCATTACTACAATCACTTTTTCTAATCACTTATTTTTAGTTTATTTTATCTTAATCAAAACCCCCCATATTTCGTTACTGTATTTGATTATTCCTACAAGAATCCTTGTGAGACGATATTCTGAGTCACTGTCGCTGTACTGCATTTTCCTAAAATTACTCGTTTTTGATCCGCGAGCGACCGCGGAACAAATTGGCGCCGTTGCCGGGGATTCTTGTCGTTATTAATCAATTTTAGAGTCATAGGGTTAGTTAGTATCCTCGAGTCTAGAACTTAGTTTCCTCGTGGTTTCGTCCAATTCGCGTTTTACAGTCCAAATCGTAAAAAAATCTGCTTTTTGGAAAAATTGTGTCCGATCGTAAAACTGTTTTACCTACGAGAAGCAGAAAAAAAAAAAAATCCTTTTTTCTATTTTTAATGAATTTTTTACTGTTTTCATAGAGTCGAAAAAAATCGAAAAATTCTCATAATTGTTATTTTGCTTAATTAGTTTAATTTTAGTATTATTTTATTTTTTTGAAATTTAATTAATTGTTTTCCATCATTGTGTTTGAGTCTGAGTCTGAGTCTGACTATCTCCATAACTTGTTTGCTTCGGATACTGAACTTGATTTTGAAATGGCTGATAATAGAACCTTAAGACAATTAGTTGCCCCTGATGTAAATTATAATAGCTTGTGTATTGAATATGATGATGTTGCTGTTCCTTTCGAATCGGAATCTGGTTTAATACACTTGTTGTCAAGGTTTAATGGACTTGCAGGTGAGGATCCGAATAAGCATATGAATGAATTCCAAATTATGTGCTCTACACCTTCTGAACCTTCACTAGAGGACCTTGTCAAGAAAATGGCTATAAATGATCTTCAGTTTCAGCAACAAACAGATTCAAGTCTTCAAGCTTTGCAGACACAGATTGAACAGCTTGCCACTATAATGAATGCCATGCAGCAAGCTCAAGATTCAAACCAACCATCTGCCCAAACAGTAGTGAATCCAAAAGAGTTTCCTTCTAATTTAGTTGATGATACTTATTCTGAATTGTATTTTGATTTTCCATCATTAGCAGATTTTGATGATACTTACTCTTGTGATTCATGTACCGACACTAACATTTGCTCTGTTTGTGCTGAGATTAATGCTACCGTACAGAGTGATGTTTTTCATGCAGATGAAGTTGTTTATGAAGCTAAAACTCTTAACATCACGGCTGCCCCAACCTCACCATCCATTGAACAACCTCCCCCTTGGAGCTTAAACCACTTCATACCAATCTGAATTATGCTTATTCAAATATGGATAAAAAGCTTTCAGTTATAATTTCTTCTAACCTTGATTTTGATGAAGATAATAAACCGTTACAGGTTTTGAAGAAACATAAGAAGGGAATTGGATGGACCTCGATGGAAGTGGGAAGAAAAGCAGTGAAGCAACCCCTTAACCCATTGATCTCTGATGTTGTGGAAATGGATATCAAATTCACGTGCCCATTCGACACTTTTATTTATCGAAGATTCTTATTTGATCCTGGAATAAAAGGTGAAGGCACTAATACAAATTTCAAGGGCGATGGATGCTATCCAAAGTTACTCCCCACTTTGGAAGAGGAGACTGCAGGAAATCTCTCTTTGGGAAAGGATGTATATGTGATCACTTATCCACCTTGACTCGTCGGGTGTGTTCTTTCCTTTCCCTCACTCTTATTTTATATTTATGTCCATTCATTGAGGACCATGCTTGTTTTAAGTCAGGGGGAGGGAAACCTTTGCTTTATATTTTGTTTTGTTTTGTTTTTAGTTATAATAATAAAAATTAAAAAAAATGCATCTTTTTGAAAGTTCTAGGCTAAAGACTAATTTGAGATTAGTTTGCGGAGACTTGAGAAAAATTCACAAGATCGGTATCGTCTTAACATCGTAAGTCTCCTGCATATAGAAATTGATTTGAATTCTTATTATGGTTTAGCCTTGAATTTTCATTCTCTGACAGCTCTTGAGTAGTTTATTTCAGCAGTCAGCACCATCTCATACACACTCTACGCAGGGAAGCCGATGAATATGAGTGAGTGATCAAATTGAAAAGAAAAAAATAAAAAGAAGAAAAAAAGAAAAAGTTGAAAATTTTTTATTACTCGTTAGTTGGTTCAGCGGTTTCTGATGCTGAACTTGGTAGGGCGGATTACGGTCCGATCCCCCGCAACTACAATTGAGTCGGCAAAGGGTTATGCCACGTAAGTACCAGAACCCCAAATAAAAAGGATAAGAGTCACTAACCGTTCGTCTTGCTATGAGTGTGTGGAGATAACGAGCTTAATGTGATTGCGCCTGAATGAAAAAGAGCAAAAAGGAGGAAGAGTAAGTTAGGCTTCAACATAATAACATGATTCGAGTTGATTTGTATATTCAGGAGGTTTATGTCTGCACAATTGTGGATTAGTGTTCCTACGATATCCTTAGTGTGTAAGATTAGTACCTATCAATGCAAACTTAACCGAAGAAGACTGACAGCCTGAAATGAGTATCTGTTGATGTGTTTGTTCTTTCTTTGTTGTGTTTTATTTTAATTTTGCTCGGAGTGCAAAAGTTCAAGTCCGGGGGAATTTGATCAGTGCATATTTATGCACATTCTCCTACATTTTTACTTAGGCATTTCTTTATTTTATTTTGTTTGTTATTATATTTTATTATGTTTTCTTATTTTATTTTATTTTTGGTTTAATTTAATTATCGCAACTATTTTTCAGCTTTAGCAGCCTGCACGGAAACGATCATAACTGGAGTTCCGAGAATCCGTTTGAGGCGTTCTAAAAATCGCCGGAAAGCTAAGAGAGAGAGCTACGACTTTCATGTTGGAGTCGAAGTCAGATTCGGAGCTCAAAATTCCAAAATTTCGTTTCAAGTTACAGCATTAGAATTCTGTTTTAGTTTTGATCTTGTTTTGGGCCTGGGTTATGTTTTTGACCCAGTTGGGTTATGAACTGAATCCATTATTTTATTTTGAGGGGAAACCTCGTTTACAGTATCCTATGGACTATTCACGAAAATATTTGTTGGAGCTTTGTATGAATTATGGAGAACTAATTCCTTCGGATTAATCTGTTGTAATCGGTTCTCGCCAACACTTTGAGGTTCTTTTAATTTCCAATAAAATCTATTTCCTTTTAATTCTTCTCTATGATATTTTGTTTGCTTAATTTGATTTATCTTAGGGATGATTGATTTATTTCGATGATTGCATGTTCTTATACTTTAATCGCGTTTGCTTAATCCGCGTATGTTTCTCGTGTTTGCTTAATTCACGGTTACTATTTTATCTGTTTGCTTAATTCAGAAATTAGGAACGTGTATCGTATATTATCAATTGCACTTGTTGATTGTTATTATAATTGGAAAGGGGATAGAATCCGCTTAGAAATTGGGAATTATTAGGATCGTTGATAAGTTGGGAAACGAAAACAGTAGATTAGCCGTTTCAACTCATTACTACAATCACTTTTTCTAATCACTTATTTTTAGTTTATTTTATCTTAATCAAAACCCCCCATATTTCGTTACTGTAATTGATTATTCCTACAAGAATCCTTGTGAGACGATATTCCGAGTCACTGTCGCTGTACTGCATTTTCCTAAAATTACTCGTTTTTGATCCGCGAGCGACCGCGGATCAAATTGGCGCCGTTGCCGGGGATTCTTGTCGTTATTAATCAATTTTAGAGTCATAGGGTTAGTTAGTATCCTCGAGTCTAGACCTTAGTTTCTTCGTGGTTTCGTCCAATTCGCGTTTTACAGTCCAAATCGTAAAAAAATCTGTTTTTGGAAAAATTGTGTCCGATCGTAAAACTGTTTTACCTACGAGAAGCAGAAAAAAAAATCCTTTTTTCTATTTTTAATGAATTTTTTACTGTTTTCATAGAGTCGAAAAAAATCGAAAAATTCTCATAATTTTTATTTTGCTTAATTAGTTTAATTTTGGTATTATTTTATTTTTTTGAAATTTAATTAATTATTTTCCATCATTGTGTTTGAGTCTGAGTCTGAGTCTGACTATCTGCATAACTTGTTTGCTTCGGATACTGAACTTGATTTTGAAATGGCTGATAATAGAACCTTAAGACAATTAGTTGCCCCTGATGTAAATTATAATAGCTTGTGTATTGAATATGATGATGTTGCTGTTCCTTTCGAATCGGAATCTGGTTTAATACACTTGTTGTCAAGGTTTAATGGACTTGCAGGTGAGGATCCGAATAAGCATATGAATGAATTCCAAATTATGTGCTCTACACCTTCTGAACCTTCACTAGAGGACCTTGTCAAGCAAATGGCTATAAATGATCTTCAGTTTCAGCAACAAACAGATTCAAGTCTTCAAGCTTTGCAGACACAGATTGAACAGCTTGCCACTATAGTGAATGCCATGCAGCAAGCTCAAGATTCAAACCAACCATCTGCCCAAACAGTAGTGAATCCAAAAGAGCTTCCTTCTAATTTAGTTGATGATACTTATTCTGAATTGTATTTTGATTTTCCATCATTAGCAGATTTTGATGATACTTACTCTTGTGATTCATGTACCGACACTAACATTTGCTCTGTTTGTGCTGAGATTAACGTTGCCGTACAGGGTGATGTTTTTCATGCAGATGAAGTTGTTTATGAAGCTAAAACTCTTAACATCACGGCTGCCCCAACCTCACCATCCATTGAACAACCTCCCCCCTTGGAGCTTAAACCACTTCATACCAATCTGAATTATGCTTATTCAAATATGGATAAAAAGCTTTCAGTTATAATTTCTTCTAACCTTGATTTTGATGAAGATAATAAACCTTTACAGGTTTTGAAGAAACATAAGAAGGGAATTGGATGGACCTCGATGGAAGGGGGAAGAAAAGCAGTGAAGCAACCCCTTAACCCATTGATCTCTGATGTTGTGGAAATGGATATCAAATTCACGTGCCCATTCGACACTTTTATTTATCGAAGATTCTTATTTGATCCTGGAATAAAAGGTGAAGGCACTAATACAAATTTCAAGGGCGATGGATGCTATCCAAAGTTACTCCCCACTTTGGAAGAGGAGACTGCAGGAAATCTCTCTTTGGGAAAGGATGCATATGTGATCACTTATCCACCTTGACTCGTCGGGTGTGTTCTTTCCTTTCCCTCACTCTTATTTTATATTTATGTCCTTTCATTGAGGACCATGCTTGTTTTAAGTCTGGGGGAGGGAAACCTTTGCTTTATATTTTGTTTTGTTTTGTTTTTAGTTATAATAATAAAAATTAAAAAAAAATGCATCTTTTTGAAAGTTCTAGGCTAAAGACTAATTTGAGATTAGTTTGCGGAGACTTGAGAAAAATTCACAAGATCGGTATCGTCTTAACATCGTAAGTCTCCTGCATATAGAAATTGATTTGAATTCTTATTATGGTTTAGCCTTGAATTTTCATTCTCTGACAGCTCTTGAGTAGTTTATTTCAGCACTCGGCACCATCTCATACACACTCTACGCAGGGAAGCCGATGAATATGAGTGAGTGATCAAATTGAAAAGAAAAAAATAAAAAGAAGAAAAAAAGAAAAAGTTGAAAAAAACTTATTACTCGTTAGTTGGTTCAGCGGTTTCTGGTGCTGAACTTGGTAGGGCGGATTACGGTCCGATCCCCCGCAACTACAACTGAGTCGGCAAAGGGTTATGCCACGTAAGTACCAGAACCCCAAATAAAAAGGATCAGAGTCACTAACCGGTCATCTTGCTATGGGTGTGTGGAGATAACGAGCTTAATGTGATTGCGCCTGAATGAAAAAGAGCAAAAAGGAGGAAGAGTAAGTTAGGCTTCAACATAATAACATGATTCGAGTTGATTTGTATATTCAGGAGGTTTATGTCTGCACAATTGTGGATTAGTGTTCCTACGATATCCTTAGTGTGTAAGATTAGTACCTATTGATGCAAACTTAACCAAAGAAGACTTACAGCCTGGAATGAGTATCTGTTGATGTGTTTGTGCTTTCTTTGTTGTGTTTTATTTTAATTTTGCTCGGAGTGCAAAAATTCAAGTCCGGGGGAATTTGATCAGTGCATATTTATGCACATTCTCCTACATTTTTACTTAGGCATTTCTTTATTTTATTTTGTTTGTTATTATATTTTATTATGTTTTCTTATTTTATTTTATTTTTAGTTTAATTTAATTATCGCAACTATTTTTCAGCTTTAGCAGCCTGCACGAAAACGATCATAACTGGAGTTCCGAGAATCCGTTTGAGGCGTTCTAAAAATCGCCGGAAAGCTAAGAGAGAGAGCTACGACTTTCATGTTGGAGTCGAAGTCAGATTCGGAGCTCAAAATTCCAAAATTTCGTTTCAAGTTACAGCATTAGAATTCTGTTTTAGTTTTGATCTTGTTTTGGGCCTAGGTTATGTTTTTGACCCAGTTGGGTTATGAACTGAATCCATTGTTTTATTTTGAGGGGAAACCTTGTTTACAGTATCCTATGGACTATTCACAAAAATTTTTGTTGGAGCTTTGTATGAATTATGGAGAACTAATTCCTTCGGATTAATCTGTTGTAATCGGTTCCCGCCAACACTTTGAGGTTCTTTTAATTTCCAATAAAATCTATTTCCTTTCAATTCTTCTCTATGATATTTTGTTTGCTTAATTTGATTTATCTTAGGGATGATTGATTTATTTCGATGATTGCATGTTCTTATATTTTAATCGCGGTTGCTTAATCCGCGTATGTTTCTCGTGTTTGCTTAATTCACGGTTACTATTTTATCTGTTTGCTTAATTCAGAAATTAGGAATGTGTATCGTATAATATCAATTGCGCTTGTTGATTGTTATTATAATTGGAAAGGGGATAGAATCCGCTTAGAAATTGGGAATTATTAGGATCGATGATAAGTTGGGAAACGAAAACAGTAGATTAGCCGTTTCAACTCATTACTACAATCACTTTTTCTAATCACTTATTTTTAGTTTATTTTATCTTAATCAAAACCCCCCATATTTCGTTACTGTATTTGATTATTCCTACAAGAATCCTTGTGAGACGATATTCCGAGTCACTGTCGCTGTACTGCATTTTCCTAAAATTACTCGTTTTTGATCCGCGAGCGACCGCAGATCAGTATTCCCTACTGCATAAGCTTGCTTGAAGGTCTACAAGAGGTCAGTAATCCCTATCCCTATCATGAACTATCATAAAAATGTTTTTTTTTTGTTGAAATGTGTTTGGAGCAAATGTTAGTCCATGTGTAAATCTGCCAAGTTTGAGTTTGCTTTAATCACCATCATGTTTAGATATCTTATTAATCATCTCATTATGTGATGTTTGCTATTTCAAAATCCCTTAGACACTACCCTAGGTCATGTGTGAATAATAGGAGAGTATGCTTGCAACTGTCAAGAGGATTGGTGTTGGATCTGATTTTGATCTCTTCCATTTGTGATTAATGTTACTGATTTTATTTAGTCTATGTGTAATGCTTAGATTTAGTAATATAACAGTCTTGCATTTGAGGACTTTGATGGATTGTGATGGCATGATATGTTGGCAGGAGCAGTTTGTGTTAGGGTCTGTTCAGTCCAGTTTTTAAGTTGACTTAAAACAGTTTTGAACATGCTTATATTTTGTATGTGCCTACTATTTTACGTATGTCCATGGCTTATGTATATATCTTGTTATGCCTATGTCTTGTGGATATTAAGTCAATATCTTTCATTAAATGTTTGTTTAAATATTATCATAAATCACTTTGCATTATCCATGTGGACTATATCATGTTTTTTTATTCTGCTGTAAACAGTTTTGAGGGTTATCATGTCCTCCTAGACCTTAAATCCTTTGTGCTAGCAGTTTAGGTTAGAAGTCCCTTTGTGTTTAACTCATGTTGTGGTTGAACTTATCTTGATTGAATCTCTGTTGTTTTGGTCTTGCTACTGACTGTCCTGGTTATGCACTTTTAATCCAAATGCATTTTTGCAAACTCACACACCACATTCTGTTCTAGTGTGTCTTTGAGGCTTTCTTGTGTTCAGACTTTGTTCATGACATGTTTATATGAGCAGTTGGTTTAAGGTCTGTTCAGGCCAGTTATTTGTGTGGATTTGAAACTGAATTGAACGTGTTCATGTTTTGTACATGCCATGTCTTGTTGTAGTTTGATATGATAAATGGAATCCTGTTATGAGATATTGTTTGGCAGTTGTCACAAGCTCCAGGCTTTAATGTCTTATTCCACAAACCACCTTGCATTGTATTTGTTTTGATTGAGATTTGTAAATGTTTCTGATTCTGTTGCAAGAAACCTGACCTTGCAGCCTCATGTTTCTTAAGTTTTGTGCCAATAGTTTGGATTAGGATCCATATATATTTTGATTCATGATGTGTTTGAAACTATGTTTGCTTTTGGATTTGTTACAACCAGTTTTGGCCAATTACAACTCATACTCATTAATGCAACTCATATACCAATTTTGTGTTCTATTGTCTTTGAACAAATCTTTCTATTGGAACTCATCCCATACTACATTTGAAAATTGCTCAGACCCTTGCTTGCACTAAAATGCATCTGTTTTGACCTTACCACTCCAAAATGCATTTCAAGACCTTCTTATGCATGTTCATTCGATTTCTTTTGTGTGAGCATTTTCTCAAAAGTTGAATGGCACCATTGTAATCCTTATCAAAAGATAAGCATGTTTGACTTAAATTTCATTGAAATTGATCAAGTTTTGACAAAGTTTGAACGAAATCGTTTTTGACATTTCACTTGAAGTTGGCCTTGGTTATTTGCCCAGAAACATGCCTCTTTAGGTTTATGTTCAATTGGGGTGGCTTGATACATTGGATGTATCGCCACCCCAGTGGTTGTCACCTCGCCCTTAAGTATCCTATCATGCGCATTGTCCTTGGTTTGATCCTCAGTGAGGACACTTTTTTTTAGCATTTTATTGTTTTTTTAGCACTTTTAATATTTAACCTATATTTTCCATTAAATGTCATGCGTGCTCTTTGGTTGATGTGGTAAGAGTTTTGACCTAGAAACCACCAGACGTGAGTTCAATCCTTGGTGTGAGCACTTCTTTATTTTTTAGCACTTGGTTTATTTATTTTATTTAAACTTAAATTTCATTTAATTTTCCATTTACCATAACTTCTTCATTTTTAATCATTTTTAAGTGATTCTTTTTGCTAAATTTTCATGTTAATGTATATTTTCACATAATGTTTGAACGTTTTGTTTACATCGTTGTGACATTGTTGGTTTATGTATGAAAACCTTAACCCTTTTATCCTAACCTTAGGATTTGAGTCGCCGTACTCACCTTTAGCGTCCCTTCGTGGACATACATACATCCTTCACCCTTTATCCTAACCTTAGGATTGGAGTCGCCGTGCTCTATTTAGCATTCCGCTGTGGACATTCTTTACCACAACAATCTCAACGTAGATTTAGGAGTCGCCGCACTCCATGTAAGTATTTCTCTATGAATGCTTACATCCCCTTGGAACCTTGACCACAGTCAAGAGTTCCTCACCCCTAATTAGGGGAACTACGGTTGCTCTAATTCCATTCCCTTCAGGATACGTAGACACGAGATGCGATGTCTTGGCGAGCAAACTTTGTACATACTTTATACTTTATCTTTACCCTTAGCACATTTCCTTTAGCAAGCAAACTTTAGCAAACACAAATATTAACCAAAGGTTCCTGTAGAGTACTACAGATGTTTAAGATGTGAAATACCTACCCTAGGCATAACCAACCCCCGAACCCTTAGATCTCTCTTTGCTTAGCTTTAAGCCTTGCTTTTTTTTGCTTTGCATTTTTATAGGTTTTTCTTTCTTTAAACCTTTCCTTTTTGGATAAATTAAAGTCCAGTTGTGAATTTAAGAATTAAAGATTCAAGTTAATCAATAGCTTGGTATCATGATTCTCACCGTAACACACACTGGTTGAGACTTTTTCTCCAGGTCCCATGAAATGAGCCTCTTTGCTTAAACCCCTCATATTCAAGACTTACTGCTTCAGTTTCATGTACCAAGCCAACCCGCTTAAGCCACACTGGCTCAGGACTCCTGCTCAATCAATCCACTTGATTAAGACTTTCACAGCTCAAGCACATAGCAAGAGACTTACGTGGCTCAAGCATATTGGCTCGAGACTTCCTTGCTTGTATCCCAATGATACAAGACTTATGCTCAATCAACCTAGTTGATTAAGACTTTCATAGCTCAAGCACATAGCAAGAGACTTATGTGGCTCAAGCATCTTGGCTCGAGGCCTAATCTAAACTGCTAAATAAGTTGAAAATAATATAGAACAAGAGGTACTTGATACAAGTATCAGAGGTACGGAAAATTACCATAACAAAGACCTAAAGAACTTAATATTTCTAAGATACTTAATGCATAAGAAATCTTAAGGCTTTTACAATTACAATCTACAATAGAAAATATGCATATACAATTATGTTGATGATTGCTGATCTTGTTACTCTTTCTTCTGGATGATCCTTGTTAAAGATTCAGTTTGAACCTTCAGCCATATTTATAGCCTTTTTAGAAACTAGTCATTGAAGAGGCAACTTGATTAAGAGTTTTTGCTTTTGCTCCATAGTACAAGAGACGTTGAAGATAGATACACCAGAAGATCTTGATCTAATGTGTAACATGTTTAACCTTTGAGTCTTCAAGAGATCATGTACTATTAGAGCCGTTGAGAGTAGATACCCATAAAGCATTCCAACCTTTCTCGAGTCTTGCAATCTGTAGACTCTAGCTGACAAATTGATTTGACAATACAACTTGCTTTCTGCAATACATACAACTTCAGCTTTATCACCAACTCTGAATGGTACCAGAAGCCAATTTTGATTCACTAAGTGTAGAGACAATTATGTTGCTTCTTCTGATGTTGAGACCTTCAGCTTCAGAGTCTATGCCAGACATCACTTAGCAAGTGTTCTTCAGATTCTGCCACCAGAAGCTAGCAATTCAACAACTCCCAAAGTGTTCTAATGTAAAATAAATTATGACTATAATATTTACAAGTATTAGAACCTACACACATGTAACACACATAAAATAAATTGTTGTTCTTTCAATACTTTGTTATCATCAAAACTCAAGAAAAATATGCCATGAACAAATCTTGTTCTAACTCGAGGAAACTGCACTATCATCACCAACGGTTCATATTTAGCCTCAATCCTTCCACGAAACTCCAGTATTCTAAAAATATCACCATGCCTGGAAATCTAAGGCCACATGGAGAGCTTCAATTATGAAATATTTTGGCTACAAAACAGACATTTAATGCGTGTAATCCCGAGGCCAACTACATATATTCTTTGCATCTCCAATCATAGAGTAATGCCTGGAAATCGTTAGAAGGATCATGAGGGTGATAAAAAATGTCAGCCTTAATAGTCTTTCATAATCACCACTTTATGAATAAAATAAGTACTTATGGGGGTAATTATTTTGAGCCAGCATTGTGACCCGATAAGGTCGTTCTAATTCAAGCGGCTCAATCAAAGACCCCTCTACAAGAAATACAACATGTATACCTTTTCTAGAAGATCATGCACCAAATTTATCTTACTTGCTCATCATGAGCCATCATATCTAGTCAGATGTCCTCCCCCACCTCATATCAAGCCAAGCGGGAAAGGTTTTTCTTAGAAGAAGATTTGTTCATGATACATTCTCTTTTAGTTTTGACGATAACAAAATTATTAAAAGAACAATGGTTTATTTGATGTGTGTGTTTTATATATGCAGGTTCTTGTTCTTGCACATAAATAACCATAATATATTTTACTTAGACACACTTGAGAGTTATCTTATTATTAGCTTCTGGTGGAAAAGTCTGAAGAACAATTGCTAGTGTGGCTGGGCATAGACTCTGAGCTGAAGGCCTCAACATTTAGATAAGTTACTACACTTGGTAATTATATATCAGCATCTGGTACCATTCAGAGTTGGTGATAAAGTTATGGACTATCCGTACTGCAAAAAGCAAGATGTATTGTCTTATCAGCTTGTGAGCTATAGTCTACAAGATTGTAAGGCTCAAGAGAGGTTGACATGCTCTACGAACATCTGCTTCCAACGACTCTATCAGTAGAAAACCTCTTGAAGACTCAAAGGTTAAACACTTTAAACATTGGATTGAGAATCTATTGGGCATCCATCTTCAACATCTGTTGTACTATGGAGTAAAGGCAAAGACACTTGATCAAGTCACTTACTCAACTGCTAGTTTCAGCAAAGGCTATATATATAGCTGAAGATTCAAGTTTGAATCTTAACAAGGATTCTTCTAATGAAGGAGTAGCAAGATCAAGCAATTATCAACTCTAATGTAATATGCATATTTTTTGTTTTAGGTTGTAATTGTAAAAGCCTTAAGATTTCTTACCATTAAAGATCTTGTACCTATAATGCTTGCATCATGTACACCATGTTCTCTATTTTGCTGAGCCTTCAGTAGTTTAGATTAAGTCTCTTGTTATGTGCTTGAGCAAAAGTATTGTCTCATTAGGATTCAAGAAACAAGTCTTGAGCCAAGATGCTTAAACCACGTAAGTCTCATTGCTTAAGTGCTTGAGCTGTAAAAGTCTTATTCAGCTAGTCTGATTGAGTAGAGGGGAAGTCTCAGTCTGAGGGGCATGAGCAAGAAGTCTCAAGGGAGCTTGAGCAAGTGAAAGTATTAGACACATGCTCTAAGGGGAAGTCTCAACCAGAAGATATTGGACCAGGTGGCTCGGTCAGAATGTGTGAGCAAGGGAAAGTCTTAGACATGTGTTTTAAGCAAAAGGGAAGTCTCAACCATAAGACATTAGAGCAGATGGCTCGCTCAGAAGGTGTGAGCAAGGAAATTCTTAGACATATGCTCTAAGCAAGGGAAGTCTCAGGAAGTTGGTCTGAGTAGTTATAAAAGACTTATGCAGAAGCATAAACGATTGTAATCATGAAGTGGTTATAATGAAAATATCTTGTGAGACAATGAGACTAGACTACTCTCAGTTAAGGGAGGAACCAAGATAAATCTTTTGTGTTTTCTGCTGTTACTTTATTTACTTCTGTTATATCCGCTGCCATTGAATTAAAACAGAATCTGAACATCAGTTCTGATTCTAAAACTCTGATCAGAAATTAAATTAAAAGAAAACGTGAAACACAATTCAATCCCCCTTCTTGTGTACTTTTCACACCTTCACTTTTAACCTTTCATTGTTTATATAAGTTGGGTGACACATAACAACAAGTATTCATTTATTCACTCTTTCAAAGTTACATCTCTTTGACCTCACTAACTTAGACATTGAAGTGTTAAACTTGCAAGTACACCCCTATTTCACCGCATTGGAAGATATTCTTCCCTTTGCATCACTGATTCTCTATTCCACATTGGAATAATCACTATATATGGATACTATTTCATAGACCTGTATACACTAAAATTACACCATAAAGAAGAAAGAAATAAAGACATATATATATATATATATATATATATATATATATATATATATATATATATATATATATATATATATATATATATATATATATATATATATATATATATATATATATATATATATATATATATATATATATATATATATATATATATATATATTTGTGTCATGAGGAGAGGTCAAAGGATCATCATATTGGGTCAAGAGAAACCACATAAAAAACATAACCTACATTTTTATCCAAAACCTAATACATTAGGTTTATGGGCCCTCTCATTTATATGTTTCTCTCAATTTCACACTTCTAACTCACCTTTTTTATACCAACAATAATACTATAAATAATACATTTCATGATAAATCTTTCACCTCACCCAACAACAAATCAAGGTATAACGCCAAGGCACACCATGTTTTATTTAAAAAAAATACCACATATTCTTTCGGTTTCTAAATATAACCGAGGGGAAAAATAATTCAAAACATGTTTTGAATCATAGCAAATGCAATTTATGTTTTTATTTCTTTCAAAGTGGTATCTTTATTTTTATTTTATTTTATATTTTTACATTAATGATTGATTCCTTTGGTTTTCTTTAATAACTAGGGGATTAGATAATCAAATTTTACCATAAAAGCACTTGTTAATCGGATTTTACCCTAAACCTAACTTCTATGTAGCCGCTCCAAACTTGTACGCACTATAAATAATACATTTCATTACAAAGCTTTCACCTCAGCCAAAGAAAATTTGAGTTCAAATGACCTGAAACACATCATTTTGAAAATTTTCATCTTTTCCCTCGATTTTCTAGAAAATTAACACATTATATAGATCAGGGTTTGAGCTTCGATTCCCATCTCCTGCAAGTTTATGCTTTATTTAGAACTAATTTTTTGCCTTTATTTTGTAAATCATCTTATACCTCGTCTCTTTAGAAAATTGACATTATATGTTGATTAATATTATACTTAAATAAATTAAATGAAGTTTTTACCTCGGTTGATTACCTCGATTTTTCTAAAAACCAAGATGTTAACTCTAATTATTATTTTACTCTTTCATAAGAATGTTAAGTATCATTCATTCACTTTTTACGCTCTAGAACTTTTCTTCGACTGAAACACCATCTTCTCCAAGGAGGACAAGGAAGGATGCTCGAATCTAAAATCAACATTTTTCTTCACATTTCTGGTACGTAGAACTCTCTCATGTGAATGTTGTTGTTGTTTTTGTTCACTACAAGAAATATTGCCATTTCCCACATGATATTCACGTCACTAAGTCCAAAATCATGTCACTAAACAAAACTCGCGACATGGACAAAGCACGTCGGAGGAGCATCCGTGGGAACTTTTTCCCACATGAAATTCACGCCACTAATTAGTGACATGAATTTACGCGTCACAAACTACAATATTATTTGGAGATGTTCCCACGTGAAATTCACGTCACTAATTAGTGATGTGTTTTTCACGTCGCAAAATACATTTCTGAACAAAGGCTGGACATGAGCGTTGAGTGTCAGTATGAGATACGTGATGTGATTTCCACGTCACTAATTAGTGACATGGTTTTCACGTCACAAAACTCAAACCTGTTTTAATTTTAGTGACGTGAATTTCATTTCACTGATCTATTTTAAAATAAAATTTAAAAATTAATAAATATTAATGAATAAAACAAAATTAATAAATAATAAAATGTAAAAATTAAAATAATTTTTAATTAAAAAAATCAATTTTTTAAATAATTATAATTATTAAAAGATATAAAATATTTAGTCACATGATGTTCACGTCACAAATATAAATAGTAATAAAAAAAAGTGTCACGTGATATTCACGTCACAAACATAAATAATAAAAAAAAATTATTCATCATCACTGCTAATATAACATCTTCTTCATCTTCTTGGACATAACAATTCGATTGTGAGGCAAAAAATTGTCGCATTTGTGTCTCCATCTCATATTGCCTCTTCTTCATTTCCTCAATTTCAACATTTTGTCTATTCCTCATTTCCTCCATTTCGGCCTTTAGCGCCTTCTCACGTGTCTCCGTCTCTCGTCTCGCCTCAAATAGAGCTAGCTGTCTCACTGTTGCCAACATTTCGGGTGTCAATTCTGGCGAACGAGATCCTCCTTCCCCATCTTCAAGTCTTTGAAATAAAGTTCTATCCCCTTTTCTGTAGTTGGCAGCCAAAGATCTAAGACCAAAAAACACCCATTTTCTCTCTTCCCGCCTACTGTTAAACTCCAAATATAAAGATCCACACGTGGATCAAGCAAAGTATTCCCGATCGGAGTATACTCAGGATTTTCAACTAGAAATTGGGCGAGTAAGGTCTGATACAACTCCTACACACACATAAAAAAAAATTAAATATAGTTTAAAAAATTTAGTTATATACAATAATGAAATAAAATAATGAAATTTAAACAAGTTACCAAGGTTGATTTGGAACGGCCGTCAATAGACTCCCCCAATTTTTTGGTTCGGGTCTTCATAAATAGCTCATTAATTCGTGGCTCCCTCCCCAAATCCTTTTTCTAATTAAAATAATTAAGTTTAATTAAATATGTATATAATAATACAAAATCGAACTGAAACAAATAGTTATAATTACCATTAGTCGATGATGTTCGCCGATACTGATACTTCCAACTGTACTAAAGCAGCCACCTGCTTCAGATGCCCTCATCTTTTTTGCATGTTCAGATCTTCTCTGAAAATCTTCTGTCTCCCACCACTCAATAAGTTCCGCAAATAGTTACTCGCCTATCTATTTAGGACGAGTTTGGTCTCTTTCCCAATGCTGTATAACATTCCTAAGCATGTCAGATAGTCGGCAAAAATTAATCTTGACGAGTTTGGTCTATTTCCTGCAAGTTGTATGACAATCAAATAAAATGTTAGATATTTATAACAAAAAATAATTATTAAATAACATAAATTTAATAAAAATACAATTTACCATAAATTTATCGAACCATATATCTTTTTCAGTATCGAGAGCTCTCCAAAAGACTTAATGAGTTTTATATACATTATTTGAATGACCCGGTTTACAACTTTTGCAGTAGGCCGACACAGATCAAAACTAAACAACAACAATAATTTTAATAAGTATTAAATATAACAATGGCAATATATAGTTAAATAAATATTATAAATTAAAAACTTACCCCGATCCATCGGGCCTAATAACATGTCGTCCTTCAACCACCAAAATCTCTTCTACAACAAGATTTGTCTCCTCCTCATGAACTTCATCATCCTCCTGAAAAGGGTCATCCTACTCCTGAAGCGCAGGTATATGTGTGGGGTGTGGAATGCGAGAATTAGATCCCTCAGGCTGCTGCACGAAGGAAGTCTGCTGAGGAAAACTAGATCTCCCAGGTTGCTGCGTGAAGGAATACTGCTGAGAAAAACTAGATTCCCCAGGCTGTTGTTCGAAGGAAGTATGCTAAGGAAAACTAGATCCCCCAGGCTGCTGCATGAAGGAAGATGGTGCCTGAGGAAAACTAGATCCCCAAACGAACTAATAAAAGATGGATTCCCAGATGGAACCATATGGGAGGAGGAGAGTAGTGTCGTAAATGGTTGTGAAGTGTCTATAGACATTAGATCTTTCTGAGTCTGTGGGTGAGAAGCATACATGGGCGAGGGAGGTACCTCACGTACCCTAGCTCTCAGATGGGGTCGGGTCTTCTTAACCTTACCCTTGTCAATTCGGGGTGGCATTCTATCTATTTTAAGAGAGTTATCAATAAATAAATCAACACAATATATACACACACTACGTAAAAATAATTTCCATTCATATAAAACTAATAATACATTAATAAAAACTGTTCGAACACATTAATACATTAAGTAAAATTAGTAAAAACTATCTATTCAAACTCTTCATGTTCTTCATCCATATTATTTTCATCATCTGATCCTATAATGTCCTCAAATCCAAACTTTTCATGCTCTTCATCCACATTCTTATCTACCAACAACACAGATGCATCAATTTGATGACCCTCAACCAATTTGGTAAGCAACACCTTTCATTAGATCATCAATTTGAATATGACCAAATGGTTTTGTTTTGATTACAACGCACCATCCATTTTACGTGACTGAATTGAAGGGTAAGGAACATAATAAACTTTCTCAACGATATGTGAGATTATGAAAGGGTCATACTCTTTGTACTTTCTGTCCATTCGAATCTCAACAATGTTATATTTCTTATTTATTTTTGTGCTCCTGGAAGATGGATCATATCAATCACAATAAAATAAGACAACTCAATTTTACGATTCCAAGTAACTGTATGTCAACTCGTAAATATGTGTAACAACACCATAGAAGTCGTATTCACCACCATATGTAACTCCTTTAACAAATACACCGCTATTTATGGTTTTTCCCTTATGTCCAGGCCTAGGTGTGAAGTTTATAACCATTCACAAAGTATGTGTGACATTTAATTCCTCTTTGAACAGGGCCTCTAGACAAGTTTCTCAAATGGAGTATTTCTCGAGTCGGTGCAATAATGCATGATAATTGCTCCTGAACCATGCTGGAAAAGATGCATGTATGTCACTGATAGTTGCTTGTTCACTGCTGCTTTGAAAATAGGAGGTGTTAAATGCCCTATAAAGAAACATACTATTAGTTAGAATGTAATAATTCAATCTGCAAAGCCAAATAGGTAGTTAGGGGTATACTTACTCAAGATATGGCCTAACTTCAACATAGTTAATCAAGACATGAACATGTACAGATTGCAATTTTTGTTGGGCTAGCCAATGCACATTCTCCTTTCTAGAGGGACGACCGGAAAGGCCGAAGGATGACAAGGTAAACTAACTTCTTTTTTTAGCATCAAATTCATTCCTTATGATTCTCTTGGAGTTAACGTCAAATGATTGAAATAATGACTGCAAAAATATGATGTTTCTCGATGCAAGTAATGTGCACATATTGATCCTTCAACTTTAGCTTTAATTTTTACTGATCACTTTGAATCACCCATGAATCTTTCAAAGGGATACATCCACTTGTATTGAACAGAGCCACCAAGATAGGATTCATATGCAAGATGCACAGGTAGATGTTCCATATAGTAAAAAAAACAGGTGGAAAAACTCGTTCCAACTTGCATAGAATTACTGGAATATTTTGGTCCAACTTAGTGATGTTATCGACTCTTAAAGTTGGTGCACAAATGTCTCTTAAAAATTGACTTATTTTAGTTAGCGGATTGAGCACATGGTTGGGTAGTGAACTGAACGCAATTGGAAGTAATCGTTCCATGAAAACATGGCAATCATGACTTTTCATTTCATGCAACTGCCCAGTTTTGGCGTCGACACACCTTGCTAAATTTGAGCATAACCATCGGGCATCCTCAATTCATTTAACCATCGACAAACCGCTTTAGTGTCTTGGGAAGTTAGATTGTAACAAGCCTTGGGTTTTAATAATTTTCCATTAGGTCGAGGCTTCAACTCCAAGTTTTTTCTATCACACAAAATTTTCATGTCCCTTCTAACCTTCTCATTATCTTTTGTTTTGCTTTGAACATCCATCACTGTGTTAAATGCATTATCAAAAAAATTCTTCTCAATATGCATAACATCAAGATTATATCGTAACAAATTATCTTTCTAATATGGGAGGTCCTAAAATATCATTCTTTTTGTCCAATTGTGTTTGACCCCATATCCTTGAATTATGCATGCTTCACCATAAGATGTGAATTTTGGTAGCTCAGAAACTCGATTCCATATTTCCTTTGGTGACAATCGAGAGGGAGGAAAATCTTTTACTCGTACATCGTTTTTGAAATCAGTCTTGTGTCTTCTAAAGACATAGTCTCGTGGTAGGAATCTGTGGTGGTAGTCGAATCACGAACTTTCCCCCCAAATTCCAAAGTAAAAGCCTTTGTAAATTCCATGAAATGCGTACATGCCATTTTGCCGTGCGTACCCCAACTAGATAACATTCCATACGCGGGAAAGTCATTAATAATCCACATCAAGGCAGCTCGCAAAGTAAAGTTTTATTTGCGAGATATAGCATAAGTCCATTCTCCAATCCACAACCTCTTCAAATTATCAATTAAAGGTTGTAAATACACATCAATTCCGGCTTTAGGACTTGACGGTCCTGGATGAGGAAAGTCAAAAACATGTATGGTTTTGTCATGCACATCTCTAGAGGGAGGTCGTAAGGGGTTACGATAGCTGGCTAACAAAAATATGCAATTGTTGACGCTTGGACATATGGAGTAAAACCATCAGAACATAATCCAAGCCTAACATTTCTAGGTTCTGAAGCAAAATCAAAACGTACCCGATCAAAATGCTTTCATGCCTCACCATCAGATATATGTCGCATAGCTCCTGAACTTGTTTTGTTTGTATGATGCCATGTCATTTGACTTGCAATGTGCATTAAAGCAAACAATCTTTTTAACCTTGGTATTATCGGCAAATAAAACATGGACTTTACTGCTACACGTTTTTGTTTACTGCTAATGGCTTTACTACGAACTTGATATTTCAGACTCTTACAAAACTTACATTCCTTCAATGCTCCATCATTAGTACCAAACTCATTCTCATAAAATAACATGCAACCATTTATGCAACAATCAATCTTTCTTACTTCTAAATCCAACTTAGACACCAACCTTTTTGAATCATAATAACTTGTAGGCAAGTTGTCTTTTGTAGGAGTCGCATCCAACATCATTTTTGCAAAGTATTCTAAGCACTAATCAGGAACATTCTAATTTGACTTTATGACCAATAATCTCACACACATTGATAATTTTAATATGTCGACCCCTCAAACAATGACGTATTCATTTCTTTCAACAATTGGTAAAATCTTTGTGTAAGTGCTCTTGATTGGCTGCATTTTATGGCAAAACATTAGTGTATGTATGAATGTCATGTCTGATGTTGATACATTTATAATATGGACTGTGCAGGGTAAGTTAACTCAACTAACTATAAGTTAAGCTGGATGTCATACTCAATGTTATGACATAGGTTGTATGACATCAAGCGCAAGTTTGTTATTCTGGTAGCTAGAACTCAGGAAAACAAATCAGAAGCTCAAGCTAGAAGCAGGAGACATTTTAGTAGCCATAGGGGAACTAAAATTGTACTTGATTAAAGTGGCAAGCGTGCAGAATACTGGAGATAGGTTTTATTATGGATAAAGTCTAAGTTATGCACCAAGGCTCAAAGGACTGAAGCGACTATAAATATCAGAAGGAGCAAGTCTGAAGAGCAGCTCTTGACAGAAGATTATAGAGTACTAATTAGAGAGTCCTTGTGTGTGAAGAAGGCTAGTCTTCACGTGTGAATTCTGCTTAAGAATACTTGTAATGCAAGCAATTGTCTGGTTGATGATTGCATTGGTTAGGTAGATTCTAGGCTGTGTCTCACTCAAAGCTGTGAAGCAAGAGTGTGTGAGTTCCTGGATCAAAGCTGTGAAACAAGATCAAGGTGTAAGTGTGAAGTGTCTCTTCATACTGTTTTGCATTGTAATTGTGAATTAAATATCACTGTTGTGTGATTGAGGGGGAGTGAGTGAGTAAACTCAGGTCTAGAGTGTCTCTAGGTTGAAGTTTCATTGGGTAGAGATTAAGTAAGGAGTGTAAACTGGAGGTTTAACTCTGAATTGATTCTACTAATAGTGAATTTCCTCCCTGGCTTGGTAGCCCCCAGATGTAAGTGTTGTTGACACTGAACTGGGTAAACAATTGCTGTGTTAATTACTGCTTTTATTATTGCTGAGCATTAGCTGTTAAGTAGCAGATGTCACAGGGGATGTTATAACCTTGGGAATAACATCCATCGTGTGCTGGCCAGAATTTTCACTTTGTACTTCCTCATTCGACAACTCTTCTCCATCAAAATCTTGAGCTTCATCATATGTCACATTTACTCTAAAGGCATTGCCAACTATATCGTCAATCAGATTAAATTGTTCCTCAAATTCCATATGTGATCGACTGCTTGATGCGTGTGTATTAGTTGTCTCTATATGTACGTTACTCGACAGTTGTTCTCTATTATATGTCCAAACCCAATAATTTTTAATGAAATCCCTCCTCTTCAAATGACGTTCTACTTCCTCTGAGTCACTAATTATAGGTCTACATTCATATTTAAGACAAGAACATCTTACTCCTCCTTCACTTCGACAACATTCTTAAGCAAATGACCACGTGGTAAACCCTTTAACTCCTTCACTTCGTACATCCAACTACGATAGTAACAAAAATATTCCATACTGCACATTTGTACTATCATTATATATCATTTTAACTAAAAATGTGATTTTAATATATGCGAAATAATATAATTCTTTTCACGTTGTTTTAAACATAACTATATTTTATACTATATCAAATTGTACATTTCATAACTACATATTCTACATTTTATAACTATACTTAGGAAGTTTTACCTCATACCCCTACACTTGTACCTATATCCCTACATTAAAAATTTTTGGACCAAAATATCCTCGTATAAAAATTTATTATTTTTTAATTTTTTAATATTTTTTTATTTGTTTACCGGAAGACTTTTTGGAAATCTTCCGGTTCACATTTTTTTTTCGTATGTTTACCGGAAGACTTTTTGGAAGTCTTCTGGTTCATATTTTTTCGTTTGTTTACCGGAACACTTTTTGGAAGTCTTCCGGTTCATTTTTTTTTAATTTGTAATTAATATTTAAGATTTATTAACTTTATATAAAGACCAATTTAGTGAATTTTTGAATATTATACTTAAAATATAAAAATTCTATAAATAGAGAATTATTTTCAGAATATTTTTTATTTGCTATAATTATTAGAATACAATGAGATTAAAATCATTTATTTTAAATGATCATAATAGTAAAATTTTCTCAAATATCTTATTAATCTTAAACATTAATAAATAAAATAAATTTAAATATAGGATATAAGTTTACATTATTCAATATATTTAATCAAATGAAAACATATGTGATAAATAAATAATGTATTTTAACTTAAAATGATCACAATAAGTTAACTTGCAAAATAATATAAGTAATAAATTAATAATGTATTTTATTTAAAATAATCACAATAATAGAATACGCAAATAATGTGTTTTATTTATAGGACTGATATAGTTTTATTGATTATTTAATTTTAAATACTACTATGAATATAGTATTTAATCTATACTTTAGAACTCACATAATTATAAATATAAAAAATATTGTTTTATTACCCATATTTTTATTTAATTAAAAAAAATAAGAATATAAATTTATTATTTGTTTTTCATTTTCGTTTGATCTTTTTTTTATTTATAAATTTTTTGCATATTCTATACTGTGCTTACTTTAAATAAAATATATTACTTATTTTATTAAAAATATTAAATAAAGTGAAATAATTAAAAAGATCAAACAAAAATAAAAAACAAATAATAAATTTATATTCTTATTTTTTTTAATTAAATAAAAATATGGGTAATAAAACAATATTTTTTATATTTATAATTATGTGAGTTCTAAAGTATAGATTAAATACTATATTCATAGTAGTATTCAAAATTAAATAATCAATAAAACTATATCAGTCCTATAAATAAAACACATTATTTGCGTATTTTATTATTGTGATTATTTTAAATAAAATACATTATTAATTTATTACTTATATTATTTTGCAAGTTAACTTATTGTGATCATTTTAAGTTAAAATACATTATTTATTTATCACATATGTTTTCATTTGATTAAATATATTGAATAATGTAAACTTATATCTTATATTTAAATTTATTTTATTTATTAATGTTTAAGATTAATAAGATATTTGAGAAAATTCTACTATTATGATCATTTAAAATAAATGATTTTAATCCTAGTATTCTAATAATTATAGTAAATAGAAAATATTCTGAAAATGATTCTCTATTTATAGAATTTTTATATTTTAAGTATAATATTCAAAAATTTACTAAATTGGTCTTTATATAAAATTAATAAATCTTAAATATTAATTACAAATTAAAAAAAAAACATGAACCGGAAGACTTCCAAAAAGTCTTCCGGTAAACAAACGAACAAAATATGTACCGGAAGACTTCAAAAAAGTCTTCCGGTAAATATACTAAAAAAATGTGAACCGGAAGACTTCCAAAAAGTCTTCCGGTAAACAAATAAAAAAAATTAAAAAATAATAAATTTTTATACGAGGATATTTTGGTCCAAATTTTTTTAATGTAGGGGTATAGGTATAAGTGTAGGGGTATAGGGTAAAACTTCCCTATACTTAACCTATATACTTAAATGAAAATATTACTTCATATTTTAACCTAATATAAATAAAAATATCACTTAAATAAAAATACTCTACATTTTATAACATTGTTTTAAAAATATTTTCTTAATATAAAAATATAAATACAAATATTAAAATTCTATTTTATATATATCTGCATAACATATTTTGAATATAAAATCTAGTTATACATTTTAACCTAATAAAAATAAACTTAATAATAATTATATTTGAATTAATATTTTTTCTATTTGTTTTAAAATTTCGGTTTTTAAAAAGTTATTTTACAAAATATATATTATTTTAAATTCTATTTTTTAAAATAAATTTATTTTATAAATTGTATTTTTTAATAAATCTACGTAACATATTAGTATAACTTTTCCATATTAGTTATATACTTTTTTTACCAGTAACTTTTTTTAAAAATACTTTTTAATAAAATTACTTCTATTTAATAATTGAGTTTAATAAAACTACTATTTTTTTAAAAAATAATTTAACAATACTATTTAATAAAAATACTTTTTTAAAATCTGTTTTTTCTATTTTTTTAATATAATTTCTGTTTATAAAATATATTAAATATAACTAAAATTCTATTTTCTGTTTTTAAAGTATATTAAATATAGCTTATTAAATATATCCTTTAAAATATTTTAAATATAACCTATAAATTATGTTTTTTCTAACTTTTGCTAATTTGTTTTATAAATTCTATTTTTAAAATATATAAAATAACCTATAAAATATATTAAATATAAAATATAACCTATAAAATATAACATATATTGTTTTTTTAATAAAACTAACATATTTGAAAAATAAATAACCTATTTATTCCATTTTTACTCAACAACAAGCAATCACAACCAAATAAATAATCTAAATAATCTAAATAATTTTATATATTTCATATATAACCTATATATTTTGTTTTTACACAACAACAACCAAACAACCTCACATATAATTTCATTCATATAATCTAAAAAATAAATAATTGAAATTACAAAAATACTTCAATGAAGCAACAACAAAGTTCTAATCTTAAATCTTACTTGATGAGCTCTTGCAATCTTCCAAATATTTTTCTTTAAACAACAAACATCAAAAATTTAAAATTAAAAAATATTAAAATAAAATTAAAAACAAAAATAAAAAAAAAAAGTTAAATTAGAAATAAGCAGGAAGAAAGAAGAGGAGAAACAAAAGCATACCTTTAAATGAAAAAAGAACAGCAAAAGTGTGGAAATGGCGTGGGAGGGATTGTGGAGGAAAGAAGAGGATAAAAACAGAAATGAAGAAGCAACAAAGAGAGTGTGTATTCTGGAGCTGAAAACATAAATATATATGAAAGTTTGCGATGTGGTAAACACGTCGAAAATCAGCCACGTAGTAAACACGTCGGAAACCATGCAACAGTAATAAGTGTGGCAGAAAAAAAATTAAATTTTGATTGTAGCGTGGTGATTCCCACGTCAAAAATTAGCGACGTGATTCCCACGCTGCACATGCTGCAATGGTCAACTTTTGTGTCAGGCCCATCATTTCCAAGACAAAGCAGATTCCAATTTTTTTTTTAAAATTTTTCAATTTCAGTTTGCGAGGTGGGTTTCACGCCACAACTGAAATTCTGAAATATTCAAATTTCTCCCCCATGTGAAAACTTATAGTTTGGATTTTTTTTTATTTTTTTGTTGCGACTGGAAATCACCTCACAACTATTTTTTTATATAAAAAATCCTGCCTTCACCATGTGCAAACCTGAATCCAATTTATTTATTAATATAACCATTTAGTGACGTGATATTCGCATCGCAACCACCATTATTTTCCACATGAATATCACGTCGCTAAATCATGTGGCAAATACCAAGATTTCTTGTAGGGGTTGTTGTTGATGTTATTGTTGTTGTCGTCATTGTTGTTATCGTCGTTGTTATTGTTGTTGTTGTTGTTGTTTTTTATTGTTGTTGTTGTTGTTGTTGTTGTTGTTGTCATAGTTTTTTAGACTTAAGGTATAATGTACAACGTTGTTGTTAAGGTATTTGTAGTTTTTGTAGTTTATTGTTATTATTGTATTATTTTGGAAAGTTTATTTTAATTTTAATTTCAGAAGTTGTATGTTATTATGGATCGTAGTTGGATGAGAGCCAATAGATTAAATATAAATATTATAAGAATAGATTGATTTAATTTCTTAAATTCACAGAAAAAAACCTTCCTAACAATAATGATATTTTTTGGTGTCCTTGTAAAATTTGTCGAAAAACGCAAAAACATCAAAGGATTGTTATATTTAATAGTTGTGGTTGTGATGAAATTATTTAAAATTACACGAAATGGGTATGACACGGTGAAGTGATAAAAAAGACATGTGTCACATAGAGTTGAAGATGATGAATTTTTGAATGATACTCTATAGGATATGATTCGTGATATTAGAGTAGATGCTTTTAAGAAAACCCATGTCGTAGATGCTTTGAAAAGTGACATGTAAGAGTTGTTATATTTGGGATGCAAAAAATTTATAAGATTATCAACTGTGTTAAGACTATTTAATCCTAAGACGAGAGCTGAATTACTTGAACTGTTGCAAGAAATGCTTTCAGAAGGTAAAACATTATCGAACTGTAGTTATAAGGACAAGAAAATAATGTCTAATGGGTTTATACTATATCAAAATACATGCATGTCGTAGTGATTATATATTATATAGGAAAGAGTATGAAAACTTGAAGGAGTACCCAAGGTGTGGGCAATCACGCTATAAGAAGAAGGACAATGGTTCTGAAAATTTTACAAGATTTTCAACTGTGTTAAAACTATTTAATCATAAGGCAAGAGGTGAATTACTTGAAATGTTGCAAGAAATGCTTTCAGAAGGTAAAACGTTATCGGACTGTAGTTATGAGACCAAGAAAATATTGTGTCCAATGGGTTTATACTACGTCAAAATACATGCATGTCATAGTGATTATATATTATATAGGAAAGAGTATGAAAACTTGAAGGAGTACCCGAGGTGTGGGGAGTCACGCTATAAAAAGAAGGACAATGGTTATGAAGATGATGATGATGTAACTAGAAATGATGTTCCTTCGAAGATGATATGGTACCTACCAATAATTCAAAAGATCAAGAGACTATTTGGTAATGTAAATGACACAAAGAATACTAGATGGCATGTAGATAAAATATTATGTGATGGAAAAATTGCCATGTAGCTGAGTCATTGCTATGTAAGAAAATTGATACTTTGTTTCCAGATTTTTCCTTGAGTCAAGGAATCTTAGGCTTGGACTTGCTGTAACACCCCAAATTTAATCGGGATATTTTAATCAATTTATTTAATTGAGAATATTCATTTTTCGGTGATTTTCGGTAGTTTGGTGGATTATTGAAAAAGTGTGCATTTTTGGGTTATTTATTTGATTAATAGTATATAATATTAATTCATTAGTATTATTATTATTTAAAATGAACATAAGTGAAATAAGGGTAATTTAAGCATTTGGAGGAGTTAGTAAGGGTAATAAGGGGAAAGCCCAAATTGTGAGGCCCAAGACTAGGTTTGACAAAATAGAATTTCGAAGGGAATTAGGATTCATTTGTTAACCGTGAAAAATATTGTGGCCAGAGAGTTATGAGGAGAAGATTGGAGGCAGAAGATTCCCGGAGATAATCGTGAAGGCTTTGAATCGACTAAGGTATGAGGAGTATAACTTTTCATGATTTTCCATGTGTGTCTTTCAATGTAATTATGGATGATTTTAGGTTTAAGGGATTTAGTGTCGATTGTGGGAAAAGGAGAAATTGATGGTGAGGACCCTGATGGTTGTGGTTAGTGGTAAGTATTCCTGACTGTTAGAGCATGGATATGAGAAATAATGATCTTTGGCCTTCGTGGCCTAAACCTATGATTGGTGAATCTGACCGTAATTAGGCCTTCGTGGCCAAAAACCTTGAACTGTTATATGTATGACCTTGTAGGGATAAAATATTGGATAGTGAGTAACTCTAATGCCTTAGGGTGTAATTGAAGGAAAATTTGTGATTTAGGACGTGAATATGATCCGGGATTGGCCTAATAAATCGTAGGTTTTGTGCCTTTATCGCCGTAGGACCTTAGGGATGATTTAGGGATGTTTTGGAGGCATTGGGTAAGTGAATAGTATGAGCATTTGAGTGGATTTAAGTTCTGGTGCGTAGCAGATTTTGCTGTCATCGCACTGTTCGCCTAGCGAAGAAAGCCTCGCCTAGCGAACCATATTGTTCCCAGACTCGCCTAGCAAAGAATCCTTCGCCTAGTGAAGAAACTCGCCCCAGACTCGCCTAGAAAACATGCCAGCGAACGTAGCAGAGTTTCACGTATGTTGATCGTGTGCAGCGATGCCTTGATGTTTGATTCTGTGATTTCTGTGATGAATTACCTTGGGGGTAACTATGATTTTTATGTGATTAACATGTGATGTGTATATGATTACATGATGGATTGTATGATGTATTATGATGACGTTACCATTAATTTTGATGAATTATATGATGACATGACACATGATGATGATGAATATGATGAATGATGATGCACTTATGCTGTTATTATTAGGATGATTTGTGACGTGTGCATCATGCATTCATGTGCATCCGGACTTCGGTTCAGGACCTCGATTACTTTGGCTTCAATCCCATTGTGTGGATGTGGAGTATTTTGATGTGCTCCGGTTCTCTAGTAGAATCAATCCTATTGATGGGGATCTATGGAGGGTTGATGGCCCAGTGTCCATCGAGCTGTGATGATTGGTATCATATGCATTGAGTTGTGTCGCATCTGCATTTATGAGTCTTTTTGTATAAATTATGATATTGTGGCCTTCGAGGCCTATTGATGAATACGAAGGTTGAATATGATTATGATGCCATTTATATGTTGATTTTCATACATTGATTATTATGAATCATTTTACTCACTCTGCCTGTTTGAATGTTACCTCCACGCGGGTAACGTGCAGATGACCAAGTTTAGCCGTGGACGCCGTCGAGAAGTATTTTTGAAGTTTTGAGTTATTAGCCTTTTTGGTTAGCTTAGAGGGTCTTGCTCTGATATGTAACATCGGGTTGGGTTCTTTTGAGTTAAACTATATACTATTGAGTTATTTTGCTTATGTTCCTTGATGAGGAAAACCTTTACTTATGCCTTTTGAATTCTGCTGTTTTATGATGTTTGATGTATTTTGGGAAAAAACCCGTTGTTTACGGAGCCGTGACCTATTTTGATGACATTGGAAAATGTACGCCAATTTTGGTGGCTTTTTGTGAAATTTAATAATTTACTCTGATATCTGTGTTATTTTGCCTTATTATTTGTGGGGTAGAAAATGGTGTTACACTTGCCACCGACGAAATGAACATGTTTGGTAATTCGAGTACTAACCATACTTCATGGTCATTTCTTTTCAAAATTTACAACTTATCTTTGTTGTTGTGCGTGAATTGCAAATATATGATGTTATCAATGATGATTTTGAGTCCAAAACAACTAGGGAATGACATAGATCTTTATTTAATGCCATTGATTGAAAATTTAAGAAGTTTGTGGGAGAAAGGCATTGATGTTGATAATATGTATACATGTAATAACTTTAAGCTGTGTGTCATGTTGTTTTGCACAATCAATAACTTTCTTGCATACAGTAATTTACAAGGTATCAAAGGTCTTCACGGGTACTAATCAAATGTGATGAAACTTATGTCAATGAATGATCTCAAATTACTTGGCTTAAAATCTCATGATTGTCATATCTTGATGCAATAATTTCTATTAGTGGCTATTCGTGGCATTCTACCAAAAAATGTAGATGTAACTATAATCAGATTGTGCTTATTCTTCAATGTTATATGTAGTAAAGTTATTGAACCTATAAATTTAGATGAGTTGGCACATGAGGTTGAAATTACCTTGTGTCAATAAGAGATGTTTTTCGCTCCATTATTTTTTGACATTATGGTTCACTTAATTATTCATCTAGTAAGGGAGATTTGAACTTATGGTCCAACTTATTTATGGTGGATGTATCCGATAGAGCAATGCATGAAGATATTTAAAGAGTATATAAAGAATCATCACTGTATGGAAGCTTCGATCGCTTAACGATATATCACAGAAGAAGCTATTGAGTTTTGTACAAACTATTAGTCAAAAGCTAACTCTATAATAATTCTATAGTCTCGTCATGATGGAAGATATGATGGTAAAGGTATTCACGGTTTAAATGTTAAGATATTTTCCTAAGATGTAGTTCTTCAAGTGTGTGTGCGCGCGCGCACACACACACACACACACACACACACAAATATATATATAACCATAGTGGATTTCAACCTTACTTAACCATTCACAAAAGTCTTATCAAGGATAATTTTCTCCGGATGAGTGAAAAAATGATGTTGATAGAGCATAACAAAATTTTCATAACTTGGTTTAATGAAAGAGTTTCTAAATAGAGTAGTGCATCATAGGAAATCAAATAGATATCACATATGCTTTAATTTAATAGCTTGGAGTGCATATATACGATATTACTAAATATTTATTCTATACAAAATTAGAGGATGATATTAGTACCGTGCAAAATAGTGGGGTTATGGTGGAAGCTGAATCCACATACTTATTTAGTTTGAAATATAAGAATAATGTAATGGCATCTAGAGTGTACTTTGGGATAATTGAGGAGATTATGGAGATTGATTATGTTACTTTTAAAGTTTCTTTATTTAAGTGCAAGTTTATTGACAATAACACTGATGTAGAAACCGATGAATTAGGATTCACACGGGTTGATCTTTGAAAGGTGACTTATATGAACGAACCATTCGTCATGACATCCCAAGGAAAACAAGTTTTTTATGTCACTGATACTTATAACACAAGATGGTCAATTGCTCTTCAAGAAAGATATGTTTCTAATAATGATGAAAATCAAGATTTTAATTTTGATACCCACTTTTTTGCAACACCTGTACGTCTCTAATCATAAGAAAATAATTCTGAAGATGATGTGCATGTTATTCATCTTGATCATCAAAATGGAATATGGGAAAATTAGTAAGTAAATATTTTATATCACTTATATTATTTTTACTAAAGATTTAATGTTGTTTTTAATGATGATGATCTTAATTTATTTCAAATGTGGTTCAAATTATAAGTGCTTAACAACCGGTAAAAAATCACAGAAGAGAACTTTTGGATGACATACAAGCCTTTGAATTTTTGTTATTGCTTTTGTTGGTTTATCATTTGCAAATGGTTATTGCATTTTAGTTTTAATTTATTGTAAAGTTATAAGGTGTAGATGTGCCATTTTGACTTTGCAAATGATGTAACAATGAATATTTATGGTACAATGGCTCTGTTTGAGAAATGAGTAAAATGTACAAAGTATCTATTTCTGAAATAGGCAAAATATAGTTATATAATAATGTCTCTGTTTCAGAAATGGGCAAAATATGGTTCTGTAATACAGATCAAAACAAAAATATAGAAAATTAAATTAATTAATTAATTAAATATCAATGTTTTCCGCTTGGTTATTATTTTAAATCGAGGTAATAATGCTAATATATTACTTCGGTTTCTCAAATAACCGAGAGATAACGGGGCACGCGCTATCCAATTATGAAAATAATAAAAATGCAAAAGTTTGAGATCAAACTGATGTGAAAAACACTTTATCCCTCGGTTATTCCAAACCGATGGGTAAAGTGATAAGTTTCTTTGACACCCTTCGTTACCTCGCCTGTGTAACCGAGGTTAAATTCATTTCGCGTTCGAGGTCAAATCCCTTTTTTGTAGTAGTGACACGTCATTCTTTGGGATGAATTACAGAAAAATATTTAACGTTCTTCTATCTTAAACAAAACAAAAAAATTCGGCTCTTTCAATCTATCTCACATAATGGTGTTGATGTTGTTGTTGTATTTTTGGAATAACCTTTCTATGGTTGGAACAAATAATTTATTAGAAATTTATTTCTTCTCTCGATTGACAACATTGAGAAATTTTTTTTCCATGGAAACATTTGCTCAACATAAATGATATTGTTCTGGCCTGGGCCCCGGGCTGAATTATGCTGGCCCAGCCCAGTAATGTCCCACCAGGCCCCACTCAGTCCAGGTACCGGGTCGGGCACAAGATCCCCGGAACGCTAGAAAGACTCCCCCGCTAGGAAGAACCGTCCCATCCACGCCGGACAAGATAATCGCCCGCACGACCAAGCACCGCCCTCCGCGGGCGGTATTTCCCATGCCGTCGGGCAAGACCCCGTGGCCCTCTCATGTCCACGTGCGCTCCCCTCCTCGGGGAGAACAACGTGCCTCCGGGAAGCCTCGTATGCTCCCCTCCGCGGGGAGAACAACGGGCCATGCACACGTTCTCCACGTGCTCCCCTCCGCGGGGACACGTCATCCCCCAACTGCCCACCTCCGAAAGAGCAGGTCAAACCACTTTCCGGAGACTACGGGACAGTTGGACTAGGGCGAAGACCACGTCCTGATCTTCACTACGCCATGTAAGCCCTAACAGTCACCTGGGTTGGGCCTGACCATCCAGCCCAACACAAGTGACCGTTGGCCCAGCGTTGGGGTCTCTCTATAAATACCGTCTTCCACAAGAGAGTCAGGTAATTCACTTCTTACCCCATTTTCTATACTTTGCTCTCACTCTGCCCAATTCCTTACTTTGGCATTGGAGTGTCTTGCAGTTATACCCCCATTCTCCTCCTCATCACCGGTGAATAGGTAGCAGTCCAACAGCGTGTGTCCAGCCCGTGATCCCCTTATGATCAGGTCAGATTAGTGGCGTCTTCTGTGGGAACAGAAACTTCCCCGTTACTCCGAGCAGAAAACCAAAGTTTCACCAACACTCCACGATCATGGCTACCCCACACCACGACGATACCATGCACGACTTCGTGCTCAACGCTGCCGCCAACGGCAACAAGCAGATGGGGACGTCACACCCAGTGGAGACCGACGAGAGAGACGGCCAGACTGCTTCTCCGTTGTCCACGGAACCAGTACGCCAGGCCGACCACCGGCCCCCGAGCCCAGCAGCGTTCCAACCCGTTCCTATCCCGGCAGGAGCGGACCCAACGGTGGCCTCCCTCTTTGCGGCCATCAACCAGACGAACCAGCTGCTGTTTCAGCAGAACGCACGAATTGGAGCGCTAGAGCGGGAGGGCCCTCCAAGGTCCCCTCCGCGGGAAGACCAGAATGGGGGCCCGAGGAGTCCCTCGCCTCAACCCAAAAATCGAAGACCTCGGCTGGAGAGGCCCCTAACAGAAGTAGTGCGGGAACGCACCAGATCCCCGACGAGACAAGTTCGCGGGAGGCGGCAGAACACTTCAGCATTCCCGGCAAGGAATCCGCGCGTCGAACCCCCGATCAAGAGGCCGAGGACCCGAAACCAGGTGCCTATCTGTCGCGGTGAAATTTGGATACCAAACTATTAATTAGTTTGAATCTTTAATTCATTTTGCAACCGAACTTTGATTTGTCCAAAGGAAGGGATAAAGATCAAAATTCCCACAATGTAATGCAAATGCAAGCTAGAGAGTTATAGGTTCGGGGGTTGGTTAAACTTAGGGAAGGTGCTAGCATCCTAAATTTCTGTAGTACTCTACAGGAACCTCTTGTTTTATGTTTGTTTATTGCTATGTGTTTATCTGTTTAAAGGTTAGAAGACCTAGGGGGTTTATTTCTAAGTATACTCGATTAGATATCGCATCTTATGCCTACATATCCTTACGGGAGTGGAATCAGAGTATCTGTAGTTCCCCTAAAGGGTTTGAGGAGTTCTTTGACTTTGGTCAAAGTTCCTACGGGTTTAGGGTAGTTGTTTGATTGATTTTAGGAGAAGATATGCGTTGTCATTTTAAGGGAGATTTAACCGCCACAAATTGTAGGAATGTAGTCTTTGCATCGTCTTAAGAGAAGGGCTCAAGTACCCGGATAGGGATCAACGAGGTACGCTTCTATCTTAAGGCAAAGTTCCTACGGTGTTGATTGTATTGTTGTGGAGTGGAGATTCTATCTCGCTTAAGATGATTAACATCTTTCTCTATTGTGTTTGAATATTATTGTATTTGAGTTGAATTGTTTTGTTTGTTCTAAGTTGTAAATGGTCCTTCCTATGGGGTAGGATCTAACTTAAAGATCAACTTGAATGGGATCAAGGATCGTAGGGGAGCATGGTGCAAAATGAGATGCGCTACACACGATTGTTGAATCATGTGTAGGTTTTTCCTTTGGACGGATGCGATGCAGATATGTAAATTGCGATAATGTAAATTGCTGTAAAATAAATTGCAGAAATAATAAAGCCATACACACGCATGAAAGCACTAAGGTGTAGGTGAGTGAATTGTGATGGTGAGTGTGCGTGATTAGGTTGTATTTTACGCTGTGGGTTGATTCTGACTGGTTAAATTGATTTTAGTTTGAATTATTTTTTAGTGAAGTGTTGTATTTGATTAATTAGTTTTAGATAAAAGTTAAGTGATAAGTCAATTCTAAAGGGGGACCTTAAATCAAAGGATTTCTTAAAAAACTAAGGAGTTTTATTTTATCTTATTAAAAAGAAATTTTTTATTATTTTTCATAAAAGTTGTCGTAAATTAATTAAATGCAACTTAGTTTACTTGAGAAAAGGTTTTCTGAGGTTTTAGTTATTATTAAAATACATACAAATTATTTGAATTAAAAAAAGGTCCTTGTATTGTTTTAGAAGAGAATAAATTAATTTTATAAATTAATTTTATAAATTAATTATCCTATTATTTAGTAAAAGGTTTTATGGTGAGGAGTATTTATTAAATAACTTAATGAAATAATGTTAAATAAAATAAATTGAGTGAAATATAAATAAGTTGGTTTTATTAAATTAGTAAGTTAATGATAAAATTAAATTAGGAATATGTTAATTTAAATAAAAGTTAATTAGCAAACATAATAAAAAGTGATTAAAGGAATTAATTTAAATAGATTCTTTTTTTTAAGGATTAATTAGAATGAAGGGGTTATTAGTTGGATTAGAGTGGCTGACTTTAAAAGGGGTTAAATAACTAACTAATTAATTAGATTAATTATAGGTTAATTATTAATTAAATCAGTTTAGAGGTTTAAGGGTGGTTAACAGATGGTTTAGTGTATGGTAAAGCAACAGGGTGCACCGTGGACGGAAGTATGTGGATCGCACGATAGGATCCATTTGAGATCCAACGGCTCGTGTGGGAGAGTGTACGATAGTGTCTGTGCGTGTGCATGCATTAGATTATTATATAAAAAAATGACAGAAACCCTAAATTCCCCCCAGAAATCCCTAATTCTCGATCGTCTTCTCCTCATTCGTCAATTCCCTCTCGCGTATCGCCGCTTTCCTCCCTTCCGTCTCTCTCGTCAATCTCCTCCGTCCCTCTCGTTCAACTTTCTTCTCTCCGCTTCTTTCTTCTTCTCCTTCTTGTCTCTAACCTATTTCTCTCTCCGCTCTTCTCCTTCAACTTCTCCTTCTAACCTCTCTGTCTCCTTTCCTTAAATCTGAAACAGGGAAACAACACAAGTCAGAAAAACATTGCATTTAACGAAATAATCCTCACCGAAGTATACTCAGAGGGGTTCGTCGGAGTCGGCGGCGCGGATTCAATGGGTGGAGGCGTGAAGGTTATCATGGCGGTGTTTGTGGTGTTCTCCGGGGACAAGGGTTTCACGAAGGGACACGTTGAAGCTAGTAGCGGCGGAGTTCCAGAGATAAGTTCCTATCTTTTTTTGATTTATGCAATTTAGGGTTTTGATTTTGGGATTTTTGAATGTTGTTTGATTTGTTGGGTGTTTCTGTGTATAGTGAAATTGCTGCCTCCCGTCTTGAGTCTCTTCTCACATTTATAGGCGTGAGTGGATTCAAATCTTGATGCCAGATTGACGATTGGAAAGAAGACAACATTAATAGGCTTTCCGTTCTTGTACAAAATGTCTGATCTTGTGGTCAATGAGGTAAATTACTTCCCAATCTTGGAGAAACATGTCTGAGATTATTAGGGAAAGATAATTAAGGTCCTATTAAATTGCTTATAGCCTTTACTATTTATCCTGATTGTGCTTGATATTGTTTTGCGGCTGTAAGTATCTTCCAAATATGGGTGATTACGTCTGATCTTATTGGATATATTTTGTGAGATTTTAAGTCTGAATTTGATGAATGTGTTTAGCCGCTCTATGAACTGATGGACTTTCCTTTTTGGTTCTTCAGTTTAATTAATCAGTATGCGATTTGGCCTGCAGGTGATTGATGGTGATGAATTCTGGAGCATACAGTCCCTCTCCTCTTGTAGCATAATTTGAAATAAGTGCCGCTGCTGCCAGTATTTAAGAGGGTCTAACGGTGATTCGTCTTGAACCAGTGGTAATGCGAACCATTTTCTAGCTTCTCTTATCCATGGTAATACCTCGCGACCGTCGCTAACATTTGTTTTGTTTTGCAGGCTGTTATAGCCTCTCTTCATGCTCCAAATCTCTCAACTTGAAATGTAATTAATATGTCAGAAATGGTGTTGGAAAGACCTTGATTCACATGTATTTTCATCTTCTCCTGAACACGTTTTGACGGCGCATGGATTACGGTGGCAGCATTAACTGTGTCTGTGTTTCGGTTTGCAGGAAAAGGTGATTCAGCATTGCAGATGGAGTGTGGTTCTTGATGGCTAACAAAGTGGTCTGAATCCTGACGGTCATTCAATTCTTCGATCACCAGGCCATAATCTCTTCTGTGGTGGCTTTCCTGCAAATGCTTGATTTCGGTAAACTAATTGTTGAAGCTTACTTCTATCAACCTGTTCACATTTTAACTTCGGTAATAGCGGGTGAACCAAACATTCTCAGGGTCTGCTGTTGCTCATATTCTTTCCTTTCTCTCAAGTAATCACAACTTAGGAGCTTACTCCTTGGGGAAGTTTACCCTGCGATGAAAAGGGGAAAAAAAAGGAACTCATGCGACTTGTTACATGCTGCTTGCAGAAGACGGGTTATTATGAACCTCAAGAACCGGTTGCGGGATTCTGAATGCCGTGCAATCCCTTCCTGATACTCGTAAGTCTTCAATACCCTGCTTACTGTTGTTGTGCTGAGAAGTAGGATGTGATTATGGGAAGAAGCATCCTTAAAGTATCCAAAGTCATCCTCAAAATCATCAATGTGATCCAAACTGGAGTCTGATAATTCAGGGGAGGTATGAATCCGATTTTTCGATTGCTTTTGATGTCACATTAGGAGAGGTTTATTTATGAGAAAGGTTATAAACTTGCACAAAGTACCAGTAATGTTCTCAATTTTCCCGCAGATGTCTTCTGCCAACTTTTTGAGATTATCAGCTACCACTTTTCCAGCAAATCCTTCAGAGACTTTATATAGCGGTAACAAGACTACATGTGCATATTGCAGACAGTCATCCCTACTACTAATCTGTGGCCATTGAAGACTATTTCCATCTGAATAGCATCTGCTTGAAGAGCAATTTTGCCAAGTATATGTTGGGTGTTCTTAACAATAAGTTGGTTATTGTCTTCACATACAGAGGAAGTAAGTGATGAAGACGTGGACATGTTTCTTCCTTTTCTTGCATTAATCAAGTCAAAAGCTTTGAGAAACCGATTCTGCTCAAAAGTAGACTAGAATGTAGATGGATCTATGATAGCAGTTTGCCACATTAAAGAATATGCAGCACAAATAGCAAAGACAAGAATTTGGGTTATCAGGTTGTTGTCAGCACCATCTATGAGTGGCATCTTCAATTGGCAGCAAAGAGGAGTGGCTATTAAGTAATCTACCAGGAGTCATCATAAAATAACTACTTAAAGAGCTTTGATGATTTTCTCTGTTGGCATCGCGTACCGAGTAGTAATTGAATATATGGTTAGTGTTCCTTTGGCACATCTATCTTGCTAATCTTCTGTTTGTAGTTTGCTTTATGGACCTTGATGCCACAGTCTAATTATCTCCTTTTTGTTTCATGTCAGGAATTGCTATAAACATGTCTCTTTTCTTCTCTACGTGAGTATTTTCTTCTCTATGTTGGGTTGGAAAGGCAGGTTATACTGACCGTGAGTATTTTCTCATGCGTACCAGGTCCGACAGTGCTTGGAGTTATGAAGTATTGCATACAGGTGTTATCTTCTTGGATTATGCGTATCTTGCTGAAGGTGGAGAGTCTCTCATGATGCAGGGTATTCTCCTTTACTGTTTGATTAGTGTTGGCCTTCGAATTTCCGCGGTCGACTTCGACGGTGGGGTATTGGCGGTTCTGCTTTAGTAAGGGCCTTACAATCTCATGAGCTTTAAAATTCAATTTACTTATGCTAAGACTTCTTACTAGTAGGAATCACTGCACATGTTATCGGTCTCCATGGTTTTATGCAGGCTGCAGGATCCTTGCACATCAGCTGACACCGGCGACCATCAGGTTGGTTTACTGAGAATTTCTGGCTAGATTATTGATGCTATGGGTGTGGTTGTTTGCTGATTTATTAGTTACTAACTCTTCTTTTCTGTTGGTTTTATCATGCAGCAGATAATATGATGGAAATTCATTGTGGAAGAATCTTGCGATTGCGACAAGGACGACGATGTGGCAGCTGCAGCTTCACTTTGTCCAACAGTTATCTGATGCACAATTAATACTAAGTGCCTTCATATCTAGGCAGACATCTAAATCTTCAGAATTTAGGCTTAGGTTTAGTGCACTCTGAGATGTGAAACTAACACTGCTTCTTGGATCATATTTCTTGTATAGTGAAGAAATATTGGAAACACTTGTGAATTTAATCCCATTTGAAGGGGCTCCTAATTTATCTAATCTCATACAATTATTGGTAAAAAAAAGTACTAACAGATCTTTAAAAGAGAACCGGTGGTGTACTCCTGTATGTCCTTTAATTATGCCCAACAAGTAATGCTTTTAACCAAAAGACCTTTATAAGAGGAAAATCGACTTTCTATGGAAAAAGCAAATCATGCGAAGCCGCTTGTCATACCAACATGCTAAGAAACTAGTATTGAATCCTTTGAACTTTGTAAATCCTAGATTCACTCATTCTTAATCTTATGCTTTCAAAACTGATACTTATAAATACAAAACAATGGGGTTTTGTCTTGAACCAACTTCGAGTAACAAAACTTGAACTTTGAAAATGATGGAAACCTCACTCCAATAATTTCTCGCTAACTTGATCCAAGATGCCGATTCCTCATGTCATCCACAAGCTACAAATAATCAACTTCTCCCCTTAAAACCCAAGGGAATCAAAATGATAAACAAAGCCTTCCTTAAGTTAACCATCTTGATTCTAAGGAGACGAGGTCAGAAAGACATCCATGACTAAAAAAAACCCAAGAATGATAAAATAGAAACCCCGGAAACTCAACGCAAATGGTCACGTCTTTGTGATGCTTGGCTGTGAGAAATAAATGCTGCCTCTATTTTAATTTATTGCATCTGCGCAAACTGGTTAGTCAGAAAACACATACAAAATCAAAAGAAAACACGAGAGAAAAAAACACAAGTAGGTGGGATCTTAAGGTCAAAAATTAGGGTGTGACATTATCCTAAACGGCCCGTCTCCTCCTCAGTCGCTCGCTCTCAGCGACGAAGACGACTACCGGACTCCGTTGTCCCGGGAAATCATGGCCGCCCCATTCCCCACGGAATGGAGAAGCCCCCGACGCTCTCGACGTACGACGACACATCCGACCCAGATGATCACCTAGAAGACATCGAGGCCATGCTCGATTACCGAAACGTCCGAGTAGCTATCAAGTGCAGGCTATTCCCGACGACCCTAAGGAAAGACGCCATGACGTGGTACAAAAGTCTGGAGCCCGAATTGATTACGTCGTGGAGGGTCCTGAAAGACCTATTTTCAAAGCACTTCACAGAGTCCCGACGCCACCCGAAGACGGAAGCCGTCCTCGGCGTGATAATCCAAGCCCCCGACGAGCCTCTCCGAAAGTACATCGAACAATTCACCCGGGAAGCGGTGCAGGTAACAACGTCAGACGAGATGAAGCGTTACCTAATGGAGCAGGGTCTACGCCACGACTCCAAATTCTACGAGGCCGTGGGCATACACCGGCTAACCTCCCTGCAGGATTTCCTCGACAGAGCCGTGCATTATATCCAGTTCGAGGAAACTCAAGCAGCCAACTCCACACGAGACACCCGAGACAGAGAGGCCCCCCATGGGCACCGAGATGACGGAGCCTCGAGCCATCGGCGGGGAGGTGACCGTCGTCGGGAAGATCGCCCCCGCGAACAATGCGAACAACGCGGCCCCGCCGGACGATTCACGGAATACACGGCCTTAGTCGCTTCCCGCGAGCGCATACTGGCCGAGTGCGCCAAAACCGAATTTGCCCAGGGAGGTGTCCACTTCCCCCGGCCAACACCCCCCAAACCCAATGTGGACAAATCGAAATACTGCCGATTCCACAGGAGCCACGAGCACGTGACCGAAGACTACATCCATCTCAAGGACACGATCGAGATCCTGATTAAAGACGGCCACCTAAAGAGATACACCCGGGGGGGGGGGGGGGAGGGGTGAAGCCCCGAGGCCAAGAAAGTCGAAGAACTCCCCTCTTTTGACAGCGACAGCAGAATCCAGGTCGCGCAGTGTGTCAGCCGCCCCGAGGACTGGTTCGCGGACAGAGAGTTCGGCCCCCCCGAAGGGCCCGACCCACCCAACCAGCCACTACGGCCAACCAGCCGGTGGGAATACTTCGCCAGAGCCATGGTTATCTCGGGTGGCGCCACAAGGAGCCTGTCCATAGGATCGGTGAAAAAAAAGTTCGACGAACTTATCACGAGCAACTCCGGAAAAATGAGCACGCTCGAAAGATTTCGCGGTCGATCAAACCCGATCACATTCTACCTCGAAGAACTCCCCGGAGGATCCCCTAACTCCAACATTCCCCTGCTCATACGGGCGCGAATGGAGAACTTTGATGTCAGGCGCATCCTCATCGACGGAGGCAGCTCGGTGGACATTATGTATACCCACCTGTTCACAACCCTCCAACTCGACGAATCCAACCTGTCCCCCTACGTAGGCTCCGACCTTCAGGGGTTCAACGGGACGACGACGAGACCTTGGGGGTACGTGGAGCTGAAAGTCACTTTCTGGGAAGAGGAGACGGCCAGGGAGATCAGCATCCGTTTCTTAGTCATCGAGTGCCCATCCCTCTACAACTGTATCCTGGGCAGAACGACGATAGCAGAACTCACCGCGGTGCCTTCCACCGTCCACCTAAAGATGAAGTACTACACGAAACGGGGGGCCGTGGTGACCCTTAACGGAGACATTGAGGCCGCCCGGAGGTGCTTCGAGGCTGCGCTGAAAGGTTTAGAGACCATCGCTCCAGCAACCAAGAAGGCGACCCCAATCGCGACGCCAAAGAGCGAACCAAAGGAGCTTGTCGGATCCATGGACCTCGACAGCCGCTTCACCGAAGAGTGCAATCACGAAATAAGGACCAGCGAAGCCAACGAGCAGCCCACCCACCCAGCACGCCCCATCCCTGACGGTGAATTCGAGATCGTCACACTCGGGGAGGATAAGAGCAGAACCGTGAAGATCGGCACCGGACTCCCAGACTTGGCGAAAAAACAACTACAGGCCTGCCTCCGCGAGAACGCCGACCTCTTCGCATGGAGCGCCGCAGAAATGCCCGGACTCGACCCCGAGGTCGCCTGCCATCAGCCCAACCGCGAAGGCCGTAGTTCAACGTAGGCGTAGACAGTCCCCCGAAAAGTCGGCGGCGGTTGATAAAGCTGTAAAAGACCTCCTAAAGGCAAATTTTATTTTGGAAGCCCGGTATTCAACCTGGCTGTCCAATGTTGTACTCGTTAAAAAGAATAATGGAAAATGGCGCATGTGTTTTGACTATACCGATCTCAACCGAGCATGTCCTAAGGACGCCTACCCTCTCCCCAACATCGACAAACTTGTCGACAACTCCGCAGGCTTCAAGCTCTTGTCCTTCATGGACGCATACTCGGGGTACAACCAGATCCCGATGGCCGAGCAAGATAAACAGAGCATGGCCTTCATGACGGTGTTGGGCAACTATTACTACAATGTAATGCCCTTCGGCCTAAAGAACACCGGCGCCACGTACCAACGGATGATGAACAGTGTCTTCCGGGGCAAAATCGGCGACATGCTCGAAGTATACATGGGCGACATGATCGTCAAATCATGCACGGAAGCCGACCACACGGCCCATCTTAGGAAGGTCTTCGATACCGCGAGGACATGCCGAATGTGCTTCAACCCGGAGAAATGCACCTTCGGTGTCCGCGCAGGGAAGTTCCTCGGCTACTACCTGACCGAGCGTGGGATCGAGGCAAATCCGGACAAATGCCACGCCTTTTCGGAAATCACCACACCCACCACAAAGAAGTCCATCAAATCCCTCAACAGCGTGCTCGCCTCACTTTCCTGGTTCATCGCCAAGTCCGCACAACACACCCTCCCTTTCTTCAAACTACTCAGGAAGGAGACCACGTTCGAATGGACAGAGGAATGCGAGCAAGCCCTCCACCACCTCAAACGCGTCCTGTCCGAACCCCCGGTGCTGACACGTCCCGTGATGGGCGAAACCCTATACCTATATCTGGTCGTAGCCAATGAGGCCGTCAGCGCCGTCCTCATCAAAGAAACCGAAGAGGGGAAAAAACCAATATACTTCACGAGCAAAGCCCTCCACGGTCTCGAAGTCTGATACCAGCTGATCGAAAAAGTCGCCATAGCCCTCATCACCGCTGCACGACGGCTCCGACATAACTTCCTAGCACACACCATCGCGCTCCCCACCGATCAGCCCATCCGCCAGCTCCTTGGCCGGCCCGACATGGCTGGTCGCATGCTGAAATGGTCGTTAGAACTATCTGAGTTCGACATCGTCTACGAAAGCCGGAAAGCCATCAAAGCTCAAGCCCTGGCCGACTTCGTGGCCGAGATGACTTCCTCACCCGACCCCACCACTGGGAGCCACGTATGGACCATTTTTATGGACGGCTCCTCCAACTCCACGGGAAGTGGAGCAGGCATCATCCTCGACAACGAAGCAGGCACCCTCATCGAGGTCTCCCTCACGCTGGCTTTCCCGACGACTAATAACCAAGCCGAGTACGAAGCATTCCTGGCCGGACTTTGCCTGGCGTCAGACCTCGGGGCCAGAGAAATCAGAATCTACACAGATTCCCAGCTGGTCGCCTCGCAAGTATGAGGAGAATATCATGCGAAAAACGACAACCTCGCCGAATACCTAGCACTTATCACCGAAAAACTGCAAAGTTTCGACTCCGCGGAGATTCAGCATGTCCCGCGCAAGCAGAACACCCGCGCCGATATCCTCTCAAAATTGGCGAGCACCAAAAAGCGAGGAGGCCACAAGTCGGTCATCCAAGAAGTCATATCGCAACCGAGCACCAAAGCGACCACTGCCCCGCTCGAAATCAACGCCATAGGAGATACCGACTGCTGGATGACACCACTATACACCTACCTCAGCACCGGCCGCCTACCAACCGAATCTAAAGCGGCAAGCGCGACCAAGTGGCGAGCCTGCTCGTACGTCCTCCTCGAAGGTAAACTATATCGCCGAGGCTTCGCGATCCTACTCCTCAAATGCATCGACAACTTCCAGACCGCAGCCTTCCTAGAGGAAATCCACGAGGGCATCAACGCGCAGCACCTCGGAGGATGATCCCTGGCGAGAAAGGCTCTACGAGCAGGCTACTACTGGCCCTCGATGCAAACGGACGCGAAGGAACACGTCAAACTATGTGACAAATGCCCAAGACACGGGGACATGCACCTCGCACCACCAACCGAACTCAAATCCTTCTCATCCCCGTGGCCATTCGCCTGGTGGGGGTTGGACATCCTCGGCCCCTTCACCCTGGGATCCTATCAGAACAAGTATCTCATCATGGGCATAGACTACTTCACCAAATGGATCAAGGCCGAAGCCCTCTCCAAAATCACGGCCCACAACATACTCCGATTTTACAAACGAAACATCCTAGCAAGGTTCGGGGTCCCGCTCGCCATCGTCACCGACAACGGCACACAGTTCACGAAAAAAAACTTCCGCGACTTCGTCACCAAGCTCGGCACCAAGCACCATTTCACCTCGGTCGAGCATCCCCAGACAAACGACCAAGCAGAATCCGCGAACATGGTCATCCTCAGGGGACTCAAACGACGCCTCGGTGACGCAAAACGAGCATGGGTCGAGGAGCTCCACAGCGTCCTCTGGGCATACCGCACTACGCGCCACTCAACCACAGGGGAAACCCCATTCCGCCTCACGTATGGAACCGAAGCGGTGATCCCGGTCGAGATACGCGAGCCATCCAGACGAACTGAAGCTCCCCTCGACACCGACGACAACGAAGGCGCCTTACGCGAGGAGCTCGATCTCGTCGAAGAGATTCACTCAGGAGCAGCCCTCCGAGAGGCCCGGTTGAAACAGCAGGCGGCACTTCGCCACGACAACAGAGTCCTAAGACGCGACTTCCAAATCGGCGACTTAGTTCTGCGCAGAAACCAGAAAGACTCACACGAGGGCAAACTGACTGCAAATTGGGAAGGCCCCTACCGTGTCTGTGACAATACGGAGGACGGGGCCTATTACCTCGAAAACCTGCACGGGGAACAACTAGCTCGACCATGGAACGCTGCGAAACTTAAGCGGTACTACAGTTAAACACTGCCCGCGACGACCCATCGTCATGACCACTGGGGGGCGACATGGTACCACCGCACTTCCCCGCGTCTACTAGAGACCAGAGAAAAGCAAGCCCTGCCTCTTGTGCGCGCAGGCAGAAGGCCCTGCTCGGCGGGGAACACCTTGACCGAAATTCCCCACTGCCGTGCCAAAACCGATAGGACACCCAGCTCGCGATGGGACGTCCACGCCCCGGGGAGAGCTACCCCCTAACTGGTCAGGCAACAACGCTGGCCAACCGGCCAGTTCCCTTCACCGTCAATAACAAGTATTGTCGAGCTACCACCCCGGACAGGCCTAAAGGCATACTAAACATGCATTTCAAACATATATATTTCAAGCATACAAATACATGCAGAAATAAAACGAGCATAAGCAACATGCAAAAACGAGGCGCACACTTAGACAATTTTCAAAATATATTAATCAAAAGTGGGCACCACCCCAGTAGTTAACGTTACATAAACAAGGGCGCGCATGCCCGACAAAGAAAACCGAAAATACAAAATATGGCGTGCAGGCCGAAATACGCGGGCACGCAGGCCCAGGACTAATCTAAGTTCCCTCCTCTCCATCAACTTCAGGCTCCACGCCAGGGACGACGGTGCCGCCCTCCTCGGCGCTGGGGTCAACCACCCGGTCGTCGACTATCTCATGGAAGGGGCCGATCCCATCCTCGACAAAGGCAACACCAGAGTTCACCACCCTAAGTTGAGCAACGGCGTTGTTGAAGCCCGCAGCAAAATTGTCCAGGAAATCCCCTTCCAGCACGCGTATCCTGGCAAGCAGGTCCACCCGGGTAACCAACAACCTGTCGTTGTTAGTCTCATCGTCACCAGGAAAGAGATTGCCCTCGAGCTCCGCCACACGAGCTTTCGACGCCCGCAACTCCTCCTCAGCAGCCTTTAGCTTCTCCTTAATGCCACCACATCTCTTGCGCTCGAGGTCGACCTCCCCGCGAACCTTCTCCAGCTCCCCGGTCAGCTGCGTCACCTTCCCTCGACTTGCTTCCAGATCCTCGGCCGCCTTATTCAGACGGGACTGCGTGAAAGCGAGATTCCCTTGCAGCTTCGACAGTTCGACGGATGAGCAGCTCTCTTCACTCAGAACCATCGTCGTAGCGAAAGTCCGCATCAACGCGGCCAAGTCCTCGGTCAGAACCTGCCTCCTCGTGGCACGGTCGGCACCAAGAATCGCCTTCACCTCCCCCGCAGGAATACTGGGCGACCTAGCCCCATGGAAATAGCCGGGATGCTGGTGACAAGGGGCGATGGTGTAACACCCCCTTCCTATACCCCCAAATAATTGAATAAATCATTTAGGCACTCAATATAAATTTCATCAGAGTTTATTTTAAACATGGTATAAAATAGGTGCATCACATTATCATGAAATTAAACGCATACAACACCTGCTCAAGTAGATATGCAACAATGGGCAAGTCATAACAAAGAAATCTTAGGTCTAAAACCCACATCTCAACATTTAGAATAAAAGCGGAAACATCTAAACATTGAATCAATTCATTCATATAAACATATATACATCATTCAGTTAATTCATGTTTACAAATCATCCATAAGCAGATACATACACATATGTATCACAAAAGAATCAAAACACTTGTATCTCCAAAAAGAGCCAAAGGCTTCCTAACTACCCAGATGTTACATATCAGAGCCAACGACCAAAAACAATGAAGACTCGCTTCACAAAAAGGACCTCCAGCAACCTATTCTGCAATGCCTCATAGAGCATTATAGAACAACAGAAGGGTGAGAAACAATATCATAACAGTCAATGCATAAAATTATATATTATACAAATTACACATACTTCACATTCTCACCACGATTCATTATATAAACCTCAATGCACATTTTATAACTGGGCATATTCGCCAATCATACTTCTACACATACACATTATTTCCACATAACATTTACAATATAACACCAAGCATATCCAATATGCGTCAACCATGTTTATATTAATTCATAAACTCACAAAACATACATATACATACATTCACATATACATATATATCTTCAAGCATACCAATCATTCCAATCATCCACAATTCACATAAACATTTACACTTATGTTCATTCACCATACATCATGCAAGATGTCAACATGCAACTCATAGAGACCGACTCACGACTCTATGCAGATGCAAATGCGGTAACGACTCATTTCAACATGTTCAATTGAAGAACCAAATGGAATCATCGCTCGTTACCGAAGTAACTCCCCGTCGGGCCTACGATGTTCACCCATCGCTCACACCCCACATGGGCACACGATGTTTCAGGATTGCTCACACCCCACACGGGCACATAATCCGATTGCTCACACCCCACACGAGCACACAATCGTTCTGTAGATTCACTACAGAATCAAGAAATAACCATCGCTCACACCCCACATGGACACACGATGTTTCACATGCGACATGACTCATGACACTCATGAAATGCACACATGTTTACAAACACACTCATGCATTCTTCATATTTATCGCATATATTCATTTATGCATTCAAAATATATGTATCACAAAACATATATATTCATCATTCATTCACACCATTCAAACATGGCTCACATTCACAATCAATTCCTCATGCATTTCTATTCAAACTAAGCAAATGCACAAAATTGCCATCCGGCCACACTTATGCTTCAAAACCATAAACTAGGATTCACGCCATACGGCTACCTACAGCACATCACAAATCAGCACACAAGCTATTAAACCAAAGAAAGGTCGATTGCCACCAAAACCCCAAGCCACAACGGCACACAGCAGCAGGGAAAACCCATCCTGCTACGTTCGCTACACGCTCGCCTAGCGAGCTGCTAGCGAGCGTTCGCCACCTTCTCGCCTAACGAACTGCTAGCGAGCACAAACAGAAGCTCCAGACTTCGTTCGCTACCTCGTTCGCCACAACGAACCTCCAGCGAGCTCCTCGCTACTCCCTTCGCTGCAAGCGAAGGACATCAAAACCATTCTGTCCCAAGTCTAGGACCGTTCGCTGCGCACTCTCCTAGTGAACTGCCAGCGAACACTCGCGACCTGCTCGCCTAGCGAGCTGCTAGCGAGCGTCTGCGATTTCCACTTCTCCCCACTGTTCAGAATCCAAAACCACCGATAAAATCACCCGATGAACTCCAACTCATATCCAGTAGCCTTAGTCTAACATATATCGACTAATCTACGTCATCTAATCACGATTCTAACCGTTAGACAACGATTTCTATCGATTAAACCAATTTTGACCTAAAATTGAAAGTGTAGAAAACTACCGATCAATCCAAAACAATCCAACAAAAATCATACATGATTATACACATTGATATAATAATAAGGTTTCACACCCTTACCCGATTGATTGAAGCTTGGAAGTTGTTTCTTGATGAATTTCTAGGTTTTTCTCCATTTCTCCTCTTTCTCTTCTCTTTTCTTCTTTCCTTCCTTTTTCTTTCTATCTCATTTCTTTTCTCTCTAATTCTCACTTATACCTCTTTCTATTCTATTCTATTTCTCCTCAAAATACCTCTTAAAATATTTTCTCACAAAATACCCCACTTAATATAAAATACTAGATGTCTAAAATACACGTTAATCTATTTTCCCCGAAAACTCTCCGAATCGGTAAAATAGCACAAAAAGCAATTAAACGTATCGACACATAAATTACATAATTAAAATAACATTTATCCAAATAAATCAAAAAGGACTCAAACAAATTGGGAAATTCAGAATCGGGGCGTTACAACTCTCCCCCACTTCAGAAATTTTCGTCCTCGAAAATATTAACCGATTCAACCGACTCGGGATGTGACTCTCGCATCCTAACCTTCCAAATCCAACTCCCTCTAGTTGATTCCGCCTAATTACCTTTACCAAGACGATCCCTTTTCCTCAAGGTTGTCTCAACAGTCAAATCCTCTCGCACTCATACACTCTCCATCCGTGGCCACCGAAACAATTCTTTCAAAGTACTCATATCCAATCCACACTACTCTGACACATAGACTCTATCATAACATCTCATGTCACCCTTCCCATAAATCCGAAAATCAGCCCTTCGACTTCAATTCCTTAAACTCCATCAATCTATTAACTCCAATTAGAATTCCAACCTTCTCGAATCTCATCGAGAACACCAATAATCAGTCTCACTACACAAAGCTCAACTCCATACGAAGTCCCTATTATTTCCTCTTCATCATATGCAATTTTTCTCAAACCAAACAAATACCTCAAGTTCTTAAGATCATTAACCACCTCAAAGCTCAACTAAGCCATTGAAGCTCCCCAAACTCCAGTACAAACACACAACAACAACCAACTCTAAGTCACTCATCAGATAATTCCTCTTGTACTTTTAACTGCCTTAAAGCATAATTCAAACATTGTTGGTGTTGCATTTAATGTATCTCCTGATCATATCACTAAGGCATCACAAAGCACAACAAACAGTCTTGTTGGATTTGACAAAACCAACACACAAGCTGTTGACAGCTTTTCCAAAATTCTTTGAACTTTCTTCATAGTGACATAATACTACTTCCTCTCTAACACTGATAACTCAATTCTGCGATGTACAACCTGATCATCTACATCCTTCTAATACATCGAAACACCATTGGTTACACAACCCTTGGCTCACTCACTCAAGTGTGGAAAATCCCATTCCAAACAGACACGCAGTTGTGGACCTATGGCGAAAACACGAATCACACTTACCACAACACCCAAACATATTTCATTAATAAATACTTGATTCCATGTCACTACCTCCTCGTCGCGTAGAGCACTAAAATAACTTCCAACGCTCCTAACTTTGCGTCATTCCGAATCACGGTTCTCCTGTTACTACAAAATTTAGAAACAACATTCTGCACTTAGAAGGCCATTCAAATCGTCTTCAACTTCTCGAAATGGTTGAAGGTTTACCGATACTAATCTTGTATCCTACATCTTACTCCCTTTAGTAATTACCAGAAGTCACCATCCACTCTTTAAATGCTTGACTTCACACTATGTTGCCGCAGCACACACACCAGACACAAGTCTCAAAACTACTCAATCAGTTTAATTCCTTAACTATCCAAATAGACATACAATATGGAGCTCTTAATATCGGACTAGTTCCCGTAACTAAGTCAATCACAACTCCACTTCACATCCTGGCTGTATATCATTATCTTGTCAGAATAACTTACAGACAATCACAATTAATCGGCAAACCGCCAACTTCCCACTTTCGTTGACACTCAAAATTTCCATCAAAATGAAACATCTCATCACTGTCTTGCGCCGACTCATCAAAACAATTCTTCAGCACTTGGCTTAACTCCAAACAATTCACTGCTCACGTCATTTAAGCTTGCAAGACACGTCTATCCCATCCAACACAATCCCAACTACTATCAACAAGAGATTAAGGGTGATCAGTTCCTCAATTTGTCAATAGACAGCCGAAAATCATGATGGAGTATAAACCATCTTTACCAGATTATAATAGCGCTTAATCACACACCACGGGAAACACATCAATTTCCACCTTGCTCCCAACCGACAACGATGCAAACAAGTCAAACAACTGAGCATCGTCCGCTAAAAATTCTTCAACTCTTTAGTGGATAGAAAACTCTCACTTCTATCATCTTCCAAAGAAGGAAACTCTACCAACTTGTGACAACAATCTAAATGAACTCTATTAGATTGCAACCGATTCATACCGAAGATCGCGTCCAAACCGTCCAACAGTAAACACACTAAATCCATAACGAAGTCCTTACAACACATGGTCGAAGGACGACTTATGCATATCAAAGAAGTAGTTACCGACCCCGAAGCGGGCGTCTCAATAACCATATTATCATCAGAAGTAAATATACACAAGTCCAATCGCTTAGCGCACTCAAAAGAAATGAACGAATGAGTCGCTCCGGTATCAATAATAGCAACTAAAAGCATATTATTAATAAAGCATGTACCTTTAATCAAACGGTCCGCATTAGTAGCGTCGGAGCCTGCTAATGCAAATACCTTCCCACTCGTTGGAGCTTGCTTAGGTTTAGGACACTTAGCACTGATGTGTCCTACTTCTCCACAATTGTAGCACTTCACTACACCCATTCTACAATCCGTAGCATCATGTCCAAGAACTCCACAGCTAGAGCACTTAACTTTGGGCTTCCTACACATAAAAGACTTGTGACCCATCTCGCCACACTTGTAGCACTTAATGGGACCCGAACATCCACCTTCAGACTTCTTAACAAAGTGTTCCCTATGCTTGCCTTTATCAGGAAGCGTCACATAAGGCCTACTCCTTACCAGTTGCTTTCCTCTCTTCTCATTCAAACTTTTGTAATGAGCGGAACGAACCTTGCTATCTTCCTCGAAGATTCTACAACACTCCGTCAAATCCGAAAACCTTCTTATCCTCTGATATCCCATCGCTTGCCTAATCTCAGGACGCAAGCCATTCTCATACTTAATACACTTTGCGAACTCAGCCATAGCCGCATCATAGTGAGGATGAAATTGAACCAATTCCACAAACTTAGCAGTATAGTCCACCACGGACATACTACCTTGTTTCAGCTCAAGGAACTCCATCTCCTTCTTCCTGAACTCATCAGTCGCATTCACAATTGGCGCATCTCGCACCGTCCTAACCATTTCTTCCAAAGCAGCCGCCACCGCATCGCCGTTACGACCATCTATTCTAACCATTACCAAAAATATCAACAAGGTTAAACAACTGTTCAACCAACACAACAACAAGACAGACACAACTGACTCAACATTGGCTCTGATACCACTTAATGTAACACCCCCTTCCTATACCCCCAAATAATTGAATAAATCATTTAGGCACTCAATATAAATTTCATCAGAGTTTATTTTAAACATGGTATAAAAGAGGTGCATCACATTATCATGAAATTAAACGCATACAACACCTGCTCAAGTAGATATGCAACAATGGGAAAGTCATAACAAAGAAATCTTAGGTCTAAAACCCACATCTCAACATTTAGAATAAAAGCAGAAACATCTAAACATTGAATCAATTCATTCATATAAACATATATACATCACTCAGTTAATTCATGTTTACAAATCATCCATAAGCAGATACATACACAGATGTATCACAAAAGAATCAAAACACTTGTATCTCCAAAAAGAGCCAAAGGCTTCCTAACTACCCAGATGTTACATATCAGAGCCAACGACCAAAAACAATGAAGACTCGCTTCACAAAAAGGACCTCCAGCAACCTACTCTGCAATGCCTCATAGAGCATTATAGAACAGCAGAAGGGTGAGAAACAATATCATAACAGTCAATGCATAAAATTATATATTATACAAATTACACATACTTCACATTCTCACCACGATTCATTATATAAACCTCAATGCACATTTTATAACTGGGCATATTCGCCAATCATACTTCTACACATACACATTATTTCCACATAACATTTACAATATAACACCAAGCATATCCAATATGCGTCAACCATGTTTATATTAATTCATAAACTCACAAAACATACATATACATACATTCACATATACATATATATCTTCAAGCATACCAATCATTCCAATCATCCACAATTCACATAAACATTTACACTTATGTTCATTCACCATACATCATGCAAAATGTCAACATGCAACTCATAGAGACCGACTCACGACTCTATGCAGATGCAAATGCGGTACCGACTCATTTCAACAGGTTCAATTGAAGAACCAAATGGAATCATCGCTCGTTACCGAAGTAACTCCCCGTCGGGCCTACGATGTTCACCCATCGCTCACACCCCACATGGGCACACGATGTTTCAGGATTGCTAACACCCCACACGGGCACACAATCTGATTGCTCACACCCCACATGGGCACACGATGTTTCAGGATTGCTAACACCCCACACGGACACACAATCTGATTGCTCACACCCCACACGGGCACACAATCGTTCTGTAGATTCACTATGGAATCAAGAAATAACCATCGCTCACACGCCACATGGGCACACGATGTTTCACATGCGACATGACTCATGACACTCATGAAATGCACACATGTTTACAAACACACTCATGCATTCTTCATATTTATCGCATATATTCATTTATGCATTCAAAATATATGTATCACAAAACATATATATTCATCATTCATTCACACCATTCAAACATGGCTCACATTCACAATCAATTCCTCATGCATTTCTATTCAAACTAAGCAAATGCACAAAATTGCCAACCGGCCACACTTATGCTTCAAAACCATAAACTAGGATTCACGCCATACGGCTACCTACAACACATCACAAATCAGCACACAAGCTATTAAACCAAAGAAGGGTCGATTGCCACCAAAACCCCAAGCCACAACGGCATACAGCAGCAGGGAAAACCCATCCTGCTACGTTCGCTACACGCTCGCCTAGCGAGCTGCTAGCGAGCGTTCGCCACCTTCTCGCCTAACGAACTGCTAGCGAGCACAAACAGAAGCTCCAGACTTCGTTCGCTACCTCGTTCGCCACAGCGAACCTCCAGCGAGCTCCTCGCTACTCCCTTCGCTGCAAGCGAAGGACATCAAAACCATTATGTCCCAAGTTTGGGACCGTTCGCTGCGCACTCTCCTAGCAAACTGCCAGCGAACACTCGCGACCTGCTCGCCTAGCGAGCTGCTAGCGAGCTTCTGCGATTTCCACTTCTCCCCACTGTTCAGAATCCAAAACCACCGATAAAATCACCCGATGAACTCCAACTCATATCCAGTAGCCTTAGTCTAACATATATCGACTAATCTACGTCATCTAATCACGATTCTAACCGTTAGACAACGATTTCTATCGATTAAACCAATTTCGACCTAAAATTGAAAGTGTAGAAAACTACCGATCAATCCAATACAATCCAACAAAAATCATACATGATTATACACATTGATATAATAATAAGGTTTCACACCCTTACCCGATTGATTGAAGCTTGGAAGTTGTTTCTTGATGAATGTCTAGGTTTTTCCTCCATTTCTCCTCTTTCTCTTCTCTTTTCTTCTTTCCTTCCTTTTTCTTTCTATCTCATTTCTTTTCTATCTAATTCTCACTTATACCTCTTTCTATTCTATTCTATTTCTCCTCAAAATACCTCTTAAAATATTTTCTCACAAAATACCCCACTTAATATAAAATACTAGATGTCTAAAATACACGTTAATCTATTTTCCCCGAAAACTCTCCGAATCGGTAAAATAGCACAAAAAGCAATTAAACGTATCGACACATAAATTCCATAATTAAAATAACATTCATCCAAATAAATCAAAAAGGACTCAAACAAATTGGGAAATTCAGAATCGGGGCGTTACAGATGGTGTAACCCTCTTCGGAAGGCTCCACCGATAAATCAACCACGGGCGTATCCTCCCGAACTCTCGCTCTCTTCGGGGCCCCTTGGGAAGTAGGCGACTGGCTACCGGTCGGTGACGCCGACGACCCTCCTCCATCCTGCTCAGCCGAAGACTGCCCGACCAACTGAGCCACCCGCGTCTTCAGAGGAACAGCAGCCCTTGACACGCGCAACTTCTTCGCTCGCTCCTCGACAGAAGCCATATTCCCTGCATGACAAAAGAAAAATTGGTCAATACAAAGCCAAGGATGTCAAATTGAATAAGGACGAGGCGTCCACCACCTAGATAGCGAAGAGCGTCCTCCTCCAAGGCACACTCGAGCAGGGCTTTTGTGTTGATCAACCTCAGCTTCTCGCGAATGTTTTTGTAACTGTCGAGGAGATATCGTCCGTCGGGGGTGACCAGCTTTGCCGGCGGTAAATTGCGCACGAAGGAAACTATCTTCAAATAGCTAGCCATGTCCTCGTCGTCAAGCATCCCCGCCCGCACGATATACCCACTTGTTCCCCGGGAATAGTGGTCCAAGGACCATTCCACGTGCACCCGGGGCAGCATGACGGCCTCGCGACGACCATCCACTATCCTCTCCCCCTCCGAATATAAAGATCGGACCCCTTCGTGCGTGATAGGGCTGACCACAAAAAAACGGCCTTTGAAATCTCGGACAGAATCCATGTACGTCCTAAAAAGTCTGTCCGTCTGTTTGAATGACACCTAGCCATGTCGACCACCCACCGACTGCCGCTGCAGATAGAAAATACGAAAGAACAGCGGCAGCGTAACGCCGACCTGGAGATATTGGGACACCAGCTCAAAGGCCCGAATAAAAGCCAGGGCGTTAGGGTGCAGCTGCGACGGGGCCAACCTCAGCCAGACGAAGAGGCCCAGATGGAAGTCCAAAAAAGGCAACCTGAGCCTAGCCTCTTTGAAGTAAAACTCGTACATCGGAAAGCGCATCCGCCCGTATTTCAAGCAGATCCGATAACCTGGCCGGGGGCGGTAGACTTGCCAGTTTTGAGGATCTCCCTCTTCCCGGTCTTCCACAGTGGTGTAGGCCCCTGTTGGATCAGAAGCAAAATAGGAGGGCGTGGTGAGGGGATCCTCGGCCACCCAGTCTCCGATCGAGACGACGCGCTCATCAAAATAGGGTACGTCTGGCTCACTATCCTCGACCATTATGCCCAAGACGAGCGTAGTCATTAAACAACTGAAAAGCAGAAGGTAACGGTGAATTCGATGACATAGATCAAATTCACCCTTCCACCGCAAGTCAAGTGAAAGGGCGACGAGGACTCCCCGAGCATCGTCCCCGGGGGGTCTGCCCTAACCTACAACCTCCCCGGTTCAGTATGGCCCGAACTGTAAACCCACCTCGGAGGCATCCGTCGGAATAGACGTCGCTCCCAAGGACGTTCATTAGAGTAAAGAATCTTTCCCCGGGGCATTCATCGGAAAAAGCTTCCCTCCCCGGGACATTCATCGGAAAAGACTTCCTTCCCCAGGACACTCATCGGAACTAGCGTCTGTCCCCGGGGCATTCATAATAAAAACCCTAAAAAAACCTCGAGAGCGGCGGAGATTTTCACCGCTCCTTGGGGAAATCAAACGGCCCTGGCCACTATCAAGAAACAAACAAGAAAAGCAAGAGAGAAGAAAAGAAAACTTACTGTGATAAAATCGACGACGGAGAACGCGGCGGCGGTGACGGCGGAGATATCGGACGGCGGTGGAACAGCAGGCTGGAAACTTGAGATCAAAAGGGCGAAAAGTGAGAAGTGAGCAGGAGCCCACTCACTTATACCCCTGCACGGGACTCGAAGTGTCGCTAGACACTTGAGTACCCTAGGGTAGTCACTCTAGCAGCCACCCAGAATGCGACACATGGCGGAAGCAGACAGACGCGTCTCTTCACCTCTCCCCGCCAATACCCATCTTCTAGTCCAGACGATCGACGATGAAGGACACGTGTCCTCGCACGGAGGAATCCTACCCGGACCAGTCCACCTCCCCGGAACGACGAGATCAAGTCCTCATTCCCATCCTCAGAGCAACGACTTGGGGGGCTCCTGTTCTGGCCTGGGCCCCGGGCTAAATTATGCTGGCCCAGCCCAGTAATGTCCCACCAGGCCCCACGCAGTCCGAGTACCGGGTCAGGCACAAGATCCCCGGCACGCTAGAAAGACTCCCCCGCTAGGAAGAACCGTCCCATCCACGTCGGGCAAGATAATCGCCCGCACGACCAAGCACCACCCTCTGCGGGCGGTATTTCCCATGCCGTCGGGCAAGACCCCGTGGCCCTCTCACGTCCACGTGCGCTCCCCTCCTCGGGGAGAACAACGTGCCTCCGGGAAGCCTCGTATGCTCCCTCGTATGCTCCCTTCCGCGGGGAGAACAACGGGCCATGCGCACGTTCTCCACGTGCTCCCCTCCGCGGGGACACGTCATCCCCCAACTGCCCACCTCCGAAAGAGTAGGTCAAATCCACTTTCCGGAGACTACGGGACAGTTGGACTAGGGCGAAGACCACGTCCTGATCTTCACTACGCCACGTAAGCCCTAGCAGTCACCTGAGTTGGGTCTGGCCATCCAGCCCAACACAAGTGACCGTTGGCCGAGCGCTGGGGTCTCTCTATAAATACCCTCTTCCACAAGAGGGTCAGGTAAGTCACTTCTTACCCCATTTTCTATACTTTGCTCTCACTCTGCCCAATTCCTTACTTTGGCATCGGAATGTCTTGCAGGTATACCCCCCTTCTTCTCATCCCCGGTGAACAGGTAGCAGTCCAACAGCGTGTGGCCAGCCCGTGATCCCCTTCTGATCAGGTCAGATCAGATATCTTTGAAAAGATCTCTGGAATGGATTGCAAGTGCAGAAAAAATTCTCATTGTTGGAACAGATAACTTATCAGAAATTGGATGCATGCAAACCATTAAAATTGAAAAGAATATTCATAAATGGTAACAACAAAATCTGAATAACATCAAATATTTGTTATTCTCCAAAAATCCATTCTTAAAATCTAGATTTGCTTAATTAATGTATTTTAATATTTTGTGTAATCAACGTAAATTTTTTTAAAAAAAGAAGCTTACTCCCCTCGATTTTTTTACAGAAACCGAGAGGTATGTGATTCTTGGGATGAAACTTATTTGATTGTATTTTTTTTATTTTAAAAAAACACATTTTACCTCAGTTTTGAGTGACAGTCGAGGAAAAATATAAATGTGTTTAATGAGATTCTTAATCATCCTTAAAAAAATCTTTATCGTCCATTTAATAAGTATTAACGCTACAGACACTGTGATTAGTGATCTATGTGATACCTAATAGACATTATAAAAACATTCTGAATATTAAAAATTAATAATAAAATATTTGACATGAAAACTTTGAAACTTAAAGAAGCATAAAAAAGTTATTTGTGATAAAAAAAATATTTCTTTAATAATCATATAACTGAATGAAATGAATGAAACATCCAATATTTGATCTTCTCCAAGATTAATGAAACGAGGAATCACATTTGTTCTTCCCTAAGATATCCATCATTTGTTCTTCATCGAGATTCAAAATTTGTTATTTATTTTTATTTTAATATTTTGTGTAAACAATACAATATTCTATGTAGACAATATAATATTATATTTAAATAATATTGTTTGTAAACAAATTAATTTATTAATATTTTATATAAACAATATAATGAGTATTTTAAAAAAATACATTCCTCCGATTTTATCGGTAAACTGAAAGGTATATTATGCTAATTTTGAAAATCTAAGAAAATTATTATTGAGATCGAATCAATGACCGTTTCAATTATTTTTTCGATTATTCTAAAATCAAGTTATATAATGAAGATATTTCATAATGTCTTTCATTAACTCACATTTGTAAGCGAAGTTAAATATATATTTTTTGTAGTAGTAAATATTTCCTTTATATATGCGAGTTGATTCATTCATTAGAATATATTTCTCATAAAATAAAAATAAAAATGTGACTATTGACATCCACCATTTCAGTGAGACACATCACTTAACCATCATTCTTTAATAACAATTCATTATGATATTACTATTGGTAAAAAAGGAGAGCTTAGAGAATCATAACATCTGTATTAAAACAACCACATAAAATTAATTTAACATCACATCTCACCTCAAAACTTTAAACATTAATTTACAAAAAAATTATGTTGTTTAAAATTCGTTTTTACATCTTAACTCAATTATTATCAAAAGTGTAAGAAACGATAGCCTTTTTGCTGTTGCAGATTCAACGTACGAGGAGCTGGGGTCTACTATTACGTCATCAGGATGACGTCACCTCCACGAATACAATATTGACACGTGTCACCTCAAGGAGCCTTCGTTGCATCATCCACGAAAATGTTTGGAAGCATCGTTTTCATTTCAAGCTATAATAAAAAATCAAGTCTATATTAGGATTCATATACTATTTTTTCATTATTCTTACAGATTTTATTAAAAATATATCTATTTGTAGCGGTTGCACAATGAAATCCAAATATTACTACTAGCAAATCACTCATAAAAGAACAAAGTGTTTTGCTTGGTCTTATCTTATCTTTAACTGTGTCTAATTACTTGCAATGAATGTTTATTTTCAAAACCCTAATCCATTTTCTGGAGTTAATGATATACCTCCTCCTCTTTCCTCAGATTTCATTAACGTATCTGATTATCTAGTTCTTGATGATGATGTTTTTGCTAATCATGACTCTAATTGGCCACGAAGTACAGAAACTCCCGAATCATCAGATAAAGCAGGTTCCACCAATGATGTTACCAATGTCATTAATCAAGGGTTTAGTGATGAAATTGAAACCACTATCAACAACAACAACAATAACAATAACATGATCATGCAAGTGCATGCTTTTCATTTTTCTATCTATTTTCTTGTTCACATACAAATATATGTATAGTAATATTTATATTTATATATTGTGGACTCTTTTGTTTGACAGAAAACGCAAAAGTAGAGGGATTAATGAAAATACGGTAGAAGTGAGTCGAAGGGTTACGTTTAGAACGAGATCGCAGTTTGAGATTATGGATGATGGATACAAATGGAGGAAGTATGGAAAGAAGTTTGTGAAGAATAATTCCAACCCAAGGTAATTAGTATTTAATTTATGGTTTATTTTAATTAATGTTGAACACTTACACTTTACTCAAAAATAAAAAATCATGTTGGTTATGTTAAAGTTGGATATAATAGTGGTGGTGGGTCTGATTTGATGTATTATCATATAAATTTTTGTGGCGGCTGATATACACTATAGCATGATATGGAGAGGGGGCATGGACTCATCTTGTCATGATTAATTATAAACTGTTTACGGCATCAATATATAGATCACAATCATATATAGCTGTATCCATATGAGTTAGCAAACAAATGGTGTACAATTAATAAACCCTACTTGTTGAATTATATATATATATGTTTCATGTGTGGTTCTCGTTTGTTTGTCCTTCAATTCAGAAAAGTGTATCAACTTGTTGTTTCAATTTGAGTGTTTGTTTATGTCAGATCAACTTCCCACTTGTTAAATAATGATGTAAATGTTGTGTAAGTTTTTAGTTTTTCCAATAAATACCTATTATTTAGGCTAGAGCAGGTCAATTTCTGTTTTGCTATTTTTTTGCTATTAGTGGAGTTAGTGGAGCTAGTTGAGTCATGTCCTTTATTTTAGGATTTGCAGTTATTTACAGTTTTTATGTATTCCTTATAAAAAGGCATTGGAACCTATGAATAAAGCGGTCATTTTCTGGTGCATTTGCAATTCACTTACAGTTAACAATTGGCATCAGAGCTAAAGCAAAGCAAAGTGATCCAAGAGAGAGAAGATGAGCGACGACAAAACAGTCACCAAGATTCCACAGTTTGATGGTCACTATGATCATTGGAGTGAACTGATGGAAAACCTCTTGCGTGCCAAGGGTGTGTGGAGTCTAGTGCAAGAGGGTTACACCGAACCGGCGGAGGGAACCGAATCGACTACAGAGCAAAAGAAGACTCTGGAGGATCTCAAGATGAAGGACTGTCAAGTGAAGCACTACCTGTTCCAGGCAATTGACCGGGTTGTGTTTGAACAGATCTTGGATCGCAGAACATCCAAGATCATTTGGGATTCGATGAAGAGAAAGTTTGGAGGCAACGAAAGGGTGAAGCGGTCCCTTCTTCAAACCCTGAGAAGAGATTTTGAGCTTCTTGCAATGAAGAATGAAGAGAGCATTGATGATTACTTTGGAAGAGTAATGTCTGTCTCCAACAAGATGAGAAGCAACGGAGAAGACATGTCAGATTCGAAGATTGTTGAGAAAATACTTCGGACTTTGACTAACAAGTTCACATATGTGGTGGTGTCCATTGAGGAGTCAAAAGACATAGAAAAGATGACGATTGACGAACTTCAGAGCTCTCTGTCCGTACATGAAAAGAAATTTAAGAAGATCAGTCATGAAGAAGATGATCAAGCTCTCAATGTCAGAGGCAGAGGCAGAGGATCATACAGAGGTCGAGGCAGGGGCAGAGGACGCTCATTCAACAAAGCAACAATCGAGTGTTACAACTGCCACAAACTTGGACATTTCCAATATGAATGTCCAAATGGGAACAATGGAGCACATTTTGCAGCGATCGAAGAAAAGGATGAAGTTCTTCTCATGGCATATGTGGAACTTCAAGGTACTAGAAGAGGAGATGTGTGGTTCGTGGACTCTGGATGTTCAAACCATATGTGTGGAGAAAGAGACATGTTCTCAAGCTTGGACACTAGCTTCACACATAATGTCAAGCTTGGGAACAATCACAAACTGATGGTTGGTGGGAAAGGAGTGGTGAAGATAATGCTTAAGGGAATAAGTTATGTGGTCAACGATGTGTATTATATTCCGGAATTGAAGAACAACCTGCTGAGTGTTGGGCAACTTCAAGAAAGGGGTTTAGACGTGCTATTCAAAGGAGGAGATCGAAAAACATGCAGCATCTTTCATCCCTCGAGAGGAAAAATTGCAGAATCTGTTATGAGTGCTAATAGGATGTTTATCCTACTGGGTGAATCAAATGATAAAACAGAGGAGGAGAGATGCCTGCAGGTTGATATCTCAGACAAGACAGAGTTGTGGCATCATCGATATGGGCATCTCAGCTACAAGGGACTTCACACATTATGCAGTAAAGAGATGGTTGTGGGTTTACCTAAAATTGGAGATATGAAAACCACCTGTGAGACGTGTGTCAAAGGGAAACACCACCGTGTTCCATTTCCAAAACAGAGCAAGTGGAGAGCCACTGAAAGATTGCAGCTTATCCACTCTGATCTCTGTGGCCCGATCAATCCACCATCAAACAGTCAAATAAGGTACTTGATAAGCTTTATTGACGATTTCTCGAGAAAGACATGGATATATTTTGTGCTAGAAAAATCAGAAGCATTTCATCAGTTCAAGACATTCAAAGCGTTTGTGGAGAAGCAAACTGGATTGTTCATCAAATGTCTAAGAACGGATAGAGGAGGAGAATATAACTCAAATGAGTTCAAGGAATTCTGTAGAGAGCATGGAATCAAAAGACAGCTGACCACCGCCTTCACGCCGCAACAAAATGGCGTTGCTGAACGCAAAAACCGCACAATCATGAACATGGTAAGAGCAACGTTATTAGAGAAAGAGGTACCAAAATCTTTCTGGCCAGATGCTGTACAATGGGTGAATCACGTTCTTAACAGATCTCCTACACTCATTGTAAAAGATATGACTCCGGAAGAGGCGTGGAGTGGAAGAAAGCCATCAGTCGATCACTTTAGGGTCTTTGGATGTATCGGATATGTTCATATCCCTGATGTTAAAAGAAGCAAGCTCGATGACAAAAGCGTAAAGTGTGTCCTATTAGGTTTCAGCAGCAAATCCAAGGCCTTTAAGATGTTTGATCCAGTGGAGAAAAAGGTTCACATCAGCCGAGATGTGATATTTGAGGAAGATAAAAAGTGGAATTGGGAAGATGTTGGTTATTCTGGTGAAGAAAGTATTGAACTTGAGTGGGAGAATGATTATGAAGATGTTGAGAATGCAGAGGAGGCGGAAGAAGCGGAAGAAGACATTGATGCCGTTCCTTCACCAAATGATTCGCCAACTCTAGAAACGATAGCAACGACGGGCAGGGTGAGAAAACCACCAATCTGGTCTGCAGATTATGTCACAGGAGAAGGGCTATCAGATACAGAGGAAGAAGCAAACATGGCTAGAGTCGAGATCGAAAACCTAGCTTTCATGGTTATATCAGATCCGACCAGTTTTCAAGAAGCATCAGGACATCAAAAATGGAAACAAGCGATGGATGCTGAGATACAATCCATCGAACGGAACCACACGTGGTCGCTGACTGCACTTCCCATTGGAGCCAAGGCTATTGGGGTTAAGTGGATTTACAAGACCAAATTAAATGAACTGGGAGAGGTAGATAAGTTCAAAGCTAGGCTGGTTGTAAAAGGGTATGCTCAAGAGTACGGGGTAGATTACACAGAGGTATTCGCACCGGTGGCTCGAATGGACACAATAAGGATGATCGTTGCTGTTGCAGCACAAAGAGGATGGGGAATCTATCAGCTCGATGTCAAATCTGCTTTTCTGCATGGTGAGTTAAAGGAAGATGTATTTGTAGAGCAACCACAAGGCTATGAAGTAGCAGGGAAGAAGGACATGGTTTATAAGCTACATAAGGCTCTTTATGGACTAAAACAAGCACCTAGAGCTTGGTTCAGTCGCATTGAGGCTTATTTCGTCAAGGAAGGGTTTGTAAGCAGCTCTAGTGAACAAACATTATTCATCAAACAAAAGGGAGGTAAAATCTTAATTGTGAGCATTTATGTTGATGATCTACTGTTCACTAGTAATGATGAGGAGTTGCTGAATGAGTTCAAACACTCCATGAAGGATGAATTCGACATGACTGATTTGGGGAAGATGAGATATTTTCTTGGTATTGAAATGATGCAGAAGGCTGATGGCATCTTTATATGTCAAAGAAAATATGCTGCTGAGTTGATCGAGAGGTTTGGGATGCAAAATTACAACTCCGTTTGTAATCCGATAGTTCCTGGACAGAAGGTTGGCCGAGATGAAGCTGGTGTGAAGGTCGACTCAACGCTATATAAGCAAATGGTGGGCAGTCTAATGTATCTCACAGCCACCCGACCTGACCTGATGTTTGTGGTAAGTCTTATTAGTCGTTTTATGGCAAATCCCACTGAGTTGCACTTTGCTACTGCAAAAAGAATCATGAGGTACTTGAAGGGAACTGTAGAATTTGGGATATGGTATCAACGTGAAGGGAAGAGTGAACTCTTAGGCTACACCGACAGTAACTATGCGGGAGATGTGGATGACAGTAAGAGCACTTCAGGCTATGTTTTCTTGATGAGTGGAGGAGCTGTGGCATGGTCCTCAAGGAAGCAACCAATCGTAACTCTGTCAACTACTGAAGCAGAGTATGTAGCAGCAGCTACATGTGCTTGTCAAGCCATTTGGATGAGGAGGATATTGAAAGAAATCGGGCATGAACAAGATGAAGAGATGGTTCTGTTCTGCGATAACACGTCCACTATCAAGTTGTCAAATAATGCAGTCATGCATGGGAAGTCAAAGCACATAAGAGTCCGATACCATTTTCTAAGAGATTTGACAAAGGAAGGTGTCGTTAAATTGGTCTATATTGCAGCACCGAGGAGCAACTGGCTGACATAATGACAAAGCCTTTGAAGATGGCATCATTTCAAAGAATCAGAGAAGCTTTTGGGATGAGAGTTATGAACTGAAACTCTTGATCGAGTTCAGTTCAAGGGAGGGATTGTTGTGTAAGTTTTTAGTTTTTCCAATAAATACCTATTATTTAGGCTAGAGCAGGTCAATTTCTGTTTTGCTATTTTTTTGCTATTAGTGGAGTTAGTGGAGCTAGTTGAGTCATGTCCTTTATTTTAGGATTTGCAGTTATTTACAGTTTTTATGTATTCCTTATAAAAAGGCATTGGAACCTATGAATAAAGCGGTCATTTTCTGGTGCATTTGCAATTCACTTACAGTTAACAGTAAATGTGTAAAGAAAATTAGAATAGCTTAATAATTTTTAGAATTTGTATGTAGAGTACATCTCATATATACATCTATGCAAACTTATGTAGAATAAATAATTTTTGTGATGATTATGTACATGCAGGAATTACTATAAGTGTTCAGGTGAAGGATGTGGTGTGAAGAAGAGGGTGGAAAGGGATAGGGAAGATACAAGCTATGTGTTGACGAGTTATGATGGTGTCCACAATCACGAGAGCCCGTGCACTTGGTCGTACTACACTCCACCAGCAATGTCTTCGGTGTATTCCAATGAATGGCAACTGCAGCAGCAGGCTTCTGCAAACTCGTCGTCTTCTAATTATTCAACTAATACTTAGTTATATGTATAAGTATATATGTAGATCCTATTAATAAAGCATGGGAAGGTTTGGTGGAGTTGTAAGTTATATTGGCTGTAGTAGTTTTTTTTTTTGCTGAGTATTGTCTGAAGTTTTAAATCCGGTTGCAGTGCAACAAGGAGGGCGATGATGATAATATAGACAAAATGGTTAAATTGTTTGCATATGACAAAAGTGTTGACTCATCAGAATGAAATGGGTGGATTGGATCAAGTTGATATTTCAAACATGTCTCCATCGAAGGGTTATTCGGGATGTCGAGGCTTCCATGTGTGTGGTTAATTTGAGGCTTCGCTCGAATAAGCAAAGTGATTCATCTTCTGGATTTCATCTGATGTGAATGTGATGAATTAGATTCAATTCTCTTCTTGGAAATGGTTTTTGGCTACGTCTACATGATCTTCTTGCACACTTTGGTTCGACCTCTCACTCAGCAGGGTTCATTTTTTGTTTATGGTATTTTTCTCCTCCCACTTGGGTTCCTGTATTGTTGCCTTATTTGTTCTTTCTATAGGGATTTGTTGTAATGTATTAGAGTACCTCTTGTACTTACTTTTGATTACTACCTATATAATATTTTGTCCTTTGACCGTCTAATTGAAAAATAACTGATCTTAAACAACAATATTAATGAAAAACAATAACACATGCTCCATCAATACTTTTTCTCTGAGTGCAGTAAGGTTTAGGGCTTGAGCTTTCATTGTTGAATCAACAATTGCCCTCTATTCTCCGAGTCACAGCAATCCTAGACTCAAATGCAAGTCTCAGAGACCAATCAATTTAGATTAGAATCTTATGTTAATTATTTATAATAACTCAATTATTTATTATGTTTGTTTCAATGTATATTTGTGTATATTAGTTAATCATATTAATGATATATTAAGTGTGACTTAAATGTAAGACAAGACACCTTTAAAATTTAGGATGACGTTCTTAAAATAAATGTAATTCAACTTTATTTTTAAATAAGACAATAATAATGCATAAAAACTATTATATGATTAGCGTGATTATCATATCTCACAAGTTATTGATATGATTATGATTTCGCATAGATATTAATATTATGAATAATATTTATATTAAATTGATTCACTATGAGAATACTACGTAACATGTAAGTGTCATAAGTTATTTTCATAGTGATAGTGATGTATGTCACTCTTTGATTTGAAACAACTATTGTTCATATATATGCTGAATTGATCGTTTTAGTAGCATCAAATGTTGTTTGTAACAAGAAAATTTTGAAGTTGGCTAAATGGGTACTCCATGAGTCATGCAGAGAGACATGAAAGACCTAGATAAAACTTATTCATCCTTCATTTATATGAGTAATGACTACTATAAAAAGTACCTTTCACAACGATTGGAAAAGAGATTCAACCTCAGGTGACAGTTTATGACAACGAAGAGTATGTGGTAGTAAGTGAGCTACATAGTACCATGGACTATTGGTCGCGGTAATAAACCAGAAAACACACTACATATTACCACAGTTGTAATAAACAACTGTAGTGAAAGATGGAAAGATCATTACACTACTACAAATAATACATTTTATAATAATGATTTCACCTCAACTATCAAAAAAATCGAGGTATAAATCCTAGACGCGCCATGTTTTATTTTCTTTCTAAAAAATACAATCTATTCCATCGGTTTATGTATATAACCGAGGGATAAAATAATTCAAAATACATACATCGAATTTCAACAACTGCATATTATGTTTTTATTTCATTAAAATTGGCGTCTTCCTTCATGTTTTATTTTTATTCCAAAAATAATTCATATTTCACCTCAGTTATGTCTCTCAACCGAGGGGAAATAGTTTAATCTTATTATATATAGTTTGCCTTATAGCTTTCAGTTTCACTTGCCAAAAACAACACACTGCACATACATAACCCTAATGAATAGCCCTAAACAACGAGATCCCTAAAGACATTCATCCTCCAGAATGATTATGTGTTAAAGACTCTCATTTGATACTTGTCAAAATGAACGACGAAATCATTTCTTTCACATATTATTCACATATCTGGTACGTCAAACATCATTAATACTTTTACATTATTGTTGTTGTTGTTGTTGTCGTCGTTGTTATTGTTAAGACCCTCTAAATGTTTAATATTGATGTTGTTTAAATTCAAATTGAATGTTATATGTTGTTGTTTTTATTGAAATAAGTATCTTGTAGGTTTATTGTTGATGTTTATGTAGTTTTGCTGAGAAGTTGATTTTTTTTTTGAATTGTTGTTTAATGTTGTTGTTTAAATTGAGATTAAATGTTAATCGTATTATTGTTGTTGTTATTATTTATTATTGTTTTTTAGTTTTTGATGTTATTATTGTTGTTGTTTAGTTATTCTACCTCATAGCAATGTTTTGAAATCTATATGTTGTTGTTTAGTTGATATTATTGAGTTTGAGATTGAGATTATGTTTTTGTAATTCTTTGTGCAACTCTCATCTTGTTCCGCCGAACATATCAAAAGGACATTAGAGTGATAAAAAATACAGTTGAGTTTATTATATCTAATGTCGGTTGTTTGTTTCACTAACTCCTCTTTGAACATATAACCTATTAAATTGATTTTAAAAATAATAATATGAAAAATTATGTTTTATTTGAAAAACATCTTACACTAATCATTATTTTTTGAGCATTCTGCAACTCATCATTCATCTCACATTCTTTAATAATTAAAATCTCTCTCAATGCTTCTAGTTATTCTTCAATGAAGAACTTGAAACTTTGAATGAGATTTGAACCATTAAAGAACGAGAGATGAATGATGAGTTACAAGATGCTCGAAAATTATTGAGTAGTGTAAATTATTATTCAAATAAAATATAATTGTTCATATGATTATTTTGTAAACTAATTTAAAAAGTTATATATTCAGTTAGAGTTTGGTGAAACAAGCAATCCACATTATATATAATAAACTCAATTATGTTTACCCATCGGCTAAATGTGAAAACGGAGGGGAAATGTGGTTTTGCTATTTAATAATTTCAAAAAGGTCATCGTTGGGGATAAAACCCATGACCATTACACCTTTCCCGTCAGTTTTATTAAAAGTGAGAGGTAATGTGGCACAATTTCTATGACCCCCTTCGTTACATCGCTTATGAAATTGAGGTAACACCTTGTTTTTAACTGAGATTAAATATATTATTTATAGTAGTTTTGGTTAGATACCTAACAACGTTATTTTTGACGTTTATTAAATTGGATAGCTCGTTACATATCACCACGGTTGCAAGAATCGATTGTGGTGAAATATTTTGTTTTTGTAATATATATTTTTTATTTTACAAAATTCTCATTTTTAGCTTTTGTTTTTGTGAATCAGAAACAACACAACAATATATTTAAAAATCAAAAACAGTTTGGCAACTATTATGAACCAAATATATGTATTATATCAAAAACAAAACGACACCAAAATGACACACATTTTATACATCATTAGATTAAATAAGAAATCAATCAACATACAAAAATATTGTGCATTACATGCATTATTTTGAAGTAATCAAGATGCGCAACGTGATCAGACGTCTTTTGGTGTCTTGTCTCTAAGCACCTATAATTTCTAATAATAATACTTGTTAGTGTAAAACACTTGGAAATTATAATATACAATAAATTGTAAAAAAACAATAAAAAAATATTTACTTAATAATTTTTCCATATGCCTTCTTCATGATCTATATGAATAGCATGCACATCATATATCAACTTCTTCATATGAAGTAGACACATGTGTTACGTAAGGAGTCTCAGGAGTATAAAAATATAAATCATGATTTTCATCATTATGATAAATGTGTTTTCCTTGAAGAATAATTGATCGTATTTTGTCACAATGGTCAGTGACATAAAACATTTGTTTTGCTTGAAATGACATGATGAATGGTTTGGTCATACAAGTTTTCTTGTCAAGGTCAAGTCGTGTGAATCCTAATTCATTAAACTGTTCACCTGTGTTATTACTAAAACACTTACTTTTAAACAAAGGCACCTTGAATAAAACATAATAAACCTCCCAAATCTCCTCAATGATCCTAAAGTACGCTCTAAATGCCATTATAGTATTCTTATCTTTCGAACTAGAGAAGTACATGGATTCAGCCTCAACCATAACTTCATTACTTTACATTGTACTAGGGTCATCTTTTGATTTTTTATAAAAGGAAAACTTACTAATGTCATATGCAGCCTAAGTTACTACATTAAATTTAGGCATGTATGACATCCATTTAATTGTCTTAGACGTACTATCATCATTATAAATTCTTTCATTAAACTAATTTATAAAATTCTTGTTATGCTCTTTCAATAATCACTTGTCACTCTTTCAAGGATATTTTTTCTTAGTAAGTTTTTTGTGAGCAACTAAGTAAGGTTGGATTTCATCAACATTATTCAATATATACAAATGTGCTTGAAGAACTATATCACGAGCCATTGAATTAACATTTAAACCTTGAGTACCTCTATTTCATATCTCCCATCATGACAAGACTTTGGAATTCTTATAGACTCAGCTTCTGAAAAATAGTTTGAACATAACTCAACAGCTTCTTTTGTGACGTACCTTTCAAAAATCGAAGCTTCTAGATGGTGATGATTCTTCGTATATCTTTTAAATGTATTTATGTATCGCTCTATTAGATACATCCACCTTAAATAATTTGTACCATAAAAATATGAGATCTCTGACTAGCTGAACAATTAAATGAGTCATAATGTCAAAAAAAATGATAGATGAAAATACATCTCCTAGTTGACATAAGATTGTTGCAACCTCATGTTCCAATTCATATAATTTTTAAATTAAGAACTTTATTACATGTAGCATTAGATAATAAGCACAATTTGGTTATATTTACCCTTATATTTTTTGGTAAGATGCCACTAATAGCGACCGGTAGAAGTTGTTGCATCAAGACATGACAATCATGAGATTTTAAGCCAATTAACTTGAGATATTTCATTGATACAAGTTTCTTGATGTTTGATTAATACTTTTTGAGTAACTTTGATACCATGCAAACACTCAAAATGTTTTCCCTTTTTAGATTGAGTGTGACGTGTTGGAGGCAAGTAAGTTCTTTTTCCTAATTCTTTTGGAGTCAACTATTTTCATATACCCAACGTCCTTTAGTCTTGCCTTGAATTGTCATAAGTGTTCCAGTCAAAATATCACAAACAATACTCTCTACATGCATCACATATAGAAAATGTCTTACATCGAGGCTAGACTAATATAGAAGATAAAATAACACCGATCTCTTTTTCCAAATATTTTTCTCAATGGCCCTTTTTTAATTCTTTCCAAAGACAACATTAATGTGTTATTGTCGTTTATAAACTTAATCATAGGTTAAAAGCTTGTTGGTGATATCAAACTCGTGGTCTCTATTAAAAGCCTTCCACAATCTACTATATGTATGATTAAGTTTTAGAAATTTTCGATGTCCACAGTAAATAGTGTTTTTTCCAAACTTCAGTTGGTGAAAACACTTATTAGATTCATATATAGGTCACACTTTTTATGTCCATTGACACTAGTCTAGCAGAATTATCATATGTAGGAAAGTTGTTGATCATGTAAAATAACATGACACGCATATTAAACTTTTATTCTGAATGTGCAACATCAACGTAAACACCTTCCTCACACATAACTCTTAAATATTCAATTAATGGACTTAGATAAACATCTATTTTATTTCCATATAGTCTTAAAGTCATCATAGATAACAACATATATTTGTGTTTCATGCACAACCAAGGAGATAAGTTGTAAATCATGAGAAGAACTGGTCGTGAAGTATAGTTAGTGTTCCGGTATGGGCCTCACCTCGGCAGGCCCAATACCAAATGCGGCCCAACAAGCGAACTGGGCACGCCTGGCACGCGCCCCTTCGAACGAGCAGGACTGGCCGCCGGGCACAAGCTACCGCTCCACGTCCCTTTTGTCGTCCGTCACGCCAGACGAGCAAGACCACCCGGGCTCCCTCCGCGGGAGAATAACGTGCTCGGCGCACATTCTCCATGTGCTCCCCTCCGCGGGGACACGTCATCGGCCAACCGCCCACCTCCGAAAGAGCAGGTCAAACCCACTTTCCGGAGACCTAGGAGCGGTTGAACTAGGGCGAAGACCACGTCCTGGTCTTCACTACGCCACGTAAGCCCTAGCAGTCATTAGGGTTGGGCCTGGTCGTCTGGCCCACCTCGAATGACCGTTGGCCCAGCGCTGGGGTCTCTCTATAAATACCCTCTTCTTCAAGAGGGTCAGGTAACTCTTCTTGCCCCTTTTTCTGTACTATTGCTTCCTCTCTGTCCAACTTCTTACTTGGGCGTCGGAGTGCTTTGCAGGTACACCCCCCTCCTCTTTCTTACCCGGCGAACAGATAACCGTCCAGCGGAGTGTGGCCAGTCCGTGATCCCTCCTGATCAGGTCAGATCAGTTAGTATGCAGATTATCAAAAGATTTCATTCCATCAGTGCAAGTCCAAGCCTAAGGTTTATGGGTTCATGGTCAAAACTCGAAAACAACGAATCAAATTTCTTCCATTGCAAATCAAAAACATGGCAAATCATTCCATCTTATTTTCTTTTATTTGCATGTCATCTAATCTTCTTTGTGTCATTCGCATTAGCAAATAGTCTATTGAACCTTAGAGTTATTGGCTTGTACCATAACACTTTGGCAGGAGGAGGCTTTTTGCTAACATCATCATCATTCTCACCATTGTTTTCCTTCACCATGTAGCGCAATTCACCACTTGTCGGGCATTGATTCAATTTTTCATACTCTTTCCTAAATAATATGCAATTATTACGGTACGTGTCTATTTTGATATATTTCAAACCCATTGGACACAATATCTTCTTGGCCTCATACAAACCTTCCAACAAATATGTAAATCTTTTACCCGTTAACCCATTCATTTCCTTTAAATTAAACAATTTTAACACTGTAGACAATCATGTAAAACTTGTGCATCCCTTATATAACGTTGCATCCTTGTAATTACATAAAATATCATAAATATGGACTTTCCTAAAAGAATATTCTCCAATATTATGAATCATATATTCTAGTTGGTCATCCATTTCTACATCAACTTTATGTCTTTGTTAAAGGTGTGAAATGTACACTAGACTAGAGGGTTGAATTGTGTTTCGCGTTCTCTTTTAATTTAGCTTCTGATTAGAGTTTCAGAATCAGAACTAATGTTCAGACTCTGAGTTAATTCGTTTGGCAGCGGATACAATAGAAGTAAATAAAATAATAGAAGAAGACACAAAAGATTTATGTTGGTTACTCCCCTAACTGAGAATAGTCAAGTCCCCTTGCCTCACAAGAGCTTTTCATTATAATCACTTCACGATTACAATCGCTTATGCTTCTACATAAGACTTTTACAACTGCTCAAACCAACTGTCTGAGACTTTCCTTGCTTAGAGCACATGTCTGTGACTTAACCTTTGCTCACACCATATGACTGAGCCACCTCCTCTTCTGTCTTCTGGTTGAGACTTCCCTTTGCTTAGAGCACATGTATAAGCCTTCCCTTTGCTCAAGCCGCACTCGATACTTCTTGCTCACGTCCCTCAGACAGGGAATTCCCTTTGCTCAATCAGACTAGCTAAATAAGACTTTCACAGCTCAAGCACTTAAGCAATGAGACTTACGTGGCTTAAGCATCTTAGCTCAAGACTTGTTGCTTGAATCTCAATGAGACAAGACTTTTTGCTCAAGCACATAGCAGGAAACTTAATCTAAACTACTGAAGGCTCAGCAGAATAGAGAACAAGGCGTACATGATACAAGTATCAGAAATACGGGAAATCACCATAATAAATACCTAAAGCACTTAAGATTTCTAATATATACAAAGGTAAGAAATCTTAAGGCTTTTACAATTACAACCTAAAACAGAAAATTTGCATATTACATAGAGTTGGTAATTTCTTGATCTTGCTACTACTTCATTATAAGAATCCTTGTTAAGATTCAAAGTTAAAACTCCATCTATATATATAGCCTTTCCATAAACTAGCCGTTGAGGAAGTGACTTAATCAAGTGTCTTTGCTTTTACTCTACAGTACAAGAGACGTTGAAGATGGATGCACAGTAGATTCTGAATTCAATGCGTAACATGTTTGATCATTGAGTCTTCAAGAGGTTTTATACTAATAGAGCCGTTGGGGAGCAGACATCTGTAGAGCATGTCAACTTTTCTTGAGCCTTGCAATCTTGTATACACTAGTTGACAAGCTAATAAGACAATACAGCTTGGTTTTTGTAGCACGGATAATCCACAACTTTATCACCAACTCTAAATGGTATCAGATGCTGATATCCAACTACCAAGTGTAGTAACTCGTTTGAGTGTTAAGGCCTTCAGCTCAGAGTCTACGTCAAACCACACTAGCAATTGTTCTTCAGACTCTGGCACCAGAAGCTAGAAGTGAAGCAACTCCCAAGTGTGTCTAAGTAAAATAGATTCTGATTATTTATGTATAGGAACAAGAACCTGCATAAATAAAACACACATCAAATAAACCATTGTTCTTTTAATACTTTTGTTATCATCAAAACTAAAAGAGAATATGTCATGAACAAATCTTGTTCTAACAATCTCCCCCTTTTTTATGATGACAAACACAAGTATTTAAAGGACAATGTTGGGCATTTAATTTTTTTTCTGCAACAATGGGGTATGAGGTTTGTAAGCTCTCCTTGAGTCTGATAGTTCACACTTGAATTTAATTGACTCTAACATTAAGAACTATTTTTCAAGAAAAAGTAAATTAGTCTTCTTAGTAACATCAGGGTCTTAGGTTTGCAAGCTCCTCCTGAGTCAAACAGTTCCAAGGTTAAGGTTTGTAAGCTCTCCCTTAGTTCCATATTTAAGAACACCAAAATAACAAAATTTTAAATCCCTTTGGCAACACCAGAATACGAGGTTTGTAAGCTTCTTCTGGGTCTCATAGGCTAAGTCAGAGGTTTGTAAGCTCTTTCTTAACACTATGTATAAGAGAGTTAAAATATGTTGCTCTTTTTAACTTTCCTTGGCAACACCAGAATACGAGGTTTGTAAGCTAATTTTGGGTACGATAGGCCAAGTTTGAGGTTTGTAAGCTCTTCCCTAGACCTATGTACAAGAAAGATAAAAATACACCCTGGGCAAAGTAACCATAAAAATAGAAAATAAATGACCAATATGTACATAACAGGTATTAAATGGGTTCAATTTCCACTTAAATACTTACTATTATTTCTCACCCTTTTGTCACATAAATAAAATAAAAGAAAAAGAAAGGAAAAAGAAAGAATATCACAAATAAATGTATCTCGGATCATTATTACTGGGTCAGTTCCCAAAGAGGAAAAGTAATCAAGTAATAAGAGTCATTAAGGTTTGTAAAGTGCATGCTTTGAAGTTGTAGTGGTTGTTACTTATTCCAAGAATTAAACAAGGATTAATTTTACACTATTGGTATCCAGAGAGGTCATTATAAAAGCATTCAATTCCTTAGTCATTTTCATCAATCATCAACCAAAAGATATGGAGTCATCAACTGAGAGTCATAATACATCTGTGGTAACAAATGCAACTGAGAGCTCTAGAACTTTGACAACCCAATCCCCTAAGAGGTGAGCTTCTTCTGAGTCCTTTACAACTGCGTCCTTGCCATTAACACAACTTACTTATGAAGAGGCTACTTCGGTAGCACCTGAACAACCTTTAAAAGGAGGTTCAACAGTAGCTGCCTTGAAGCAAAGGAGAAGAAGCATGAAGAGGTCAAGGAAGAAAAATAGGGTCAACAAGCAGTTCTACCACTCACTTCCAATAATAGAAGAGGAAGAGGTGATTGATCCTGAAGAAGAGGAGGTAGACTATGACAACTGTGGACGCCGCTGGGCACGAGATGTTCTAGCTAGGGATCTCATCTAAAAATCATCTTGTACCTTTTAAAAAAATCGTAATCCCTTAGTTTAATTAATGAAAAAGTTTATTTTGACCAAGAATTCTTTTCAACATGCAAATACATTCCAGTAATTTCTTTTAGATTTTTTGAAAGTACATTAAAGTGAAACTGACACAAAAATGACAATTAAAATAGATCAAACATAAACTCATAGTAATTTAGAGAATCTTAATAGATTAGACTGCTAGATCACATTTTCAAGAGTCATTATTAGAGCACTGATAAAATTTCATCAAAACTTAAATAATATTAAACTCAAGACAATGTATGTAACACGTCTATAAAAAGGACTCTAGTAAGCTTTCTTCCATCATCATTTAAACCCTAAAACACCAAGATGTATAAGCAAAATAAAATTTGGGTTCCCAAGAGAGATTTCAGGAAGACATCACTATTGAATGCACCAACTCAAGCAAACTAAGGCGAAGCAGTAGCTGAAGGATCTGCAAGCATGTAGACAACCACAGAAGTGCTATCGTCTTCAGCATCCTTTGTAAAGACACGCAGAAGAAGGAACTTTTCTGGATCCAAACGTAGAAACAAACTAAGAAATGAGGCTTTGGAGTTTGCTAAGGAAGAATGGTAAGATTTCTTATATGATCTAGACATGTTAGATGATCCTATGGAATTCCTAAGGACATGTCCATTAGACTAGAAAGTCCAATTGTCTTGTAATAGCTTCCTTTTTATTAATAAAATAAGTTGCAAACATTTGAGTTCTTTTAACTATTTCAGATTCTCATTGAACAACAAGAATAAATATTAATCAGTTAGAATTGAACAAAAGTATGAACAAACTCTAGATTTATTAATAAGATGCTTAATACATAAGTTTCAATAACAATACAAAGCATAACTATGCATAAATATAACATCATAATCTTTCATAGATAGCTTCAAACGTATCTCTCCAAATCTTGGAAGAACTAGCCTCAGAACTTATGTTAACCCCTTGTTGAACAAGTATTTCATAAATAACTCGTCCAAAGGGTATGGAGAAGGCTTTTCCCTTTAGAAAAGAAGAAAGAGACCTCTTTAGATGTTCAAACATAACTTGAGGAAGATCAATATTCAAATTTGAATTAAGAAGTAGAATAAGATCTTTTTCAATAGGGTCCACTTGTTTTAAATCTTTATCCTTAGGAAGTAAGTTTGAATTCAGAACCTGACTCCAAACAATAGCATCAGGAAGAAGATTTGAAACCACTAATGTATTAGATGGATCTACAAAGATACACCAAGTAGGAACATAACTTTGAGTGGATTTTGATTCAATGACTGTCTAACCATTGATTCCATTAATCTCACCAAATTCAGTACCACCAGTACTTGAATATGGGTTGTTGGCTCTTCCTCCAATAAATGTTGTAAACAACCTTATAGAAGATGTCTCTGCTTTTTTCCTTAATATATGTAGCAGATACATTATGATACTCATATTTCTATAAGACCATGCATGTAAGTACAAACATACTTTTCTATGCCTTACATCTCAATCTAAATAGAAAAGTCATAAATCATTCCAGAGTATAAGTCTAGGATGAGATATGATAGGAACAAAATCTTATTCTAAGAAATGTCATCAATATCATTGTATGGGATTAAATCTTTTGACTCTGAAATCATAGAAAAGCTCATAACCAGATGGTGTTTGCTATCAGAAATTGATATAAAATATATCAAAGTATTGTCTTAGTACAGCTGACAGAACTCAAGGAGAAGTTGAATATTTCTCATAGAAATGTTTTTTATGATAACTTCCATGATGGTCCTCAACCAAATGGAGTTTCTTAATATATCAGCTTATAGAATAAACTCCGTATAATCAAATATTTTAAAGCAAGATAGATTTGACATCATCTCTTACTTTTCAATACTTGATTTTTATTTCAGAATACAAATGCTCCTTTTCATCTACATCCTGCACTAATATCAGCTTCATAAGATTAAACAATGAAAAGCATCTGATATTAGGTTTTGGTAGTGTTATATTCTTGCTTTCATATTTGGGAAATCAGTTGAAATACAAATATTTAAGAAGCTTTTGAAGTTACTTTTCTATCAACAGATATCAAAATCCATTCATCCAGTATGGATGTCCTTCTGACAAGAAACCTAAGTTTCTTATCATTAGTCATTCCAAAGAACTTAAGCTAAAAAGATAAGGTGATATGTTGAATAATTTTTCATCATCTAACTTCATTTCTTTCCTTTGAAGACTGCAAGACAAACCTTCAGAACACATCAGATTCAAGATGTAAACATAAAAAAAAGGTGACTTTAGATTTAAGTCAAGGAACGGTCTTCTTAGATTTTTCTTGAAAATATTAGATGAAGTGTAACTAATTCAAGCTTCAAAGATTGATCCCCACAAACCCAAGCACAAGAATTCAAAGATAGTCCAAGCATCATACATATCAATGATATTGATATACTCATAAGTGAGATAATGCATCTACCAGAATGCAACTACCTCTGAAGATATTCAATATGCATCTTCTGAGTTGGGGAAAGAGATCTCTAAGATTATCATCTATAACATCATCAACACATTTATAGTAATACCTTTTCCAAGGATATTCTATAGACCTTCAGCAACCCTTTATCAAGTCCAATGAGTTAAAAATATGTTTAGCTTTTCCATCATTTAAATTTAGTGGAAACATCCATTTGAATATGGTAGGAAAAGACGTATGATATTTTTCATGTGGTACATGATTCCTTCTTAAAGATGAAATATACTTTTCTTATTGGATCATTATTTGTGTCACTGTTAACTGTTAAGCACAGTCCATGCTCTGATACCAATTGAAGGTGTGAAAAGTGCACAAGAATGAGGGGTTGAATTGTGTTTCGCGTTATCTTTTAATTTAGCTTCTGATCAGAGTTTCAGAATCATAAATGGTGTTCAAATTATGAGTTAATTGGTTTGGCAGCAAATACAACAGAAGTAAATCAAATAACAGCAAAAGACTCAAAAGATTTATATTGGTTCCTCCCCTAACTGAGAGTAGTCCAGTCCCATTGTCTCACAAGAGCTTTTCATTATAATCACTTCATGATTACAATCGCTTATGTTTCTGCATAATACTTTTACAACTGCTCAGACCAATTGTCTGAGACTTCCCTTGCTTAGAGCACATGTCTAAGACTTAACCTTTGCTCACACTATCTAACTGAGCCACCTGCTCTTCTGTCTTTTGGTTGACATTTCCCTTTGCTTAGAGCACATGTCTAAGACTTCCCTTTGCCCAAGCCGCACTCAAGACTTCTTGCTTACGCCCCTTAGACGAAGACTTCCCTTTGCTCAATTAGACTAGCTGAATAAAACTTTCACAGCTCAAGCACTTAAGCAATGAGACTTACGTGACTTAAGAATCTTTGCTCAAGAATTTTTGCTTGAATTCCAATGAGACAAGACTTTTTACTCAAGCACATAGTAGGAGACTTAATCTAAACTACTAAAGGCTCAGCAAAATAGAGAATAAGGTGTACATGATACAAGTATCAGAGATACAGGAAATCACCATAACAAATACCTAAAGCACTTAATATTTCTAATACATATAGAGGTAAGAAATATTAAGGATTTTATAATTACAACCTAAAATAGGAAATTTGCACATTACATAGAGTTGATAATTGCTTGATCATGTTACTCCTTCATTAGAAGAATCCTTGTTAAGATTCAAACTTGAATATTCAGCCATATATATAGCCTTTCCAAAAACTAGTCGTTGAGGAAGTGACTTGATCAAGTGTCTTTGATTTTACTCCATAGTACAAGAGACGTTGAAGATAGATGCACAGCAGATTATGAATCCAGTGTGTAACGCGTTTAACCTTTGAGTCTTCAAGAGGTTTTCTATTGACAGAGCCTTTGGGGAACAAACATCCATAGAGCATGTCAACTTTTCTTGAGCCTTACAATCTTGCAGACTCTAGCTTACAAGCTGATAAGACAATATATCTTGCTTTCTACAATACGAAAAATCCACAGCTTTATCACCAACTCTGAATAGTACCAGATGTTGATATACAACTACCAAGTGTAATAACTCGTCTAAATGTTGATGCCTTCAACTCATAGTCTGGGCCAAGCCACACTAGCAATTTTTCTTCATACTCTGCCACCAGAAGCTAGCAATAAAGGAACTCCCAAGTGTCTGAGTAAAACAGATTCTGATTATTTATGTACAAGAACCTGCATAAATAAAATACACATCAAATCAACCATTGTTCTTTTAATACGTTTGTTATCATCAAAACTAAAAGATAATATGTCAAGAAAAAATCTTGTTTAACATTTATGACGTCATAGTTTGTTTTTTATCTACTTCACCATGCCACGTCCATATTGTATAATTTTGAAAATTTTCATCACAACATACGTAAAGGAATATTTCTTTCTTTGAATTATTTTTATATTCACACATATAACACAAGGGCAATAAAAGATTTCATTATTGTTAGGAAGATTTTGCTCACGAATTCAATAACTTATTTCTCATACATCTGGCCTATTCTATCAACTTTCTTCCAACTACAATCCATAATATATTCTGAAACTTATATAAAAAGCTTGTAAATCATTTAATAATAAAACAATATAACAACACAGCAAAAATATTCTCAATACAACAACTTACTAAATCACTTTTCAATAATATGGAAAAAAAATATGCGATAATACAACAATATGTACAACAACAACATTGACATTCTGGTATGCAGATCTCAGATGTCCCAAGAACATTGATCTCTGCTAAAACAGAACAAGGACAGAACATGACCATTTTAAATCCCTTTAAAAATTTTACCAATGTCATGACCTCTGTTGTAACATCTGCAGACTGACAGAACTATTTATCTAACCATTTAAATTGTGCAGAATTGTAAATGCTGAAAGATAAATAACACAATGAATTGTTAACCCAGTTCGGTGTAACATCACCTACATCTGGGGGCTACCAAGCCAGGAAGGAAATCCACTATTAGCAGAATTAATTCAGAGCTAAACTCCCCCGTTTACAACCCCTCACTTAATCTCTACCCAATGCAATTTCTGCCTAGAACCCACTAGACAAGAGACACCTCTAACTCCCCCTCAATTCAATACAAAAGAAAAGACTTTAGAAGACATTCTTCAAAGTCACAATACTTGATTTTGCTTCACAACTTCAATCAAGGACAATACACTCTTGCTTAAAAGCTTTGAGTGAATAATTAACAATCAGCTCAAAAACACTAGACCAATGCAATCATACAGCAGATAATTGACTGGTTCACAAGTATTCCTAAGACACAAAAATACACGTGAAGAACAGAACTCTTCACTCACAAATATGTCTACCATAATGTATCAAAAGATACAAAGGGTGACTTACAAAGTCACACACACGAGGGACTCTCAAAACCCTAAACCCTTATTTTACACTCAAGTTGTTCTTGATGTGAGTGCTTAATTTCCCTTGCTTCTGCTCTTCCTTAAATAGTAATGCAGACTGGGCTTAGGCTGGTCAAAAATAACATAAATTAGGTTTAACCAAGTTAAACCACTTTCCATAATTCAAGGTGCTTTCAATTAGGTCATAGGCATTTAATGATAAGCTCAGTTCTACCTAGAATCTCATTTGAGATAACTAAGGAACCCTAACAGGTTTCCTGAAATCTAGCCTGAGCTTACTCATGCATTATAGCAGAAAACCAACATGCGTCCTTGCCGTCAGCTACCTGATGTCATGACATTCAGTATGACATCCACTTCACTTCGTGCTAGCTAACTAAACTTACCCTCTAGAGCACTTCTGCAGAATCTTCTTCATAACAGTAGAAACAAATGTTTTATAGTTTCATAAAAAGTCTCAAAGATCCTTTTTAGGAAAACCAATTAAATATGCACTTTGTTCCTAATAAATCTCTTTGGCCTGCACATACTAATGAGGTATATCCAGCAGGTTCTCATCAAACCAAAACACTTATGTCAAGAGATATACAATAGCAGCACCTGTTGTACCAGACAGCGATGTCATGACATTCAGTATGACATCCATGATAGCAGTTCTGTCTTGACATCTGTTGTACCAGGCAAGGATGTCATGACATTCAGCATGACATCTTGATTAAAACACATGACAACAGTTCTGTCATCAGCTTCTGTTGCACCAGACAGCGATGTCATGACATTGGTAATGACATCCTGTTTAAAACACATGACATCAGTATTGTCATCACAGTAGATGTGGATGTTATGACATATTGCTTAACATTAGTGCAGAATTATGTTTTACCAAAATTTAGTCAATCATAGAACCATGGGCAATCATAGAATCATGGAACTAACAAACATTATCAACAACAGGTTAACAATCTCAATACAACAACACAGTAAGAATGAAACAACTACAAAAATAATACATAACATTCTCAACAACACAAAATAGTCTCAATCTCACTCAATCACAAAAACATATAACATTAAACAACAACAAAATTCTATTACTATCTCAACAAAATGTAGCATTCAATAACTACAAGATCAATGAACTAAATGCATAAATAAAATTGTATAATTACCTTCATCCATTGTTTTAGTGTTGTGAGTGCTCTACCCTTTGGACTTCTACGCTTTTATTCTCTTCTACATAGACGACGTATATTCTGATTCGTAAAACTAATATGATAAAAAGCTTAGGAACCAAAGGCTATTTATAGACTTGATTCTACCATCAAGAATTAATAAGTCATTTAATATAACTAAGAGTCATTACCATCCAATATAATGATCATTAAAAGTAAATATCACCTAATATAATGATCATTCAACTTGAGAATCAAAGTTTCCTAAACCTATGGACCATTTAAATGCGAGTAATTACTAATAATCAACTTTTAAAAACGGTTATAGCATTACATTCTCCCTTTTGGTCCATTTTATCTAACTATTGGCCTAAATTGAGTCATCATGTACATTCCTTAAAAAAAATAGAGACGTGAATCATGAAAATAGTTCTTATAAAGGTGAGTATATAAAAGGGACAAGGTTGATGGATAATCTAGAAGCCCATAATACAATACCTCATAAAACTCTAGAAGGAATTTTCTATAAAAGGATATCTTAGAATAAATGGAAAAAATGATAAAAGACTCAGAAAGAGATATTTGAAGAGAATTTTGTATTGAAGAAGCTTAGTCAAGTGTGAAGTGCTATCTTTTCTCATCCCTTGAGTAGAAGGCACCGCTCCATGGCGTGATAGAAGTCGTCTCCTACTAATTGAAAATTGCAAGGAGACTACTTGTTACTCTTAGGTTTTCTTTTCTTTTTCATTATGTGTTTAAGGATGTTTAGCCTAGGAATCAGTGTTGATGTATCTACTTTGCTTATTATGAGCTAAATATTTAATATTAAGCAATGTGAAGTTTAATATTATTTAATCTTTTGTGTTATATGGTGTGGTGTTAGTGACATATGTTATCATGCACTTTAATGATATATATTTGATTCTTTGGTTGGTCATCTTAGGATAAGATAAAAGCATTTTAATGTGAGGAAACCATTAATAAGTGGATTTCATGATAAATGTGATTGAAAGTACTAGTACAGGCATATTCACTAGATTAGCTACTTTAGGCATAAAGATCTACAATCATAAGTGATATTCATAATGAACCAAGACATGCATTAAAGTTAATGTGAGGCTTATGAGCTTTTACCTTACTATCTTGCAAATGCATTGATGTTGTAGGAATACACACATAGATCGCATTTTGACATCATTTGCCATGACAGATCACATAATATACATTGTCGTACATTAAAAAATGAGAACAACCTCGCAAGCACAATCACACGCTTGCGGGATGGACTTAACAGAGTCGACACTGATCTTTATTTATTCCCATATAGGGAAAAGGAAAATATCGAATAAAACCCCTAAAAGAAAGACAAGGATATGATCATCACAACCAATCAGGGTACAGGAGCCGGTTACGCAAGGGGATGGTATTAACACCCCTCACGTCAGTTGTACTCAACGGGAACCATTAGGTTAGTTGTTCACTTTAGTGTTTGTTCAAAATGCTAGGATTCTCAAGTTTATTAAAAAGGGAAAGAAAATAGAAAAGGACCTAAAATGGTTTCTATTACTAGGGGGTCTGACAAGATTTCACAATCCTGCTCCTACGTATTTCAAAAGAAAAATCAAGGCACGCATAGTTCTGGGTAAAAAAAAGTTTTGTTTGTTGGTCAATTTTAGAGAAAGTTATCTTGTATTAATCGATGAAAAACATTGTTTTACCCAAAACAGGTGAGGAGCGAACGTTTACGTCACATTGAATGGATTTACGAATCAACATTCACGGGAAACACTTCTTATCTCAACTCAACGGTTGTGGATGAATCATTGCTCTGCATCATCTAAAGACAAAATATCTTTCGTTTTTGGAAATATTTTTAGGGATCGCACGACGGCGAGGAAAAATAGGTTTGATGTGTTGGATGTTTTGTTGGATGACGATTACTCGAATAGTCGAGTAAGGCAACTCGTATACAAATAATCAAGGAGAGGAATCGAAGGTTCCAGACCATCTTCCTTTTCATCCTTAACTACAAAAGGATTTAGTATATTTAGAGTATTTTAAGTGGATGACGAATACTCGAATAGACGAGTAAGGCAACTCGTATTCAAGTATTCTGGAAAGAGAATAGAAGGCTCTAGACCTCTTTCTTTTTCATCTAAGTTATTAGGAAAATAGGTTTCGATTTAATTACGAAAAAGTTTAAGGTGAATCGGATTATAAGTTTTTTTTAAGAGATGACAATTGTTTGACTAATCGAGTAAGGAAACTCGTACCCAAACAATTGAGGAGATGAATCAAAGGCTCCAGACCACCCCCTTTTTCATATTTATTAAAAAAGTGTTTTGATCTTATTAGATGTTTTGAAGTTTTATTGGAAAAATACACTTGATATTGATTGAGGTTTATCCATGATTATGAAAATGTTTGAAGTAATGAGAAGTTTTTGAAAATGTCTGGTAAAGTGTATGGAATGGAAATGGTTAATGGTTTGACTTGAGAAAAAGTGACGCGACGTTAGATCGAGTTTTTTTTTTTTTTAAAGAATTGATTTTATATTTTTTTAGTTGTTTTCAATTATTTATTTTCTAGCTAATGAAAATAAAAGCGACAAACATAGATAACAATTACAAACAAAGAGTGGGGGATACATTTGACAATTGGGGAATATACAAATGAAAATAAAACAAAGAGTAATAATATAGAATTAAATAATCAAAATAAATAAACATGAAATAAAGACAAAAATTAATTATAAACATAAAAAAAGATAAGAATTTCAAATAACCTAAGTTAAAAGTTTTTCTTTTGTTTTTTTAATGATATTTTTAAGTGTGTGTGTATATATATATATATATATATATATATATATATATATATATATATATATATATATATATATATATATATATATATATATATATATATATATATATATATATATATATATATATATATATATATATATATATATATATATATATATATATATATATATATATATATATATATATATATATATATATATATATATATATATATATATATATATATATATATATATATATATATATATATATATATATATATATATATATATATATATATATATATATATATATATATTGATTCAATTAAATAAAATATCTAAATAAAAAGATAAATAAAGTTAATATTAAAATTAATATTTTTTTATATTTTTTATAAAAATTAATCTCTCTTTTTAATTAAATAATAAAGCAGTTGATTTTTTTTTTCTTTTTTAACATATTTTTATATAAACAAAATTAATAATAAACAAAACAAAATGATAAAATGAAAAAGAACGGGCCTAAAAAAATATCATTTGATCTATTAATTAACTATTTTTATAAATCTAATTAAATTATATATATATATATATATATATATATATATATATATATATATATATATATATATATATATATATATATATATATATATATATATATATATATATATATATATATATATATATGAGAAAATGGGTGATGCATGACGGTGTAAAAAAATTTTACACTGTCAACCAATCACGAATTTCATCAAATCAAATTGTAATTTTTAAAAAATTTATATTACATGAAAAAATCATATGTTTTTATTGGATGATAGTGTAAAAAAAATTACAAATATCCTTTAACCTATATATTTAAACTAATAATTTTAATAAATAAATAAATAAGATATTTTAAAAAAAATTAGTTGAAAGTGATGAACTACAGGGGCAGCTCCCCACTTCTAACCTCGCGTTTTATTACTTACTTTTCTAAAATTAAATTAAAAAAAAGGCCAGTTGTACAGTGACATGTGGCATGATAACAAAATATAGTAAAAATTAAAAATAAAAAAATACAATCTTTCTCACTCTCGTTTCATGTTTACATTTGGTGTTCCTTTCATCTTTTCTTAGTTCTAATATCTCTCTCAACAAAATAAATTAATCTCTCTTAAGAAAACAATTTAATGATATCACAATTATAACAAACAAAAATAAAAAAAGAAAGGAAAGCGATGCAAACCTATGGCAAATCGGAAAACACGACGGTAATGTCGAGGATCCGGTGGTGCTCCGACGCGGTGGTGCTCCGACGAGAGGTTGTTGCTTTGGTTTTAAAAGTAGAGAGGTGGTTGAAGTTAAGGTTTAGTAATGTTTTAGTTTGGTTTTGAAGTCAGGAACAAATGGTACATGAACAAATTGTTAGAAATAATTTATATTTTAATATTACTTGGAGATTAAGTTTATTAGAGGGTATTTTAGTACTTTAGTATGTTGCATATGTGGTCCTAGTTTTCTGTGTATAAATAGACTAGTGGTAGATGTCATTTATTTATTCTTCCTTACAATTTTTGTAGTCGTCATTTACAGAGTAGAAATATATTCTCTCATTCTATTCATCTCTTTTAACCTTGTGCACTAATAATTGGTGTCTAGAGCTCCGGTTCAGATCCACGGGAAAATACGAGAAACACGAGTGAAATAGTGAGGCGTTGTATGGTTGATTTTGTTTCTTGAATTCGTGTTGAATCTTGAACGGAATCGTAACAGAATCACATTTTCTGATTCTGCGGGATTGGAAAACAATGTGTTTGGTGAGATCTGAGTGATCGCACAAGGTTGAAGATGAACGGAAACGGTGGTCTGAGTACCAATCCTCCAGTGTTTGATGGAAAAAATTGGACTCGTTGGATGATTCAGATATGTGTAATGTTCAGTGCTCAAGATGTGCTTGATCTTGTCACTGAAGGTTATGTTCCAGTAGCAGCAAATGCAACGGAAGAACAAAAGAACACGCAGAAAGATACGGGGAAGAAAGATCAGAAAGCATTGTTCTACATCCATCAGTGTGTGGATGCAAATGTGTTTGAGAAAATCATTGATTCAACAACGACGAAGGTTGCGTGGCATACACAGGTCAGGTGTTATGGTGGTGACGCATCAGTGAAGAAGGTGAAGTTTCAGTCCCTACGAAAGTAGTATAAGAATCTCAACATGAAGAACAATGAAAAGGTATCTGAGTATATCTCCAGAGTGATTCTGATTACTAATGAGATGAAAGCTTGTGGAGAAACCCTTTTTGAACAAGTAATTATTGAGAAGGTATTAAGATCCCTTACCCCCTCATTTTGATTATATTGTGGTAGCAATAGAATATTCTAAAGATCTGAGCACCATGAGAATTCAAGAGTTGCAAAGTAGTCTAGAGGCACAAGAGTTGTGTCTGACTGAGAGAACTTCTAAAAGGGAAGTAAAGCAGCAGGCTCTGAAAACAGTTTCTAGTAAGAAGCATCAGAAAGAGTCTTGGTCAGAAGTCAGGAGAAGATCTGATGGTGTTTAGAAGTCAGAAACCTTAACTTCTAATAGGCAAAAGAATGCTCAGAAGGGAAAAGAAAGGTATGACAAGAAGAAGATCCAGTGCTACTGTTGTAAGAAGTTTTGTCATTTTGCTGTTGATTACTAGTCAAACAAGGAAAGGAAGTTATAAGAAGCAAATATAGCCAGAAGTTCTAATAATGAACCTGTGCTACTGATGGCTTCTGAATCTGATGATATGGATTTGTCAGACTAGTGGTATATGGACACTGCTTGCTTAAATCATCTTACTGGAAATAAGAAATGGTTGGTTGACTTTGACTCTGATAAGAGGAAAAAGATCAGATGTGCTAATGATAAATACCTCAACGCTGAAGGTATGAGAAATTTCAGATTCATTCTGAACAATGGGAAACCAGTATTGATTCAGAAAGTGTGGTATGTACTTGGCATGAAAAGCAATTTGATGAGTGTGGGGCAACTAATTGAGAAAGGTTTTTCAGTTTCCATGAAGGACAATCTTCCAAAACTGTATGACTGTAATTAGAAGTTGATTATGGAATCAGAATAGGGAAGGAATTGAACATTCAAGGTGAATGTAAGAACTGCAGACTCTGAATGTCTTAGTGCAACAAGTGTTGTGAAGGAAAGTGAGTTGTGGCACAGAAGATTTGGTCATCTGAATTTCAGAAGCTTAAGGCATTTGAATTCGAAGAAGCTGGTACATGGAATCCATACAATTAAGAAGCATGAGAAGTCATGTAAAGTGTGCATGAAAGGAAAGCAACCAGATTTCCATTTGTGTAGAAGTAGCTCCAAGAGCAAAGCATACATTGGGAGTAGTTCATTCTGATGTGTGTGGTCTATTTCCAATAACATTGATTAGGGGGAATAAATATTTCGTGTCATTTGTTGATGAATTCACAAGAATGACATGGGTATCCCTTATAAAGTTCAAACATGAGGTGTTTGCTAAATTCAAGAAGTTCAGAATGAAGGCTGAGAATCAAAGTGGTCAGAATCTGAAGATTCTTAAAACCGATGGTAGAGGTGAGTATAACTCCACTAGGTTCAGAAAGTTTTGTGAGGAGAACGGAATTAAGCATGAGGTTACTGCTCCTTATACTCCTCAACACAATGGTCTTGTTGAGATAAGTTATACTTTGCTTGATATGGCAAGAAGCATGCTGAAGGAGAAGAAGTTTCCTCATACCTTATGGGGAGAAGTTGTTGCCACCGCAACATATATGCTCAACAGGTGTCCAATGAAGAAGCTGGAGGAAATAATTCCTATTCAGAAGTGGAGTGGAGATAAGCAAAGTGTTAGCCATCTGAAGGTATTTGGTTTTGTATGTTACAAACATGTTCTAGAAGCCAGAACACAGAAGTCGGATGATAGAAGTAAAGTAATGTTACTAGTGGGGTACCACAACACAGGTGTGTACAAGCTCTATTGTCTAGAAACTAATAAACTTGAATTTAGCAGAGACGTCATTGTAAAGCAATCAGAAACTTAGGATTGGAACAAGTCTCAGTCGAACGCTGATGTGCGAACTTCTGAAGAAAGTTCAGAATTAGAAGTTTCTGAAGATGAGTCAGAAACTGGAGAAGATTCTGAAATTGGAGTAGACTCTGATGATGATTCTGACTCTGAAAGAGACTCAGAAGGTGAAGATAATTCTGATCCATATTCTGATGGTGATTTAAATTCTGGTGGTGATTCAAATTCTAGGAATATTCCAAACTCTGAAGGTGGTCAAGATTCTGGAGGAGATCAAACTTCTGAAGCAACAGCTTCTGAAGGAGAAGCTTCTGAAGATAGAACATCTGGAGTTCAAGCATCCGAAGGAGATTCTAAATGAGGTCATAGGCCACAGAGAATCCGAAACATTCCGAGAAGATTTATAGAGTTTGACATGCTACAAGACACTGAAGTAGATTCTGAAGAAGAAGTTATTCAGTGTGCCATGTTAGTAGACTCTGAATCCGTAAGCACGGAAGAGGCTCTTGAGCATAAAGTTTGGATGAAGGCCATGAAAGAAGAACTTGATGCCATAGAGAGGAACAAGACTTGGAAGCTGACAGAACTTCTAAAGGACAAGAAAGCCATCATGGTCATATGGGTTTTCAAGTAGAAGCTAAAGCCAGATGGATCAGTTGGCAAACACAAAGCGAGGTTAGTAGGAAGAGGATTTCTGCAGAAACCTGGGCTGGACTATTCTGAAGTGTTTTCACCTGTAGCGAAACATTAAACAATCAAATTGGTGATTGCAATAGCCGCTAACAAGAATTAGCCTCTGATGCATTTAAATGTGAAATCTGTATTTCTGGATGGTCTCTTACAAGAAGAGGTATACATGTCACAGCCTCATGAATTTGTTAAAAAGAATCAGGAAGGGATGGTGTACAGGTTACATAAAGCTTTGTATGGATTAAAGCAAGCACCCAGAGCCTGAAATTTAAAGATTAATTCATTTTTCAAGGAGCATGGGTTTCAAAAATGTGAGATGGAGTACGATGTTTATGTTCAGCATACTTTTGAAGGCAATATGATTCTGGTGTGTTTGTATGTTGATGACATACTGTTCACAGGGAGTTCTGAATAAGAGATATCTAAGTTCAAGAAGGTGCTGATGAATGAGTTTGAAATGACTGATTTCGGGAAAATGACATATTTTCTAGGGATGGAGTTTATATACTCTAAGAAGGGTATCATTTTGCATCATCTGAAGTATGAACTTGAGCTTCTGAAGAGATTTAAGTTGCAGAACTGTAAGGCTGCTATCACACCTGCATATATAAATCAGAAACTGGATTCTGATTCTAATGGTGAGGATGTGAATGCTACAATCTTCAAACATTTGGTTGGTTCTAAGGTACTTGTGTAATACCAGACCTGATATCTGCTATGCAATTTGAATGTTTAGTAGGTTCATGAGTAAACCTAAGTGGTATCATTACCAAGCTGCTGTCAGAATTCTGAGGTATATCAAGGGAACTCTAAAGTATGGAGTATTATTCCTTTCTGGAAGAAAGATTGAATAAGAACTTCTAAGTTATTCAGATTCTGATTGGTGTGGAGACAGAGTTGACAAAAAAAAGTACTTATGGATACTTGTTTAAGTTTCTGGGAGGTCCTATTTTTTGGTGTTCCAAGAAACAACATGTTTTTGCGTTGTCAACTTGTAAAGCTGAATATATCGTAGGCATTGTGACTGCATGTCAAGCTGTGTGGATGAACTTACTTCAGAATATGAAGATCAAAGTTAACAAACCTCTGAAGTTGATGATTGATAACAAGTCTACAATCAATCTTGCCAAAAACCCAGTGCTGCGTGGGAGAAGCAAGCATATTGAGACTAAGTATCACTTTCTGAGAAATCAGGTTCAGAATGAAGTGTTAGAAGTTGTGCACTGTAGCACCCAGAAGTAGTTGGCAGATGTTCTGACGAAGGCTATCAAGACCGGTCAATTTCTTCGCTTAAGGGATGGAATTGGTGTTATCTGTTTTGGGTAAATATAAATTAAGGAATGGTATTATAAATAATTTATATTTTACTATTACTTGAAAACTAAGTTTATTAGAGGATATTTTAGTACTTTAGTATGTTGTATATGTGCCCCTAATTTTCTGTGTATAAATAGATTAGTGGTAGTTGTCATTTATTTATTCTTCCTTACAACTTTTACAGCTGTCATTATTCTCTCATTCTATTCATCTCTTTTAACTTTGTGCACTAACACAAATATGGTGATGGTTGCAAATTTGTGTGGTGAGTGTTATGTTGTGTTTTATGAGGTGAGTGAAAATTTATGGTGAGTGGAGGCTTGTGTTGGATCTTGTAGTTTGTGTGTTGTAATGGTGAGTGAGGGTTTGGTTGTGTTTTAATGGGGTGAGAGGGTATAAGGTGTAACAAGGATGAAACTATAAAATATGGTGGATGAGTTTTTAGAGTGAAAAAAAATGGAGATGTAAGGTTGTTAGTTTAAGTTGAATATGAGGTATGATGGGAAGATTTTGTGTGAAGCTTGAATAATGAAGTAATAATGTTGGTGATATATGGTGAGTTTTAGTGGGTGATTATTGAAGCTTGTGGTGTGTTTTGTGTGATTTTTTTAAGGTTTATGAAGGATGAATAAAAGAGATGAGAAGTTATGATTTATGTGATTTCATGGAGTGTGAGAAATGATAGTATGAAGTGGAAATGGAAGAAGGAGATTTATGGTGTGAATGGAAGAATAGAAGGAGAAAGGTTGTTTTTTTTGTATGGAATGGAAAGTAGCATGAAGGATGAAGTTTATATATTAATGGATCTTTGGATTTGTGAGAGGAGAATATTGGTGAAAAGATGAAGATCATATGTGTAGTGAATAGATGAAAGATGTCATGGTTGGAGAAAGAAAATGGAATTCGATTTTAGGTTAGTATAAAGATGTGTAGTAGTGGCTGTTTATGGTGTAGCAGGAAACAGGTGTATGGAAAGTGTAATATTCTATGCATGAAGAAGGAAAGTGATAGTACACTATTCATGTGACCAAATAAAACCAATTCATTTCCTTCTGAGTATTTATTTTTTAACTGAGAGTGAATTGATGCATGTGCCGCTTCTAGCTTTTGGATTCTTGGTTCTCATGGACAAATAAAATGTAGTATATATAGAATGTAACTAGGGTTTCTTAATATTTCAAAATTCTACAAATGTCCTTAATAAATTTATTAATGTAAAAAATAATTAAAATAATTAAATTAAATTAAATAAACTATCCCAAATAAGTAAAATTAAATCGAAACTAAAATATAGAAAATTCTAATTATTTATTATGAACTTTTGATTAAAAAATAAAAATAAAATGATTTAAAACAAAAAAATTCGGGCGCAAAAGTGTTTGAAAAATTAAATTGAATGCATCAAAATGATCAGCGCGAAATAAACCTCTAAAAAATATACAGCATTTGATCTAATTTTAAAATAAATTTTGACCGGTTAAAAGGGTCAAACTGATCAAAATGCGGCAAAAAAAGTAGTTGAAAAAATAAAACAAGCACGCAAAGTTAAACTACGCGAAAGTAGATCAATATAGTTGACGTCTGTAAGTTCCATTTCGAAATTTTTCGTCCACTAATTTTATGCACGGTTGAGATTCAGTTTGACTAGTCTGTCTATAAATCTAAAAAATTATTTTGGTTGATATTTTGGGGGTTGTGCAAGATGAAATGCATATTATACTATGCAGATGAAGCAAATTTCTTGATGTATGCATGTGTCGATTCGATGATTCAAGGTCAAAATTGGGGTATGACATGCACGCACTAGACATCAAATATTAAATGGGTCATTGTACAGCGTGTTTTACATAATAACTTAAACTTCTTCGCAACATACCTATTCTCTTATTCTCATTTAAAGTCGAACATGTGACAAACAAATATTATTGTTATTTTTGCTCATGTTCATTCATAAAAGTTAAGAGTTACAAATCAATCTAAGTTATTACAGCCCCTGTTGGATCGACATACTTAATTTTTACCACTTGCAACTATAGACCGTGTATACCTACACATTATTTAGTTTTTATCTAACAAGTTTTGGCATTGTTGTCGGGGAGTGTGTCAAGTAAAGTTTTGATTTCTTAAAAGATTTGTGAATATTGCATTTGAGCTTTTGACGTTTTTTTTATTTAGTGGCAAGAAAGGTCCTTAGATGTTGCATGCGCAAGTTGTTAACCCTAGTATACATATGAGATTATGAACCTTAGAGAACACTCATATTACTAAGAAGATTCTAAGTTGTAGAACAACTACCATAAATCCCATTTCCTGCTCTATTGTCATGGGAGAAATCAATATCATTGGCATTTCCAATGATAGAGCTAAAAATATAAGGTATTGTGTTGTATTTTTATCCCAATCCCATGAAAACTAGAATCATATGACCAGAGATCAATGTGGCAGAGTTTGAGTTCAAGCCCATGATTTTTCAAATGTTACAAGCTATTAACAACTACTCAGGAGTTGCCACTAAAGATCCACATCTACACTTGAGGAAATTTCAAGAGGTTACTAGCAACTTCAAGATTCTTGTCATATTTAATGATGCCTTTAGGTTAAGGTTGTTTAGGAAATTATTTCTTGAAAACATGTTTCAATAAGGACAAGTTGAAAAAAATCTTTTCATCGATAAAATCAAACATGATATCTTACTAGTTCAAATTTATGTCAATGATATTATCTTCGGTGCTACTAACAAATTCTTGTGCAAGGAATTTTCCTAAAATTATGCAAAATGAGTTTGAAATGTAAATGATGGGAGAGCTCAAATATATTTTAGCACTTCAAGTCCACCCAACTAAGGAAGGAATTTTCATAAATCAAACTAATACTATAAAGAGTCATTAAAGAGGTTTGATATGGAGAAGTCAAAGGTAATAGAAACCCCAATGTCAACATCGTGCAATCTTGACAAGGACGGAGATGGAAAACTAGTTGAATAAAGCAAGCTTTGTGGTATGATAGGTTATCTTCTATGTATAAATTCATTCCATCCTAATATAATATTTGTTGTCTGTATGTATGAGCACTTTCAAGCATCCCGAAAGAATCACGTCTCAATGTAGTCAAACACATCATGAGATATCTCTCTGGGACACAACAAATGGGTTTATGGTACCTCAAGGGAGCGGATTGTGACTTAGTTGGGTACTCTGACTCCAATTTCACTGGTGCATATTGGATATGAAAAGTACCAGCAGTATGTGACACATACTTAGGAACTTGGTTGTCTCATGGCATAGTGAGAAACAAGCAAGTGTCGCACTATCTAGGGTTGAGGAAAAATATGTTGTTGTGGGTGGTTGTTATGCTCAACTTATTTGGATGAAATAAAATCTCAGTGACTACAGTGTAACTCTTGGAGTTTTCCCAATAAGATGTGATAACACTAGCACCAAAAACCCTATTCTTCAATCTTGGGATAAATACATCGAAGTTAGGCACCACTTTATTAGAAATTATTTTGAAAAAGGGGAATGTGTACTTCAATTTGTAACCTCATCTAATCAACTTGAAGATATTTTTACTAAACCTCTTCCTAAAGAAAACTTATTTTTCATAAGAACTGAACTAGGAATTTTAAACAAATCATGCATGGATTAAAATGCCTATATACATTCCTTTCAAATTGATGTCATGTGACTTATGTGCTTTATGTCTTTTCACTGTTTTTATTATGCCAAAGAGGGAGAAGTATACTCTTAGAGGGAGTAGATTATACTCTCTACTTAATTGAGGGGAGAGAATATACATATATGTTCTTGCAGATATAAAGTTTATAATCCCTTAAAAGATCCTCCCTAAAGTTTTGATGAGGATAACAGTTGTTGAAGCCGGTGGAAATAGCTTTCAACTCTTCGATGATGGTGACCTAACTAGAGAATCATCTCAAACCCCATCAAGAAAAGAGACTCAAAATTTAAGTGCTTATATGATTGATTTATCATGCAAAGATTTTTAAAGCCTCAGAATAATGAAAGAGATGGAGTGTGAAAGCCTGCCAGATTGTGTCTTTCTTTGTCTATCTGAGTGACTAGAGTTTTGTAAAAAGTAAGGGCATACCCCTTAAGTTCTAAGCCAACAAACACACTCACTTAAAAACTATTTTCTAACCTTTTCATATCTTAAAAATGTTTACAATACATAGCTAATTGATTAATAAAATGTCATATACCTTCTAAAAAAAATTTTGAACTACCCAATATATTGGAGACTTTTTCTAATGGATTGGAGCATAAAGCCAATTGATTGGACAACATCTTAATTACTTGTAACAGATATGCATCATTGCTTTCCTTTTAAACTTTGGTAATCGATTATTTTGATGGCTTCCAATAGATTGGATCAAGATGGCAATCGATTGACTCATCTATTTTGTCCATGGATCATTTCCTTTTAATTTTTCCATCACCTATATAAAGGAGGCTCTCCGCCTCTTAATTTTATGCCAATTTCAAAAGCTTTACATTTTATTTGGAAATTATCTCTCTATTTTCTCACTTTCTCTCTCTAGTGATATTTCTTTGCAACTTAAGTTGCCTTGATGCTTTTGAGCGAAACTTTACTTGTGAGGAAGAGTTTGCATGTGGTCGTGCTAGTTGTTTAAATCTTGAGAGTGCGATACTTTTTGGAGATTGAGTTTGGTTTATGAGATAAATCAGTCATAAAATGTCTTATTATATTTCTAGAACTTCTCTAGAAAATGTTTTATTTTGGTGATTGAGATCAGTCTGAAAATCTCTATTAAGGTTCGCTAGCTTAGCATGTGGTAAAAGATATCTTTGGTTGGGAATAATCCTATAAAAATATCAAGATCATATTGTACTAATGTTCAAGGGCATAACCTATAAAGGCTCAAATTTTAGAATTAAAATCTCAAGAAGATCTCTTGGGGACAGGACTGGGCCAACGTTCGGCCAAACCTATATAAACTCTGGTGCAATCTTTATAACCCTTAACCTATTTAAATTCAGCTATTTATTTTGTTATATTTTTTAATTTCCACTACTATTAACTCTTCCTTAATACATTACTAACAAAATTTCAAGTACAGTTATGAAACTCGTTAAATCAATCGTCGAAACCCTCCTTCTAATGGATTCCAATACTAAATAAGAGAGAGAGATTATTTTTTGTAAGTATCAAATTCCCTTGGCTCCTTCATCATCAACCTGTTTGTTAATAATATGATCACTTTGTTAATAACTTTGTATTGTTTCAATGAAGGATGAGGAGGCATTCCACCTTTTTAGACGAGGAATCTGGTAAGCACAAACGGCGGCGGGTCCTTCAACTATTTAAAGGTTGATCAGTGATTTTTTCGTCCTCATAATATTTCAATGTTGTCGATGTTTTGGATACCCTTAAATGGCTTTCGCGTGTGTCATACCCTTCAGTTTCTGCATCGTTGACAGGGATAATCTTTCGCCTTTCGAGATATCACTGGTCGTCTCCCTTGAAGGACGATTGTTCTTATTTTAGCAACCTGGTCGACAGAACTCTTGAGGGAAAATTATCCACTTTGTCGCATTACACCCTGTACACTTCTTCTTTTCTAGCCATCGGTGGCGTTGGTTATTGGGAAGCATTCTTATTTGACCAACACCACAAGGAAAAGTAGCGATTGGAAGAAAGTATTTATGGCCTGACGCTTCAGCGGGATACGCGTGTGCAAGACATACATAAAGTTTCTTTTATCCTTAATGAGGTAAAGGATGTTTTGGATCCCTTTAATCTACATCGGCTTTCTTGCCGACTAAGTAACTCTTTTAATGGGGTGTAGCAAGGAAGGACAAGTCTCGAGCTTCCGTGACATCTACTCAAGCGTCTCTTTCGGTAGCTCAAAGAGATATAGAGGCTTTGTGTCTTGAGAATTGTTATTACAATTGATTTGCTAATTTGTGTAGGCAACTTGTTCAGTAAGATGTCTTGAAATATTACGTGACATCCTTGTGTGCATGCTGCTTAGACTGTGTTATTTGATTGCTTCACTATTAAGTTAGAAAATTTGTATCCATGTGGTTTAGTCAGAAGATTGCTTGTGGAAGAAGTTTGTTAATTCAAATTAGGATGAAAAGATTTGATTAAATCATAAGTATGGATGAAGAAGAGTTAATTAGATATGATTTGATAAAGACATTTAGATTTGATTTAAATTTTTAAAAAAAAAATTGATTTAGTTCAATGTGCTTTGAAGAAAAGATTTAATTGGATATGCTTTGAAGGAAGATTTGGTTCAGTTTTATTTTGTCTAAGATTTTGTTGAAGTTGATTTGCAACGATGTTGATTGAAGATGTAATTAAACAAATATTCTATGAAGAGATTTAGTTGGATTTGTTTTAGTTACAAGATTTAGATTTGCACTTAATGAGAAGATCTCCAATCACTATTAAAGATGATTTATTACGCGTTTATGTTTTGGAAGAAATTATATTTTGAATTTTTTACTAAAGAGCTTGGAATTCTTATTTATAACAAGTAAAGATAGTATTAGTTTTGTTCTAATAAAGATTTAGAATTGGTAATATGATGAGACACAGAAAGCAACAAGTTAAGGATAATGTCCCAAACATCCTGTCGATACCGGAGCGAGATTTTTAAATAACATAATTTGGAAGACGTGAAATCCGACTGGAGAATTTGAGAAACCGTATAGCTAGAAAAAATTAATAACTCATCAAATAATCATCTGTATGATGCAAAGGAAGTGAATTATTTGTTAACGATAAGGGTAATACGCTGACGAAATCAGGTAGTGCCCAATTTTATTTATTTTCTAACCTATGGAGGATGGTTTCCCTTCTCCCCGCAGGTCGTCATTCTTTTTGTCAGGATGATTATCCTCAGCAGAGTTTGTAACTCCGAGTTTTGTAGACTGTGCCTCGACGGTATGTTCTCCCCAGAAGTGTTGCTTCTTTCCCCAGCAAGGTTGGCTTTTTCCTCCCGGTGGAAGTTTACGTTTAGTCTACCCTGGCAGAGTTGGCTGTATTGCCGGCATTTATTTTGCCGGAATATTTTGTGATACCCGTTCATCCCCGACGGAGTTGGTATAATCCTCAGCATTCATGTTGTTGAAGCAAGCTCATACCAGAGTTTCCCCAGCAGTTTGAGCCTGCATTTGCATTTGCATATATTGTCATATTTGCATCTACCCAAACGCGTAACATTTCCATGTTGCATGGAGCATTACGCCATTGTCAAACATGCGCATTTTGAAGCATAAACCAGGTTGGTTAACCTTTGGTTTTCAAGTGTTATTTCCCTTGCAGGTGGAAAGAGCTCTTGCTCAAATTATTTATCAGATATTCAAGGTCTCGGTGTGAGACATGTGATGATAATGTTCATTTTGTCGTAATTCCCCACAGAGTTGCTTGGTTAAGTTTCTCTTACCCGGCCGGCGGAGTGTTTCTTCAAGTTTATCGTTGTTATGGCAGTATCAAAAGATTTCGTGAATCGAAATTCAGAGGTTGCCGACTATGTCGAAGTAGGTGTCTGGCAGTTTGGTTTCAGAATATCCCCAGTAAGGTTCTCCTCAGAGTTGTTGCCATGTTGGTATTAAAAGATTTTGTGGGTGGGACCGATGGAGTCAGTTCCTGTAAGATAGGAGAGAAGCTGTATTCAAGAGTTTGTTTCCCGTAACAAGGCGGAGTTGTTTCCTGTATTAGACAGAGTTGTTTTCTTGTATTCTTTGACAGAGTTTCCTGTAACAAGGCGGAGTTATTTTCCTGTATTGATAGACAGAGTACGTCCCGTAATAAGGCAGAGTTATTTTCCTGTATTGATAGATAGAGTACGTCCCGTAGCAAGGCGGAGTTATTTTCCTGTATTGATAAACAGAGTACGTCCCGTAGCAAGGCGGAGTTATTTTCCTATATTGATAGACAGAGTACGTCCCGTAGCAAGGCGGAGTTATTTTCCTGTATTGATAGACAGAGTACGTCCCGTAACAAGGCGGAGTTATTTTCCTGTATTGATAGACAGAGTACGTCCCGTAGCAAGGCGGAGTTATTTCCCTGTATTGATAGACAGAGTTTCCCGTAACAAGGCGGAGTTATTTTTCTGTATTGATAGACAGAGTACGTCTCGTAGCAAGGCGGAGTTATTTTCTTGTATTGATAGACAGAGTACGTCCCGTAGCAAGGCGGAGTTATTTTTCTGTATTGATAGACAGAGTACGTCCCGTAGCAAGGCGGAGTTATTTTTCTGTATTGATAGACAGAGTACGTCCCGTATCAAAGGCGGAGTTGTTTCCTGTATCAAAGACAGAGTTATTTCCCGCAACGATGGCGGAGTTATGTTCCTGTATTTGACAGAGTTGTTTCCTGTATTAATAGACAGAGTTATTTCCCGTAACGATGGCGGAGTTATTTTCCTGTGTTATAGACAGAGTTATTTTCATGTAATAGACATAGATATTTTCCCGTAGCGATGGCGAAGTTATTTTCCTGTGTTATAGACAGAGTTGTTTCCTGTAACAAAGACAGAGTTATTTCCCGTAACGATGGCGAAATTATGTTCATGTATGGTTGGCAAAGTTATTTCCCCAGTTGAAGTCGCCAAAGTTATTCCCTGTATTGTTGGCAGGATTACTTCCTCAGAATCAAGTATTGTAATAATAGGCAAAGAAGTCGTATCTCGTTGACAAGATTAGACCCCATAGCAAGATGGAGTATTTTGGTGGATTTTTGTTCCTCAAGCAGTTCGTGCAGTTTATTTTTGCGGTTGGCAAATTTTCGGGTTTCTTGGTATTCAACCGTCTTTTACCTAGATTGTTTGAAGGCCGTTCGCTCTTCACCCAGTCGGGTCCAAGCCGTTTGAATAGGGGCAGCTGTTGCACCCCAAAATTTGCCCAACCTCTTTTACCTGGTTTATGTTTCATTGCATCATCATTTGCATAGTTATATCATTTGCATATCATAACATATCATTCATCCAACAGTGGATAAAGTATGTTCTTATCAAGAGAATCCTAGCAAGAGGTTTTATCCAAGCTTGATAAGTTATCCAAGTCATCAGGAGGTGGTTTGAGGTCTTGAGAAGTTTGAATGCCTACATGTGGATTTTCTCCTATCTGGAGAGCCAATTGAGGACCATCAATGGGATGTGAAGAATGGATTGTGAATATGAGATGTGTATAGAGCTTATGGAGTTCCTAGAGGGACATGTTGGAGCTAAGTCAAGTCATTGATTCAAGTGCAAGAGCCACAGTTGAGGTACAAGCAATTAGGGTTTCATCTAGGTCAACCCTAAGTCAACTGTGCAATTGAAGAGCATCAAAGTCTACATTGAGGTCATGGAGTTCATGGATTGATGTGTTGACACATTTGTGGTGATGTGCCAAGATCAAATCAAGAAGAATCAAGAGTGTGAGGAGTTGCTAAATTAGGGTTTCAATGCAAATTACCCTGTTTAGTTCCTAACTTCAAGGCCACATAAGTCAGGATAAAAGTTTCAAATGGATCTTTGTCCAACATGGAACTTGTAGAGCATCTCAATACCTTTAATTTGAGTACTAGAAGTCATCAAGGAGATTTGTAGAACTCAAGTTATGGTCCAGACAAGTTACAGGTCACCAGATGAATGTGAAATTTGTCTGAGAAAATCAACCAACTTCCAAGCAACTTTTGACCTTGAAGATGGTTTCAAATGGACTTTTGGTCAACATGAAATTTGTTTCTCATGATCCTAGCTTTCCCAAAAGGTATAGAACATCTCATTCTGATTTGTGAAGCTCAAGTTATGATCTTGGCAAGCCAGGGATATTTTGGGAAAGTGAGATTATAGGTCATTTTGGATTATAGGTCCATATCTCCAACTTGCAAGCTTCAAATGGAGGTTTGTTCAACATAGAACTTGCTTAAAATTATGTTTTGAGTGCAACCAAGTGGTCATGAGAGTTTGGTTTGGCTCATATCAAAAAGTCACTTAAAATGGCTTGAAAATGAAGAAAATTCAAATATGGAAAGGAGGGAAAATGTGATTTTGTGCGAGATCACTCAAACCATGCAAATGAGTACATTTTCTGATTGGAAATTTCATTTTAAACACTTTGGCAATACCAGAATTTTGAGTATAGGTCAATTTTTGAAAGTTGTCATATGGTTGCTTCACTTGTAAGTAACATTGCAAAATCACAACACAATGCATTTCAGTTCATTCTACCACTCCAATTTCGCTCCAAATACCATTTGTAATGAGTTGGAACCTTTTGGAACAACTGAAAAGCTTGCAAAGCACGACTGTTACATTGGAGTTGAAGTGAAAAACCAGAAATTTGCAAACTCTGTTTTGGGCTTCAATTTGGATCCAAAAGCCCATGATTATCTTCTATATATTGTTCAGAGCAAGTTCAGATCAAGGTTGAGCATTATTTCGCACCAGAGCAAGCAAGAGCAAGTGGAATTTCTCAACTGCAAATTGAAATCGGTTTTGGAGTTTAGAAGCAATTCAAGACAAATTGAGGTGTGCAAGTTCTTCCTCTTGGATCAGTGAAAGTTTCTGGAGCATTTGGAAGCAAGCTACGAGCTCTAAGCATCACTGTTTCAAGATCTATACCAGGTTAGCATCTCTCAAAATTCAGCATGATTTAGCATGAGTTAGGTAGTTTTAGACCTGTGGTTAGGATCTACACATGACATAGATCGTTTTAGGCTTGACCTGGAAGCATTTGATGATGATTGAGGATGACATACCATAACTGTTTGGACCTGAATCTCTTGATTCATAAGGTTTTAATGCTAGTTGTTTAGATCAGGTTGATGTATGCAACAAGATGAAGAGATCTGTACCATTAGATTTGAGTTTAGTGAGAGTTGTTGATGATGCTATTTATGAACATTGGATCGTGTTTTGCTGTGTGTTGAGAGTTAGACATTTTTAATTGGAGATTTGAAATGTACGTGGAATTCTGGTTAGGATTGATATATAGTTTGTCATTTTTGATGACCTGGACCTGGACCTTCGCTGGAGAAGATGACCGGAGTCTTCTCCGGCCACCACGCACCACCAGCCTGATTCTCACTCAGGCGAACAAAGATTATGAAGGTGATGATGTTTGGATCGTTGGATTCACGTTGGACCATTGACCTCAGCCTTCATCCAACGACTGTCTTATAAACTTGAGTTTGCAAATATGATAGCAATACACAATCGTTTCACTTAACTCGCATGGCACTCCCAGCACGCTTGGATGTCCCTTGACTCATTGACTAGCTTGCTGATCCTGTGGCTCCAATTATTTCGTGGCATTTAATTCATTTTTATTCTATTTTCTTTATTTTTAATTGCATTGTTATTCCAAAATTCATATAAATTCCAATATTGATCCAAAAATTATTTTAAAAATATCCTCATGATCCTTATGGAATTTATGATTTTCTGGAATTAACAAAATGCAATTCCATGCAGTTTTAAATTTAATATGATTTTTCACATTTTATTTTGTTCTTTATTTTTGCATAATTTTTCATCTGCCTTGTTGATTTTTGTTCTTGCAATTGGTGTTGATTCTAGCTGAGATATTTTAGTATGTTTTAGGGTAGATATTCATGTCCCCCTAGCATTTTTATTAGAATTTTAGAACAAAATTAGGTTCTGTTTTAGGTATTGAGATTAGGACCCTCCCAAAATTGTGGTTTCCCTTGACCTATCTCAATGTAGGAATTGTTTAGATAACTTAGTAGTTGATTTAGGCTTCAATCCTTTTACACTAGTTTGTTCAAACATGTATGTTCCCCTAGGAAATTAATTAGAATTTTGCAACTGTTTTTTCTATTTTTGTTGTATTTTGCAAGTTGCTTGTGCTTGTGGTGTTCTCTCTTAAGTGCCTTTGCTTGTTTGGCTTGGTTGATGACTTTGGAGCTGGATTTGCTTGATTTCCTTTTTGGTGGAGCTTCTGGATTCATTGAAGATGCTATGACTTAAAGATTGGAGCTTGGAGTTGAAGACTTTTTTCTCTTGTAGGAGCTTTTTAGGAGCTTAGGAAATTAGGGTTTTAGGAAGTGCCTTAAACCTAGTTTTTGATTCTTTCTTCAAACATAGAGTGCATTGTTTGCCTCTATCCCATCCAATGACATAAAGTCCTCCTAAATAAGCTTCATCTCTCCTTAGGAGGGATGAGTGGCATGCTTTAGTTGAGTAGAACTTTGAGGATGCCTTTCTATTTCAATGTTAAGTTCTTAGTGACTTCCTTTGGTTGTCATTGAGTTTCTTAACATTACAACTTGATCTTGATGATTGATCCTCTTCTTGGAGTGTGCTTGATAGAGCTTGAAGATTGATGAAGCTTGAAGATAGGAGCTAGCATGAAGATGAAGCCCTTGCTGTCAACTTTGCTGTCAAATCAACTGGTGCTGTTTAGAGCTTGTTGCTGCTGTTGTTGTTTGCTGTAGGAGTTTGATGCTGCTGCTTGGGCTGCCTCCTCTGTATCTTTTGTTTTTCTCTGTATTGTTTGTTGGCTTGTGTTGCTTGCCCCATAGGTTTGAAGTGAAGTTGATTCACTTTGCCTGTTGTTTTCCCAGGTTCGAGGTAGAGCAGGACTCCCTTGCCTTGCTTGTATTGCTGCATTGCATGCATTTTACTGTTTACTGTATTTGCTTGTTTTCTTTTGCTGTTTATCCCCTAGGATCTCTGATTTCCTCTGTGCAAGAGGGAATTATGAAAGACATTAGGTTTTGACCCATGCATGACAACATTAGGTTAGTTTCCCTTTCAACCCTAGGCTTTTTAGAGCGTCTTTCTCTTCTCATCTCAAAACAATTCAAAAATACAGTAATAAGGTTAATTGATGTCGTACGTTACGAGCCTTAAGCTATTTGAGAAAGGGTTGGTGGAGGGTCACTCTCCAGTAATCTGGTTGCTTAGTGTGTTACCCTTTGGGTGACATGCGACGTAGTCACACTCAGATCATAGTCTTTAGTGCGACAGAGATTGCAAACACTCTAAAAAACAGTTCTTGCGTAAAAGACTGAAAACAAACTTCAAAACGTCATTTTGTCCTCTTGGACTCTTAATCAGGAAAAACCCTTTCATAAGAAGATAAAAAACAGTCAGACAAACTTGTGTCTTCCGTAGCCCGAACTACGTTTGCTCTGATCTTTCATGTCGTATGAAAGTACGTAGGCACAGGATGCGATATCCTGGCGAGCAACCTTCCCTCCTTTCCCGTAGATAGGCGAACTACGTTGACTATGACTTTCCCATTGCACGAGGGAATACGTAGGCATGGAGCGGCGATGCTCTATCGAGTCTCTTTTCTCTTTTCTTTTCTTTTGTCCCTAAGCCTGTAGAGTAGATAGATAAACAATACCCTAGATAGAAAACAAGCGTGGATCCCGTCGAGTACGACGGACGTGAGGGGTGCTAATACCTTCCCCTTACGTAACCGACTCCCGAATCCAGGATTTGGTTGCGATGACCATTCCTATCCCTTTTGCGTTAGGTTTACTCTGAGCGTTTCCTTTCCCTCCTTTGGGATAAATAACGCACGGTGGCGACTCTTCTGTCATAGCCGGCGCCGATTTTCGCAGTAGCGACACCGTGTCATGTGACGCGGCCCGTGTCAGGAGGTCTGGGCAAAAAATGATTTTTGGAAGTAACAACGGTGTGACACGGCCGGCCGTATCGTGTGACACGGCCGGCCGTATCGTGTGACACGGCCCGTGTCAGGAGACCTGGGTAAAAAAAATACGATGGAAGCTCAAACAGAGGCGCAACACGGCCGGCCGTGTCAGGGGTCCTGGGCATTTTTCGCCACGAAATCTCAAGCAAGGGGCTGACACGGCCGCCCGTGTCGCACGACACGGCCCGTGTCAGCCCACCTGGGTGAAAAAATAAACTTTTTTTCTTGTTTTCCTTTCTTTTTTGTGGTTCTTAACAATGGTTTCTTGGTCCCCCTTGGGACCTCACACAATGGTACACAACACAAACACACTTAGCGAATGATGATAAATGGTAAGTGTAAGAATATAAAGGGAGAAAAAGTTTGAAGGAATGGATACCAAAGAGTTTTATCCTTCTTTGTTAAGCTTCCACTGGTTTTGATTGGGTATTCCCTTCCCTCTTCCCTCTATGCTTTGAAAGTGCTTCTCCTCAAAGGTTCTCTATGTGCTTCTATGGAACTCTCTTGATTTTTGCTGGTTTTCTTTGCAATGTGTTTCTTGATTTTTTAGGGTTTCTTGCTCTCTCTATTTTTTGGTTTTTCTTTGTAATGTGTAGTGTATGCTAAATGAATGAATGATGTTTTGCCTCCCCCTATCCTCTCTTATCTCCCTTTTTGCTGCACTTTCTGATGTCTCAAAACCACAGCTTTTGCACATGTTTCAATCTTCACAATTTCCATTTTTGGAAGTACTTATCACCACTTTCTTGGTGCAGCCCGACTTTTTCCATTTCTATGTATGCTTTTGCTGTATTTTCTTCTGCATCACTCTACATTGCCTTTCAACCTTATACCCATTGGTTGGCTTATGCTTGGACATACATATGTAGTTAATACCACTACCTTTTGGACAAAATTTTCAAATTCTGATTTTTGATGTGTAGATGCGTCAACCTAAGGTTATCCTTTTGATTTTGTGACATAAAATGATTTTGTAATATAATGCATATTACCACTTCTTGCATGGGGCTGTTTTGGATTGCATTCAAATTATCCATGGTTAAGCATGCATAGTTTTGATCTTGACATATTCCAATGTTGAGTTAGCTCTTAAATATTTTCTTTGGATGCTTGCAAACATAATGTTGGACATGTAAACTTGTTGGGGGCATGAAGAGTACCATATCATAGATTTGATTAGAGACTTGAATGAAGATTAGAAATAGATCAATTTCTAAACATTACTTAAAGTTGGAAATTTTGTAACAAATGCCATTCTTGTAATGTCATGAAATTTCTCTTTGTAATATTCTTGCCTCCAATCTTGAATTCATGATGGATTTCCCTAGCACCATTAAACTTGAAATGGATGAAGTCTTGAATTATTGACTTGTGATCTTGGCTCATGCTTTGCAAATTTGAACTCCACTTGACCATAGAAACAAACATGTATAAAAAAGTCTTGAATTTGGCCTTGCATTTCATGTTCATTAAGAATATTTATCTTGAATATCCCAATATTTTTCAAATAACCTCCTCTTGAAGTAATCTACATGAGTAGGCTTTCCAACTTAGATCAGATCTTAGGTGATGAACCTTTTCTCTCAAGTAGCCCATGATAAACAAATTGTCTTATTTGAAATGGAAAACAATGAATCGGCCCAAACATTCCCTTGTGAACCCACATGTTCGATAAGAAATAGAACAAATGTATGATATGACGAAAGTAGGGTATGAAAAGCTAGAGGTGAAAATGAGGGTGTGACACCTATCAACCATAATAATTACAAATTTCCATACGCAACAAGGTAATTTCTGCACCAGTTCTTTGAAAACAAAATATTCTCTTATTTTATTTATATTATTGATAACAAATGTTTCCTTTCGATTTATACGTGGTCTGCACTTGGGATGAATTACGATACTTGTCCTCATTACAACATCACCCAGTACCAAAATCTTTTGAATCATTTGGGTCCAGATGATGTACCGTTACTTAGGGCTGGGCAGCGGCTCAGATCAGTTCGGGTTCGGGCCCAAAATCTTAATCCGACCAATCCATCGGGTGAGTAATTTTAATCCATTTTTAACCGGATTGGATTTCAGGTTTTTTGATTCGGTTTTATTCGGGTTCGGGCCTTCAGTTCGGTTTTCTTCGGATTTGACGGATTTGGGCCCAATAAAATAAATATAACAAATTCAATATAAAATCAAATTGTTTAACTAAAAAATTAATCCTTCCAAAGACCATATAAAATCTAAGTTTAAATTAATCCTTCCAGCATAATTTAATACATGTAGTAACATAAACAAAGCCAAATAAATCTAATAACATAAATCAACACAGCCAAAGCACCATTGTGAAACCAGGACTTGAAAAACCTTCCATTTTATATGTATTTTGGCATGTTTGAAATACATATAAAGGTCTGCACCACCACCATCAACAAGGGATGGAATTGGTGTTATCTGTTTTAGGTAAATATAAATTAAAGGATGGTATTATAAATAATTTATATTTTACTATTACTTGAAAACTAAGTTTATTATAGAGTATTTTAGTACTTTAGTATGTTGCCTATGTGACCCTAGTTTTCTGTGTATAAATAGACTAGTGGTAGATGTCATTTATTTATTCTTTCTTACAATTTTTGTAGCTGTCATTTACATAGCAGAAATATATTCTCTCATTCTATTCATCTCTTTTAACTTTGTGCACTAACACAAATATGGTGATGGTTGTAAAGAAAGGATTTGTGTGGTGAGTGTTATGTTGTGTTTTATGAGGTGAGTGAAAATTTATGATGAGTGGAGGTTTGTGTTGGATCTTATAGTTTTGTGTTGTAATGGTGTGTGAGGATTTGGTTATGTTTTAATGGGGTGAGAGGGTATAAGGTGTAACAAGGATGAAACTATAAAAAATGGTGATGAGTTTTTAGAGTGAAAAAAATGGAGATATAAGGTTGTTGTTTAAGTTGAATATGAGGTATGATGGGAAGATTTTGTGTGAAGCTTGAATAATGAAGTAATAATGTTGGTGATATATGGTGAGTTTTAGTGGGTGATTATTGAAGCTTGTGGTGTGTTTTGTGTGATTTTTTTAAGGTTTATGAAGAATGAATAAAAGAGATGAGAAGTTATGATTTATGTGATTTCATGGAGTGTGAGAAATGGTAGTATGAAGTGGAAATGGAAGAAGGAGATTTATGGAGTGAATGGAAGAATAGAAGGAGAAAGGTTATTTTTTTTGTATTGAATGGAAAGTAGCATGAAGGATGAAGTTTATATATTAATGGATCTTTGGATTTGTGAGAGGAGAATATTGGTGAAAAGATGAAGATATGTGTAGTGAATAGATGAAAGATGTCTTGGTTGGAGAAAGAAAATGGAATTCGATTTTAGGTTAGTATAAAGATGTGTAGTAGTGGCTGTTTATGGTGTAGCAGGAAACGGGTGTATGGAAAGTGTAATATTCTATGCATGAAGAAGGAAAGTGATAGTACACTATTCATGTGACCAAATAAAAGCAATTCATTTCCTTCTGAGTATTTATTTTTTAACAGAGAGTGAATTGATGCATGTGCCGCTTCTAGCTTTTGGATTCTTGGTTCTCATGGACAAATAAAATGTAGTATATATAGCATGTAACTAGGGTTTCTTAATATTTCAAAATTCCACAAATGTCCTTAATAAATTTATTAATGTAAAAAATAATTAAAATAATTAAAATAATTAAATTAAATTAAATTAACTATCCCAAATAAGTAAAATTAAATTGAAACTAAAATATAGAAAATTCTAATTATTTATTATGAACTTTTGATTAAAAAATAAAAATAAAATGATTTAAAACAAAAAAAATTCGGGCGCAAAAGTGTTTGAAAAATTAAATTGAATGCATCAAAATGATCAGCGCGAAATAAACCTCTAAAAAATATATAGCATTTGATCTAATTTTAAAATAAATTTTGACCGGTTAAAAGGGTCAAACTGATCAAAATGCGGCAAAAAAAGTAGTTGAAAAAATAAAACAAGCACGCAAAGTTAAACTACGCGAAAGTAGATCAATATAGTTGACGTCTGTAAGTTCCATTTCGAAATTTTTCGTCCACTAATTTTATGCACGGTTGAGATTCAGTTTGACTAGTCTGTCTATAAATCTAAAAAATTATTTTGGTTGATATTTTGGGGGTTGTGCAAGATGAAATGCATATTATACTATGCAGATGAAGCAAATTTCTTAATGGATGCATGTGTCGATTCGATGATTCAAGGTCAAAATTGGGGTATGACATGCACGCACTAGACATCAAATATTAAATGGGTCATTGTACAGCGTGTTTTACATAATAACTTAAACTTCTTCGCAACATACCTATTCTCTTATTCTCATTTAAAGTCGAACATGTGACAACCAAATATTATTGTTATTTTTGCTCATGTTCATTCATAAAAGTTAAGAGTTACAAATCAATCTAAGTTATTACAGCCCCTGTGGGATCGACATACTTAATTTTTACCACTTGCAACTATAGACCGTGTATACCTACACATTATTTAGTTTTTATCTAACAAGTTTTGGCATTGTTGTCGGGGAGTGTGTCAAGTAAAGTTTTGATTTCTTAAAAGATTTGTGAATATTGCATTTGAGCTTTTGACGTTTTTTTATTTAGTGGCAAGAAAGGTCCTTAGATGTTGCATGCGCAAGTTGTTAACCCTAGTATACATAGGAGATTATGAACCTTAGAGAACACTCATATTACTAAGAAGATTCCAAGTTGTAGAACAACTACCATAAATCCCATTTCCTGCTCTATTGTCATGGGAGAAATCAATATCATTGGCATTTCCAATGATAGAGCTAAAAATATAAGGTATTGTGTTGTATTTTTATCCCAATCCCATGAAAACTAGAATCATATGACCAGAGATCAATGTGGCAGAGTTTGAGTTCAAGCCCATGATTTTTCAAATGTTACAAGCTATTAACAACTACTCAGGAGTTGCCACTAAAGATCCACATCTACACTTGAGGAAATTTCAAGAGGTTACTAGCAACTTCAAGATTCTTGTCATATTTAATGATGCCTTTAGGTTAAGGTTGTTTAGGAAATTATTTCTTGAAAACATGTTTCAATAAGGACAAGTTGAAAAAATCTTTTCATCGATAAAATCAAACATGATATCTCACTAGTTCAAATTTATATCAATGATATCATCTTCGGTGCTACTAACAAATTCTTGTGCAAGGAATTTTCCTAAAATTATGCAAAATGAGTTTGAAATGTAAATGATGGGAGAGCTCAAATATTTTTTAGCACTTCAAGTCCACCCAACTAAGGAAGGAATTTTCATAAATCAAACTAAATACTATAAAGAGTCATTAAAGAGGTTTGATATGGAGAAGTCAAAGGTAATAGAAACCCCAATGTCAACATCGTGCAATCTTGACAAGGACGGAGATGGAAAACTAGTTGAATAAAGCAAGCTTTGTGGTATGATAGGTTATCTTCTATGTATAAATTCATTCCATCCTAATATAATATTTGTTGTCTGTATGTATGAGCACTTTCAAGCATCCCGAAAGAATCACGTCTCAATGTAGTCAAACACATCATGAGATATCTCTCTGGGACACAACAAATGGGTTTATGGTACCTCAAGGGAGCGGATTGTGACTTAGTTGGGTACTCTGACTCCAATTTCACTGGTGCATATTGGATATGAAAAGTACCAGCAGTATGTGTCACATACTTAGGAACTTGGTTGTCTCATGGCATAGTGAGAAACAAGCAAGTGTCGCACTATCTAGGGTTGAGGAAAAATATGTTGTTGTGGGTGGTTGTTATGCTCAACTTATTTGGATGAAATAAAATCTCAGTGACTACAGTGTAACTCTTGGAGTTGTCCCAATAAGATGTGATAACACTAGCACCAAAAACCTGATTCTTCAATCTTGGGATAAATACATCGAAGTTAGGCACCACTTTATTAGAAATTATTTTGAAAAAGGGGAATGTGTACTTCAATTTGTAACCTCATCTAATCAACTTGAAGATATTTTTACTAAACCTCTTCCTAAAGAAAACTTATTTTTCATAAGAACTGAACTAGGAATTTTAAACAAATCATGCATGGATTAAAATGCCTATATACATTCCTTTCAAATTGATGTCATGTGATTTATGTGTTTTATGTCTTTTCACTGTTTTTATTATGCCAAAGAGGGAGAAGTATACTCTTAGAGGGAGTAGATTATACTCTCTACTTAATTGAGGGGAGAGAATATACATATATGTTCTTGCAGATATAAAGTTTATAATCCCTTAAAAGATCCTCCCTAAAGTTTTGATGAGGATAACAGTTGTTGAAGCCGGTGGAAATAGCTTTCAACTCTTCGATGATGGTGACCTAACTAGAGAATCATCTCAAACCCCATCAAGAAAAGAGACTCAAAATTTAAGTGCTTATATGATTGATTTATCATGCAAAGATTTTTAAAGCCTCAGAATAATGAAAGAGATGGAGTGTGAAAGCCTGCCAGATTGTGTCTTTCTTTGTCTATCTGAGTGACTGGAGTTTTGTAAAAAGTAAGGACATACCCCTTAAGTTCTAAGCCAACAAACACACTCACTTAAAAACTATTTTCTAACCTTTTCATATCTTAAAAATGTTTACAATACATAGCTAATTGATTAAGAAAATGTCATATACCTTCTAAAAATTTTTTTGAACTACCCAATAAATTGGAGACTTTTTCTAATGGATTGGAGCATAAAGCCAATTGATTGGACAACATCTTAGTTACTTGTAACAGATATGCATCATTGATTTCCTTTTAAACTTTGGTAATCGATTATTTGGATGGCTTCCAATAGATTGGATCAAGATGGCAATCGATTGACTCATCTATTTTGTCCATGGATCATTTCCTTTTAATTTTTCCATCACCTATATAAAGGAGGCTCCCCGCCTCTTAATTTTATGCCAATTTCAAAAGCTTTACATTTTATTTGGAAATTATCTCTCTATTTTCTCACTTTCTCTCTCTAGTGATATTTCTTTGCAACTTAAGTTGCCTTGATGCTTTTGAGTGAAGCTTTACTTGTGAGGAAGAGTTTGCATGTGGTCGTGCTAGTTGTTTAAATCTTGAGAGTGCGATACTTTTTGGAGATTGAGTTTGGTTTATGAGATAAATCATTCATAAAATGTCTTATTAGATTTCTAGAACTTCTCTAGAAAATGTTTTATTTTGGTGATTGAGATCAGTCTGAAAATCTCTATTAAGGTTCGCTAGCTTAGCATGTGGTAAAAGATATCTTTGGTTGGGAATAATCCTATAAAAATATCAAGATCATATTGTACTAATGTTCAAGGGCATAACCTATAAAGGCTCAAATTTTAGAGTTAAAATCTCAAGAAGATCTCTTGGGGACAGGACTGGGCCAACGTTCGGCCAAACCTATATAAACTCTGGTGCAATCTTTCTAACCCTTAACCTATTTAAATTCAGCTATTTATTTTGTTGTATTTTTTAATTTCCACTACTATTAACTCTTTCCTTAATACATTACTAACAAAATTTCAAGTACAGTTATGAAATTCGTTAAATCAATCGTCGAAACCCTCCTTCTAATGGATTCCAATACTAAATAAGAGAGAGAGAGATTATTTTTTGTAAGTATCAAATTCCCTTGGCTCCTTCATCATCAACCCGTTTGTTAATAATATGCTCACTTTGTTAATAACTTTGTATTGTTTCAATGAAGGATGAGGAGGCATTCCACCTTTTTAGACGAGGAATCTGGTCAGCACAAACGGTGGCGGGTCCTTCAACTATTTAAAGGTTGATCAGTGATTTTTTCGTCCTCATAATATTTCAATGTTGTCGATGTTTTGGATACCCCTAAATGGCTTTCGCGTGTGTCATACCCTTCAGTTTCTGCATCGTTGACAGGGATAATCTTTCGCCTTTCGAGATATCACTGGTCGTCTCCCTTGAAGGACGATTGTTCTTATTTTAGCAACCTGGTCGACAGAACTCTTGAGGGAAAATTATCCACTTTGTCGCATTACACCCTGTACACTTCTTCTTTTCTAGCCATCGGTGGCGTTGGTTATTGGGAAGCATTCTTATTTGACCAACACCACAAGGAAAAGTAGCGATTGGAAGAAAGTATTTGTGGCCTGACGCTTCAGCGGGATACGCGTGTGCAAGACATACATAAAGTTTCTTTTATCCTTAATGAGGTAAAGGATGTTTTGGACCCCTTTAATCTACATCGGCTTTCTTGCCGACTAAGTAACTCTTTTAATGGGGTGTAGCAAGGAAGGACAAGTCTCGAGCTTCCGTGACATCTACTCAAGCGTCTCTTTCGGTAGCTCAAAGAGATATAGAGGCTTTGTGTCTTGAGAATTGTTATTACAATTGATTTGCTAATTTGTGTAGGCAACTTGTTCAGTAAGATATCTTGACATATTACGTGACATCCTTGTGTGCATGCTGCTCAGACTGTGTTATTTGATTGCTTCATTATTAAGTTAGAAAATTTGTATCCATGTGGTTTAGTCAGAAGATTGCTTGTGGAAGAAGTTTGTTAATTCAAATTAGGTATGAAAAGATTTGATTAAATCATAAGTATGGATGAAGAAGGGTTAATTAGATATGATTTGATAAAGACATTTAGATTTGATTTAAATTTTTAAAAAAAATTGATTTAGTTCAATGTGCTTTGAAGAAAAGATTTAATTGGATATGCTTTGAAGGAAGATTTGGTTCAGTTTTATTTTGTCTAAGATTTTGTTGAAGTTGATTTGCAACGATGTTGATTGAAGATGTAATTAAACAAATATTCTATGAAGAGATTTAGTTGGATTTGTTTTAGTTACAAGATTTAGATTTGCACTTAATGAGAAGATCTCCAATCACTATTAAAGATGATTTATTACGCGTTTATGTTTTGGAAGAAATTATATTTTGAATTTTTTACTAAAGAGCTTGGAATTCTTATTTATAACAAGTAAAGATAGTATTAGTTTTGTTCTAATAAAGATTTAGAATTGGTAATATGATGAGACACAGAAAGCAACAAGTTAAGGATAATGTCCCAAATATCCTGTCGATACCGGAGTGAGATTTTTAAATAACATAATTTGGAAGACGCGAAATCCGACTGGAGAATTTGAGAAACCATATAGCTAGAAAAAATTAATAACTCGTCAAATAATCATCTGTATGATGCAAAGGTGGTGGATTATTCGTTAATGATAAGGGTAATACACTGACGAAATCAGGTAGTGCCCAATTTTATTTATTTTCTATAACTTATGCAAAGGACTCGCAATATGTGTAACAATGATTGTATGATTGTGTTAGAAATATGAACTATAAACCTTGGTCTTGTTCGTCCCCATTTGATACTTAAGTTATTTTTCCATTATTTATATTTAACAGTTTTTTCGTTCAAGTTGTTTACAAAAAAATTTCTTTTTGATTTCTCTAGATATACACAGATTGAATAAGTATCTGGTACTTAAAGCATTGGTCCTTATGGTTCGATATCTATTTTATTACTTCGCAACAACCATCCACTTGCAATTGCATTAGTGAATTCAGAAATTTAAGGAGGCTGGAGTAGATCTAGATACAACGAAGTATGTACCATTCTTGGTTTGCAATACCTTGCGTAGGAGGTGGATGTAGTTGAGTTCTCACAACTTCAGTGCCAACAGAAGATGCCTTGTGTAAGGCGATAGAACGTGTAGCTTTAGATCCAGCCATTTTGGAAAGGTTATGAGATTAGGATTCTAGAGAATCAGATATTCAAGGTTGATTCGTTATTTGAATAAATTAAACTTAGTGGATTCATTTCTTAAGTTAAAGGACTCTAATTTGATAAATATATGAGGTTTGGAATTGATGAATCAAAGAGAGAACGTTTCGGTCTTCCGTTGTGGAACCAGAATTGAATGGTGAATCGGTGGTTGTGGTGGAGGAGGAACTGACCTGCATTGTTAGCACTCCAACGCTTTAGTCAGTGTGTGAGGAAGAAGAGTGAATGGAAATTGAATTTGAAAATGGTGTACCTGAATTCTTCATGTGTATCCTTTGTATAGTGGGGTGGTTATAGCAACCCAGTATTTATTAGGCGTTTGATGCGTGAGCCATTAGATGGATTTCGAGTCTGGATCGCTTGTACTCTTTTGTAGGATAGTTCTCCTGCACTATGAGCACTCTAAATGAACTATGACTCCCTCTAAGTGGTTAGCCAAAGACCATTTTGGTCAGCCCGAAACACTAAGTTTGTATAAAATCTTTTAAATTTGAAATTTTTACTTTTTGTAGTGATCATGGTGCTGAGTTTGTAAACCAGCAATTTGAAAAATTTTGTAACAAAAATGTGATAAGTCATAAATTTTCAGGTTTGCTTACTCTACAATAAAATGGTGTTGTTAAGCGCAAAAATTGTGTTTTAGAATAATTACCCCAGATTGATAAGTGAAATGAGTTTGTCTAAGTACTTTCAGACGAATGCGATCAATACCGCATGTCATGTCTTAAATAGGATGGTCATCTTATTTATCATAAAGAATACACTTTATGAGCTACTTAAAGGTAGCAAACCTAATATTTCCTACTTTTGTGTTTTCGATTGTAAATATTTTATTTTAAATAACAAAGAGGACAACTTTGGTAAATGTGATCCAATGTTTGATGAAATAATTTTTTATGGTAATCACCGTCGATTAGGTTGTATAGAGTTTTCAACAATAGAACATTTGTTTTTGAAAAGTAAATTCATATGGCTTTTGATGAAACTAACCCCAAAAGTCGGGGAAATGTAGTTTTTTTTTGTTTTGATATTTTAGGTATGATAACGGAGTAATTAGTCAAAGACGGCACTCCTAAAGAGGATCCTCTAAAAGAAAAGAACATCAAAGAAGATAAAGAGAAAAGATAACACGATGACGAAAAATAAGAAACTTCAACTCAGTTACCTCAAGATTGTTGCAAAATATCATATGTTAGATCATGTACTTGGTGATATCAGAAAAGGCATAAGTACTAGATCTCAGGTTAACAGTTTTTATAAGTATTTTGATTTCATTTCCCAAATTGAACCTAAAACCAAATTTGATGATTTACTTGATGAGGGATGACTCCTTATTGTGCAAGAATAGCTCATTCAATTTAAACGTAATGACGTTTGGGACCTTGTTTCACGCTCTATAGATAAAATTGTCATTGACACTAGATGGGTATTTAGGGACAAATTGGATGAAAATGGCATAATTACTAGAAATAAAGTTAGGTTAGTAGCAAAAGGTTATAGTTGGACTAAAGAAATTGATTATAAAGAGACTTATGCTCTTGTAGCTCATCTTGAGAAAAGAATTGACTAAAGGAATTGACTATAAGAATACTTATGCTCTTGTAGCTCTTGACGCCGTGAGAATTTAAAATGTTATTAATAGAAAAATTTACCTAATTCTTATAATTGAAAATAAATCAAACAGAAATTGACACGTTTAAACATAACTTTGTTTAAAGTATATTTTTAATATATAACTTTGTTAAAAATATCTTTTTTAAAATGTTGCTAATACATGTTTTGACGAACCGAAATATATGTGAAAAAAGATGGCCTGAGGTATATGTGAAAAAATATACTTTTGTAAACTTTTTAGAAAGAGAAAAAATAGAAATTTAAATAATTAAGTATATTTATATTAAATTAAAAAAACTTGAAATTCTTTATTTTCATTTGGAGTAGATAAGTCAATTCTCCTTATATTGTGGGATTGAAGTCTAGTTTCCAACATTATTAGACTAGAAACTGAAAAGTGTGGTCAATGGTCTTTCTAAAGTGACAATAGTTTTGACAACTAAGAAGCCTTCTTGCAAGTCACTCAGACTGATTGCATGCACTATGTATTTACTATTTAATACCCCTCATTCAGACTGATTGCAAGTTGCATGCACTACGCATTTAATACCCCTATTTTGGATTCTTGTTTCCAAAACACTTGAAATCAACATCCATTTACCCAAAAGAGAAGGTCCCTACACGAACGACATATCTTCTAGTACTGCCTAATTAAGGTTCCCTACACTGATATCTATCTATACAGCATTGAATTTATGGTTCCTAGTGACTTTTCAATTGATAATTTAAGCGTGCTTGAAGAGCTTTAGTTTCGTGGTTACCATTCCTCGGGTTAGAAGCTATCTACAAATAAGTATATGTAGCTTTAAGTTAACTGCTTCTCGGGTGTTTCCAAAAACATTGTAAAAGTATGTCCAAAATGTTGTTCATCAAATTCAATTCATTCCTGTAATAAAAGTCAAGTCACCTAAAGTACTTGTTTCCATTATGAAATTTGAAAAACCCCATATGATAAAATTATTGTGTTCAGTATTTTGTACTAAACTTTAGGGGAATGAAAACACAAAATACTACATGCATGATAGTACACATGAGAAATCAATTTGTGTTTTTGTCTGCAACAAACTCTGACAGAGAACCACTCACCTGCATCAAAGGAGTAACTACTTTTTTCTTTTTTTTGCATAACACAAATAGTCATCAATTGATATTTCATGAAGAATTCCTTCCAAGTTCCAACATCTGCAAAAGTGAACTACATATGTGCTAAACAGAGCTACATCTCAATGACTAAAAATTCTTGGCATTGACAAATATAAATGAATTAGACCCTGAATTCAGCAATCATTTAAACTACAAAAGTTTGGCATACTGGCATGAGTGTGAAAAGAGCTGGGGAGGCAGTGGAAGCAGTTCAAACCCAGAGTTTGATAGTCGGAAAGAAGGTCAAGGTTCCAAAATCCTCCTCAGACTGACTTTCAGACTGACTTAAAGGTAGGTGGAGGACTTCAAGTGAGATCTATGAAGTTTTTTAGTTGCATCTCAAATGTCCTCGGTCTTCCACATAGCCTGCAACTTCCAGGGTTTATTTCACCAGCTACAGCTAAAATTGGTTTCGTGAAATTGAGAACTTGACCTGTAGTTGTATTATGCAGAATTTTTTTAAGTATGTTAGTTAGACATGTAATGATTTCTAAGAAATGATGCAGGCCGAGTTTTTTATTTTAAGGCTTTCTCGAAATAGTGGTGTGCTTGGACTTGTATGTACACCTTAACTGGAAAACATTGATATCAGAAAGAGATGTGCAGGCGGAAGGCTTTGTGAAAAACAATTCATAAACAATTCATAAGATCAATCAGACGAGATATATCCGCACAATTCTTTCCACCTGTAACAAATTACTTTGACATTACAATTTGAAAGATAAAATTTTCTATCCAACTGCAAGAAAATACTTAACATAATAATTTGAAAAGACAAAAATTTAGATTCATGAAACACTCAAGAAAGTCATACAGTGAAATAAACAACATACTATGACATCACTGTAACCATTTGCCTTGATTTATTAGTTGAACCTCCATCTCAAATATGAAATGGCATGGCACTGCTTGTAGCATAGAAAGAAGAGGTTCTACTCTCATGGTATACTCAATTAAGACTTATGAGTCACGGACACACGACATATCAACACCGGTAATCACAAAACCCTCTCAATTATAAACCCGTTCTTTTGTTATTCTTGCAATAATTATAAACCCTAAGACTTATGAGGCACGGACACAGCACAGACACGCGACACATCAACACCGGTAATCACGAGGGTCGGTGTGTCAGTAGCAGCCTCTGACACAGATACAAACGGTGTAGCATTACTCAAAATTATTCGAAATAAGAGAGTGAACTGGAAATAACCTTTGGAAAAGGGTTTGAGATGAATCCCCGCCATCAAAAGTGTCTTTCAATTAGGTTTCTCAAGCTGATAAACATAACTCATTATTTCGAAATGGATTATCTTGACATCCACTTATATTTAAGCAAATATTCAATTAAATAATTAATTATTAAATATAATTAATTATTTTATTTACTTACTCAACCGATTAAGATTCTTATATATATATATATATATATATATATATATATATATATATATATATATATATATATATATATATATATATATATATAATATATATATATATTGCCGAAAGCGGATGCTACCTTGGAATCAACATCAGGAGGGAGGTTGCAGTTATCGAAATCCCATCACACGTAAACTCTAACTTTGGGCGACTCTTGGCCGCCGTGACGCGAGAATACGTAGCAGGAGAAGACCCGAACTTAGAGAGTTGAAATCGAACAAGATTCTTTCGGAGAAGATGGTTCATCGTTGGAAACAGAAATGGATGTCGTCGTGGTTGTTTGTTGCAGCTGGGAGAGTTTTTCGGGGAAGATGGTTCATCGTTGGGAACAGAAATGGATGCCGCCGTGGTTGTTTGTTGCAGCTAGGAGAGTTTTAGAAAACCCTCGTTCCAATTTCGTACGAAAAACTTGTTGGGTTTATTGATTCGGGCGCTCTAATCTAATAACATAGGATAAAAATTCAAATATTTTCTAGAGTTTTTGAAAAAACCCGGTAAAATTTGTCAAACATCAATATTTTTGAAAATACATATAAAAATATGTATCATAGTTTTTGATTGTCTTACCAAATTTTTCGCGCAAAAGAGAAAATTTTATTAATGAAAAAAAAAGGAATATTTTTAATATTAAGAAAAATTAGGGGTGTCACGTAAAACTCCATATTAGATTAGCGCCCGAATCAATAACGAGGGTTTTCTAAAACTCTCCCAGCTGCAACAAACAACCACGGCGGCATCATGAACCATATTCATCTTGTTCGATTTCAACTCTCTAAGTTCGGGTCTTCTCCTGCTACGTGGGATTTCGATAACTGCTTGATGTCGATAACTGCAACCTCCCTCCTGATGTTGACGTTTCCAAGGTAGCATCCGCTTTCGGCAATGTTATGCAACCTCCCTCCTGATCCGCTTTCGGCAATGTTATGCAACCTCCCTCCTGATGTTGACGTTTCTAAGGTAGCATCCGCTCTCCCTCTTGATGTTGACGTTTCCAAGGTAGCATCCGTTTTCGGCAATGTTATGTTTATCAGCTTGACAAGCCCAATTGAAAGGCACTTTTGTTCATCTCAAACCCTTTTCCAAAGGTTATTTCCAGTTCATATTTCCAGTTCATTCGAATAATTTTGAGTAATGCTGCACCGTTTGTATAGGTCTTAGGGTTTTTATAATTATTGCAAAAATAACAAAAAAACGGGTTTATAATTGAGAGGGTTTGTTCTCTTGAGTGGAACTGACCCCGGTGTTGATATGTCGTGTGTTCGTGACTCATAAGTCTTAATTGAGAGGGTTTATAATTATTGCAAGAATAACAAAAGAAGTATACCATGAGAGTAGAACCTCTTTTTTCTATGCTACAAGAGGTTCAACTAATAAATCAAGAACTAATAAATCAAGGCAAATGGTTACAGTGATGTCATAGTATGTTGTTCATTTCACTGTATGACTTTCTTGAGTGTTTCATGCATCTAAATTTTTGTCTTTTCAAATTATTATGTTGTTAAGTACTTTCTTTTATGAATTGTTTTTCACAAAGACTTCCGCCTGCACATCTCTTTCTGATATCGGGTTGAAATGTTTTCCAGTTAGATCTTCTGCCTTTACATTGCTTTTATGAAATGGCTAATCCAGCTAAAAAACTTCATAGATCTCACTTGAAGTCCTCCACCTACCTTTAAGTCAGTCTGAAAGTCAGTCTGAGGAGGATTTTGGAACTCCTCCAAGAGGGTTTTGTGAAGATGTTGACTCCTCAGAGAAAGGGTTTTTAAAGAGGTACTTTAGAGTCTCCATACCAAGAACCAATCTGACCATCGGGAGGATGGTTGAAATGTTTCCCAGTCTCCCTTCAAGAGGTACTTTAGAGTCTCTATACCAAGAACCAATCTGACCATCGGGAGGATGCCGATGGTTGAAATGTTTCCCAGTCTCCCTTCAAGAGGTACTTTAGAGTCTCCATACCAAGAACCAATCTGACCATCGGGAGGATGCCGATGGTTGAAATGTTTCCCAGTCTCCCTTCAAAAGGTACTTTAGAGTCTCCATACCAAGAACCAATCTGACCATCGGGAGGATGCCGATGGTTGAAATGTTTCCCAGTCTCCCTTGAGCAAAGATGTCCATGAGCAAAGATGTCCATGAGCAAAGATGTCCATGAGCAAAGATGTCCACCCATATTATAGTTGCTGCACAGCAGAGAACATCAAGAGCCTTTTCAAAACATGCCAGCAAGATATTATAATTACGTATCCTAAACCGTTCACATCTCTATCTGATATCGGGGGTGATAGAGACTTTGTTGTCGTATTATTGCTGGCATGTTTTGGAAAGGCTCCGTGGACATCTTTGCTCAAGGGAGAAGATCTTTCTAACTGAAAAACAAAAACATATTGGTTCTTGGTATGGAGACTCTAAAGTACCTCCTGAAAACCCTTTTTCTGAAGAGTCAACATTCTCATCTTCACAAGACCCTTTTTCTGAGGAGTCAACATCTTCGCAAGACCCTTTTTCTGAGGAGTCAACATCGCAAGACCCTCTTGGAGGAGTTCCAAAACCCTCCTCAGACTTAAAGGTAGGACCCTCTTGGAGGAGTTCCAAAACCCTCCTCACCTCAGACTTAAAGGTAGGTGGAGGAGTTCCAAAACGCAAAGAGGAGTTCCAAAACCCTCCTCAGACTTAAAGGTAGGTGGAGGAGTTCCAAAACCCAAAGAGGAGTTCCAAAACCCAAAGAGGAGTTCCAAAACCCTCCTCAGACTTAAAGGTAGGTGGAGGAGTTCCAAAACCCTCTAGGTGGAGGAGTTCCAAAACCCTCCTCGTAGGTGGAGGACTTCAAGTGAGATCTATGAAATTTTTTAGCTGGATTAAAAGTTGGTGGCCATTTCATAAAAGCAATGTAAAGGCGGATGATTCTACTGTTTATTAGAGGATTCCAAGTTACCTGGTTCCTTTTGGAATGACATGGAATTTTTTTAGCTGGATTAAAAGTTGGTGGCCATTTCATAAAAGCAATGTAAAGGCGGATGATTCTACTGTTTATAGTAATTTAGAGGATTCCAAGTTACCTGGTTCTGTGTGATATTTTTCCTTTTTCTGTGTTATTTCGTTCCTTGTTCTAATCTGAGAACTGCTGAAGAAAAAAATTCTTAAAAGATTATTATTTGGCTAATTTTTAACCGATTAACTTAGTAATGTTTTGTATCAGGGAGGATTTGGCTCATAAACTACAAAAGCATGGACCCATGACTCTCAGTCTTTTGCTGCAAATGATATCTTTCAATTGGCGGAACTGTTATAGCAGTAAAAAAATGGTTGGAGGAGAGCCCCTCACAAGCATTTCCTTTTAGGCTAATTCAATCAGTTTACAAGATTTTTAGAAACTGGTATACAATATAGGCTGTTTTCGAATACAATCCTTTGACATCAAAAAGCTTGGTTATCAGAAGATGGCATACCTGATACAGATAATACCTGTCTCAGATTATGATTCAGAACTCAGATTATGATTCTTCTGAACCTGAAGGAGATAACTCTTGTTCAACTCAATTAGAAGATAAAGTAAAGCCAAAATTGGTTTGGCGCCATACGAGTATCTGCACAAAGGAGTAATAAAAAAAAAAAAAGAATGTTATACAAGGAAGGGAGGAAGCACAGCAGAGAAAAAGAAAGATATGATGCTATGGAAAAAAATAATTGATAGCATGAATGCATGATCGACTCCACTCAACTAAAGGGAGGCCCGGAATCTTTAACCAATAATTTCAATTCAACCGGTTCAGACCAAAATGCATACTAAATTCTATCAGTACCATTTGTTACAAACCTGAAACACTGCTCAGGATACATCCAACCGTTTCTTGAACTTGAGGTAAATTCTATCAGCAGTCAAAGCTTTATCATATTCATAAAGTTCCTTTTCCCAGGTTTCTTCACCTTGCAAATTATCCTCAGCAGAATTTCCATTCCCTTTAATAGAAAGTGATGAATAGCTAGAGCATACAGAACTAACATCCCCAGTAGATGGTTCTTCCTGTGTGTATATATAAAAGCAAGGCACCACTGAAAATAACACCAATTTTAGCACAAACTCGATAATGCCCTAAAATTAATCAAACATTATCCAAAATCATATTTTCAGTACCTGGAATATCGTTATTATTATGATTATCAAGTGAAGCTGTTGTAGAGAAATTGTGTTGTTGGCGCTTCTTCTGTTGATTCTTGCTCTTAGATTTAGAACTAGAAGAAGCCAAATTTCCAGCTTGAATGAGTGCATTAGCCAGTTCTTCAAAACTCATATCTTCTTCACTTTCGTCTTCCGAATTGAGATTTTGAAGATTTAGAACTTCGGTTTGTTGTTCATGTTGAGATGTGTCAATGTCAATAATTTTCTGAAGTCGAAGAACTCGCCAAGAGGTTGCACATTCGGGCGAAACGCAACCGAATATGAAAAGAATGCGATGATGACGATGAGATAGAGGAGCGTAAACTTGTGCAACAAGGGAGAGATTATTGGCGCATGTAGAACATCGAAGCAAATCGGAATTGATGGCGTCTATGGGAATGGGCCAGTCCTGTTAATGTTGTTAAAATTGAAGAGAGAATTAGTTACGGTTACAGTTATAATTATAGAATTAGAGTTTGGATGAGAAAATTGAAGAGATGAATTACCGGGAGGCCTCCGATTTTGGTTGTAAAAGGATCGGATGGTTCGCGATCTTCGTTGGCCCATGGTCCTGGCATTCCTCGCCAAACTTTAGCCATTATAGTGTTGCTGAGGATAAAGCTCAATGTTGTTTTGTAACGCAACGGACAACGGTTACGGTGGAGAGCAGAAGCGGTGGTACATGCACAGACGAACGACGGAGTTTTACGGAGGAGGAGACGGAGCGATGAGGGGGCGGATTCGTAGAAGGAGAGAGTGGCGGCCGCGGGACAGGGGAGATAAGCGGAACCCAACAAGCAGAGAGGTTTAGGTTTGAGGGTAGTGTATTGTATTTCTAACTTAGAGTGAGGGTACTTTCGTATATAAAGTAGTGTCATTAGGCGTGTGAAAAAAAAAATTATTCTTAATTAAATTTGTATTTAAATTGTTTCACTTTTTAAAATTTAAATTAAATTTTAAAATATAAATTTGATAATTTATTTTGTTATTCAAATATAAATCGGTTTTCATTGTTTAATTATTGGGTATCTAAATTTTATTATTTATTAAATTGATATGTTTTTGTTTCTTTTCATGTTTTATCATATACACGATATAAACTAATTTTATATTTTCAAACTATTTTAATGTTAATTTTTTTAAATTTCATAAAAAAAATTCAAAATTTTTTATTTCAAAATGAAAAAAAAATTTGTTTACGAATTCTCTAATTACCTAAAATAGTGTACTAATACTTCACAAATTATATGGACTTTTAGCAGTTAATTATTTAGATCTTAGTGATCGAGTTTGATTTGACATGTGAAAAAAAATATACCAAAATTTAATTTGTTGGATTTGACTCTAGTTTTCATTTATAGATTTCGAAGATCATTAAAGCTTTATGAAAAAAATGATCATAAATATTATAGATTTCTCCACCAATAGATAGAAGTTTTTAAATATACAAATATATGTATTATAACATATTAGTAATCATTTTAAGTCCATAATTTGCTAAAAAAAATTATTTTAGAATTTTTTATTTTTAGTTTTATTTTTAATTTTTTTAAATATTATTTATTTTTAGAGTTTTTTTTTAATTATTTTTTAAAATGTTTTTTTTAATTTTCAAAGAAAAAATATACTAAAACTTAAATATTTAAATTTAAAAATTGATATAATTTAAAGAAAATTAAATTTAAATTTAACTAAATAATTTGGATTAAAATCAACATTCATAACAAGTGGTTTGGTTTATAAACCATAATCATGAAAATTGATTGGTTTATAAACCATAACCATAAAAATGAATTGGTTCATATTAAATAGTTATCCATGCACACCCCTAGGTATGATAGAAGTTTCTGTGGGTGTGAATAGTTTTTCATTTTTTATTTTAAAAATTAATTTCAATATTAAAATTTGAAAATAATGAGAAATTTTTACCCATGTTTCGATGCATTATTATCCAAAATACTTACTTTTCCATCAAATTTCACAAAGTACCCCAATTTCAAAATAAAAGTTATCGCGTTCAATTTTTTCAGTTGTATCTATTTCGGTTCTAATTCGCGTGCTTTTGAAGCGGCCATTTTTGTTTCTCCTCATGTTTTTGTTGTGGTAAATTATGTTCTCATGATAGGTTGATCAATAGTCCTCACTAGCAACCACTTGAAAGTTACTATTGTAGATATCGAATAAGTTCACAGCCTTGAAACTTTCCGCAGTCGCATCAATTTTTATGAATTTTTACCCTGTAATATTCCATTGGTCGACCCTCATTGTGATCCTTTGTCTCGTCAACAATGAAGTTATAATCGTGACGGTCAAATACTCAAACTCGATGTGAGGCCGCTTTAACAGTTTCCTCCTTCATATATTTTATGCAGGTTTCGCTGAATAATTGCCCTGATTCCAAAACAATGCTTCATTTTTTGCCTCTTGTCACAAATAGTGACCTCAGCCTATAATAGGTTGCTCTCACCAACGCATTGATGGGTAGGTTTCTAGTTCCCTTAAATACGCCGTTCAGGGATTCTACAAGGTTTGTGGTCATGTGACCTCATCGGCATCCTCCGTCAAATGCCCTTGTCCACTTTTCCACTAGAATGTTATCCACGCAGTTTAATGCTTATGTGTTTGACAATCTTATTTCTTTGCTGTAATACATGAATGAAGACGGTAAATGATCCCACCAATCTTAACACTAATGTGTTCGAACAACTTTTAGGGATCGCCACGACTCCTAGAGATTAGAGGGGTCAAAACTGTTAATATCATGGCTCAAAAGAATTTATAGAGCAACATTTTAACCGAAGACTCTCCTAAAATCTTAAAAATAAGAAAAACTAGAATTTATGTCATGTTACTAATAGGTTTATTTTTATGTCCGGATGCAAGTGGTAACGTTGTCCATCCTATGTATTTACCTTTATTAGAGGATATAGATAAAATAAAATATATATAGTTAGGGGTCCGCCACATTATCGTACCTCTATAGGTCTTTGTGTAACAATGCAACAACAAATTCTTCTACTTTTACCGGATGTCTTGTTCTTCTTCAAGCTTGGGGTTAGTTAAGAATGACCAATATAGCGCCTATCAACCACAATAATTACAGATTTCCATACGCAACAAGGTAATTTCTGCACCAGTTCTTTGAAAACAAAATATTCTCTTATTTTATTTATATTATTGATAACAAATGTTTCCTTTCGATTTATATGTGGTTTGTACTTGGGATGAATTATGACAATTGTCCCTATAACAACATCACCCAGTACCGAAATCTTTTGAATCATTTGGGTTCAGATGATGTATCGTCACTAGCCTACCTATTTAAAATAGTGTCACATTTAATACAAACATATTAGTAACATATACTAAACATAACTTTGTCTACTACAGTTTATTTGGCGACCATATCTTGGGTTAGAAGTCATTCATGAAGCTAACCAACAAGACTCTACAGTGTGGAGAGCAAAGGTACTGATTATCAACTTCAATGTAGTGGAAATGCACAACAATAATCGTGTGAAGCTTTAGTTTAGAATGCTACGGGATATTCCAGGTCCGCCAAGATGCATCGCTGATAAATACCACACAAGTAAAGTCTCTAACCAATGGGACTACGTCGGATGGACGTATTCAAAAACTGAGTGTCTTAAATGGAAGCATCGCCGCCATTTTGTCTTGTCCGACATTGTGTTGCCATTCAAGAGAAAACCATATATCCAATACATGAATTGGTATAGATCGGTTACCATTGGTTTCATTTCTCATATACTATATTTGGTTTACCTATGCCAACAAGTCTCATCATCACGTACCCAACCGCCAAGCCAGCCCCTAACCTAACAGCCAACCCAACCCCCACTCACACAACTACAACTTCATGAACATACCTCTTACCAATCCGACCCATTTCAACAGAGTTCCTTCCAATCTCAATACCAACAAACCCAACCACCATACCAATCATACTCCTACGATACTACAAACTAATTTAACATGGAGTATCAAACACCATATCAAATCTTACCCACCTAAACATTTACACTAATGTCACCTTACCACCAAGCCAAATATTGTCCTGACATATCCTCATCAAGCCAACCACCCCAACAAAATTATGAAGGCATGGGCAATCCCTTCAATCTAGATGACTTTACTAACTTAAACTCAACATCATGGGCCCAAATACACGAGTTTCTTAATTTCGAGCCAACACAAACATCGACGACGGCTTCCTATGAAATGCCTCATGTGGACCCGACGCCACTGCAAAGAGCACCCAGAAACACACGACCTCGAGGATGCGGTACCGGCAGACATTAATTTCGATCTAGTCATAAAAATTAAAGTACAATGTTTCGCCTATGTAATCAATTTATTATTAAATGAAATTGTTTATTATTTATTCATTATTATACAATATGTTATTTATTAAATATTAATAAAAAATAGTTCAAAGAAGGTTGTAGAGCTATTGGAGCCCCTCCTAAATTATAAAGGAGGTTGCACCCTTATTGGCGCCCCACTCTTTGGATTTTAAAGATGGAGCCAGTCCTATTTGTGCCTGCTTTCACGAGTTTTTTATTTATTTTAAACTTGGGTACTTTGGAAAATTTGTTGGAAAGGTGGGTAGTTTGGATAACAATACATGGAAGCATGGTTATGTGGGTAAAATTTTTTAATAATGAAGTTGGTTTTAATATTTAATTATTAAATGAGAAATGATATTTTGACACTCATTTGTACACTATAGTGTCAAAGAAGTATTTCTCTTTAGGTAACATGTAAGGACAAGTGGATGAATTTGTTTTGAGTGTTAGGGTTAGCTGCTCAGTATTGCTTTCTCTCTTTCACCAAATGTTTCATTTTCTCTCACTAAACACAATTCCTCTCAAAAATTACAATTAAGCTTTCTCTGTCTCCCACACTCTGTCTCTCTCACAAGACACAGCTCTTTCCTCTCTCAATGACCTAAATCGCAACACTTCTTCCTCTCTCAACGACTGAAGATGACCCTTTTTCTCAACAAAAGACATAAGTTTTTTCCTCAACCAACGATGGTGGCTTTTTCCTCAACGAACGACGACATGCTTATAACTTTCTTCTCTCAACAAGGTTATAAATTTTATGGATGTATTTCTTTATGTTTTGTTATATGTTTTGGGACATGGATTGTTATTGTTCGTCTCACTCCTTACATTCTCAACTTTCTCAATCGTGAAAGTGAAGAAATCAAGCTCGATATATAGATTCACATGCTATGTTAATTTTCTATCCAATTTCAATAAGTTCTGTTTTTAAGATCCTTTGCAGTGAATTGTAAATGAAAATTTTATGTAAGTTAGTGTCTGCTTTTTTCTGGTTTAGAGTTTAGAACTTCATGTATAAGCTAACTATAAATTGTTTTATGTATATGTGTCTTACACACTAATGTATGTGAAAGGTTTAAAAACTTTACTTATATTAACCAATTTTGCTAATCAATTTTGGTTACAATTTTGTCATGTTTTAATGTCTGAGCCTATATTAACCAAACTTTAACTTAAATAAACCAACTTCCTGCACCCATTAACCAACTTTTTCTTGTGAATTTTGATATGATGTCTGGACCTATATTAACCAAACTTAAAATTGAATTAACCAAGTTCTTATATTGCATTAACTAAACTTTAAATTAATCAAATCAACTTTTCTGCACTATATTAATCAACTTTGCCTTGTGAATTTTGGTTTGTTTAGATGTCTAAACCTATATTAACCAAACTTAAAACAAATTTACCAAAGTTCTTATACTGCACTAACCAAAGTTTTGTACTGTATTAACGAAACTTGTAATTTTATTAAGCAACATTTTGACCACCAAAATAACACGCACCACCAAATAGAAAGGGGGAGAGAAATATATAAATTAAAAAGAGAGGAATGATTAGAGAATGAATGAGAGGGTTCAATCAGCCATGATGGTGATATGTTCAAGCTAACTGCTGACAACTACTCATATTGGAAGCCAATGATGGAAGACCATTTGTATTTCAAAAACTTTTATGAGCCAATCACCCAAAAGGATAAACCCGAGAAGAAGACCGATAAGGATTGGGAACTTCAAAACCGGAAGACAGTAGCAATGATCAGAAAATACATAGACAAAAGTCTGTTCGAGCATGTGTCAACTTATACCAATGTGTATGAGTTGTGAACGAAACTTGATTCCTTGATTCAAAAGAAGACGCCAAGGAACAAGGCCCACCTTGTCAGACAACTGGTGAAATTGGAGTACTCTAATGGCCAAAACATGATCGAGCATTTGAATACCTTCAAAGGTATTGTGAATCAACTAATGAAAGCCGACATGAAGATAGATGATGAGTTGCAAACTCTTCTACTCCTAAGTTCTCTACCCCGAGAGTTGGGACACTCTAGTCGTCACTCTCAGTAACTCTGCTCCAGATGGAAAACTTATCATGGATTCTGTTACAGATTCCTTGCTAAGTGAAGAATCAAGATGGAAGGAAAAAGGCTTCAACAACCAGTTCGAAGCAAATATTGTTGATAATAGAGGAAGGAGTAAGAATCATGAAAGAGGAGGTCGTGGGAGATCACAAGCTAGATCAAAGTCTCGCACTAAACTAAGTTGTTATTATTGTGGCAAGCCCGGCCATAGAAAGTTTGAGTGCAAATTCTTTAAGAGAGATCAGCAGGATGGAACGATCCATCCTGATAAAATCGATCCAAAGAAGAAGGAAGATGGAACCACGATAGCAGTCGTAGCAACTAACGAGAATTTCTTTCTTGTTGAAGAGGAAAACTATCTAAATGTAGCGTCAGATGATTGCATTTAGATAATTGACTCAGGAGCATCCTTTCATGTAACCCCTCATGAAGAATTCTTCTCATCATATCAAAAAGGAGATTTTGGTATGGTGAAGATGGGCAATCAAGTCACAAGCAAGATTGTTGGCACTTGTGAGGTGACTATGGTTACAGAGAATGGCTATAAGCTCGTGTTGAAGGAGGTTAGACATGTTCCAGACATGCGTCTAAACCTTATCTCGACGGGAAAGTTAGATGATGTTGGGATGATAAACCAATTTGGAGCTGGTAGATGGAAGCTCAATAAGGGAAGCATGATCATTGCTCGTGGTAAAAAGGAAGGCTCTCTCTATATGATGCAGAGAAAAATAAACATGGGAGATATCAATGTATCTCAAGACATGAGCAAAGAATTGTGACACAAACGACTTGGCCACATGAGCGAGAAAGGTTTGGAGATTCTTTCTAAGAATCATCTTCCAAACATCAAGGGTCAACCAATTGAACCATGTGAAGATTGTCTAGTAGGCAAACAACATAGAGTATCCTTTCAAAGATAAAATGGTGCAAGAAGAAGAAAGCATATCCTAGATCTTGTTCATTCAGATGTTTGCTCCACATCTGAAAGGTCCCTTGGTGGTTCACAATACTTTGTTACCTTCATTGACGATCACTCGAGAAAAGTGTGGGTGTATCCATTGAAGACGAAAGATAAATTTCTTCAAGTTTTCAAAGAATTCCATGCCTCTGTAGAACGGGCATCCGGAAGAAAACTGAAATGTTTAAGGATAGATAATGGTGGAGAGTATATAGGCCCATTTGCATCCTACTGTAGATCTCATGGAATAAGACATGAGAAAGTACCTCCTAAGACTCCTCAAATGAATGGAGTAGCTGAAAGGATGAATAGAACGATTGCAGAGAAAGTCAGAAGTATGCTTTCTTATGCAAAACTTCCCAAATCATTTTGGGGTGAAGCAGTGAGAACTACAGTTGATTTGATTAATTTGTCTCCTTAAAAACCATTAAATGGAGAGATACCAGATGAAGTATGGTATGGAAAGTGTAATACCCCAAATTTTGCCCTAAGATTTGTCGTCGCATTTCATTGCATTTAATCAATTACTAACAAATTTGTGTAGTCGTTTGACTTTTTGCAGGTAAATATCATATGGCATGCATTTTTTTTCTAAAAAGTAAAAATGACACAATTGACAAGAGGACATGTGTAAGGAGTGGGGTCAGAAGGTTTTCTTCAGAAAAGAGGAGAGAGAGAGGGAGAAACAAAGGAGATCCCCAGAGAAGAAAGGTGGTCGTTCCCACAACTCGTCAGAAGGATTGGAGCTCTCCAGTGTTCCCTTATTCAAACCTTTTTCACATTTACCGAAGCAAACCTCCGCTTCGTAGGTTAAATTACTAAACCTTTTGCCTTTTCATGTTTATGTGCATATTTTGCCATGTTAATCTCCATGTGTGTTTAGGTCCGTAGATTTTAATATCAAAACCCTTTTTTATCAAAATCTTTTTTTTAAATCAAAACCTTTTTTTTATTATTAAAACCTTTTTTTTAGTAAGACCTTTTTTAAAAACTGAAAAGCCTTTTTGTTCCCAAAAACCTTTTCCCAAAAAAACTGAAAAGCCTTTTTCCCAAAAAACTGAAAAGCCTTTTTTTGGGATGAAAAGCCTTTTTTGTTCTAAAAAAAACTGAAAAGACTTTTCCCCCAAAAATCTTTTTTATAATTTAAACTTAATTTTTTTTATAATTTTAATTTAAATATTTTTTATTAAAAAATTAAAACCTTTTTTTTATAATAATTAAAATATTAAAAAATTAAAACCTTTTCGTAAGGAACTCCTGATGTTTGATGTTTGTCGTGTCATTTTATGTACCATTTTATTACTTTTCTTTCTTTTGGCATTTCATGTGCATGCTCGAGGTTGAGATGTGCTTGTGGTGGCCACAGCCCCACACTATTTTCCTCCCTCACTTCATTCTAAGTGTCATTACATATTTTCATATTCTTCATGTTTTCAGAAATGTTTCTTTGTTTCTTTATACCCTCTGCCTTTATTACTTTTCTTATTTCTGTACCTTAATTATTCCTCCATATAATGATTTGTCATATTTTCACATTTTTTTTACAGTTTTATCCCTCCGAAGGATTAGGTCTAGCCGTTTGGCCGCCACGCCAATAGTCCTCAAAACTTCAAACCCTTACAAACCCTAACTTTTCACAAATGTCTCGCCGTAGACAAAATTACAAAACTACCCCTAGCTTTAGGTCAAAGAGTCGCCGCACTCATTTTAGGGTTTCCCGCTGCGGAATCCCTAACCTAACCCTAATGCACTTAACAATTTATAACATAGAGATCGGAGTTTAAGACTCCATGTAAGCGTGTCCTTAAGATGCGTTTATTCCCCTTGAGACCTTGACCACAGTCAAGCAGTCTCTAACCTCCCTTTTGAGGGGAACTACAGTTACTCTGATTCCATTCCCGTAAGGATATGTAGGCACAAGATGCGATGTCTTGCCGAGTAAACTTAGAATTAACCCCTAGGTCTTTTTTTAATTTTCAATCTTTGTATATACCCTAAAGCAAAATAATTAATGAAATAAATAAAAAAAAAATAAACAAAAGGTTCCCGTAGAGTACTACGGAAGTTTAGGGTGCTATACATTCCCTAAATTTAACCAACCCCCGAACCTTAGATCTCTCCCTTTTAGGTTTTTCCTTTCTTTAACCTTTCCTTCGGATAAATCAAAGACCGGTTGTAAATGAATTAAGATTCAAGTTAATCAATAGCTTGACATCCAAATTTCACCGCAACAGAAAGAAAGCCTTCTATTTTCATTTAAGAGTCTTTGGATGCAGGGCATTTGTTCATGTTCCAAAAGATGAAAGAGCAAAGCTAGATGCTAAGACGAAGGAGTTCATATACCTTGGTTCACCAAGAGATGAACTTGGCTTTAGATTATGGGATCATGCTACTAAGAAGCTTGTTCGAAGGAGAGATGTGGTATTCTATGAAGATCAAACAATCCACAAGATTCAATCTAAGAAGCTAAAGACCATTGTGGTACACAACTCAGGGGGAGATATTCCTCAAATAAATTATGATCGTGATCAGCCAACACAACCCGATCAGATGAATCATCCTGATCAGATAGAACAAGATCAAGCAATGCATGAAGAACATATGGTAGATGATGATGTTGATGATGAGATGAATCAAGAACCTCAATTGAGAAGATCAACAAGATCCAGACAACCATCAAAAAGGTACTTCTCAGGTGAATATGTAAATTTCACTGATGAAGGAGAACCTTAAAGCTTCATGGAAGCCATTGAGACTGATGACAAGGAGAAATAGAGGCAAGCCATGCAAGAAGAATTACAGTTGCTGAAGGAAAACCAGATATATGACTTTGTAAAATTACCAAAGGGAAGAAGGGCGTTGAAAAACAAGTGGGTGTTCAAACTCAAGTCTGAAGAGAATAACCCAAATCCCAGATGCAAAGCACGAATTATCGTGAAGGGGTGCCATCAGAAGAATGGCATAGACTTTGAAGAGATATTCTCACTGGTGGTAAAGATGACATCCATTAGAGCAATCCTTGGTCTAGCTGCAAAACTAGACTTAGAGATAGAACAACTTGATGTTAAAACAACATTTTTGCACGGAGACCTAGAGGAAGAAATCTACATGGAGCAACCTGAAGGTTTTATTGAACCAGACAAAGAACACCTTGTGTGTCGCTTGAACAAAAGTCTATATGGCTTAAAGCAGGCTCCAAGACAATGGTACAAGAAGTTTGATCTCTTCATGACCCAACACAACTTCACAAAGACGTCAGCAGACCATTGCGTGTTTGTGAAGAACTATGAAAATGGAGAATTCATCATACTTTTGTTTTATGTTGATTATATGCTTATTGTTGGAAAAGATAAGGCAAAGATAACTGCTCTCAAGAAAGCACTGAGCAAATCTTTTGCTATGAAGGATCTGGGTGCAGTGAAGAAGATTCTTGGAATGAAGGTTGTTTGAGATCGTTCTAAAAGAATGTTGTGGATGTCACAAGAAGACTATATCAAGAAAGTTCTTGAAAGGTTCAACATGCATAATGCAAAACATGTGCATGTTCCGCTACCTAGACATTTGAAAGTTAGTGTTGCGGTGAAAATCGGATATTAAGCTATTGAGTTAACTCGAATCTTAATTCTTTTACAACCGAACTTTAATTTATCCAAAGGAAAGGTCTAAAGAAAGAAAAACCCTTTTCGCGATGTAACAACAACGCTGAGAGATTCGGGGATCGGGGGTTGGTTATGCATAGGGTAGGTATTTCACATCCTAAATATCTGTAGTACTCTACAGGAACCTTTTGTTTAATTACATGCTAAGTTTGTTGAATATTTGCTAAGGTTGGAATTGGGTAAAGGGATAGGATAGGATAGGTGAAGACTCTAAGATTGTTTCTAAGTTTGCTCGCAAAGACATTGCGTCCTCTGCCTACGTATCCTAACTAGGATAGAATCAGAGCAATCGTAGTTCACCTCACTAGGGTTGAAGAACACTTGATTATGACCAAGGTTCAAAGGGGAACAAACATAACAATGTTTGTATAGAGTTTAACAAAACTCTCTAATTCTAAGTTATAACACTCAAAGGGGGAATAAGTAATCATTACTATAATTCTTATATAGAGTTCACAAACTATATCCTAGGGTTCTAGTTGAGGAGCACTCCTAGTAAAGGTGGGTCTTTTAGACTTAAGGCAAAGTCTAGTGGCTTGTACTAAGGTTTGAAAATGACTTCACAAAGTCAAGGGAGGAGTAATGAGCTATCCATGACACAAGGGTCAATGGAGAGACTTTTCCTTTGGAAGGAGAGAGGGGAGGAAACTTGGATGAGAACTAAAGAGTTTCATCACTTGGGGAAGAAGACTTAACAAAGCAAATAAACATCCAGACATGGTGATCATGGAAGACATGATCATAATCAAGAATGAACAAGCACATTATAATGAGCAAGTATTTCAAGTGATATGGATCAAAACATGGCATCATAATGTCAATGATCTCAACTAAGGTAGATGGTCACAACCAAAGTAATGCAAGCATATCACAATAGGCAAGCAAATATAAGTTCTTATAAGACTTAAAAGAAAAGGTAAAGACCTAGGTCTATCTTGACAAAGATTTAAAGACATATCTTAACAAAGATTGAAATCATAAAGGTAACAACCATATAATCAAAATCACAATTTGAAAGCAAACATGTCATGAACTCAAGGTGGAACAAATGTAACAACAATATGTGTAGATGACAATCAAACACAAATAAATTGGTTTAAACTCATAATTTAGAAGGAATAGTTGACAAGGGAGTTTCTTAGCAAAGTGAAGACACAAAGATCATGGTGACTACCAATCAAATGAGCATGTCACGAGTGAAAAAGTATGGGTAACAATCAAGGCAAGTAATCAAGCAAGAATCATAACGACGGATCACACTTTAAAGTACAAGCAAGGGAGACATGCTCAACCTCGAACCTAACAAATAACAGGCAAGGGAGACAAACTCAACCTCGAACCTACAGACAAGCCACACAAGCAAAAACAGACAATATAGAGAAAACAACAAAAAGAAAACAGTAAAGCAACCCAGCAGCAACAACAGTCTTCTACAGCAAACAACAGACAGCAAGCTTCAAACAGCAAGCTCTTGACAGCAAGTTGACTTCATCTTCAAGTTAGCTTCATGAAATCCCTCTTCAAGATTCCATCTTCATCTTCAACCTTCAAGCTCTAGCAAGCTCCACTAAGAAGAGATTCATCATAGAGATCCAATTACCATGATGGGAAGCCTGATGAAGACCAAAGGAGTTCATCAGGACACTCAACCAAACATTGGAAAGAAAGGGCATCCTCAAAAGTTCTACTCATTATGACATGCCATTCATCCCTCCAAAGGAGAGATGGGGCTTTCACAAGAGGACTTTGAATCATGGGATAGGATGGAAGCAAATAAAGCATTCCATGTTTGTTGAAAGAAAAGAAACTACTTCTAAGGCTCTTTCCTAAAACCCTAATTTCTACAAGCTTCTAGAAAGCCACTAAAAGAAAAAGAAAACTCCAAGCCAAGCTCCACAAGCAGCTCCACAGCAGCTACAACAAGCTCACAGCATCATCCAAGAAGAATCATAAGCTCACCATGCACCAAAAGCCACCAAAGAGGGCAAACAAAACAAGCACCAAACTAGGAGCACCAAATGAATAACCTAATTGTAAATTCTATCTAAAATAGCAAACTATATTCTAAAAATCTATAAATTTTTCTAAGGGAACATGCAAATGTTAAGAACCTATAATTCAAATATCAGAGCCTAATTCAACTTCTAAGGCAACTAATAAAATCCTAGATTGTAAGGTGTCAAAGGGAAACCATGAAAGGGAAGGTTCTAAAACCCTAATCCAAAACAGAATCTATGATTATCTAAAAAATATGAGAAACTTCCTGAGGGAACATATATCTCTAATCTACAACCTGTCAAAAAATTAAATCAAAATTCCAAACCAATTGATCAAACAAAAATCAGCAGGCAGATGGAAGAATTATGCAAAAATAAAGAAATATCAACAAATAGAAAAATGCAAATTAAATTGAAAATACATCAAAAATTAAATCTAACAACATAGAAAAATCACAAATGATGAGAGGATCATGGAGATATTTTTACTTTATTTTTTTGATTAAAAATGGATTTAAAAATGAATTTAGAAGTGAAAAGGAATTAAAATAAATCAAAAACTAATAAAAAAGAAAATAAAAACTCATGAAATAACAAGGGACATTGGATGTGTGTACTAGTCAATGGATCTAAGGCTCCACAGCACGCCAGCACATTAAGTGAAACGATTGTGTTTCACTTGGTCAAAGTCAGCTTCTGAAATTAAAACATGGCCACACGATGCGCATACAAAGTCTCATCTGAAGCCACATCTAACGGTGAGGAACTCATCTTCCTCGTTTGAAAGTCTGAGGGAGGGAAATTATTCAGGCGGTCATCCGGTGGTGCAACCACCGTCTTCTCCGGTGAGGTCAAGTTGCAGGTGATCAAACATCATCAAATTTTATATCAATCAACTCAGAATTCCATGCTGAATCCAAATATCACCTTCATTTTCTCTAGATCATTCTAGGTTTCAAAATCCGATCCAAAACTCAAAGTGCACTTCAATTTTGATCATCATCAAACTTAAATCTAATGACATAGATTTGTTCCTCATGCTTCCTAGATCATCCTTAGCTATCTAACTTGTGTTATAACCTCATGATCAGGCCAAATCGCATCCAAACAGAAATCACTCATCATCCTACATTGTCTCTAATTCTCAAATTTTCTATCCAGAAAGCATATATGTTCAATCCTAAGGCCTAACCACATGCTAACTCAAGCTAGATCATGCTAGAAACAGTGCAGATTTGAAAATTACATACCTGGTGTTGAGCTTCAAATTGAGGTAGTTAGAGTGCTCCTCTTGCTTCCAAACGATGCAGAATCCTTCAAGGAAGTGAGATGAAGCTTTTAGAAGCAATGAAATGGCTTGAGAAGCTCTGGATCAGAATCACGATTTATCTGCTATGGCTTGTAAACAGCACTTGCTTGCTCTGAAATTAGTCCAAAATGAACACCAAAAAACGATTCTGATGCAGTGCAATGGTTATATAGAAGTGTTTTGTGGGCTTTGAAAGTCCAAAATGAGCTCAATTCAGAAGATCCAAATTTCAATTTCCTTCCAAAATTTTGCACATGACAATCACGAATTATGCATTGCAGCTTCCTCTAGAAGCTTCAGATATGTTGCACATGGCCTTTGGAATGATTATGAACCAAAAGGAGTGTTGGTTTATACATTGTAAATGATTTTGCTATGTAACTTATTTGTGAAGTAACACATTGAAACTCCATGAATTAGACCTCAAATGCAAATTCTGCTAATGTCATTCTTCTTAAAATGATTTTCCTACTCAAAATATGCTATCACTTTGTCTTGTTTGAGCACATAACCATTAATTTGAATTTTTCAAGTTTAATGCCTTTTAAAACATTCTTTTTCAAACCACCATGAATCAAATCTTGCCATGATCCAATTCAATGCATCACGGACCCTTGGTTAACCTTAAAATCTCATTTTGAGCAAGTTCCATGTTGAACAAAACTTCATTTGAAGTGTGCAAGTTGGAGATTTTGACCTATAATCCAAAATGGCCTATAATCTCACTTTTCCAAAATACCCCTGGCTTGCAAAGATCATAACTTGAGCTCCACAAATCAGAATGAGGACTTCTATACCTTTTTGGAAATCTAAGATCAAGAGGAACAACTTTCATGTTGGCCAAAAGTCCATTTGAAACCTCCTTCTATGGAAAAAGTAGCTTGGAAGTCAGATGATTTTCACAGACAAATTTCACATTCATCTGGTGACCTGTAACTTGTCTGGACCATAACTTGAGTTATATAAATCCAATGGAGGACTTATAGTACTAAAATTAAAGGTATGAAGATGCTCTACAAGTTTCATGTTGACCAAAAGTGGAGATGAACTTGTATCTTGACTTATGTGGTCTTGACGTTAGGCACTAAATAAGGAATTTTGCACTGATACCCTAATTTAGCAACTTCTCATACTCTTGATTCTTCTTGATTTAATCTTGGAACAACATATAAAATGCCTAAACACATCATTACATGAACACCATGACCTATAAATAGGCTTTAATACTCTTCACTTGCACATTTGACCTAGGGTTGACCCAGATGAAACCCTAATTGCTTGCACCTTCAACTGTGGCTCTTGCACTTGACACAATGACTTGACTGAGCTCCATCATGACCTTCAAAGCACTCCATGAGCTCTATCCACATCCTCTATTCATAATAAAGACTTCACATCCCTCTGATGGTCTCCAATTTAGGAGAAAATCCACCTATAAGCATTCAAACTTCGCAAGCACTCAAACCACTTCCTGATGACTTGGATGACTTCTAAAGCTTGGATAACACCTCTAGATAGGCTTCTCTTGACATTAACCACACTTGATCCCCTGCTAGATGAATGATATTATGCTATGCAAATGATAGAACTATGCTATGCTAATGCAATGAAACATAAACCAGGTAAGAAAAAGGTTGAGCATATTTTAGGGTGCAACAATATGTATTTTGTTGTTTATAGGTATCATACATGAAACTGTTATAGGTATCATACATTAATTTTGCTGTTATTTATAGGTGAAATGTGTTGCTGTATAAGTTAGATATATATGTATCTTGCTATTTCCATGAAACTGTTGTATGCTGATATATGTGTTGCTGTTTCCATTATAAGTTAGTTATATATGTGTTGTTGTTGATATATGTGCTGCTTCCATGAAACTGATATATGTGCTGCTGTTGATATAGTTAGCTATATATGTATCTTGCTATTTCCATGAAACTGTTGTATGCTGATATATGTACTGCTGTTTCCATTATAAGTTAGCTATATATGTGATGTTGTTGATATATGTGCTGCTTCCATGAAACTGATATATGTGTTGCTGTTGATATAGTTAGCTATATATGTATCTTGTTGTTTCCATGAAACTGTTGTATGCTGATATATATGTTGTTGTTTCCATTATAAGTTAGTTATATATGTGATGTTGTTGATATATGTGTTGCTTCCATGAAACTGATATATGTGTTGCTGTTGATATAGTTAGCTATATATGTATCTTGTTGTCTCTATGAAACTGTTGTATGCTGATATATGTGCTGTTGTTTCCATTATAAGTTAGCTATATATGTGTTATTGTTGATATATGTGCTGCTTCCATGAAACTGATATATGTGCTGTTGTTGATATATGTGCTGCTGTTGATATATGTGCTGGATGTTTTGTTGGATGACGATTACTCGAATAGTCGAGTAAGGCAACTCGTATACAAATAATCAAGGAGAGGAATCGAAGGTTCCAGACCATCTTCCTTTTCATCCTTAACTACAAAAGGATTTAGTATATTTAGAGTATTTTAAGTGGATGACGAATACTCGAATAGACGAGTAAGGCAACTCGTATTCAAGTATTCTGGAAAGACAATAGAAGGCTCTAGACCTCTTTCTTTTTCATCTAAGTTATTAGGAAAATAGGTTTCGATTTAATTACGAAAAAGTTTAAGGAGAATCAGATTATAAGTTTTTTTTAAGAGATGACAATTGTTTGACTAATCGAGTAAGGAAACTCGCTCCCAAACAATTGAGGAGATGAATCAAAGGCTCCAGACCATCCCCTTTTTCATATTTATTAAAAAAGAGTTTTGATCTTATTAGATGTTTTGAAGTTTTATTGGAAAAATACACTTGATATTGATTGAGGTTTATCCATGATTATGAAAATGTTTGAAGTAATGAGAAGTTTTTGAAAATGTCTGGTAAAGTGTATGGAATGGAAATGGTTAATGGTTTGACTTGAGAAAAAGTGACGCGACGTTAGATCGAGTTTTTTTTATTTTTTAAAGAATTGATTTTATATTTTTTTTAGTTGTTTTCAATTATTTATTTTCTAGCTAATGAAAATAAAAGCGACAAACATAGATAACAATTACAAACAAAGAGTGGGGGATACATTTGACAATTGGGAAATATACAAATGAAAATAAAACAAAGAGTAATAATTGAGAATTAAATAATCAAAATAAATAAACATGAAATAAAGACAAAAATTAATTATAAACGTAAAAAAAGATAAGAATTTCAAATAACCTAAGTTAAAAGTTTTTCTTTTGTTTTTTTAATGATATTTTTAAGTATATATATATACATACATACATATATATATATATATATATATATATATATATATATATATATATATATATATATATATATATATATATATATATATATATATATTTATATTGATTCAATTAAATAAAATATCTAAATAAAAAGATAAATAAAGTTAATATTAAAATTAAATTTTTTTATATTTTTTATTAAAATTAATCTCTCTTTTTAATTAAATAATAAAGCAGTTGATTTTTTTTTCTTTTTTAACATATTTTTATATATAAAAAATTAACAATAAACAAAACAAAATGATAAAATGAAAAAGAACGGGCCTAAAAAAATATCATTTGACCTATTAATTAACTATTTTTATAAATCTAATTAAATTATATATATATATATATATATATATATATATATATATATATATATATATATATATATATATATATATATATATATATATATATATATATATATATATATATATATGAGAAAATGGGTGATGCATGATAGTGTAAAAAAATTTTACACTGTCAACCAATCATGACCATGAATTTCGTCAAATCAGATTGTAATTTTTAAAAAATTTATATTACATGAAAAAATCATATGTTTTTATTGGATGATAGTGTAAAAAAAATTACAAATCTCCTTTAACCTCTATATTTAAACTAATAATTTTAATTAATAAATAAATAAGATATTAAAAAAAATTAGTTGAAAGTGATGAACTACAGGGGCAGCTCCCCACTTCTAACCTCGCGTTTTATTACTTACTTTTTTAAAATTAAATTTAAAAAAAGGCCAGTGATACAGTGACATGTGGCATGATAACAAAATATAGTAAAAATTAAAAAGGGTCCTACTTCATTACCCAACTTAAAATATTGGGTAACTTTACCCACTTGACATGTCTTACATAGATTGGTTATTACTTATATCATTTGTCATGTCATCAGTATTTTATAGTTTTTAATTTTTGCCCATATTATTTTATAATTGCATATTTATCCAAATCTCAATTTATTTTAAATTATTATTTTTAATTAAAAAAAGACATTATCTTTTCTTTCATTTTCTAAAAGGATGAAATTGAGAAACCTAGCTGAAGCAACCAAAGCATCAGAACCAGCAAAGCAATGGCGGACGATGAAGTCGAAGCATCAACGGCCGGGATTCCAAAGAAAAGAATGTTTGTATTCCTTCCTCTGACAGTATCCTTCTTTCTCACCTTCTCATCTTCGTCTTTTTCATTTTCGAAAATTAACTAATAACCATATTAGGTTATCATTTTTTTCTGCATCTAATTTCTATTGTAAGCATGTGGAGTCTCTTTCTTAGGGTTTTGTAATTTCTTTGCTTTCTTTTAGTTTTTGCCGTTCATAACTGTAATCTTAGGGTTATTAATATATGTATATGGTTTATTACTAAGCATATATTCTCAGTGAATTTTATTTTTGGTGAATAGTTTATAATTTTGTTTCAATTTTATTTAGTTTGTTTTGCGGTTTTTGCATAGGACCCTTTTATTGTTTATGAAATTGTAATTTCTTGACTTAACTGTACTATATCCAAGTTTTGCTCCAAATGGATACCCTTATACTGCATTGTTGATTTGGTTTCTTTTAATTTCTAGATTTCTTATACTTGATTCAATTTGTATAATCTATTTTTACTATTTTAATTTGTATAATCTATTTTTACTATGTCAATTTGTATAATCTATATTCACTTAGTTTCTTTAGTGTCTTTGAATTGGAATTGTTCAGGATACAATAAACTAGTGAGTGCAACAAATAAATTTGCAGAGTTGGATAAGGTGGGGCAAGGTAGTTACATGAATTCTTCTGATTTAACTCCATGCAACTCCATGCAATTGGACTGGTGCGTATTGTACTGATTCAATAGTAACTTCTGTTACTATTCAGAACCTTAATCTCTCTTGTAATTTGTCTCCAACAATTTGTAACCTTCCATGGTTAATTGAGTTGAATGTGTCAAAAAACTTTATCTTTGGTTCAATTTCTGAAATTTTTTTATTAACTATGATAAATTTGAGGTTTTAGACCTTTGTACTAATAGGTTTGATGGAGTATTTTTAACTCTTGTTTAGAAAATCAAAATGCTTAGAAAGCTTTACCTTTGTGAAAATTATATGTATGGTGGAAGTATGTTAGGAAACTGTGTGAGACTCTAGAGGCTTGATCTTAGCAGGAACAAGTTTGTTGTTATGCTTCCAAATTCAATTGGAAATCTTGTGAATTTGGAGCTACTAAAAATTTCTGATAATATGCTCTTTGGAGAAGTACCAGATGCTTTGGGAGACCTTATTCGGCTTACCGATTTGGAACTCAACGGTAATCGGTTTTCAGGAAGGATCCCGTTTCATTTTGGAAGAATTTCTGCTCTTCAGATAGCACTTAACTTGAGGCACAACAATATTTCTGAAACGATTCCTGATAACTTAGGGAGCTTGCAAATGCTAGAATCGCTTTAAAAAATTTATATATTTGTTTTACTATTTCTTTAACCACGTTTATATATTTATATCAATTTATTTTACTATTTGTTTTAGATCTTAATTGACATTTATTTTAATCAAAAAGGAAAAAAGTGTTCAATTTTTTCTTTTATGCATGTTATTAATATTTAATAATTGATTATAATGATATTAAAATCAAAAATAAATATTAATAAAGTTGTTTTAATTTTAATTTTAAAATAAAACTAAATTCATTTTATGTAAGAGGAGTTGATATTAACTCTTAATGTAATGGTGAATTTTCTTCCTCGTTTTATAATTTTTATATTTTTGAAAACATATTAAAAAAATATATATTTAATTATCTGTGTTAAAATTTTAATTATTAAAATAAAATTAAAAATATTTACTATTTATTATTGTTATTTTTTAAAATTGTGAAATTGTGTAGTATTAATACGAAATGGGTAAAGACAAATTTAGGAAATTGTGTAGTATTAATATGGAATGGGTAAAGACTAATAACTATGGATTTGATATTCCATATATAACCAATTGAGAATTAAAGAAAATAAATAAAAAGTGATGAAAATATAACCGGATCTTTTTTAAAACAAAACCTCTTGATTTCATTTCAAAATTTTCTGGCACCGTCTCTGTACTTAGTCAATAATTTAATTTACTTGAAATTGATTTTTTACATAAAAATCATTTAATTTAAATTTAAATTTAATATTATTTATATATATCTCCCCACATTCTAAATTTTCTGGCTCCGTCTCTGTACTTAGTTAATATTAAAATTCTTGCAAAATTTATCACATGTTTCTTATGTATTGTAATTAACTTCTAACAATACATGAGTTTGCAAAATTCTTTACATGTTTAGCTTCTAACAATACATGAGTGATGTTGTTGGCTTAATTATTTTGTTTATATTTTGTTTTTGTTTGATTTCATTTTCATTTGGTACACAGAAAAGTATATAATTTGACCAAGTTTATAGAATTGCATACTACATAAAATTTAGTTAACTAGTAATGCATAAAAAAAATTCAATTACATCAATCCAAAACTTAAATTAAAAATTTAAGTCAAATACCAAATAGATAATCACCAATGTGAGAATAAACTAAGTTATTACATAATTTAGTCAATATTAAAAATAAATAAAAAACTCTCGTAAAATCCATCGCATGCTTCTTATGCATTGTTTGACTTGTTAATTTTCTCCCAAGCCTTCTCCAAAATCAAATCATTTAATTTGTTGTAAGAATTCATTGTCAAATCTAATGCAATCCTTAGTCTTGTACCATCATCAACCTATAAAATAAAATCTCATTATAATCAGTGAAATTCACATAAATTAAAAATTGATTTTAAGTTAAATAAAGAGTGACATACATCAATTTTATCCACGTCTTCTCTTATGTGCTCCATCCATTTTATCATCCATACTCCACAGTCATTCCTAAATTTTAGTTTCATCATTAGATAGACAGCCAATCAATAAATAATTTTAAAAGAATTAGAATATAATAACATACGAGTCGCATGTCTGCTTTCCCAAATCATTCGGAATTACGAGTCGAAGTTCTGATATTATTGGTTTATGTGTAGCTCCATTGGCATAAAAAGAGGAATCCAAGAGTAAATCTTCCATATATATAGCCTGAAAATTAAGAATATTTGTGTTAACAGTTATATTATATAAATATATAGTTTACATATATAAATAAGACAATGAAAAAAATCAAGTATATTATTTTACCATTTTTTTTTATATAAAGCTTCCTTCTATATAAGGAAGAATCAGATGGGAAAGAATCAAGATAAACTAACTCTTTTTTATCAAGATCAATCACGAGAAGAAACCAGTGCATAGAGTCCCAATCATGAATTGGTATGAATATCTGTATTTATTCAATATTAGTTAATCAAAATTGAATTTACATTTTATATATATATATATATATATATATATATATATATATATATATATATATATATATATATATATATATATATATATATATATATATATGAGAATAAAATCGTCTAACTAAAAGTACTTTATTACCTTTAAAATATTATCTATTTTTCCCATAAACTTGTCTTGGTATATTTCAATGATACGGTCTGTTCCTGCATTCCATGCCTGCACATATTGCTACAAGAGAATATATATTTGTAATATTATTTAACTATATTGAAAAAAAGTTACACAAATTAAACAATATAAAGTTTAAAGTTGTGCAAAATGAATACGGAAAAAGTAGTTGGTAGAAACCAAAATCTTGGAAATAAATTGTCTTTTCTTTCACCATAAGTAAACATACATGCTGCTAAATCAAGTATCTGAAACAATATGATAGCATTAGAAATCTTAAAATATTTTTAAAAACAAATAATATTACAACATATTTTTACCTCTTGATCAATCAGTTTACGAGGCTTTAAACATTCAAACAATTTTCTAGTTCCTTCCCAAAATAGTGTATCTGTAACCACTAAAACTTCGGTCCTATAATTAAGAATAAGAATAAAAGTTAATGTATCATTTATATATATATATATATATATATATATATATATATATATATATATATATATATATATATATATATATATATATATATATATATATATATATATATATATATATATATATATATATATATATATATATATATATATATATATATATATATATATATATTTTGTGTAATCAATTTGTTTGAAGTAATACTAAAGTTAAAAATAATAAATAATATAAATGACTAACTCATCGGTATTATTGTTTGTGTGATAATCAAACAAATATGATGCCATAGCACACTCATCATCCTTTAGATTCATCTCCTTTATTGTTTTAAATAAATAAGAAAAACTCTGCATCAACATATGAGATACAAATAAGAAATATAAAATAGAATTATGAAACATGAATATAAAATATGTGCAAATATGAAATAATTTACTTACATTGGAAATATCTTTTTTTTTAAGAAGAAAAGTCTAATTTTTTCCTAGACTTAATGTAGAAACCTGTGGGTGAGCCGGTTGCTACCAAAATCGGGACGCAAGTCTTGTTCTTATGAGAAGGTGGATAAAATTCTTGGAGATTTTCTTTTAGCTTATGTTCATGTCTCTATCAATCTTTGTTGAAATCACATTCTTTTCTTTTGCTCCATCTCTTTCAATCATTTCAGATTTATTGGAAAAAGATATTTTGCGATTTTTAAAAGTATGACAAAATTTATCAAATTTAATCAACATAAATGTCTTAAAACCATCGAAATCTTGTATTACATCATCAAACCTTCTTTCCAATTTTGCCACCCTTTGTTGTAGCAAATAATGTTCACCCTAGTTATTAATATATTAACAACATTAGTAAATAATAAAGTGTTCAAAATTATAAACAAATATTCTACAAATTAAAATAAATAAAATTAAATTATAATTTAGTTACCCCATGGTCATTTGCTTTAATATGCATGTTAGCATATTCATCGTTAGTTTCCATTCTCCTTTTCCAAATATGATTAATTTCTCTATGGCTGAAATAAAAAAATAAACAAATAAACAAATATTTTTTGTTCTCTATATATTATAAAATAAAATTTATTAAAAAATAACATATATTTATTAAAATAATATATTCATACCTTAAAGATATGATATCTTTTGAAGATGTATTTTGTGGAATGTACTCTTTTTTATCAAAACTGTTTTCTTTTTCTGCTTTGAATAATAGAGGGTTCCATTCTTCATAGTTTTCATTCTTTTGTTTCCTTTTTAGAGCATCTTCTTGACTGTTTATTACACAAAATAATATGAAATTATTATGAATTTATTCGCAATCTCTGTAACAATTTGACCATTGTTAAATTTTAAAAAATCAATTCATTTTATTATAAAAAGAAAAGTTAGATGATAACTAAAACAATTTAGAAGAAACCGTGTTTGAGTATTTACCTGGAGGATGACAGGTAAACTAAAGAGATATTATTACCACTAGAATCTAACAAATGACGTTTGACTCTTTTTTGGTCTGCCAAAGGAGATGTAACAGACTCTTTTTACATCTCTTTTGCTTGAATATTGTAGATTAACAATCCACAACTTGTAACTTTTGAAAATTAGAAGAAATGAGAGAAAAAGTTGTCTCTATAGGTAACATTGAAAAGTAACGTGTAAGAGACATAGTTTTATGATAAAGTTGATTCTGTTAATAAAAATTGTAAGAATCGAAGGAAAAAAAATGATTACAGCCACCAAAATATTTAAGACCACATATTGGAAAATGTAATTCAAAAACTTAAAGGTCATAAATTTATATAATGTTATAAATTATTTCCTTTTTAATTTTAATTTTAAAATTAAATTAAATTCATTTTATGTAAGAGGAGTTTATATTATTTTATATGTAAATTACTTTTTCAGTTTTAATTTAGTTGGTACTTTTAAGATTATTTTTAATAAATCTTATAATTTAAAAAAAATAACAGTATAAATGTTAAAGGTTTTTAATTTTATTTTAATAATTAAAAATTGAAAACAAATAATTGAATATATCGTTCTAGATTATATTTTTGAAAATATAATATTTAAATTGTTACTTTATAATTTTTAAACTAAAAAAAAGTAAAAAACAAATAATTGAAATATTTTCAACTAATTGTTACTAATAATTTAGACAAATATGGATCATAGTCTGTGGACCAAGTATATGGATCATAGTTTGTGGATATGATCTTCTATGGATCAGAGTCTATTGTCAGAGTATATGGATCAGAGTCTGTGGATAGGATCTTCTGTGGATCAGAGTTTATGGATCACAGTATATAGATCATAGTATGTGGATAGGATCTTCTGTGGATCAGAGTTTATGGATCACAATATATAGATCATAGTATGTGGATAGGATCATAGTCTTTGGATAGGATCTTCTGTGGATCAGAGTATATGGATCATAGTCTGTGGATAGGATCTTCCGTGGATCAGAGTTTATGGATCACAGTATATAGATCATAGTATGTGGATAGGATCTTCTATAGATCAAAGTTTATGGATCTTAGTCTGTGGAGCAGAGTATATGGATCATAGTCTGTGGAGAGGATCTTCTACGGATCAGAGTTTATGGATCATGATTTGTGGACCAGAGTATATGGATCATAGTCAGTGGAGAGGATCTTCTATGGATCAGAGTCCATAGATCAGAGTATATGTATCAAAGTATATGGATCATAGTCTGTGGACCAAGTATATGGATCATAGTTTGTGGATATGATCTTCTATGGATCAGAGTCTATTGTCAGAGTATATGGATCAGAGTCTGTGCATGGGACCTTCTATGTATCAGAGTCTATGGATCAGAGTATATGGATCATAGTCTGTGGATAGGATCTTCTGTGGATCAGAGTTTATGGATCACAGTATATAGATTATAGTATATGGATAGGATCTTCTATAGATCAAAGTTTATGGATCTTAGTCTGTGGAGCAGAGTATATGGATCATAGTCTGTGGAGAGGATCTTCTACGGATCATAGTCTGTGGATATGATCTTCTATAGATTAAAGTTTATGCATCATATTATGTGAATAGGATCTTCTATAGATCAGAGTATATGGATCATAGTCTGTGGATAGGATCTTCTGTGGATCAGAGTTTATGGATCACAGTATATAGATCATAGTATGTGGATAGGATCTTCTATAGATTAAAGTTTATGGATCTTAGTCTGTGGAGCAGAGTATATGGATCATAGTATTAATATGGAATGGGTAAAGACTAATAACTATATGATTTGATATTCCATATATAACCAATTGAGAATTAAAGAAAATAAATAAAAAGTGATGGAAATATACCGTATCTTTTTTAAAACAACACCTCTTGATTCCATTTAAAAAAATCAAATATAATTAATTTTATTATTTTGGTATATTATCGTTATTGACCACTAATTTTTGTTTTTATTGTTTGTGACAAAATAAGCTACTCATACTGCAGCGAATCACAACCAAAACACCCAAAGTAACATTAAAAACTACACTTTCCCAAGCCAAAACCAACCTAGAACAGATCAACCAAAACCAACCTAGAACAGATCAAAAAATCACAATAGCAGAACTGATAAATAACTGACCTGATCTATTAAAAATAATTAATAGAAACTTTAAATCCAATGAGAGGATACAATTTACTTAATTTCTACCTAAGAAACATGAACAAGAAATCTCAATAAAATAGTTATTGTAATGTCTATAAGACTATAACAAGAAAGCAAGTCCAATACAAGGCTTTCATCATGCCCTCATTAGAGGCTTCATTTAGAGCATCCCCATTTTTCATACTCCAAATCAGACCTCCTGTTGAAAATAATTAACAGAAAAACTCAAATCCAATAGAGTAGAAAACAGTGTACTCAAACTATATACATAATCAATAGAACCAATCGATAGAGTAGTCAATTTACTAGATCAAAAGGAAAATCTATTCAAATATGATAACATTGTCAGTTTTGTATCAGGATTCAGATTCTTTTTGGATCTTTATATCTCTTTTTCATTTATTCGCTAAAGTAGATGATCACTTTTCTTGCAAGCCATTTTTGCCGAACTCTCAACCTGTTCCAACACACCTAAAAACTGATATGAACAAAAAAAATTATAAGAATTAGTTATTTGACTAGCATACACAATTAACACAATGAAGTTTGTTTTTACCCACCGATGTATTATGAGGAAAAATGTGTGGTATAGGATACATAAGAGCATTCAAGTGTGATGAGAAGTTAACTGTCTGTGGAAATTGTGTGGATACTGGAATACTAGGAATTGGAATACCATTATAACCAGTATAATTAGGAGCACATCCTAAACTATTGTTCCAGGTTACATTTTGACCTTCCATTTTAACAGAGGGTATACCATATACAAGACTGTGCCCGTGAACATTCTGAAACAAATAAAATCAATTTAAAATCTCATAGCATTGAATTTTCTCCCAACTATAACTATATGAAAAACAACTTACATTTTCAAAATAGAATGTAAATACAAAATTAATTACTCATCTATAAATATTAACTACGATTTAACCGTTTCGGTTGTATTATATTTTAAAATTCTAATTTATTACGATTATTATCTTTAATATTTAAATAGGAGGAATTTAAATTTTTTATTTTATTCATCTCAAAATTTAGTGTATTCAATTCTTCAATGTCTCTTTCTGTCAAAAGTCACCACTCATCACAGTAGATGAGGTAACCAAAACAAAAATGATCTCTCCATAAAATTTCCAAGATCTTATTAGTATACAGTGCTTGCCTCAATACCTATTTATCATAGACCAAATCATATAATATAGTATGTGATAAAGAAAAAAAAAATCTCAAACTCAGATTAAATTAAAGTAACAAATATGAAAGTAAAATAATCAATATTGCTAAAGTCAACCAAAAAAGCAAAGTTTCTCTAAAATTACTCATCTATGAATATTAATAACATAAAGCAAATATAAAATTATCCATTTATGAATATTAATAACAGAAACCAAATACAAAATTAAAGAGGAAAAAAAGAGAAATTACCTTGTGAAAATGAGTAGAAATCCATCAAAGTATGAGTGTAGCAATGAAATGTATGAGTGAGAGAAGAGATTGATTGAGAGAGCAGCAAAAATGAAGAAGTTAAGAAAGAAGTTTAATGGAAGAGTTTAGAGAATAGTAAATCAAATTGGGGAAGAAGAAAGAAAAAGGGTAATAACAATCGATAACCAGGAAAAAAGAAAAAAAGAATATGAAAATTTTTTGTTATATTTGAAAACAAAATAAAAAATTACCATTAATACATTTGGGGTAAATATATAATTATTTAAAAGTATATAGCTATTAATGAATAAATACATGACACATCATAATGGACACCTAAGAGCTTCTACACTTGACAAATCAGATGGGTAAGGTTACCCAATTTTTTTAGATGGGTAAATAAGAATTTACCAATTAAAAATAAAAAAATACAATCTTTCTCACTCTCGTTTCATGTTTACATTTGGTGTTCCTTTCATCTTTTCTTAGTTCTAATATCTCTCTCAACAAAACAAATTAATCTCTCTTAAGAAAAAAATTTAATGATATCACAATTATAACAAACAAAAATAAAAAAAGAAAGGAAAGTGATGCAAACCTATGGCAAATCGGAAAACACGACGGTAATGTCGAGGATCCGGTAGTGCTCCGACGCGGTGGTGCTCCGACGAGAGGTGATTGTTGTTGCTTTGGTTTTAAAAGTAGAGAGGTGGTTGAAGTTAAGGTTTAGTAATGTTTTAGTTTGGTTTTGAAGTCAGGAACAAATGGTACATGAACAAATTGTTAGAAATAACTTATATTTTAATATTACTTGGAGATTAAGTTTATTAGAGGGTATTTTAGTACTTTAGTATGTTGCATATGTGGTCCTAGTTTTCTGTGTATAAATAGACTAGTGGTAGATGTCATTTATTTATTCTTCCTTACAATTTTTGTAGTCGTCATTTACAGAGTAGAAATATATTCTCTCATTCTATTCATCTCTTTTAACCTTGTGCACTAATAATTGGTGTCTAGAGCTCCGGTTCAAATCCACGAGAAAATTCGAGAAACACGAGTGAAATAGTGAGGCGTTGTATGGTTGATTTTGTTTCTTGAATTCATGTTGAATCTTGAACGGAATCGTAACAGAATCACATTTTCTGATTCTGCGGGATTGGAAAACAATGTGTTTGGTGAGATCTGAGTGATTGCACAAGGTTGAAGATGAACGGAAACGGTGGTCTGAGTACCAATCCTCCAGTGTTTGATGGAAAAAAATTGGACTCGTTGGATGATTCAGATATGTGTAATGTTCGGTGCTCAAGATGTGCTTGATCTTGTCACTGAAGGTTATGTTCCAGTAGCAGCAAATGCAACGGAAGAACAAAAGAACACGCAGAAAGATACGGGGAAGAAAGATCAGAAAGCATTGTTCTATATCCATCAGTGTGTGGATGCAAATGTGTTTGAGAAAATCATTGATTCAACAACGACGAAGGTTGCGTGGCATACACAGGTCAGGTGTTATGGTGGTGACGCATCAGTGAAGAAGGTGAAGTTTCAGTCCCTACGAAAGCAGTATAAGAATCTCAACATGAAGAACAATGAAAAGATATCTGAGTATATCTCCAGAGTGATTCTGATTACTAATGAGATGAAAGCTTGTGGAGAAACCCTTTTTGAACAAGTAATTATTGAGAAGGTATTAAGATCCCTTACCCCCTCATTTTGATTATATTGTGGTAGCAATAGAATATTCTAAAGATCTGAGCACCATGAGAATTCAAGAGTTGCAAAGTAGTCTAGAGGCACAAGAGTTGTGTCTGACTGAGAGAACTTCTAAAAGGGAAGTAAAGCAGCAGGCTCTGAAAATAGTTTCTAGTAAGAAGCATCAAAAAGAGTCTTGGTCAGAAGTCAGGAGAAGATCTGTTGGTGTTTAGAAGTCAGAAACCTTAACTTCTAATAGGCAAAAGAATGCTCAGAAGGGAAAAGAAAGGTATGACAAGAAGAAGATCCAGTGCTACTGTTGTAAGAAGTTTTGTCATTTTGCTGCTGATTACTGGTCAAACAAGGAAAGGAAGTTATAAGAAGCAAATATAGCCAGAAGTTCTAATAATGAACCTGTGCTACTGATGGCTTCTGAATCTGATGATATGGATTTGTCAGACTAGTGGTATATGGACACTGCTTGCTCAAATCATCTTACTGGAAATAAGAAATGGTTGGTTGACTTTGACTCAGATAAGAGGAAAAAGATCAGATGTGCTAATGATAAATACCTCAACGCTGAAGGTATGAGAAATTTCAGATTCATTCTGAACAATGGGAAACCAGTATTGATTCAGAAAGTGTGGTATGTACTTGGTATGAAAAGCAATTTGATGAGTGTGGGGCAACTAATTGAGAAAGGTTTTTCAGTTTCCATGAAGGACAATCTTCCAAAACTGTATGAATGTAATTAGAAGTTGATTATGTAATCAGAATAGGGAAGGAATTGAACATTCAAGGTGAATGTAAGAACTGCAGACTCTGAATGTCTTAGTGCAACAAGTGTTGTGAAGGAAAGTGAGTTGTGGCACAGAAGATTTTGTCATCTGAATTTCAGAAGCTTAAGGCATTTGAATTCGAAGAAGCTGGTACATGGAATCCATACAATTAAGAAGCATGAGAAGTCATGTAAAGTGTGCATGAAAGGAAAGCAACCAGATTTCCATTTGTGTAGAAGTAGCTCCAAGAGCAAAGCATACATTGGGAGTAGTTCATTCTGATGTGTGTGGTCTATTTCCAATAACATTGATTGGGGGGAATAAATATTTCGTGTCATTTGTTGATGAATTCACAAGAATGACATGGGTATCCCTTATAAAGTTCAAACATGAGGTGTTTGCTAAATCCAAGAAGTTCAGAATGAAGGCTGAGAATCAAAGTGGTCAGAATCTGAAGATTCTTAAAACCGATGGTAGAGGTGAGTATAACTCCACTAGGTTCAGAAAGTTTTGTGAGGAGAACGGAATTAAGCATAAGGTTACTGCTCCTTATACTCCTCAACACAATGGTCTTGCTGAGATAAGTTATACTTTGCTTGATATGGCAAGAAGCATGCTGAAGGAGAAGAAGTTTCCTCATACCTTATGGGGAGAAGTTGTTGCCACCGCAACATATATGCTCAACAGGTGTCCAACGAAGAAGCTGGAGGAAATAATTCCTATTCAGAAGTGGACTGGAGATAAGCAAAGTGTTAGCCATCTGAAGGTATTTGGTTTTGTATGTTACAAACATGTTCTAGAAGCCAGAACACAGAAGTCGGATGATAGAAGTAAAGTAATGTTACTAGTGGGGTACCACAGCACAGGTGTGTACAAGCTCTATTGTCTAGAAACTAATAAACTTGAATTTAGCAGAGACGTCATTGTAAAGGAATCAGAAACTTAGGATTGGAACAAGTCCCAGTCGAACGCTGATATGCGAACTTCTGAAGAAAGTTCAGAATTAGAAGTTTCTGAAGATGAGTCAGAAACTGGAGAAGATTCTGAAATTGGAGTAGACTCTGATGATGATTCTGACTCTGAAAGAGACTCAGAAGGTGAAGATAATTCTGATCCAGATTCTGATGGTGATTTAAATTCTGGTGGTGATTCAAATTCTAGGAATATTCCAAACTCTGAAGGTGGTCAAGATTCTGGAGGAGATCAAACTTCTGAAGCAACAGCTTCTGAAGGAGAAGCTTCTGAAGATAGAACATTTGGAGTTCAAGCATCCGAAGGAGATTCTAAATGAGGTCATAGGCCACAGAGAATCAGAAACATTCCGAGAAGATTTATAGAGTTTGACATGCTACAAGACACTGAAGTAGATTCTGAAGGAGAAGTTATTCAGTGTGCCATATTAGTAGACTTTGAATCCGTAAGCACGGAAGAGGCTCTTGAGCATAAAGTTTGGATGAAGGCCATGAAAGAAGAACTTGATGCCATAGAGAGGAACAAGACTTGGAAGCTGACAGAACTTCTAAAGGACAAGAAAGCCATCATGGTCATATGGGTTTTCAAGCAGAAGCTAAAGCCAGATGGATCAATTGGCAAACACAAAGCGAGGTTAGTAGGAAGAGGATTTCTGCAGAAACCTGGGCTAGACTATTCTGAAGTGTTTGCACCTGTAGCGAAACATTAAACAATCAAATTGGTGATTGCAATAGCTGCTAACAAGAATTAGCCTCTGATGCATTTAAATGTGAAATCTGTATTTCTGGATGGTCTCTTATAAGAAGAGGTATACGTGTCACAGCCTCCTGAATTTGTTAAAAAGAATCAGGAAGGGATGGTGTACAGGTTACATAAAGCTTTGTATGGATTAAAGCAAGCGCCCAGAGCCTGAAATTTAAAGATTAATTCATTTTTCAAGGAGCATGGGTTTCAAAAATGTGAGATGGAGTACGGTGTTTATGTTCAGCATACTTTTGAAGGCAATATGATTATGGTGTGTTTGTATGTTGATGACATACTGTTCACGGGGAGTTCCGAATAAGAGATATCTAAGTTCAAGAAGGTGCTGATGAATGAGTTTGAAATGACTGATCTCGGGAAAATGACATATTTTCTAGGGATGGAGTTTATATACTCTAAGAAGGGTATCATTTTGCATCATCTGAAGTATGAACTTGAGCTTCTGAAGAGATTTAAGTTGCAAAACTGTAAGGCTGCTATCACACCTGCATATATAAATCAGAAACTGGATTCTGATTCTAATGGTGAGGATGTAAATGCTACAATCTTCAAACATTTGGTTGGTTCTAAGGTACTTGTGTAATACCAGACCTGATATCTGCTATGCAATTTGAATGTTTAGTAGGTTCATGAGTAAACCTAAGTGGTATCATTACCAAGCTGCTGTCAGAATTCTGAGGTATATCAAGGGAACTCTAAAGTATGGAGTATTATTCCTTTCTGGAAGAAAGATTGAATAAGAACTTCTAAGTTATTCAGATTCTGATTAGTGTGGAGACAGAGTTGACAGAAAAAGTACTTATGGATACTTGTTTAAGTTTCTGGGAGGTCCTATTTTTTGGTGTTCCAAGAAACAACATGTTGTTGCGCTGTCAACTTGTAAAGCTGAATATATCGTAGGCATTGTGACTGCATGTCAAGCTGTGTGGATGAACTTACTTCAGAATCTGAAGATCAAAGTTAACAAACCTCTGAAGTTGATGATTGATAACAAGTCTACAATCAATCTTTCCAAAAACCCAGTGCTGCGTGGGAGAAGCAAGCATATTGAGACTAAGTATCACTTTCTGAGAAATCAGGTTCAGAATGAAGTGTTAGAAGTTGTGCACTGTAGCACCCAGAAGTAGTTGGCAGATGTTCTGACGAAGGCTATCAAGACCGGTCAATTTCTTCGCTTAAGGGATGGAATTGGTGTTATCTGTTTTGGGTAAATATAAATTAAGGAATGGTATTATAAATAATTTATATTTTACTATTACTTGAAAACTAAGTTTATTAGAGGATATTTTAGTACTTTAGTATGTTGTATATGTGCCCCTAATTTTCTGTGTATAAATAGATTAGTGGTAGTTGTCATTTATTTATTCTTCCTTACAACTTTTATAGTTGTCATTATTCTCTCATTCTATTCATCTCTTTTAACTTTGTGCACTAACACAAATATGGTGATGGTTGCAAATTTGTGTGGTGAGTGTTATGTTGTGTTTTATGAGGTGAGTGAAAATTTATGGTGAGTGGAGGTTTGTGTTGGATCTTGTAGTTTGTGTGTTGTAATGGTGAGTGAGGGTTTGGTTGTGTTTTAATGGGGTGAGAGGGTATAAGGTGTAACAAGGATGAAACTATAAAATATAGTGGATGAGTTTTTAGAGTGAAAAAAAATGGAGATGTAAGGTTGTTAGTTTAAGTTGAATATGAGGTATGATGGGAAGATTTTGTGTGAAGCTTGAATAATGAAGTAATAATGTTGGTGATATATGGTGAGTTTTAGTGGGTGATTATTGAAGCTTGTGGTGTGTTTTGTGTGATTTTTTTAAGGTTTATGAAGGATGAATAAAAGAGATGAGAAGTTATGATTTATGTGATTTCATGGAGTGTGAGAAATGGTAGTATGAAGTGGAAATGGAAGAAGGAGATTTATGGTGTGAATGGAAGAATAGAAGGAGAAAGGTTGTTTTTTTTGTATGGAATGGAAAGTAGCATGAAGGATGAAGTTTATATATTAATGGATCTTTGGATTTGTGAGAGGAGAATATTGGTGAAAAGATGAAGATCATATGTGTAGTGAATAGATGAAAGATGTCATGGTTGGAGAAAGAAAATGGAATTCGATTTTAGGTTAGTATAAAGATGTGTAGTAGTGGCTGTTTATGGTGTAGCAGGAAACGGGTGTATGGAAAGTGTAATATTCTATGCATGAAGAAGGAAAGTGATAGTACACTATTCATGTGACCAAATAAAACCAATTCATTTCCTTCTGAGTATTTATTTTTTAACTGAGAGTGAATTGATGCATGTGCCGCTTCTAGCTTTTGGATTCTTGGTTCTCATGGACAAATAAAATGTAGTATATATAGCATGTAACTAGGGTTTCTTAATATTTCAAAATTCCACAAATGTCCTTAATAAATTTATTAATGTAAAAAATAATTAAAATAATTAAAATAATTAAATTAAATTAAATAAACTATCCCAAATAAGTAAAATTAAATCGAAACTAAAATATAGAAAATTCTAATTATTTATTATGAACTTTTGATTAAAAAATAAAAATAAAATGATTTAAAACAAAAAAATTCGGGCGCAAAAGTGTTTGAAAAATTAAATTGAATGCATCAAAATGATCAGCGCGAAATAAACCTCTAAAAAATATACAGCATTTGATCTAATTTTAAAATAAATTTTGACCGATTAAAAGGGTCAAACTGATCAAAATGCGGCAAAAAAAAGTAGTTGAAAAAATAAAACAAGCACGCAAAGTTAAACTACGCGAAAGTAGATCAATATAGTTGACGCCTGTAAGTTCCATTTCGAAAATTTTCGTCCACTAATTTTATGCACGGTTGAGATTCAGTTTGACTAGTCTGTCTATAAATCTAAAAAATTATTTTGGTTGATATTTTGGGGGTTGTACAAGATGAAATGCATATTATACTATGCAGATGAAGCAAATTTCTTAATGTATGCATGTGTCGATTCGATGATTCAAGGTCAAAATTGGGGTATGACATGCACGCACTAGACATCAAATATTAAATGGGTCATTGTACAACGTGTTTTACATAATAACTTAAACTTCTTCGCAACATACCTATTCTCTTATTCTCATTTAAAGTCGAACATGTGACAACCAAATATTATTGTTATTTTTGCTCATGTTCATTCATAAAAGTTAAGAGTTACAAATCAATCTAAGTTATTACAGCCCCTGTGGGATCGACATACTTAATTTTTACCACTTGCAACTATAGACCGTGTATACCTACACATTATTTAGTTTTTATCTAACAAGTTTTGGCATTGTTGTCGGGGAGTGTGTCAAGTAAAGTTTTGATTTCTTAAAAGATTTGTGAATATTGCATTTGAGCTTTTGACGTTTTTTTATTTAGTGGCAAGAAAGGTCCTTAGATGTTGCATGCGCAAGTTGTTAACCCTAGTATACATAGGAGATTATGAACCTTAGAGAACACTCATATTACTAAGAAGATTCCAAGTTGTAGAACAACTACCATAAATCCCATTTCCTGCTCTATTGTCATGGGAGAAATCAATATCATTGGCATTTCCAATGATAGAGCTAAAAATATAAGGTATTGTGTTGTATTTTTATCCCAATCCCATGAAAACTAGAATCATATGACCAGAGATCAATGTGGCAGAGTTTGAGTTCAAGCCCATGATTTTTCAAATGTTACAAGCTATTAACAACTACTCAGGAGTTGCCACTAAAGATCCACATCTACACTTGAGGAAATTTCAAGAGGTTACTAGCAACTTCAAGATTCTTGTCATATTTAATGATGCCTTTAGGTTAAGGTTGTTTAGGAAATTATTTCTTGAAAACATGTTTCAATAAGGACAAGTTGAAAAAAATCTTTTCATCGATAAAATCAAACATGATATCTTACTAGTTCAAATTTATGTCAATGATATTATCTTCGGTGCTACTAACAAATTCTTGTGCAAGGAATTTTCCTAAAATTATGCAAAATGAGTTTGAAATGTAAATGATGGGAGAGCTCAAATATTTTTTAGCACTTCAAGTCCACCCAACTAAGGAAGGAATTTTCATAAATCAAACTAATACTATAAAGAGTCATTAAAGAGGTTTGATATGGAGAAGTCAAAGGTAATAGAAACCCCAATGTCAACATCATGCAATCTTGACAAGGACGGAGATGGAAAACTAGTTGAATAAAGCAAGCTTTGTGGTATGATAGGTTATCTTCTATGTATAAATTCATTCCATCCTAATATAATATTTGTTGTCTGTATGTATGAGCACTTTCAAGCATCCCGAAAGAATCACGTCTCAATGTAGTCAAACACATCATGAGATATCTCTCTGGGACACAACAAATGGGTTTATGGTACCTCAAGGGAGCGGATTGTGACTTAGTTGGGTACTCTGACTCCAATTTCACTGGTGCATATTGGATATGAAAAGTACCAGCAGTATGTGTCACATACTTAGGAACTTGGTTGTCTCATGGCATAGTGAGAAACAAGCAAGTGTCGCACTATCTAGGGTTGAGGAAAAATATGTTGTTGTGGGTGGTTGTTATGCTCAACTTATTTGGATGAAATAAAATCTCAGTGACTACAGTGTAACTCTTGGAGTTGTCCCAATAAGATGTGATAACACTAGCACCAAAAACCCGATTCTTCAATCTTGGGATAAATACATCGAAGTTAGGCACCACTTTATTAGAAATTATTTTGAAAAAGGGGAATGTGTACTTCAATTTGTAACCTCATCTAATCAACTTGAAGATATTTTTACTAAACCTCTTCCTAAAGAAAACTTATTTTTCATAAGAACTAAACTAGGAATTTTAAACAAATCATGCATGGATTAAAACGCCTATATACATTCCTTTCAAATTGATGTCATGTGACTTATGTGCTTTATGTCTTTTCACTGTTTTTATTATGCCAAAGAGGGAGAAGTATACTCTTAGAGGGAGTAGATTATACTCTCTACTTAATTGAGGGGAGAGAATATACATATATGTTCTTGCAGATATAAAGTTTATAATCCCTTAAAAGATCCTCCCTAAAGTTTTGATGAGGATAACAGTTGTTGAAGCCGGTGGAAATAGCTTTCAACTCTTCGATGATGGTGACCTAACTAGAGAATCATCTCAAACCCCATCAAGAAAAGAGACTCAAAATTTAAGTGCTTATATGATTGATTTATCATGCAAAGATTTTTAAAGCCTCAGAATAATGAAAGAGATGGAGTGTGAAAGCCTGCCAGATTGTGTCTTTCTTTGTCTATCTGAGTGACTAGAGTTTTGTAAAAAGTAAGGGCATACCCCTTAAGTTCTAAGCCAACAAACACACTCACTTAAAAACTATTTTCTAACCTTTTCATATCTTAAAAATGTTTACAATACATAGCTAATTGATTAAGAAAATGTCATATACCTTCTAAAAAATTTTTTAACTACCCAATATATTGGAGACTTTTTCTAATGGATTGGAGCATAAAGCCAATTGATTGGACAACATCTTAATTACTTGTAACAAATATGCATCATTGCTTTCCTTTTAAACTTTGGTAATCAATTATTTTGATGGCTTCCAATAGATTGGATCAAGATGGCAATCGATTGACTCATCTATTTTGTCCATGGATCATTTCCTTTTAATTTTTCCATCACCTATATAAAGGAGGCTCTCCGCCTCTTAATTTTATGCCAATTTCAAAAGCTTTACATTTTATTTGGAAATTATCTCTCTATTTTCTCACTTTCTCTCTCTAGTGATATTTCTTTGCAACTTAAGTTGCCTTGATGCTTTTGAGCGAAACTTTACTTGTGAGGAAGAGTTTGCATGTGGTCGTGCTAGTTGTTTAAATCTTGAGAGTGCGATACTTTTTGGAGATTGAGTTTGGTTTATGAGATAAATCAGTCATAAAATGTCTTATTATATTTCTAGAACTTCTCTAGAAAATGTTTTATTTTGGTGATTGAGATCAGTCTGAAAATCTCTATTAAGGTTCGCTAGCTTAGCATGTGGTAAAAGATATCTTTGGTTGGGAATAATCCTATAAAAATATCAAGATCATATTGTACTAATGTTCAAGGGCATAACCTATAAAGGCTCAAATTTTAGAGTTAAAATCTCAAGAAGATCTCTTGGGGACAGGACTGAGCCAACGTTCGGCCAAACCTATATAAACTCTGGTGCAATCTTTATAACCCTTAACCTATTTAAATTCAGCTATTTATTTTGTTGTATTTTTTAATTTCCACTACTATTAACTCTTTCCTTAATACATTACTAACAAAATTTCAAGTACAGTTATGAAACTCGTTAAATCAATCGTCGAAACCCTCCTTCTAATGGATTCCAATACTAAATAAGAGAGAGAGATTATTTTTTGTAAGTATCAAATTCCCTTGGCTCCTTCATCATCAACCTGTTTGTTAATAATATGCTCACTTTGTTAATAACTTTGTATTGTTTCAATGAAGGATGAGGAGGCATTCCACCTTTTTAGACGAGGAATCTGGTAAGCACAAACGGTGGCGGGTCCTTCAACTATTTAAAGGTTGATCAGTGATTTTTTCGTCCTCATAATATTTCAATGTTGTCGATGTTTTGGATACCCTTAAATGGCTTTCGCGTGTGTCATACCCTTCAGTTTCTGCATCGTTGACAGGGATAATCTTTCGCCTTTTGAGATATCACTGGTCGTCTCCCTTGAAGGACGATTGTTCTTATTTTAGCAACCTGGTCGACAGAACTCTTGAGGGAAAATTATCCACTTTGTCGCATTACACCCTGTACACTTCTTCTTTTCTAGCCATCGGTGGCGTTGGTTATTGGGAAGCATTCTTATTTGACCAACACCACAAGGAAAAGTAGCGATTGGAAGAAAGTATTTGTGGCCTGACGCTTCAGCGGGATACGCGTGTGCAAGACATACATAAAGTTTCTTTTATCCTTAATGAGGTAAAGGATGTTTTGGACCCCTTTAATCTACATCGGCTTTCTTGCCGACTAAGTAACTCTTTTAATGGGGTGTAGCAAGGAAGGACAAGTCTCGAGCTTCCGTGACATCTACTCAAGCGTCTCTTTCGGTAGCTCAAAGAGATATAGAGGCTTTGTGTCTTGAGAATTGTTATTACAATTGATTTGCTAATTTGTGTAGGCAACTTGTTCAGTAAGATGTCTTGAAATATTACGTGACATCCTTGTGTGCATGCTGCTTAGACTGTGTTATTTGATTGCTTCACTATTAAGTTAGAAAATTTGTATCCATGTGGTTTAGTCAGAAGATTGCTTGTGGAAGAAGTTTGTTAATTCAAATTAGGATGAAAAGATTTGATTAAATCATAAGTATGGATGAAGAAGAGTTAATTAGATATGATTTGATAAAGACATTTAGATTTGATTTAAATTTTAAAAAAAAAAATTGATTTAGTTCAATGTGCTTTGAAGAAAAGATTTAATTGGATATGCTTTGAAGGAAGATTTGGTTCAGTTTTATTTTGTCTAAGATTTTGTTGAAGTTGATTTGCAACGATGTTGATTGAAGATGTAATTAAACAAATATTCTATGAAGAGATTTAGTTGGATTTGTTTTAGTTACAAGATTTAGATTTGCACTTAATGAGAAGATCTCCAATCACTATTACAGATGATTTATTACGCGTTTATGTTTTGGAAGAAATTATATTTTGAATTTTTTACTAAAGAGCTTGGAATTCTTATTTATAACAAGTAAAGATAGTATTAGTTTTGTTCTAATAAAGATTTAGAATTGGTAATATGATGAGACACAGAAAGCAACAAGTTAAGGATAATGTCCCAAACATCCTGTCGATACCGGAGCGAGATTTTTAAATAACATAATTTGGAAGATGCGAAATCCGACTGGAGAATTTGAGAAACCGTATAGCTAGAAAAAATTAATAACTCATCAAATAATCATCTGTATGATGCAAAGGCAGTGGATTATTTGTTAATGATAAGGGTAATACGCTGACGAAATCAGGTAGTGCCCAATTTTATTTATTTTCTAACCTATGGAGGATGGTTTCCCTTCTCCCCGCAGGTCGTCATTCTTTTTGTCAGGATGATTATCCTCAGCAGAGTTTGTAACTCCGAGTTTTGTAGACTGTGCCTCGACGGTATGTTCTCCCCAGAAGTGTTGCTTCTTTCCCCAGCAAGGTTGGCTTTTTCCTCCCGGTGGAAGTTTACGTTTAGTCTATCCCTGGCAGAGTTGGCTGTATTGTCGGCATTTATTTTGCCAGAATATTTTATGATACTCGTTCATCCCCGACGGAGTTGGTATAATCCTCAGCATTCATGTTGTTGAAGCAAGCTCATACCAGAGTTTCCCCAGCAGTTTGAGCCTGCATTTGCATTTGCATATATTGTCATATTTGCATCTACCCAAACGCGTAACATTTCCATGTTGCATGGAGCATTACGCCATTGTCAAACATGCGCATTTTGAAGCATAAACCAGGTTGGTTAACCTTTGGTTTTCAAGTGTTATTTCCCTTGCAGGTGGAAAGAGCTCTTTCTCAAATTATTTATCAGATATTCGAGGTCTCGGTGTGAGACATGTGATGATAATGTTCATTTTGTCGTAATTCCCCACAGAGTTGCTTGGTTAAGTTTCTCTTACCCGGCCAGCGGAGTGTTTCTTCAAGTTTATCGTTGTTATGACAGTATCAAAAGATTTCGTGAATCGAAATTCAGAGGTTGCCGACTATGTCGAAGTAGGTGTCTGGCAGTTTGGTTTCAGAATATCCCCAGTAAGGTTCTCCTCAGAGTTGTTGCCATGTTGGTATTAAAAGATTTTGTGGGTGGGACCGATGGAGTCAGTTCCTGTAAGATAGGAGAGAAGCTGTATTCAAGAGTTTGTTTCCCGTAACAAGGCGGAGTTGTTTCCTGTATTAGACAGAGTTGTTTTCCTGTATTCTTGACAGAGTTTCCTGTAACAAGGCGGAGTTATTTTCCTATATTGATAGACAGAGTACGTCCCGTAATAAGGCAGAGTTATTTTCCTCTATTGATAGATAGAGTACATCCCGTAGCAAGGCGGAGTTATTTTCCTGTATTGATAAACAGAGTACGTCCCGTAGCAAGGCGGAGTTATTTTCCTATATTGATAGACAGAGTACGTCCCGTAGCAAGGCGGAGTTATTTTCCTGTATTGATAGACAGAGTACGTCCCGTAACAAGGCGGAGTTATTTTCCTGTATTGATAGACAGAGTACGTCCCGTAGCAAGGCGGAGTTATTTCCCTGTATTGATAGACAGAGTTTCCCGTAACAAGGCGGAGTTATTTTTCTGTATTGATAGATAGAGTACGTCTCGTAGCAAGGCGGAGTTATTTTCTTGTATTGATAGACAGAGTACGTCCCGTAGCAAGGCGGAGTTATTTTTCTGTATTGATAGACAGAGTATGTCCCGTAGCAAGGCGAAGTTATTTTTCTGTATTGATAGACAGAGTACGTCCCGTATCAAAGGCGGAGTTGTTTCCTGTATCAAAGACAGAGTTATTTCCCGCAACGATGGCGGAGTTATGTTCCTGTATTTGACAGAGTTGTTTCCTGTATTAATAGACAGAGTTATTTCCCGTAACGATGGCGAAGTTATTTTTCTGTGTTATAGACAGAGTTATTTTCCTGTAATAGACAGAGATATTTTCCCGTAGCGATGGCGAAGTTATTTTCCTGTGTTATAGACAGAGTTGTTTCCTGTAACAAAGACAGAGTTATTTCCCGTAACGATGGCGAAATTATGTTCATGTATGGTTGGCAAAGTTATTTCCCCAGTTGAAGTCGCCAAAGTTATTCCCTGTATTGTTGGCAGGATTACTTCCTCAGAATCAAGTATTGTAATAATAGGCAGAGAAGTCGTATCTCGTTGACAAGATTAGACCCCATAGCAAGATGGAGTATTTTGGTGGATTTTTGTTCCTCAAGCAGTTCGTGCAGTTTATTTTTGCGGTTGGCAAATTTCCGGGTTTCTTGGTATTCAACCGTCTTTTACCTCGATTGTTTGAAGGCCGTTCGCTCTTCACCCAGTCGGATCCAAGCCGTTTGAATAGGGGCAGCTGTTGCACCCCAAAATTTGCCCAACCTCTTTTACCTGGTTTATGTTTCATTGCATCATCATTTGCATAGTTATATCATTTGCATATCATAACATATCATTCATCCAACAGTGGATAAAGTATGTTCTTATCAAGAGAATCCTAGCAAGAGGTTTTATCCAAGCTTGAGAAGTTATCCAAGTCATCAGGAGGTGGTTTGAGGTCTTGAGAAGTTTGAATGCCTACATGTGGATTTTCTCCTATCTGGAGAGCCAATTGAGGACCATCAATGGGATGTGAAGCATGGATTGTGAATATGAGATGTGTATAGAGCTTATGGAGTTCCTAGAGGGACATGTTGGAGCTAAGTCAAGTCATTGATTCAAGTGCAAGAGCCACAGTTGAGGTACAAGCAATTAGGGTTTCATCTAGGTCAACCCTAAGTCAACTGTGCAATTGAAGAGCATCAAAGTCTACATTGAGGTCATGGAGTTCATGGATTGATGTGTTGACACATTTGTGGTGATGTGCCAAGATCAAATCAAGAAGAATCAAGAGTGTGAGGAGTTGCTAAATTAGGGTTTCAGTGCAAATTACCCTGTTTAGTTCCTAACTTCAAGGCCACATAAGTCAGGATAAAAGTTTCAAATGGATCTTTGGCCAACATGGAACTTGTAGAGCATCTCAATACCTTTAATTTGAGTACTAGAAGTCATCAAGGAGATTTGTAGAACTCAAGTTATGGTCCAGACAAGTTACAGGTCACTAGATGAATGTGGAATTTGTCTGAGAAAATCAACCAACTTCCAAGCAACTTTTGACCTTGAAGATGGTTTCAAATAGACTTTTGGTCAACATGAAATTTGTTTCTCATGATCCTAGCTTTCCAAAAAGGTATAGAACATCTCATTCTGATTTGTGAAGCTCAAGTTATGATCTTGGCAAGCCAGGGATATTTTAGGAAAGTGAGATTATAGGTCATTTTGGATTATAGGTCCATATCTCCAACTTGCAAGCTTCAAATGGAGATTTGTTCAACATAGAACTTGCTTAAAATTATGTTTTGAGTGCAACCAAGTGGTCATGAGAGTTTGGTTTGGCTCATATCAAAAAGTCACTTAAAATGGCTTGAAAATAAAGAAAATTCAAATATGGAAAGGAGGGAAAAATGTGATTTTGTGCGAGATCACTCAAACCATGCAAATGAGTACATTTTCTGATTGGAAATTTCATTTTAAACACTTTGGCAATACCAGAATTTTGAGTATAGGTCAATTTTTGAAAGTTGTCATATGGTTGCTTCACTTGTAAGTAACATTGCAAAATCACAACACAATGCATTTCAGTTCATTCTACCACTACAATTTCGCTCCAAATACCATTTGTAATGAGTTGGAACCTTCTGGAACAACTGAAAAGCTTGCAAAGCATGACTGTTACATTGGAGTTGAAGTGAAAAACCAGAAATTTGCAAACTCTGTTTTGGGCTTCAATTTGGATCCAAAAGCCCATGGTTATCTTCTATATATTGTTCAGAGCAAGTTCAGATCAAGGTTGAGCATTATTTCGCACCAGAGCAAGCAAGAGCAAGTGGAATTTCGCAACTGCAAATTGAAATCGGTTTTGGAGTTTAGAAGCAATTCAAGACAAATTGAGGTGTGCAAGTTCTTCCTCTTGGATCAGTGAAAGTTTCTGAAGCATTTGGAAGCAAGCTACGAGCTCTAAGCATCTCTGTTTCAAGATCTATACCAGGTTAGCATCTCTCAAAATTCAGCATGATTTAGCATGAGTTAGGTAGTTTTAGACCTGTGGTTAGGATCTACACATGACATAGATCGTTTTAGGCTTGACCTGGAAGCATTTGATGATGATTGAGGATGACATACCATAACTGTTTGGACTTGAATCTCTTGATTCATAAGGTTTTAATGCTAGTTGTTTAGATCAGGTTGATGTATGCAACAAGATGAAGAGATCTGTACCATTAGATTTGAGTTTAGTGAGAGTTGTTGATGATGCTATTTATGAACATTGGATCGTGTTTTGCTGTGTGTTGAGAGTTAGACATTTTTAATTGGAGATTTGAAATGTACGTGGAATTCTGGTTAGGATTGATATATAGTTTGTCATTTTTGATGACCTGGACCTGGACCTTCGCTGGAGAAGATGACCGGAGTCTTCTCCGGCCACTACGCACCACCAGCCTGATTCTCACTCAGGCGAACAAAGATTATGAAGGTGATGATGTTTGGATCGTTGGATTCACGTTGGACCATTGACCTCAGCCTTCATCCAACGACTGTCTTATAAACTTGAGTTTGCAAATATGATAGCAATACACAATCGTTTCACTTAACTCGCGTGGCACTCCCAGCACGCTTGGATGTCCCTTGACTCATTGACTAGCTTGCTGATCCTGTGGCTCCAATTATTTCGTGGCATTTAATTCATTTTTATTCTATTTTCTTTATTTTTAATTGCATTGTTATTCCAAAATTCATATAAATTCCAATATTGATCCAAAAATTATTTTAAAAATATCCTCATGATCCTTATGGAATTTATGATTTTCTGGAATTAACAAAATGCAATTCCATGCAGTTTTAAATTTAATATGATTTTTCACATTTTATTTGTTCTTTATTTTTGCATAATTTTTCATCTGCCTTGTTGATTTTTGTTCTTGCAATTGGTGTTGATTCTAGCTGAGATATTTTATTATGTTTTAGGGTAGATATTCATGTCCCCCTAGCATTTTTATTATAATTTTAGAACAACATTAGGTTCTGTTTTAGGTATTGAGATTAGGACCCTCCCAAAATTGTGGTTTCCCTTGACCTATCTCAATGTAGGAATTGTTTAGATAACTTAGAAGTTGATTTAGGATTCAATCCTTTTTCACTAGTTTGTTCAAACATGTATGTTCCCCTAGGAAATTAATTAGAATTTTGCAACTGTTTTTTCTATTTTAGTTGTATTTTGCAAGTTGCTTGTGCTTGTGGTGTTCTCTCTTGAGTGCCTTTGCTTGTTTGGCTTGGTTGATGACTTTGGAGCTGGATTTGCTTGATTTCCTTTTTGGTGGAGCTTCTGGATTCATTGAAGATGCTATGACTTAAAGATTGGAGCTTGGAGTTGAAGACTTTTTTCTCTTGTAGGAGCTTTTTAGGAGCTTAGGAAATTAGGGTTTTAGGAAGTGCCTTAAACCTAGTTTTTGATTCTTTCTTCAAACATAGAGTGCATTGTTTGCCTCTATCCCATCCAATGACATAAAGTCCTCCTAAATAAGCTCCATCTCTCCTTAGGAGGGATGAGTGGCATGCTTTAGTTGAGTAGAACTTTGAGGATGCCTTTCTATTTCAATGTTAAGTTCTTAGTGACTTCCTTTGGTTGTCATTGAGTTTCTTAACATTACAACTTGATCTTGATGATTGATCCTCTTCTTGGAGTGTGCTTGATAGAGCTTGAAGATTGATGAAGCTTGAAGATAGGAGATAGCATGAAGATGAAGCCCTTGCTTTCAACTTTGCTGTCAAATCAACTGGTGCTGTTTAGAGCTTGTTGCTGTTGTTGCTGTTTGCTGTAGGAGTTTGATGCTGCTGCTTGGGCTGCCTCCTCTGTATCTTTTGTTTTTCTCTGTATTGTTTGTTGGCTTGTGTTTCTTGCCCCATAGGTTTGAAGTGAAGTTGATTCACTTTGCCTGTTGTTTTCCCAGGTTCGAGGTAGAGCAGGACTCCCTTGCCTTGCTTGTATTGCTGCATTGCATGCATTTTACTGTTTACTGTATTTGCTTGTTTTCTTTTGCTGTTTATCCCCTAGGATCTCTGATTTCCTCTGTGCAAGAGGGAATTATGAAAGACATTAGGTTTTGACCCATGCATGACAACATTAGGTTAGTTTCCCTTTCAACCCTAGGCTTTTTAGAGCGTCTTTCTCTTCTCATCTCAAAACAATTCAAAAATACAGTAATAAGGTTAATTGATGTCGTACGTTACGAGCCTTAAGCTATTTGAGAAAGGGTTGGTGGAGGGTCACTCTCCAGTAATCTGGTTGCTTAGTGTGTTACCCTTTGGGTGACATGCGACGTAGTCACTCTCAGATCATAGTCTTTAGTGCGACAGAGATTGCAAACACTCTAAAAAACAGTTCTTGCGTAAAAGACTGAAAACAAACTTCAAAACGTCATTTTGTCCTCTTGGACTCTTAATCAGGAAAAACCCTTTCATAAGAAGATAAAAAACAGTCAGACAAACTTGTGTCTTCCGTAGCCCGAACTACATTTGCTCTGATCTTTCATGTCGTATGAAAGTACGTAGGCACAGGATGCGATATCTTGGCGAGCAACCTTCCCTCCTTTCCCGTAGGTAGGCGAACTACGTTGACTATGACTTTCCCATTGCACGAGGGAATACGTAGGCATGGAGCGGCGATGCTCTATCGAGTCTCTTTTCTCTTTTCTTTTCTTTTGTCCCTAAGCCTGTAGAGTAGATAGATAAACAATACCCTAGATAGAAAACAAGCGTGGATCCCGTCGAGTACGACGGACGTGAGGGGTGCTAATACCTTCCCCTTGTGTAACCGACTCCCGAATCCAGGATTTGGTTGCGATGACCATTCCTATCCCTTTTGCGTTAGGTTTACTCTGAGCGTTTCCTTTCCCTCCTTTGGGATAAATAACGCACGGTAGCGACTCTTCTGTCATAGTCGGTGCCGATTTTCGCAGTAGCGACACCGTGTCATGTGACGCGGCCCGTGTCAGGAGGTCTGGGCAAAAAATGATTTTTTGAAGTAACAGCGGTGTGACACGGCCGGCCGTATCGTGTGACACGGCCCGTGTCAGGAGACCTGGGTAAAAAAAACACGATGGAAGCTCAAACAGAGGCGCAACACGGCCGGCCGTGTCAGGGGTCCTGGGCATTTTTCGCCACGAAATCTCAAGCAAGGGGTTGACACGGCCGCCCGTGTCGCACGACACGGCCCGTGTCAGCCCACCTGGGTGAAAAAATAAACTTTTTTTCTTGTTTTCCTTTCTTTTTTGTGGTTCTTAACAATGGTTTCTTGGTCCCCCTTGGGACCTCACACAATGGTACACAACACAAACACACTTAGCGAATGATGATAAATGGTAAGTGCAAGAATATAAAGGGAGAAAAAGTTTGAAGGAATGGATACCAAAGAGTTTTCTCCTTCTTTGTTAAGCTTCCACTGGTTTTGGTTGGGTATTCCCTTCCCTCTTCCCTCTATGCTTTGAAAGTGCTTCTCCTCAAAGGTTCTCTATGTGCTTCTATGGAACTCTCTTGATTTTTGCTGGTTTTCTTTGCAATGTGTTTCTTGATTTTTTAGGGTTTCTTGCTCTCTCTATTTTTTGGTTTTTCTTTGTAATGTGTAGTGTATGCTAAATGAATGAATGATGTTTTGCCTCCCCCTATCCTCTCTTATCTCCCTTTTTGCTGCACTTTTTGCTGTCTCAAAACCACAGCTTTTGCACATGTTTCAATCTTCACAATTTCCATTTTTGGAAGTACTTATCACCACTTTCTTGGTGCAACCCGACTTTTTCCATTTCTATGTATGCTTTTGCTGTATTTTCTTCTGCATCACTCTACATTGCCTTCCAACCTTATACCCATTGGTTGGCTTATGCTTGGACATACATATGTAGTTAATACCACTACCTTTTGGACAAAATTTTCAAATTCTGATTTTTGATGTGTAGATGCGTCAACCTAAGGTTATCCTTTTGATTTTGTGACATAAAATGATTTTGTAATATAATGCATATTACCACTTCTTGCATGGGGCTGTTTTGGATTGCATTCAAATTATCCATGGTTAAGCATGCATAGTTTTGATCTTGACATATTCCAATGTTGAGTTAGCTCTTAAATATTTTCTTTGGATGCTTGCAAACATAATGTTGGACATGTAAACTTGTTGGGGGCATGAAGAGTACCATATCATAGATTTGATTAGAGACTTGAATGAAGATTAGAAATAGATCAATTTCTAAACATTACTTAAAGTTGGAAATTTTGTAACAAATGGCATTCTTGTAATGTCATGAAATTTCTCTTTGTAATATTCTTGCCTCCAATCTTGAATTCATGATGGATTTCCCTAGCACCATTAAACTTGAAATGGATGAAGTCTTGAATTATTGACTTGTGATCTTGGCTCATGCTTTGCAAATTTGAACTCCACTTGACCATAGAAACAAACATGTATAAAAAAGTCTTGAATTTGGCCTTGCATTTCATGTTCATTAAGAATATTTATCTTGAATATCCCAATATTTTTCAAATAACCTCCTCTTGAAGTAATCTACATGAGTAGACTTTCCAACTTAGATCAGATCTTAGGTGATGAACCTTTTCTCTCAAGTAGCCCATGATAAACAAATTGTCTTATTTGAAATGGAAAACAATGAATCGGCCCAAACATTCCCTTGTGAACCCACATGTTCGATAAGAAATAGAACAAATGTATGATATGACGAAAGTAGGGTATGAAAAGCTAGAGGTGAAAATGAGGGTGTGACACCTATCAACCATAATAATTACAAATTTCCATACGCAACAAGGTAATTTCTGCACCAGTTCTTTGAAAACAAAATATTCTCTTATTTTATTTATATTATTGATAACAAATGTTTCCTTTCGATTTATACGTGGTCTGCACTTGGGATGAATTACGACACTTGTCCTCATTACAACATCACCCAGTACCAAAATCTTTTGAATCATTTGGGTCCAGATGATGTACCGTTACTTAGGGTTGGGCAGCGGCTCAGATCAGTTCGGGTTCGGGCCCAAAATCTTAATCCGACCAATCCATCAGGTGAGTAATTTTAATCCATTTTTAACCGGATTGGATTTCGGGTTTTTTGATTCGGTTTTATTCGGGTTCGGGCCTTCAGTTCGGTTTTCTTCGGATTTGACGGATTTGGGCCCAATAAAATAAATATAACAAATTCAATATAAAATCAAATTGTTTAACTAAAAAATTAATCCTTCCAAAGACCATATAAAATCTAAGTTTAAATTAATCCTTCCAGCATAATTTAATACACGTAGTAACATAAACAAAGCCAAATAAATCTAATAACATAAATCAACACAACCAAAGCACCATTGTGAAACCAGGACTTGAAAAACCTTCCATTTTATATGTATTTTGGCATGTTTGAAATACATATAAAGGTCTGCACCACCACCATCAACAAGGGATGGAATTGGTGTTATCTGTTTTAGGTAAATATAAATTAAAGGATGGTATTATAAATAATTTATATTTTACTATTACTTGAAAACTAAGTTTATTATAGAGTATTTTAGTACTTTAGTATGTTGCCTATGTGACCCTAGTATTCTGTGTATAAATAGACTAGTGGTAGATGTCATTTATTTATTCTTTCTTACAATTTTTGTAGCCGTCATTTACATAGCAGAAATTTATTCTCTCATTCTATTCATCTCTTTTAACTTTGTGCACTAACACAAATATGGTGATGGTTGTAAAGAAAGGATTTGTGTGGTGAGTGTTATGTTGTGTTTTATGAGGTGAGTGAAAATTTATGATGAGTGGAGGTTTGTGTTGGATCTTATAGTTTTGTGTTGTAATGGTGTGTGAGGATTTGGTTGTGTTTTAATGGGGTGAGAGGGTATAAGGTGTAACAAGGATGAAACTATAAAAAATGGTGATGAGTTTTTAGAGTGAAAAAAATGGAGATATAAGGTTGTTGTTTAAGTTGAATATGAGGTATGATGGGAAGATTTTGTGTGAAGCTTGAATAATGAAGTAATAATGTTGGTGATATATGGTGAGTTTTAGTGGGTGATTATTGAAGCTTGTGGTGTGTTTTGTGTGATTTTTTTAAGGTTTATGAAGAATGAATAAAAGAGATGAGAAGTTATGATTTATGTGATTTCATGGAGTGTGAGAAATGGTAGTATGAAGTGGAAATGGAAGAAGGAGATTTATGGAGTGAATGGAAGAATAGAAGGAGAAAGGTTATTTTTTTTGTATTGAATGGAAAGTAGCATGAAGGATGAAGTTTATATATTAATGGATCTTTGGATTTGTGAGAGGAGAATATTGGTGAAAAGATGAAGATCATATGTGTAGTGAATAGATGAAAGATGTCATGGTTGGAGAAAGAAAATGGAATTCGATTTTAGGTTAGTATAAAGATGTGTAGTAGTGGCTGTTTATGGTGTAGCAGGAAACGGGTGTATGGAAAGTGTAATATTCTATGCATGAAGAAGGAAAGTGATAGTACACTATTCATGTGACCAAATAAAAGCAATTCATTTCCTTCTGAGTATTTATTTTTTAACTGAGAGTGAATTGATGCATGTGCCGCTTCTAGCTTTTGGATTCTTGGTTCTCATGGACAAATAAAATGTAGTATATATAGCATGTAACTAGGGTTTCTTAATATTTCAAAATTCCACAAATGTCCTTAATAAATTTATTAATGTAAAAAATAATTAAAATAATTAAATTAAATTAAATAAACTATCCCAAATAAGTAAAATTAAATCGAAACTAAAATATAGAAAATTCTAATTATTTATTATGAACTTTTGATTAAAAAATAAAAATAAAATGATTTAAAACAAAAAAATTCGGGCGCAAAAGTGTTTGAAAAATTAAATTGAATGCATCAAAATGATCAGCGCGAAATAAACCTCTAAAAAATATATAGCATTTGATCTAATTTTAAAATAAATTTTGACCGGTTAAAAGGGTCAAACTGATCAAAATGCGGCAAAAAAAGTAGTTGAAAAAATAAAACAAGCACGCAAAGTTAAACTACGCGAAAGTAGATCAATATAGTTGACGTCTGTAAGTTCCATTTCGAAATTTTTCGTCCACTAATTTTATGCACGGTTGAGATTCAGTTTGACTAGTCTGTCTATAAATCTAAAAAATTATTTTGGTTAATATTTTGGGGGTTGTGCAAGATGAAATGCATATTATACTATGCAGATGAAGCAAATTTCTTAATGTATGCATGTGTCGATTCGATGATTCAAGGTCAAAATTGGGGTATGACATGCACGCACTAGACATCAAATATTAAATGGGTTATTGTACAGCGTGTTTTACATAATAACTTAAACTTCTTCGCAACATACCTATTCTCTTATTCTCATTTAAAGTCGAACATGTGACAACCAAATATTATTGTTATTTTTGCTCATGTTCATTCATAAAAGTTAAGAGTTACAAATCAATCTAAGTTATTACAGCCCCTGTGGGATCGACATACTTAATTTTTACCACTTGCAACTATAGACCGTGTATACCTACACATTATTTAGTTTTTATCTAACAAGTTTTGGCATTGTTGTCGGGGAGTGTGTCAAGTAAAGTTTTGATTTCTTAAAAGATTTGTGAATATTGCATTTGAGCTTTTGACGTTTTTTTATTTAGTGGCAAGAAAGGTCCTTAGATGTTGCATGCGCAAGTTGTTAACCCTAGTATACATAGGAGATTATGAACCTTAGAGAACACTCATATTACTAAGAAGATTCCAAGTTGTAGAACAACTACCATAAATCCCATTTCCTGCTCTATTGTCATGGGAGAAATCAATATCATTGGCATTTCCAATGATAGAGCTAAAAATATAAGGTATTGTGTTGTATTTTTATCCCAATCCCATGAAAAATAGAATCATATGACCAGAGATCAAGTGGCAGAGTTTGAGTTCAAGCCCATGATTTTTCAAATGTTACAAGCTATTAACAACTACTCAGGAGTTGCCACTAAAGATCCACATCTACACTTGAGGAAATTTCAAGAGGTTACTAGCAACTTCAAGATTCTTGTCATATTTAATGATGCCTTTAGGTTAAGGTTGTTTAGGAAATTATTTCTTGAAAACATGTTTCAATAAGGACAAGTTGAAAAAAATCTTTTCATAGATAAAATCAAACATGATATCTTACTAGTTCAAATTTATGTCAATGATATCATCTTCGGTGCTACTAACAAATTCTTGTGCAAGGAATTTTCCTAAAATTATGCAAAATGAGTTTGAAATGTAAATGATGGGAGAGCTCAAATATTTTTTAGCACTTCAAGTCCACCCAACTAAGGAAGGAATTTTCATAAATCAAACTAAATACTATAAAGAGTCATTAAAGAGGTTTGATATGGAGAAGTCAAAGGTAATAGAAACCCCAATGTCAACATCGTGCAATCTTGACAAGGACGGAGATGGAAAACTAGTTGAATAAAGCAAGCTTTGTGGTATGATAGGTTATCTTCTATGTATAAATTCATTGCATCCTAATATAATATTTGTTGTCTGTATGTATGAGCACTTTCAAGCATCCCGAAAGAATCACGTCTCAATGTAGTCAAACACATCATGAGATATCTCTCTGGGACACAAGAAATGGGTTTATGGTACCTTAAGGGAGCGGATCGTGACTTAGTTGGGTACTCTGACTCCAATTTCACTGGTGCATATTGGATATGAAAAGTACCAGCAGTATGTGTCACATACTTAGGAACTTGGTTGCCTCATGGCATAGTGAGAAACAAGCAAGTGTCGCACTATCTAGGGTTGAGGAAAAATATGTTGTTGTGGGTGGTTGTTATGCTCAACTTATTTGGATGAAATAAAATCTCGGTGACTACAGTGTAACTCTTGGAGTTGTCCCAATAAGATGTGATAACACTAGCACCAAAAACCTGATTCTTCAATCTTGGGATAAATACATCGAAGTTAGGCACCACTTTATTAGAAATTATTTTGAAAAAGGGGAATGTGTACTTCAATTTGTAACCTCATCTAATCAACTTGAAGATATTTTTACTAAACCTCTTCCTAAAGAAAACTTATTTTTCATAAGAACTGAACTAGGAATTTTAAACAAATCATGCATGGATTAAAATGCCTATATACATTCCTTTCAAATTGATGTCATGTGATTTATGTGTTTTATGTCTTTTCACTGTTTTTATTATGCCAAAGAGGGAGAAGTATACTCTTAGAGGGAGTAGATTATACTCTCTACTTAATTGAGGGGAGAGAATATACATATATGTTCTTGCAGATATAAAGTTTATAATCCCTTAAAAGATCCTCCCTAAAGTTTTGATGAGGATAACAGTTGTTGAAGCCGGTGGAAATAGCTTTCAACTCTTCGATGATGGTGACCTAACTAGAGAATCATCTCAAACCCCATCAAGAAAAGAGACTCAAATTTAAGTGCTTATATGATTGATTTATCATGCAAAGATTTTTAAAGCCTCAGAATAATGAAAGAGATGGAGTGTGAAAGCCTGCCAGATTGTGTCTTTCTTTGTCTATCTGAGTGACTGGAGTTTTGTAAAAAGTAAGGACATACCCCTTAAGTTCTAAGCCAACAAACACACTCACTTAAAAACTATTTTCTAACCTTTTCATATCTTAAAAATGTTTACAATACATAGCTAATTGATTAAGAAAATGTCATATACCTTCTAAAATTTTTTTTGAACTACCCAATAAATTGGAGACTTTTTCTAATGGATTGGAGCATAAAGCCAATTGATTGGACAACATCTTAGTTACTTGTAACAGATATGCATCATTGATTTCCTTTTAAACTTTGGTAATCGATTATTTTGATGGCTTCCAATAGATTGGATCAAGATGGCAATCGATTGACTCATCTATTTTGTCCATGGATCATTTCCTTTTAATTTTTCCATCACCTATATAAAGGAGGCTCTCCGCCTCTTAATTTTATGCCAATTTCAAAAGCTTTACATTTTATTTGGAAATTATCTCTCTATTTTCTCACTTTCTCTCTCTAGTGATATTTCTTTGCAACTTAAGTTGCCTTGATGCTTTTGAGTGAAGCTTTACTTGTGAGGAAGTGTTTGCATGTGGTCGTGCTAGTTGTTTAAATCTTGAGAGTGCGATACTTTTTGGAGATTGAGTTTGGTTTATGAGATAAATCAGTCATAAAATGTCTTATTAGATTTCTAGAACTTCTCTAGAAAATGTTTTATTTTGGTGATTGAGATCAGTCTGAAAATCTCTATTAAGGTTCGCTAGCTTAGCATGTGGTAAAAGATATCTTTGGTTGGGAATAATCCTATAAAAATATCAAGATCATATTGTACTAATGTTCAAGGGCATAACCTATAAAGGCTCAAATTTTAGAGTTAAAATCTCAAGAAGATCTCTTGGGGACAGGACTGGGCCAACGTTCGGCCAAACCTATATAAACTCTGGTGCAATCTTTCTAACCCTTAACCTATTTAAATTCAGCTATTTATTTTGTTGTATTTTTTAATTTCCACTACTATTAACTCTTTCCTTAATACATTACTAACAAAATTTCAAGTACAGTTATGAAATTCGTTAAATCAATCGTCGAAACCCTCCTTCTAATGGATTCCAATACTAAATAAGAGAGAGAGATTATTTTTTGTAAGTATCAAATTCCCTTGGCTCCTTCATCATCAACCCGTTTGTTAATAATATGCTCACTTTGTTAATAACTTTGTATTGTTTCAATGAAGGATGAGGAGGCATTCCACCTTTTTAGACGAGGAATCTGTTCAGCACAAACGGTGGCGGGTCCTTCAACTATTTAAAGGTTGATCAGTGATTTTTTCGTCCTCATAATATTTCAATGTTGTCGATGTTTTGGATACCCCTAAATGGCTTTCGCGTGTGTCATACCCTTCAGTTTCTGCATCGTTGACAGGGATAATCTTTCGCCTTTCGAGATATCACTGGTCGTCTCCCTTGAAGGACGATTGTTCTTATTTTAGCAACCTGGTCGACAGAACTCTTGAGGGAAATTTATCCACTTTGTCGCATTACACCCTGTACACTTCTTCTTTTCTAGCCATCGGTGGCGTTGGTTATTGGGAAGCATTCTTATTTGACCAACACCACAAGGAAAAGTAGCGATTGGAAGAAAGTATTTGTGGCCTGACGCTTCAGTGGGATACGCGTGTGCAAGACATACATAAAGTTTCTTTTATCCTTAATGAGGTAAAGGATGTTTTGGACCCCTTTAATCTACATCGGCTTTCTTGCCGACTAAGTAACTCTTTTAATGGGGTGTAGCAAGGAAGGACAAGTCTCGAGCTTCCGTGACATCTACTCAAGCGTCTCTTTCGGTAGCTCAAAGAGATATAGAGGCTTTGTGTCTTGAGAATTGTTATTACAATTGATTTGCTAATTTGTGTAGGCAACTTGTTCAGTAAGATGTCTTGACATATTACGTGACATCCTTGTGTGCATGCTGCTCAGACTGTGTTATTTGATTGCTTCACTATTAAGTTAGAAAATTTGTATCCATGTGGTTTAGTCAGAAGATTGCTTGTGGAAGAAGTTTGTTAATTCAAATTAGGTATGAAAAGATTTGATTAAATCATAAGTATGGATGAAGAAGGGTTAATTAGATATGATTTGATAAAGACATTTAGATTTGATTTAAATTTTTAAAAAAAAAATTGATTTAGTTCAATGTGCTTTGAAGAAAAGATTTAATTGGATATGCTTTGAAGGAAGATTTGGTTCAGTTTTATTTTGTCTAAGATTTTGTTGAAGTTGATTTGCAACGATGTTGATTGAAGATGTAATTAAACAAATATTCTATGAAGAGATTTAGTTGGATTTGTTTTAGTTACAAGATTTAGATTTGCACTTAATGAGAAGATCTCCAATCACTATTAAAGATGATTTATTACGCGTTTATGTTTTGGAAGAAATTATATTTTGAATTTTTTACTAAAGAGCTTGGAATTCTTATTTATAACAAGTAAAGATAGTATTAGTTTTGTTCTAATAAAGATTTAGAATTGGTAATATGATGAGACACAGAAAGCAACAAGTTAAGGATAATGTCCCAAACATCCTGTCGATACCGGAGCGAGATTTTTAAATAACATAATTTGGAAGACGCGAAATTCGACTGGAGAATTTGAGAAACCATATAGCTAGAAAAAATTAATAACTCGTCAAATAATCATCTGTATGATGCAAAGGTGGTGGATTATTCGTTAATGATAAGGGTAATACACTGACGAAATCAGGTAGTGCCCAATTTTATTTATTTTCTATAACTTATGCAAAGGACTCGCAATATGTGTAACAATGATTGTATTTTTGTGTTAGAAATATGAACTATAAACCTAGGTCTTGTTCGTCCCCATTTGATACTTAAGTTATTTTTCCATTATTTCTATTTAACAGTTTTTTCGTTCAAGTTGTTTACAAAAAAATTTCTTTTTGATTTCTCTAGATATACACAGATTGAATAAGTATTTGGTACTTAAAGCATTGGTCCTTATGGTTCGATATCTATTTTATTACTTCGCAACAACCATCCACTTGCAATTGCATTAGTGAATTAAGTAATTTAAGGAGGCTGGAGTAGATCTAGATACAACGAAGTATGTACCATTCTTGGTTTGCAATACCTTGCGTAGGAGGTGGATGTAGTTGAGTTCTCACAACTTCAGTGCCAACAGAAGATGCCTTGTGTAAGGCGATAGAACGTGTAGCTTTAGATCCAGCCATTTTGGAAAGGTTATGAGATTAGGATTCTAGAGAATCAGATATTCAAGGTTGATTCGTTATTTGAATAAATTAAACTTAGTGGATTCATTCCTTAAGTTAAAGGACTCTAATTTGATAAATATATGAGGTTTGGAATTGATGAATCAAAGAGAGAACGTTTCGGTCTTCCGTTGTGGAACCAGAATTGAATGGTGAATCGGTGGTTATGGTGGAGGAGGAACTGACCTGCATTGTTAGCACTCCAACGCTTTAGTCAGTGTGTGAGGAAGAAGAGTGAATGGAAATTGAATTTGAAAATGGTGTACCTGAATTCTTCATGTGTATCCTTTGTATAGTGGGGTGGTTATAGCAACCCAGTATTTATTAGGCGTTTGATGCGTGAGCCATTAGATGGATTTCGAGTCTGGATCGCTTGTACTCTTTTGTAGGATAGTTCTCTTGCACTATGAGCACTCTAAATGAACTATGACTCCCTCTAAGTGGTTAGCCAAAGACCATTTTGGCAGCCCGAAACACTAAGTTTGTATAAAATCTTTTAAATTTGAAATTTTTACTTTTTGTAGTGATCATGGTGCTGAGTTTGTAAACCAGCAATTTGAAAAATTTTGTAACAAAAATGTGATAAGTCATAAATTTTCAGGTTTGCTTACTCTACAATAAAATGGTGTTATTAAGCGCAAAAATTGTGTTTTAGAATAATTACCCCAGATTGATAAGTGAAATGAGTTTGTCTAAGTACTTTCAGACGAATGCGATCAATACCGCATGCCATGTCTTAAATAGGATGGTCATCTTATTTATCATAAAGAATACACTTTATGAGCTACTTAAAGGTAGCAAACCTAATATTTCCTACTTTTGTGTTTTCGACTGTAAATATTTTATTTTAAATAACAAAGAGGACAACTTTGGTAAATGTGATCCAATGTTTGATGAAATAATTTTTTATGGTAATCACCATCGATTAGGTTGTATAGAGTTTTCAACAATAGAACATTTGTTTTTGAAAAGTAAATTCATATGGCTTTTGATGAAACTAACCCCAAAAGTCGGGGAAATGTAGTTTTTTTTTGTTTTGATATTTTAGGTATGATAACGGAGTAATTGGTCAAAGACGGCACTCCTAAAGAGGATCCTCTAAAAGAAGAGAACATCAAAGAAGATAAAGAGAAAAGATAACACGATGACGAAAAATAAGAAACTTCAACTCAGTTACCTCAAGATTGGATTGTTGCAAAATATCATATGTTAGATCATGTACTTGGTGATATCAGAAAAGACATAAGTACTAGATCTCAGGTTAACAATTTTTATAAGTATTTTGATTTCATTTCCCAAATTGAACCTAAAACCAAATTTGATGATTTACTTGATGAGGGATGACTCCTTATTGTGCAAGAATAGCTCATTCAATTTAAACGTAATGACGTTTGGGACCTTGTTTCACGCTCTATAGATAAAATTGTCATTGACACTAGATGGGTATTTATGGACAAATTGGATGAAAATGGCATAATTACTAGAAATAAAGTTAGGTTAGTAGCAAAAGGTTATAGTTGGACTAAAGAAATTGATTATAAAGAGACTTATGCTCTTGTAGCTCGTCTTGAGAAAAGAATTGACTAAAGGAATTGACTATAAGAATACTTATGCTCTTGTAGCTCTTGACGCCGTGGGAATTTAAAATGTTATTAATAGGAAAATTTACCTAATTCTTAGAATTGAAAATAAATCAAACAGAAATTGACACATTTAAACATAACTTTGTTAAAAGTATATTTTTAATATATAACTTTGTTAAAAATATCTTTTTTAAAATGTTGCTAATACATGTTTTGACGAAATATATGTGAAAAAAGATGGCCTGAGGTATATGTGAAAAAATATACTTTTGTAAACTTTTTAGAAAGAGAAAAAATAGAAATTTAAATAATTAAGTACATTTATATTAAATTAAAAAAACTTGAAATTCTTTATTTTCATTTGGAGTAGATAAGTCAATTCTCCTTATATTGTGGGATTGAAGTCTAGTTTCCAACATTATTAGACTAGAAACTGAAAAGTGTGGTCAATGGTCTTTCTAAAGTGACAATAGTTTTGACAACTAAGAAGCCTTCTTGCAAGTCACTCAGACTGATTGCATGCACTATGTATTTACTATTTAATACCCCTCATTCAGACTGATTGCAAGTTGCATGCACTATGCATTTAATACCCCTATTTTGGATTCTTGTTTCCAAAACACTTGAAATCAACATCCATTTACCCAAAAGAGAAGGTCCCTACACGAACGACATATCTTCTAGTACTGCCTAATTAAGGTTCCCTACACAGGTGACATGTCTGATATCTATCTATACAGCATTGAATTTATGGTTCCTAGTGACTTTTCAATTGATAATTTAAGCGTGCTTGAAGAGCTTTAGTTTCGTGGTTACCATTCCTCGGGTTAGAAGCTATCTACAAATAAGTATATGTAGCTTTAAGTTAACTGCTTCTCGGGTGTTTCCACTTGTTTCCAAAAACATTGTAAAAGTATGTCCAAAATGTTGTTCATCAAATTCAATTCATTCCTGTAATAAAAGTCAAGTCATCTAAAGTACTTGTTTCCATTATGAAATTTGAAAAACCCCATATGATAAAATTATTGTGTTCAGTATTTTGTACTAAACTTTAGGGGAATGAAAACACAAAATACTACATGCATGATAGTACACATGAGAAATCAATTTGTGTTTTTGTCTGCAACAAACTCTGACAGAGAACCACTCACCTGCATCAAAGGAGTAACTACTTTTTTCTTTTTTTGCATAACAGTCATCAATTGATATTTCATGAAGAATGCCTTCCAAGTTCCAACATCTGCAAAAGTGAACTACATATGTGCTAAACAGAGCTACATCTCACTGACTAAAAATTCTTGGCATTGACAAATATAAATGAATTAGACACTGAATTCAGCAATCATTTAAACTACAAAAGTTTGGCATACTGGCATGAGTGTGAAAAGAGCTGGGGAGGCAGTGGAAGCAGTTCAAACCCAGAGTTTGATAGTCGGAAAGAAGGTCAAGGTTCCTTAAGGGACACCAGATAAAAGAGATTAGTTACCTAACAAAAAATTTATTGTAGAATACAATCATAATAATACAGACACTTTTTTCTCAATTCATTTTCTTTGATTGATCTACAATTTTTTTAGAAATTAAATATGATGCTCTTGAACTTCACGCAATCTCTAACTATTAATGAAACCTATTGAGAAATAGCCTGGCTGAATGGGCATACTTCTCACGTTGAGCTACAACAGCTTCTTCTGCTATGATCCAGCCATCGCAATTGGACTTTACTTGTTTGATCTCTTCACAACAACTCTGAGAAAATGAATACATAAGAGCATATGATGTTAGGATATAGACATAGGAGAATCAGTTAGGGAGTTAGTTCTTTGTTTAGTTAGGATTATTTTATATAAATAGGGAGTGAATAGAGGAAACATTGTGAATAGAGTAGTGATTCAATTGTGAAAGGACAAAGAATAGTTATGTAAATCATTTTGGTATTTTAGATGAATTCTTAGCGGCAGAATACCAACCTCCGAACAAGTATATACGAGCAGGGTCATCCAATCCCAGTTTTTAACCATTTCCCTTTGGTTATGGTCAAGTGCTTCCCGTAAAAAGTATAGTAACGGGGGCATTAGTTGCATCTCAAATGTCCTCGGTCTTCCACATAGCCTGCAACTTCCCGGGTTTATTTCACCAGCTACAGCTAAAATTGGTTTGGGGCCATACGAAAATCTGCACAAAGGAGTAATAAAAAAAAGAATGTTATACAAGGAAGGGAGGAAGCACAGCAGAGAAAAAGAAAGATATGATGCTATGGAAAAAAATAATTGATAGCATGAATGCATGATCGACTCCACTCAACTAAAGGGAGGCCCGGAATCTTTAACCAATAATTTCAATTCAACCGGGTTCAGACCAAAATGCATACTAAATGACGGGTAAGGTGCATTTAGCTCTATGGCAAATTCACTTCAAAGCATAATTTGTTACAAACCTGAAACACTGCTCAGGATACGCATCCAACCGTTTCTTGAACTTGAGGTAAATTCTATCAGCAGTCAAAGCTTTATCATATTCATACGGTTCCTTTTCCCAGGTTTCTTCACCTTGCAAATTATCCTCAGCAGAATTTCCATTCCCTTTAATAGAAAGTGATGAATAGCTAGAGCATACAGAACTAACATCCCCAGTAGATGGTTCTTCCTGTGTGTATATATAAAAGCAAGGTACCACTGAAAATAACACCAATTTTAGCACAAACAAGCAGAACCCAACAAGCAGAGAGGTTTAGGTTGGAGGGTAGTGTATTGTATTTCTAACTTAGAGTGAGGGTACTTTCGTATATAAAGTAGTGTCATTAGGCGTGTGAAAAAAAAAATTATTCTTAATTAAATTTGTATTTAAATTGTTTCACTTTTTAAAATTTAAATTAAATTTTAAAATATAAATCTGATTATTCATTTTGTTATTCAAATATAAATCGGTTTTCATTGTTTAATTATTGGGTATCTAAATTTTATTATTTATTAAATTGATATGTTTTTGTTTCTTTTCATGTTTTATCATATACACGATATAAACTAATTTTATATTTTCAAACTATTTTAATGTTAATTTTTTTAAATTTCATAAAAAAAATTCAAAATTTTTTATTTCAAAATGAAAAAAAAAAATTGTTTACGAATTCTCTAATTACCTAAAATAGTGTACTAATACTTCACAAATTATATGGACTTTTAGCAGTTAATTATTTAGATCTTAGTGATCGAGTTTGATTTGACATGTGAAAAAAAATATACCAAAATTTAATTTGTTGGATTTGACTCTAGTTTTCATTTATAGATTTCGAAGATCATTAAAGCTTTATGAAAAAAATGATCATAAATATTATAGATTTCTCCACCAATAGATAGAAGTTTTTAAATATACAAATATATGTATTATAACATATTAGTAATCATTTTAAGTCCATAATTTGCTAAAAAAAATTATTTTAAAATTTTTTATTTTTAGTTTTATTTTTAATTTTTTAAATATTGTTTATTTTTAGAGTTTTTTTTTAATTATTTTTTAAAATGTTTTTTTTTAATTTTCAAAGAAAAAATATACTAAAACTTAAATATTTAAATTTAAAAATTGATATAATTTAAAGAAAATTAAATTTAAATTTAACTAAATAATTTGGATTAAAATCAACATTCATAACAAGTGGTTTGGTTTATAAACCATAATCATGAAAATTGATTGGTTTATAAACCATAACCATAAAAATGAATTGGTTCATATTAAATAGTTATCCATGCACACCCCTAGGTATGATAGAAGTTTCTGTGGGTGTGAATAGTTTTTCATTTTTTATTTTAAAAATTAATTTCAATATTAAAATTTGAAAATAATGAGAAATTTTTACCCATGTTTCGATGCATTATTATCCAAAATACTTACTTTTCCATCAAATTTCACAAAGTACCCCAATTTCAAAATAAAAGTTATCGCGTTCAATTTTTTCAGTTGTATCTATTTCGGTTCTAATTCGCGTGCTTTTGAAGCGGCCCTTTTTGTTTCTCCTCATGTTTTTGTTGTGGTAAATTATGTTCTCATGATAGGTTGATCAATAGTCCTCACTAGCAACCACTTGAAAGTTACTATTGTAGATATCGAATAAGTTCACAGCCTTGAAACTTTCCGCAGTCGCATCAATTTTTATGAATTTTTACCCTGTAATATTCCATTGGTCGACCCTCATTGTGATCCTTTGTCTCGTCAACAATGAAGTTATAATCGTGACGGTCAAATACTCAAACTCGATGTAAGGCCGCTTTAACAGTTTCCTCCTTCATATATTTTATGCAGGTTTCGCTGAATAATTGCCCTGATTCCAAAACAATGCTTCATTTTTTGCCTCTTGTCACAAATAGTGACCTCAGCCTATAATAGGTTGCTCTCACCAACGCATTGATGGGTAGGTTTCTAGTTCCCTTAAATACGCCGTTCAGGGATTCTACAAGGTTTGTGGTCATGTGACCTCATCGGCATCATCCGTCAAATGCCATTGTCCACTTTTCCACTAGAATGTTATCCACGCAGTTTAATGCTTATGTGTTTGACAATCTTATTTCTTTGCTGTAATACATGAATGAAGACGGTAAATGGTCCCACCAATCTTAACACTAATGTGTTCGAACAACTTTTAGGGATCGCCACGACTCCTAGAGATTAGAGGGGTCAAAACTGTTAATATCATGGCTCAAAAGAATTTATAGAGCAACATTTTAACCGAAGACTCTCCTAAAATCTTAAAAATAAGAAAAACTAGAATTTATGTCATGTTACTAATAGGTTTATTTTTATGTCCGGATGCAAGTGGTAACGTTGTTCATCCTATGTATTTACCTTTATTAGAGGATATAGATAAAATAAAATATATATAGTTAGGGGTCCGCCACATTATCGTACCTCTATAGGTCTTTGTGTAACAATGCAACAACAAATTCTTCTACTTTTACCGGATGTCTTGTTCTTCTTCAAGCTTGGAGTTAGTTAAGAATGACCAATATAGCGCCTATCAACCACAATAATTACAGATTTCCATACGCAACAAGGTAATTTCTGCACCAGTTCTTTGAAAACAAAATATTCTCTTATTTTATTTATATTATTGATAACAAATGTTTCCTTTCGATTTATATGTGGTTTGTACTTGGGATGAATTATGACAATTGTCCCTATAACAACATCACCCAGTACCGAAATCTTTTGAATCATTTGGGTTCAGATGATGTATCGTCACTAGCCTACCTATTTAAAATAGTGTCACATTTAATACAAACATATTAGTAACATATACTAAACATAACTTTGTCTACTACAGTTTATTTGGCGACCATATCTTGGGTTAGAAGTCATTCATGAAGCTAACCAACAAGACTCTACAGTGTGGAGAGCAAAGGTACTGATTATCAACTTCAATGTAGTGGAAATGCACAACAATAATCGTGTGAAGCTTTAGTTTAGAATGCTACGGGATATTCCAGGTCCGCCAAGATGCATCGCTGACAAATACCACACAAGTAAAGTCTCTAACCAATGGGACTACGCCGGATGGACGTATTCAAAAACTGAGTGTCTTGAATGGAAGCATCGCCGCCATTTTGTCTTGTCCGACATTGTGCTGCCATTCAAGAGAAAACCATATATCCAATACATGAATTGGTATAGATCGGTTACCATTGGTTTCATTTCTCATATACTATATTTGGTTTACCTATGCCAACAAGTCTCATCATCACGTACCCAACCGCCAACCCAGCCCCTAACCTAACAGCCAACCCAACCCCCACTCACACAACTATAACTTCATGAACATACCTCTTACCAATCCGACCCATTTCAACAGAGTTCCTTCCAATCTCAATACCAACAAACCCAACCACCATACCAATCATACTCCTACGATACTACAAACTAATTTAACATGGAGTATCAAACACCATATCAAATCTTACCCACCTAAACATTTACACTAATGTCACCTTACCACCAAGCCAAATATTGTCCTGACATATCCTCATCAAGCCAACCACCCCAACAAAATTATGAAGGCATGGGCAATCCCTTCAATCTAGATGACTTTACTAACTTAAACTCAACATCATGGGCCCAAATACACGAGTTTCTTAATTTCGAGCCAACACAAACATCGACGACGGCTTCCTATGAAACGCCTCATGTGGACCCGACGCCACTGCAAAGAGCACCCAGAAACACACGACCTCGAGGATGCGGTGCCGGCAGACATTAATTTCGATCTAGTCATAAAAATTAAAGTACAATGTTTCGCCTATGTAATCAATTTATTATTAAATGAAATTGTTTATTATTTATTCATTATTATACAATATGTTATTTATTAAATATTAATAAAAAATAGTTCAAAGAAGGTTGTAGAGCTATTGGAGCCCCTCCTAAATTAGGATATAAACATAGGAGAATCAGTTAGGGAGTTAGTTCTTTGTTTAGTTAGGATTATTTTATATAAATAGGGAGTGAATAGAGGAAACATTGTGAATAGAGTAGTGATTCAATTGTGAAAGGACAAAGAATAGTTATGTAAATCATTTTGGTATTTTAGATGAATTCTTAGCGGCAGAATACCAACTTCCGAACAAGTATATACGAGCAGGGTCATCCAATCCCAGATTTTAACCATTTTCCTTTGGTTATGGTCAAGTGCTTCCCGTAAAAAGTATAGTAACGGGGGCATTAGTTGCATCTCAAATGTCCTCGGTCTTCCACATAGCCTGCAACTTCCAGGGTTTATTTCACCAGCTACAGCTAAAATTGGTTTGCTGCCATACGATGCATAAGTAACTGAGGAGAGGAAAAATATTGGAGGCAATTTTTTTTTTCTTCATTTAGAAGCCTTCGTTATGTTGCTTTCGTGAAATTGAGAACTTGACCTGTAGTTGTATTATGCAGAATTTTTTTAAGTATGTTAGTTAGACATGTAATGATTTCTAAGAAATGATGCAGGTCGAGTTTTTTATTTTAAGGCTTTCTCGAAATAGTGGTGTGCTTGGACTTGTATGTACACCTTTCACCTCCCAGATTTTCCCTATGCATACATGTGAAGGCAGAAGATCTAACTGGAAAACATTTCAACCTTTCACCTCCCAGATTTTCCCTATGCATACATGTGAAGGCAGAAGATCTAACTGGAAAACATTTCAACCCCCTCCCAGATTTTCCCTATATGCATACATGTGAAGGCCGAAGATCTAACTGGAAAACATTTCAACCCGATATCAGAAAGAGATGTGCAGGCGGAAGGCTTTGTGAAAAACAATTCATAAGATCAATCAGACGAGATATATCCGCACAATTCTTTCCACCTGTAACAAATTACTTTGACATTACAATTTAAAAGATAAAATTTTCTATCCAACTGCAAGAAAGTACTTAACAACATAATAATTTGAAAAGACAAAAATTTAGATGCATGAAACACTCAAGAAAGTCATACAGTGAAATGAACAACATACTATGACATCACTGTAACCATTTGCCTTGATTTATTAGTTGAACCTCCATCTCAAATATGAAATGGCATGGAACTGAACATAGAAAGAAGAGGTTCTCCATCTCAAATATGAAATGGCATGGAACTGAACATAGAAAGAAGAGGTTCTCCATCTCAAATATGAAATGGCATGGAACTGAACACTCTCATGGTATACTTCTTTTGTTATTTTTGCAATAATTATAAACCCTCTCAATTAAGACTTATGAGTCACGGACACACGACATATCAACACCGGTAATCACAAGGGTCAGTTCCACTCAAGAGAACAAACCCTCTTAATTATAAACTCGTTCTTTTGTTATTCTTGCAATAATTATAAACCCTAAGACCTATGAGGCATAGAAAGACCTATGAGACACGCGACACATCAACACCGGTGCAGTATTACTCAAAATTATTCGAAATAAGAGAGTGAAATGGAAATAACCTTTGGAAAAGGGTTTGAGATGAATCTCCACCATCAAAAGTGTCTTTCAATTGGGCTTCTCAAGCTGATAAACATAACATTGCCGAAAGTGCTACCTTGGAATCAACATCAGGAGGAGGGAGGTTGCAGTTATCGAAATCCCATCCTCTAACTTTGGGCGACTCTTGGCCACCGTGACGCTTCCAGTGAGAATACGTAGCAGGAGAAGACCCGAACTTACAGAGTTGAAATCGAACAAGATTCTTTCGGAGAAGATGGTTCATCGTTGGAAACAGAAATGGATGTCGTCGTGGTTGTTTGTGGCAGCTGGGAGAGTTTTTCGGAGAAGATGGTTCATCTTTGGGAACAAGATGCCGCCCTAATTTGGATTTCGTACGAAAAACCCGCGAAAAATTTGGTAAGCCAATCAAAAACTATGGTATGTATTTTTATATGTATTTTCAAAAATATCGATGTTTGACAAATTTTACCGGGTTTTTTCAAAAACTCTAGAAAATATTTGAATTTTTCTATAACCTTAAAAAATATGAGTGTTAACTTTCAATGGTTGAGATTTTGCCGATACTTTTGTATAGTTGTGATTGTATCGACAATTTTGTGTGGTTCATAATGATTTAAACGTGTGTCGCGAGATGACAAAACAGCCTCGCGACACACACGTTTAAATTATTATGAACCACACAAAATTGTCGATACAATCACAACTCTACAAAAGTAGAGGCAAAATCTCAACTATTGAAAGTTCTCAACTATTGAAAGTTAACACTCATATTTTTTAAGGTTATAGAAAAATTCAAATATTTTCTAGAATTTTTGAAAAAACCCGGTAAAATTTGTCAAACATTTTCGCGCAAAAGAGAAAAATTTATTAATAAAAAATAAAAAAAATATTTTTAATATTAAGAAAAATTAGAGGTGTCACGTAAAACTCCATATTAGATTAGAGCGCCCGAATCAATAAAACTCTCGCAGTTGCAACAAACAACCACGGCGGTTCCCAACGATTTCAACTCTCTAAGTTCGGGTCTTCGTGGGATTTCGATAACTGCAACCCTCCTGATCCTGATGTTGACGTTTCCAAGGTAGCATCCTTATGTTTATTAGCTTGAGAAGAATTGAAAGGGATTTCGATAACTGCAACCCTCCTGATGTTGACGTTTCCAAGGTAGCATCCTTATGTTTATTAGCTTGAGAAGAATTGAAAGGCACTTTTGTTGGCGGGGATTCATCTCAAATCCTTTTCCAAAGGTTATTTCCAGTTCATTCGAATAATTTTGAGTAATGTTGCACCGTTTGTATATCTGTGTCAGAGGCTGCTACTAACACACCGACCCTCACCGACCCTCACCCTCGTGATTACCGATGTTCCGTGCCTCATAGGTATTAGGGTTTATAATTATTGCAAGAATAACAAAAGAACGAGTTTATAATTGAGAGGTTTGTTCTCTTGAGTGGAACTGACCCTCGTGATTACCGGTGTTGATATGATTACCGGTTTATAATTATTGCAAGAATAACAAAAAGAAGTATACCATGAGAGTAGAACCTCTTTTTTTCTATGCTTGTTAAGTACTTTCTTTTATGAATTGTTTTTCACAAAGCCGTGCCTGCTTTTCCGTTAGATCTTCTGCCTTTACATTGCTTCCGTTAGATCTTCTGCCTTTACATTGCTTTTATGAAATGGCTAATCCAGCTAAAAAACTTCATAGATCTCACTTAAGTACTCCACCTACCTTTAAGTCAGTCTGAGGAGGATTTTGGAACTCCTCCAAGAGGGTTTTGTGAAGGAGGATTTTGGAACTCCTCCAAGAGGGTTTTGTGAAGGGTTTTGTGAAGATGTTGACTGGTTTTGTGAAGGGTTTTGTGAAGATGTTGACTCCTCAGAGAAAGGGTTTCAAGAGGTACTTTAGAGTCTCCATACCAAGAACCAATCTGACCATCGGGAGGATGGTTGAAATGTTTCCCAGTCTCCCTTGAGCACTTGAGCAAAATGTCCACTCCCACACCACACCACATTACTCCCACACCACACCACATTATAGCTGCTGCACAACAGAGAACAACATTTCCAAAAACATGCCAGCAAGATATTATAATTACGCATCCTAAACCGTTGTAATACGACAGCAACTTTCTCTATCTGATATCGGGCAGCATCTTTATCTGATATCGGGCGACAGCAACTCTGCCTGCACATCTCTATCTGATATCGGGCGACAGCAACTCTGCCTGCACATCTCTATCTGATATCGGGCGACAGCAACTCTGCCTGCACATCTCTATCTGATATCGGGCGACAGCAACTCTGCCTGCACATCTCTATCTGATATCGGGGTGATAGAGACTTTGTTGTCGTATTACAACGGTTTAGGATGCGTAATTATAATATCTTGCTGGCATGTTTTGGAAAAGCTCCGTGGACATCTTTTGCTCAAGGGAGAAGATCTAACTGGAAAACATTTCAAGAAAACCTTTTTCTGAGGAGCTCCTCAGACTTAAAGGTAGGTGGAGGAGGACTTCAAGTGAGATCTATGAAGTTAACCCCCTCCTCAGACTTAAAGGTAGGTGGAGGAGGACTTCAAGTGAGATCTATGAAGTTAACCCCCTCCTCAGACTTAAAGGTAGGTGGAGGAGGACTTCAAGTGAGATCTATGAAGTTTTTTAGCTGGATTAAAAGTTGGTGGCCATTTCATAAAAACAATGTAAAGGCGAGGATTCCAAGTTACCTGGTTCCTTTTGGAATGACATGGAATCTTTTGTTTTCAGCCCCAAAGGATCACTTTCTGTGTTATTTCGTTCCTTGTTCTAATCTGAGAACTGCTGAAGAAGCAAAAAAATTCTTAAAAGATTATTATTTGGCTAATTTTTAAAAGATTAACTTAGTAATGTTTTGTATCAGGGAGGATTTGGCTCATAAACTACAAAAGCATGGACCCATGACTCTCAAGTCTTTTGCTGCAAATGATATCTTTCAATTGGTGGAACTGTTGATAGCAGTAAAAAAATGGTTGGAGGAGAGCCCCTCACAAGCATTTCCTTTTAGGCTAATTCAATCAGTTTACACGATTTTCAGAAACTGGTATATAATATAGGCTGTTTTCGAATACAATCCTTTGACATCAAAAAGCTTGGTTATCAGAAGATGACATACCTGATACAGATAATACCTGTCTCAGATTATGATTCAGAACTCAGATTATGATTCTTCTGAACCTGAAGGAGATAACTCTGGTTCAACTCAATGGTTCAACTCAATTAGAAGATAAAGTAAGGCCAAAATTGGGTTGGCGCCATACGAGTATCTGCACAAAGGAGTAATAAAAAAAAAAAGAATGTTATACAAGGAAGGGAGGAAGCACAGCAGAGAAAAAGAAAGATATGATGCTATGGAAAAAAATAATTGATAGCATGAATGCATGATCGACTCCACTCAACTAAAGGGAGGCCCGGAATCTTTAACCAATAATTTCAATTCAACCGGGTTCAGACCAAAATGCATACTAAATGACGGGTAAGGTGCATTTAGCTCTATGGCAAATTCACTTCAAAGCATAATTTGTTACAAACCTGAAACACTGCTCAGGATACGCATCCAACCGTTTCTTGAACTTGAGGTAAATTCTATCAGCAGTCAAAGCTTTATCATATTCATACGGTTCCTTTTCCCAGGTTTCTTCACCTTGCAAATTATCCTCAGCAGAATTTCCATTCCCTTTAATAGAAAGTGATGAATAGCTAGAGCATACAGAACTAACATCCCCAGTAGATGGTTCTTCCTGTGTGTATGTATAAAAGCAAGGCACCACTGAAAATAACACCAATTTTAGCACAAACTCGATAATGCCCTAAAATTAATCAAACATTATCCAAAATCATATTTTCAGTACCTGGAATATCGTTATTATTATGATTATCAAGTGAAGCTGTTGTAGAGAAATTGTGTTGTTGGCGCTTCTTCTGTTGATTCTTGCTCTTAGATTTAGAACTAGAAGAAGCCAAATTTCCAGCTTGAATGAGTGCATTAGCCAGTTCTTCAAAACTCATATCTTCTTCACTTTCGTCTTCCGAATTGAGATTTTGAAGATTTAGAACTTCGGTTTGTTGTTCATGTTGAGATGTGTCAATGTCAATAATTTTCTGAAGTCGAAGAACTCGCCAAGAGGTTGCACATTCGGGCGAAACGCAACCGAATATGAAAAGAATGCGATGATGACGATGAGATAGAGGAGCGTAAACTTGTGCAACAAGGGAGAGATTATTGGCGCATGTAGAACATCGAAGCAAATCGGAATTGATGGCGTCTATGGGAATGGGCCAGTCCTGTTAATGTTGTTAAAATTGAAGAGAGAATTAGTTACGGTTACAGTTATAATTATAGAATTAGAGTTTGGATGAGAAAATTGAAGAGATGAATTACCGGGAGGCCTCCGATTTTGGTTGTAAAAGGATCGGATGGTTCGCGATCTTCGTTGGCCCATGGTCCTGGCATTCCTCGCCAAACTTTAGCCATTATAGTGTTGCTGAGGATAAAGCTCAATGTTGTTTTGTAACGCAACGGACAACGGTTACGGTGGAGAGCAGAAGCGGTGGTACATGCACAGACGAACGACGGAGTTTTACGGAGGAGGAGACGGAGCGATGAGGGGGCGGATTCGTAGAAGGAGAGAGTGGCGGCCGCGGGACAGGGGAGATAAGCGGAACCCAACAAGCAGAGAGGTTTAGGTTTGAGGGTAGTGTATTGTATTTCTAACTTAGAGTGAGGGTACTTTCGTATATAAAGTAGTGTCATTAGGCGTGTGAAAAAAAAAATTATTCTTAATTAAATTTGTATTTAAATTGTTTCACTTTTTAAAATTTAAATTAAATTTTAAAATATAAATTTGATAATTTATTTTGTTATTCAAATATAAATCGGTTTTCATTGTTTAATTATTGGGTATCTAAATTTTATTATTTATTAAATTGATATGTTTTTGTTTCTTTTCATGTTTTATCATATACACGATATAAACTAATTTTATATTTTCAAACTATTTTAATGTTAATTTTTTTAAATTTCATAAAAAAAATTCAAAATTTTTTATTTCAAAATGAAAAAAAAATTTGTTTACGAATTCTCTAATTACCTAAAATAGTGTACTAATACTTCACAAATTATATGGACTTTTAGCAGTTAATTATTTAGATCTTAGTGATCGAGTTTGATTTGACATGTGAAAAAAAATATACCAAAATTTAATTTGTTGGATTTGACTCTAGTTTTCATTTATAGATTTCGAAGATCATTAAAGCTTTATGAAAAAAATGATCATAAATATTATAGATTTCTCCACCAATAGATAGAAGTTTTTAAATATACAAATATATGTATTATTAGGGATGGCAACGGGGCGGGTCGGGGGCGGGTTTTACTATACCCGCACCCGCACCCGCTTTCATGTAACACACCCGCCCCCGCCCCCAAACCCGACCGGGGGTAAAAATTTACCACCCAGACCCGCCCCCAGTAGAGAACGGGTGCACCCGCACCCGCCCCGCCCCCACCCGAAATTTTTTTTTTTATTTTTAATTACAATAAAAATTAATAACTTAATTAAAAAAGTAATTATTTTAATAAATAAATTATTTATTTAATTAAAATTTTAATTAGTAAATGAATATTAACTTGATTAATTTATTTATTTTAATTGCAATAAATGTATTAATAATTTAATTAAAAATATAATTAATAAATAAATATTAAAATAAGTAAAATAAGAGAATTAAATTAAAATAAATTATTCGGGGGCGGGGCGGGGCCGGGTGCGGGCGGGTCTTAGTGTCTACCCGCACCCGTACCCGCACCCGTAATTAAAAATCGGATTTTCCCCGCACCCGCACCCGTACCCACTCAAACCGGGTTTTCCCCGCTAATTTCGGGGCGGGTCCGGGCGGGCCCCGACGGGTCTGGGTTTTTTTGCCATGCCTATGTATTATAACATATTAGTAATCATTTTAAGTCCATAATTTGCTAAAAAAAATTATTTTAGAATTTTTTATTTTTAGTTTTATTTTTAATTTTTTAAATATTGTTTATTTTTAGAGTTTTTTTTTAATTATTTTTTAAAATGTTTTTTTTTTAATTTTCAAAGAAAAAATATACTAAAACTTAAATATTTAAATTTAAAAATTGATATAATTTAAAGAAAATTAAATTTAAATTTAACTAAATAATTTGGATTAAAATCAACATTCATAACAAGTGGTTTGGTTTATAAACCATAATCATGAAAATTGATTGGTTTATAAACCATAACCATAAAAATGAATTGGTTCATATTAAATAGTTATCCATGCACACCCCTAGGTATGATAGAAGTTTCTGTGGGTGTGAATAGTTTTTCATTTTTTATTTTAAAAATTAATTTCAATATTAATATTGGAAAATAATGAGAAATTTTTACCCATGTTTCGATGCATTATTATCCAAAATACTTACTTTTCCATCAAATTTCACAAAGTACCCCAATTTCAAAATAAAAGTTATCGAGTTCAATTTTTTCAGTTGTATCTATTTCGGTTCTAATTCGCGTGCTTTTGAAGCGGCCCTTTTTGTTTCTCCTCATGTTTTTGTTGTGGTAAATTATGTTCTCATGATAGGTTGATCAATAGTCATCACTAGCAACCACTTGAAAGTTACTATTGTAGATATCGAATAAGTTCACAGCCTTGAAACTTTCTGCAGTCGCATCAATTTTTATGAATTTTTACCCTGTAATATTCCATTGGTCGACCCTCATTGTGATCCTTTGTCTCGTCAACAATGAAGTTATAATCGTGACGGTCAAATACTCAAACTCGATGTGAGGCCGCTTTAACAGTTTCCTCCTTCATATATTTTATGCAGGTTTCGCTGAATAATTGCCCTGATTCCAAAACAATGCTTCATTTTTTGCCTCTTGTCACAAATAGTGACCTCAGCCTATAATAGGTTGCTCTCACCAACGCATTGATGGGTAGGTTTCTAGTTCCCTTAAATACGCCGTTCAGGGATTCTACAAGGTTTGTGGTCATGTGACCTCATCGGCATCCTCCGTCAAATGCCCTTGTCCACTTTTCCACTAGAATGTTATCCACGCAGTTTAATGCTTATGTGTTTGACAATCTTATTTCTTTGCTGTAATACATGAATGAAGACGGTAAATGGTCCCACAAATCTTAACACTAATGTGTTCGAACAACTTTTAGGGATCGCCACGACTCCTAGAGATTAGAGGGGTCAAAACTGTTAATATCATGGCTCAAAAGAATTTATAGAGCAACATTTTAACCGAAGACTCTCCTAAAATCTTAAAAATAAGAAAAACTAGAATTTATGTCATGTTACTAATAGGTTTATTTTTATGTCCGGATGCAAGTGGTAACGTTGTTCATCCTATGTATTTACCTTTATTAGAGGATATAGATAAAATAAAATATATATAGTTAGGGGTCCGCCACATTATCGTACCTCTATAGGTCTTTGTGTAACAATGCAACAACAAATTCTTCTACTTTTACCGGATGTCTTGTTCTTCTTCAAGCTTGGGGTTAGTTAAGAATGACCAATATAGCGCCTATCAACCACAATAATTACAGATTTCCATACGCAACAAGGTAATTTCTGCACCAGTTCTTTGAAAACAAAATATTCTCTTATTTTATTTATATTATTGATAACAAATGTTTCCTTTCGATTTATATGTGGTTTGTACTTGGGATGAATTATGACAATTGTCCCTATAACAACATCACCCAGTACCGAAATCTTTTGAATCATTTGGGTTCAGATGATGTATCGTCACTAGCCTACCTATTTAAAATAGTGTCACATTTAATACAAACATATTAGTAACATATACTAAACATAACTTTGTCTACTACAGTTTATTTGGCGACCATATCTTGGGTTAGAAGTCATTCATGAAGCTAACCAACAAGACTCTACAGTGTGGAGAGCAAAGGTACTGATTATCAACTTCAATGTAGTGGAAATGCACAACAATAATCGTGTGAAGCTTTAGTTTAGAATGCTACGGGATATTCCAGGTCCGCCAAGATGCATCGCTGACAAATACCACACAAGTAAAGTCTCTAACCAATGGGACTACGCCGGATGGACGTATTCAAAAACTGAGTGTCTTGAATGGAAGCATCGCCGCCATTTTGTCTTGTCCGACATTGTGCTGCCATTCAAGAGAAAACCATATATCCAATACATGAATTGGTATAGATCGGTTACCATTGGTTTCATTTCTCATATACTATATTTGGTTTACCTATGCCAACAAGTCTCATCATCAAGTACCCAACCGCCAACCCAGCCCCTAACCTAACAGCCAACCCAACCCCCACTCACACAACTACAACTTCATGAACATACCTCTTACCAATCCGACCCATTTCAACAGAGTTCCTTCCAATCTCAATACCAACAAACCCAACCACCATACCAATCATACTCCTACGATACTACAAATTAATTTAACATGGAGTATCAAACACCATATCAAATCTTACCCACCTAAACATTTACACTAATGTCACCTTACCACCAAGCCAAATATTGTCCTGACATATCCTCATCAAGCCAACCACCCCAATAAAATTATGAAGGCATGGGCAATCCCTTCAATCTAGATGACTTTACTAACTTAAACTCAACATCATGGGCCCAAATACACGAGTTTCTTAATTTCGAGCCAACACAAACATCGACGACGGCTTCCTATGAAACGCCTCATGTGGACCCGACGCCACTGCAAAGAGCACCCAGAAACACACGACCTCGAGGATGCGGTACCGGCAGACATTAATTTCGATCTAGTCATAAAAATTAAAGTACAATGTTTCGCCTATGTAATCAATTTATTATTAAATGAAATTGTTTATTATTTATTCATTATTATACAATATGTTATTTATTAAATATTAATAAAAAATAGTTCAAAGAAGGTTGTAGAGCTATTGGAGCCCCTCCTAAATTATAAAGGAGGTTGCACCCTTATTGGCGCCCCACTCTTTGGATTTTAAAGATGGAGCCAGTCCTATTTGTGCCTGCTTTCACGAGTTTTTTATTTATTTTAAACTTGGGTACTTTGGAAAATTTGTTGGAAAGGTGGGTAGTTTGGATAACAATACATGGAAGCATGGTTATGTGGGTAAAATTTTTTAATAATGAAGTTGGTTTTAATATTTAATTATTAAATGAGAAATGATATTTTGACACTCATTTGTACACTATAGTGTCAAAGAAGTATTTCTCTTTAGGTAACATGTAAGGACAAGTGGATGAATTTGTTTTGAGTGTTAGGGTTAGCTGCTCAGTATTGCTTTCTCTCTTTCACCAAATGTTTCATTTTCTCTCACTAAACACAATTCCTCTCAAAAATTACAATTAAGCTTTCTCTGTCTCCCACACTCTGTCTCTCTCACAAGACACAGCTCTTTCCTCTCTCAATGACCTAAATCGCAACACTTCTTCCTCTCTCAACGACTGAAGATGACCCTTTTTCTCAACAAAAGACATAATTTTTTTCCTCAACCAACGATGGTGGCTTTTTCCTCAACGAACGACGACGTGCTTATAACTTTCTTCCCTCAACAAGGTTATAAATTTTATGGATGTATTTCTTTATGTTTTGTTATATCTTTTGGGACATGGATTGTTATTGTTCGTCTCACTCCTTACATTCTCAACTTTCTCAATCGTGAAAGTGAAGAAATCAAGCTCGATATATAGATTCACATGCTATGTTAATTTTCTATCCAATTTCAATAAGTTCTGTTTTTAAGATCCTTTGCAGTGAATTGTAAATGAAAATTTTATGTAAGTTAGTGTCTGCTTTTTTCTGGTTTAGAGTTTAGAACTTCATGTATAAGCTAACTATAAATTGTTTTATGTATATGTGTCTTACACACTAATGTATGTGAAAGGTTTAAAAACTTTACTTATATTAACCAATTTTGCTAATCAATTTTGGTTTAACAATTTTGTCATGTTTTAATGTCTGAGCCTATATTAACCAAACTTTAACTTAAATAAACCAACTTCCTACACCCATTAACCAACTTTTTCTTGTGAATTTTGATATGATGTCTGGACCTATATTAACCAAACTTAAAATTGAATTAACCAAGTTCTTATATTGCATTAACTAAACTTTAAATTAATTAAATCAACTTTTCTGCACTATATTAATCAACTTTGCCTTGTGAATTTTGGTTTGTTTAGATGTCTAAACCTATATTAACCAAACTTAAAACAAATTTACCAAAGTTCTTATACTGCACTAACCAAAGTTTTGTACTGTATTAACGAAACTTGTAATTTTATTAAGCAACATTTTGACCACCAAAATAACACGCACCACCAAATAGAAAGGGGGAGAGAAATATATAAATTAAAAAGAGAGGAATGATTAGAGAATGAATGAGAGGGTTCAATCAGCCATGATGGTGATATGTTCAAGCTAACTGCTGACAACTACTCATATTGGAAGCCAATTATGGAAGACCATTTGTATTTCAAAAACTTTCATGAGCCAATCACCCAAAAGGATAAACCCGAGAAGAAGACCGATAAGGATTGGGAACTTCAAAACCGGAAGACAGTAGCAATGATCAGAAAATACATAGACAGAAGTCTGTTCGAGCATGTGTCAACTTATACCAATGTGTATGAGTTGTGAACGAAACTTGATTCCTTGATTCAAAAGAAGACGCCAAGGAACAAAGCCCACCTTGTCAGACAACTGGTGAAATTGGAGTACTCTAATGGCCAAAACATGATCGAGCATTTGAATACCTTCAAAGGTATTGTGAATCAACTAATGAAAGCCGACATGAAGATAGATGATGAGTTGCAAACTCTTCTACTCCTAAGTTCTCTACCCCGAGAGTTGGGACACTCTAGTCGTCACTCTCAGTAACTCTGCTCCAGATGGAAAACTTATCATGGATTCTGTTACAGATTCCTTGCTAAGTGAAGAATCAAGATGGAAGGAAAAAGGCTTCAACAACCAGTTCGAAGCAAATATTGTTGATAATAGAGGAAGGAGTAAGAATCATGAAAGAGGAGGTCGTGGGAGATCACAAGCTAGATCAAAGTCTCGCACTAAACTAAGTTGTTATTATTGTGGCAAGCCCGGCCATAGAAAGTTTGAGTGAAAATTCTTTAAGAGAGATCAGCAGGATGGAACGATCCATCCTGATAAAATCGATCCAAAGAAGAAGGAAGATGGAACCACGATAGCAGTCGTAGCAACTAACGAGAATTTCTTTCTTGTTGAAGAGGAAAACTATCTAAATGTAGCGTCTGATGATTGCATTTAGATAATTGACTCAGGAGCATCCTTTCATGTAACCCCTCATGAAGAATTCTTCTCATCATATCAAAAAGGAGATTTTGGTATGGTGAAGATGGGCAATCAAGTCACAAGCAAGATTGTTGGCACTTGTGAGGTGACTATGGTTACAGAGAATGGCTATAAGCTCGTGTTGAAGGAGGTTAGACATGTTCTAGACATGCGTCTAAACCTTATCTCGACGGGAAAGTTAGATGATGTTGGGATGATAAACCAATTTGGAGCTGGTAGATGGAAGCTCAATAAGGGAAGCATGATCATTGCTCGTGGTAAAAAGGAAGGCTCTCTCTATATGATGCAGAGAAAAATAAACATGGGAGATATCAATGTATCTCAAGACATGAGCAAAGAATTGTGACACAAACGACTTGGCCACATGAGCGAGAAAGGTTTGGAGATTCTTTCTAAGAATCATCTTCCAAACATCAAGGGTCAACCAATTGAACCATGTGAAGATTGTCTAGTAGGCAAACAACATAGAGTATCCTTTCAAAGATAAGATGGTGCAAGAAGAAGAAAGCATATCCTAGATCTTGTTCATTCAGATGTTTGCTCCACATCTGAAAGGTCCCTTGGTGGTTCACAATACTTTGTTACCTTCATTGACGATCACTCGAGAAAAGTGTGGGTGTATCCATTGAAGACGAAAGATAAATTTCTTCAAGTTTTCAAAGAATTTCATGCCTCTGTAGAACGGGCATCCGGAAGAAAACTGAAATGTTTAAGGATAGATAATGGTGGAGAGTATATAGGCCCATTTGCATCCTACTGTAGATCTCATGGAATAAGACATGAGAAAGTACCTCCTAAGACTCCTCAAATGAATGGAGTAGCTGAAAGGATGAATAGAACGATTGCAGAGAAAGTCAGAAGTATGCTTTCTTATGCAAAACTTCCCAAATCATTTTGGGGTGAAGCAGTGATAACTACAGTTGATTTGATTAATTTGTCTCCTTAAAAACCATTAAATGGAGAGATACCAGATGAAGTATGGTATGGAAAGTGTAATACCCCAAATTTTGCCCTAAGATTTGTCGTCGCATTTCATTGCATTTTTATTGCATTTAATCAATTACTAACAAATTTGTGTAGTCGTTTGACTTTTTGCAGGTAAATATCATATGGCATGCATTTTTTTTCTAAAAAGTAAAAATGACACAATTGGCAAGAGGACATGTGTAAGGAGTGGGGTCAGAAGGTTTTCTTCAGAAAAGAGGAGAGAGAGAGAGGGAGAAACAAAGGAGATCCCCAGAGAAGAAAGGTGGTCGTTCCCACAACTCGTCAGAAGGATTGGAGCTCTCCAGTATTCCCTTTATTCAAACCTTTTTCACATTTACCGAAGCAAACCTCCGCTTCGTAGGTTAAATTACTAAACCTTTTGCTTTTTCATGTTTATGTGCATATTTTGCCATGTTAATCTCCATGTGTGTTTAGGTCCGTAGATTTTAATATCAAAACCCTTTTTTATCAAAATCTTTTTTTTAAATCAAAACCTTTTTTTTATTATTAAAACCTTTTTTTTAGTAAGACCTTTTTTAAAAACTGAAAAGCCTTTTTGTTCCCAAAAACCTTTTCCCAAAAAAACTGAAAAGCCTTTTTCCCAAAAAACTGAAAAGCCTTTTTTGTTCTAAAAAAAACTAAGAAGACTTTTCCCCCAAAAATCTTTTTTATAATTTAAACTTAATTTTTTTTATAATTTTAATTTAAATATTTTTTATTAAAAAATTAAAACCTTTTTTTTATAATAATTAAAATATTAAAAAATTAAAACCTTTTCGTAAGGAACTCCTGATGTTTGATGTTTGTCGTGTCATTTTATGTACCATTTTATTACTTTTCTTTCTTTTGGCATTTCATGTGCATGCTCGAGGTTGAGATGTGCTTGTGGTGGCCACAGCCCCACACTATTTTCCTCCCTCACTTCATTCTAAGTGTCATTACATATTTTCATATTCTTCATGTTTTCAGAAATGTTTCTTTGTTTCTTTATACCCTCTGCCTTTATTACTTTTCTTATTTCTGTACCTTAATTATTCCTCCATATAATGATTTGTCATATTTTCACATTTTTTTTACAGTTTTATCCCTCCGAAGGATTAGGTCTAGCCGTTTGGCCGCCACGCCAATAGTCCTCAAAACTTCAAACCCTTACAAACCCTAACTTTTCACAAATGTCTCGCCGTGGACAAAATTACAAAACTACCCCTAGCTTTAGGTCAAAGAGTCGCCGCACTCATTTTAGGGTTTCCCGCCGCGGAATCCCTAACCTAACCCTAATGCACTTAACAATTTATAACATAGAGATCGGAGTTTAAGACTCCATGTAAGCGTGTCCTTAAGATGCGTTTATTCCCCTTGAGACCTTGACCACAGTCAAGCAGTCTTTAACCTCCCTTTTGAGGGGAACTACAGTTACTCTGATTCCATTCCCGTAAGGATATGTAGGCACAAGATGCGATGTCTTGCCGAGTAAACTTAGAATTAACCCCTAGGTCTTTTAATTTTCAATCCTTTGTATATACCCTAAAGCAAAATAATTAATGAAATAAATAAAAAAAAATAAACAAAAGGTTCCCGTAGAGTACTACGGAAGTTTAGGGTGCTAATACCTTCCCTAAATTTAACCAACCCCCGAACCTTAGATCTCTCCCTTTTAGGTTTTTCCTTTCTTTAACCTTTCCTTCGGATAAATCAAAGACCGGTTGTAAATGAATTAAGATTCAAGTTAATCAATAGCTTGACATCCAAATTTCACGGCAACAGAAAGAAAGCCTTCTATTTTCATTTAAGAGTCTTTGGATGCAGGGCATTTGTTCATGTTCCAAAAGATGAAAGAGCAAAGCTAGATGCTAAGACGAAGGAGTGCATATACCTTGGTTCACCAAGAGATGAACTTGGCTTTAGATTATGGGATCATGCTACTAAGAAGCTTGTTCGAAGGAGAGATGTGGTATTCTATGAAGATCAAAAAATCCACAACATTCAATCTAAGAAGCTAAAGACCATTGTGGTACACAACTCAGGGGGAGATATTCCTCAAATAAATTATGATCGTGATCAGCCAACACAACCCGATCAGATGAATCATCCTGATCAGATAGAACAAGATCAAGCAATGCATGAAGAACATATGGTAGATGATGATGTTGATGATGAGATGAATCAAGAACCTCAATTGAGAAGATCAACAAGATCCAGACAACCATCAAAAAGGTACTTCTCAGGTGAATATGTAAATTTCACTGATGAAGGAGAACCTTAAAGCTTCATGGAAGCCATTGAGACTGATGACAAGGAGAAATAGAGGCAAGCCATGCAAGAAGAATTACAGTTGCTGAAGGAAAACCAGATATATGACTTTGTAAAATTACCAAAGGGAAGAAGGGCGTTGAAAAACAAGTGGGTGTTCAAACTCAAGTCTGAAGAGAATAACCCAAATCCCAGATACAAAGCACGAATTATCGTGAAGGGGTGCCATCAGAAGAATGGCATAGACTTTGAAGAGATATTCTCACTGGTGGTAAAGATGACATCCATTAGAGCAATCCTTGGTCTAGCTGCAAAACTAGACTTAGAGATAGAACAACTTGATGTTAAAACAACATTTTTGCACGGAGACCTAGAGGAAGAAATCTACATGGAGCAACCTGAAGGTTTTATTGAACCAGACAAAGAACACCTTGTGTGTCGCTTGAACAAAAGTCTATATGACTTAAAGCAGGCTCCAAGACAATGGTACAAGAAGTTTGATCTCTTCATGACCCAACACAACTTCACAAAGACGTCAGCAGACCATTGCGTGTTTGTGAAGAACTATGAAAATGGAGAATTCATCATACTTTTGTTTTATGTTGATTATATGCTTATTGTTGGAAAAGATAAGGCAAAGATAACTGCTCTCAAGAAAGCACTGAGCAAATCTTTTGCTATGAAGGATCTGGGTGCAGTGAAGAAGATTCTTGGAATGAAGGTTGTTTGAGATCGTTCTAAAAGAATGTTGTGGATGTCACAAGAAGACTATATCAAGAAAGTTCTTGAAAGGTTCAACATGCATAATGCAAAACATGTGCATGTTCCGCTACCTAGACATTTGAAAGTTAGTGTTGCGGTGAAAATCGGATATTAAGCTATTGAGTTAACTCGAATCTTAATTCTTTTACAACCGAACTTTAATTTATCCAAAGGAAAGGTCTAAAGAAAGAAAAACCCTTTTCGCGATGTAACAACAACGCTGAGAGATTCGGGGATCGGGGGTTGGTTATGCATAGGGTAGGTATTTCACATCCTAAATATCTGTAGTACTCTACAGGAACCTTTTGTTTAATTACATGCTAAGTTTGTTGAATATTTGCTAAGGTTGGAATTGGGTAAAGGGATAGGATAGGATAGGTGAAGACTCTAAGATTGTTTCTAAGTTTGCTCGCAAAGACATTGCGTCCTCTGCCTACGTATCCTAACTAGGATAGAATCAGAGCAATCGTAGTTCACCTCACTAGGGTTGAAGAACACTTGATTATGACCAAGGTTCAAAGGGGAACAAACATAACAATGTTTGTATAGAGTTTAACAAAACTCTCTAATTCTAAGTTATAACACTCAAAGGGGGAATAAGTAATCATTACTATAATTCTTATATAGAGTTCACAAACTATATCCTAGGGTTCTAGTTGAGGAGCACTCCTAGTAAAGGTGGGTCTTTTAGACTTAAGGCAAAGTCTAGTGGCTTGTACTAAGGTTTGAAAATGACTTCACAAAGTCAAGGGAGGAGTAATGAGCTATCCATGACACAAGGGTCAATGGAGAGACTTTTCCTTTAGAAGGAGAGAGGGGAGGAAACTTGGATGAGAACTAAAGAGTTTCATCACTTGGGGAAGAAGACTTAACAAAGCAAATAAACATTCAGACATGGTGATCATGGAAGACATGATCATAATCAAGAATGAACAAGCACATTATAATGAGCAAGTATTTCAAGTGATATGGATCAAAACATGGCATCATAATGTCAATGATCTCAACTAAGGTAGATGGTCACAACCAAAGTAATGCAAGCATATCACAATAGGCAAGCAAATATAAGTTCTTATAAGACTTAAAAGAAAAGGTAAAGACCTAGGTCTATCTTGACAAAGATTTAAAGACATATCTTAACAAAGATTGAAATCATAAAGGTAACAACCATATAATCAAAATCACAATTTGAAAGCAAACATGTCATGAACTCAAGGTGGAACAAATGTAACAACAATATGTGTAGATGACAATCAAACACAAATAAATTGGTTTAAACTCATAATTTAGAAGGAATAGTTGACAAGGGAGTTTCTTAGCAAAGTGAAGACACAAAGATCATGGTGACTACCAATCAAATGAGCATGTCACGAGTGAAAAAGTATGGGTAACAATCAAGGCAAGTAATCAAGCAAGAATCATAACAACGGATCACACTTTAAAGTACAAGCAAGGGAGACATGCTCAACCTCGAACCTAACAAATAACAGGCAAGGGAGACAAACTCAACCTCGAACCTACAGACAAGCCACACAAGCAAAAACAGACAATACAGAGAAAACAACAAAAAGAAAACAGTAAAGCAGCCCAGCAGCAGCAACAGTCTTCTACAACAAACAACAGACAGCAAGCTTCAAACAACAAGCTCTTGACAGCAAGTTGACTTCATCTTCAAGTTAGCTTCATGAAATCCCTCTTCAAGCTTCCATCTTCATCTTCAATCTTCAAGCTCTAGCAAGCTCCACTAAGAAGAGATTCATCATAGAGATCCAATTACCATGATGGGAAGCCTGATGAAGACCAAAGGAGTTCATCAGGACACTCAACCAAACATTGGAAAGAAAGGGCATCCTCAAAAGTTCTACTCATTATGACATGCCATTCATCCCTCCAAAGGAGAGATGGGGCTTTCACAAGAGGACTTTGAATCATGGGATAGGATGGAAGCAAACAAAGCATTCCATGTTTGTTGAAAGAAAAGAAACTACTTCTAAGGCTCTTTCCTAAAACCCTAATTTCTACAAGCTTCTAGAAAGCCACTAAAAGAAAAAGAAAACTCCAAGCCAAGCTCCACAAGCAGCTCCACAGCAGCTACAACAAGCTCACATCATCATCCAAGAAGAATCATAAGCTCACCATGCACCAAAAGCCACCAAAGAGGGCAAACAAAACAAGCACCAAACTAGGAGCACCAAATGAATAACCTAATTGTAAATTCTATCTAAAATAGCAAACTATATTCTAAAAATCTATAAATTTTTCTAAGGGAACATGCAAATGTTAAGAACCTATAATTCAAATATCAGAGCCTAATTCAACTTCTAAGGCAACTAATAAAATCCTAGATTGTAAGGTGTCAAAGGGAAACCATGAAAGGGAAGGTTCTAAAACCCTAATCCAAAACAGAATCTATGATTATCTAAAAAATATGAGAAACTTCCTGAGGGAACATATATCTCTAATCTACAACCTGTCAAAAAATTAAATCAAAATTCTAAACCAATTGATCAAACAAAAATCTGCAAGCAGATGGAAGAATTATGCAAAAATAAAGAAATATCAACAAATAGAAAAATGCAAATTAAATTGAAAATACATCAAAAATTAAATCTAACAACATAGAAAAATCACAAATGATGAGAGGATCATGGAGATATTTTTACTTTATTTTTTTGATTAAAAATGGATTTAAAAATGAATTTAGAAGTGAAAAGGAATTAAAATAAATCAAAAACTAATAAAAAAGAAAATAAAAACTCAGGAAATAACAAGGGACATTGGATGTGTGTACTAGTCAATGGATCTAAGGCTCCACAGCACGCCAGCATATTAAGTGAAACGATCGTGTTTCACTTGGTCAAAGTCAGCTTCTAAAATTAAAACATGGCCACACGATGCGCATACAAAGTCTCATCTGAAGCCACATCTAACGGTGAGGAACTCATCTTCCTCGTTTGAAAGTCTGAGGGAGGGAAATTATTCAGGCGGTCGTCCGGTGGTGCAACCACCGTCTTCTCCGGTGAGGTCAAGTTGCAGGTGATCAAACATCATCAAATTTTATATCAATCAACTCAGAATTCCATGCTGAATCCAAATATCACCTTCATTTTCTCTAGATCATTCTAGGTTTCAAAATCCGATCCAAAACTCAAAGTGCACTTCAATTTTGATCATCATCAAACTTAAATCTAATGACATAGATTTGTTCCTCATGCTTCCTAGATCATCCTTATCTATCTAACTTGTGTTATAACCTCATGATCAGGCCAAATCGCATCCAAACAGAAATCACTCATCATCCTACATTGTCTCTAATTCTCAAATTTTCTATCCAGAAAGCATATATGTTCAATCCTAAGGCCTAACCACATGCTAACTCAAGCTAGATCATGCTAGAAACAGTGCAGATTTGAAAATTACATACCTGGTGTTGAGCTTCAAATTGAGGTAGTTAGAGTGCTCCTCTTGCTTCCAAACGATGCAGAATCCTTCAAGGAAGTGAGATGAAGCTTTTAGAAGCAATGAAATGGCTTGAGAAGATCTGGATCAGAATCACGATTTATCTGCTATGGCTTGTAAACAGCACTTGCTTGCTCTGAAATTAGTCCAAAATGAACACCAAAAAACGATTCTGATGCAGTGCAATGGTTATATAGAAGTGTTTTGTGGGCTTTGAAAGTCCAAAATGAGCTCAATTCAGAAGATCCAAATTTCAATTTCCTTCCAAAATTTTGCACATGACAATCACGAATTATGCATTGCAGCTTCCTCTAGAAGCTTCAGATATGTTGCACATGGCCTTTGGAATGATTATGAACCAAAAGGAGTGTTGGTTTATACATTGTAAATGATTTTGCTATGTAACTTATTTGTGAAGTAACACATTGAAACTCCATGAATTAGACCTCAAATGCAAATTATGCTAATGTCATTCTTCTTAAAATGATTTTCCTACTCAAAATATGCTATCACTTTGTCTTGTTTGAGCACATAACCATTAATTTGAATTTTTCAAGTTTAATGCCTTTTAAAACATTCTTTTTCAAACCACCATGAATCAAATCTTGCCATGATCCAATTCAATGCATCACAGACCCTTGGTTAACCTTAAAATCTCATTTTGAGCAAGTTCCATGTTGAACAAAACTTCATTTGAAGTGTGCAAGTTGGAGATTTTGACCTATAATCCAAAATGGCCTATAATCTCACTTTTCCAAAATACCCCTGGCTTGCAAAGATCATAACTTAAGCTCCACAAATCAGAATGAGGACTTCTATACCTTTTTGGAAATCTAAGATCAAGAGGAACAACTTTCATGTTGGCCAAAAGTCCATTTGAAACCTTCTTCTATGGAAAAAGTAGCTTGGAAGTCAGATGATTTTCACAGACAAATTTCACATTCATCTGGTGATCTGTAACTTGTCTGGACCATAACTTGAGTTATATAAATCCAATGGAGGACTTATAGTACTAAAATTAAAGGTATGAAGATGCTCTACAAGTTTCATGTTGACCAAAAGTGGAGATGAAACTTGTATCTTGACTTATGTGGTCTTGACGTTAGGCACTAAATAGGGAATTTTGCACTGATACCCTAATTTAGCAACTTCTCATACTCTTGATTCTTCTTGATTTAATCTTGGAACAACATCTAAAATGCCTCAACACATCATTACATGAACACCATGACCTATAAATAGGCTTTGATACTCTTCACTTGCACATTTGACCTAGGGTTGACCCAGATGAAACCCTAATTGCTTGCACCTTCAACTGTGGCTCTTGCACTTGACACAATGACTTGACTGAGCTCCATCATGACCTTCAAAGCACTCCATGAGCTCTATCCACATCCTCTATTCATAATAAAGACTTCACATCCCTCTGATGGTCTCCAATTTAGGAGAAAATCCACCTACAAGCATTCAAACTTCGCAAGCACTCAAACCACTTCCTGATGACTTGGATGACTTCTAAAGCTTGGATAACACCTCTAGATAGGCTTCTCTTGACATTAACCACACTTGATCCCCTGCTAGATGAATGATATTATGCTATGCAAATGATAGAACTATGCTATGCTAATGCAATGAAACATAAACCAGGTAAGAAAAAGGTTGAGCATATTTTAGGGTGCAACAATATGTATTTTGTTGTTTATAGGTATCATACATGAAACTGTTATAGGTATCATACATTAATTTTGCTGTTATTTATAGGTGAAATGTGTTGCTGTATAAGTTAGATATATATGTATCTTGCTATTTCCATGAAACTGTTGTATGCTGATATATGTGTTGCTGTTTCCATTATAAGTTAGCTATATATGTGTTGTTGTTGATATATGTGCTGCTTCCATGAAACTGATATATGTGTTGCTGTTGATATAGTTAGCTATATATGTATCTTGCTATTTCCATGAAACTGTTGTATGCTGATATATGTACTGCTGTTTCCATTATAAGTTAGCTATATATGTGATGTTGTTGATATATGTGCTGCTTCCATGAAACTGATATATGTGTTGCTGTTGATATAGTTAGCTATATATGTATCTTGCTGTTTCCATGAAACTGTTGTATGCTGATATATATGTTGTTGTTTCCATTATAAGTTAGTTATATATGTGATGTTGTTGATATATGTGCTGCTTCCATGAAACTGATATATGTGCTGCTGTTGATATAGTTAGCTATATATGTATCTTGTTGTCTCTATGAAACTGTTGTATGCTGATATATGTGTTGTTGTTTCCATTATAAGTTAGCTATATATGTGTTATTGTTGATATATGTGCTGCTTCCATGAAACTGATATATGTGCTGTTGTTGATATATGTGCTGCTGTTGATATATGTGCTGGATGTTTTGTTGGATGACGATTACTCGAATAGTCGAGTAAGGCAACTCGTATACAAATAATCAAGGAGAGGAATCGAAGGTTCCAGACCATCTTCCTTTTCATCCTTAACTACAAAAGGATTTAGTATATTTAGAGTATTTTAAGTGGATGACGAATACTCGAATAGACGAGTAAGGCAACTCGTATTCAAGTATTCTGGAAAGACAATAGAAGGCTCTAGACCTGTTTCTTTTTCATCTAAGTTATTAGGAAAATAGGTTTCGATTTAATTACGAAAAAGTTTAAGGAGAATCGGATTATAAGTTTTTTTTAAGAGATGACAATTGTTTGACTAATCGAGTAAGGAAACTCGCTCCCAAACAATTGAGGAGATGAATCAAAGGCTCCAGACCATCCCCTTTTTCATATTTATTAAAAAAGTGTTTTGATCTTATTAGATGTTTTGAAGTTTTATTGGAAAAATACACTTGATATTGATTGAGGTTTATCCATGATTATGAAAATGTTTGAAGTAATGAGAAATTTTTGAAAATGTCTGGTAAAGTGTATGGAATGGAAATGGTTAATGGTTTGACTTGAGAAAAAGTGACGCGACGTTAAATCGAGTTTTTTTTATTTTTTAAAGAATTGATTTTATATTTTTTTTTAGTTGTTTTCAATTATTTATTTTCTAGCTAATGAAAATAAAAGCGACAAACATAGATAACAATTACAAACAAAGAGTGGGGGATACATTTGACAATTGGGAAATATACAAATGAAAATAAAACAAAGAGTAATAATTGAGAATTAAATAATCAAAATAAATAAACATGAAATAAAGACAAAAATTAATTATAAACGTAAAAAAAAGATAAGAATTTCAAATAACCTAAGTTAAAAGTTTTTCTTTTGTTTTTTTAATGATATTTTTAAGTGTATATATATACATACATATATATATATATATATATATATATATATATATATATATATATATATATATATATATATATATATATATATATATATATATATATATATATATTGATTCAATTAAATAAAATATCTAAATAAAAAGATAAATAAAGTTAATATTAAAATTAAATTTTTTTTATATTTTTTATTAAAATTAATCTCTCTTTTTAATTAAATAATAAAGCAGTTGATTTTTTTTTTCTTTTTTAACATATTTTTATATATAAAAAATTAACAATAAACAAAACAAAATGATAAAATGAAAAAGAACGGGCCTAAAAAAATATCATTTGACCTATTAATTAACTATTTTTATAAATCTAATTAAATTATATATATATATATATATATATATATATATATATATATATATATATATATATATATATATATATATATATATATATATATATATATATATATATATATATATATATATATATATATATATATATATATATATATATATATATATATATATATATATATATATATATATATATATATATATATATATATATATATATATATATATATATATATATATATATATATATATATATATATATATATATATATATATATATATATATATATATATATATATATATATGAGAAAATGGGTGATGCATGATAGTGTAAAAAAATTTTACACTGTCAACCAATCACAACCATGAATTTCGTCAAATCAGATTGTAATTTTTAAAAAATTTATATTACATGAAAAAATCATATGTTTTTATTGGATGATAGTGTAAAAAAAATTACAAATCTCCTTTAACCTCTATATTTAAACTAATAATTTTAATAAATAAATAAATAAGATATTAAAAAAAATTAGTTGAAAGTGATGAACTACAGGGGCAGCTCCCCACTTCTAACCTCGCGTTTTATTACTTACTTTTTTAAAATTAAATTAAAAAAAAAGGCCAGTGATACAGTGACATGTGGCATGATAACAAAATATAGTAAAAATTAAAAAGGGTCCTACTTCATTACCCAACTTAAAATATTGGGTAACTTTACCCACTTGACATGTTACATAGATTGGTTATTACTTATATCATTTGTCATGTCATCAGTATTTTATAGTTTTTAATTTTTGCCCATATTATTTTATAATTGCATATTTATCCAAATCTCAATTTATTTTAAATTATTATTTTTAATTAAAAAAAGACATTATCTTTTCTTTCATTTTCTAAAAGGATGAAATTGAGAAACCTAGCTGAAGCAACCAAAGCATCAGAACCAGCAAAGCAATGGCGGACGATGAAGTCGAAGCATCAACGGCCGGGATTCCAAAGAAAAGAATGTTTGTGTTCCTTCCTCTGACAGTATCCTTCTTTCTCACCTTCTCATCTTCGTCTTTTTCATTTTCGAAAATTAACTAATAACCATATTAGGTTATCATTTTTTTCTGCATCTAATTTCTATTGTAAGCATGTGGAGTCTCTTTCTTAGGGTTTTGTAATTTCTTTGCTTTCTTTTAGTTTTTGCCGTTCATAACTGTAATCTTAGGGTTATTAATATATGTATATGGTTTATTACTAAGCATATATTCTCAGTGAATTTTATTTTTGGTGAATAGTTTATAATTTTGTTTCAATTTTATTTAGTTTGTTTTGCGGTTTTTGCATAGGACCCTTTTATTGTTTATGAAATTGTAATTTCTTGACTTAACTGTACTATATCCAAGTTTTGCTCCAAATGGATACCCTTATACTGCATTGTTGATTTGGTTTCTTTTAATTTCTAGATTTCTTATACTTGATTCAATTTGTATAATCTATTTTTACTATTTTAATTTGTATAATCTATTTTTACTATGTCAATTTGTATAATCTATATTCACTTAGTTTCTTTAGTGTCTTTGAATTGGAATTGTTCAGGATACAATAAACTAGTGAGTGCAACAAATAAATTTGCAGAGTTGGATAAGGTGGGGCAAGGTAGTTACATGAATTCTTCTGATTTAACTCCATGCAACTCCATGCAATTGGACTGGTGCGTATTGTACTGATTCAATAGTAACTTCTGTTACTATTCAGAACCTTAATCTCTCTTGTAATTTGTCTCCAACAATTTGTAACCTTCCATGGTTAATTGAGTTGAATGTGTCAAAAAACTTTATCTTTGGTTCAATTTCTGAAATTTTTTTATTAACTATGATAAATTTGAGGTTTTAGACCTTTGTACTAATAGGTTTGATGGAGTATTTTTAACTCTTGTTTAGAAAATCAAAATGCTTAGAAAGCTTTACCTTTGTGAAAATTATATGTATGGTGGAAGTATGTTAGGAAACTGTGTGAGACTCTAGAGGCTTGATCTTAGCAGGAACAAGTTTGTTGTTATGCTTCCAAATTCAATTGGAAATCTTGTGAATTTGGAGCTACTAAAAATTTCGATAATATGCTCTTTGGAGAAGTACCAGATGCTTTTCGACGGTAATCGGTTTTCAGGAAGGATCCCGTTTCATTTTGGAAGAATTTCTGCTCTTCAGATAGCACTTAACTTGAGTCACAACAATATTTCTGAAACGATTCCTGATAACTTAGGGAGCTTGCAAATGCTAGAATCGCTTTAAAAAATTTATATATTTGTTTTACTATTTCTTTAACCACGTTTATATATTTATATCAATTTATTTTACTATTTGTTTTAGATCTTAATTGACATTTATTTTAATCAAAAAGGAAAAAAGTGTTCAATTTTTTCTTTTATGCATGTTATTAATATTTAATAATTGATTATAATGATATTAAAATCAGAAATAAATATTAATAAAGTTGTTTTAATTTTAATTTTAAAATAAAACTAAATTCATTTTATGTAAGAGGAGTTGATATTAACTCTTAATGTAATGGTGAATTTTCTTCCTCGTTTTATAATTTTTATATTTTTGAAAACATATTAAAAAATATATATTTAATTATCTGTGTTAAAATTTTAATTATTAAAATAAAATTAAAAATATTTACTATTTATTATTGTTATTTTTTAAAATTGTGAAATTGTGTAGTATTAATACGAAATGGGTAAAGACAAATTTAGGAAATTGTGTAGTATTAATATGGAATGGGTAAAGACTAATAACTATGGATTTGATATTCCATATATAACCAATTGAGAATTAAAGAAAATAAATAAAAAGTGATGAAAATATAACCGGATCTTTTTTAAAACAAAACCTCTTGATTCCATTTCAAAATTTTCTGGCACCGTCTCTGTACTTAGTCAATAATTTAATTTACTTGAAATTGATTTTTTACATAAAAATCATTTAATTTAAATTTAAATTTAATATTATTTATATATATCTCCCCACATTCTAAATTTTCTGGCTCCGTCTCTGTACTTAGTTAATATTAAAATTCTTGCAAAATTTATCACATGTTTCTTATGTATTGTAATTAACTTCTAACAATACATGAGTTTGCAAAATTCTTCACATGTTTAGCTTCTAACAATACATGAGTGATGTTGTTGGCTTAATTATTTTGTTTATATTTTGTTTTTGTTTGATTTCATTTTCATTTGGTACACAGAAAAGTATATAATTTGACCAAGTTTATAGAATTGCATACTACATAAAATTTAGTTAACTAGTAATGCATAAAAAAAATTCAATTACATCAATCCAAAACTTAAATTAAAAATTTAAGTCAAATACCAAATAGATAATCACCAATGTGAGAATAAACTAAGTTATTACATAATTTAGTCAATATTAAAAATAAATAAAAAACTCTCGTAAAATCCATCGCATGCTTCTTATGCATTGTTTGACTTGTTAATTTTCTCCCAAGCCTTCTCCAAAATCAAATCATTTAATTTGTTGTAAGAATTCATTGTCAAATCTAATGCAATCCTTAGTCTTGTACCATCATCAACCTATAAAATAAAATCTCATTATAATCAGTGAAATTCACATAAATTAAAAATTGATTTTAAGTTAAATAAAGAGTGACATACATCAATTTTATCCACGTCTTCTCTTATGTGCTCCATCCATTTTATCATCCATACTCCACAGTCATTCCTAAATTTTAGTTTCATCATTAGATAGACAGCCAATCAATAAATAATTTTAAAAGAATTAGAATATAATAACATACGAGTCGCATGTCTGCTTTCCCAAATCATTCGGAATTACGAGTCGAAGTTCTGATATTATTGGTTTATGTGTAGCTCCATTGGCATAAAAAGAGGAATCCAAGAGTAAATCTTCCATATATATAGCCTGAAAATTAAGAATATTTGTGTTAACAGTTATATTATATAAATATATAGTTTACATATATAAATAAGACAATGAAAAAAATCAAGTATATTATTTTACCATTTTTTTTTATATAAAGCTTCCTTCTATATAAGGAAGAATCAGATGGGAAAGAATCAAGATAAACTAACTCTTTTTTATCAAGATCAATCACGAGAAGAAACCAGTGCATAGAGTCCCAATCATGAATTGGTATGAATATCTGTATTTATTCAATATTAGTTAATCAAAATTGAATTTACATTTATATATATATATATATATATATATATATATATATATATATATATATATATATATATATGAGAATAAAATCGTCTAACTAAAAGTACTTTATTACCTTTAAAATATTATCTATTTTTCCCATAAACTTGTCTTGGTATATTTCAATGATACGGTCTGTTCCTGCATTCCATGCCTGCACATATTGCTACAAGAGAATATATATTTGTAATATTATTTAACTATATTGAAAAAAAGTTACACAAATTAAACAATATAAAGTTTAAAGTTGTGCAAAATGAATACGGAAAAAGTAGTTGGTAGAAACCAAAATCTTGGAAATAAATTGTCTTTTCTTTCACCATAAGTAAACATACATGCTGCTAAATCAAGTATCTGAAACAATATGATAGCATTAGAAATCTTAAAATATTTTTAAAAACAAATAATATTACAACATATTTTTACCTCTTGATCAATCAGTTTACGAGGCTTTAAACATTCAAACAATTTTCTAGTTCCTTCCCAAAATAGTGTATCTGTAACCACTAAAACTTCGGTCCTATAATTAAGAATAAGAATAAAAGTTAATGTATCATTTATATATATATATATATATATATATATATATATATATATATATATATATATATATATATATATATATATATATATATATATATATATATATATATATATATATATATATATATATATATTTTGTGTAATCAATTTGTTTGAAGTAATACTAAAGTTAAAAATAATAAATAATATAAATGACTAACTCATCGGTATTATTGTTTGTGTGATAATCAAACAAATATGATGCCATAGCACACTCATCATCCTTTAGATTCATCTCCTTTATTGTTTTAAATAAATAAGAAAAACTCTGCATCAACATATGAGATACAAATAAGAAATATAAAATAGAATTATGAAACATGAATATAAAATATGTGCAAATATGAAATAATTTACTTACATTGGAAATATCTTTTTTTTTAAGAAGAAAAGTCTAATTTTTTCCTAGACTTAATGTAGAAACCTGTGGGTGAGCCGGTTGCTACCAAAATCGGGACGCAAGTCTTGTTCTTATGAGAAGGTGGATAAAATTCTTGGAGATTTTCTTTTAGCTTATGTTCATGTCTCTATCAATCTTTGTTGAAATCACATTCTTTTCTTTTGCTCCATCTCTTTCAATCATTTCAGATTTATTGGAAAAAGATATTTTGCGATTTTTAAAAGTATGACAAAATTTATCAAATTTAATCAACATAAATGTCTTAAAACCATCGAAATCTTGTATTACATCATCAAACCTTCTTTCCAATTTTGCCACCCTTTGTTGTAGCAAATAATGTTCACCCTAGTTATTAATATATTAACAACATTAGTAAATAATAAAGTGTTCAAAATTATAAACAAATATTCTACAAATTAAAATAAATAAAATTAAATTATAATTTAGTTACCCCATGGTCATTTGCTTTAATATGCATGTTAGCATATTCATAGTTAGTTTCCATTCTCCTTTTCCAAATATGATTAATTTCTCTATGGCTGAAATAAAAAAATAAACAAATAAACAAATATTTTTTGTTCTCTATATATTATAAAATAAAATTTATTAAAAAATAACATATATTTATTAAAATAATATATTCATACCTTAAAGATATGATATCTTTTGAAGATGTATTTTGTGGAATGTACTCTTTTTTATCAAAACTGTTTTCTTTTTCTGCTTTGAATAATAGAGGGTTCCATTCTTCATAGCTTTCATTCTTTTGTTTCCTTTTTAGAGCATCTTCTTGACTGTTTATTACACAAAATAATATGAAATTATTATGAATTTATTCACAATCTCTGTAACAATTTGACCATTGTTAAATTTTAAAAAATCAATTCATTTTATTATAAAAAGAAAAGTTAGATGATAACTAAAACAATTTAGAAGAAACCGTGTTTGAGTATTTACCTGGAGGATGACAGGTAAACTAAAGAGATATTATTACCACTAGAATCTAACAAATGACGTTTGACTCTTTTTTGGTCTGCCAAAGGAGATGTAACAGACTCTTTTTACATCTCTTTTGCTTGAATATTGTAGATTAACAATCCACAACTTGTAACTTTTGAAAATTAGAAGAAATGAGAGAAAAAGTTGTCTCTATAGGTAACATTGAAAAGTAACGTGTAAGAGACATAGTTTTATGATAAAGTTGATTCTGTTAATAAAAATTGTAAGAATCGAAGAAAAAAAAATGATTACAGCCACCAAAATATTTAAGACCACATATTGGAAAATGTAATTCAAAAACTTAAAGGTCATAAATTTATATAATGTTATAAATTATTTCCTTTTTAATTTTAATTTTAAAATTAAATTAAATTCATTTTATGTAAGAGGAGTTTATATTATTTTATATGTAAATTACTTTTTCAGTTTTAATTTAGTTGGTACTTTTAAGATTATTTTTAATAAATCTTATAATTTAAAAAAAAATAACAGTATAAATGTTAAAGGTTTTTAATTTTATTTTAATAATTAAAAATTGAAAACAAATAATTGAATATATCGTTCTAGATTATATTTTTGAAAATATAATATTTAAATTGTTACTTTATAATTTTTAAACTAAAAAAAAGTAAAAAACAAATAATTGAAATATTTTCAACTAATTGTTACTAATAATTTAGACAAATATGGATCATAGTTTGTGGATATGATCTTCTATGGATCAGAGTCTATTGTCAGAGTATATGGATCAGAGTCTGTGGATAGGATCTTCTGTGGATCAGAGTTTATGGATCACAGTATATAGATCATAGTATGTGGATAGGATCTTCTGTGGATCAGAGTTTATGGATCACAATATATAGATCATAGTATGTGGATAGGATCATAGTCTTTGGATAGGATCTTCTGTGGATCAGAGTATATGGATCATAGTCTGTGGATAGGATCTTCTGTGGATCAGAGTTTATGGATCACAGTATATAGATCATAGTATGTGGATAGGATCTTCTATAGATCAAAGTTTATGGATCTTAGTCTGTGGAGCAGAGTATATGGATCATAGTCTGTGGAGAGGATCTTCTACGGATCAGAGTTTATGGATCATGATTTGTGGACCAGAGTATATGGATCATAGTCAGTGGAGAGGATCTTCTATGGATCAGAGTCCATAGATCAGAGTATATGTATCAAAGTATATGGATCATAGTCTGTGGACCAAGTATATGGATCATAGTTTGTGGATATGATCTTCTATGGATCAGAGTCTATTGTCAGAGTATATGGATCAGAGTCTGTGCATGGGACCTTCTATGTATCAGAGTCTATGGATCAGAGTATATGGACCATAGTCTGTGGATAGGATCTTCTGTGGATCAGAGTTTATGGATCACAGTATATAGATTATAGTATGTGGATAGGATCTTCTATAGATCAAAGTTTATGGATCTTAGTCTGTGGAGCAGAGTATATGGATCATAGTCTGTGGAGAGGATCTTCTACGGATCATAGTCTGTGGATAGGATCTTCTATAGATCAAAGTTTATGCATCATATTATGTGAATAGGATCTTCTATAGATCAGAGTATATGGATCATAGTCTGTGGATAGGATCTTTTGTGGATCAGAGTTTATGGATCACAGTATATAGATCATAGTATGTGGATAGGATCTTCTATAGATTAAAGTTTATGGATCTTAGTCTGTGGAACAGAGTATATGGATCATAGTATTAATATGGAATGGGTAAAGACTAATAACTATATGATTTGATATTCCATATATAACCAATTGAGAATTAAAGAAAATAAATAAAAAGTGATGGAAATATAACCGTATCTTTTTTAAAACAAAACCTCTTGATTCCATTTAAAAAAATCAAATATAATTAATTTTATTATTTTGGTATATTATCGTTATTGACCACTAATTTTTGTTTTTATTGTTTGTGACAAAATAAGCTACTCATACTGCAGCGAATCACAACCAAAACACCCAAAGTAACATTAAAAACTACACTTTCCCAAGCCAAAACCAACCTAGAACAGATCAACCAAAACCAACCTAGAACAGATCAAAAAATCACAATAGCAGAACTGATAAATAACTGACCTGATCTATTAAAAATAATTAATAGAAATTTTAAATCCAATGAGAGGATACAATTTACTTAATTTCTACCTAAGAAACATGAACAAGAAATCTCAATAAAATAGTTATTGTAATGTCTATAAGACTATAACAAGAAAGCAAGTCCAATACAAGGCTTTCATTATGCCCTCATTAGAGGCTTCATTTAGAGCATCCCCATTTTTCATACTCCAAATCAGACCTCCTGTTGAAAATAATTAACAGAAAAACTCAAATCCAATAGAGTAGAAAACAGTGTACTCAAACTATATACATAATCAATAGAACCAATCGATAGAGTAGTCAATTTACTAGATCAAAAGGAAAATCTATTCAAATATGATAACATTGTCAGTTTTGTATCAGGATTCAGATTCTTTTTGGATCTTTATATCTCTTTTTCATTTATTCGCTAAAGTAGATGATCACTTTTCTTGCAAGCCATTTTTGCCGAACTCTCAACCTGTTCCAACACACCTAAAAACTGATATGAACAAAAAAAATTATAAGAATTAGTTATTTGACTAGCACACACAATTAACACAATGAAGTTTGTTTTTACCCACCGATGTATTATGAGGAAAAATGTGTGGTATAGGATACATAAGAGCATTCAAGTGTGATGAGAAGTTAACTGTCTGTGGAAATTGTGTGGATACTGGAATACTAGGAATTGGAATACCATTATAACCAGTATAATTAGGAGCACATCCTAAACTATTGTTCCAGGTTACATTTTGACCTTCCATTTTAACAGAGGGTATACCATATACAAGACTGCGCCCGTGAACATTCTGAAACAAATAAAACCAATTTAAAATCTCATAGCATTGAATTTTCTCCCAACTATAACTATATGAAAAACAACTTACATTTTCAAAATAGAATGTAAATACAAAATTAATTACTCATCTATAAATATTAACTACGATTTAACCGTTTCGGTTGTATTATATTTTAAAATTCTAATTTATTACGATTATTATCTTTAATATTTAAATAGGAGGAATTTAAATTTTTTATTTTATTCATCTCAAAATTTAGTGTATTCAATTCTTCAATGTCTCTTTCTGTCAAAAGTCACCACTCATCACAGTAGATGAGGTAACCAAAACAAAAATGATCTCTCCATAAAATTTCCAAGATCTTATTAGTATACAGTACTTGCCTCAATACCTATTTATCATAGACCAAATCATATAATATAGTATGTGATAAAGAAAAAAAAAATCTCAAACTCAGATTAAATTAAAGTAACAAATATGAAAGTAAAATAATCAATATTGCTAAAGTCAACCAAAAAAGCAAAGTTTCTCTAAAATTACTCATCTATGAATATTAATAACATAAAGCAAATATAAAATTATCCATTTATGAATATTAATAACAGAAACCAAATACAAAATTAAAGAGAAAAAAAAGAGAAATTACCTTGTGAAAATGAGTAGAAATCCAGCAAAGTATGAGTGTAGCAATGAAATGTATGAGTGAGAGAAGAGATTGATTGAGAGAGCAGCAAAAATGAAGAAGTTAAGAAAGAAGTTTAATGGAAGAGTTTAGAGAATAGTAAATCAAATTGGGGAAGAAGAAAGAAAAAGGGTAATAACAATCGATAACCAGGAAAAAAGAAAAAAAGAATATGAAAAAATTTTGTTATATTTGAAAACAAAATAAAAAATTACCATTAATACATTTGGGGTAAATATATAATTATTTAAAAGTATATAGCTATTAATGAATAAATACATGACACATCATAATGGACACCTAAGAGCTTCTACACTTGACAAATCAGATGGGTAAGGTTACCCAATTTTTTTAGATGGGTAAATAAGAATTTACCAATTAAAAATAAAAAAATACAATCTTTCTCACTCTCGTTTCATGTTTACATTTGGTGTTCCTTTCATCTTTTCTTAGTTCTAATATCTCTCTCAACAAAACAAATTAATCTCTCTTAAGAAAACAATTTAATGATATCACAATTATAACAAACAAAAATAAAAAAGAAAGGAAAGTGATGCAAACCTATGGCAAATCGGAAAACACGACGGTAATGTCGAGGATCCGGTAGTGCTCCGACGCGGTGGTGCTCCGACGAGAGGTGATTGTTGTTGCTTTGGTTTTAAAAGTAGAAAGGTGGTTGAAGTTAAGGTTTAGTAATGTTTTAGTTTGGTTTTGAAGTCAGGAACAAATGGTACATGAACAAATTGTTAGAAATAACTTATATTTTAATATTACTTGGAGATTAAGTTTATTAGAGGGTATTTTAGTACTTTAGTATGTTGCATATGTGGTCCTAGTTTTCTGTGTATAAATAGACTAGTGGTAGATGTCATTTATTTATTCTTCCTTACAATTTTTGTAGTCGTCATTTACAGAGTAGAAATATATTCTCTCATTCTATTCATCTCTTTTAACCTTGTGCACTAATAATTGGTGTCTAGAGCTCCGGTTCAGATCCACGGGAAAATACGAGAAACACGAGTGAAATAGTGAGGCGTTGTATGGTTGATTTTGTTTCTTGAATTCATGTTGAATCTTGAACGGAATCGTAACAGAATCACATTTTCTGATTCTGCGGGATTGGAAAACAATGTGTTTGGTGAGATCTAAGTGATTGCACAAGGTTGAAGATGAACGGAAACGGTGGTCTGAGTACCAATCCTCCAGTGTTTGATGGAAAAAAATTGGACTCGTTGGATGATTCAGATATGTGTAATGTTCGGTGCTCAAGATGTGCTTGATCTTGTCACTGAAGGTTATGTTCTAGTAGCAGCAAATGCAACGGAAGAACAAAAGAACACGCAGAAAGATACGGGGAAGAAAGATCAGAAAGCATTGTTCTATATCCATCAGTGTGTGGATGCAAATGTGTTTGAGAAAATCATTGATTCAACAACGACGAAGGTTGCGTGGCATACACAGGTCAGGTGTTATGGTGGTGACGCATCAGTGAAGAAGGTGAAGTTTCAGTCCCTACGAAAGCAGTATAAGAATCTCAACATGAAGAACAATGAAAAGGTATCTGAGTATATCTCCAGAGTGATTCTGATTACTAATGAGATGAAAGCTTGTGGAGAAACCCTTTTTGAACAAGTAATTATTGAGAAGGTATTAAGATCCCTTACCCCCTCATTTTGATTATATTGTGGTAGCAATAGAATATTCTAAAGATCTGAGCACCATGAGAATTCAAGAGTTGCAAAGTAGTCTAGAGGCACAAGAGTTGTGTCTGACTGAGAGAACTTCTAAAAGGGAAGTAAAGCAGCAGGCTCTGAAAATAGTTTCTAGTAAGAAGCATCAAAAAGAGTCTTGGTCAGAAGTCAGGAGAAGATCTATTGGTGTTTAGAAGTCAGAAACCTTAACTTCTAATAGGCAAAAGAATGCTCAGAAGGGAAAAGAAAGGTATGACAAGAAGAAGATCCAGTGCTACTGTTGTAAGAAGTTTTGTCATTTTGCTGCTGATTACTGGTCAAACAAGGAAAGGAAGTTATAAGAAGCAAATATAGCCAGAAGTTCTAATAATGAACCTGTGCTACTGATGGCTTCTGAATCTGATGATATGGATTTGTCAGACTAGTGGTATATGGACACTGCTTGCTCAAATCATCTTACTGGAAATAAGAAATGGTTGGTTGACTTTGACTCAGATAAGAGGAAAAAAATCAGATGTGCTAATGATAAATACCTCAACGCTGAAGGTATGAGAAATTTCATATTCATTCTGAACAATGGGAAACCAGTATTGATTCAGAAAGTGTGGTATGTACTTGGCATGAAAAGCAATTTGATGAGTGTGGGGCAACTAATTGAGAAAGGTTTTTCAGTTTCCATGAAGGACAATCTTCCAAAACTGTATGAATGTAATTAGAAGTTGATTATGTAATCAGAATAGGGAAGGAATTGAACATTCAAGGTGAATGTAAGAACTGCAGACTCTGAATGTCTTAGTGCAACAAGTGTTGTGAAGGAAAGTGAGTTGTGGCACAGAAGATTTTGTCATCTGAATTTCAGAAGCTTAAGGCATTTGAATTCGAAGAAGCTGGTACATGGAATCCATACAATTAAGAAGCATGAGAAGTCATGTAAAGTGTGCATGAAAGGAAAGCAACCAGATTTCCATTTGTGTAGAAGTAGCTCCAAGAGCAAAGCATACATTAGGAGTAGTTCATTCTGATGTGTGTGGTCTATTTCCAATAACATTGATTGGGGGGAATAAATATTTCGTGTCATTTGTTGATGAATTCACAAGAATGACATGGGTATCCCTTATAAAGTTCAAACATGAGGTGTTTGCTAAATCCAAGAAGTTCAGAATGAAGGCTGAGAATCAAAGTGGTCAGAATCTGAAGATTCTTAAAACCGATGGTAGAGGTGAGTATAACTCCACTAGGTTCAGAAAGTTTTGTGAGGAGAACGAAATTAAGCATAAGGTTACTGCTCCTTATACTCCTCAACACAATGGTCTTGCTGAGATAAGTTATACTTTGCTTGATATGGCAAGAAGCATGCTGAAGGAGAAGAAGTTTCCTCATACCTTATGGGGAGAAGTTGTTGCCACCGCAACATATATGCTCAACAGGTGTCCAACAAAGAAGCTGGAGGAAATAATTCTTATTCAGAAGTGGACTGGAGATAAGCAAAGTGTTAGCCATCTGAAGGTATTTGGTTTTGTATGTTACAAACATGTTCTAGAAGCCAGAACACAGAAGTCGGATGATAGAAGTAAAGTAATGTTACTAGTGGGGTACCACAACACAGGTGTGTACAAGCTCTATTGTCTAGAAACTAATAAACTTGAATTTAGCAGAGACGTCATTGTAAAGGAATCAGAAACTTAGGATTGGAACAAGTCCCAGTCGAACGCTGATATGCGAACTTCTGAAGAAAGTTCAGAATTAGAAGTTTATGAAGATGAGTCAAAAACTGGAGAAGATTCTGAAATTGGAGTAGACTCTGATGATGATTCTGACTCTGAAAGAGACTCAGAAGGTGAAGATAATTCTGATCCAGATTCTGATGGTGATTTAAATTCTGGTGGTGATTCAAATTCTAGGAATATTCCAAACTCTGAAGGTGGTCAAGATTCTGGAGGAGATCAAACTTCTGAAGCAACAGCTTCTGAAGGAGAAGCTTCTGAAGATAGAACATTTGGAGTTCAAGCATCCGAAGGAGATTCTAAATGAGGTCATAGGCCACAGAGAATCAGAAACATTCCGAGAAGATTTATAGAGTTTGACATGCTACAAGACACTGAAGTAGATTCTGAAGGAGAAGTTATTCAGTGTGCCATATTAGTAGACTTTGAATCCGTAAGCACGAAAGAGGCTCTTGAGCATAAAGTTTGGATGAAGGCCATGAAAGAAGAACTTGATGCCATAGAGAGGAACAAGACTTGGAAGCTGACAGAACTTCTAAAGGACAAGAAAGCCATCATGGTCATATGGGTTTTCAAGCAGAAGCTAAAGCCAGATGGATCAATTGGCAAACACAAAGCGAGGTTAGTAGGAAGAGGATTTCTGCAGAAACCTGGGCTGGACTATTCTGAAGTGTTTGCACCTGTAGCGAAACATTAAACAATCAAATTGGTGATTGCAATAGCTGCTAACAAGAATTAGCCTCTGATGCATTTAAATGTGAAATCTGTATTTCTGGATGGTCTCTTACAAGAAGAGGTATACGTGTCACAGCCTCCTGAATTTGTTAAAAAGAATCAGGAAGGGATGGTGTACAGGTTACATAAAGCTTTGTATGGATTAAAGCAAGCGCCCAGAGCCTGAAATTTAAAGATTAATTCATTTTTCAAGGAGCATGGGTTTCAAAAATGTGAGATGGAGTACGGTGTTTATGTTCAGCATACTTTTGAAGGCAATATGATTCTGGTGTGTTTGTATGTTGATGACATACTGTTCACGGGGAGTTCCGAATAAGAGATATCTAAGTTCAAGAAGGTGCTGATGAATGAGTTTGAAATGACTGATCTCGGGAAAATGACATATTTTCTAGGGATGGAGTTTATATACTCTAAGAAGGGTATCATTTTGCATCATCTGAAGTATGAACTTGAGCTTCTGAAGAGATTTAAGTTGCAAAACTGTAAGGCTGCTATCACACCTGCATATATAAATCAGAAACTGGATTCTGATTCTAATGGTGAGGATGTAAATGCTACAATCTTCAAACATTTGGTTGGTTCTAAGGTACTTGTGTAATACCAGACCTGATATCTGCTATGCAATTTGAATGTTTAGTAGGTTCATGAGTAAACCTAAGTGGTATCATTACCAAGCTGCTGTCAGAATTCTGAGGTATATCAAGGGAACTCTAAAGTATGGAGTATTATTCCTTTCTGGAAGAAAGATTGAATGAGAACTTCTAAGTTATTCAGATTCTGATTAGTGTGGAGACAGAGTTGACAGAAAAAGTACTTATGGATACTTGTTTAAGTTTCTGGGAGGTCCTATTTTTTGGTGTTCCAAGAAACAACATGTTGTTGCGCTGTCAACTTGTAAAGCTGAATATATCGTAGGCATTGTGACTGCATGTCAAGCTGTGTGGATGAACTTACTTCAGAATCTGAAGATCAAAGTTAACAAACCTCTGAAGTTGATGATTGATAACAAGTCTACAATCAATCTTTCCAAAAACCCAGTGCTGCGTGGGAGAAGCAAGCATATTGAGACTAAGTATCACTTTCTGAGAAATCAGGTTCAGAATGAAGTGTTAGAAGTTGTGCACTGTAGCACCCAGAAGTAGTTGGCAGATGTTCTGACGAAGGCTATCAAGACCGGTCAATTTCTTCGCTTAAGGGATGGAATTGGTGTTATCTGTTTTGGGTAAATATAAATTAAGGAATGGTATTATAAATAATTTATATTTTACTATTACTTGAAAACTAAGTTTATTAGAGGATATTTTAGTACTTTAGTATGTTGTATATGTGCCCCTAATTTTCTGTGTATAAATAGATTAGTGGTAGTTGTCATTTATTTATTCTTCCTTACAACTTTTATAGTTGTCATTATTCTCTCATTCTATTCATCTCTTTTAACTTTGTGCACTAACACAAATATGGTGATGGTTGCAAATTTGTGTGGTGAGTGTTATGTTGTGTTTTATGAGGTGAGTGAAAATTTATGGTGAGTGGAGGTTTGTGTTGGATCTTGTAGTTTGTGTGTTGTAATGGTGAGTGAGGGTTTGGTTGTGTTTTAATGGGGTGAGAGGGTATAAGGTGTAACAAGGATGAAACTATAAAATATGGTGGATGAGTTTTTAGAGTGAAAAAAAATGGAGATGTAAGGTTGTTAGTTTAAGTTGAATATGAGGTATGATGGGAAGATTTTGTGTGAAGCTTGAATAATGAAGTAATAATGTTGGTGATATATGGTGAGTTTTAGTGGGTGATTATTGAAGCTTGTGGTGTGTTTTGTGTGATTTTTTTAAGGTTTATGAAGGATGAATAAAAGAGATGAGAAGTTATGATTTATGTGATTTCATGGAGTGTGAGAAATGGTAGTATGAAGTGGAAATGGAAGAAGGAGATTTATGGTGTGAATGGAAGAATAGAAGGAGAAAGGTTGTTTTTTTTGTATGGAATGGAAAGTAGCATGAAGGATGAAGTTTATATATTAATGGATCTTTGGATTTGTGAGAGGAGAATATTGGTGAAAAGATGAAGATCATATGTGTAGTGAATAGATGAAAGATGTCATGGTTGGAGAAAGAAAATGGAATTCGATTTTAGGTTAGTATAAAGATGTGTAGTAGTGGCTGTTTATGGTGTAGCAGGAAACGGGTGTATGGAAAGTGTAATATTCTATGCATGAAGAAGGAAAGTGATAGTACACTATTCATGTGACCAAATAAAACCAATTCATTTCCTTCTGAGTATTTATTTTTTAACTGAGAGTGAATTGATGCATGTGCCGCTTCTAGCTTTTGGATTCTTTGTTCTCATGGACAAATAAAATGTAGTATATATAGCATGTAACTAGGGTTTCTTAATATTTCAAAATTCCACAAATGTCCTTAATAAATTTATTAATGTAAAAAATAATTAAAATAATTAAAATAATTAAATTAAATTAAATAAACTATCCCAAATAAGTAAAATTAAATCGAAACTAAAATATAGAAAATTCTAATTATTTATTATGAACTTTTGATTAAAAAATAAAAATAAAATGATTTAAAACAAAAAAATTCGGGCGCAAACGTGTTTGAAAAATTAAATTGAATGCATCAAAATGATCAGCGCAAAATAAACCTCTAAAAAATATACAGCATTTGATCTAATTTTAAAATAAATTTTGACCGGTTAAAAGGGTCAAACTGATCAAAATATGACAAAAAAAGTAGTTGAAAAAATAAAACAAGCACGCAAAGTTAAACTACGCGAAAGTAGATCAATATAGTTGACGTCTGTAAGTTCCATTTCGAAATTTTTCGTCCACTAATTTTATGCACGGTTGAGATTCAGTTTGACTAGTCTGTCTATAAATCTAAAAAATTATTTTGGTTGATATTTTGGGGGTTGTGCAAGATGAAATGCATATTATACTATGCAGATGAAGCAAATTTCTTGATGTATGCATGTGTCGATTCGATGATTCAAGGTCAAAACTGGGGTATGACATGCACGCACTAGACATCAAATATTAAATGGGTCATTGTACAGCGTGTTTTACATAATAACTTAAACTTCTTGGCAACATACCTATTCTCTTATTCTCATTTAAAGTCGAACATGTGACAACCAAATATTATTGTTATTTTTGCTCATGTTCATTCATAAAAGTTAAGAGTTACAAATCAATCTAAGTTATTACAGCCCCTGTGGGATCGACATACTTAATTTTTACCACTTGCAACTATAGACCGTGTATACCTACACATTATTTAGTTTTTATCTAACAAGTTTTGGCATTGTTGTCGGGGAGTGTGTCAAGTAAAGTTTTGATTTCTTAAAAGATTTGTGAATATTGCATTTGAGCTTTTGACGTTTTTTTATTTAGTGGCAAGAAAGGTCCTTAGATGTTGCATGCGCAAGTTGTTAACCCTAGTATACATAGGAGATTATGAACCTTAGAGAACACTCATATTACTAAGAAGATTCCAAGTTGTAGAACAACTACCATAAATCCCATTTCCTGCTCTATTGTCATGGGAGAAATCAATATCATTGGCATTTCCAATGATAGAGCTAAAAATATAAGGTATTGTGTTGTATTTTTTTCCCAATCCCATGAAAACTAGAATCATATGACCAGAGATCAATGTGGCAGAGTTTGAGTTCAAGCCCATGATTTTTCAAATGTTACAAGCTATTAACAACTACTCAGGAGTTGCCACTAAAGATCCACATCTACATTTGAGGAAATTTCAAGAGGTTACTAGCAACTTCAAGATTCTTGTCATATTTAATGATGCCTTTAGGTTAAGGTTGTTTAGGAAATTATTTCTTGAAAACATGTTTCAATAAGGACAAGTTGAAAAAAATCTTTTCATCGATAAAATCAAACATGATATCTTACTAGTTCAAATTTATGTCAATGATATTATCTTCGGTGCTACTAACAAATTCTTGTGCAAGGAATTTTCCTAAAATTATGCAAAATGAGTTTGAAATGTAAATGATGGGAGAGCTCAAATATTTTTTAGCACTTCAAGTCCACCCAACTAAGGAAGGAATTTTCATAAATCAAACTAATACTATAAAGAGTCATTAAAGAGGTTTGATATGGAGAAGTCAAAGGTAATAGAAACCCCAATGTCAACATCGTGCAATCTTGACAAGGACGAAGATGGAAAACTAGTTGAATAAAGCAAGCTTTGTGGTATGATAGGTTATCTTCTATGTATAAATTCATTCCATCCTAATATAATATTTGTTGTCTGTATGTATGAGCACTTTCAAGCATACCGAAAGAATCACGTCTCAATGTAGTCAAACACATCATGAGATATCTCTCTGGGACACAACAAATGGGTTTATGGTACCTCAAGGGAGCGGATTGTGACTTAGTTGGGTACTCTGACTCCAATTTCACTAGTGCATATTGGATATGAAAAGTACCAGCAGTATGTGTCACATACTTAGGAACTTGGTTGTCTCATGGCATAGTGAGAAACAAGCAAGTGTCGCACTATCTAGGGTTGAGGAAAAATATGTTGTTGTGGGTGGTTGTTATGCTCAACTTATTTGGATGAAATAAAATCTCAGTGACTACAGTGTAACTCTTGGAGTTGTCCCAATAAGATGTGATAACACTAGCACCAAAAACCCGATTCTTCAATCTTGGGATAAATACATCGAAGTTAGGCACCACTTTATTAGAAATTATTTTGAAAAAGGGGAATGTGTACTTCAATTTGTAACCTCATCTAATCAACTTGAAGATATTTTTACTAAACCTCTTCCTAAAGAAAACTTATTTTTCATAAGAACTGAACTAGGAATTTTAAACAAATCATGCATGGATTAAAATGCCTATATACATTCCTTTCAAATTGATGTCATGTGACTTATGTGCTTTATGTCTTTTCACTGTTTTTATTATGCCAAAGAGGGAGAAGTATACTCTTAGAGGGAGTAGATTATACTCTCTACTTAATTGAGGGGAGAGAATATACATATATGTTCTTGCAGATATAAAGTTTATAATCCCTTAAAAGATCCTCCCTAAAGTTTTGATGAGGATAACAGTTGTTGAAGCCGGTGGAAATAGCTTTCAACTCTTCGATGATGGTGACCTAACTAGAAAATCATCTCAAACCCCATCAAGAAAAGAGACTCAAAATTTAAGTGCTTATATGATTGATTTATCATGCAAAGATTTTTAAAGCCTCAGAATAATGAAAGAGATGGAGTGTGAAAGCCTGCCAGATTGTGTCTTTCTTTGTCTATCTGAGTGACTAGAGTTTTGTAAAAAGTAAGGGCATACCCCTTAAGTTCTAAACCAACAAACACACTCACTTAAAAACTATTTTCTAACCTTTTCATATCTTAAAAATGTTTACAATACATAGCTAATTGATTAAGAAAATGTCATATACCTTCTAAAAATTTTTTTGAACTACCCAATATATTGGAGACTTTTTCTAATTGATTGGAGCATAAAGCCAATTGATTGGACAACATCTTAATTACTTGTAACAGATATGCATCATTCACTATAAGAAAAAAGGAGATTTACGACTCTTGAGTTGCGACAGTTATCACAAAACCGTCCTTATTCCAAGATTGCGAAGATTGTCACGACAGTTAGGGTCAACTGTCGTAGATTTTTTGCGACAGTTATCAAAAAACCGTCCTTATTCATGGACTACGACAGTTCTCACGACGGTTTGAGCCAACCGTCACAAATTTTTTAAGCATGTTGTATAAAATAATGCGACAGTTACCAAAAAACCGTCCTCTTTTCACACTCGCGACAGTTAAGACGAACTGTCGCAATTACTTTAGCCAATCATAATTACTATTTTTTTATTCCTTTAATTTTCCACTTTTTTTTTAATTTTTATTTTCTAACCTTTTCAATTTTATTAATTCATTTAATAAATAATATTATAATTATTATAATTTTCATGATAATATAGCTTAATATTTTTGTCTAAAATAATAATAAAATATTTTCTATTTTATTATATAAATAGTTAATTTTTATGACTGCTTATTGCAATTGTCGCGACTCACTGTGATAATTTTAAAAATTAACACATTAAAAAATTTAAGATCCTTCAACAAAAGACATTACCAATGGGTTTGCGACAGTATTTAGAACTGCCTCCACATGTTTCTTTTCAACTACACCTCAAATTCCAACTAGCGCTATTTTTTCACTATTCATCTTTCTAATTTTCATTCTCGGCTTTCTCCGTCCCTTAAATTTCTGGCTACATTTTCTCCTAAGAAACTCTATCTTTTTCCCTAAATCATATTGAAATTGATTTATGAAAGTAATCCCTTTTCACTAAATAGAATTGTGTCAAAATTTTCAATTTCTCTCTTTCTCTCATGGACAAGCGATGGAAAAACTCGACTTCGATTTGACATTACAAGCTGACAAATCCCCTGTTACTTTTGATTTTCATCAGGTTTGTCAATTTTCTTCAATTCTGTTTTTGATTTTTAATGTTTTGTTTATTCTTTTGACCTAAAAACTTAATTTTTGTGATGCATAACTTATAATTTTATTTGTTCAGTTGGTGAAAGTGGTGGTGGTTTTTGCAAATAATCATAAATTAGAGGTTGTGTTGGAGAGAACAAAAATTTGTTTGGTGGCTAAGAACAACTTGAAATTTATAGTAATGTGTATATGATTATATAGTAGCTTGAATCGATAACTGCGTTTGTAAGTAGATAAGGTTAAACTATGGGTGCTAATTATTTATTGTGGAATATTCGTTTCATGATTCACGGTTCTATTAAGTTCTCTTTGCTAATTATTTATTTTTTGTATTCATTTTTGAAGTTAGGTTTAGATGTGATTTGAATTTAGAGGATGTAGATGATACGTACAGTCAGGTTCCTCACCTATGTGGTTCATGTACATGTCCCAACACTTTTTAGGTCTAACAAGAGCCAATGGAATGATTATGATATCATGAAGCTAATTTTCTCTATGTTCTTGCTTATTAGTCGTTACTCTTGCTAGCTTTTGACAATATATATGGCATAAAAGTACCTTGTCAAACTAGAATTTGGATTGTGACTACCATAAAAATGAAGTTGATTTTATATTTTGTGTACATGACAGCTGCAAAATACTCATATGTATAATATTCCTACATATAAGTAGGATACAATACACATGTGATTGAATGTTTGTTCACTTTGATATGTTAATCGATGAGTTAATGTGATTTTATAAGAGTTGTCGGCTCGAGAGCTAATTTAGAATACTTCATAGATTAATCTTTTTTTAGTTGATTTATTTTTATTATCACATTATTATTTTGTTACCAATCCTATTGTGTGTTATCTTATTTATATGGATAATTGTGATGTCTTGGCTGTAGGATGACATCATTCTGCAAATGTTTTCAATGATGTTTGAAGTTTTAATTAGTTAGGATCAAAGTTATATACACTATTTTTTTTCCTGATTGCAGGATCACACAGACTCAAGATTTTTTGTATTGGGATGTGATCAATTTGGTAATATTTGCAACTTTACTTGTCATAAAATGGACTTTCACTAGAAAAGTAAGTGTAAACTTTCATGCTTAATCATAACTTATATATCTTGGAAAGCTATTTGTATGGTGCAAAGTTTTAAATAACGATCATGGCTGCGATGGGGTTGTGCAAAGGCTTTCACGATTTTGATTGGTACATGTGTTGTGATACTGATTGCGGTCGTTATGGTGTGAATTAACCACAAATTGTCTTTAACATTAAAATAGTGAATTAACCACAATTTGTTGTGCAATCATCTTGAATTAATTTAGACAAACAAATTCATTTTAAATCGATTTTTAGTTGTTAATGGGGTTTGCTTTCTTAAGTGTGAAGCTTTGCATTGAGTTATTTCACAAACTCAGAGAGAAAGAACTCTTACTAGCTTTAGAAATAATTGTTTAAATGTTTTAGTGGAAACTGATATTACTTACCATGGGCTTGATATACTAAATGTTGAACTTGTTAGTTCTACTTTGCTAAACTTTGTGTTTGAAATCTTATGTTATCCTATCATTTCCATTCCTTGTTACTGGATAGTTGATTGAGGCTCATGTACAACATTTAGCAAAAAGAAATAGTTTGTTAACTACATATAGTTATGGTGTGTCATAGTATATAGGGATGGGTGCAGCAAAATGGAAATTCCTATATGTGTGGGATGGCCAGTAGCTAGGGCTGGAAATGAGTCGAGTCGAGTCGAACTCACCTCAGCTCGGCTCGACTCGTTAAGAATTGTTCGAATTCGAGTTCGAGTTCGAGTTTGACACGAACTTTTTTTTAAGCTCAAACTCGACTCGTTATAAGTTCACGAACAGTTCGGTTCGACTCGTTAGGTTCATCTCATTAGGTTCATCTCACGTGGTTCACGAACTTAAAAACTATTTTTTTAAATATATATATATTTTTTAGTATATTTGACATTTTAAATAAATATATATTTTTTTAATAAAATATTAAAGTAAAATAAAAGTTATCATATTGAAATTTAACTTTATCTTCGAAATCTACTAATTCAAAACCTACACAACTTTAAAGAGATACATTTGAGAGTCTAATTCAAAAACTACTAAATTTAAGATTAAATTTGTCTAAGATTTAAAGTAAATATTTAAACCTAATCTTAAAGACAGTATAATTATTTTCATATGTAATCGAGTTGACTCATGAACCTAACGAGTCGAACTATGTATAGTTCAAGTTCAGCTCATTTAGTTAACGAACTTAATTTTTCGCTCATACTCAACTCATTTGGTTCATGAACCTAGTTCAACGATTTAATTGTCGAGTCGAATTCCGAACTATCTTCGAGTTGGTTTGGTTCATTGCCAGCCCTACCAGTAGCCACTCCTCCCCAAACCGCCGTGATTGTGCTACTATTGGCATCATTGTTCCTCAAGCTTTTACATATGTTGGTTACTATGTTGCCACCCCAATTCATACTTCTGGTTCTGTATTGTTTAGTTATGTGTTGTAATTGAGCTTACTACCAAATAATTGTATTGCTTTTTATTTTTACTTTTATGTGAATATTATGTTCATATGCAGGAAAGGAAGGAAACACTCTAGGCTTGCTTTGTTATGGTACCTAATATGGAACCAATGACTTAGGTGAGTTAGATGTGAGATGTATATTTTAATTTCTACATTGTTATTTGCATGTTCATGATTTTATAGTAATGCATGTTTTATTTGGTGGTTCTAGAAACATAATTGATAGATTTTTGTTCACTAGTGATAGTGATATTCCCTTCCTTAATTCGTACAAGTAGTGTGGATTATAATCCTCCTTACAATTCTCATCTTGTAAATTTCATTCGTTATCGTCTGTGGAATAGGATTATGTTTATAGCCTCCCTTGGTGCCATGCGATGATCTCATGAATGCAAAAGTAACATTTGTCTACTCTTCAGGTGAGTCCATACACCAGAAGGATCCACCTCTATACTTGCATTTTAGGTAAAGATGTAAGACCGCATCAACTTTATGAAAATTTTCGACCAGAAGACCATGAGTTACCGAGTCTTGTTGATGATGATAAGAAAAAGGGTATAGAGTCTAAATCTATCATAGATAACTCTGCATATAGGAATGATCTTCTGGATTTTGAGTCTGTATTATACACGAGTAGCTTGAATTCTTCTATTGATGCAAATTACATTAGTGCTGTTAAATTCTTACTTGGGATATTATCTTTAGAGACTCTATTGTTCGGCTATGGTGTCTCAAAGTTGAAGAGGCAGTATTTCTCTACCCGGCAGACCAAACAATTCCCAAGACTCCATCATTACCAAGATCTCATGCTCCCCATTCGTCTACTAGAGCAAACATGCATACACTGACACCTCCTTGGTTCTTATATATAACATTGACTACTTTTTATTGGATAAATAGTTGTGTTTATGTCTAATATACTATATTCTTTTCTAATTTCTTGAAGAACCAACATGCTTTGTAAAATAAGTTAAACTTGAACTCACTTTTTGAGCCTAAATTTACTCAACACTTATTATAATAAATTGGTATATCTATCATACAATTCATTTTTGTTTGAGTGATAAGTTTCTAACTTTAGTTAATTATAGAGTAAGAGGTAATAATTATTTTTACTATTTATATTCAAGTTCTGTTAACATATCATTCTGAGATTTGGTTATCATATATATATATATATATATATATATATATATATATATATATATATATATATATATATATATATATATATATATATATATATATATATATATATATATATATATATATATATATATATATATATATATATATATATATATATATATATATATATATATATATATATATATATATATATATATATATATATATATATATATATATATATATATATATATATATATATATATATATATATATATATATATATATATATATATATATATATATATATATATATATATATATATATATATATATATATATATATATATATATATATATATATATATATATATATATATATATATATATATATATAACAAAAGAACTTTATCTATATAAATAGATTTCATCTTTATGAATGTGGTGGTTTCTCTGTAAACTTAAGATGAAGATTCATTCTTAATATTTCAAGGATTTCAAGTGAAAAATAATTATTGTCACAATAATATAATCAAAGTTTCCAATTGTTTCATTGTTATCTCTTTCGTTGTCTCTTGCAGCAGTAGTTACACCATCAACATGTGCAGTTTCTGTAGATTCACCAATAGTCCACCAAGTCATACCTGCAGCATTTTCAGCTGAACTACCGGGTGTAGATTTTGTGAAATATTTATCTCTTCTTTTTCGACTTCTTTATCAATTGTTATAAAATAGAACTAGAGAAACTAGAGAAACAAAATTTCACCCCAAAGAAACTCCTGAAGAAACAAAGCTGCTACTTAATATTTATAAGAATATATAGCCACTGAAATTTCTACTCCTTAATTGAGTTTAGTTACAACTATAACATTCACACTTAGTAGATTAAAAGTGTATATTTTTTTCATAAATATTTTTATTTTTATTGTATTGCTCAATATATATACGTTCTTCAGAAAACTACAATTCTAAAATGTTCAAAGTTTGCATCTTTTTAGGGTATAGTTTCTTTTAAGTTGTTAATGTAACTTGTAAATAAGTTTTAATGATAACTTTTTAGAACAATTTAATTTTTTTTCTTTTATTATAGAAATTTATTATGCACAAGCACTTGAAAAGTTCTTAAGCTGTAAATGCTTAATTACAATGTGATATCATGGTTACATGTCAAGTTCTCGTAGTGATATGAATAATTAGTTTGTGTAGATTCAAATTGTACGGAGTGGTGATATAAGCCCTTTTAATTGAAATCCTTAAGTCTTTAGATTTACATCTTATGGAAATGTCAACTTTTGCCTTTGGGTAGTTGGCACAAGTGATTATCACTAGCAATTGATATTTAATAGTATGTCTGAGTTAGGTTCTTGAAATCAACTATTACTGTTTATATAATCCATGTTAGGACTCACACAATCAAGTTGGCATCACTTACAATTTGCCAAAAAAAATGCTTTTGTCCAACATAATGCAACCTTTTCTATATATGCTCTCACTGATAATGAGGTAAAGTTAACTTCTTTGTTCTTTAATTGGTTTGAATCGTATGTTGCTCTTCATTAATCATTGATGTTGGTGATATGTTTCCTCTGACATAACAACTACTTGGTTTGACAGGACAATATTGCGCTTATTATTAAAGCTAGTGTTTTACCAGTTTTATGGCACACATTCAAATATTATTTTCCCTTGTATTCACGAGCTTAATTATTAATATTGGTTACAAGTATGATGCTCACTCAAGTGGAGAATGTAAAATTCAAAGGACCAAATTAGAGTTTTTGAACCAGCTAGATGGTTTTGATTCAACAGGAGATGTAAAAGTGATTCTGGCTACCAACATAAATGAAACTCTAGATCCAGCTTTACTACGACCTGGTCGTAACAGAAAAATTGAATTTTCTCTTCCTGACATCAAAAAAAGGAGACGCATTTTCCAGGTAGACATAACTAGTTTTCTGAATTCTAATGTTGTTTTTATTTATTCCATGTGCTATCTTAAATATGCATATTCTGTTTGGTCATGCTTTTTGGTTTTTTTTCTTGCTGGTATATGAGCATTTGATAGCCTGCTTTTCTGTTTATAGATGCTGACTTTGGATCAGCATTGTGTTTTCCTTCTGGATTTGGCAGATTGAACATCTTATTGTGAAAACTATGTATTGAGATGGGATAATGTCTTTTTCTGATCTTTCTTGCTTTATTTGTGTACTATGCAAATATGGCACTCTGTTCCAATCCTACTAAGTGAAATGTTCAACGTAAATGTCATTTTTTCTTTTCCATTTCTAATCCAGTTGATGTTCTCTTGTGTTTAACAAATGATTTATGTTGTTTATCAGGGTATGTAACCCTTTTTCAATGCGGCAACTTGTCCAACTAGCATACCAATCTGCAAGCACGTGGACATGTTAGATCTAGAACTTTGGAAAAATTTAAGGATACACTAAAAAAGGCTTTGAAAGGAGGAGAAATGTTTTATGCATCTGCTAATAATTACATTGGGTGTTGTGGCCCAAATTGTTGAAGCACGTGCAGCTAATGAATATTTTTAATATATTTATTAGTGAATATCAATTACGTTGAAGGTTCTAAACATTGTATTTATGTTTCTAAAGTATAAATATTTTCTATATAAAGAGATGTTGATTTTAAAAGTAAATTTGAGTATTGAATTGGATAGTGTTTCTAAAATGTAAATAAGAAATATATTTCTAATTCAAAAATGTATGAGTATTGATTTAAAAAAGAACCACCGCAAGTTTATTGATGAGGGCAATGCTCTTGCAAATATATATTTTTTTAATTTCAGAAATATATTAGTTGTGGAATTACCTACGGATTTAAAATTTCCTTTGGATTTACCTTTGGAAATACCGAGTAGTAATAAAAGCAAAGTTATTTAACGGCGGTTTCAACTGCGGCAATTTACAATTTACAATTTACTTCAATTGTCTAATCGTGGCAGAAACAAAACCGTCGCAGCTAGAAAATTGTGGTGGTTGAAACTGCCGTAACTTCCAAAATTAACCGTCACAATATACTTTGACAAGAAACAATGAAAACAAAAATTATTAAGCAAGTTAAGACGGTTGAAAACCGTCACAATATGGAGATTATGACAGTTAGCTACCCGTCGTTAAAATAACAACGGTTTGTACGACAGTTTTCACAACCGTCGCAATACGGCCTCGCGACGCGCATTTCCGCAACGGGATTGAAACCGTCGTAACTTACAAATTGCGATGGTTAAAACTGTCGTAATCTATCAAAATGAACCGTCGCAATTTGCAAATTTTCTTGTAGTGATTGCTTTCCTTTTAAACTTTGGTAATCGATTATTTTGATGGCTTCCAATAGATTGGATCAAGATGGCAATCGATTGACTCATCTATTTTGTCCATGGATCATTTCCTTTTAATTTTTCCATCACCTATATAAAGGAGGCTCTCCGCCTCTTAATTTTATGCCAATTTCAAAAGCTTTACATTTTATTTGGAAATTATCTCTCTATTTTCTCACTTTCTCTCTCTAGTGATATTTCTTTGCAACTTAAGTTGCCTTGATGCTTTTGAGCGAAACTTTACTTGTGAGAAAGAGTTTGCATGTGGCCGTGCTAGTTGTTTAAATCTTGAGAGTGCGATACTTTTTGGAGATTGAGTTTGGTTTATGAGATAAATCAGTCATAAAATGTCTTATTATATTTCTAGAACTTCTCTAGAAAATGTTTTATTTTGGTGATTGAGATCAGTCTGAAAATCTCTATTAAGGTTCGCTAGCTTAGCATGTGGTAAAAGATATCTTTGGTTGGGAATAATCCTATAAAAATATCAAGATCATATTGTACTAATGTTCAAGGGCATAACCTATAAAGGCTCAAATTTTAGAGTTAAAATCTCAAGAAGATCTCTTGGGGACAGGACTGGGCCAACGTTCGGCCAAACCTATATAAACTCTGGTGCAATCTTTATAACCCTTAACCTATTTAAATTCAGCTATTTATTTTGTTGTATTTTTTAATTTCCACTACTATTAACTCTTTCCTTAATACATTACTAACAAAATTTCAAGTACAGTTATGAAACTCGTTAAATCAATCGTCGAAACCCTCCTTCTAATGGATTCCAATACTAAATAAGAGAGAGAGATTATTTTTTGTAAGTATCAAATTCCCTTGGCTCCTTCATCATCAACCTGTTTGTTAATAATATGCTCACTTTGTTAATAACTTTGTATTGTTTCAATGAAGGATGAGGAGGCATTCCACCTTTTTAGACGAGGAATCTGGTAAGCACAAACGGTGGCGGGTCCTTCAACTATTTAAAGGTTGATCAGTGATTTTTTCGTCCTCATAATATTTCAATGTTGTCGATGTTTTGGATACCCTTAAATGGATTTCGCGTGTGTCATACCCTTCAGTTTCTGCATCGTTGACAGGGATAATCTTTCGCCTTTCGAGATATCACTGGTCGTCTCCCTTGAAGGACGATTGTTCTTATTTTAGCAACCTGGTCGACAGAACTCTTGAGGGAAAATTATCCACTTTGTCGCATTACACCTTGTACACTTCTTCTTTTCTAGCCATCGGTGGCGTTGGTTATTGGGAAGCATTCTTATTTGACCAACACCACAAGGAAAAGTAGCGATTGGAAGAAAGTATTTATGGCCTGACGCTTCAGCGGAATACGCGTGTGCAAGACATACATAAAGTTTCTTTTATCCTTAATGAGGTAAAGGATGTTTTGGACCCCTTTAATCTACATCGGCTTTCTTGCCGACTAAGTAACTCTTTTAATGGGGTGTAGCAAGGAAGGACAAGTCTCGAGCTTCCGTGACATCTACTCAAGCGTCTCTTTCGGTAGCTCAAAGAGATATAGAGGCTTTGTGTCTTGAGAATTGTTATTACAATTGATTTGCTAATTTGTGTAGGCAACTTGTTCAGTAAGATGTCTTGAAATATTACGTGACATCCTTGTGTGCATGCTGCTTAGACTATGTTATTTGATTGCTTCACTATTAAGTTAGAAAATTTGTATCCATGTGGTTTAGTCAGAAGATTGCTTGTGGAAGAAGTTTGTTAATTCAAATTAGGATGAAAAGATTTGATTAAATCATAAGTATGGATGAAGAAGAGTTAATTAGATATGATTTGATAAAGACATTTAGATTTGATTTAAATTTTAAAAAAAAAAATTTGATTTAGTTCAATGTGCTTTGAAGAAAAGATTTAATTGGATATGCTTTGAAGGAAGATTTGGTTCAGTTTTATTTTGTCTAAGATTTTGTTGAAGTTGATTTGCAACGATGTTGATTGAAGATGTAATTAAACAAATATTCTATGAAGAGATTTAGTTGGATTTGTTTTAGTTACAAGATTTAGATTTGCACTTAATGAGAAGATCTCCAATCACTATTACAGATGATTTATTACGCGTTTATGTTTTGGAAGAAATTATATTTTGAATTTTTTACTAAAGAGCTTGGAATTCTTATTTATAACAAGTAAAGATAGTATTAGTTTTGTTCTAATAAAGATTTAGAATTGGTAATATGATGAGACACAGAAAGCAACAAGTTAAGGATAATGTCCCAAACATCCTGTCGATACCGGAGCGAGATTTTTAAATAACATAACTTGGAAGACGCGAAATCCGACTGGAGAATTTGAGAAACCGTATAGCTAGAAAAAATTAATAACTCATCAAATAATCATCTGTATGATGCAAAGGCAGTGGATTATTTGTTAATGATAAGGGTAATACGCTGACGAAATCAGGTAGTGCCCAATTTTATTTATTTTCTAACCTATGGAGGATGGTTTCCCTTCTCCCCGCAGGTCGTCATTCTTTTTGTCAGGATGATTATCCTCAGCAGAGTTTGTAACTCCGAGTTTTGTAGACTGTGCCTCGACGGTATGTTCTCCCCAGAAGTGTTGCTTCTTTCCCCAGTAAGGTTGGCTTTTTCCTCCCGGTGGAAGTTTACGTTTAGTCTATCCCTGGCAGAGTTGGCTGTATTGCCGGCATTTATTTTGCCAGAATATTTTGTGATACTCGTTCATCCCCGACGGAGTTGGTATAATCCTCAGCATTCATGTTGTTGAAGCAAGCTCATACCAGAGTTTCCCCAGCAGTTTGAGCCATCATTTGCATTTGCATATATTGTCATATTTGCATCTACCCAAACGCGTAAAATTTCCATGTTGCATGGAGCATTACGCCATTGTCAAACATGCGCATTTTGAAGCATAAACCAGGTTGGTTAACATTTGGTTTTCAAGTGTTATTTCCCTTGCAGGTGGAAAGAGCTCTTGCACAAATTATTTATCAGATATTCGAGGTCTCGGTGTGAGACATGTGATGATAATGTTCATTTTGTCGTAATTCCCCACAGAGTTGCTTGGTTAAGTTTCTCTTACCCGGCCAGCGGAGTGTTTCTTCAAGTTTATCGTTGTTATGACAGTATCAAAAGATTTCGTGAATCGAAATTCAGAGGTTGCCGACTATGTCGAAGTAGGTGTCTGGCAGTTTGGTTTCAGAATATCCCCAGTAAGGTTCTCCTCAGAGTTGTTGCCATGTTGGTATTAAAAGATTTTGTGGGTGGGACCGATGGAGTCAGTTCCTGTAAGATAGGAGAGAAGTTGTATTCAAGAGTTTGTTTCCCGTAACAAGGCGGAGTTGTTTCCTGTATTAGACAGAGTTGTTTTCCTGTATTCTTGACAGAGTTTCCTGTAACAAGGCGGAGTTATTTTCCTGTATTGATAGACAGAGTACGTCCCGTAATAAGGCAGAGTTATTTTCCTGTATTGATAGATAGAGTACGTCCCGTAGCAAGGCGGAGTTATTTTCCTGTATTGATAAACAGAGTACGTCCCGTAGCAAGGCGGAGTTATTTTCCTATATTGATAGACAGAGTACGTCCCGTAGCAAGGCGGAGTTATTTTCCTGTATTGATAGACAGAGTACGTCCCGTAACAAGGCGGAGTTATTTTCCTGTATTGATAGACAGAGTACGTCTCGTAGCAAGGCGGAGTTATTTCCCTGTATTGATAGACAGAGTTTCTCGTAACAAGGCGGAGTTATTTTTCTGTATTGATAGATAGAGTACGTCTCGTAGCAAGGCGGAGTTATTTTCTTGTATTGATAGACAGAGTACATCCCGTAGCAAGGCGGAGTTATTTTTCTGTATTGATAGACAGAGTACGTCCCGTAGCAAGGCGGAGTTATTTTTCTGTATTGATAGACAGAGTACGTCCCGTATCAAAGGCGGAGTTGTTTCCTGTATCAAAGACAGAGTTATTTCCCGCAACGATGGCGGAGTTATGTTCCTGTATTTGACAGAGTTGTTTCCTGTATTAATAGACAAAGTTATTTCCCGTAACGATGACGGAGTTATTTTCCTGTGTTATAGACAGAGTTATTTTCCTGTAATAGACAGAGATATTTTCCCGTAGCGATGGCGAAGTTATTTTCCTGTGTTATAGACAGAGTTGTTTCCTGTAACAAAGACAGAGTTTTTTCCTGTAACGATGGCGAAATTATGTTCATGTATGGTTGGCAAAGTTATTTCCCCAGTTGAAGTCGCCAAAGTTATTCCCTGTATTGTTGGCAGGATTACTTCCTCAGAATCAAGTATTGTAATAATAGGCAGAGAAGTCGTATCTCGTTGACAAGATTAGACCCCATAGCAAGATGGAGTATTTTGGTGGATTTTTGTTCCTCAAGCAGTTCGTGCAGTTTATTTTTGCGGTTGGCAAATTTCCGGGTTTCTTGGTATTCAACCGTCTTTTACCTCGATTGTTTGAAGGTTGTTCGCTCTTCACCCAGTCGGATCCAAGCCGTTTGAATAGGGGCAGCTGTTGCACCCCAAAATTTGCCCAACCTCTTTTACCTGGTTTATGTTTCATTGCATCATCATTTGCATAGTTATATCATTTGCATATCATAACATATCATTCATCCAACAGTGGATAAAGTATGTTCTTATCAAGAGAATCCTAGCAAGAGGTTTTATCCAAGCTTGAGAAGTTATCCAAGTCATCAGGAGGTGGTTTGAGGTCTTGAGAAGTTTGAATGCCTACATGTGGATTTTCTCCTATCTGGAGAGCCAACTGAGGACCATCAATGGGATGTGAAGCATGGATTGTGAATATGAGATGTGTATAGAGCTTATGGAGTTCCTAGAGGGACATGTTGGAGCTAAGTCAAGTCATTGATTCAAGTGCAAGAGCCACAGTTGAGGTACAAGCAATTAGGGTTTCATCTAGGTCAACCCTAAGTCAACTGTGCAATTGAAGAGCATCAAAGTCTACATTGAGGTCATGGAGTTCATGGATTGATGTGTTGACACATTTGTGGTGATGTGCCAAGATCAAATCAAGAAGAATCAAGAGTGTGAGGAGTTGCTAAATTAGGGTTTCAGTGCAAATTACCTTGTTTAGTTCCTAACTTCAAGGCCACATAAGTCAGGATAAAAGTTTCAAATGGATCTTTGGCCAACATGGAACTTGTAGAGCATCTCAATACCTTTAATTTGAGTACTAGAAGTCATCAAGGAGATTTGTAGAACTCAAGTTATGGTCCAGACAAGTTACAGGTCACCAGATGAATGTGGAATTTGTCTGAGAAAATCAACCAACTTCCAAGCAACTTTTGACCTTGAAGATGGTTTCAAATGGACTTTTGGTCAACATGAAATTTGTTTCTCATGATCCTAGCTTTCCAAAAAGGTATAGAACATCTCATTCTGATTTGTGAAGCTCAAGTTATGATCTTGGCAAGCCAGGGATATTTTAGGAAAGTGAGATTATAGGTCATTTTGGATTATAGGTCCATATCTCCAACTTGCAAGCTTCAAATGGAGATTTGTTCAACATAGAACTTTCTTAAAATTATGTTTTGAGTGCAACCAAGTGGTCATGAGAGTTTGGTTTGGCTCATATCAAAAAAGTCACTTAAAATGGCTTGAAAATGAAGAAAATTCAAATATGGAAAGGAGGGGAAAATGTGATTTTGTGCGAGATCACTCAAACCATGCAAATGAGTACATTTTCTGATTGGAAATTTCATTTTAAACACTTTGGCAATACCAGAATTTTGAGTATAGGTCAATTTTTGAAAGTTGTCATATGGTTGCTTCACTTGTAAGTAACATTGCAAAATCACAACACAATGCATTTCAGTTCATTCTACCACTCCAATTTCGCTCCAAATACCATTTGTAATGAGTTGGAACCTTCTGGAACAACTGAAAAGCTTGCAAAGCACGACTGTTACATTGGAGTTGAAGTGAAAAACCAGAAATTTGCAAACTCTGTTTTGGGCTTCAATTTGGATCCAAAAGCCCATGGTTATCTTCTATATATTGTTCAGAGCAAGTTTAGATCAAGGTTGAGCATTATTTCGCACCAGAGCAAGCAAGAGCAAGTGGAATTTCTCAACTGCAAATTGAAATCGGTTTTGGAGTTTAGAAGCAATTCAAGACAAATTGAGGTGTGCAAGTTCTTCCTCTTGGATCAGTGAAAGTTTCTGGAGCATTTGGAAGCAAGCTACGAGCTCTAAGCATCTCTGTTTCAAGATCTATACCAGGTTAGCATCTCTCAAAATTCAGCATGATTTAGCATGAGTTAGGTAGTTTTAGACCTGTGGTTAGGATCTACACATGACATAGATCGTTTTAGGCTTGACCTGGAAGCATTTAATGATGATTGAGGATGACATACCATAACTGTTTGGACCTGAATCTCTTGATTCATAAGGTTTTAATGCTAGTTGTTTAGATCAGGTTGATGTATGCAACAAGATGAAGAGATCTGTACCATTAGATTTGAGTTTAGTGAGAGTTGTTGATGATGCTATTTATTAACATTGGATCGTGTTTTGCTGTGTGTTGAGAGTTAGACATTTTTAATTGGAGATTTGAAATGTACGTGGAATTCTGGTTAGGATTGATATATAGTTTGTCATTTTTGATGACCTGGACCTGGACCTTCGCTGGAGAAGATGACCAGAGTCTTCTCCGGCCACCACGCACCACCAGCCTGATTCTCACTCAGGCGAACAAAGATTATGAAGGTGATGATGTTTGGATCGTTGGATTCACATTGGACCATTGACCTCAGCCTTCATCCAACGACTGTCTTATAAACTTGAGTTTGCAAATATGATAGCAATACACAATCGTTTCACTTAACTCGCGTGGCACTCCCAGCACGCTTGGATGTCCCTTGACTCATTGACTAGCTTGCTGATCCTGTGGCTCCAATTATTTCGTGGCATTTAATTCATTTTTATTCTATTTTCTTTATTTTTAATTGCATTGTTATTCCAAAATTCATATAAATTCCAATATTGATCCAAAAATTATTTTAAAAATATCCTCATGATCCTTATGGAATTTATGATTTTCTGGAATTAACAAAATGCAATTCCATGCAGTTTTAAATTTAATATGATTTTTCACATTTTATTTGTTCTTTATTTTTGCATAATTTTTCATCTGCCTTGTTGATTTTTGTTCTTGCAATTGGTGTTGATTCTAGCTGAGATATTTTAGTATGTTTTAGGGTAGATATTCATGTCCCCCTAGCATTTTTATTAGAATTTTAGAACAACATTAGGTTCTGTTTTAGGTATTGAGATTAGGACCCTCCCAAAATTGTGGTTTCCCTTGACCTATCTCAATGTAGGAATTGTTTAGATAACTTAGAAGTTTATTTAGGATTCAATCCTTTTACACTAGTTTGTTCAAACATGTATGTTCCCCTAGGAAATTAATTAGAATTTTGCAATTGTTTTTTCTATTTTAGTTGTATTTTGCAAGTTGCTTGTGCTTGTGGTGTTCTCTCTTGAGTGCCTTTGCTTGTTTGGCTTGGTTGATGACTTTGGAGCTGGATTTGCTTGATTTACTTTTTGGTGGAGCTTCTGGATTAATTGAAGATGCTATGACTTAAAGATTGGAGCTTGGAGTTGAAGACTTTTTTCTCTTGTAGGAGCTTTTTAGGAGCTTAGGAAATTAGGGTTTTAGGAAGTGCCTTAAACCTAGTTTTTGATTCTTTCTTCAAACATAGAGTGCATTGTTTGCCTCTATCCCATCCAATGACATAAAGTCCTCCTAAATAAGCTTCATCTCTCCTTAGGAGGGATGAGTGGCATGCTTTAGTTGAGTAGAACTTTGAGGATGCCTTTCTATTTCAATGTTAAGTTCTTAGTGACTTCCTTTGGTTGTCATTGAGTTTCTTAACATTACAACTTGATCTTGATGATTGATCCTCTTCTTGGAGTGTGCTTGATAGAGCTTGAAGATTGATGAAGCTTGAAGATAGGAGCTAGCATGAAGATGAAGCCCTTGCTGTCAACTTTGCTGTCAAATCAACTGGTGCTGTTTAGAGCTTGTTGCTGCTGTTGCTGTTTGCTGTAGGAGTTTGATGCTGCTGCTTGGGCTGCCTCCTCTGTATCTTTTGTTTTTCTCTATATTGTTTGTTGGCTTGTGTTGCTTGCCTCATAGGTTTGAAGTGAAGTTGATTCACTTTGCCTGTTGTTTTCCCAGGTTCGAGGTAGAGCAGGACTCCCTTGCCTTGCTTGTATTGCTGCATTGCATGCATTTTACTGTTTACTGTATTTGCTTGTTTTCTTTTGTTGTTTATCCCCTAGGATCTCTGATTTCCTCTGTGCAAGAGGGAATTATGAAAGACATTAGGTTTTGACCCATGCATGACAACATTAGGTTAGTTTCCCTTTCAACCCTAGGCTTTTTAGAGCGTCTTTCTCTTCTCATCTCAAAACAATTCAAAAATACAGTAATAAGGTTAATTGATGTCGTACGTTACGAGCCTTAAGCTATTTGAGAAAGGGTTGGTGGAGGGTCACTCTCCAGTAATCTGGTTGCTTAGTGTGTTACCCTTTGGGTGACATGCGACGTAGTCACTCTCAGATCATAGTCTTTAGTGCGACAGAGATTGCAAACACTCTAAAAAACAGTTATTGCGTAAAAGACTGAAAACAAACTTCAAAATGTCATTTTGTCCTCTTGGACTCTTAATCAGGAAAAACCCTTTCATAAGAAGATAAAAAACAGTCAGACAAACTTGTGTCTTTCGTAGCCCGAACTACATTTGCTCTGATCTTTCATGTCGTATGAAAGTACGTAGGCACAGGATGCGATATCCTGGCGAGCAACCTTCCCTCCTTTCCCGTAGGTAGGCGAACTACGTTGACTATGACTTTCCCATTGCACGAGGGAATACGTAGGCATGGAGCGGCGATGCTCTATCGAGTCTCTTTTCTCTTTTCTTTTCTTTTGTCCCTAAGCCTGTAGAGTAGATAGATAAACAATACCCTAGATAGAAAACAAGCGTGGATCCCGTCGAGTACGAAGGACGTGAGGGGTGCTAATACCTTCCCCTTGCGTAACCGACTCCCGAATCCAGGATTTGGTTGCGATGACCATTCCTATCCCTTTTGCGTTAGGTTTACTCTGAGCGTTTCCTTTCCCTCCTTTGGGATAAATAACGCACGGTGGCGACTCTTCTGTCATAGCCGGCGCCGATTTTCGCAGTAGCGACACCGTGTCATGTGACGCGGCCCGTGTCAGGAGGTCTGGGCAAAAAATGATTTTTTGAAGTAACAGCGGTGTGACACGGCCGGCCGTATCGTGTGACACGGCCCGTGTCAGGAGACCTGGGTAAAAAAAACACGATGGAAGCTCAAACAGAGGCGCAACACGGTCGGCCGTGTCAGGGGTCCTGGGCATTTTTCGCCACGAAATCTCAAGCAAGGGGCTGACACGGCCGCCCGTGTCGCACGACACGGCCCGTGTCAGCCCACCTGGGTGAAAAAATAAACTTTTTTTCTTGTTTTCCTTTCTTTTTTGTGGTTCTTAACAATGGTTTCTTGGTCCCCCTTGGGACCTCACACAATGGTACACAACACAAACACACTTAGCGAATGATGATAAATGGTAAGTGCAAGAATATAAAGGGAGAAAAAGTTTGAAGGAATGGATACCAAAGAGTTTTCTCCTTCTTTGTTAAGCTTCCACTGGTTTTGGTTGGGTATTCCCTTCCCTCTTCCCTCTATGCTTTGAAAGTGCTTCTCCTCAAAGGTTCTCTATGTGCTTCTATGGAACTCTCTTGATTTTTGCTGGTTTTCTTTGCAATGTGTTTCTTGATTTTTTAGGGTTTCTTGCTCTCTCTATTTTTTGGTTTTTCTTTGTAATGTGTAGTGTATGCTAAATGAATGAATGATGTTTTGCCTCCCCCTATCCTCTCTTATCTCCCTTTTTGCTGCACTTTCTGCTGTCTCAAAACCACAGCTTTTGCACATGTTTCAATCTTCACAATTTCCATTTTTGGAAGTACTTATCACCACTTTCTTGGTGCTGCCCGACTTTTTCCATTTCTATGTATGCTTTTGCTGTATTTTCTTCTGCATCACTCTACATTGCCTTCCAACCTTACCCATTGGTTGGCTTATGCTTGGACATACATATGTAGTTAATACCACTACCTTTTGGACAAAATTTTCAAATTCTGATTTTTGATGTGTAGATGCGTCAACCTAAGGTTATCCTTTTGATTTTGTGACATAAAATGATTTTGTAATATAATGCATATTACCACTTCTTGCATGGGGCTGTTTTGGATTGCATTCAAATTATCCATGGTTAAGCATGCATAGTTTTGATCTTGACATATTCCAATGTTGAGTTAGCTCTTAAATATTTTCTTTGGATGCTTGCAAACATAATGTTGGACATGTAAACTTGTTGGGGGTATGAAGAGTACCATATCATAGATTTGATTAGAGACTTGAATGAAGATTAGAAATAGATCAATTTCTAAACATTACTTAAAGTTGGAAATTTTGTAACAAATGGCATTCTTGTAATGTCATGAAATTTCTCTTTGTAATATTCTTGCCTCCAATCTTGAATTCATGATGGATTTCCCTAGCACCATTAAACTTGAAATGGATGAAGTCTTGAATTATTGACTTGTGATCTTGGCTCATGCTTTACAAATTTGAACTCCACTTGACCATAGAAACAAACATGTATAAAAAAGTCTTGAATTTGGCCTTGCATTTCATGTTCATTAAGAATATTTATCTTGAATATCCCAATATTTTTCAAATAACCTCCTCTTGAAGTAATCTACATGAGTAGACTTTCCAACTTAGATCAGATCTTAGGTGATGAACCTTTTCTCTCAAGTAGCCCATGATAAACAAATTGTCTTATTTGAAATGGAAAACAATGAATCGGCCCAAACATTCCCTTGTGAACCCACATGTTCGATAAGAAATAGAACAAATGTATGATATGACGAAAGTAGGGTATGAAAAGCTAGAGGTGAAAATGAGGGTGTGACACCTATCAACCATAATAATTACAAATTTCCATACGCAACAAGGTAATTTCTGCACCAGTTCTTTGAAAACAAAATATTCTCTTATTTTATTTATATTATTGATAACAAATGTTTCCTTTCGATTTATACGTGGTCTGCACTTGGGATGAATTACGACACTTGTCCTCATTACAACATCACCCAGTACCAAAATCTTTTGAATCATTTGGGTCCAGATGATGTACCGTTACTTAAGGCTGGGCAGCGGCTCGGATCAGTTCGGGTTCGGGCCCAAAATCTTAATCCGACCAATCCATCGGGTGAGTAATTTTAATCCATTTTTAACCGGATTGGATTTCGGGTTTTTTGATTCGGTTTTATTCGGGTTCGGGCCTTCAGTTCGGTTTTCTTCGGATTTGACGGATTTGGGCCCAATAAAATAAAATATAACAAATTCAATATAAAATCAAATTGTTTAACTAAAAAATTAATCCTTCCAAAGACCATATAAAATCTAAGTTTAAATTAATCCTTTCAGCATAATTTAATACACGTAGTAACATAAACAAAGCCAAATAAATCTAATAACATAAATCAACACAGCCAAAGCACCATTGTGAAACCAGGACTTGAAAAACCTTCCATTTTATATGTATTTTGGCATGTTTGAAATACATATAAAGGTCTGCACCACCACCATCAACAAGGGATGGAATTGGTGTTATCTGTTTTAGGTAAATATAAATTAAAGGATGGTATTATAAATAATTTATATTTTACTATTACTTGAAAACTAAGTTTATTATAGAGTATTTTAGTACTTTAGTATGTTGCCTATGTGACCCTAGTTTTCTGTGTATAAATAGACTAGTGGTAGATGTCATTTATTTATTCTTTCTTACAATTTTTGTAGTCGTCATTTACATAGCAGAAATATATTCTCTCATTCTATTCATCTCTTTTAACTTTGTGCACTAACACAAATATGGTGATGGTTGTAAAGAAAGGATTTGTGTGGTGAGTGTTATGTTGTGTTTTATGAGGTGAGTGAAAATTTATGATGAGTGGAGGTTTGTGTTGGATATTATAGTTTTGTGTTGTAATGGTGTGTGAGGATTTGGTTGTGTTTTAATGGGGTGAGAGGGTATAAGGTGTAACAAGGATGAAACTATAAAAAATGGTGATGAGTTTTTAGAGTAAAAAAAATGGAGATATAAGGTTGTTGTTTAAGTTGAATATGAGGTATGATGGGAAGATTTTGTGTGAAGCTTGAATAATGAAGTAATAATGTTGGTGATATATGGTGAGTTTTAGTGGGTGATTATTGAAGCTTGTGGTGTGTTTTGTGTGATTATTTTAAGGTTTATGAAGAATGAATAAAAGAGATGAGAAGTTATGATTTATGTGATTTCATGGAGTGTGAGAAATGGTAGTATGAAGTGGAAATGGAAGAAGGAGATTTATGGAGTGAATGGAAGAATAGAAGGAGAAAGGTTATTTTTTTTGTATTGAATGGAAAGTAGCATGAAGGATGAAGTTTATATATTAATGGATCTTTGGATTTGTGAGAGGAGAATATTGGTGAAAAGATGAAGATATGTGTAGTGAATAGATGAAAGATGTCTTGGTTGGAGAAAGAAAATGGAATTCGATTTTAGGTTAGTATAAAGATGTGTAGTAGTGGCTGTTTATGGTGTAGCAGGAAACGGGTGTATGGAAAGTGTAATATTCTATGCATGAAGAAGGAAAGTGATAGTACACTATTCATGTGACCAAATAAAAGCAATTCATTTCCGTCTGAGTATTTATTTTTTAACTGAGAGTGAATTGATGCATGTGCCGCTTCTAGCTTTTGGATTCTTGGTTCTCATGGACAAATAAAATGTAGTATATATAGCATGTAACTAGGGTTTCTTAATATTTCAAAATTCCACAAATGTCCTTAATAAATTTATTAATGTAAAAAATCATTAAAATAATTAAATTAAATTAAATAAACTATCCCAAATAAGTAAAATTAAATCGAAACTAAAATATAAAAAATTCTAATTATTTATTATGAACTTTTGATTAAAAAATAAAAATAAAATGATTTAAAACAAAAAAATTCGGGCGCAAAAGTGTTTGAAAAATTAAATTGAATGCATCAAAATGATCAGCGCGAAATAAACCTCTAAAAAATATATAGCATTTGATCTAATTTTAAAATAAATTTTGACCGGTTAAAAGGGTCAAACTTATCAAAATGCGGCAAAAAAAGTAGTTGAAAAAATAAAACAAGCACGCAAAGTTAAACTACGCGAAAGTAGATCAATATAGTTGACGTCTGTAAGTTCCATTTTGAAATTTTTCGTCCACTAAATTTATGCACGGTTGAGATTCAGTTTGACTAGTCTGTCTATAAATCTAAAAAATTATTTTGGTTGATATTTTGGGGGTTGTGCAAGATGAAATGCATATTATACTATGCAGATGAAGCAAATTTCTTAATGTATGCATGTGTCGATTCGATGATTCAAGGTCAAAATTGGGGTATGACATGCACGCACTAGACATCAAATATTAAATGGGTCATTGTACAACGTGTTTTACATAATAACTTAAACTTCTTCGCAACATACCTATTCTCTTATTCTCATTTAAAGTCGAACATGTGACAACCAAATATTATTGTTATTTTTGCTCATATTCATTCATAAAAGTTAAGAGTTACAAATCAATCTAAGTTATTACAGCCCCTGTGGGATCGACATACTTAATTTTTACCACTTGCAACTATAGACCGTGTATACCTACACATTATTTAGTTTTTATCTAACAAGTTTTTGCATTGTTGTCGGGGAGTGTGTCAAGTAAAGTTTTGATTTCTTAAAAGATTTGTGAATATTGCATTTGAGCTTTTGACGTTTTTTTATTTAGTGGCAAGAAAGTTCCTTAGATGTTGCATGCGCAAGTTGTTAACCCTAGTATACATAGGAGATTATGAACCTTAGAGAACACTCATATTACTAAGAAGATTCCAAGTTGTAGAACAACTACCATAAATCCCATTTCCTGCTCTATTGTCATGGGAGAAATCAATATCATTGGCATTTCCAATGATAGAGCTAAAAATATAAGGTATTGTGTTGTATTTTTATCCCAATCCCATGAAAACTAGAATCATATGACCAGAGATCAAGTGGCAGAGTTTGAGTTCAAGCCCATGATTTTTCAAATGTTACAAGCTATTAACAACTACTCAGGAGTTGCCACTAAAGATCCACATCTACACTTGAGGAAATTTCAAGAGGTTACTAGCAACTTCAAGATTCTTGTCATATTTAATGATGCCTTTAGGTTAAGGTTGTTTAGGAAATTATTTCTTGAAAACATGTTTCAATAAGGACAAGTTGAAAAAAATCTTTTCATAGATAAAATCAAACATGATATCTTACTAGTTCAAATTTATGTCAATGATATCATCTTCGGTGCTACTAACAAATTCTTGTGCAAGGAATTTTCCTAAAATTATGCAAAATGAGTTTGAAATGTAAATGATGGGAGAGCTCAAATATTTTTTAGCACTTCAAGTCCACCCAACTAAGGAAGGAATTTTCATAAATCAAACTAAATACTATAAAGAGTCATTAAAGAGGTTTGATATGGAGAAGTCAAAGGTAATAGAAACCCCAATGTCAACATCGTGCAATCTTGACAAGGACGGAGATGGAAAACTAGTTGAATAAAGCAAGCTTTGTGGTATGATAGGTTATCTTCTATGTATAAATTCATTCCATCCTAATATAATATTTGTTGTCTGTATGTATGAGCACTTTCAAGCATCCCGAAAGAATCACGTCTCAATGTAGTCAAACACATCATGAGATATCTCTCTGGGACACAACAAATGGGTTTATGGTACCTCAAGGGAGCGGATCGTGACTTAGTTGGGTACTCTGACTCCAATTTCACTGGTGCATATTGGATATGAAAAGTACCAGCAGTATGTGTCACATACTTAGGAACTTGGTTGTCTCATGGCATAGTGAAAAACAAGCAAGTGTCGCACTATCTAGGGTTGAGGAAAAATATGTTGTTGTGGGTGGTTGTTATGCTCAACTTATTTGGATGAAATAAAATCTCGGTGACTACAGTGTAACTCTTGGAGTTGTCCCAATAAGATGTGATAACACTAGCACCAAAAACCTGATTCTTCAATCTTGGGATAAATACATCGAAGTTAGGCACCACTTTATTAGAAATTATTTTGAAAAAGGGGAATGTGTACTTCAATTTGTAACCTCATCTAATCAACTTGAAGATATTTTTACTAAACCTCTTTCTAAAGAAAACTTATTTTTCATAAGAACTGAACTAGGAATTTTAAACAAATCATGCATGGATTAAAATGCCTATATACATTCCTTTCAAATTGATGTCATGTGATTTATGTGTTTTATGTCTTTTCACTGTTTTTATTATGCCAAAGAGGGAGAAGTATACTCTTAGAGGGAGTAGATTATACTCTCTACTTAATTGAGGGGAGAGAATATACATATATGTTCTTGCAGATATAAAGTTTATAATCCCTTAAAAGATCCTCCCTAAAGTTTTGATGAGGATAACAGTTGTTGAAGCCGGTGGAAATAGCTTTCAACTCTTCGATGATGGTGACCTAACTAGAGAATCATCTCAAACCCCATCAAGAAAAGAGACTCAAAATTTAAGTGCTTATATGATTGATTTATCATGCAAAGATTTTTAAAGCCTCAGAATAATGAAAGAGATGGAGTGTGAAAGCCTGCCAGATTGTGTCTTTCTTTGTCTATCTGAGTGACTGGAGTTTTGTAAAAAGTAAGGACATACCCCTTAAGTTCTAAGCCAACAAACACACTCACTTAAAAACTATTTTCTAACCTTTTCATATCTTAAAAATGTTTACAATACATAGCTAATTGATTAAGAAAATGTCATATACCTTCTAAATTTTTTTTTGAACTACCCAATAAATTGGAGACTTTTTCTAATGGATTGGAGCATAAAGCCAATTGATTGGACAACATCTTAGTTACTTGTAACAGATATGCATCATTGATTTCCTTTTAAACTTTGGTAATCGATTATTTTGATGGCTTCCAATAGATTGGATCAAGATGGCAATCGATTGACTCATCTATTTTGTCCATGGATCATTTCCTTTTAATTTTTCCATCACCTATATAAAGGAGGCTCTCCGCCTCTTAATTTTATGCCAATTTCAAAAGCTTTACATTTTATTTGGAAATTATCTCTCTATTTTCTCACTTTCTCTCTCTAGTGATATTTCTTTGCAACTTAAGTTGCCTTGATACTTTTGAGCGAAACTTTACTTGTGAGGAAGAGTTTGCATGTGGCCGTGCTAGTTGTTTAAATCTTGAGAGTGCGATACTTTTTGGAGATTGAGTTTGGTTTATGAGATAAATCAGTCATAAAATGTCTTATTATATTTCTAGAACTTCTCTAGAAAATGTTTTATTTTGGTGATTGAGATCAGTCTGAAAATCTCTATTAAGGTTCGCTAGCTTAGCATGTGGTAAAAGATATCTTTGGTTGGGAATAATCCTATAAAAATATCAAGATCATATTGTACTAATGTTCAAGGGCATAACCTATAAAGGCTCAAATTTTAGAGTTAAAATCTCAAGAAGATCTCTTGGGGACAGGACTGGGCCAACGTTCGGCCAAACCTATATAAACTATGGTGCAATCTTTCTAACCCTTAACCTATTTAAATTCAGCTATTTATTTTGTTGTATTTTTTAATTTCCACTACTATTAACTCTTTCCTTAATACATTACTAACAAAATTTCAAGTACAGTTATGAAATTCGTTAAATCAATCGTCGAAACCCTCCTTCTAATGGATTCCAATACTAAATAAGAGAGAGAGATTATTTTTTGTAAGTATCAAATTCCCTTGGCTCCTTCATCATCAACCCGTTTGTTAATAATATGCTCACTTTGTTAATAACTTTGTATTGTTTCAATGAAGGATGAGGAGGCATTCCACCTTTTTAGACGAGGAATCTGTTCAGCACAAACGGTGGCGGGTCCTTCAACTATTTAAAGGTTGATCAGTGATTTTTTCGTCCTCATAATATTTCAATGTTGTCGATGTTTTGGATACCCCTAAATGGCTTTCGCGTGTGTCATACCCTTCAGTTTCTGCATCGTTGACAGGGATAATCTTTCGCCTTTCGAGATATCACTGGTCGTCTCCCTTGAAGGACGATTGTTCTTATTTTAGCAACCTGGTCGACAGAACTCTTGAGGGAAATTTATCCACTTTGTCGCATTACACCCTGTACATTTCTTCTTTTCTAGCCATCGGTGGCGTTGGTTATTGGGAAGCATTCTTATTTGACCAACACCACAAGGAAAAGTAGCGATTGGAAGAAAGTATTTGTGGCCTGACGCTTCAACGGGATACGCGTGTACAAGACATACATAAAGTTTCTTTTATCCTTAATGAGGTAAAGGATGTTTTGGACCCCTTTAATCTACATCGGCTTTCTTGCTGACTAAGTAACTCTTTTAATGGGGTGTAGCAAGGAAGGACAAGTCTCGAGCTTCCGTGACATCTACTCAAGCGTCTCTTTCGGTAGCTCAAAGAGATATAGAGGCTTTGTGTCTTGAGAATTGTTATTACAATTGATTTGCTAATTTGTGTAGGCAACTTGTTCAGTAAGATGTCTTGACATATTACGTGACATCCTTGTGTGCATGCTGCTCAGACTGTGTTATTTGATTGCTTCACTATTAAGTTAGAAAATTTGTATCCATGTGGTTTAGTCAGAAGATTGCTTGTGGAAGAAGTTTGTTAATTCAAATTAGGTATGAAAAGATTTGATTAAATCATAAGTATGGATGAAGAAGGGTTAATTAGATATGATTTGATAAAGACATTTAGATTTGATTTAAATTTTTTTAAAAAAATTGATTTAGTTCAATGTGCTTTGAAGAAAAGATTTAATTGGATATGTTTTGAAGGAAGATTTGGTTCAGTTTTATTTTGTCTAAGATTTTGTTGAAGTTGATTTGCAACGATGTTGATTGAAGATGTAATTAAACAAATATTCTATGAAGAGATTTAGTTGGATTTGTTTTAGTTACAAGATTTAGATTTGTACTTAATGAGAAGATCTCCAATCACTATTAAAGATGATTTATTACGCGTTTATGTTTTGGAAGAAATTATATTTTGAATTTTTTACTAAAGAGCTTGGAATTCTTATTTATAACAAGTAAAGATAGTATTAGTTTTGTTATAATAAAGATTTAGAATTGGTAATATGATGAGACACAGAAAGCAACAAGTTAAGGATAATGTCCCAAACATCCTGTCGATACCGGAGCGAGATTTTTAAATAACATAATTTGGAAGACGCGAAATCCGACTGGAGAATTTGAGAAACCATATAGCTAGAAAAAATTAATAACTCGTCAAATAATCATCTGTATGATGCAAAGGTGGTGGATTATTCGTTAATGATAAGGGTAATACACTGACGAAATCAGGTAGTGCCCAATTTTATTTATTTTCTATAACTTATGCAAAGGACTCGCAATATGTGTAACAATGATTGTATGATTGTGTTAGAAATATGAACTATAAACCTAGGTCTTGTTCGTCCCCATTTGATACTTAAGTTATTTTTCCATTATTTCTATTTAACAGTTTTTTCGTTCAAGTTGTTTACAAAAAAATTTCTTTTTGATTTCTCTAGATATACACAGATTGAATAAGTATCTGGTACTTAAAGCATTGGTCCTTATGGTTCGATATCTATTTTATTACTTCGCAACAACCATCCACTTGCAATTGCATTAGTGAATTCAAAAATTTAAGGAGGCTGGAGTAGATCTAGATACAACGAAGTATGTACCATTCTTGGTTTGCAATACCTTGCGTAGGAGGTGGATGTAGTTGAGTTCTCACAACTTCAGTGCCAACAGAAGATGCCATGTGTAAGGCGATAGAACGTGTAGCTTTAGATCCAGCCATTTTGGAAAGGTTATGAGATTAGGATTCTAGAGAATCAGATATTCAAGGTTGATTCGTTATTTGAATAAATTAAACTTAGTGGATTCATTCCTTAAGTTAAAGGACTCTAATTTGATAAATATATGAGGTTTGGAATTGATGAATCAAAGAGAGAACGTTTCGGTCTTCCGTTGTGGAACCAGAATTGAATGGTGAATCGGTGGTTGTGGTGGAGGAGGAACTGACCTGCATTGTTAGCACTCCAACGCTTTAGTCAGTGTGTGAGGAAGAAGAGTGAATGGAAATTGAATTTGAAAATGGTGTACCTGAATTCTTCATGTGTATCCTTTGTATAGTGGGGTGGTTATAGCAACCCAGTATTTATTAGGCGTTTGATGCGTGAGCCATTAGATGGATTTCGAGTCTGGATCGCTTGTACTCTTTTGTAGGATAGTTCTCTTGCACTATGAGCACTCTAAATGAACTATGACTCCCTCTAAGTGGTTAGCCAAAGACCATTTTGGTCAGCCCGAAACACTAAGTTTGTATAAAATCTTTTAAATTTGAAATTTTTACTTTTTGTAGTGATCATGGTGTTGAGTTTGTAAACCAGCAATTTGAAAAATTTTGTAACAAAAATGTGATAAGTCATAAATTTTCAGGTTTGCTTACTCTACAATAAAATGGTGTTATTAAGCGCAAAAATTGTGTTTTAGAATAATTACCCCAGATTGATAAGTGAAATGAGTTTGTCTAAGTACTTTCAGACGAATGCGATCAATACCGCATGCCATGTCTTAAATAGGATGGTCATCTTATTTATCATAAAGAATACACTTTATGAGCTACTTAAAGGTAGCAAACCTAATATTTCCTACTTTTGTGTTTTCGACTGTAAATATTTTATTTTAAATAACAAAGAGGACAACTTTGGTAAATGTGATCCAATGTTTGATGAAATAATTTTTTATGGTAATCACCATCGATTAGGTTGTATAGAGTTTTCAACAATAGAACATTTGTTTTTGAAAAGTAAATTCATATGGCTTTTGATGAAACTAACCCCAAAAGTCGGGGAAATGTAGTTTTTTTTTGTTTTGATATTTTAGGTATGATAACGGAGTAATTGGTCAAAGATGGCACTCCTAAAGAGGATCCTCTAAAAGAAGAGAACATCAAAGAAGATAAAGAGAAAAGATAACACGATGACGAAAAATAAGAAACTTCAACTCAGTTACCTCAAGATTGGATTGTTGCAAAATATCATATGTTAGATCATGTACTTGGTGATATTAGAAAAGGCATAAGTACTAGATCTCAGGTTAACAGTTTTTATAAGTATTTTGATTTCATTTCCCAAATTGAACCTAAAACCAAATTTGATGATTTACTTGATGAGGGATGACTCCTTATTGTGCAAGAATAGCTCATTCAATTTAAACGTAATGACGTTTGGGACCTTGTTTCACGCTCTATAGATAAAATTGTCATTGACACTAGATGGGTATTTATGGACAAATTGGATGAAAATGGCATAATTACTAGAAATAAAGTTAGGTTAGTAGCAAAAGGTTATAGTTGGACTAAAGAAATTGATTATAAAGAGACTTATGCTCTTGTAGCTCGTCTTGAGAAAAGAATTGACTAAAGGAATTGACTATAAGAATACTTATGCTCTTGTAGCTCTTGACGCCGTGGGAATTTAAAATGTTATTAATAGGAAAATTTACCTAATTCTTAGAATTGAAAATAAATCAAACAGAAATTGACACATTTAAACATAACTTTGTTAAAAGTATATTTTTAATATATAACTTTGTTAAAAATATCTTTTTTAAAATGTTGCTAATACATGTTTTGACGAAATATATGTGAAAAAAGATGGCCTGAGGTATATGTGAAAAAATATACTTTTGTAAACTTTTTAGAAAGAGAAAAAATAGAAATTTAAATAATTAAGTACATTTATATTAAATTAAAAAAACTTGAAATTCTTTATTTTCATTTGGAGTAGATAAGTCAATTCTCCTTATATTGTGGGATTGAAGTCTAGTTTCCAACATTATTAGACTAGAAACTGAAAAGTGTGGTCAATGGTCTTTCTAAAGTGACAATAGTTTTGACAACTAAGAAGCCTTCTTGCAAGTCACTCAGACTGATTGCATGCACTATGTATTTACTATTTAATACCCCTCATTCAGACTGATTGCAAGTTGCATGCACTATGCATTTAATACCCCTATTTTGGATTCTTGTTTCCAAAACACTTGAAATCAACATCCATTTACCCAAAAGAGAAGGTCCCTACACGAACGACATATCTTCTAGTACTGCCTAATTAAGGTTCCCTACACAGGTGACATGTCTGATATCTATCTATACAGCATTGAATTTATGGTTCCTAGTGACTTTTCAATTGATAATTTAAGCGTGCTTGAAGAGCTTTAGTTTCGTGGTTACCATTCCTCGGGTTAGAAGCTATCTACAAATAAGTATATGTAGCTTTAAGTTAACTGCTTCTCGGGTGTTTCCACTTGTTTCCAAAAACATTGTAAAAGTATGTCCAAAATGTTGTTCATCAAATTCAATTCATTCCTGTAATAAAAGTCAAGTCATCTAAAGTACTTGTTTCCATTATGAAATTTGAAAAACCCCATATGATAAAATTATTGTGTTCAGTATTTTGTACTAAACTTTAGGGGAATGAAAACACAAAATACTACATGCATGATAGTACACATGAGAAATCAATTTGTGTTTTTGTCTGCAACAAACTCTGACAGAGAACCACTCACCTGCATCAAAGGAGTAACTACTTTTTTCTTTTTTTGCATAACAGTCATCAATTGATATTTCATGAAGAATGCCTTCCAAGTTCCAACATCTGCAAAAGTGAACTACATATGTGCTAAACAGAGCTACATCTCACTGACTAAAAATTCTTGGCATTGACAAATATAAATGAATTAGACACTGAATTCAGCAATCATTTAAACTACAAAAGTTTGGCATACTGGCATGAGTGTGAAAAGAGCTGGGGAGGCAGTGGAAGCAGTTCAAACCCAGAGTTTGATAGTCGGAAAGAAGGTCAAGGTTCCTTAAGGGACACCAGATAAAAGAGATTAGTTACCTAACAAAAAATTTATTGTAGAATACAATCATAATAATACAGACACTTTTTTCTCAATTCATTTTCTTTGATTGATCTACAATTTTTTTAGAAATTAAATATGATGCTCTTGAACTTCACGCAATCTCTAACTATTAATGAAACCTATTGAGAAATAGCCTGGCTGAATGGGCATACTTCTCACGTTGAGCTACAACAGCTTCTTCTGCTATGATCCAGCCATCGCAATTGGACTTTACTTGTTTGATCTCTTCACAACAACTCTGAGAAAATGAATACATAAGAGCATATGATGTTAGGATATAGACATAGGAGAATCAGTTAGGGAGTTAGTTCTTTGTTTAGTTAGGATTATTTTATATAAATAGGGAGTGAATAGAGGAAACATTGTGAATAGAGTAGTGATTCAATTGTGAAAGGACAAAGAATAGTTATGTAAATCATTTTGGTATTTTAGATGAATTCTTAGCGGCAGAATACCAACCTCCGAACAAGTATATACGAGCAGGGTCATCCAATCCCAGTTTTTAACCATTTCCCTTTGGTTATGGTCAAGTGCTTCCCGTAAAAAGTATAGTAACGGGGGCATTAGTTGCATCTCAAATGTCCTCGGTCTTCCACATAGCCTGCAACTTCCCGGGTTTATTTCACCAGCTACAGCTAAAATTGGTTTGGGGCCATACGAAAATCTGCACAAAGGAGTAATAAAAAAAAGAATGTTATACAAGGAAGGGAGGAAGCACAGCAGAGAAAAAGAAAGATATGATGCTATGGAAAAAAATAATTGATAGCATGAATGCATGATCGACTCCACTCAACTAAAGGGAGGCCCGGAATCTTTAACCAATAATTTCAATTCAACCGGGTTCAGACCAAAATGCATACTAAATGACGGGTAAGGTGCATTTAGCTCTATGGCAAATTCACTTCAAAGCATAATTTGTTACAAACCTGAAACACTGCTCAGGATACGCATCCAACCGTTTCTTGAACTTGAGGTAAATTCTATCAGCAGTCAAAGCTTTATCATATTCATACGGTTCCTTTTCCCAGGTTTCTTCACCTTGCAAATTATCCTCAGCAGAATTTCCATTCCCTTTAATAGAAAGTGATGAATAGCTAGAGCATACAGAACTAACATCCCCAGTAGATGGTTCTTCCTGTGTGTATATATAAAAGCAAGGTACCACTGAAAATAACACCAATTTTAGCACAAACAAGCAGAACCCAACAAGCAGAGAGGTTTAGGTTGGAGGGTAGTGTATTGTATTTCTAACTTAGAGTGAGGGTACTTTCGTATATAAAGTAGTGTCATTAGGCGTGTGAAAAAAAAAATTATTCTTAATTAAATTTGTATTTAAATTGTTTCACTTTTTAAAATTTAAATTAAATTTTAAAATATAAATCTGATTATTCATTTTGTTATTCAAATATAAATCGGTTTTCATTGTTTAATTATTGGGTATCTAAATTTTATTATTTATTAAATTGATATGTTTTTGTTTCTTTTCATGTTTTATCATATACACGATATAAACTAATTTTATATTTTCAAACTATTTTAATGTTAATTTTTTTAAATTTCATAAAAAAAATTCAAAATTTTTTATTTCAAAATGAAAAAAAAAAATTGTTTACGAATTCTCTAATTACCTAAAATAGTGTACTAATACTTCACAAATTATATGGACTTTTAGCAGTTAATTATTTAGATCTTAGTGATCGAGTTTGATTTGACATGTGAAAAAAAATATACCAAAATTTAATTTGTTGGATTTGACTCTAGTTTTCATTTATAGATTTCGAAGATCATTAAAGCTTTATGAAAAAAATGATCATAAATATTATAGATTTCTCCACCAATAGATAGAAGTTTTTAAATATACAAATATATGTATTATAACATATTAGTAATCATTTTAAGTCCATAATTTGCTAAAAAAAATTATTTTAAAATTTTTTATTTTTAGTTTTATTTTTAATTTTTTAAATATTGTTTATTTTTAGAGTTTTTTTTTAATTATTTTTTAAAATGTTTTTTTTTAATTTTCAAAGAAAAAATATACTAAAACTTAAATATTTAAATTTAAAAATTGATATAATTTAAAGAAAATTAAATTTAAATTTAACTAAATAATTTGGATTAAAATCAACATTCATAACAAGTGGTTTGGTTTATAAACCATAATCATGAAAATTGATTGGTTTATAAACCATAACCATAAAAATGAATTGGTTCATATTAAATAGTTATCCATGCACACCCCTAGGTATGATAGAAGTTTCTGTGGGTGTGAATAGTTTTTCATTTTTTATTTTAAAAATTAATTTCAATATTAAAATTTGAAAATAATGAGAAATTTTTACCCATGTTTCGATGCATTATTATCCAAAATACTTACTTTTCCATCAAATTTCACAAAGTACCCCAATTTCAAAATAAAAGTTATCGCGTTCAATTTTTTCAGTTGTATCTATTTCGGTTCTAATTCGCGTGCTTTTGAAGCGGCCCTTTTTGTTTCTCCTCATGTTTTTGTTGTGGTAAATTATGTTCTCATGATAGGTTGATCAATAGTCCTCACTAGCAACCACTTGAAAGTTACTATTGTAGATATCGAATAAGTTCACAGCCTTGAAACTTTCCGCAGTCGCATCAATTTTTATGAATTTTTACCCTGTAATATTCCATTGGTCGACCCTCATTGTGATCCTTTGTCTCGTCAACAATGAAGTTATAATCGTGACGGTCAAATACTCAAACTCGATGTAAGGCCGCTTTAACAGTTTCCTCCTTCATATATTTTATGCAGGTTTCGCTGAATAATTGCCCTGATTCCAAAACAATGCTTCATTTTTTGCCTCTTGTCACAAATAGTGACCTCAGCCTATAATAGGTTGCTCTCACCAACGCATTGATGGGTAGGTTTCTAGTTCCCTTAAATACGCCGTTCAGGGATTCTACAAGGTTTGTGGTCATGTGACCTCATCGGCATCCTCCGTCAAATGCCATTGTCCACTTTTCCACTAGAATGTTATCCACGCAGTTTAATGCTTATGTGTTTGACAATCTTATTTCTTTGCTGTAATACATGAATGAAGACGGTAAATGGTCCCACCAATCTTAACACTAATGTGTTCGAACAACTTTTAGGGATCGCCACGACTCCTAGAGATTAGAGGGGTCAAAACTGTTAATATCATGGCTCAAAAGAATTTATAGAGCAACATTTTAACCGAAGACTCTCCTAAAATCTTAAAAATAAGAAAAACTAGAATTTATGTCATGTTACTAATAGGTTTATTTTTATGTCCGGATGCAAGTGGTAACGTTGTTCATCCTATGTATTTACCTTTATTAGAGGATATAGATAAAATAAAATATATATAGTTAGGGGTCCGCCACATTATCGTACCTCTATAGGTCTTTGTGTAACAATGCAACAACAAATTCTTCTACTTTTACCGGATGTCTTGTTCTTCTTCAAGCTTGGGGTTAGTTAAGAATGACCAATATAGCGCCTATCAACCACAATAATTACAGATTTCCATACGCAACAAGGTAATTTCTGCACCAGTTCTTTGAAAACAAAATATTCTCTTATTTTATTTATATTATTGATAACAAATGTTTCCTTTCGATTTATATGTGGTTTGTACTTGGGATGAATTATGACAATTGTCCCTATAACAACATCACCCAGTACCGAAATCTTTTGAATCATTTGGGTTCAGATGATGTATCGTCACTAGCCTACCTATTTAAAATAGTGTCACATTTAATACAAACATATTAGTAACATATACTAAACATAACTTTGTCTACTACAGTTTATTTGGCGACCATATCTTGGGTTAGAAGTCATTCATGAAGCTAACCAACAAGACTCTACAGTGTGGAGAGCAAAGGTACTGATTATCAACTTCAATGTAGTGGAAATGCACAACAATAATCGTGTGAAGCTTTAGTTTAGAATGCTACGGGATATTCCAGGTCCGCCAAGATGCATTGCTGACAAATACCACACAAGTAAAGTCTCTAACCAATGGGACTACGCCGGATGGACGTATTCAAAAACTGAGTGTCTTGAATGGAAGCATCGCCGCCATTTTGTCTTGTCCGACATTGTGCTGCCATTCAAGAGAAAACCATATATCCAATACATGAATTGGTATAGATCGGTTACCATTGGTTTCATTTCTCATATACTATATTTGGTTTACCTATGCCAACAAGTCTCATCATCACGTACCCAACCGCCAACCCAGCCCCTAACCTAACAGCCAACTCAACCCCCACTCACACAACTACAACTTCATGAACATACCTCTTACCAATCCGACCCATTTCAACAGAGTTCCTTCCAATCTCAATACCAACAAACCCAACCACCATACCAATCATACTCCTACGATACTACAAACTAATTTAACATGGAGTATCAAACACCATATCAAATCTTACCCACCTAAACATTTACACTAATGTCACCTTACCACCAAGCCAAATATTGTCCTGACATATCCTCATCAAGCCAACCACCCCAACAAAATTATGAAGGCATGGGCAATCCCTTCAATCTAGATGACTTTACTAACTTAAACTCAACATCATGGGCCCAAATACACGAGTTTCTTAATTTCGAGCCAACACAAACATCGACGACGGCTTCCTATGAAACGCCTCATGTGGACCCGACGCCACTGCAAAGAGCACCCAGAAACACACGACCTCGAGGATGCGGTGTCGGCAGACATTAATTTCGATCTAGTCATAAAAATTAAAGTACAATGTTTCGCCTATGTAATCAATTTATTATTAAATGAAATTGTTTATTATTTATTCATTATTATACAATATGTTATTTATTAAATATTAATAAAAAATAGTTCAAAGAAGGTTGTAGAGCTATTGGAGCCCCTCCTAAATTATAAAGAAGGTTGCACCCTTATTGGCGCCCCACTTTTTGGATTTTAAAGATGGAGCCAGTCCTATTTGTGCCTGCTTTCACGAGTTTTTTATTTATTTTAAACTTGGGTACTTTGGAAAATTTGTTGGAAAGGTGGGTAGTTTGGATAACAATACATGGAAGCATGGTTATGTGGGTAAAAATTTTAAATAATGAAGTTGGTTTTAATATTTAATTATTAAATGAGAAATGATATTTTGACACTCATTTGTACACTATAGTGTCAAAGAAGTATTTCTCTTTAGGTAACATGTAAGGACAAGTGGATGAATTTGTTTTGAGTGTTAGGGTTAGCTGCTCAGTATTGCTTTCTCTCTTTCACCAAATGTTTCATTTTCTCTCACTAAACACAATTCCTCTCAAAAATTACAATTAAGCTTTCTCTGTCTCCCACACTCTGTCTCTCTCACAAGACACAACTCTTTCCTCTCTCAATGACCTAAATCGCAACACTTCTTCCTCTCTCAACGACTGAAGATGACCCTTTTTCTCAACAAAAGACAGAAGTTTTTTCCTCAACGAACGATGGTGGCTTTTTCCTCAACGAACGACGACGTGCTTATAACTTTCTTCTCTCAACAAGGTTATAAATTTTATGGATGTATTTCTTTGTGTTTTGTTATATGTTTTGGGACATGGATTGTTATTGTTCGTCTCACTCCTTACATTCTCAACTTTCTCAATCGTGAAAGTGAAGAAATGAAGCTCGATATATAGATTCACATGCTATGTTAATTTTCTATCCAATTTCAATAAGTTCTGTTTTTAAGATCCTTTGCACTGAATTGTAAATGAAAATTTTATGTAAGTTAGTGTCTGCTTTTTTCTGGTTTAGAGTTTAGAACTTCATGTATAAGCTAACTATAAATTGTTTTATGTATATGTGTCTTACACACTAATGTATGTGAAAGGTTTAAAAACTTTACTTATATTAACCAATTTTGCTAATCAATTTTGGTTTAACAATTTTGTCATGTTTTAATGTCTGAGCCTATATTAACCAAACTTTAACTTAAATAAACCAACTTCCTGCACCCATTAACCAACTTTTTCTTGTGAATTTTGATATGATGTCTGGACCTATATTAACCAAACTTAAAATTGGATTAACCAAGTTCTTATATTGCATTAACTAAACTTTAAATTAATTAAATCAACTTTTCTGCACTATATTAATCAACTTTGCCTTGTGAATTTTGGTTTGTTTAGATGTCTAAACCTATATTAACTAAACTTAAAACAAATTTATCCAAGTTCTTATACTGCACTAACCAACATTTTGTACTGTATTAACGAAACTTGTAATTTTATTAAGCAACATTTTGACCACCAAAATAACACGCACCACCAAATAGAAAGGGGGAGAGAAATATATAAATTAAAAAGAGAGGAATGATTAGAGAATGAATGAGAGGATGACATAAAGAAAAAAATGAAGTAACGATGGAATAAATGGATAAGGAGAGTGTGGGGTCCAGCCATTGCCACATGACCACCATACATTTGACAAAATGGAAGGTTGCATGTGATGACAAGTAGCAAGGTGTATGATGTACACATGGTGTAGTGTATGAGTAACACATGTTGTGGTGCATGCATTAACACATGGTGTGGTGCATGTATTGCAAGGGACACTTGGTGTTTTGCATGAAAGGCAAATGACAAGTGTCTTCATGCATGTAAGGCAACTTTGGCTTGCCTCTCTTATAAATAGGATCGTAAGCAAGCATTCACAACACACCATAAGAGAAGAACAACAAGTAGCAAGAGAGAAAGAGAGCCTTTCTCAAGAGAGAAAATCCTCATAGAGAGTTTCTTGTGAGAGAAATAATGAGCCAATTTGTGAGAGTGTTTCTTACAAATTGAGAGATACATTGTAGTGAGATCCACCTAAGGGTGAAGTTGTTGTATTCCCATTATCATTATAATGGATGTTTTAAGAAGCCCAAGGGTCCCGTGGTTTTTCCCTTTCTCACATTGAGAAGGTTTTCCACGCTAAAATTCTCTTTGTGTCATTACGCTTTTATTTCACGTTTTCGCTAAGTGCCTATTTTGAGTTCACGGAGGAGGGAAATTATGCAGGCATTTCCCAACAGTGGTATCAGAGCACTCGTTGCTCTGGGACTCTGAGGTGTCGTATCTGCAAGATAATTCTTAGTATGCTCTATGGCTGCAACATTGTTTGATCTTCCACATCAGAAAAGAAATATTTTTGTCGCTAGAAATAAAGTGAGGTAGTGATATATTGCATGTCTAGGAAATTTCTGGCAAGGAAAGACTTGGTATTTAAGCGTGTCTATTGACCCACCTCTCTTACCTGGGAACTTTCCTGGTGCACTATTCACGAACTCATTTATTCTAGTATACGATACTAGTCACGCTGGTTAAAGAAATTGTTTCCTGTGTAACTCAAGATGGAGGGTTCGATCAGCCATGATGGTGATATGTTCAAGCTAACTGCTGACAACTACTCATATTGGAAGCCAATGATGGAAGACCATTTGTATTTCAAAAACTTTCATGAGCCAATCACCCAAAAGGATAAACCCGAGAAGAAGACCGATAAGGATTGGGAACTTCAAAACCGGAAGACAGTAGCAATGATCAGAAAATACATAGACAGAAGTCTGTTCGAGCATGTGTCAACTTATACCAATGCGTATGAGTTGTGGACGAAACTTGATTCCTTGATTCAAAAGAAGACGCCAAGGAACAAAGCCCACCTTGTCAGACGACTGGTGAAATTGGAGTACTCTAATGGCCAAAACATGATCGAGCATTTGAATACCTTCAAAGGTATTGTGAATCAACTAATGAAAGTCGACATGAAGATAGATGATGAGTTGCAAACTCTTCTACTCCTAAGTTCTCTACCCAGAGAGTTGGGACACTCTAGTCGTCACTCTCAGTAACTCTGCTCCAGATGGAAAACTTGTCATGGATTCTGTTACAGATTCCTTGCTAAGTGAAGAATCAAGACGGAAGGAAAAAGGCTTCAACAACCAGTTCGAAGCAAATATTATTGATAATAGAGGAAGGAGTAAGAATCATGAAAGAGGAGGTCGTGGGAGATCACAAGCTAGATCAAAGTCTCGCACTAAACTAAGTTGTTATTATTATGGCAAGCCAGGCCATAGAAAGTTTGAGTGCAGATTCTTTAAGAGAGATCAACAGGATGGAACGATCCATCCTGATAAAATCGATCCAAAGAAGAAGGAACATGGAACCACGATAGCAGTCGTAGCAACTAACGATAATTTCTTTCTTGTTGAAGAGGAAAACTATCTAAATGTAGCGTCTGATGATTGCATTTGGATAATTGACTCAGGAGCATCCTTTCATGTAACCCCTCATGAAGAATTCTTCTCATCATATCAAAAAGGAGATTTTGGTATGGTGAAGATGGGCAATCAAGTCACAAGCAAGATTGTTGGCACTTGTGAGGTGACTATGGTTACAGAGAATAGCTATAAGCTCGTGTTGAAGGAGGTTAGACATGTTCCAGACATGCGTCTAAACCTTATCTCGACGGGAAAGTTAGATGATGTTGGGATGATAAACCAATTTGAAGCTGGTAGATGGAAGCTCAATAAGGGAATCATGATCATTGCTCGTGGTAAAAAGGAAGGCTCTCTCTATATGATGCAGAGAAAAATAAACAAGGGAGATATCAATGTATCTCAAGACATGAGCAAAGAATTGTGACACAAACGACTTGGCCACATGAGCGAGAAAGGTTTGGAGATTCTTTCTAAGAATCATCTTCCAAACATCAAGGGTCAACCAATTGAACCATGTGAAGATTGTCTAGTAGGCAAACAACATAGAGTATCCTTTCAAAGATAAGATGATGCAAGAAGAAGAAAGCATATCCTAGATCTTGTTCATTCAGATGTTTGCTCCACATCTGAAAGGTCCCTTGGTGGTTCACAATACTTTGTCACCTTCATTGACGATCACTCAAGAAAAGTGTGGGTGTATCCATTGAAGACGAAAGATAAATTTCTTCAAGTTTTCAAAGAATTCCATGCCTCTGTAGAACGGGCATCCGGAAGAAAACTGAAATGTTTAAGGATAGATAATGGTGGAGAGTATATAGGCCCATTTGCATCCTACTGTAGATCTCATGGAATAAGACATGAGAAGGTACCTCCTAAGACTCCTCAAATGAATGGAGTAGCTGAAAGGATGAATAGAACGATTGCAGAGAAAGTCAGAAGTATGCTTTCTTATGCAAAACTTCCCAAATCATTTTAGGGTGAAGCAGTGAGAACTACAGTTGATTTGATTAATTTGTCTCCTTCAAAACCATTAAATGGAGAGATACCAGATGAAGTATGGTATGGAAAGAAAGCCTTCTATTGTCATTTAAGAGTCTTTGGATGCAGGGCATTTGTTCATGTTCCAAAAGATGAAAGAGCAAAGCTAGATGCTAAGACGAAGGAATGCATATACCTTGGTTCACCAAGAGATGAACTTGGCTTTAGATTATGGGATCATGCTACTAAGAAGCTTGTTCGAAGGAAAGATGTGGTATTCTATGAAGATCAAACAATCCACAACATTCAATCTAAGAAGCCAAAGACCATTGTGGTACACAACTCAGGGGGAGATATTCCTCAAATAAATTATGATCGTGATCAGCCAACACAACCCGATCAGATGAATCATCCTGATCAGATAGAACAAGATCAAGCAATGCATGAAGAACATATGGTAGATGATGATGTTGATGATGAGATGAATCAATAACCTCAATTGAGAAGATCAACAAGATCTAGACAACCATCAAAAAGGTACTTCTCAGGTGAATATGTAAATTTCACTGATGAAGGAGAACCTTAAAGCTTCATGGAAGCCATTGAGACTGATGACAAGGAGAAATGGATGCAAGCCATGCAAGAAGAATTACAGTTGCTGAAGGAAAACCAGATATATGACTTTGTAAAATTACCAAAGGGAAGAAGGGCGTTGAAAAACAAGTGGGTGTTCAAACTCAAGTCTGAAGAGAATAACCCAAATCTCAGATACAAAGCACGAATTATCGTGAAGGGGTGCCATCAGAAGAATGGCATAGACTTTGAAGAGATATTCTCACTGGTGGTAAAGATGACATCCATTAGAGCAATCCTTGGTCTAACTGCAAAACTAGACTTAGAGATAGAACAACTTGATATTAAAACAACATTTTTGCACGGAGACCTAGAGGAAGAAATCTACATGGAGCAACCTGAAGGTTTTATTGAACCAGACAAAGAACACCTTGTGTGTCGCTTGAACAAAAGTCTATATGGCTTAAAGCAAGCTCCAAGACAATGGTACAAGAAGTTTGATCTCTTCATGACCCAACACAACTTCACAAAGACGTCAGCAGACCATTGCGTGTTTGTGAAGAACTATGAAAATGGAGAATCCATCATACTTTTGTTGTATGTTGATTATATGCTTATTGTTGGAAAAGATAAGGCAAAGATAACTGCTCTCAAGAAAGCACTGAGCAAATCTTTTGCTATGAAGGATCTGGGTGCAGTGAAGAAGATTCTTGGAATGAAGGTTGTTAGAGATCATTCTAAAAGAATGTTGTGGATGTCACAAGAAGACTATATCAAGAAAGTTCTTGAAAGGTTTAACATGCATAATGCAAAACATGTGCATGTTCCGCTACCTGGACATTTGAAACTTAGTGTTGCGGTGAAAATCGGATATCAAGCTATTGAGTTAACTCGAATCTTAATTCTTTTACAATCGAACTTTAATTTATCCAAAGGAAAGGTCTAAATAAAGAAAAACCCTTTTCGCGATGTAACAACAACGCTGAGAGATTCGGGGATAGGGGGTTGGTTATGCATAGGGTAGGTATTTCACATCCTAAATATCTGTAGTACTCTACAGGAACCTTTTGTTTAATTACATGCTAAGTTTGTTGAATATTTGCTAAGGTTGGAATTGGGTAAAGGGATAGGATAGGATAGGTGAAGACCTAAGATTGTTTCTAAGTTTTCTCGCAAAGACATTGCGTCCTCTGCCTACGTATCCTAACTAGGATAGAATCAGAGCAATCGTAGTTCACCTCACTAGGGTTGAAGAACACTTGATTATGACCAAGGTTCAAAGGGGAACAAACATAACAATGTTTGTATAGAGTTTAACAAAACTCTCTAATTCTAAGTTATAACACTCAAAGGGGGAATAAGTAATCATTACTATAATTCTTATATAGAGTTCACAAACTCTATCCTAGGGTTCTATTTGAGGAGCACTCCTAGTAAAGGTGGGTCTTTTAGACTTAAGGCAAAGTCTAATGGCTTGTACTAAGGTTTGAAAATGACTTCACAAAGTCAAGGGAGGAGTAATGAGCTATCCATGACACAAGGGTCAATGGAGAGACTTTTCCTTTGGAAGGAGAGAGGGGAGGAAACTTGGATGAGAACTAAAGAGTTTCATCACTTGGGGAAGAAGACTTAACAAAGCAAATAAACATTCAGACATGGTGATCATGAAAGACATGATCATAATCAAGAATGAACAAGCAAATTATAATGAGCAAGTATTTCAAGTGAGATGGATCAAAACATGGCATCATAGTGTCAATGATCTCAACTAAGGTAGATGGTCACAACCAAAGTAATGCAAGCATATCACAATAGGCAAGCAAATATAACTTCTTATAAGACTTAAAAGAAAAGGTAAAGACCTAGGTCTATCTTGACAAAGATTTAAAGACATATCTTAACAAAGATTGAAAGCATAAAGGTAACAACCATATAATCAAAATCACAATTTGAAAGCAAACATGTCATGAACTCAAGGTGGAACAAATGTAACAACAATATGTGTAGATGACAATCAAACACAAATAAATTGGTTTAAACTCATAATTTAGAAGGAATAGTTGACAAGGGAGTTTCTTAGCAAAGTGAAGACACAAAGATCATGGTGACTACCAATCAAATGAGCATGTCATGAGTGAAAAAGTATGGGTAACAATCAAGGCATGTAATCAAGCAAGAATCGTAACGACGGATCGCACTTTAAAGTAAACACAGACAAAATGAGATATTTTATGGTAACAACCAAAGGAGAAGTCCCTAACATGTTTACTAACATAAAAGAAATGAGAATGAATAAATATCTTAACATAAATAAACATGGTAAAAAAGAAATTCATCTGCATACGGGAGATAACAATCTCAATACAAAGGCAACTTGCAAGCAATCAAAGGGCATGAATATTTGAACAAACATGGAATTAAAAAAATCACATGAAAGTAAGCATCAAGACAAACATAATGCAAAAAGAATGAGTTCAAAATGATTAAAAATGAGTGAGTTATGAATTTTCAAAGATTGGATGAAAAATGCAAAAATTAATAAAAGAGTTGCCCTCCTCAGGGTCGAACTCAAATCATGCTGGTACAAGGCGTGTTTAGGCATAATGGTCTTACCACTGGGGTGGCTATCCATCCGTTGATGAAAGACACCCCATAAACATATATGGGAGAAATGTAAAGCAAACTGGGCAAATATCCACACCAAAAATCAGAATTGCATTTTGTGTCATAACTTTCTCAAATCTTTATGGATTTTGACAAAATTTTAATGTAAATTGGGTAGAATCAAACAAGGAAAAAGATGGCATTTTCAGAATTTTGAGATCATGCCTCAAATTTAAAACCCGATAGCACTTGCATCTTGGATTTTGAAATGCATTTTGATATGAATCACATACATCAGTCACTGTTAGATCAAAATGATTATGTACACATGTTTCAATGATGATAATGAGTGAACTCAGTCAAGAAGTGGACTTCAGATTATGCTAAAATGAAAAATGACTACCAAGTTGCTACTTGTCATGAATGGTATGTAGGCTGATATGTAATTTTAATTCTAGACACACATTGATCCAAATAGACACATACATACTCTGAGCACATGATATTGGGTGAGATTGATCACAAGTTAAAGTTTAAAACAAACTGTAATGAAACATGGTAACAAAGGCAAGTGTGCTTGTGAAGTGCATGATCATGCTCAACCTTAGCTCCAAACATTTCCAGATGGAATCAACTATAGACACACCACATACACATGATATTGAAAGGATTCAAACATTAAAATCAGATAAAACAAAACTGTCATGAGATATGGCATACTAGCTGCAAGCTGTCATGAGTGTAAATGCATGATGGTACTCAATTCTCATTTTATGCACAAACTGACTAAATCAAGTATACAGACACTTTATATACATGGTATAGAGTATGGTCAAGCAACAAACAAAGTTTAAAGCAGTCTGTCATAAGATGGGGCATTTGAATTGCAAATATGGCATTTTGGGGCATGAAGACATCAATTCAAGGTTACAACCCAATTCAGTCTGACTCAAACATACATACATGCTACAAATATGTGTTCAAGTGAATTCAAATGATCAACTCAGTGTAAGGCAATCTATTATGGAAATTGGTGCTCATGTTGCTCAAGTGTACTTGTAATGTGCAGTGTGATATCAAATCAGGATTTCAAGCAATTTTAGGTCAGGCAACTCATGTGTACATGCTAGAAATGTGTTATGGAGTCAATCCAAACAAGTGTTGATGCTAGAAACAAGCTAACATGAAAAATGGTACTTTGATGACAATCAAAAGTTGCTTGACAGATTAATGATGCAGCAGGCAGTTTTCCTAGCAGTTTGGAAGAATTGATAGCACATACAAATTTCAAATTGAGTGAGGCATGGATTCTATGCACATAGACCATGTAGAATGCAGTTGAAACAAAATATGATATATGTTGGTGGTATCAATGAGGTTTGAAATGCAGTTGGAGGAATGATAAAGCAGTTTGAACATTTAGGGAGATTTGAACACATAGGCACCATACATATCCTCAAAATAGGTTAACAAATAAGCCTCTAATCTTAATATCAAACAACAACTGATCTAAGCCAAAAATGGTAGGTAAATCCAAGTTTGACAGCAAAAACTCAAGACTCACAGCAGGCCCTAATGACAAACCTCAAGTTCCTCACATTTCAACCAAACAAACCTTATGAGCAAGATCAAGTAAGCATTAAACAATGATTTAGAACAACAAAATACAGCTATGGCAAGCACAACAGTCCTATACCTAACTCATGGTAGTGATAAGATGACACCAAAATAGCATAAGTGAAAACAAGAGCCACATCATGATGTAAGGCAGGGGGGATCCTATAAATAACTTACAAGTTATCCAAGTCTCTCTAATGAACTAAGAATAACAGGCCTAGGGCAAGCTCAATCATTATTTTAATATTGAATCCTAAAACTACCACATGACCAAAATAAGCAAGTTACACATGATATCAAAGTGCAATATTGTAACACATTATCCATATATCATTTACAAATGACAAAGTATTTGACAAAACAAGCATTATGAATATAAAACTAAGATTCTTGACAAAGAAACCTAGTAGGGCAGCCATGGTACATTTTCACACAAATCCTCACAAAATGGCAAAATATGATAATGTATGATTTCTAGATAGTTAGAATATCACATACCTCTTGTTGACCAGCCTTGAACAAGCTAAAAAGCTTAGAAACCCAGAGATGCTCCTTCCTTTGCAATGGTATGAAGCTTACTTCCTCTTGAAGCAACAAGACCAAACTTCAAGACAGTTGGAGTTAGGGGATTTCCAGTTGGTTTTCAATACTTTAAACAGTTGTAATATGACATATGTGAGGTGTGTGGATGATTAGATCAGCAAGAAACAGCCTAGACCAAGATTTGGCAAGTTTTGAGGGTGGTGGTCAAACTTTCTTAGTGTGAAAGTTGACTTTTTGCAAAATGGTATTTTTGAGAGGTTTGAAGGTATAGACACCTTCTATATTGTGTTTAGGGTTTATATGGAGGGTGTGGAGAGGCTTGGAGATGATAGAACTGATCTTGAGCAGAGTTTTGCTCAAGACAGCTTTTTGGTGAAAATGGAGGTTTTGGATTCTTAAAATTCTTAAGGAAATGAGAAGGGATTGAAAGCTGTTGTTTCTCTTGTATTTAAGATTGCTCTGGTGTCTTTGAAGATGAGGGTCAGGCCTTTATTTATAGTGAAAACAAGAGTGAGGGCAGCTTGGTACTTTGCCACTTTTGGAGGGAGATTTATGAAGTTTCTTTGAAAAATCTTGCTAAGATCTTCTCCTATCAGCTCCATGGTTCCAAGAAGATCAGAAAAAACAAGTGGAGATGGACATGAAGTGACTGAGGTGAGCTTAGAGTGTAGGGTGAGCCAGCTGCAACAGTTTTGGAGTGAAAAGTTTCTCTCTCCTTCTTACACATTTGAATATTTTAATCACACAAGTTGCAACTTGCCTCTCTCTCTCTTCAAGCCTTACATTTTTCTGCATTTCCCTTCCTTCATACATATGAATATCATATTGAATCATGATCCAAGGGTTGAGGATGTCTCAAGTTGTGAAATCTGATTTTTGAGAAGTGTTGGATTTGTGGTTTCAAGTGTTGTAGACCCAACTTCCATGTACAATAACTTTCAGCGCACAACTCCTCTTGGGGAGTTCTTGTACTTTTTGGAAAGCTCTCATGTAGCTCTATAACATTCATGTTTGTAAAATCCTCAGATTATATGTGCAACTAGGTTGAAAAACCCCTTGAAGTTGGTTGAAAACATGTTTTGTGCAGCCAGAAATTACAAAATTTGTCTAAGTGTTTTACACTTGAAAAATGATTTTTGTTATAACTCCAATTCTATGCATTTTCTGATCATGGACCACTGTGGGACTTTTGTAGAATTTGTCAAGATCTTTCAAACAAGCTTGGAACCAACTCATTTGGGTGTGTGGTTAGGGAGTTAGGGTCTATCCCCTTTCAAAACCCTAATTTCTCGATTTTTCGATTACTCCTTCATCCTTGACCCAATGATCATGAAAATTGATATGCAAGTCCAATATGACATAAGGAACAAATTTGATTCACAACTTGAAGTCCAATTCCTAAAATTTGAAGAGTTGACTTTACGGTCAACCGTACAATCGATCGGTGATTATCGGACCGTCTGTTCATGTTCTAGAGCCTTCAAAACTTTGAAATTCCTTGAATGGGCTTTATTAAAACATATAAACTTGTTGAACCAAATTTCATCATTAAAACATCTTTGAATTCAAAAGTCAAACTACAGTTGACTTTTCCTGCTCGAAAACCCTAATCGGGTACCTTGAACTGCACTGTGCTCAATCCTTGGGTGACCACCTCAAATTGGATTCATGCTTGATCCAATGTGGTATCCTTGAATTTGTTTTATAATTGAATCAATCCAAGGCATTGATTGATCAATCCCTCAAAAACCCGATCTTGTTGGTACGGAACCCTGATTCATCTGTATCTTGACAAAGATAAGCTTGAAATAGGTTAAGGTTAAATAATCAAATGCATATGATCCTAGAATGATAATGAGGATTTAAGGGGTCAAAATTTGGGGTGCAACAGATGCCCCTATTTAAATATCTTCACTATATGGCAAATGAGAGATGACAATCTTCATAGAATCGCAGTGAAAGGTATTTAAATATAGAAAACCAGAAATTTTGTCCCTTAGATCCGATGGTATGCGAAAGGACAAATGCTGAGATGCAATGAGTTTGAATGATGCCTTATGATGCTTGGATGCAAGACAGATGCAGACACGTGAGCAAAATAAAAGGACGACAATACAACGAGTAACTACTCACGAGGGACCCGACACACTGGGAGAAACCTCACTGGGGAACAATTTCACTGGGGAAGCAAATCTTCACCGAGAAAAAGACGGAACGAAGACACGAACCTTACTGGGGATAACCATATGAGAAATTTCCTATAATGAAGAGTTCAAACGGGATCTTCAGGAAAGGGTTAGAAACAAAACCAGACACACCGGGGAAGCTAGCATCCACTAGTTCTCCGAGACATCGACTGGGGAAAGCAAAAGGCTTCAACGGGGATACTGGTGACGACCAGAGAAAACAAACGGTTTTCCAAAAGTACTAGTTACCATTAGACTTCCTGGGGAGATGATGATAACCAAATCAAGATTCCAATTACAATTGGGGCTTTCAAGCGCATTGATAAAATACAGGACTTCAACTGGGGAAATTGGTGACAACCAAGTTCATGATACTAATAACGATTAACTTTTGAGCGGCGCCAGTAACCACTGGATTTAGAAGAAATTGGTGACCACCAAATCAGCGTTCCAATTACAATTGGTTGGTAAAGATGCTAGTAACTACTAGCCCTCTATGAGAATTGGTGACTACCATCCTGGAGGATACCAATAACAATTGGGTTTGGAAGCAATGCTAGTGACTACTAGACTTCCAAAGACACCAGTAACGGGAATCGGGAGGAAGCAATGCTAATGACCGAATCGGGAGACACCAGTAACGACTGGTTTAATGCTAGTAACTACTAGCCTTAAACATGACTAGTGGTAACCACCCTAAAGTCGCCAATAATAAATGATTTTGAACAGTGCTAGTAACTACTAAACTTTTGTGGAGACTGGTGACTACTGAATTGGAGGGTACCAATAACGATTGGGCTTCAGAAGATACCAGTAACTACTGTTTTTTTTTTTTTGAAGATTGGTGACAACCGAATCAAGAGATACCAATGACAATTGGGTTCAACATTACTAGTAACCATTAGACTTTCAAAGTTCATTGGTTACAACCTAACCACCGGTAGGTTAATCGTTTTAGTGAATTAGATATTGCTTAGTCACAACTAAACTTTCCCAGGAAGGAAACCAGTAATCCTCAGATTATTGATAAAAAAGAGGTAACGACCCAAAGGCAAGGAAACGTGAACGAAACAGAGAATGTGGTAACGACCAAAGGATCTCAAAGGCAAAAGCCGAACAGACAAAGATCAGAACAGGAATGCAGATAAATGCGTATGCTGATGATGCTGTATGCAAAAAGTAAAAACAACCCATGAGAGAAAAGGAGCAGAAACGAAGGAAGTAAAGAGAGGGAACCCAACACAAGGAGCCTCACTGATCCTAAGTTAACCTCTTTTGAGATGACAATTTTCCGAAATGATCAATGCTCTCACAAAGCTGCCGAAGAGGAAATCTTGACTTTCAAGCGAGAACTATCTCCGAATGCCAATTGGTATGTAGCAGCAGCTTCTTATGGTTCAGAGAGTTGTGTAACACTTGTCGAATTACTCACAAAGTTTTTCAACATGCTTAGTCAAATCAATTTATTTTTCTTTGAACAAAAATTTTAATTTTTCAAAACGCTTTGCCTTTTTTTTTAGAAAAATCTTTATTAACAAATAAGTGAATTTGCATAACGAAAACAGAGGATCATAACAATGATTGGGCCAAAATCTGATTTTTATTAATAGGCGAAAACTTTACAAAAGGAAAAGCCTCGGGAACAAAAACACAGTTAGAAAAATGGCTAACAAAAAGGGTTACAGAATCCCACAATGACCCGGTCCTACTAACTAGTGGTCCATTGGTCTTTGTTGCTTCTGACGAGATTGACTTAATCTTTTGAATCGGCGCTTCTCCTTTGTGTTGGTCTTTTAAGCGTCAAGCTTGTGCTTTGCTAGGTGTAATACTTCCTCACTGCATCGGAGTTGATAGGGTACTTAAGTTGTTCCCCATCCATGGTCTCGAGGATTAACGAACCTCTGGAGAAGACCGTTTTCACCACAAACAGGCCATCGTAGTTGGGCATCCATTTTTCGCGTATGTCCTTTTGCGTTGGTAGTATTTTCCTGAGTACCAATTCTCCTTCTCTGTACTCTTTGGGTCGTACTTTCTTGTCGAACGCCCTTATCATTTTTTGCTGATAGATCTTGCTGTGGCACATGGCCGTCATTCTCTTCTCGTCGATGAGATTCAAAGAGTCAAATCTTTCTTTTATCCATTCGTCTTCGTCGAGATTGGCTTCCTTTAAAATATTTAAAGAAGGTATCTTGACTTCAATGGGTAACACGGCATCCATTTCGTACACCAAGGAAAAGGGAGTTGCCCCTGTCGAGGTTCGCATGGTTGTGCGGTACCTATGTAAAGAAAAAGGTAACATCTCATGCCAATCCTTGTAGGTCACGACCATCTTTTGTATTATCTTTTTGATGTTCTTGTTTGCAACCTCGACTGCGCCATTCATCTTTGGTCTATATGGAGACGAGTTGTGAGGTTTGATTTTGAAATCATCGCAAAGCTCTTTCATTGTTTTGTTGTTCGAATTTGAACCATTGTCAGTAATGATCTGGTCAGGGATGCCATAGCGGCAGATGATCTCTTTCTTAATGAAGCGAGCGACCACTTGTCACTTTACATTTGCATATGATGCTGCTTTTACCCATTTGGTGAAGTAGTCAATGGCAACAAGGATGAATCGATGACCATTCGAAGCTTTTGGTTCTATCGCTCCAATCATGTCTATGCCCCCACATTGCAAATGGCCATGGTGATGTTATTACATTGAGTGGATATGGAGGGATATGCACTTTGTCCGCGTAGACCTAACATTTGTGACATTTTCGAGCGAAGAGAATAAAATCAGCTTCTAGGGTCAACCAGAAGTATCCAGCTCTTAAAATCTTTTTAGCCATGGTGTGACCGCCGGCATGAGTACCGAACGTTCCTTCATGCACTTCAGACATTATGAGACTTGCTTCTTTTTAATCAACACATCGGAGCAACACCATGTCGTGATTTCTTTTGTACAGGATGTCGTTGCTGATGAAGAATTTAGATGACAGCCTTCGTATCGCTCTTTTGTCGATTCTGGATGCATCAGCAGGGTATTCCTGGCTTTGAAGGAAGTTCTTGATATCATGAAACCAAGGTTTCTCATTAGATTCCTCCTCCATATGTTGGGACGGTTCTCCTTTCGATACGAATTAGAGGTGCCTCGTTGACAAACTAGACCTTCCACATTGATGTCGTCATGGCTAAAGCATCAACAATGTGGTTTTCTGCTCTTTATACATGCTTGAAATTGATTTCATCAAAGTATTTAACCATCTCAAGAATGTGATTTTTGTAAGGAATTAACTTTTCATCACGAGTTTCCCACTCTTCCTTGAGCTGATAGATTACCAAGGCAGAATCGCCAATTACCTCCAAGATTTTGATGCAAAGATCAATGGCAGCTTCCAACCCCAAGATACATGCTTCATACTCGGCTATGTTATTGGTACAAGAAAAACAGAGTCGTGTTGTAACAGCGGTGTATCCTCCGGTTGGATTTTTCAAAATAGCTCCGATGCCATGCCCATTTTTATTGGATTCCCCATCGAACATCATTTCCCAACGAGACCCAGGCTCAGGACCTTCGTCTGGACCAATTTCGGGTTTTGTTCTTTGAATATACATTACATCTTCATCAGGGAATTCAAACTTGAGTGGCTGATAGTCTTCTACAGGGTGCTCGGTGAGGTGTTCTGACAAGATGCTACCTTTGACAGATTTTTGAGCGACATACTGAATATCATACTCTGACAAGAGCATGTGCCATCTGGCTAGTCTCCCATTTTGAGTTGGCTTTTCAAAAATATACTTAATGGGATCCATTTTGGAAATCAGCATTGTTGTATGGCAGATCATGTATTGTCTTAGGCGTTTGGCAGCCCATGTTAAGGCACAACATGCTTTTTCTAGCAGGGAGTAACGACTCTCACAGTCTGTGAATTTCTTGCTTAAATAATAAATTGCGTGCTCTTTCTTGCCTGACTCATCAGTTTGGCCTAAGATGCAACCCATTGAATCTTCTAGTACTGTCATATACATGAACAAAGGTCTGCCAGGTACCGGAGGAATTAACACTGGAGGTTCTTGTAAGTATTGTTTGATCTTCTCGAATGCTGACTGACATTTATCATTCCATACTACCGGCTGATCTTTTCGTAACAACTTAAAGATCGGCGTGCAAGTAGGAGTTAGATTGGAGATGAATCTGGAGATGTAATTTAGTCACCCAAGAAATCCTCTGACTTGTTTCTCTGTTTTAGGAGCAGACATTTCTTGAATTGCTCTGACCTTATCAGGATCTACTTCAATTCCTCGTTGACTAACGATGAAACCGAGTAATTTTCCTGATCGAACCCCAAAAGTACATTTAGATGGATTCAACCTTAGTTGATATTTTCGGAGTCTTTCAAACAACTTCAGTAGGTGATCCACATGATCTTTCTCGTTTAGAGACTTGGCAATCATATCATCTACATATACTTCAATTTCTTTGTGCACCATATCGTGGAAGAGTGTGACCATCGCCCTTTGATATGTTGCCCCTGCATTTTTCAACCCAAATGGCATGACCTTATAACAATAAGTGCCCCAAGGTGTGATGAATGTTGTCTTCTCCATGTCAGTTGGATTCATCTTTATCTGGTTATAACCATAAAACCCATCCATGAATGAAAATACGGTAAAACTTGTTGTGTTGTCCACCAGTGTGTCAATATGTGGAAGAGGGAAATCATCTTTTGGACTTGCTTTGTTCAGATCCCTGTAGTCAACGCACATTCTGACTTTGCCGTCTTTCTTTGGAACTGGCACTATGTTGGCCACCCATTCCGGATATTTAGATACTGCTAAAAATCCCGCGTCAATTTGTTTCTTGACTTCATCCCTGATTTTGAGAGCCATATCTGGTCTTGACCTGTGAAGTTTCTGCTTGATGGGAGGACATTATGGTTTTAGAGGGAGCTTGTGCATAACAATGTCAGTATCCAACCCAGGCATGTCTTGATAAGACCAAGCAAATATGTCGACATACTCCTTGAGGAGTGCTATCAACCCGTTCTTGACCTCTTGTCCTAACAATGCCCCAATCTTGACCTCTCTTCTTTAAGATTCAGATCCCAAATTGACGACTTCTGTTGATTCTTTGTACGGTTGAAGACATGCATCTTCGTATCCAACCATCCTTTTTAGTTCTGCAGGAACCTCTAAATCTTCATCACTCTCTTCTTCAGCTTGAAAGACAGATGAATCACTAGTAGATGGAACCGAATGATTATAGGATTCTGTGGGTGGCAGGGGTGTTCTACATGTTTTTTCACAGTTTGGGAATATCAGGCACACACACAGACATGCAGATGAAGGGTATTTTTTTTTATCTTTTTACAAAAAGTAACCATTTTCCTTTTTTTTTAAAAAGAGAGTGAAGTAAAAAAGCAAAAAATAAACAAGAGTTTTAACAAAAACACTTCTTCGTTCATAGATCTTTCAAATCACAAAGTGACCCATACAAAATGATTCACAGGCTTTGGGCAAAACCTGGAATTTTTCAAAGAAAAACAAAAGAAACTTAACAAAGCAAATGCATTACTCTAAGGGTAAAAAGACAGGTATTTCCACAGTCTCCCAATTGCGCAGAGCTGCTCCTCCTCGGATGATTAGGCCATAGAGATCACTATCTTCTCCTTCAGCAATGATCGCATTAATCTGTAGCCCGCCGCTGACGAAAGTCTCTTTCAAAGATTTTTTCTTCATAGCGTTTTCTTCAGGCTCTTCTTCCAGAGTTGGTTTGTAACCCAACCCTCGTCAGCCATTTTTAGCACGAGCATTCACTTGAATGATCTCCCCCATCCCAGCGGGAGCCCAGTTTCTATTGCTACTTTGATAGTTTGAGCTGAGGCAAAAGATGGCCCACGAGTTATTTCTGATTCATCCACCAGAGTAGCATGTGCTATTTCCAAAGCTTGGAATGCTGTTTCAAGAGAGTCTTCATCTGCTTCGATGTATCGAAAAGAGGACAGGTTGCTTACCATGAGATCCTCTTCTCCATGAACAATCACCAGCTGATCATTAACAATGAACTTCATTTTCTGATGAAGGGTGGAAGTTACAGCTCCTGCAGCATGTATCCATGGTCTCCCTAACAGACAACTGTAGACTGGGTTTATGTCCATTATCTGGAAGGTGATCTCGAAGATCTGTGGTCCTATGACAATAGGTAGGTCGACCTCCCCAATCACAGTCCTTCGAGATCCATCAAAAGCTTTTACCACTAAAGATGTAGGTCTCATGGCAGCGCCTTGATATGCTAGTTTGGCTAGCGTCCTTTTTGGCATTACGTTTAGGGTTGATCTTGTGTCAACGAGCACCCTGGACAGTGTATCCTCCTCACATTTGATTGATACATGCAAAGCACAGTTGTGCTTGCATTTTTCAGCCGTCAGATTGTTGTCGTCGAAGCTCAAGGTGTTACATGCAGTGATATTGGCTACCAATGAGTCAAATTGCCCCACAGTAATGTCTTTAGTCACATGTGCTTGAGTCAAAATTTTCAGAAGAGCTTGGCGATGTGCCAGAGAGCTTAATAGCAGTGACATGACAGAGATTTTTGATGGAGTCTGGTTTAATTGATCAATTACTCGATAATCACTCTTGCGAATGATTCTCAAGAACTCTTCATCATCATTTTTGAGTGAGTCTTTCTCTTTGTTGATCGGTGCTTCAGTAACAATCTCTTTTGGTGCTGGCTCTTTGGTTGCAGCTTTCTTGAGAATAGATTCTTTAGCGACAAAAATCTTAGGGGCGTGAAATCTTGGCGGAGGAATAACATTATTTGACTTTGGCTGATACACTCGACCACTTCGAGTCATTTTGCTGCCGCCAGCGATATTAGCTACGCCCTCTTGTCTCCTTTCTTTAAAAATACTTTCGTACCTCGTGTAATCCTCCTTCGGTGTTATAGCCCCAGGATGAGGGTCAGGCCCTCTTCTTGGATCAAATTTGGGCTGACTTCTTCCAAACTTGGGTATTGCCTCATCATGGAACACAGGTCGAATACTCTTGTTCTTAGTTGTACTATTATGGTCAGAGTAAAGGAATGCAACCCTCCCCCTTGGTTCTTCAGGCATATTGAACACTGGTTCAATCACAGCTATACCGTCTTTCTTTCTGCTACTGATTTCTATCATTCCTTGGTCGAGTAAAGCTCGGATGTCTTTTTGTACAAGGTCACAACCTTGTGGGTTTAACTTGCATTGTTCACAATCCTCGTAGGATGTCTTGAGTGCCCATGCTTGGGCAAGGCGCTTATGTAGTTCTGCTAGCGGCACCTTAATCTCTCCAATAGAAGTGAAAGTCTTGGTTTCTGATCCCTCTCCTTCTTCAGTGATGGCATTCACCCCACCATGATTTGGTAAAGGATTATTTTTCACATTCGGAGGATTATCTTCAAAAGATAGGATTCCTTTTTCAATTATTTCACGGACGAGATGTTGCAGCGTGAAGCAATCCTCTAGGTCGTGCCCTGACGCATTTTCATGGAAAGTGCACTGAGCATTAGCATTAAAGTAGTAAGGCAATGGATTAGGCGGAACGCCTAACTTTCTTGTTTTGATAAGGCATCTTTCTATCAGACTATGGAATAATTCTGTGTAGCTCATGGGTATAGGCTGGATCTTGGGCCTATTTCCCGGATGATTTGCTCGTGGGGCCCTTGCTTGAGGCTGCTGTTGTCGATTTTGTATGGGTGCCCCTTGCTGAGGACCCTGCTGATTTTGCTGTTGAAAGATAGGCGTTACAGCCGCCACATAAGATGGTTGGTAATACTGCTGACAATTTATCGAGTTTTGCGCCCTTTTTCTGTGTATTATAACACTTACTTCACCTTCTTTTTTCTTATATTGTTGGTCGGCTTTTTAGACGTACCAGTGCTAGAACTAGTACTTGATACTGTTACTTTTCCATTCTTCAAACCAGTTTCCACCTTAACTCCTACCGCCACGATGTCAGAAAAATTTGAGGTAACACTACTGATTAATCTCTCATAGAACTCTGGTCTGACAGTGTCGACGAACCAGTCTGCCAGTTCTTTTTCAGTAAGAGGTGGTTCAACTTGAGTTGCTACCCCATGCCATCTTTGCACGTATTCCTTGAACGATTCGGTATTTTTCTGTGTCATACTGAGCAGCTGACGACGATCTGGTGCTAAATCCATGTTGTATTTGTATTGCTGAATAAAAGCGTCTGATAGATCTTGGAAGCCATGGATCTTTGCTTGATCCAAACCAAGGTACCATTTTGCTGAAGCCCCCTTGAGGCTATCTTGAAAACAGTGGACTAGTAATTTATCATTCTCAATGTGCGGGGCCATCCGCCGGCAGTACATTATCAAATGAACTTTAGGACATGTGGTTCCATCATACTTGTCAAAGATTGGCATCTTGAACTTAGGTGGGAACACTAAACCGGAAACCAAACAGAGACCTTTGGCATCAGACCTAAAGACATTGTTTCCTTCGAAGGCTCTCATCTTTTTGGCCATAATGTCCATCTCCACTCTCAATTTCTCGTGCTTTTCATCTTCAATCTCGGAACCGTCGGGAATGTCAAAGATTGGCTGTTGATTGTGAAAGACAGGGCGAACTGTAGTTGGTCCACCTGCTTGAGTGAAGATTGGATTCCTGATTGTTGGATCGAATAGCGGCTGGAAACCAGAAGATTGTGCATTGCTGAATATTGGCATAAAGTCTCGAGACATGCCATATGGGAATTCTGCAGTAGTTACTGGAGCTGCTGTGACGTTGGTTGTTGCCGTGGAAATTTCAAAAATGACAGTAGGCTGGGTGTCCATCTTGGCTTTGATCAAGTTGAGAACTTCCATGATTTGACTGAAGTCTCCTTTGATCCCCTCGATGTCATTATCCATCTGGTTGAACCTTTGATCATTATCGGCCATCCTTCTCTGAGCTTTGGATCTAGTATTATACTTGTGAGACCTCAGTGTGGCTTTCCTCTCTCTTTCTGGACAAGAAGAACACATGAGCTGTGGAATCCCCAAATGCAGAACCAATGCAAGATGAGATGTGGATGCAAATGTAAATGCAGAAATGTACCAACCATTCAAGGAAAAATAAGATTTGTTTATAAACAAAGAAAAATTTGAGCAACAAGCAACGACGTGTTTCAAAAAAACATCTTTTTCATTGATAATTCAAAGTTCATTACAATAGATGGCTCTTGTTAACAAACAAGACCTTTTGTTACAACAAAAGAAAAATGCGACAAAAGTACATAAACATAGGATTTCAATCCTTTTTAGGGAAAACAAAGAAACAGCGAAGCGTTTGATCATTCTAACTAGATGATCCTTCTCCTTCTTGGGTATCTCTACGAGCACGGTCTCGACGGATGATTTCCCATAGGTCTTCGTTCTCACGTTGCGCTTTGACGAGTTCGTACTTTAATTCCTCCCTACTCATGAGAGGGTCAGGCTCCATTACTATCTCGTAGTCATGGGTGTAGAACATTGTTAATGCTATCTCCTTTGACCAAAGTAGATAGGCTTTTGTGGTTAAGCAACTGATGCCTTCTATTGTAGTCATCCCATGAATGTTAGGATGTCTAGAAGCATAGTTGAATCATGCTTCCAACTCTCGGTTACTTTCTGTTTCACTGAAGTAAGGTCGCAACAGTTCTGGTTCAGGCTCGGGTCCTGTTGGGTATCCATATTGACGTTGAGCCATCACTGGATTGTAAGTGATGATCCCTCTCGTTCCAACAAGAGGTACGTTGGGAAAGTTTCCAAAACTGGGAATCATAGGTATGCCACCAAGGTCGGGGTCATACCAAGTGATGTCGTGGTGCTGAAGGGCGGAAAGCCTTGCAATTCATGCACTTTTGCTGTAACAGTCCCAAAGAACGTGAGCTCTGGGCAGATGTGATGTGAACCATCTGCTGAGTAGTGCGAGGCAACATGAAAATTGCCCAAGGTCATATAGCTTGTGACGATGAATGACCACATATGTGTCCGCCATAATAGCATTCATAGGATTCTTGGTGAGGAAAAGACGGATTGCTTCTTCGGTGATGAACTCGTAGTTACTTGGGAAAAGATATAGTCCATAAATCAATAACGCTAGGATGGCTTCAAAGATCCCCAAATTCCTGTTTTCATAGTGGTATTCAGCCATTACCATTAGTTGTCTTGTCTCTATTCCATAATAGCCTCCTTTTGCTTTCATGGTGGGCAACTCTTCAGGCCTAAGCTGCAATGCTTTTTCCAGGTCTCCTCTTTTTAACTTTCCTTGACGAGCTGAGACGGTCAATGGAATTTTCAGATAGCTTGTATATTCCTTTATGGTGGGGAGTAACTGGAAGTCTGGGAAGATGAAACAATGATATCCAGGGTGGTAGAACTCCACAAGAGCTTGCAACATTTTTTCATCGACTAGAGCAGTCGACAGAGGTAAGAGATCCCCATATTTTGCAATGAATGTCTCAGAGTCCTTGACTAGGCTGGCTAGGGTTTGAAGGTTGCCTATCTTCAAGTATTGACAGGGGAGTGCATTTCGTCGTGCCATGTTGTGTCTCTAAAATAAAAATTGAATTTCCTTGAATGGTTAGAAAATGCAAATGATGCAAATGTGTAACAATGTCATGGAACTCGGATTTTTGCAAACATCAAAAAGTCGTCATAGACTTAATTTCATTGCTTTTAAAATTGGGTTACAATAAGTTGGTACTTCTTACAAGAGTCCTAAATCTCGACAAAAGATAATATAAAGTCTTCTCTTGCTTTGAGCTTCTTCATCTCTTTTTCCATCTGTGTTTTCGCGAGGATGAGCTTGTCTACGATTAACTTCCACGGAGTTGACTGAGAGCTAGAGGAAGATGGATCCTCTTGAGTTTTCCTCTTCTTACAAGAGAGTACTTCTTCATTCTTTAGTTGCAGTTGTTTCTGAAGCTCTTTATTTTCTTCGACAGCTATCTGATACTTATGCTTCAAAGCGTCTTCAGTTTGTCGTGACTTGCTCAAAGCAATCTTCAACTTTTCTTCTTCAGACATGAAGATCAAAGTGTGTTCTTCTTTCAAGACCATGGGCTCTTGTCGTGGGTAGGGCATTTTCAATGTGATGGCTCTCTTTCGGACCCATTGTAGGTATGGTTCCAAAGAGACACAGTTAGGCTTTCCTAGATCTTTCTTCCCTTTTTTGTGCAAATAACCCCAAGCATTTAAGATTTTCTTTTTCAACTCCGGATCACTATTTTCTTCTTTGAAGAAAATGCTTTCCACATGAGCACTGTTGGGTTTGTCTTTCAAGGGGTACCCCATTTGTCGACGAGCGAGGACTGGGTTGTAGCTGATCCCTCCATTAGTCCCAAGAAGAGGTACGTTGCCAAACTCCCCACAACTGTCAATAATCAATATCCCATCGTAGTCATGACTGTACCAACCGATGTCGGAATGAGTGAGAGCCATGAATTTTGGGACCACCACCCTTTCTTTGGATTACAGAAAGCATGAGCTTTGGGTAAGTGAGACATGAACCACTTGTATAGCAATGGAACACAACAAGTAATCATTCCTCCTTTGTGAAAATTTCTCAGATGAACAGAGTGGTATGCATCTGCTAGCAGAGTAGGTACGAGGTTTTTCTTCAAGAAAATTTTGATGGCATTGAGGTCCACAAAACCTTCGAAGCTTGGAAACAAGAAGACACCATAGAAGAGTAAGGCAAGAATAGACTCAAACGCACCCATACTAAAATGGTCAGCATAGTATTGAGCTTTTTCAATTAAGAATTTTGTAGTTAAGCCAAAGACTCCTCCTTTTGTAGTCATGTTCTTTTGGATATCAACTAACCCCAAGTGTGTTGCCTTAGCAATGTCTTGTTCTTTAGGATCTTTCTCCATGATTGGAAAAGGAGATTCTTCAAGAATGGGTAGCCCAAGTATACAAGAATACTCTTCTAGCGTGGGTACCAATTGATAGTCGGGGAATGTGAAACAGTGGTAGGCAGGATCATAGAACTAGAGAAGTGTGGTGAGAAGCCCTTCATCTATCTTCATTTTCCACCTTAATAGAGACAATAAATTCCCATATTTGCTTTGGAATTCTTCTGGATCAGTTACTAAGGTGCTCAACCTTTTAAGTTCATCTAAGTTAAGACCCTTGTAAGTGTACTTCACAGTTTTCTTTCTTTCACTGTCCATGATAACCTTGATGTTTACAAAAAGATCTGAGTTTCATGACATTGAATGATATGATGTTTATGAATGCAAGGATGCACAGACACACATAAGCACATATACACATATAGGCAAACATCAGACAAGGCTTAAGTTATGAAGCATGGAGCCAAGGTCTACCCACCCCCCAAGGTTTGTACTACAGAGTAATTTGTACCTGCCGAACGGGTTATAACACAGTTTCCAGAGTCATCAACCCATCTTTCGGATATTATCAATTTTCCAAATTACTCGGTGATTGATAATATTCTCAAGAGAGTCTCGTCTAAGTGTAGTATTGCGTATCAACTATTTCGGAATTACTCCCTTATAGTCATCGCACTACGCCCTAATAAGGCCAAAGTGGGGTAAAAGGGGTAATCTAAAGGTCCACAGTGCCAATGGCCCCTTTGTTAAGGGTAGTAATGTTTTCATGAATACTCATTCAACACCACTAATTCTCAAAAGGGCCTACACTGAGCGGTGGTTTCTCAAGTTAGCTTGGTCGGGAATCAACTCCCTATAAGCCTTCTTGGATATACCACCATCCTATCATAAGTACACTCTAGTACATGTATAGTACTGTCTCACCACTCAAAGTTCCCAATACGCAACACACAAGCATATATATTGACAAATATACATGTTAAGCAAATATTCACAAATATAGCACGTAGTCAAACAAAATAGGCTAAACCCTCAAGTTTAAAGCTTCATCCCCAGTGAAGTCGCCATTTCTGTTGCGGTGAAAATCGGATATCAAGCTATTGAGTTAACTCGAATCTTAATTCTTTTACAACCGAACTTTAATTTATCCAAAGGAAAGGTCTAAAGAAAGAAAAACCCTTTTCGCGATGTAACAACAACGCTAAGAGATTCGGGGATCGAGGGTTGGTTATGCATAGGGTAGGTATTTCACATCCTAAACATCTGTAGTACTCTAGAGGAACCTTTTGTTTAATTACATGCTAAGTTTGTTGAATATTTGCTAAGGTTGGAATTGGGTAAAGGGCTAGGATAGGATAGGTGAAGACCTAAGATTGTTTCTAAGTTTGCTCGCAAAGACATTGCGTCCTCTGCCTACGTATCCTAACTAGGATAGAATCAGAGCAATCATAGTTCACCTCACTAGGGTTGAAGAACACTTGATTATGACCAAGGTTCAAAGGGGAACAAACATAACAATGTTTGTATAGTGTTTAACAAAACTCTCTAATTCTAAGTTATAACACTCAAAGGGGGAATAAGTAATCATTACTATGATTCTTATATAGAGTTCACAAACTCTATCCTAGGGTTCTAGTTGAGGAGCACTCCTAGTAAAGGTGGGTCTTTTAGACTTAAGGCAAAGTCTAATGGCTTGTACTAAGTTTTGAAAATGACTTCACAAATTCAAGGGAGGAGTAATGAGCTATCCATGACACAGGGGTCAATGGAGAGACTTTTCCTTTGGAAGGAGAGAGGGGAGGAAACTTGGATGAGAACTAAAGAGTTTCATCACTTGGGGAAGAAGACTTAACAAAGCAAATAAACATTCAGACATGGTGATCATGGAAGACATGATCATAATCAAGAATGAACAAGCACATTATAATGAGCAAGTATTTCAAGTGAGATGGATCAAAACATGGCATCATAGTGTCAATGATCTCAACTAAGGTAGATGGTCACAACCAAAGTAATGCAAGCATATCACAATAGGCAAGCAAAGATAAGTTCTTATAAGACTTAAAAGAAAAGGTAAAGACCTAGGTCTATCTTGACAAAGATTTAAAGACATATCTTAAAAAAGATTGAAAGCATAAAGGTAACAACCATATAATCAAAATCACAATTTGAAAGCAAACATGTCATGAACTCAAGGTGGAACAAATGTAACAACAATATGTGTAGATGACAATCAAACACAAATAAATTAGTTTAACCTCATAATTTAGGAGGAATAGTTGACAAGGGAGTTTCTTAGCAAAGTTAAGATACAAAGATCATGGTGACTACCAATCAAATGAGCATGTCATGAGTGAAAAAGTATGGGTAACAATCAAGGCATGTAATCAAGCAAGAATCGTAACGACGGATCGCACTTTAAAGTAAACACAGACAAAATGAGATATTTTATGGTAACAACCAAAGGAGAAGTCCCTAACATGTTTACTAACATAAAAGAAATGAGAATGAATAAATATCTTAACATAAATAAACATGGTAAAAAAGAAATTCATCTGCATACGGGAGATAACAATCTCAATACAAAGGCAACTTGCAAGCAATCAAAGGGCATGAATATTTGAACAAACATAGAATTAAAAAAATCACATGAAAGTAAGCATCAAGACAAACATAATGCAAAAAGAATGAGTTCAAAATGATTAAAAATGAGTGAGTTATGAATTTTCAAAGATTGGATGAAAAATGCAAAAATTAATAAAAGAGTTGTCCTCCTCAGGGGTCGAACTCAAATCATGCTGGTACAAGGCGTGTTTAGGCATAATGGTCTTACCACTGGGGTGGCTATCCATCCGTTGATGAAAGACACCCCATAAACATATATGGGAGAAATGTAAAGCAAACTGGGCAAATATCCACACCAAAAATCAGAATTGCATTTTGTGTCATAACTTTCTCAAATCTTTATGGATTTTGACAAAATTTTAATGTAAATTGGGTAGAATCAAACAAGGAAAAAGATGGCATTTTCAGAATTTTGAGATCATGCCTCAAATTCAAAACCCGATAGCACTTTCATCTTGGATTTTGAAATGCATTTTGATATGAATCACATACATCAGTCACTGTTAGATCAAAATGATTATGCACACATGTTTCAATGATGATAATGAGTGAACTCAGTAAAGAAGTGGATTTCAGATTATGCTAAAATGAAAAATGACTACCAAGTTGCTACTTGTCATGAATGGTATGCAGGTTGATATGTAATTTTAATTCTAGACACACATTGATCCAAATAGACACATGCATACTCTGAGCACATGATATTGGGTGAGAATGATCACAAGTTAAAGTTTAAAACAAACTGTGATGAAACATGGTGTTAACAAAGGCAAGTGTGCTTGTGAAGTGCATGATCATGCTCAACCATAGCTCCAAACATTTCCAGATGGAATCAACTATAGACACACCACATACACATGATATTGAAAGGATTCAAACATTAAAATCAGATAAAACAAAACTGTCATGAGATATGGCATACTAGCTGCAAGCTGTCATGAGTGTAAATGCATGATGGTACTCAATTCTCATTTTATGCACAAACTGATTAAATCAAGTATACAGACACTTTATATACATGGTATAGAGTATGGTCAAGCAACAAACAAAGTTTAAAGCAGTCTGTCATAAGATGTGTCATTTAAATTGCAAATATGGCATTTTGGGGCATGAAGACATTAATTCAAGGTTACAACCCAATTCAGTCTGACTCAAACATACATACATGCTACAAATATGTGTTCAAGTAAATTCAAATGATCAACTCAGTGTAAGGCAAGCTATTATGGAAATTGGTGCTCATGATGCTCAAGTGTACTTGTAATGTGCAGTGTGATATCAAATCAGGATTTCAAGCAATTTTAGGTCAGGCAACTCATGTGTACATGCTAGAAATGTGTTATGTAGTCAATCCAAACAAGTGTTGATTCTAGAAACAGGCTAACATGAAAAATGGTACTTTGATTACAATCAAAAGTTGCTTGACATATTAATGATGCAGCAGGCAGTTTTCCTAGCAGTTTGGAAGAATTGATAGCACATACAAATTTCAAAATGAGTGAGGCATGGATTCTATGCACATAGATCATGTAGAATGCAGTTGAAACAGAATATGATATGTGTTGGTGGTATCAATGTGGTTTGAAATTCAGTTGGAGGAATGATAAAGCAGTTTGAACATTTAGGGAGATTTGAAAACATAGGCACCACTCACATCCTCAAAATAGGTTAACAAATAAGCCTCTAATCTTAACGTCAAACAACAACTAATCTAAGCCAGAAATGGTAGGTAAAGCCAAGTTTGACAGCAAAAACTCAAGACTCACAGCAGGCCCTAATGAAAAACCTCAAGTTCCTCACATTTCAACCAAACAAACCTTATGAGCAAGATCGAGTAAGCATTAAGCAATGATTTAGAACAACAAAATACAGCTATGGCAAGCACAACAGTCCTATACCTAACTCATGGTAGTGATAAGATGACACCAAAATAGCATAAGTGAAAACAAGAGCCACATCATGATGTAAGGCAGGGGGGATCCTATAAATAACTTACAAGTTATCCAAGTCTCTCTAATGAACTAAGACTAACAGGCCTAGGGCAAGCTCAATCATTATTTTAATATTGAATCCTAAAACTACCACATGACCAAAATAAGCAAGTTACACATGATATCAAAGTGCAATCTTGTAACACATTATCCATATATTATTTACAAATGACAAAGTATTTGACAAAACAAGCATTATGAATATAAAACTAAGATTCTTGACAAAGAAACCTAGTAGGGCAGCCATGGTACATTTTCACACAAATCCTCACAAAATGGAAAAATGTGATAATGTATGATTTCTAGATAGTTAGAATATCACATACCTCTTGTTGACCAGCCTTGAACAAGCTAAAAAGCTTAGAAACCCATATATGCTCCTTCCTTTGCAATGGTATGAAGCTTACTTCCTCTTGAAGCAACAAGACCAAACTTCAAGATAGTTGGAGTTAGGGGATTTCTAGTTGGTTTTCAATACTTTAAACAGTTTTAATATGACATACGTGAGGTGTGTGGATGATTAGATCAGCAAGAAACAGCCTAGACCAAGATTTGGCAAGTTTTGAGGGTGGTGGTCAAACTTTCTTAGTGTGAAAGTTGACTTTTTGCAAAATGGTATTTTTGAGAGGTTTGAAGGTATAGAAACCTTCTATATTATGTTTAGGGTTTGTGTGGAGGGTGTGGAGAGGCTTGGAGATGATAGAACTGATCTTGTGCAGAGTTTTGCTCAAGACAACTTTTTGGTGAAAATGGAGGTTTTGGATTCTTGAAATTCTTAAGGAAATGAGAAGGGATTGAGAGCTGTTGTTTCTCTTGTCATTGAGATTGCTCTGGTGTCTTTGAAGATGAGGGTGAGGCCTTTATTTATAGTGAAAACAAGAGTGAGGGCAGCTTGGTACTTTGCCACTTTTGGAGGGAGATTTATGAAGTTCCTTTGAAAAATCTTGCCAAGATCTTCTCCTATCAGCTCCATGGTTCCAAGAAGATCAGAAAAATCAAGTGGAGATGGACATGAAGTGACTGAGGTGAGCTTAGAGTGTAGGGTGAGCCAGCTGCAATAGTTTTGGAGTGAAAAGTTTCTCTCTCCTTCTTACACATTTGAATATTTTAATCACACAAGTTGCAACTTGCCTCTATCTCTCTCTTCAAGCCTTACATTTTTATGCATTTCCCTTCCTCCATACATCTGAATATCATATTGAATCATGATCCAAGGGTTGAGGATGTCTCGAGTTGTAAAATCTGATTTTTGAGAAGTGTTGGATTTGTGGTTTCAAGTGTTGCAGACCTAACTTCCATGTACAATAACTTTCAGCTCACAACTCCTCTTGGGGAGTTCTTTTACTTTTTAGAAAGCCCTCATGTAGCTCTAAAACATTCATGTTTGTAAAATCCTCATATTCTATGTGCAACTAGGTTGAAAAACCCCTTGAAGTTGGCTGAAAACATGTTTTGTGCAGCCAGAAATTGCAAAATTTCTCCAAGTGTTTTACACTTGAAAAATGATTTTTGTTATAACTCCAATTTTATGCATTTTCTGATCATGGACCAATGTGGGACTTTTGTAGGATTTGTCAATACCTTTCCAACAAGCTTGGAACAAACTCATTTGGGTGTGTGGTTAGGGAGTTAGGGTCTAACCCCTTTCAAAACCCTAATTTCTCGATTTTTCAATTACTCCTTCATCCTTGACCCAATGATCATGAAAATTAATATGCAAGTCCAATATGACATAAGGAACAACTTTGATTCACAACTTGAAGTCCAATTCCTAAAATTTGAAGAGTTGACTTTTCGGTCAACCGTACGATCGACGGTGATTATCGGACCGTCTGTTCATGTTTCGGAGCCTTCAAAACTTTGAAATTCCTTGAATGGGCTTTATTAAACCATATAAACTTTTTGAACCAAGATTTCATCATTAAACCATCGTTGAATTCAAAAGTCAAACTATAGTTGAATTTTCCTACTCGAAAACCCTAATCGGGTACCTTGAACTGCACTGTGCTCAATCCTTGGGTGACCACCTCAAATTGGATTCATGCTTGATCCAATGTGATATCCTTGACTTTGTTTTATAATTGAATCAATCCAAGGCATTGATTGATCAATCCCTCAAAAACCTGATCTTGTCGGTACGGAACCCTGATTCATCTGTATCTTGACAAAGATAAGCTTGAAATAGGTTAAGGTTAAATAATCAAATGCATATGATCCTAGAATGATAATGAGGATGTAAGGGGTCAAAATTTGGGGTGCAACACTTAGTAAGACACAATGTCCAGAGAATGACCAAGAAAAAGAAGAAATGAGCAAGGTGCCCTATTCTTCAGTTGTGGGTAGCCTTATGTATGCAATGGTTTGCACAAGACCAGACATTGCTTATGCGATAGGAGTTATGAGTAGATTCCTATCAAACCCAGGAAAGGAACACTGGAGTGTTGTGAAATGGATATTGAGGTATATGAAAGGAACTGCCAAAAAGTGCTTATGTTTTGGCAATGAAAATCAAATGCTCACTGGATATGTGGATGCTGATATGGCCGGAGATGTAGATTCAAGAAAATCTACATCTGGATATTTGATTACTTTTGCAGGAGGAGCTGTCTCATGGCAATCGCGACTACAAAAGTGTGTTGCTTTAAGTACCACAGAAGCAGAGTACATCGCAATCACTGAAGGTTGTAAGGAGATGATGTGGATGAAGAAGTTCCTGCAAGAGTTAAGCCAGAATCAAGAAAGTTATGTTCTCTATTGTGATAGTGAAAGTGCAATTCACCTCAACAAGAATTCGACATATCATTCAAGGTTAAAATACATTGATGTGAGGTATAATTGGATATGTGATGTGTTAGAGAATAATCTGCTGCAAGTAGAGAAAATTCACACCAATGACAACGGGGCAGACATGATGACAAAACCTCTACCAAAAGAGAAGATAGAGTTTTGCAAACAAGCTGCTGGATTGGAGGCAACCCCAAACTAATCAAGGCATTCCCCTATGGCTGGAGGGGGAGAAATGTGGGGTCCAGTCATTGCCATATGGCCACCATACATTTGACAAAATGGAAGGTTGCATGTGATGACAAGTAGCAAGGTGTATTATGTACACATGGTGTAGCGTATGAGTAACACATGTTGTAGTGCATGTATTAACACATGGTGTGGTGCATGTATTGCAAGGGACACTTGGTGTTTTGCATGAAAGGCAAATGACAAGTGTTTTCATGCATGTAAGGCAAATTTGGCTTGCCTTTCCTATAAATAGGATCATAAGCAAGCATTCACAACACACCACAAGAGAAGAACAACAAGTAGCAAGAGAGAAAGAGAGCGTTGCTCAAGAGAGAAAATCCTCATAGAGAGTTTCTTGTGAGAGAAATAGTGAGCCAATTTGTGAGAGTGTTTCTTACAAATTGAGAGATACATTGTAGTGAGATCCACCTAAGGGTGAATTTGTTGTATTCCCATTATCATTATAGTGGATGTTTTAAGAGGCCCAAGGGTCCCATGATTTTTCCCTTTCTCACATTGAGAAGGTTTTCCACGCTAAAATTCTCTTTGTGTCATTACGCTTTTATTTTACGTTTCCGCTAAGTGCCTATTTTGAGTTCACGGAGGAGGGAAATTATGCAGGCATTTTCCAACAGAGAGATAATAATATAAACGAGAGAGAGAGAGAGAGAGAGAGAGAGAGAGAGAGAGAGAGAGAGAGAGAGAGAGAGAGAGAGAGAGAGAGAGAGAGAGAGAGAGAGAGAGAGAGAGAGAGAGAGAGAGAGAGAGAGAGAGAGAGAGAGAGAGAGAGAGAGAGAGAGAGAGAGAGAGAGAGAGAGAGAGAGAGAGAGAGAGAGAGAGAGAGAGAGAGAGAGAGAGAGAGAGAGAGTTATATAAAATGTTGGGTCCATAATGTATATTATTTAAAAAAAGAGAGAAGAAAGTGGGTGGCATGAATATTTAATTAATTATTTTTAGTAATAATGAATAGTATATAGGATGTAGTGTATGCAAGTGGTGTAAACATAGCAAATCTATTATTAATAAGATTTTCTCTCAAATTTAAAACTAAAACAATATTAGTAGGTATGCAAATTTTTGTTTTTTTTAAGGGTAAGATAACATTATCAATATTCAGCCAACAACTATTTTGATCCCTATTATGATTAGAGATGTCAAAATGGATTACTCAATCTCGAGTTTTTTAAAGTTGGACTAAAAAAGTCATATTGTAAAAAATTACTACTGAGTTCGGCCCTAAATGGACTTCGGGCTACACAACCCTAAACATATTTTTTTTAATAAAAAATTAAAATAAAATCCCCATAATATTTATTATAAATGAATTTTAAAATTATATAATTTTAAACCGAATGCATTTACTATATTATCTTTTATAAATATTATAATGTGCTTTAAAATAGAATACAAGTCTTTTACTAATAATGTATAAGATTTAAAAGAGAAAGATTGAATAGAATAGATAAAATTTAGTGAGTTGAGAAAAATTAATGTGTTATTTTGTATTAGGATAATATAAGTATTAATATGATTTTTGTAAAATTTATGGTTATACTGGCCTAACGAGCTACTCATGATCCATACGAGGTAGCCCTAATGAGTAGCGGGTTTTTTGGGTCCGACCTAAAAAAATCTGAAAAATATGGACTCTAATTTTAAGGTCCAATCTCATGATTTTTTGGGTACCAACACTAATTATGACCATCACTATAACCAATGTCTTTTATTGAATTACTAAATCAATCACTACAATGATCATCCCTATTGATCACTATATAATCATCATCGTCAACCATCATTCTAGTCATTATTAATCACCATTGTGACCATTGTCGGCCACCATTCTAATCATTGTCGTTCACCGGTCACTATCAAGATTATCACTCTAACAATTACTTTAACCCTGGTAAAACATCATTGGTCATCATCATCAATCAGCATTTTGACCATCATCAACTATCACAACTCTGATAAGCAACAACTATCCCGATAACTACCATTTTTAATCATTATTATTAAAAATACTATTAAGAAATATATTATATGTTTGTAATAATTATTTTATCGGTATCATAATTTTTTTTATGTTTAAGATTTGAAATTAATTTTGTTGATTGAAAATTTCATAACTCAACTAAAACTGATTTGGCAAAATACTTTTTTTGTCCCTTAACTATACTTCGGGGTCTATTTTGTTCCCTTAACTTTAAAAAGGTCCATATTGGTCCCTTAACTCTTCAAAACATTTCAAATTAGTCATATTTGTCTAATTAGCGACTGATTTTTGAATTTTTCTGTCGCTAATAGGACAAAAAGGACTAATATGGAACGTTTTGAAGAGGTAAGGAACCAATATAGACCTTTTTAAAGTTAAGGGTCCAAAATGAACCCCGAGGTATAGTTAAGGGAGCAAAAAGGGTATTTTGCCAACTGATTTTGTTTATTTAAAATTGTTGTAACCCAATTGAAATACATTATAGTTTTCAAAAACCTTAAAACTCAATATAAATTGTACATCCCTGAATTTCTAAAGGCCTAGCTTTTGCAAGCCGTGAATAAAAAGCAGGCAATTCGGATAATATGACCCTAGGCAAATCAAAATCTGGTAAGGGTAAAACATTATTACAAATCAGAGTAGGTCGGATATGGTCTCATTGTAACTCTGACAGAGGAACAAGTCGGTCTGATCTCTTGAAAAATTCTAATGAGCAACATGAATAGTCACAAAGTACGGTTACAAAACGCCTCCATGATTGCTTGGGAGTTATAGAAATTGATGGAAAAGTGTTACTTGATAGTTATGGAAGACGGTGGCCGTTACTAATGGTTGCTTTAACATGGGATATGAAGAGGCATCCCTTTGAAAGCCATTGATAGGTGAATGAGTATAAAAGGAGATTTTCCAACGAGGAAGGGGGAACTGATACTTCCTAGCAAAATAGGACGATTCTGACCTTGCCTAGCTAGTTTCAAGGAGGTTTCTCCAAATAGTGTTTAGCAAGAACATTTGGCGTCCACCATGGGGCCTCAGTAAAACTTTCCCAGGCCTTACAAAAACCATACATTTTATCACAACAACACGATGTCTAGATCATCTCCTAGCAGGAGCGAACCTCGAACTCCTCCAGACATGGCACAACTCCTAGCAATTCTAGAGAACCTGTGCCAGCATAATGAGTCTCTACAAGAAAGTGTACATACATTACAGCAGTTAAAAAATACTAGTGAATGGGAGGAAGAGAAAGAACTCTTTGATCCTCAACTTCTATCAAAAATTATTTGGGTTGATCAAGTCCCAAAAATTTCAAACCACCACCTTTGTCATCCTTCAATGGCAAAAATGATCCTCAGGAACACATAATATCGATCAACAATCAGATGTCAATAGTCAATGCTTCTGACTCCTTGAAATTAAAACTCATGGAGGTAACAATCAAAGATGTGGCGCTACATTAGTACATGAGTCTGCATAGGTTATCAATTACCAACTACCAAGACCTGACTAAAAATTGGTACAACATTTCTTCGCTAGCAAACATAGAAAGGTGACTACCACTAGCTTGTTCAATATCTACCATGACCCCTCCAAGTCCCTCAGAGAATATAAGGCATAATTCAATGAAGAAACACTAAAAGTCTCTAATCCAAATCAGGAGACGTTCATAGGAGCTTTCCAAAACAGTCTGAAGGTCGACCACTTCAACGAGTCATTGGCGCAAAAGTCAGCCACTAACATGGAGAAGGTCATAAGTAAAGCATAATGTTATGTCAAGAGGGATGTGAGTAACATGGAGAAAATGTATCAGGATGCTAAAGAAAAAACACATTCTATACACGAAGGATCTGGGCCCAGAAGAGAACACCATAAGCACGGGTCTCATAGGAGCTTCCCAGAGACCCTATGATAACTTCTTTGAGAATTTCACCCCTCTCAATGCAAAGTGTATTGACATTTTAAGGGAAGTGTATCATCTCAAGTTGATACCTGAACCTATTCGTCCCAATATGGTCAATGATGTGCTAGGAAAGGATGAAGGGGTATGGTGTTCCTACCATCGTATGAGAGGTCATCATACTGAGGATAGTCATCACTCAAAAAGATAAATTGAGACTCTATTCCAAAGAGGTCAGCTACTATCATATGTGAAAGAGGCAAAAGGATTATCATGAAAGAAAAGCTCGTCTAGAAGAGAGCCAGACTCAAAGGATACTTCTATCAAAAAGGGAAATAAATTGACGAAGTACATGAGACTCGGATGGCTCGATACACACTCAATACCATCTCTGGAGGTTTTACTGGTGGAGGAGAAACTAGCTCGTCCAGGAAAAGATTTGCCCAATCAGTAATGCACGTGTCACAGAACCCATTATCTAAAAAGGAAGGAAAATTTGTTGTCATTGGTTTTTCGAGACAAGACTTAGAAGCGGTACTGGCGTACAAGAATGACTCAATGGTCATAAAGGTACAAATTCATGATTTGAGCTTCAAGAGGGTGTTGATCGATCCGGGTAGTTTAGCTGACATATTATATTGGGATGCTTTCAAATGTATGAACATGGATACATTTGAGTTGTTACCTTTCAAGGGCATCCTAGTCGATTTCTCCGGGGAAGAGGTTCATGTACTGGGACACTTACCTATCATGACCATCTATGGAAGTGGAAGCAACACAAAATTCATCTGGGTAAGTTACTGATAGTGAATGCATAATCACCTTATAACATCATCATCAAAAGGTCGGTGTTCAATGCTATGGAAGTTGTGTTATCCACTGTTTACCTAACCATGAAATATCCCTTAGAAGGAGGACATATCAAAATAATCAGAGGTGATTAAGGATTAACTATAAAGTTCTATAAAGACTATTTAAAGTTTAAAAAGAAGATTCAACATGAGCGGTCTATGACAGAATATTCCTTAAAGGTGAACCTGGTGGACCTTCATCCTTGAGGAGGTCCTACAGGCAACAGCTTGACCCCAATTTGATAATTAAAAAAGAAAAAATTGGTACTTAAGAGTTTCATGTCACACAGATAGGCTAGGGTGTCTCAAGAAGATAAGGAAGATATCATCAAGGTATTAAGGGACAATGTCGACCTTTCTGCATGGAAACCGTCAGACATGCTAAGGATTGATCAGAGTGTTGTATTCCATCGAATTTCACTGGATTCAACATCAAAAGTTATGATGCAAATAAAGTGAAAGAAAGGAGAAGAAAAAATGAAAGCAATCACAAAGGAGGTCGCCAAACTATTAAAGGACGGATTTGTGCAGGAGATAAAATATCCTACCTGGCTATCCAATGTGGTTATAGTGAATAAGAAGTCAGTAAAGTGGCATATGTGTATGGACTTCACCGATATCAACAAAGCCTGCCTGAAGGACTCATATTTGTTGCCACATATTGATAGACTGATCAAGGTTGCTTCAGGTTTTTGTTTGCTCGGCTTCATGGACGCCTACTCAAGTTATAATCAAATATGAATGAGTCTGGCTAATACACCCAAAATAGTATACATGACCGACATAAATAATTATTACTACAAAGTAATTCCATTTGGACTAAAAATGTTGGGGCTACATATCATAGGTTGATGGACATGGTATTCTTATCACAGGTAGGAAGAAATCTTGAAGTATAAGTTGATGACATGTTAGTCAAGACACGGGAAGAAGAAAGGAATGTAGATGACTTGAAAGAGACCTTTTAGTCAATAAGGAATTTTGACACGAGACTTAATCCCAACAAATGTATGTTTGAGGTATAGGCCAACGAATTCCTCAGCTTCATGTTGACTCATCGAGGAATATAAGCAAACCCAGACAAAGTGTCAAGCTACCATTGACATGAGAAGCCCGACATCTATAAAATATGTCTAACAACTTATAGGGAGGTTGGCTGCCTTATCCTGATTTCTATCTTGTGCAGGTGACAAGTTCATACACTTCTTCGCAACTATAAAGAAGTTGGCAGAATTCGTGTGGACGGAAAAATGTGAGAGGCGTTTGAGGAGTTAAAGTAATTCTTGTCTCCCACACTGATCTTGGTCCATCCAAAGGAAAATTCACCTATCATCATGTATTTAGCAGCATCCAAGAAGGCAATTAGCTCGAGATTGGTTCAAGACAATGATGGAGATGAAAGACCGGTATAATTTGTCAGTAAGGTTCTTAAAGGTGCATAAATTCGTTATTAGAAGATTGAACGAGTAGCTTTGGCAGTAGTGGTTACCTCCAGAAAACTCAAGCATTACTTCCAGGGAAATCCTATAATAGTCAAGATAAACTACCCCAAAAAATGGATCTTGAACAAGCCAGATCTGATAGGAAGAATGGTATCATGGGCGATAGAATTATTTGAGTATGATATCACATACGCGCTCATAAACAACATCAAGTCACAAGTATTAATAGATTTCTTAAAAGAATTGAGCTCACCCATCCCGGAGGAAATTTAGAGCAATGGATCCTACCAGTGGACAACTCGTCTGATCTCAAGGGTAGTGGAACGGGAATATTGCTAGAAGGACCAGGGAAATTGGTACTAGAGAAATCTCTTTACTTCAGTTTTCAAGGCAGCAACAATCAAGCAGAGTACGAAGTAGCGATTGCTGGTTTGAAGCTACCCAAGAAAGTCAGAGTTTAGAACCGACTACCGACTCACAGTTTGTAGCTAGTCAAATTAAAGGAGACTTTCATATAAAGGATACACCATTGCTCAAGTATCTACAACGAGCTCTAAAATTATCCAAAGGCTTCACAAAATTTGAGGTAACACATATTCCCCAAGAGGAAAATAATATAGCTGATTTGTTAGCCCGATTAGCCAACACTAAGGACCCAGGGGTAAATAGGATGACAATCCAAGAACTTTAGAAGCACCGAGCAGAGAAGTGGAGAAGGTGATGGTATTGAAAAATTCAAAGGGTTGGATGACACCCATAATTCAATATTTAATAGGATAAATTACAAGTTGAAGAGACTGAGGTGCGACGCATCAAAAATATATCTTCCAGATACCTCATGGTATCCTATCAGCTATACAAGATGGGTAGATCTTCCCCAATGTTGAGATGTGTCACTGAAGAAGAAGTAGGACTCATAATGAAGGAAGTATATGAAGTAGTATACGGAAGCCATATTAGAGGAAGATCTTTATCTGGAAAAATACTCAGGGTCGGGTACTATTGGTCGAGTATGCTAAAAGATTGTGCAAGGTTTGTAAACGATTATGAGAAATGTCAGATTTACGCTTCCTTCATACACTCTTTAGCGGAGTTATTACATTCAATAATATCTCCATGGACTTTCTATCAGTGGGAGCAGACAACCTCGGTCCATTTCCTTTAGTTGTTAGGCAATTAAAGTTTCTCATAGTGATAATTGATTATTTCACCAAGTGGGTGGAAGTCGAGGTCGTATCCTGAATCATGGCAAAAAGGGTAAGATGTTTTTACTGGATAAATATCATATGTTGTTTTGGCTTACCTAGAACCTTTGTATCTGATAACTGCATGCAGTTCATGAGCTCGTCTGTTATAGAATTTTGCAGGCACCTCAACATTCATAACTGATTTGTGTCGGTCAAACATCTCCAGGCTAATAGCCAGGCGGAGGAAGCAAATAGGATCGTCCTATCAGGCATGAAGAAGAAGTTTGATAAAGAAAAAGTGTTTTAGGAAAATTATTTTCATGAGACCCTATAGTCCTATGACATTACTCCTCATTCAACCACTAAGGAGACACCCTTTCGAATGGTGTATGAGGTCGATGTGATGATACCATTAGAAGTTAATTCTCCAACTTGGCATCGTTTGAACTTTGAAAATGATCATAAAATGGAAGGGTTGGATAACTCGGTCGACCCATAGAAGAAATCAGAAGAATGGCTCACGTGAGGGAATGCGCATCAAAAAAGAGGATGGCTAGAAGGTTCAACACTAGAGTCTAACCAAGAAGTTTTAAAGAGGGAGACTTGGTTCTCAAAAGGATTACAGACACACAAAAGAAGGGAAAGCTCTTCCTAAATTGGGAAGGACCTTACCAGATCAAGCATAAACTAATCGATGGAGCCTATAAGCTCGATAGTTTAGAAGTATTAGAAATGACGAGGGCTTGAAATGTTTCTAACCTTAGATTTTATTACAGTTAAACATTATGTAGTTATATTATTTGAATAAAAATTGTGAGTAACACTTTTTTCCCTTGCAAGGGCAAGGGTTTTTAATGAGGCACCCTCAATTCATATGATTATGTGTCACTTTTACAAAAAAGTTAAGCTCGCCCAAGTGGTGATGAATATTGTAGGCATCATCTATGACCTTAAAGTAATCGGCTAAGTAAATGAGAAACCTATGGTTGGGTTAAGTTAATAAAACCTCTAACCTATGAAATCGGCTAAGTAAATGAGAAACCTCAGGCTGAGATAAGTTAATAAAACCTCTAACCTATGAAATTGGCTAAGTAAATGAGAAACCTCTAACCGGGTTAAGTTAATAAAACGTATAACCTATGAAATCGGCTAAGTAAATGAGAAATATTTGGTCGAGTTAAATTAATTGAAAATTATGGCCTGCATACGATGGATGTTATTGTCAAGGTTATAACATCTACTGTGACATTGACTACTGCACTAACTATTTAGACTGTAAATTAAAGCAGTAAATAACACAACAATTGTTCACCCAGTTCAGTGTCAACAACACTTACATCTGGGGGCTACCAAGCCAGGGAGGATTTTCACTATAAGCAGAATTAATTCAAAGTCAAACCACCCGTTTTCACTTCTCACTTAATCTCTACCCAATGACACTTCAACCTACAGACACTCTAGACCTGAGTATACCCACTCACTCCCCCTCAATCACACAACAGTGATATTAAATAATTACACAATTTAGTATGAAGAGACACCTCATACAATCCTTAATCTTGCTTTACAACTTCAATCAAGGAACTCACACACTCTTGCTTCACAGCTTTGAGTGAGACACTGCCTAGAATCTACCTAACCAAAGCAATTATCAAACAGACAATTACTTGGATTACAAGTATTCCTAAACTGACTTTTACACGTGAAGACTAGCCTTCTTCACTTGCTTGGACTCTCTGCTTTTGTACTCTCTATTCTTCTGTCAAGAGTTACTTTTCTGAGTTGCTTCTTCTGATATTTATAGCAGTTGCAGTCCATTGGGCCTTGGTGCATAAATTAGGTTTTATCCATAATAAAACCTCTCTTCAGTATTCTGCACGTTTGCCACTTTAATCAGGTCCATATTAGATCCCCTAGGGCTTCTAAAATGTCTCATGTATTCCAGCTTGAGCTTTTGAGTTGTTTCTTGAGTTTTAGCTACCAGAATAACAAACCTGTGCTTAATGTCACGCGACCTATGTCATAACATTAAGTGTGACATCCAGCTTAACTTATAGTTAGCTATTAAAACTCATCCTGCACAGTCCATTTAATGAATGTAGAAACATCTAACATGACATTCATATATACACTAATATTATGCCACAAAATGCAGCCAACCAAGAGCACTTACAAACTCCCCCTTTGGCAAATTTTTGGCTAAAACACTCTGTACTTACACTAGAGATTTACACACAGCAGAAGACTTACCATAGGTCCTGTCAAGCAGGAAAGTCACTATTTGCTCAAGCTCTCAGAGTCCTCACAGTTGGCTTTCAGCCCTGTTAGCACTCACTTTGTTAATCATCTGATATTTCTTACTTCAGATGTCACTCCCCCTCAACTGATGCACTAATCAGCTGAGCATTTTCTCTGCAAATCCTACAATCCTACAACCATCCAGTCTGAACTAGATGTCAGCACATGCTCTCATTCTGCTCTCATCTAGCCTACATCCTCACTGAACTCCTAAACACCTTGTTAGGATCACTCATGTTAGTACCTATATCTAACATACATGCATTAGCTATACAGCCTAGGCATTCCAATCACAAAATCATCATCACAGATTTAACAACACAAGCAATTGTTAACACATATCCAACAACACAAATTTCTAACAATTCTAACAACATTTGTCAGCACCTGCACATTCTCATTGTACATATGCCATGTACAATCACAGCTCAAGATCTTTCACATGTTCTTGTTTTCCCACCTGTTGTACCTACTATTTCATGTTTCATACTCTCTCATATGCATATTGGTCATATGCACAAGCGCACCTGTTCTTCCCCTGCTGTACCCTGTTGTACCTGCTATTATCTTATTCTCTCTCCCCCTTTTTAGCCACAAATTCAAATCTAACTAAAATTTAGCATAGATCAAGACATTGTAACCATACATAGGTTTGGAGTATTACAAGATAAAACATTCTCAAAAGAAACATCATAAACAAACTGCATGCTGTCAAACGAATTAAAGAAAATCAGCACAATCTTGGCAGCAGATCATCTTCATTCTCAGCTCAGCATCTACCCACCTGAGCCCCTCAACATTTCTATCAGCTAATTACTCTTCCTTCTCAGAGGCAGAACTGGAGCTAATGTCATTGACACTAGTTGAGACATTCTTATCAGACTCTTCTCCTGACACACCTCCACCATCCAATTCAGTTGTATTGCCTTCAAGATACTGAATGAGGGATTCTAGCTTGATTTTTCTAGCAGTAGTTGTGCTAATTGTTTCTCCCAAGTCCATACATGTTTTATTCAATTCAGCTATAATCATCTCTTTAGAGATATTAGCCTTCTCATCAGATTTGAAAACCATATCAGGGACATGTTTTCCTGCAAAGAGCTTAAAGTGCATAGATAGTGGAGCCTCCCTCTTGCTTGCAGTATCATTTGAAGTTAGTATCCCAGGATGTTGGTTGAGTATGATCTCACAGATGAGAGAGGGAAAGGCAATAGGCATCTTGGTAGCACTAGTTATGGAGTGCTTAACAATTTGCTCAAAGATGTACTGTCCAAAATCAAAGTTGACTTGGGTTCCTATGGCATGAATGATTTTTCTAAGTCCAATAGCAATAGTAGATGTATGGTTGGTAGGTACCCAATATGTTGATCCAATTTTATGCAGAATGGCATATTTTACACTGAGAAGTACTGCAGAGAGCTTCCTTTTGGAAGGCCATGTGGTGACTTGATTGGCAGTGATGACTTTGCATACCTGACTGTCAGGAGTATCTAACTCTGTAGTACCACTATTTGCCTATCCCAGATATCTGTTGATCACATTAGGTGAAACTTGCACACACTTTCCTCTGACAAACACCTTCATGAACTCCTTGTTGTTTCTGTTTGTGATTGAATCATGAATGTTTACAATAAACTCCTTGACCAGTCCTTCGTAGGATTTGGATAATCCAGAGACTATTTTGATCAATCCAGCCTTGATGATGAGTTCCATTACCTCTCTGATCTCCAAGGCACCCTTTCCTAGCTCTCTTTCAAGAGCTATTCTCCTTTGATACACATATCTCCATTTGGTTACACTATGGATGGAGTGGAAGGAGATGTTGTCAAGAGGTGCAGATGGTATATGTTTAACAGTTTTCTTTCCCATAGATTTCTTCAGATTGAATATGTTAGGGAAATCTCTTACAACATCACTATCAGACTCAGTATTACTGTCAGTGACTTTCCTCTTTTTGGATGAATCTGAAGCTTTGGATGATCCTTCAGGAGTCATTTTTCTCTGATTTTTGGAGGAATCCCCTTTATCTCCAGCTTTGCCCTTTTTGTTTCCTAGTTTTCTGCCTATCCCTGGAACAGCATTCTTGATGAGTTCATCATCTGATGAAACATCTATGACTTGTTCGCCTTTGTCTGCAGCTTCATGCAACTTTTCTTTATTGTCAGTGCTTTTGGTTTCACCATCATGTTGACCATCACCTTGATTTCCTTCCTGTACCACATAGTCTGCTAGAGTTTCTAGCTTTTCTGTGTTAGGGTTCACCTTATCAGAAGACAACTCAGAGTTGTTCTTATGTTTATCATTGGCTACTGGGGATGGATCAACCCTAGCCAGAGGAATGATGATTCCATGTACATTGCGTCCTTCATGGAGGATTTTTGAAACCAGTTCATCAACAGACCTGTCATGGTAGTTGCCCATGGATGGTTCGGGATTCATACCTTCTTGGTTTGCATGCGAGGGAGCTGGTGTTTTGTTTTCACTGCTTTTTCCAACCACCATATTGAGAGGCATGACATCCATGATGTCCTTCAGTGATAAACTTCCGTGTTGAGTAGCTTCATGCCTGGTAGGACTGGGAGTTTGTTGATGAGACATTGTTGGAGACTTAGGTTGGAGAGAGGATCTTCTGGGATGTTTGAGAGAGTTATGCAGGGAACCAACTTGATCTGGGTAGCCACAAAGGTAATAGGATTGTGAAAGGGGGCTAGAGGGGTTAGCTTGAAGTGGTGGAGGGAACTCAACATTTTGACCAATCAGAATCTGATTAATTTTCAAAATGTACTTCCCTATTAATTTCTATACTTTCTTATTACACCACATTCCCAGAATGCTTTTCTCATTTCCACTTGGTATCGTCTTAAGTTTCCTTATGAGAATACTATCCCTTTGTGTGTCAGACTCCCTAAGCTCTACACCCTTTCCTCCAGAGTGAAGTTGGCCATTACTATGCATTATTCTATTAAAGAGTTGATTCATAATGCTCTTTCTCTGGATGTCACAATACAATGTCATAACATCCTAAGTGACATTGGTCTCTTGATGTTGTCCAATTTTCAGGGACTCCATCAATTTCCAATACAGCAGATCCACATTTCTGTACTGCCTATTCAATGGATAGGCTATCCTGGCTTGCATGACATCTTTACTTTTCCCACAGCCTGTTCTCCTTTCTAGATGACACTTTGTGGTTCCCCTTCCTAACTTCTTGGTTATGATCTTCTTCATCCTCTGAGACCTTCTGCCTTTTGAAGGAGCTTTTTGTGATTGCCCTTCATTTTGATATGTATCACACCCCTTTCTTCTATCTGGAATTTCCTCTGCATCTTCCTTGGCCAAGATTTTCTTTTTCTCAAGGTCCTGCTTTTCTTCCATAATTGATGCAGAGTCATTTAGGACATTCTTAGATTCCTAGATATAGCAATGATTCTGAGCTCTAGTTCCCTTCATGACTTCCTCATTCTTTTCATTTGTTACCACACATGACTCCTTGATGAATTTGACACTGAATCCTTGATCACACAGTTGGCTAATACTGATAAAATTCACAGTTAGTCCCTTAACCAGCAGGACATTCTCTAATTGTGGAGTGCCAGCACCATCTAGCTTTCCAGCACCCTTGATTTCTCCTCTTGCTCCATCCCCATAGGTTACATGACTTGAGGTATAGGGTTTGATGTTCATCACTAGATTATTTGTTCCAGTCATATGTCGAGAACAACCACTGTCAAAGTACCAGTCCTCTTTGGTTGGCATCCTTAGGGAGGTGTGAGCTGCTAAAGCCACAGTTTTGGCAACCCATTTTCTTTGCTTGTTAGGCACTTCCTTCTTGAGTTTAGCCTGGTGCTGCCTCTTGCCAGGCTTGGTATGGTACTGCCTTTTTCTATGTAGACCTTGTTTGATTGTTCTTTGACTAGGAAATCCATGCAGCTAAAAGCACACATCCTGAATATGCCCAAGTTTTCCACAGTGGTAGCATCTATGCCCTTGGAATTGTCTCTTGACTTGATTCCAGTTTCTGTATGGAGGATGTTGTAACTTTGGGTGTGACATCCTTTTTAACATTTGAATCTCAGGCTACATCCTTTTGAGTTTCAAGACAGGATTTGGTTTCTCAACAAATCCTAGTCTAGACCTATTTCCTGCAGTCTGTCCACTCTGAAGAATTTATTCTAGGGTGTCAGTCCCAGAGTTTAGCATCCTTATGGACTTGGCCATTTGGTTCTTTTCAACTTTCAGCTTAGTTACCTCTCCTCTGAGTGTGTCTATTATGGCCAGATGTTCTCTCTTTTCAGCTTCTAATTCCTTGATGTGTTTCTTTTGTTGCTCTCCTTTCTGATATAACTCAGTACTTCTGGTGTGGAGCTTCTGATATGAGGCTGTAAGTTCCTCAAAAGTCACTTACTCTTCACTTGAGTCCCCATCAGAAATACACACACTGTTAAGAGCAGTGACATGTTTAGCTGACTCTTCTTCTGATTCACTGTCAGAATCAGTCCATGTGACAGTCAGGCCATTTCCCTTCTTTTTGAGGTATGTTGGACATTCTTTTATGATATGTCCATATCCCTCACACTCATGGCACTGAACACCTTTGCCTTGGCTGACTTTATCTTCAAAGTTTCCTTGATCAGCAGGCAAGCTTTTGGAGTAAGGTTTAAACTTAGTATATATTCTTTTGAATAGTTTGTTGAACTGTCTTCTAAGCATGGCTATAGCTTCTGACATATTATCCTCTTCATCAACTAAATCATCAGCACTTTTTGAAACCAGATCTATACTTTTGCTTTTTTTCTCCACAGTCTGATCACATATTCCCATCTCAAAGGTTTGGAGTGAACCAATAAGTTCATCCACCTTTATGTGGCATATGTCTTGAGCTTCTTCAATAGATGTCACTTTCATAGCAAACCTTTTATGAAGTGACCTCATAATCTTCCTTACAAGCTTCTCATCAGTCATCTTCTCTCCCAAAGCTCCTGAGGTGTTGGCTAGTTCAAGAACATTCATGTAGAACTCATGAATGGTCTCATCTTCCTTCATTCTTAGACTTTTAAATTTTGTGGTCAGCATTTGAAGTCTAGACATTTTGATCTTGGAAGTTCCCTCATGAGTGGTTTTGAGAGTATCACAAACATCCTTTGCCAGTTCACAGTGGTGTACCAGCCTGAAGATGTTCTTATCTATGCCATTGAAGAGCGCATTCAAGGCTTTAGAATTTCCAAGAGCCAATGCTTCTTGCTCTTTGGTTCATTCATCTTCAGGAATTTGCACAGATACTCCATCCTTGTCAGTCTTTATAGGATGTTCCCAGCCAGAGTTTGCAGCTTTCCAAACCTTGTTGTCTAAGGACCTTAGGAATGCAATCATCCTAGGCTTCCAATAGTCATAGTTAGATCCATCCAGAATTGGAGGTCTATTTGAGAATCCTATATCTTTATCTATATCACCAGAATTTGTTTTCCCTACATCTCACCCAGATTAAACAGGCAGGGTGCCCGCTCTGATGCCAATTGAAAATTCTGGCCTGCACACGATGGATGTTATTGTCAAGGTTATAACATCCACTGTGACATTGACTACTGCATTAACTATTTAGACTGTAAATTAAAGCAGTAAATAACACATCAATTGTTCACCCAGTTCAATGTCAACAACACTTACATCTGGGGGCTACCAAGCCAGAGAGGAATTTCACTATAAGCAGAATCAATTCAAAGTCAAACCACCCGTTTGCACTTCTCACTTAATCTCTACCCAATGACACTTCAACCTAGAGACACTCTAGACCTGAGTATACCCACTCACTCCCCCTCAATCACACAACAGTGATATTAAACAATTACACAATTTAGTATGAAGATACACCTCATACAATCCTTGATCTTGCTTCACAGCTTCAATCAAGGAACTCACACACTCTTGCTTCACAACTTTGAGTGAGACACTGCCTAGAATCTACCTAACCAAAGCAATTATCAAACAGATAATTACTTGGATTACAAGTATTCCTAAACTGACTTTTACATGTGAAAACTAGCCTTCTTCACTTGCTTGGACTCTCTGATTTTGTACTCTCTATTCTTCTGTCAAGAGTTACTTTTCTGAGTTGCTTCTTCTGATATTTATAGCAGCTACAGTCCATTGGGCCTTGGTGCATAAATTAGGTTTTATCCACAATAAAACCTCTCTTCAGTATTCTGCACGTTTGCCACTTTAATCAGGTCCATATCAGATCCCCTAAGGCTTCTAAAATGTCTCTTGTATTCCAGCTTGAGCTTCTGAGTTGTTTCCTGAGTTTTAGCTACTAGAATAACAAACCTGTGCTTGATGTCACACGACCTATGTCATAACATTAAGTGTGACATCCAACTTAACTTATAGTTAGATATTAAAACTCATCTTGCACAGTCCATTTAATGAATGTAGAAACATCTAACATGACATTCATACATACACTAATATTATGCCACAAATGCAGTCAACCAAGAGCACTTACATTGATAAAACCTCTAACATATGAAATTGGCTAAGTAAATCAGAAACCTCTGGCTGGGTTAAGTTAGTAAAACCTCTAACCTATGATATCGGCTAAGTAAATGAGAAACCTATGGTAGGGTTAAGTTAATAAAATCTCTAACCTATGAAATCGGCTAAGTAAATGAGAAACCTCTAGTCGGGTTAAGTTAATAAATCCTCTAACCTAAGAAATCAGCTAAGTAAATGAGAAACTTCTGGCCAGGTTAAGCTAATAAAACCTCTAACCTATGAAATCAACAAAGTAAATGAGAAACCTCTGACCATGTGGCAAACCTTTGGCAAGTTTATGACCTAAATAACCGTCCAAATAAATATAGATCTATGGTTGTATTATGATAACAAATCCTCTAACTTAGCAAAACATGTCATAAAAGTACCCTGTCGAGCTATTAAACGTGAGGGTCAAATCAAAGGTCCGAGGAGTCTCTAGTAAGTGGCTAAATTAATTAAATCATTTAATAGCAAAGGCAAGTGATCAAGTTAATAAAAAAGGAGTAAACGGGTACGCATTGAAGCCAACATCTCAAGCATACCAATGAAAAACATAATTCATGGGATAACAAATTTAGCATACTCAAAAGGGACCCCTTGAGGGGCTTAAACATTTCTCAGAAAAGAAAGAAATCGTTCAAAATTTACAAAAGGAACATCACCATTGATGGCCAACAACAAACATAAACAAACTTAAATATCATATTACTCGTCTTTCTGAGCCTCAGAGGTCGGGTTGTTGAACGCCACATCTTTCAAAACCTCAGCTTTAGGTGAAGTTTCCTCCATATCCACAAGTTGTTCGTCCACCACAATCTTGAAAAAGTCCATCTTCGACACATCAAGGTCAGGCATGATGCATAACGCTTAGGCTTTGACTCTCTTAAAAGCTTCATCGTCGAATGAGAGCAAGTCTACTTGGGCATCTTGCAAAGACTTTTTCGATGTCCAATTAAGAGCCCGAGTTCGCTCCATTTCCTGGATCAAATCGGCAGTGGTCTCTTCAAGTTTCGAGCACTTGGAGGAGACCCAACCTTGTTTTTCTGTTCCCTTCAGCTCAAAGAAAGAGAAGAACAAACCTAAGGTGGGAGTTATATCCACCGCCTAATAAACGAGTTCGAAATCTTTGATAAAGCCTCAACCATTTGAGTGTAACTGAGAAGGGGAAATATATAGGGTTTTAAGCAGGTTGAATTCAAAATGACTAAAGGATCTGAACTTTAAAAACCTTCATTACCCTTGTGTAAAAATAAAAATACTTATCAGAAACTCCTCTTGGCCGAGTAATACAGACTCTCTCACCAACCACACATGTTTCTAACACAACATCATCCACGTTCCCGGTGGAGGAAACTTGATTATTAGAGCGAAGCTTTGAAATACAGTTGTCATCGATAACGTAGTGGTCATAAATTAGAACCTCTTTGTCAATCAAAGATCCTATTATCTCCATCAGAATATCCATGAAACCTGATGATGAAGACTCTGAGTCAGTTTTACTATTAGGTGAGAGAGTCTCGCCATAAACTTCCCTAATAATCTAGTCAAACTCTGCTCAACTTAGATGACCCTCACACTCTCTCATGCATTCACCCCAGATTTTACTTATCTCATTAGCAGTAAGGGAAATCGGAAACTCTCCCAAATCATCACAATCTCGTATTATAACCAAAATAAAGAATAAGAAATAGAGAAGAAAAAGGAAAAATACATGGGGTTTGAGCTTGCAGAAAGAACGATTGACTGAGGAAGCAAAAAACTCATAAACAAACACTTGAAAGAAGGGTCACTAGCTTTGGTGGAGAAATAAATGAAGAAAGAATTTTTTTTATTGAATAAGCTTATAACGGTAAAAAAGTTGTATCGAACTAAAATAATGATGACAAGTTAAGGTTCCCATAAAAAAATCCATCATGACAAGGAGAGCGAAAGTTAGTCATCATTGAATCACTAGAAACGGTAAACTCGCCGAATAGGTGATCTGTTCAAGACAGAAGAAAATTCCAAGATTTTCTTGTCTGAACACTTCAATTCAATTAGACCTCATGATCGGGGGGGATTATGTATATCCCGAAATTCCTAAGGACCGACCTTTTGTAAGCTGAGTACAAAGAGAATGCAAGTCGGATAACATGACCCTAGAAAAATTGAAACTCGATCAAGGTAAAAAATTGTTACAAAATCAAAGCAGGTCGGATCTGGTCTCATGGCAACTCTGAAAGAGGAGCAAGTCGGTCTGATCTCTTGAAAATTGCTAGGGAGCAACACGAATAGTCACAAAGGCTGGTTACGAAATGCCTCCATGATTGCATAGGTGTTATAGAAATTGATGGAAGAAACGTTACTTGATAGTGGTGGAAGACGGAAGACGTTACTAAGTGTTGCTTTAACGTGGGATATGAAGAGGCATCCCTTTGAAAGTCATTGATAGGTGAATGAGTATAAAAGAAGACATTCCAACGAGGAAGAGGGACAATTGATACCACCTAACAAAATAGGACGATTGTAACCTCACCAGACTAGTTTTAGTGAAGTTTCTCCAAATAATATTTAGCAAGAACATAAAATAATTTTAATTTTTAAAATCAAAACATAAACTAATTTTAATTTTTGAAATTTTCAAAACAGGATATCATTCCGGAGGAGGTCTTAGCTTTGGTAAAATTGTATTTTGATTTATAAAATTAAATTACAATAAAACTTATTTATTATGTAGTTTAGAAAAACTATTTTTGAAAGTTATCTTCTATTTATAAATTTTGAAACAAAATATAATGTTTAGTGATTTCCATTTTTTTTTGTTTTAGAAATTAAGAGGAGAAAATAAATAAATAAAAAATTTACAAATTTGCATATTTATAATATTGTGAGACTTTAAAGTATAAAAAGAATAAAATGAATTATATTGTTGTGTAAATACAAATGTGTTAAAATTGCAAATAAAATCATAAATAATATCTACGATAATTTTTTTTCATGTTTCGTTATTGATAATGCAAAATTATATCGTTTATTTGACTCGACTTACATGAATTTATTTGCGATTATTGTTAACTTGTCTTGATTTATGTTCTATTATACGGTTAATTTACTATGTTTTGCAGATTGTGGAAGAATTTGGATTAAAGAAAGAAAAGAAGAAGAAATAGAAGGAAAAGAAAAAAGAAAGAAAGAAATAGAGAAGAAAAGCAGAAAAGCAGATTTTGGGAATGTGACGGTCGTCACATGACCATAACGGTCGTCACATGAGCAACACGTTCGTCACGTTCAACATGCTCGTCACAAGAGTACCACGACAGTCATGAACCAAATATCAAAATAAAGTGCTAAACACAGAAGTGGCCACGAGCACGTTCAACTTAATTTCTTCCTGCACTTTCTCCACTAACTACCCATTACTGGAAGTTACTCCCACTTTCTCCATAACTCACGCATGATCTCTGGAAGTTGAGAAATGAAATATCTCCTATAAATAGGCCAAAGATTCACATAACCAGGGGGAGGCTTCGACGTATCGAAGTGCTGCCAAAATTTATACTGAAGTTATTTTTATTGTTTCTTTATTTCCTTTCCATTTTCCCTTTAGTTCAGAGCATTGTATTTCTTTCTGCAATTTTATTTCGCCAAAGTAGAATCCTGCCGATATTGGGGAGGACTACTTTTCAATTTCAGTGTTGCTTTCCAGGTTCTTATTAATTGAATTATTACTTTATTTTTTGTCATAATGTATGTTTTATTATTTTGTTGTTTATGTTTATTTTTGTTTGCATTAATTATCATGTCTAGCTAAATTAGTTTTATCGGTATGTAATAACTTAGAAATACGGGATTCAATAATACCTGGTGTCTTTCCTTTTTACAAACAATCTTTCTGGACGCAGTTTTTAATCTAGATTCTAAGTAAACCTTTGTCACGACAGTGAGAAGCTATTTACGGTGGTTTTGCCACGACAATGGGAAACCATATTAAGGATCGAACCGGCACAAGAAAGCTAGGGTTCGAACTGGATAGTAAAAACTAGGCATTTATTTTAAACACAGCGAAAGCACTTTAAAAGAAATCAGAACTTAGTTGTTTTTAAAAAGTAGTTTAAACCCCGAATGGGACAACGAAAACGTACATTCCGCCTTAGAATTATGACTCAAGTCAACAACCATCGTGAGACAAAGGTCTTTGAACGAGTATTTTCTCCTGAAAAGTGTTTGCAAAGAGTAAAAAGCACTGGTGACCTGTCGAATCCCCGATAACTAAGTCCTTGCATACCGATATCCCTTTACCGCTTTTTCCTTAAACCAATTATCTTTATTTTCTGTTCATTTAATTTCATTCGCATTTAACTTTCCAAATTCCATTAGCCTTAGCTTTACGCTGTAACAATAGATAATGGTAGGTTGACATTGGTCTCTGTGGGTTCGACAATCTTTTATATTACTTCGATATTTCAGTGCACTTGCGGACGCGTCATGTTTCTGGCGCTGTTGCCGGGGACCAACAGTCAATATTATGATTCCATTGTTGCATACTATAGACTAAGGCACTCTTATCTAAATCGTTATGTATAACACATATTTCCCTTATAACTACCACCCCCAATATTTCGAGGAACCACAAGATCCGTTTAAATCTGACCTCGAAATATTATTAGAAGATTTCAATACGATGCATTCTCACCCAAATTCCCTCTACGATGACGACTCCCAATGTTTTGAGGGAACGCAAGATTTAGATACATCCAACCTCGAACTACTACTAAAAGAATTCAATGAGACGTCTACTCACTCTAGGATAGAATCTATGATGGAGCGTTTTGTGAAGACACAAACTCTCCAAAACAAAGATTTTAGAAAACAACATCTCCAAATTAATGAAGACCTTAAACAGATGAACGTTATTGTCGATTCCCTCACAACTCACACCGAGACTTTGGAGACTCAAACCTCTTTTCTTAGACAAACACCTCTAGGACCCTTCCCAGAAAGACATGTGAATGTTGTAACAACCGTTAATGAAGAACAAATAGAAAATCCTAGAGAGAGTGATCATGAGTCTGAGGAGATTTTTAGTGAAAAAAGCATAATTATTGAGAAAAATAAAAACATAATTACTGAAGAGGTAGAGAACGAAGCACCCATTGTTGCTCCTCCTCCCTATACCCCACCTAATTCTTTCTCACAATTGGTTATGGAAGGTAAGGTAGACTCCCAATACAAAACATATATGGAGGTACTGGAAAATACCCACACCAATGCACCTTTGTCTAAGGTCCCTCATAGGAAAAGAAAATTCGAGGACCGTGAAACTAAGGTCATCATTACTGTAAAAAGGGTAAGATTAACTTTTGAGGTGGTGGATGAAATAACTAAGCCCAAATTTGAAAAACTGATACTCAAGATAGATCCAGAACCACCACCACGCGTTCAAAACAAGGAACCATCCTACATAAGAAAGAAACAAAAAGGTGAGGGATATGAGCGATGGCTTGATAAGTGGCCATGGAAACCGAAGACTATTCAAAGTTCGATCGAGGAATCATTCTCGAAAGAACCACCATGAGTACCTACACTCCTTAGTCGTCGAGTTATCGACGTTAAACAAAGCGTTGTGTGGGAGGCAACCCACAAGGCTTTTATTTTAATTTTTTTGTTTAAATTTGCAGAAAATAAAGAAATGTATCGCTTGTTACGCTTTAGATATATCTAGGTGAAAACTCTCTACATGACGATGAGTTGTGCCCACGGACATTCCAACGAGTGACGCTGCTGGTGGTGACACTGATGATGAGTACTTCCTCCGGAAATAAGTAATATGATGAGTTGGTGCTAGAATTACACAAACGAATGCATCTCAAAATGCTCACCGCCGAAGTAGAAGTGATCAACAAAGACATGGACATCAAGAGCAAGATCATAGAGGATTTAGTATGCAGTAGCACTCATACAGGTTCTATTTTTTCTTTTCCACCTTTTACTAAAACATTAAGGACAATGTTTGGTTTAAGTGTGTGTGTGGGGGGGGGGGGGGGGGGGGGGACTCTATCGTTTTCGTTTTATCGCTTTTTAGTTTGATTTATTGTTTTATATTTTATTTCGTACTTTTAGGAATTTTATCTGCTATGTCAAAGTCTTTGCATGTGCTGTCGAGTCTTTATGCGTGGTTTTCGCCTGTTATTCAAATTTCCCCAAGATTTTAACAATTTTCTGCTTCGATTCATGACATGGTACTCTGAGAGTATATAGGTTGTTCAGGCTATATTAGAAAAACGAGGGAAAGTTTTTATAAAATTGATACCGTCTTGACACCCTTAACCCCCTAAATATGCAAAAACAATTTGAGTACCCATTATGCCGAAACCTTAAAGCTCTAGTTACTTTTAGTAATCCCTAAGTAGTTTATTTAAGCAGTCAGCACCATCCTAAACACACTAAGTAAGAAACCAATACAAATAAGTGTATGATCTCCGGTGAAAAATGAGAAATTAAGAAAGAAAAAAAATTATGAATAAAAAGACTTGTTACTTCTAAGTTAGGTGTTCCTCACCCGATCACCTAAACACAGAAGTGGCCACGAGCACGTTCAACTTATTTTCTTCCTGCACTTTCTCCACTAACTACCCACTACTGGAAGTTACTCTCACTTTCTCCATAACTCACACATGATCTCTAGAAGTTGAGAAATGAAATATCTCCTATAAATAAGCCAGAGATTCACAGAAACAGGGGGAGGCTTCGACGTATTGAAGTGCTGCCAAAATTTATACTGAAACTATTTTTATTGTTTCTTTTATTTCCTTTCTGTTTTCCCTTTAGTTCAGAGCATTGTATTTCTTTCTGCAATTTTATTTCGCCAAAGTAGAATCCTGCCGACATTGTGGAGGACTACTCTTCAATTTCAGTGCTACTTTCCAGGTTCTTATTAATTGAATTATTACTTTATTTTCTGTCATAATGTATGTTTTATTATTTTGATGTTTATGTTTATTTTTGTCTGCATTAATTATCATGTCTAGCTAAATTAGTTTTATCGGTATGTAATAACTTAGCAAGACAGGATTCAATAATACCTGGTGCCTTTCCTTTTTACAAACAATCTTTCTGGCCGCAGTTTTTAATCTAGATTCTAAATAAACCTTTGTCACGACAGTGAGAAGCTATTTACGGTGATTTTGCCACGACATTGGGAAACCATATTAAGGATCGAATTGGCACGCGAAAGCTGGGGTTCGAACCGGATAGTAAAAACTAGACATTTATTTTAAACACAGCGCAAGCGCTTTAAAAGAAATCAGAACTTAGTCGTTTTCAAAAGGTAGTTTTAACCCCGAATGGGACAGCGAAAGTGTACATTCCGCCTTAGAATTATGACCCGAGTCAACAATCATCGTGAGACAAAGGTCTTTAAACGAGTATTTTCTCCTGAAAAGTATTTGCAAAGAGTAAAAAACACCGGTGACCTGTCGAATCCTCGATAACTAAGTCCTTGCATACCGATATCCCTTTACCGCTTTTTCCTTAAACCAATTATCTTTATTTTCTGTGCATTTAATTTCATTCGCATTTAATTTTCCAGATTCCATTAGTCTTAGCTTTACGCTGTAACAATAGATAACGGTAGATTGACATTGGTCTCTGTGAGTTCGACAATCTTTTATATTACTTCGATATTTCCGTGCACTTGCGGACGCATCAGTTATCTTTATATTTTTATTCATTTCGATAAAGAAAAATTGTATCCTTGTATTTTTATTTATTATATTTGTTTTATGTGTTATTCATCTTGAATATTTTTTAAAGAAAACTTTTTTTACAATTTCAAACTAAAAAGTATAAAAGGGGTGTTATTTGAATTAAATTAGTTAATACAATAATTGATAATGTATAAAAGACAACAAGCTAATTTATTTTTTAACAATCGAGAGAAAATAATAGTTAAAAATTTCAACCTATAAATGTATTGTCAAAAATTGTGTCAGTGGAAGAGATTTTCAAAATAGTAGACAATTCCATATACATAATATTTATGTACAAATAGCAATCAAACTCATATTTCTTTAACTTTTGTAAATAATTATATTGTGTGAGATTTATTTCGGTGTAGAATAGAAAATAAGTAGTAGATTGGTGATGACCACCGTAAAAGGTCTTTGGCGTGATGTTAGATATTTCTAGTAAGCGAAGATGAGGGGTATTTGTAAGGTTAACACTATAACATGTAAGTCAAGAAAATGATAGAGATGAAAGTTGCAAGTGTATGAATGTATAATACCTCGATATGATGCAATATCATGTTTATATATGGATGACAGTTAGAATCGTCACTGGTGGATACCGTGCGAGGTAAAGATGTCGTTGGATGAATATCAATGGTTGAGACGAGGGTGTTTACATGATCTGGTGCAGGACTTCAATATGATTGTCCACTAGTTCGCCAGCTGAGTAGGCATTTGTAATTGGATTGGATTTTTATATTTGGCTGATCTTATTGATCGTTGGTCATCCTGGAACAATTGCCCTCCATCCCCCCTAAGTCCTTGCTATCAAATATGAAGCGAGGATTTCTGAGTGAAAGTTTTGAAGCTGACATCTTAGTGAGTTTCATTATGGGAGTGCAAACTTGTTAAAGGAGTGCTTTTGGGAGAGGAAAAGTTTCATTGAAAAACTGAGTGGGAGTTGGTGGCATCAAAAGGACACGCGTATTAAATGCTTATAATGGAACTAAAATGTCACCTCGAGGAAGGCTTCCATGTGGACTCGTGCTCTTAGAGTAGAGAGGAGACTCCCTTATGGTATTTGAGCAGTCGATCATGACCTATGATGCTTCTCTAATTCTAGGTTGTTGATCTTGATGTCTTTGTTGCCTATAACTTAAGAAGTGAAGTTAGTTATTCTTTTTCACCTTTCCTTGCTTATATGAGTCATAGCATTCTTCATATTCCTGCTATTTATTTGATATTCATTGTTAACTTCAGTGTTCTTCATTCTTAGTTCTTAAATTGCATGTTACTTTCTCGGTTTCTAGCAATTTGATTATTTTTACTTTGCTTCTCCAAACTTCAAAACCTACATAAACATTAACATATCAATCTCTCGCTTTTCCTTTTCACTTGTTTGCATTTTCCTTATAGTTTTTTGTCAACGTAGAGAACTTGGAAATTTCTTTCATAGACTTGAGTAGTGGTGATGAATGCTTCATCTTGGACCAAAGTGATAAACCCATAAAACCTAGAATTTCATCTTTAAAGGTAAGGCACCTGTTGTTAACTTTGTAGAGGTTAGGGAGTCTAATGATATGAGAGATCTAGAGATGAATATTTCTTACATCAAAGAATCTAAAGAATTAGAAAACCTAAAGTGAACATTTTTGACATAAGGGAAACTACTCTCACTAGACTAGATTTGACAATAATGAGGTTACCCATGATTTTATCTTCCCTTGACTCCATATGCCAAACCTAGAAATTATAGACAATCTTATGGACGAATACATGGGATGAATATTCATTAAAGCCCATAGACATTATTTTAATCGTGATCCTAATGACAAAGAAGTTAGGTGGTAGATAGAGTCACAGTCGTTCTCGTACTCTCTATCGTAACTTTATGTGTGATGGTGAGGCTGAAATGATACAAATGGGACAATGATATCTTAAGTCCCTTATCGATTATAACTAATACCATTGGGTGAAGCAAGATATTTTATGGACGGCATTTGTCTTCACTAATGTACATAAAATAGAAACTTTCTACTACAATGTAGGTTCGTCCTCTAATTGAGAGATATTGCACATTAAAACGGAGAAGACATTATCTATTCAATTCGATGAGTGTGATCTATCATTACATGAGTGTTTATTCTCTATGAGGGGGTTCACACTCCCTTTCAACACTTTTGAAGCCAGTTTTATGAACTACTCTAGATCGGCCAAACAGTCCAACAAGACCAACCTAATATGAAAGGCTCAATCTAGAATACTCTCATTCAAGACTAGCGAACAACTGGACTCTCACCATGAAGACGCACATCAGAGTCAAGCCATTTACTCATCTTAGTTGTTAGATCTAATTCAACAGTCTCCCAAAGTCTTTGATGTGCCTACCAAGAGCGATATCAATCATCAGCCATATATAAGCTTAGTAATGTGTCATAATAGCTACAATTTCATCTATTACTACAAATTACACAAGCTTAGTAATGTATCATAATAACTACAATTTCATCTATCACTATAAATTGCACCTCTTTGACCTCATTAATTTGGACATTAGAACTTGGGACCCAGACGAGCACATTAAGCACATAGACATCATGCTCTGATATAACCATTCTAATAGCGCGTTAAAATGCAAAGTATTTGTGTTAACCCTTAAAGGACCCTTTGTGAATTAGTTCAAGAACCCCGAGGATGGTTCTATCAATTCTTGAATGAAGTTGTATGATGAATTCACAACTCAATTAGCTGTGCGGAAACGACAACCAAAAACATTAGTCTTCCTCACCGAGATTCGCCAAAAGAAGAAAAACCCTTCGAGAAGATATTGACTAGCTCACGAGAAAAAATGATTGCATTTTTCGTGAGAATCTATCTACTGCTAGAGTAGCAGAAAGCATGAGAAGACCTCCTCACTAGAGCTCAACCATATTAATGATGAATATTAATGATGAAAGTTGTTGGTAAATCACACATATCATCGCTTAAGAAATAAGCTCGATGTAAAGTATCCAAGTTTCTCTATTAAGAGCTAAAAAAAAGTCAAATCAATCAAATAAAAGGAACTATAGATGTGAAAACTTAACTAATCATATCTTGTATTTGATCACTTAAATGTAAATTAAGCAAGAATAAGTCTTGCAGTACTAAGCCGATGCGCGCAAACATACTACAATTGGTTTAAACTCTTCATCTTTTTGTAAATTCTTCTAAAAACAAATTTTAACAAGTGTTTAATCAATTAAGAAGTACCGAAACAGTATAATGCCTGTGTACAATTCTCTTTACCCCTCTTTTAAAGTTCAGTATAGTTTGCATGTTCAGGTACAGTGAATCAGTTGGTTTTTAGTAACTGAACCAAATTGTTGTTGAGACTGCAATTTATATCCAGATTACAAATGCTATAAACAAGCTTTTCTATATTCTAATCAATCGTATTCAAAGTTAGTCCATTAAGACATGATATATACAAAGGCAGTTAGCTAACTCAATACACTACTTCACATTCTTTCCTCCCCACGTGGTGAATAAGTCTAAAGACTGTGCTCTTCTTATATAGTGTGATGGGATTGCTCAGTTCCATCTCTTTGAATTTTTCGCACCTTTAGACTTCTGTTTTGCTGCCTGAAAGGCCTGCTGCTTTTGCTTCTTCCTTGCTTCTTTCTCAGCCTGATTTCGCAAATGAATAAATAGAAGGAATTTATAATCTATCCTTGATGTTATTCAATAGTGTACTATTAACCACCTCATTCAAATGGGGTTGACAGAAGTTTACCTTGGACATCTTAGATTTGGCTTTCAATTTAGGAGCTTTGTCCTCAAGCTCAGCCTGGCGCTCAAGCTCTCTTTCCCTAGCATCAAGATTCTTCTCCAAATAATACTGCAAATTTTGAGATTCAAACTTGTTAAAAGCCTATAAGATCATGCAGTATTCATTATATACAAAATTGGATAAGACTATTTCCCTAGAATAATTTCATTCAATAAAAAAATGGGTTTGGAAAATGATCACAATTCCCATTAACATGGTAAATTACACTCTAATTATTTAATCATGGTACGGCCTTAGGGAAAATGGAACAGATATCCAATGAAATTCAGATTATGAACATCTAAAATACAAGACAAGGTTATCTGCAATATACACACAAAAGATCCTTCCTTCCTGCCAGTGAGGGCTTTATAGCAACAGTTTGCTCCTTAGTTTTAGTTTTTTTTCTTTAAAACTATATTTGACCCTCTCAAATCAAATCCTATTTTATCATTTTGATGGTCACAGGCGTATTCAGTATCATTTGACATTTGACCTCGTGCGCACACAAACTTTTATTATGGTCCCAATATCTTTCCACTCGTGTGATGAATGACTGCAACAGATTGGGCAAAGGATCTAGAAGACTGGTTGCTTTAATATTATATATTTTACTTTTTGAATAGTAAAAAAAACTAAAACTAAAACCCAGATAGATATGTTGGTGAAAAAGTCCAAAGCCCTATTACAAAGGAACCAAAGTAGAACAAAATGCATCAGGAAGAGACTAATAATTTGGAATTGGAATCAAAATGAAGTGAAGAAATATATTGAAATCTACGAGGGATAAAAAGAGTTTAATAGTTTTACTCACTTTATAGTACAATGAAAGATATGAGACTAGTCATAAACAAGATCGCCTAGAAGGGAGGGAGCAGAGCAAATAATTAAGAACATTGAGGATTGAGGGAAGTCAAGTAATTAAAATCATTTGTAGCATCTATATAGTGCCAAACATCCAAATACCACCAAGAATCCAACTAAAAACATGTTTACTACTAATGATCAATAGATTCCTATAACACAATGTATCAAGACTAGAGAATAAAGTTCAGTTAACATATTTCAAACCAACACTAAATCCTTGGGATAAAAAGTATATTCACATTCAATGGACGGTGGAATAGGCAGTGGTGGAGGAAAGGGGAAGATCAATTTACTTACACTGTAATCTCCAGCATAATCCTGTAAATTGCCATCTTTAACTTCAATCACTCTATTAACTATCTGCTTAATAAAATATCGATCATGAGATACAGTGATAATAGTTCCCTCGTACTCGTTTATTGCCTCCTGATAGAAGAATAATAAATCATCAATTAGGCTGATGGATGATGGTAAACATTAAATACAGAGAAATGTAAGGAAAAATGAGACAAACCTCGAGCATTTCTTTAGAAGGTATATCCAAATGATTGGTTGGTTCGTCCAAAACAAGGAGAGTTGACGGTTTTACCATGAACTTGCAAAAAGCCAGCCGTGCCTAATAAAACAAAAGATAATAATAGCCCCAAATAGTTTTGCACCATATGCATATTTAGTGAGAAAGGTTAGAACATTGCAACAAAACTAATGGCAACAAAACTAATGACGCTATTCCAGAACCCTGCCATGGTGAGAACTTAATAGCACCTATCTCCTTTTTTTGTCAGGAATAAGTTGCACCTAATGAAATTTAAAAATTTATGTATACTAATATACTATACTTGACAGTACAATACATGAAATGCCCAAAGAATGCTAGTATATGAAAATCTTCCAAAATAGCTATTATAATGTTAGGGGTTGGGTTCTACATCATAACATCATATTTTAATTCTTCACGTTTCTTGAATTCTTAAAGAGTTATTTTAAAAATACTACTCAAACAACAGCCACAATTCAAAAGCAAAACAATATTTTCAAAATGTTTTTTGCATTTATCAACAATTTCATCTAATATGCAGATAAAGAGGCAATTCTCCATTAAAACTAATTACAAAAAAACTTGATGTTGAAAAAAAACATATCAATCTATAAAAAAACTTTAATGCTAACTGAATGTCAGCTGGAAAAGAAAACACAAATCAAAAAATTACCTTCTCGCCACCACTCAATAGCGAAACTTTACGGTCAAGCATATCAGATTTAAAATTACAACGCCCAAGAAGTCCTTTGATATCATCACTCCTCCAGTCCTCTGCAGCTTCCTCTACTGTCTCAAGCACTGTCTTTTCCAGATCAAGTGCTTCAGCCTATAAACTAAATCAAGTCAGCACTAAAAATATACAGGCCACATAAAAGTTTTGAAATGAAGAATTGGAACCGATTGCACCAGTCAGCATTTCCTCAGTTGAAGTGGCGAACCTGATTTTGCTCAAAATAGTTGGGCAATACATTATGCTCCCCAAGTATAACTTCACCGCCAATTGGCTTTTCAAAACCCATAATCAATTTTAGTAAAGTACTCTTGCCACATCCATTTGGACCAAGAATAGCAATTTTTTCTCCCCTTTCAATTGTAAGATTTGCCTTGTTGAAAAGTATCTATCACATAAAAACTTGATTAGATGATGTCTTTAGCATTCAACAGAACATTTTTACACTACTTTTATATAAAAATACCACACTAACTCACTTTATCCTCAAAGCCAAAATCCAAGTTCCGAACTGTTACAACAGATCTTCCACTGCTTCCACGAACAGGGAACCTGATTTTCATTTGTTTCCGTTCAAATGGCCTCTCTACTAGTTCCTCTCCTAGAAGTCTTTCCAATTTCTGTTATCACACAAAGGGAAACTCTTTTAAGCAAATAACGTAAGAACAACAAAATGTTTTTATTTACAATGTGGAGGGATGCATTGCAATTTGCAACTATTTAAGTAGTTAACACAGCTACCGTATTTCTAAATCATTTAACCTTCCATTCCTTACTATAAACACAAATTGACTTTTTAGATTTATTGAACAACCGGCGTATGTAGACTATGTATAGACCTGATAAACCAATTATTCAATGAGCCTAAAAAGTAAAGTTTGCTTATAATAAAGAACATAGGGAGTATTATTTAAGGTAATCTAAACCTTGTTAGACACATAATCGTTCAGGAGTTTTCATCCAAAGCTTTTAAAAGATTAGGGACTTGACAGGGTAACAAATCTTCCATAACAAAGTGGCTAATACTGATAGTACAACCCATGCTACTCCTATTTTTTAACTAAAAAGTTGAATTTCCACACCAAGTAGGGTGAGCTTGTGCATTGTCTAAGCTTGAAGTTCAATAAGCTTTTCTATGAGGGGTGTGATAGAGCAAAAAACCTCGATACTTCATGCCATACGGGCATGATAGAATACGGATATGAGGGTACAAGACATTTTCACAAAACCAAGGTGTGGAACAGCCTTAATAAATCAAGAGAAAGTTGTAAATATAAACATATATAACAAGAATGCACAATATTTGTAGAGATGTTTTAAAGAGTGGGACAAGAGATGGGCTTAGGGCAGTGAAATAAGAACATAAGAATTCAGAAAATTTGCAAATCAGGGCAATGAAACAGGTGAACCTTATACATCAACAAGTATCAAGCGAGAACAACACCAGAAACAGGGCAAAAGATGAGCCACAACTACACAACTCGGCAACCAGAGCAGCTTTGCAGATAGACATAAGAGTGATGTTATAAAGAAGCTTGGCAAGCAAAATAAGAACACGGGATCAAAGAAAATGCTTGAATCAAAACAATGAAGCAGATGCACCAAATAGCTCAGCAACTCAGAACACAGATGTGTCAACCAGAACAAAACTGGACGCAGCAATGTGCACAATTACAAACACTGGCTGGTAAAGAGAGGCTTCATTTTGATGTGTTGTGCGATATGGAATGAGCAGCTAGTTTTTTCTTTTGCAGCAGGGTAGTAACTAGTAAGTAAAAATTGCCACAATCATTGGCTTTCAGTATTGGGTGACAGCTCTGTATTTTGTCATTGAAATGTATTGAAGATGTATGATAAAAGTTTTGACAATTTTTTATATAAATTCTATAAGAGAAGTTATTATATAAGATCTCGAGATTAACAATTTGGATAAAAGTATGGTCCTGGATAGAACATTATGGTGGAAGTTGATCCATGTAGCCGACCCCACTTAGTGGGATAAATAAGGCTTGGTTATCGATGTTGTTGTTGTTGAATTCATGAATCTTGATCCTTATGATTTTGAGAGAATTTGTTTTTGACCAATTTAACGAGTACTTTTGACTTGTTAACATTTTGTACAAGCAATGTTATATCTAAATTAAATAGTTGATCACATATACCTTCTCAGCGGAAGAAGCACGGCCAGAACTTGCTCCGGCACCTAACCTACTTATCAACTCTCTTGTCTGTTCAATTTCTTTCTGCTGCTTCTCCCATGCAGCATACTGTGTTTCAATCCAAGTTGCCTTTGAAAGTATATACTGAGAATAATTTCCCTGAAATGTCCTGGATACACCCATGTCAGTTTCCACAATTTTTGTACATAGTTGATCGAGAAAAGCTCTGTCGTGGGAAATGATAACCATTGGCACATTCTGCATTTTAAGATATTCTTCAAGCCACTCGATGGTATCAAGATCAAGGTGATTTGTAGGCTCATCCAACAATAATAAATCTGGTTCCTGTACATGAAACCAAACTGTCATTCTTTCCAACAACACTTCCACATTCAAATGCACATGAACAACATCAAAGATTTATCAACATGCACATTGCAAAGTAACATTGGTTATATGAGCATTAGAGCATATGGTTAACAAAAGGTGCAGCCTAAGGAGTACCCTTTATAGGTTTATCATTTAAAAATAAATGAGTAGTAAAGATTATCTTCCTAATTGCTAACCATAAACATTCATTTTCTAGTAAAATCCAAAGGTTAAGACATCTCTCAACAACAATGCAATTTGCAATATCCTACACATATGTAGCACCGACACTTTTGACTTAAGACATGCTCGGTCCTCAATATCAAAGCGACATGGACACATGTAACTATATTCAATTATTTTGATTTTCTCAAATTAGTATCAGTGTCATGTTTGGTGTGTGTGTGGGCGCTCTTCTCATAACCTTGTACAAAATATACTACACAATAGCAGCATGTTGTATAATATACCTGAAGTAAAATCTTGCCTAGACACATCCTCATTTGCCATCCACCACTAAAAGAAGCAACCAACCTATCAGAATCCTCTGTACCAAAACCAAGCTCAGGCATCAATTTACTTATCTTTGAATCAACAACATCCAAATTCACAGACTGTGCACGTTTCTGAAGCAAATCAAACTCATCCAAAAGCCTCCCCATCAACTCCAAATCATTAACAGAATCCTCAAGCGCCTTCTGCACTTTCTCCATCTTAGTAGCAACCTCCATTTCCTCTTTGAAAGCACTCATAAACTCCTCCCTCACAGTCCTACTCTGTGACACCTCAAACTCCTGGCTCAAAAACGCAATTTTCATATTCGGTTTAGCCTTTATCACATTACCTGAATCCGGTTCTTCAAGACCAGCAATAATCCTCATCTGTGTCGTCTTCCCCGCACCGTTAACACCAACCAAACCAACTTTCTCTCCCTTTTTCACTTCCCAACTAACATCCTTCAATACCGTAACACCCTTATAAGTTTTCATGATGTTTTCTAATTTCACACCAGATGAAACGGTTGAAGCACCGCTACTTGATTGCTTGTTGCCGCGTTTTTCTTTAACTGTAGGTTCGGAAAATAGAGACTCGATGTCGTCTTCTGCTACTGGAGTGTCGTCGACGGCGGCTACGGCGGATAACCGTGAAGTATAATTAGGTTTTTTGGAGGGAAGGAATCGATTGGGGTAAACTAAATTAGTGTTGGTATTGATTGTGTTGGGCTTGGTGCTGAGATGAGTGTGAGTTAGGGTGCGTGGTAAGCGTCGTGAATCGAGAATAAATGCTCCGGTGAGGTCAAGGTGGTGAAGCTTGGAGGCCAATTCCATTGTTGATAGATAGATGATCAGAAGAAAGTAGAGGCAGAGAAGAGAGGAAATGGGGAGGGAGAACGAAAAGATGATACGATAGTTCTCCTACCCTACAACTTTGCAAATTTTAGCGGCCAATAGAATATATGGGAGTTTTCCCTTTATTTTATTTATCAGAAATATAATTTGTTTATTTTTAATAAATCTCTTTGTTGAAAAATAGAAAAAATATGATAAAAGTCCAATAGTGAGAAAAAATTTGTTCACTAAAGAGTTTCTTCTGTGTCTTTTTCTTTGTGATATTGGTGAATTCTTAATTTTTAGAGGTATTTATATATTTGTGTTTTTTTTTGTTTGTCAGATTTTGGTTTAGAGAATTGGTCCTTTTTTAATTGTTTACCTGTCATGTTAGAGTAGGAAAATTAGGTCTCTAAGCCAAAAGAGGATTTTCAAGTGTTCATAGGAAGAAATTGTTTCTTCCTCAAGATAGTGGCAAAAATCAGTTCCTTCAAAGACATGTGGATTAACATGATTCCTTTAAGTAATCTTCAGATGGACGAGTTGATGGGTCGGAACGTGCGATTATAGAACCCGCACAGAAATTCAATTATCATTTATGATGCTTTTAAGTTGAGTGCATTATGGGTCGTATTCTTCTAGGGCCTAACTAAAGTTATCTCGGTTCAGGTGGTAATCTTGGGTCCGAGTCAGTCAACCCAAGTCATAGTCACGAGACCCGAGATAACGCCTATTAGATTTTTTTCATGTTTGGGTTACTTCTTCCTAAGCCTAATACATTTTATCTAAATTCACAATTTCTCAAGTATGAGGCCTTAGAAGGGGTGGAGTGGTTTAAACTGTGTAGATTTCTTTTTAGGTGGGACTTGTAAAGTTGAGTCCCTCAAGCGAGATTTGAAAGACGAGTTCATCAGGCAGGACTTGAAATGTGATACCTTCAGGCGAGACTTGAAAAGTGAGTCCCTTAGGAGAGACTTGAAAGGAAAGTCTCTTATGTTAAAAGGCGGGTTTCTCATGTGAGATTTGAAAAGTTTAGTCCCCCCGTATGACTCTTAGGCTTTTGCTTTCGTACGATCTATTTTTCTTGCCCTGTTAAAGGGCTAAGTAACATCTCCCTTAGGGGTCTTTTGATGATGATATTTGTGTTTTTGGCAGTATGTTTATTGATTTTGTGTTATCATCATTCTTTTATTTGTTCCTCTTACTTAGGTGTTTTATGGTTGAAGAATATGTTCCATGAGGCTTAGCCCTAAGAGGCAGTGACAATTTTCAATCTTGTCTTGAACGAGCTTGACCGTTAGACTAACCTTGAATCCTCATCAAGAAGCAAAGTTATTCAAATATGTGAGACGTTAACCTCTTTTCTAGAGAAGAGTATCCCTAGGACGAAGATTAATGAATGAGTGTCTCAAGCATAACTTGGGATGAGTCTCTTAAGTTGATTAGTAAAAAGTTATGACAATTTAACAAAATTGTTGTATTCAATCACTTGGTGTATAATGTCGCACCACGAAAAATACAGTCACTACCAAACTTCATTTATTCCAAAGGAAAGGGAAAAAACCGACAAAACCCCTAAGAAAGAAAGAGAATGGGTGTCACAATCAATAGCGGATTCGTAAGTCGGTTACGCAAGGGGAAGATGTTAGCACTCTTCACACCTATTATACTCAATAGAAACCGTTTTGATTGTTCTTTGCATGGATGAGTGTTATGATCTAAAGGTTACTTGTGATTGGTTTTAACTAAGGTAAAAGTAATTTTTTAATTAATATGCTCGCCAAGAGTTCGAAATCACGTGCCTACGTGTTCTCATAATTAAATGAGAAAATCAGAGCTCTATAGTTCGTAGGGTAGAAAATAAGTGTTTGTTAATAGTTTTTAGTGAATGATATTAACGTTCGCGTTCTAGCAATTAAACGTTGGTTGTATACTTGCATGTGGGAGTTTAGAATGTTGTATTTATTGTGGTAAAAACATAATAACATGTCCTTTATGAAAAGTTTTTGAATGCCCTAAGGTGAAAAAACGAATTTGATTGGTTGTGGTTGATTTTAAGTCTGAAGATGGATATCCAGACAAGGAGCCCTACAACAGTGCCTGGATATTGGGGAGAGACGGATATTCAGTCTCCTTGCGGTTCTTTCGATCTCGGGATCAAAAAGAATTTGGTTCTCAGGAATCTGTCCTCGCATAAAACAAGGGCTGCACACTAAACCAAACAAATTACAAGCACAAGTCAAAAATTCAAAGTTAAAAATTCAGTAACTATTGCGATGCTCGCAATATCAATTCATATTCCCCGGCAACGACGCCATTTTGTTATAGCAGTGGTAAAATACCGGGTTTCAGTTATCGTATCCACAGGGAATATGAGATATTGCCACCGTTCGACAGTTATTAAACTTTTAACTTTTTAGTAACAAAGGGTTTGGTTTTAAAGTAACGGTAGCTTTGCATATGAGTAAGAAATGCGATAAAATGATGGTTTTAACGGTTTAAATGAAGATTGCCAAAGTTAGGATTCGGTGATCACTTTGCATGTATATGTTCGATCAACAATGCATAAACTCTTTTTAATGATAAATACATCCACAATATCCTCCCAATGTGATTATCTCTAACTCACATTGTGACATTTACCATTGTGATCTATTGTTGATTTCTCACACAATCTATCAAAATGACAATATTAGGGTTTAACATTTTAGTGAACAAAAGCATTCAAGACTATTTCTAGCTCAAGAAGGGAGATGGATGAAAACCTAGGTCAAGAGTTGGAAAATATCTTTCAATCATTAACCAACACAAAAGATTATGAATAAAACAAGGTTTTCACCATATATTAATCATTCAAGAGTTTTACAAATGAGAATCATCCATATACATACAAAGTTTAATGATCACCTACATCTAACCTTGACAAAATAAAGAACTTAGTCACTCATTTCCATGGTAGCTTGCAAAAGAAGTTTCGGAAGAAGGTTGATGAACATCCGAGTCGAACGATCCAACTTGGATGAGAATCCACCTTCTTTTTGTTGGAATATGTTAAGATATGAAGAAATGAGAGCAAAAAGGGTTTTAGGGCACAAAATCCCCCCCTTACAGCAAAACAATGTAAAAAGTAGTAAAACAAGATAAGTGACAAAAAGTAGCCACTGCTACTTATAGAAAGTGGGAAATCTGGGCACGTTTGCTACCTACTCGCTAGGAGAGCTGCTAGCGAACGCTCGCTACAGCCTCGCCTAGCGAACATGCTAGCGAGGTCTGCAGTTTTGCTACTGCTTTGCTTCGCTATGCCTCGCTGCAGCGAACCAGCAAGCGAAGGATGCTGGAAGATTCTGGAGTTGCTCGCTAGGTGCTCGCTGGGAGCTCGCCTAGCGAGTCTATTCGCCACAAGCTCGCTACCCATGATTGATGTCCAATATGATTCTGCCCAAGTCTGGAGTTATTCGCTATGTGCTCGCTAGGCGAGGCTGTAGCGAACACTCGCTACTCACTCGCCAGGTGCTCGCTGAGTGAACAAACTTTTGCTTTTCTTCTTTGCTTGATTCCTTTGTCAACTTCTTTGTGCCTTTAAATTATGCTCTTTCAAGCTCGAATCCTGCACAATAGCACACAAATCAAAGGGACCAAAATCATTTATCACAATTATGCATAATCAACAAAAGCAAGGCGGTTAAATACATTTTTCGGACAAAAAAGAGAGAAAGATGCCCACATTTGATAGCTCAAATAAGCGCAATTGGGTATCTAACAGTTAGTTAGCCTAACAATTGAGTTTAACCCAATGTGGCTTATGGTTGCATTGCAAGTTGGATTAAGACTGCCAGTAGGTTAACATGAGGCATACTTTGTGTCTTAGTCAACTGATAGTTATAGGCAATGCTTGACAGTTAGTGGGCATAATGACTTGGAAAATTTTAGTGATGACTAGGATGTATGATGATGTGTATCAGGACTTTTTCCATGTGAATTGCTAAGGCGGAGGGATTTTTATGTGCATATTGAATGACATAGCATAGTAGTAGGCATAATTTATTTTGGATCATTATGTGAATTGAATTTGGTCATTGTGATTTTCTTATGTGTGCATGGTATGAACATGGTTTGAACTAGTGTGTTGGTGAATTGTTTTCTTGTGTTGATGTTGCGTGTATTGCTATGTGTAACACGGTGGGAGAACTGACTTTAAACAATGTTGCGGATAGCAAGAGTCGCCACCGACTTTTATTTTATCCATAAGGAAAGGTTATAAAAGAACAGGAAAGACCTTAGAGAATATTTTGGGTCCGGGGGGTAGGTTATGAAAAGGGAAGGTGTTAGCACCCTTTTCATCCATGGTTATCCATGGGCTCTTAGGTACTTAAGCTCACTTTTGAATTGTTTTGAAAGTGTAGTGTGTGAATAGCAAAAAATTTCAGAATAGTTTAATAATAATCCGTGTATGGATGTGAAAAAAACTTGTTTGAAAATTTTGTTGGAAATTTGTTTAAGTGTGAAAAAGTTTTGAAGTGAGCAAGTATCTAGGAGTAGCCTACCCTAATGTTTTAAGGTCTTTCTTATTCTTTATCCTTTCCTTAGTAAGACTATCCCTACTATAATGGAGTAGGTAGTCCTTACTTTGGATGTTAAGGGACATGTGAGGGACAATTGGATTTTTGAAGGCCATTGTGGGGTGTAATAAGCAAACTGGAGGGACTATCATCATTTTTCGAAAGGGACTCGATTCGTAAAGGCAACCATAAGGGACTTTGATGATTTTCTTTTTGAGGGACTTGCTTTATACACCCCACTTAACCAATATTCATAGGCAACTTGAGGGATATCCTTAGGAAGTGAGACGGCGATTAAAATCGACTTACGTGTGTGAAATGTTTAATTTAATTATCTTATATTAAAATGATCTAATTTATTTTTTTAAATATCATACATATTAGCACTCCCTAATTACTAACCATAATGATAATAATAATTAAATGATTACAATTTACATCCAAGAGGCAATTACAAAATTATAATAAATAAAATAAATAGTAAAATATAATCAAAATAAATATAATAAAAAAAATAACAAATAAGTAAATAAAATATTGGGGTTAGTAAATAATAAGAAAAATTAAATAAGGTTAGTAGAAATATAAAGTTAGTGAAAATAATTAGTTGAAACAATAATAATTAGAAAAATAGACAAAGTTAGAAAAAATAATAAGATAGAAATTTCAAAATAATAATAAGCAACAAAATATGATTAGCAATAATAATTAATTAATAACGTGATTAAACATAAAATTTGATTTTTATTTAGAAACATAAATGATTAAATAATTACTATAATATAAAGTTCTAAATATAACATAATTATAAATTTCTTAATCATTTACAAAATTTAATTATCTCTAATTATATATTAACAATTATTAAGAAAAATATTTACACATTATGATGAAAATAAATTTTAAATAATCAATAATCACATTCACAAAATTTTACATTAAGTATTTATAAGGTTTAATTTTATTTACAAAAATTTACAAGAATTATAATAAATATATACATAGAATTATATAGAAAATTAAAATTAGGTTTTATTTTTTTTAGAAAATAATTTTTAGGGTTTGTAAGAATTAGGGTTTATATATATACAAAAATTTATTTTTAATAATCACATAACATTATTCACAAAATTTTACATTAAGTATTTATAAGGTTTAATTTTATTTACAAAAATTTACAAGAATTATAATAAATATATACATAGAATTATATAGAAAATTAAAATTAGGTTTTATTTTTTTTAGAAAATAATTTTTAGGGTTTGTAAGAATTAGGGTTTATATATATACAAAAATTTATTTTTAATAATCACATAACATTATTTTAATTAATATAAACTATACAAATAAAATTTTAAATAAAAAAAAAAAGAGTTTTATATTTTTTTTTTAGAAAAGTATTTTAAGAGCAATTAGATTATATATTATATATACATATTATGATATAGAAAATAATAACATTTAAATTAATTAAATTAAATGGAAAACAAGAAAATAAAAAAAAAAAAAAAAAAAAAAAAAAAAAGGAAGAAAAGGAACCTGATGGGATTTGATCCCAAGACCTCTTACTTGCAGGCAGCAACAAGAACCACCAGGCCAGCCAGGCGCAGGTGAGAATGAATGACGCATGGTTGCTTTTATGCCTTGTCCTTGAAAATAAAAGAACAAAAGGCCTGGGGAGGTTTTGATCCCAGGACCTTATGTATGATAGCATGCGCGCGTTACCACCTGGCTGGGAGAGCCTATCTGGTAATGTGATGACCACATATCATAATATATTAAGCCTCTTCGCTACCTGAAAAATAGCACAAAAACAATGCACTAGCCAGGACTCGAACTAGGGTCCTTCCATGATACACATATGCGCTTTACCACCAGACCAATGTTGCCTTGATGATATCAATTTACGTTAATATAATAAAATTATTAAAACAATATTCAAATATCAGAGTGCGCGCCATAGGACTTCTTCTTCTCCAATTTACCTGCGAAATCAGTTGCAATTTTACCTGCGAAATCTCCTGCGTGTTCTTCCTTGTTGCGAACCTGCGAAAACCAAACTCCAACAAAACAGTGTCGATTCATGAAATTAATTAATGTTTTATGATCCACACAGTCCATACAACATCTCTATGTTCTCCAAATTCATTTATATTTGGTGAATTGATGAACCCTAATTTGGAGGTTCAAACCCTAACCATGGCCGTTTCTGTTTTAGACTCTCATCCTTCAATCCAACTATCCAGAATCGTTTTAGGGATCAAAATAAACACAAATCAGTCATCAAAAACAATTCATAATACATATATTGATGGATTCGAAAAAATTAAGTTCAAGGCAAAGATGAGTTCGGGTAGAGCCATAGGGTACACATGAGATGCATATGATTAATGGTTCATGACCAGAGAAGTCCCAGGAAGCTTGCTATGTGCTTGTTTTACCTTGTAGAGCCTTGGATAAGAGAATCCGAATTCCACTTTTTCCTTGAATTTTTGAACTTTGAACTTACCTATGAGCTGCTTGATTTCGTGAATGAGGCTAGGGTTTGTGCTTAGTATATATGTGTGATGGATTTAGGTCAGAAACATTGATGTGTTGTGTGGATATTTGATCCAAAAAATATTCAAAAAGATCATTGTATAAATTTCAAATATTTGATCATGAGTGCTTGCTATTTTGGGAGAGATCACATGATTTCCTTCTCATTCTAATTCAATCAATGATTATGAATTTCTAGAAACAAAATCTTCACCCAAAAATAGATTTTTATATTTTTTATTTATTTAAAATGATTTTTATGAATTAAATCAATAATAAATAAATAAAAAATAATAAAAATGATGAATTTTGGTCAATTGGGTCGTGCACCATGTTATGAGATGGATTGGGTCATAAATTAGGCAGCCCATTTGGAAAGAAATACTTCTAAGCCTCCATTTTCAACATAAACCATCACAAAATTGCCCAACTTTGCAAGGGCACATTTCTCTCAATTTTAAAGGTATGATGGTGTTCTTGGACTTTTTGGAAAGCTTGAAGAGTCCTCTAAACAACCCCATTGGTTTCAGGTCCATATCATTTACCAATCTCAAGTTATGCCCTTTTGAAGTTGTTGACTTTTTGTTGACTTTTGAAATGACCTATAATGTCTTAGATCATATCTTTCAAATAAAGCATTTTTGGGCTTAACCTTCAACATCAAAGTTGTAGAGAATTCAATTTCCTTCAAAATGAGCTTTGGATGGAGACTTGGTGATGAAGTATGTGAAAGTTATGCCTGGTCAAAGTTCAGTTGACTTTTACTGAGGAAACCCTAATTTAGAAACTCCTGATTATTGATGATCTGGAATCTCCTTGATGAATCATGATCAACCCTTGATCAAATGATGAATTTTACTTCATATACTTGATTTTGGCAAAAAATCATGAAGTTTGACTTTGGTTTGACCACAGTTGACCTCAGTTTGACTTTTTAACTGCATTGACTGCTTTTGACTTATCTGATCATCTGACTGAGCAAACTTTTGAGAAAAGTCTTGAAACTTGACATGGGGGTTCTTATACACATATAAGATGTTATGAAGCTCACTTGAAGTCTTGGAAGTCCATTTAGCCTGATTAAAGTCAAAACCCTAGTTTTGGATGCACTGCTTAGGAGGTGCATTGTCTGAGGGAATTGTCAACTCTTCTGACCAATTGTGAACTTTGTGAACCTTGTGAATCTTCATAAGATATCTTGTGATACTCATGGGAGGTATTGTGAAGCTTGTGAACCTTGTGAACATCATGAAGTGGCTTTGTAGACCTCATGACCCTTAGGAAAGCTTTGTAAACATTGTGAATCTTGTGAACCTTGTGAACCTTCAAGAAGCAACCTATGGACTTCATGAACCTCATGAAAGGTCTTGTAGATGTTGAGAAGTTTGTGAACCTTGTGAACCTTCAAGAAGCAACCTATGGACTTCATGAACCTCATGAAAGGTATTGAAAGCACTGTGGGACTTGTGAACCTTGTGAACCTTCATAAAGTAGCTTGTGGACTTTATGAACTTCATGAAAGGTTATGCAAGTTGTTGGAGAACTTGTGAACCTTGTGAACCTTCTTAGAACACAAAGTCTTGTATTGTGAGGGCAAATTTTGGGGTGCAACAGCTGCCCCTGTTCAATTTTCTGAAACCTGAGGGGTTAGATTGGTATATTTGCCAGTCGTAACCTGGAAGGTTGAAGGGGATTGAACACAAAAGCCCAAAAATTTGCGCTCACCAGTGCACTAGAGTGGTACAGATGGCTAGTTGAATATGATTGAGTGGGCTTAAAGATGCCACTAGGGGGGGAGCAGTTCAAAATATGGGTGTATGATGAAAGCTATCAGGAGTCTGGAATAATAATGATGTAGCAGCATGTCTTCATGAGGATAGAGCAATCAATAGTGATAACCCTAAAGCAGTCTTGAAGCAATGATATGATTTCAGGAGGATAGAACAATGAATGGCTCTAAAGCAGTCTTGAAATAATAATGTGATATGTCTTCAGGAGGATAGAGCAATCAATAGCTCTAAAGCAGTCTTGAAGTAATGATTTCAGGAGGATAGAGCAATGGATAGCTCTAAAGCAGTCTTGAAATAATAATGTAATTTCAGGAGGATAGAGCAATGGATAACTCTAAAGCAGTCTTGAACTAATTAGATGGCTTCAGGAGGATAGAGCAATGAATAGCTCTAAAGCAGTCTTGAAGTAGTAATATGACCTCATGAGGATAGAGCAATGAATAGCTCTAAAGCAGTCTTGAAGTAATAGGATGATTTCAGGAGGATAGAGCAATCAGTAGCTCTAAAGCAGTCTTGAAGTCATGAGAGGCTATCAGGAGGATAAAATAACCCTGAGGTTACAATAAAGCAGTCCCAAAGTAATAAGAAGCTCATCAGGAGGATAAAGTAACCCTGAGGTTACAATAAAGCAGTCCCAAAGATCATAAGCTTGTTTGTTGGATAATTAACCTGAAAACAAGGTAGCATTCTGTATAACAACATTAGTTTATGCTTTATGTATGCATGTATGACATGATGCACTTAGGTAATGTACTATAGACATATATGTTATGGTATGATGTAAATGATGTATGTATGATATGACACTGCTGGAAGTGTCTGGATATCCTTGTATAACAACTGCTGGCCAAGGAAAATAAATCCCGATTCGTTGTTGAAGAATATATAACCCTCCGTCTGCTGGGGATAACAAGGTATAGATAACCTCCCGTTGTTGGGGATAACAAGGTATAGATAACCTCCCGTTGTTGGGGATAACAAGGTATAGATAACCTCCCGTTGTTGGGGATAGTAGGGTATAGATAACCTTCGTTTTCGTTTGATAGTAGGATAAGTATAACATCCCGTCTTCGTTCATCGTGCCCTTATTGGAAAGTAATTTCCCGTATATCCGTATGAGGATAAAAGAGATGGATATAAATTCCAGGGGAGATTAGACTTTGTGAAAATGGATTAGTCCTACTGATGGTTTGTAACTGTCTTGTAAAGATGAACCGGCGAAGCTTCGTTGAAATCCTTCCCTCGTTCGTCCTTAGTAAATACTATTACTGCATTTTCATGCATTTCTGGTAAACATCAATCATATTAAAAGCATACATGCATTTCTGGTAAACATCAATCATATTCAAAGGCATACATACATTCAAACACAACCAATGGACGTTTCGCTTATGTAAATAGGGTAAAAGTAAATCTGGATTCAAAAGATGGAATTTATTTATATCAAAAGTGACCCATACACGGGTAAGTTTGTACAAGGAGACATAAACCCTAGTAAGAGAATTTTGTCATGAAGTTTTACAAAAAGAATCAGCTATGTGGGAAATAATCCTATTGAGTTTCAATTCTACTATTGCCACTCAAGTATCTCATCTTCTTGCTGTTGAGACGGAAACGATTGGATTGAGCTTTATCTGTTTGAGCTTGAGTAAGTAGTACAACTGGTTGCAGTTTCATGAGTGATCCAAACGAGACATAGTCATACGCTTTAATCCCTAACTTTTGCCTGGATTGCCCTTTCAGGTTTTCAATCCACCGGGATACCCTTTTTTGCCCAAGCCGCCTTTTCAGGTTTTCGACTTGCCGGGTGTACATCTTTTTATATATATATCCCTAATTTTTGCCCAAACCCTTTTGGTTTGCCGGGATGCCCTTATTTTTGCCTAGGCCTGTCAACCTAGCGGGTCTCTTTTTATGCGTAGTATTTTTTAACTATGTCTGCGTTTACAGGTTGTGGGAAGTCTTCACCATCCATTGTAGTCAGTATCATGGCACCTCCTGAGAACACTGTCTTGACTACAAATGGTCCCTCATATGTTGGAGTCCACTTGCCCCTAGGATCACCCTGTGGTAATATGATACGCTTGATTACCAAGTCACCATCCTGATATACCTTTGGCTTAACCTTCTTGTTAAAAGCTTTGATCATCCGTTTCTGGTACATCTGGCCATGACAAACTGCTGCTAACCTTTTCTCATCAATCAAATTTATCTGGTCAAGTCGAGTCTGAATCCACTCATCTTCATCCAAGCCTGCATCCTTCATAATTCTCAAGGAGGGGATCTGAACTTCAATAGGCAGAACTGCTTCCATACCATAGACTAAGGAGAATGGGGTTGCCCCTGTTGAAGTACGTATTGTAGTATGATAACCATGTAGAGCAAATGGTAACATCTCGTGCCAATCCTTGTAAGTAACAGTCATCTTCTGTACAATCTTCTTAATGTTCTTATTAGCAGCTTCAACTGCCCCATTCATCTTTGGACGATACGGAGAAGAGTTGTGATGCTTAATCTTGAACTGCGTACAGAGATCAGTAATCATAGTGTTGTTCAGATTAGAGCCATTGTCAGTGATAATCCTTTCAGGGATACCATACCTACATATGAGATTATTCTTAATGAACCGAGCCACAACATTCTTAGTCACAGATGCAAATGAAGCTGCCTCTACCCACTTCGTGAAGTAATCAATAGCAACCAGGATGAAACGATGCCCATTAGAAGCAGTAGGCTTGATCTCACCAATCATATCAATGCCCCACATGGCAAAGGGCCAAGGAGCAGTCAACACATTTAATGGAGATGGAGGTACATGTACTTTATCAGCATAGATTTGACATTTGTGACATGTTCTGGAGTGTTGATAGCAATCAGCTTCCATGGTAGACCAATAGTAACCTGCTCTCAAAATCTTCTTTGCCATGGTATGACCACTAGAATGAGTGCCAAAGGTCCCATCATGCATCTCTTCCATAATTTCTGTAGCTTCCTTCTTATCCACACAACGAAGCATAGTTGAATCATGATTACGCTTATACAGAATGCCATTACTCAGAAAGAACTTAGCAGAAAACCTTCTCAGGAACTTCCTATCTTTGACAGATGCCCCTTCAGGGAACTCCTGAGCTTCAAGATAGTTTTTCACTTCATAGAACCAAGGCTTCTCCTCTGCCCCTTCAGTGTCAATCTCATTGCAGTATGCAGGCTTCTCAAATCTATCAATGGTAATCTTGGGAGCTTCATCATCCCAGCTGATCTCAAACATAGATGCCATGGTGGCCAATGCGTCTGCCAACTGATTCTCTCTTCGTGGAATATGTCCAAAAGTAATCTCTTTGAAATGTGGGATCAAAGACAACACATGTTCTCTGTAAGGAATGAGATTATCATGCTTTGTATCCCAATCTCCTTTAATCTGACTTACTACCAGAGCTGAATCTCCATACACCTCAAGGAACTGAATCTTCATATCAATAGCAACTTGCATACCCATGATACATGCCTCATACTCAGCCATGTTATTGGTACAATAGAAACAAAGTCTGGCAGTAATCGGGGTATGACAACCTTCAGGGGAACTAATCACAACACCAACACCATTACCATGTGCATTGGAGGCACCATCAAAAACCATAGTCCATCGGGATCCTTGTTCAGGTCCGTCATATTGTCCAGGTTCTTTGGTAACAGACATAATGTCTTCATCAGGGAACTCAAAATTCATTGACTGGTAATCATCTACTGCTTGATGAGCCAAATGATCAGCAACAACACTCCCCTTAATGGCCTTCTGAGTAGTATACTGTATATCATATTCCGTCAAGATCATTTGCCATCTTGCAATTCTTCCGGAGAGAGCAGGTTTCTCAAATATGTACTTGATTGGATCCATCTTCGAAATCAACAAGGTAGTATGGGTCAACATATACTGTCTTAGTCGGCGAGCAGCCCATGCCAAAGCGCAGCAAGTTTTCTCGAGCAGTGAGTATCTTGTTTCACAGTCGGTAAACTTTTTGCTAAGGTAGTATATTGCCTGCTCTTTTCGACCAGACTCGTCATGTTGCCCCAATACACACCCCATTGAGTTGTCTAATACTGTTAAATACATAATCAAGGGTCTTCCATCAACTGGTGGCATTAAAATTGGAGGTTCTAGCAAATATCTCTTGATTTCATCAAAGGCAGTCTGGCACTCGTCATTCCATTCCATCACCTGATCTTTCTTCAACAACTTGAAGATTGGCTCACAGATGGTAGTTAATTGGGAAATAAATCTTGCAATGTAGTTCAATCGTCCCAAGAAACCTCTAACCTCCTTCTCAGTACGGGGAGCTGGCATCTCTCGTATAGCTTTCACTTTTGCAGGATCCACTTCAATACCTTTTCCACTGACAATGAAACCCAGGAGCTTTCCAGATCTAACTCCAAAAGTACACTTGTTTGGATTTAATCTCAACCTGTATTTCTTCAACCTCTCAAACAACTTGTGCAGATGATCAAGATGTTGTTCTTCATTCTAAGACCTGGCTATCATATCATCCACATATACCTCTATCTCATGATGAATCATATCATGAAACAAAGCCACCATAGCACGCTGATATGTTGCCCCTGCATTCTTCAAACCAAATGGCATTACCTTATAGCAAAAGGTGCCCCACTGTGTCACAAATGTAGTCTTCTCCATATCTTCAGGTGCCATCTTGATTTGATTGTAACCAGAGAAACCATCCATAAAAGAGAATACCTTATGCTGAGCAGTGTTGTCTACCAGAATATCAATATGAGGAAGTGGAAAGTCATCTTTAGGGCTAGCCTTATTCAGATCTCTGTAGTCTACACACATACGTACCTTACCATCTTTCTTAGGAACTGGTACCACATTTGCAACCCACTGAGGATAAGAAGTTACGGCCAAGAACCCTGCATTGAACTGTTTCATTACCTCTGCTTTGATCTTTTCTGACATTTCAGGACGCATACGACGAACCTTCTGCTTCTTTGGACGACAATCTTCTTTCACTGGCAAACGGTGAACCACAATGTCTGTATCCAACCCTGGCATATCTTCATAAGACCAAGCAAAGATCTCCACATAGTCACGTAGCATCTGAATCAACCTGCTCTTGACACTGTCCTCTAAATCAGCCCCTATCTTGACCTCTTTTCTGTTTTCTTCAGTTCCCAGATTCACAACTTCGACTGGCTCTTCATGTGGCTGTATAGCTTTCTCTTCTTGTTGTAACAACCTAGCAAGCTCTACAGGTATTTCACAATCGTCCTCGTTTCCGTCTTCAGTTTGATAGATCGGATTCTCGAAATTGTAATTGGCAATAGTAGAACTGTTATCAACTGGATCCATAGTGGATGAGGATCTGCATTTTAGTGACGTGGGTGTGTGTAAGAACACATAGCTGATAAAGCAAAAATAAAAGAAAAAGAAAGACAAGGAACACAATATTTACGAAAACGAAACGTCCACTGATTTTATTGAATGAAGTATGCAAATGAAATGACAACCCGTAACAAGCACACCATTGTGCCCCGGGTAAGGCACATGGCTTGAAAGTTTTAATTGTTCCAGAAATTACAAATTTAAAAACATAACACAGTAATAGTATTTACTCCTGACTAAAGGAGATAGGGATAACATCTTCAGCTTTCCAATTATTGAGTCCAGCACCCACAGTAGGAAAAATCCATGCCTCCAAGTTGTAGTCTTCATCTTGATCTCCCACAGCATTGATAACCCCTTGATTGGTGATACGAACAGCACGAGCACGACGAACAGCCTTCTGGGACTCTGCAGTGAAACCCAAACCAAACTTGTCAGACTTGTATGGAATATCAGGAAGCTGACCCCAAATAGTACAACCACCTTCTTCCACCACATCTTTTGCATCATTGAGGGAGGCCATTGCCATTGTTGGAGGGTTTCTGATGACCACAGGAACCTTCTTCACAGCAGGAGGAGTCACACAATCCTTAACAGCCCAGGGAACCACTTCAAATGACTGACATGGAGTTTCAATGTATTCACCTTCTACTTCCAGATACTTGAAAGTGTTTACATGGCTGACAAAGTATTCTTCCTCTCCAAAGACAGTAACAACTTTTCCATTCAACGGATATCTCAACTTTTGATGTAATGTGGAGGTCACAGCACCTGCCCCATGGATCCAGGGACGACCAAGCAGACATGAGTACGAAGGACGAATATCCATCACATAGAATGTAGCAGTAAACACCTGAGAGCCAACCTTGATTGGAAGATCAATTTCCCCATGCACTACTCTTCTAGAACCATCAAAAGCCTTTACCACAATATTACTGGGCTTCAATACCGTATCTTCAGGACTCAGCTTGTTCAGGACTTCCTTAGGCAACACATTCAGAGAGGAACCATTGTCTATCAGCACATGAGACAGGGTAGTGCCCCTGCATTCAATTGAAATATGCAAGGCCCTGTTATGATCCCTCTTGGCAGGGGTCAAGTCAGCATCAGAAAATCCTAACCCGTTGTCATAGGTCAGGTGAGCAACACAATTCTCAAACTGGTCCACAGAAATTGCACTGGGTACATGAGCCATCTTTAGAAACTTGATCAATGACTTGGCATGAGCCTCAGAACATAATAACAGGGAGAGCATAGAAATCTTTGAGGGAGTATGCCCCAGCTGATCAACAATATCATAATCACTCTTGCGAATGATTTTCAATACTTCTTCCATCTGCTTAGAGAGGTCATCAGCAGCTGGCACATCAGTAGATACAGGCTCAATAACAGGACCCTTGCCCCGAGCATCAGTGGTGGAAGTAACAGCAGGAGTAACTACACTCTTAGAAGCAACCGGAGGAGAGAAGACTCTTCCACTACGAGTGATCTTGCTAGATCCAGCAATATTATCAATGTCAACAGGCATATCAGGTAAAGGCTCCTGCTTGACACCATGGATGTAAACATCAGACCCATAGTGCCAAGGCACAGCTTTGTCAGATGTATAAGGAATAGGACCAGGAGTGGTAATGATCAGAGGAGCTACTCTGGCTTCAGCGACAACTTTCACAGGACCTTCAGCAGTAATCTTGATTGGGCCCTGATGAGTGATTTTAATGGGACCCTTTGAAGTGATTCTTAGTGGTACTTTGTCAACCATGTCAACCTCTTCAATCTTCCTACCCTGAGTCAGATGATCCACCATACTTTCTACAGATGCTGGTCTTCTTTCAAACACTATAGTATATTTATCCATGAGACGTTGAATCCCATCTCTCAAAATGAAGCAACTATCCGGCTTATAGGTACAATATAGACAATCTTCATGACAACCTGGAAAGATCCCAGCTTGTACTAACCTCTTTTTGATAACAGACAATGGTGTGCTCAACTCCATAACTGAATAGACATGCAGATCTTCATCAATATCTTCATCAATGGCGTTGACAGTCTTCTCGTGATTTGGCATTGGAGCTGTAATCACATTTGGAGTACCTGGTGGATCAAACTCAATTTCTCCAGCATCAATCATATCCTGAATTTTGTTCTTCAAGACCCAACAGTTATTAGTATCATGTCCTGGACAGTTTGAATGATATGCACATCGTGCATTGGGATTGTACTTGGGAGAGGTAACATTGGGATTCTGAGGAGCCTCCCTCAGGGTAATAAGTTCAGCCTTCAACAAGTGTTGTAATGCCTGAGCCATTGACATGTTGATCTTCGTGAACTGTCTTCTAGCCCTCTGTTGGTTGCCTTGAGGCTGCTCTGTTGTTGCAGGAGTTGGATTTGAAATATGAACTGCACTAACAGACTGATGCCTTCTGTTACGATCAGGCTGACCATACACAGCATTAGATTCTTTCTTCCCAGTGGGAGGCTTCTTTGCAGCACCTGATGAAGAAGTGCCCACTTGGATCTTACCACTCTTGATACCATTCTCTACTCGCTCTCCTGTCATGATCAACTCAGTGAAGCCAGATGATGAGCTTCCAATGAGATGACTGTAAAACGGACCATTCAGCGTACACATGAACATATCAACCAACTCCCTATCAGTCAAAGGGGGTTGAACTCTTCTAGCTAAGTCTCTCCACTTCTGAGCATACTCCTTAAAGCTTTCTTTGGCACCCATAGACATGCTTTGAAGCTGCATGCGAGTGGGGGCTAAGTCAGCATTGTATTGATACTGCTTGTAGAAAGCTTCAGCAAGGTCATTCCAATCTCTGATGTTGACACTCTCCAACTGATAATACCACTCTAGCTGAGCTCCAGATAAACTCTCTTGAAAGAAATGGATCCACAACTTTTTATCAGCAGTGTGGGGTTGAATTCTTCTGACATAAGACCTCAGATGCAATTTGGGACAAGAGACCCCATCATAGACAACAAATGTAGGAACTTTGAACCCAATGGGTATGACCACCCCAGATATCAAGCTCAAATCCTCAAAATCCAGCCCAGATGATTTCTGTAATTCCATAGCATCCATTCTATCCACCAGCATCTTGAATTTGTCTTCGTTAGGCTCATGGTAGTAGTTAGCCTCAGAATCAGAGTCCCCCATAGCGTTGTGGAGACTGCCTCTCTCCTGCTCAGATTCTTCAGATTCATAGTCTTCAACCTGTTCCTTGGTCTTGACAGGACCTTTGAACCTTCTTCCCATATTGAGCAACCCAGCAGACCTTCTAGCCTTCTTAGTCTTCTTGGCCAGCAGTGTCTTCAATTCATCCTGCCCCTTGGATAGGTTCAGGATCAGCTCTTGGAACTGTGCATTCTGTGCCTGGAGATCCTTAACTGATTGTTCAAGAGCCATTGCTGAAATAAACAGCGAGAAGATGAGAAACCTGTGCACAATTATAAACCTGTGATGCAATGATATGGGAATGCATATGCAATGTTTTCAAGGACCGCAGGATTTAAATTTGCTTAAACAAACAAGAAAGTAACTTTTTATTAGTAATAACTTGTTTTGCCTTTTAGGCTTACAAAAAATGAAAACGAAATAAGTACAAAAGATGGGGTTTTAAGTCTCCCATGGACGTTTCCTCTTTGTGTTGAGGTATGAGTTGAGGTTTCGTTCCTCATGAAGTAGCTTTGTTAGCTCTAGGATCCTTGCTTGGCTTGCTTTGTAATGAGCCTCGAAAGTATCCCTTTGCTCTTTCAGTTGGATCCATGATCTCTGCAAGTCTTCCATATCAGTAGGCATGTCTGGGTGAAGGATGGTATAAGCTGTGTCTCCTTCAGCAACAGGTTCCATGGTAACTGGTAGGATGGCAGGATATGGCATCATGAGTGTCTGAGCACGAAATCGTACCCATCTGAGATAAGCCTCCATAGGAATGGTGTACTTAGGCTCCAGTGTCTTGCTGTCAATCCTGTTTACCTTTCCCCAAGCTCGTATGAATCTCTGACGGTAACCCTGAAGATCGTTGTCGTAGTCAAACACAATGCCCTGAATCAACATGTCATGTGGACCATCGCTCCGGGCGTAACCAAACTGTCGTAAAGCTAGAGATGGGTTGTAGGTGATGCCTCCTCTTATGCCTAGAAGTGGCACATTAGGAAACTCCCCACAACGGTCAATGATGGTGACATTCTCCATAGATCTGGAGCACCAATGGATGTCTGAGTGAGAAAGTGACATGATCCTCTTGGACCATCTGAACCCTTGCTCATTCTTCATTACTGAGCGAGGAAGGTGAGAAATAAACCACCTAGAAAGTAAAGGTATGCAGCACATCAAAGTTCCTCTTGCCCTTGTAGTACGGGTGTGAAGAGAATGTAGGATGTCTCCAAGTAAGGTAGGCACTGGATTGTGACTCAGGAATATGTTGATGGCATGAACGTCTATGAACTGATCAGGATTGGGGAACAACACTAAGCCATAAATCGATAAGGCTAAGATCTCCTCAAAAGCATCGTAGCTCATAGCCTTCAAGAACATTTGAGCTTTATCCACTAATACCTTGGCAAGAATACCTTTAACTCCACTTCTCGTCTCTAGAACAATGTCAGACTTCTTCAGATGTAGAGCTGCAGCAATAACTTCTGGTTTAAGCTCCTTCTCTAAGCCTGTGAATGGCTTCTGATCAAGAACAGGTATACCCAGAAGTTTAGAGAACTCCTCCATGGTTGGAACCAGCTGATAATCAGGAAATGTAAAGCAATGGTGCTTAGGGTCAAAGAACTGAAACAGCACACTCATCATGTCTTCACTGAACCCTGAAGTAACTAGATCCAATAAGTGACCATGTCTCTTGTTGAACTGGGAATGATCAGGCACTAGGGAAACCAACTCCTTGAGCTTAGCAGGTATCCCTACAAAGTTGATCCTGATGGTGTTTCTACGAGCAGAAGCCATGACCTGCAACAAAGAACAAAGATAAATCCTTTGGTCCTTGAAATGGTTAGGGAAAATGATATGCTTATGATGCATGATGATGTCATGATGTCATGCTCAATCACAAACATGTGGCACACACAAACAAGTCACACCATAGCCCTAGGTTTAAAGGCTTGCATGAGGTTCAAAGGCAAGTACCCTCCCCTGAAGTTAGATGGTTCATCCTGTCCTACAAAAGTAACCAGGTTCTAAGGGATCTCAATATCATTGATCCTTCACAAGGGTGGTTGTTCAGAAGGCAACTTACTTGCCAACCAAAACCCTCCAAGTTTAAGATCTCAATGAGCGTAGTATCGAGTGTCAACCAACTTCAGTCTGCACCAAAGCCGGTTACCTCACTACTTTCTAAAGGCCAAGATGAGTTAACTAGGGTTCTAAAAGTCAGTTAGTGCATTGACAACATATGGCAGCCTCAATATTATCCTCAACTTGACTTAAGGAATATAAGCACCAACCAAGAAGTCGCACTAACTATGGCCACCAGATCAACCGTATTGATATACGTCGTACAGTTTCCTTGGTCTATTGCCATTTACCTAAGGTACACTAGATCCGGGTTAGGACCTTTCACACATAAGAGCACCCCAACAATATAATAATAAAGCAAACAAGGCAAACAATTTAAAGTGATCTTAATTCCTAAGGGTACCCCTCTTAAATAGATCCCCAGCAGAGTCGCCAGTTCTGTAACACGGTGGGAGAACTGACTTTAAACAATGTTGCGGATAGCAAGAGTCGCCACCGACTTTTATTTTATCCATAAGGAAAGGTTATAAAAGAACAGGAAAGACCTTAGAGAATATTTTGGGTCCGGGGGGTAGGTTATGAAAAGGGAAGGTGTTAGCACCCTTTTCATCCATGGTTATCCATGGGCTCTTAGGTACTTAAGCTCACTTTTGAATTGTTTTGAAAGTGTAGTGTGTGAATAGTAAAAAATTTCAGAATAGTTTAATAATAATCCGTGTATGGATGTGAAAAAAACTTGTTTGAAAATTTTGTTGGAAATTTGTTTAAGTGTGAAAAAGTTTTGAAGTGAGCAAGTATCTAGGAGTAGCCTACCCTAATGTTTTAAGGTCTTTCTTATTCTTTATCCTTTCCTTAGTAAGACTATCCCTACTATAATGGAGTAGGTAGTCCTTACTTTGGATGTTAAGGGACATGTGAGGGACAATTGGATTTTTGAAGGCCATTGTGGGGTGTAATAAGCAAACTGGAGGGACTATCATCATTTTTCGAAAGGGACTCGATTCGTAAAGGCAACCATAAGGGACTTTGATGATTTTCTTTTTGAGGGACTTGCTTTATATACCCCACTTAACCAATATTCATAGGCAACTTGAGGGATATCCTTAGGAAGTGAGACGGCGATTAAAATCGACTTACGTGTGTGAAATGTTTAATTTAATTATCTTATATTAAAATGATCTAATTTATTTTTTTAAATATCATACATATTAGCACTCCCTAATTACTAACCATAATGATAATAATAATTAAATGATTACAATTTACATCCAAGAGGCAATTACAAAATTATAATAAATAAAATAAATAGTAAAATATAATCAAAATAAATATAATAAAAAAAATAACAAATAAGTAAATAAAATATTGGGGTTAGTAAATAATAAGAAAAATTAAATAAGGTTAGTAGAAATATAAAGTTAGTGAAAATAATTAGTTGAAACAATAATAATTAGAAAAATAGACAAAGTTAGAAAAAATAATAAGATAGAAATTTCAAAATAATAATAAGCAACAAAATATGATTAGCAATAATAATTAATTAATAACGTGATTAAACATAAAATTTGATTTTTATTTAGAAACATAAATGATTAAATAATTACTATAATATAAAGTTCTAAATATAACATAATTATAAATTTCTTAATCATTTACAAAATTTAATTATCTCTAATTATATATTAACAATTATTAAGAAAAATATTTACACATTATGATGAAAATAAATTTTAAATAATCAATAATCACATTCACAAAATTTTACATTAAGTATTTATAAGGTTTAATTTTATTTACAAAAATTTACAAGAATTATAATAAATATATACATAGAATTATATAGAAAATTAAAATTAGGTTTTATTTTTTTTAGAAAATAATTTTTAGGGTTTGTAAGAATTAGGGTTTATATATATACAAAAATTTATTTTTAATAATCACATAACATTATTTTAATTAATATAAACTATACAAATAAAATTTTAAATAAAAAAAAAAAGAGTTTTATATTTTTTTTTTAGAAAAGTATTTTAAGAGCAATTAGATTATATATTATATATACATATTATGATATAGAAAATAATAACATTTAAATTAATTAAATTAAATGGAAAACAAGAAAATAAAAAAAAATTAAAAAAAAAAAAAAAAAAGGAAGAAAAGGAACCTGATGGGATTTGATCCCAGGACCTCTTACTTGCAGGCAGCAACAAGAACCACCAGGCCAGCCAGGCGCAGGTGAGAATGAATGACGCATGGTTGCTTTTATGCCTTGTCCTTGAAAATAAAAGAACAAAAGGCCTGGGCCACCAGGCCAGCCAGGCGCAGGTGAGAATGAATGACGCATGGTTGCTTTTATGCCTTGTCCTTGAAAATAAAAGAACAAAAGGCCTGGGGAGGTTTTGATCTCAGGACCTTATGTATGATAGCATGCGCGCGTTACCACCTGGCTGGGAGAGCCTATCTGGTAATGTGATGACCACATATCATAATATATTAAGCCTCTTCGCTACCTGAAAAATAGCACAAAAACAATGCACTAGCCAGGACTCGAACTAGGGTCCTTCCATGATACACATATGCGCTTTACCACCAGACCAATGTTGCCTTGATGATATCAATTCACGTTAATATAATAAAATTATTAAAACAATATTCAAATATCAGAGTGCGCGCCATAGGACTTCTTCTTCTCCAATTTACCTGCGAAATCAGTTGCAATTTTACCTGCGAAATCTCCTGCGTGTTCTTCCTTGTTGCGAACCTGCGAAAACCAAACTCCAACAAAACAGTGTCGATTCATGAAATTAATTAATGTTTTATGATCCACACAGTCCATACAACATCTCTATGTTCTCCAAATTCATTTATATTTGGTGAATTGATGAACCCTAATTTGGAGGTTCAAACCCTAACCATGGCCGTTTCTGTTTTAGACTCTCATCCTTCAATCCAACTATCCAGAATCGTTCTAGGGATCAAAATAAACACAAATCAATCATCAAAAACAATTCATAATACATATATTGATGGATTCGAAAAAATCAAGTTCAAGGCAAAGATGAGTTCGGGTAGAGCCATAGGGTACACATGAGATGCATATGATTAATGGTTCATGACCAGAGAAGTCCCAGGAAGCTTGCTATGTGCTTGTTTTACCTTGTAGAGCCTTGGATAAGAGAATCCGAATTCCACTTTTTCCTTGAATTTTTGAACTTTGAACTTACCTATGAGCTGCTTGATTTCGTGAATGAGGCTAGGGTTTGTGCTTAGTATATATGTGTGATGGATTTAGGTCAGAAACATTGATGTGTTGTGTGGATATTTGATCCAAAAAATATTCAAAAAGATCATTGTATAAATTTCAAATATTTGATCATGAGTGCTTGCTATTTTGGGAGAGATCACATGATTTCCTTCTCATTCTAATTCAATCAATGATTATGAATTTCTAGAAACAAAATCTTCACCCAAAAATAGATTTTTATATTTTTTATTTATTTAAAATGATTTTTATGAATTAAATCAATAATAAATAAATAAAAAATAATAAAAATGATGAATTTTGGTCAATTGGGTCGTGCACCATGTTATGAGATGGATTGGGTCATAAATTAGGCAGCCCATTTGGAAAGAAATACTTCTAAGCCTCCATTTTCAACATAAACCATCACAAAATTGCCCAACTTTGCAAGGGCACATTTCTCTCAATTTTAAAGGTATGATGGTGTTCTTGGACTTTTTGGAAAGCTTGAAGAGTCCTCTAAACAACCCCATTGGTTTCAGGTCCATATCATTTACCAATCTCAAGTTATGCCCTTTTGAAGTTGTTGACTTTTTGTTGACTTTTGAAATGACCTATAATGTCTTAGATCATATCTTTCAAATAAAGCATTTTTGGGCTTAACCTTCAACATCAAAGTTGTAGAGAATTCAATTTCCTTCAAAATGAGCTTTGGATGGAGACTTGGTGATGAAGTATGTGAAAGTTATGCCTGGTCAAAGTTCAGTTGACTTTTACTGAGGAAACCCTAATTTAGAAACTCCTGATTATTGATGATCTGGAATCTCCTTGATGAATCATGATCAACCCTTGATCAAATGATGAATTTTACTTCATATACTTGATGTTGGCAAAAAATCATGAAGTTTGACTTTGGTTTGACCACAGTTGACCTCAGTTTGACTTTTTAACTGCATTGACTGCTTTTGACTTATCTGATCATCTGACTGAGCAAACTTTTGAGAAAAGTCTTGAAACTTGACATGGGGGTTCTTATACACATATAAGATGTTATGAAGCTCACTTGAAGTCTTGGAAGTCCATTTAGCCTGATTAAAGTCAAAACCCTAGTTTTGGATGCACTGCTTAGGAGGTGCATTGTCTGAGGGAATTGTCAACTCTTCTGACCAATTGTGAACTTTGTGAACCTTGTGAATCTTCATAAGATATCTTGTGATACTCATGGGAGGTATTGTGAAGCTTGTGAACCTTGTGAACATCATGAAGTGGCTTTGTAGACCTCATGACCCTTAGGAAAGCTTTGTAAACATTGTGAATCTTGTGAACCTTGTGAACCTTCAAGAAGCAACCTATGGACTTCATGAACCTCATGAAAGGTCTTGTAGATGTTGAGAAGTTTGTGAACCTTGTGAACCTTCAAGAAGCAACCTATGGACTTCATGAACCTCATGAAAGGTATTGAAAGCACTGTGGGACTTGTGAACCTTGTGAACCTTCATAAAGTAGCTTGTGGACTTTATGAACTTCATGAAAGGTTATGCAAGTTGTTGGAGAACTTGTGAACCTTGTGAACCTTCTTAGAACACAAAGTCTTGTATTGTGAGGGCAAATTTTGGGGTGCAACAGCTGCCCCTGTTCAATTTTCTGAAACCTGAGGGGTTAGATTGGTATATTTGCCAGTCGTAACCTGGAAGGTTGAAGGGGATTGAACACAAAAGCCCAAAAATTTGCGCTCACCAGTGCACTAGAGTGGTACAGATGGCTAGTTGAATATGATTGAGTGGGCTTAAAGATGCCACTAGGGGGGGAGCAGTTCAAAATATGGGTGTATGATGAAAGCTATCAGGAGTCTGGAATAATAATGATGTAGCAGCATGTCTTCATGAGGATAGAGCAATCAATAGTGATAACCCTAAAGCAGTCTTGAAGCAATGATATGATTTCAGGAGGATAGAACAATGAATGGCTCTAAAGCAGTCTTGAAATAATAATGTGATATGTCTTCAGGAGGATAGAGCAATCAATAGCTCTAAAGCAGTCTTGAAGTAATGATTTCAGGAGGATAGAGCAATGGATAGCTCTAAAGCAGTCTTGAAATAATAATGTAATTTCAGGAGGATAGAGCAATGGATAACTCTAAAGCAGTCTTGAACTAATTAGATGGCTTCAGGAGGATAGAGCAATGAATAGCTCTAAAGCAGTCTTGAAGTAGTAATATGACCTCATGAGGATAGAGCAATGAATAGCTCTAAAGCAGTCTTGAAGTAATAGGATGATTTCAGGAGGATAGAGCAATCAGTAGCTCTAAAGCAGTCTTGAAGTCATGAGAGGCTATCAGGAGGATAAAATAACCCTGAGGTTACAATAAAGCAGTCCCAAAGTAATAAGAAGCTCATCAGGAGGATAAAGTAACCCTGAGGTTACAATAAAGCAGTCCCAAAGATCATAAGCTTGTTTGTTGGATAATTAACCTGAAAACAAGGTAGCATTCTGTATAACAACATTAGTTTATGCTTTATGTATGCATGTATGACATGATGCACTTAGGTAATGTACTATAGACATATATGTTATGGTATGATGTAAATGATGTATGTATGATATGACACTGCTGGAAGTGTCTGGATATCCTTGTATAACAACTGCTGGCCAAGGAAAATAAATCCCGATTCGTTGTTGAAGAATATATAACCCTCCGTCTGCTGGGGATAACAAGGTATAGATAACCTCCCGTTGTTGGGGATAACAAGGTATAGATAACCTCCCGTTGTTGGGGATAACAAGGTATAGATAACCTCCCGTTGTTGGGGATAGTAGGGTATAGATAACCTTCGTTTTCGTTTGATAGTAGGATAAGTATAACATCCCGTCTTCGTTCATCGTGCCCTTATTGGAAAGTAATTTCCCGTATATCCGTATGAGGATAAAAGAGATGAATATAAATTCCAGGGGAGATTAAACTTTGTGAAAATGGATTAGTCCTACTGATGGTTTGTAACTGTCTTGTAAAGATGAACCGGCGAAGCTTCGTTGAAATCCTTCCCTCGTTCGTCCTTAGTAAATACTATTACTGCATTTTCATGCATTTCTGGTAAACATCAATCATATTAAAAGCATACATGCATTTCTGGTAAACATCAATCATATTCAAAGGCATACATACATTCAAACACAACCAATGGACGTTTCGCTTATGTAAATAGGGTAAAAGTAAATCTGGATTCAAAAGATGGAATTTATTTATATCAAAAGTGACCCATACACGGGTAAGTTTGTACAAGGAGACATAAACCCTAGTAAGAGAATTTTGTCATGAAGTTTTACAAAAAGAATCAGCTATGTGGGAAATAATCCTATTGAGTTTCAATTCTACTATTGCCACTCAAGTATCTCATCTTCTTGCTGTTGAGACGGAAACGATTGGATTGAGCTTTATCTGTTTGAGCTTGAGTAAGTAGTACAACTGGTTGCAGTTTCATGAGTGATCCAAACGAGACATAGTCATACGCTTTAATCCCTAACTTTTGCCTGGATTGCCCTTTCAGGTTTTCAATCCACCGGGATACCCTTTTTTGCCCAAGCCGCCTTTTCAGGTTTTCGACTTGCCGGGTGTACATCTTTTTATATATATATCCCTAATTTTTGCCCAAACCCTTTTGGTTTGCCGGGATGCCCTTATTTTTGCCTAGGCCTGTCAACCTAGCGGGTCTCTTTTTATGCGTAGTATTTTTTAACTATGTCTGCGTTTACAGGTTGTGGGAAGTCTTCACCATCCATTGTAGTCAGTATCATGGCACCTCCTGAGAACACTGTCTTGACTACAAATGGTCCCTCATATGTTGGAGTCCACTTGCCCCTAGGATCACCCTGTGGTAATATGATACGCTTGATTACCAAGTCACCAGCCTGATATACCTTTGGCTTAACCTTCTTGTTAAAAGCTTTGATCATCCGTTTCTGGTACATCTGGCCATGACAAACTGCTGCTAACCTTTTCTCATCAATCAAATTTATCTGGTCAAGTCGAGTCTGAATCCACTCATCTTCATCCAAGCCTGCATCCTTCATAATTCTCAAGGAGGGGATCTGAACTTCAATAGGCAGAACTGCTTCCATACCATAGACTAAGGAGAATGGGGTTGCCCCTGTTGAAGTACGTATTGTAGTACGATAACCATGTAGAGCAAATGGTAACATCTCGTGCCAATCCTTGTAAGTAACAGTCATCTTCTGTACAATCTTCTTAATGTTCTTATTAGCAGCTTCAACTGCCCCATTCATCTTTGGACGATACGGAGAAGAGTTGTGATGCTTAATCTTGAACTGCGTACAGAGATCAGTAATCATAGTGTTGTTCAGATTAGAGCCATTGTCAGTGATAATCCTTTCAGGGATACCATACCTACATATGAGATTATTCTTAATGAACCGAGCCACAACATTCTTAGTCACAGATGCAAATGAAGCTGCCTCTACCCACTTCGTGAAGTAATCAATAGCAACCAGGATGAAACGATGCCCATTAGAAGCAGTAGGCTTGATCTCACCAATCATATCAATGCCCCACATGGCAAAGGGCCAAGGAGCAGTCAACACATTTAATGGAGATGGAGGTACATGTACTTTATCAGCATAGATTTGACATTTGTGACATGTTCTGGAGTGTTGATAGCAATCAGCTTCCATGGTAGACCAATAGTAACCTGCTCTCAAAATCTTCTTTGCCATGGTATGACCACTAGAATGAGTGCCAAAGGTCCCATCATGCATCTCTTCCATAATTTCTGTAGCTTCCTTCTTATCCACACAACGAAGCATAGTTGAATCATGATTACGCTTATACAGAATGCCATTACTCAGAAAGAACTTAGCAGAAAACCTTCTCAGGAACTTCCTATCTTTGACAGATGCCCCTTCAGGGAACTCCTGAGCTTCAAGATAGTTTTTCACTTCATAGAACCAAGGCTTCTCCTCTGCCCCTTCAGTGTCAATCTCATTGCAGTATGCAGGCTTCTCAAATCTATCAATGGTAATCTTGGGAGCTTCATCATCCCAGCTGATCTCAAACATAGATGCCATGGTGGCCAATGCGTCTGCCAACTGATTCTCTCTTCGTGGAATATGTCCAAAAGTAATCTCTTTGAAATGTGGGATCAAAGACAACACATGTTCTCTGTAAGGAATGAGATTATCATGCTTTGTATCCCAATCTCCTTTAATCTGACTTACTACCAGAGCTGAATCTCCATACACCTCAAGGAACTGAATCTTCATATCAATAGCAACTTGCATACCCATGATACATGCCTCATACTCAGCCATGTTATTGGTACAATAGAAACAAAGTCTAGCAGTAATCGGGGTATGACAACCTTCAGGGGAACTAATCACAACACCAACACCATTACCATGTGCATTGGAGGCACCATCAAAAACCATAGTCCATCGGGATCCTTGTTCAGGTCCGTCATATTGTCCAGGTTCTTTGGTAACAGACATAATGTCTTCATCAGGGAACTCAAAATTCATTGACTGGTAATCATCTACTGCTTGATGAGCCAAATGATCAGCAACAACACTCCCCTTAATGGCCTTCTGAGTAGTATACTGTATATCATATTCCGTCAAGATCATTTGCCATCTTGCAATTCTTCCGGAGAGAGCAGGTTTCTCAAATATGTACTTGATTGGATCCATCTTCGAAATCAACAAGGTAGTATGGGTCAACATATACTGTCTTAGTCGGCGAGCAGCCCATGCCAAAGCGCAGCAAGTTTTCTCGAGCAGTGAGTATCTTGTTTCACAGTCGGTAAACTTTTTGCTAAGGTAGTATATTGCCTGCTCTTTTCGACCAGACTCGTCATGTTGCCCCAATACACACCCCATTGAGTTGTCTAATACTGTTAAATACATAATCAAGGGTCTTCCATCAACTGGTGGCATTAAAATTGGAGGTTCTAGCAAATATCTCTTGATTTCATCAAAGGCAGTCTGGCACTCGTCATTCCATTCCATCACCTGATCTTTCTTCAACAACTTGAAGATTGGCTCACAGATGGTAGTTAATTGGGAAATAAATCTTGCAATGTAGTTCAATCGTCCCAAGAAACCTCTAACCTCCTTCTCAGTACGGGGAGCTGGCATCTCTCGTATAGCTTTCACTTTTGCAGGATCCACTTCAATACCTTTTCCACTGACAATGAAACCCAGGAGCTTTCCAGATCTAACTCCAAAAGTACACTTGTTTGGATTTAATCTCAACCTGTATTTCTTCAACCTCTCAAACAACTTGTGCAGATGATCAAGATGTTGTTCTTCATTCTAAGACCTGGCTATCATATCATCCACATATACCTCTATCTCATGATGAATCATATCATGAAACAAAGCCACCATAGCACGCTGATATGTTGCCCCTGCATTCTTCAAACCAAATGGCATTACCTTATAGCAAAAGGTGCCCCACTGTGTCACAAATGTAGTCTTCTCCATATCTTCAGGTGCCATCTTGATTTGATTGTAACCAGAGAAACCATCCATAAAAGAGAATACCTTATGCTGAGCAGTGTTGTCTACCAGAATATCAATATGAGGAAGTGGAAAGTCATCTTTAGGGCTAGCCTTATTCAGATCTCTGTAGTCTACACACATACGTACCTTACCATCTTTCTTAGGAACTGGTACCACATTTGCAACCCACTGAGGATAAGAAGTTACGGCCAAGAACCCTGCATTGAACTGTTTCATTACCTCTGCTTTGATCTTTTCTGACATTTCAGGACGCATACGACGAACCTTCTGCTTCTTTGGACGACAATCTTCTTTCACTGGCAAACGGTGAACCACAATGTCTGTATCCAACCCTGGCATATCTTCATAAGACCAAGCAAAGATCTCCACATAGTCACGTAGCATCTGAATCAACCTGCTCTTGACACTGTCCTCTAAATCAGCCCCTATCTTGACCTCTTTTCTGTTTTCTTCAGTTCCCAGATTCACAACTTCGACTGGCTCTTCATGTGGCTGTATAGCTTTCTCTTCTTGTTGTAACAACCTAGCAAGCTCTACAGGTATTTCACAATCGTCCTCGTTTCCGTCTTCAGTTTGATAGATCGGATTCTCGAAATTGTAATTGGCAATAGTAGAACTGTTATCAACTGGATCCAGAGTGGATGAGGATCTGCATTTTAGTGACGTGGGTGTGTGTAAGAACACATAGCTGATAAAGCAAAAATAAAAGAAAAAGAAAGACAAGGAACACAATATTTACGAAAACGAAACGTCCACTGATTTTATTGAATGAAGTATGCAAATGAAATGACAACCCGTAACAAGCACACCATTGTGCCCCGGGTAAGGCACATGGCTTGAAAGTTTTAATTGTTCCAGAAATTACAAATTTAAAAACATAACACAGTAATAGTATTTACTCCTGACTAAAGGAGATAGGGATAACATCTTCAGCTTTCCAATTATTGAGTCCAGCACCCACAGTAGGAAAAATCCATGCCTCCAAGTTGTAGTCTTCATCTTGATCTCCCACAGCATTGATAACCCCTTGATTGGTGATACGAACAGCACGAGCACGACGAACAGCCTTCTGGGACTCTGCAGTGAAACCCAAACCAAACTTGTCAGACTTGTATGGAATATCAGGAAGCTGACCCCAAATAGTACAACCACCTTCTTCCACCACATCTTTTGCATCATTGAGGGAGGCCATTGCCATTGTTGGAGGGTTTCTGATGACCACAGGAACCTTCTTCACAGCAGGAGGAGTCACACAATCCTTAACAGCCCAGGGAACCACTTCAAATGACTGACATGGAGTTTCAATGTATTCACCTTCTACTTCCAGATACTTGAAAGTGTTTACATGGCTGACAAAGTATTCTTCCTCTCCAAAGACAGTAACAACTTTTCCATTCAACGGATATCTCAACTTTTGATGTAATGTGGAGGTCACAGCACCTGCCCCATGGATCCAGGGACGACCAAGCAGACATGAGTACGAAGGACGAATATCCATCACATAGAATGTAGCAGTAAACACCTGAGAGCCAACCTTGATTGGAAGATCAATTTCCCCATGCACTACTCTTCTAGAACCATCAAAAGCCTTTACCACAATATTACTGGGCTTCAATACCGTATCTTCAGGACTCAGCTTGTTCAGGACTTCCTTAGGCAACACATTCAGAGAGGAACCATTGTCTATCAGCACATGAGACAGGGTAGTGCCCCTGCATTCAATTGAAATATGCAAGGCCCTGTTATGATCCCTCTTGGCAGGGGTCAAGTCAGCATCAGAAAATCCTAACCCGTTGTCATAGGTCAGGTGAGCAACACAATTCTCAAACTGGTCCACAGAAATTGCACTGGGTACATGAGCCATCTTTAGAAACTTGATCAATGACTTGGCATGAGCCTCAGAACATAATAACAGGGAGAGCATAGAAATCTTTGAGGGAGTATGCCCCAGCTGATCAACAATATCATAATCACTCTTGCGAATGATTTTCAATACTTCTTCCATCTGCTTAGAGAGGTCATCAGCAGCTGGCACATCAGTAGATACAGGCTCAATAACAGGACCCTTGCCCCGAGCATCAGTGGTGGAAGTAACAGCAGGAGTAACTACACTCTTAGAAGCAACTGGAGGAGAGAAGACTCTTCCACTACGAGTGATCTTGCTAGATCCAGCAATATTATCAATGTCAACAGGCATATCAGGTAAAGGCTCCTGCTTGACACCATGGATGTAAACATCAGACCCATAGTGCCAAGGCACAGCTTTGTCAGATGTATAAGGAATAGGACCAGGAGTGGTAATGATCAGAGGAGCTACTCTGGCTTCAGCGACAACTTTCACAGGACCTTCAGCAGTAATCTTGATTGGGCCCTGATGAGTGATTTTAATGGGACCCTTTGAAGTGATTCTTAGTGGTACTTTGTCAACCATGTCAACCTCTTCAATCTTCCTACCCTGAGTCAGATGATCCACCATACTTTCTACAGATGCTGGTCTTCTTTCAAACACTATAGTATATTTATCCATGAGACGTTGAATCCCATCTCTCAAAATGAAGCAACTATCCGGCTTATAGGTACAATATAGACAATCTTCATGACAACCTGGAAAGATCCCAGCTTGTACTAACCTCTTTTTGATAACAGACAATGGTGTGCTCAACTCCATAACTGAATAGACATGCAGATCTTCATCAATATCTTCATCAATGGCGTTGACAGTCTTCTCGTGATTTGGCATTGGAGCTGTAATCACATTTGGAGTACCTGGTGGATCAAACTCAATTTCTCCAGCATCAATCATATCCTGAATTTTGTTCTTCAAGACCCAGCAGTTATTAGTATCATGTCCTGGACAGTTTGAATGATATGCACATCGTGCATTGGGATTGTACTTGGGAGAGGTAACATTGGGATTCTGAGGAGCCTCCCTCAGGGTAATAAGTTCAGCCTTCAACAAGTGTTGTAATGCCTGAGCCATTGACATGTTGATCTTCGTGAACTGTCTTCTAGCCCTCTGTTGGTTGCCTTGAGGCTGCTCTGTTGTTGCAGGAGTTGGATTTGAAATATGAACTGCACTAACAGACTGATGCCTTCTGTTACGATCAGGCTGACCATACACAGCATTAGATTCTTTCTTCCCAGTGGGAGGCTTCTTTGCAGCACCTGATGAAGAAGTGCCCACTTGGATCTTACCACTCTTGATACCATTCTCTACTCGCTCTCCTGTCATGATCAACTCAGTGAAGCCAGATGATGAGCTTCCAATGAGATGACTGTAAAACGGACCATTCAGCGTACACATGAACATATCAACCAACTCCCTATCAGTCAAAGGGGGTTGAACTCTTCCAGCTAAGTCTCTCCACTTCTGAGCATACTCCTTAAAGCTTTCTTTGGCACCCATAGACATGCTTTGAAGCTGCATGCGAGTGGGGGCTAAGTCAGCATTGTATTGATACTGCTTGTAGAAAGCTTCAGCAAGGTCATTCCAATCTCTGATGTTGACACTCTCCAACTGATAATACCACTCTAGCTGAGCTCCAGATAAACTCTCTTGAAAGAAATGGATCCACAACTTTTTATCAGCAGTGTGGGGTTGAATTCTTCTGACATAAGACCTCAGATGCAATTTGGGACAAGAGACCCCATCATAGACAACAAATGTAGGAACTTTGAACCCAATGGGTATGACCACCCCAGATATCAAGCTCAAATCCTCAAAATCCAGCCCAGATGATTTCTGTAATTCCATAGCATCCATTCTATCCACCAGCATCTTGAATTTGTCTTCGTTAGGCTCATGGTAGTAGTTAGCCTCAGAATCAGAGTCCCCCATAGCGTTGTGGAGACTGCCTCTCTCCTGCTCAGATTCTTCAGATTCATAGTCTTCAACCTGTTCCTTGGTCTTGACAGGACCTTTGAACCTTCTTCCCATATTGAGCAACCCAGCAGACCTTCTAGCCTTCTTAGTCTTCTTGGCCAGCAGTGTCTTCAATTCATCCTGCCCCTTGGATAGGTTCAGGATCAGCTCTTGGAACTGTGCATTCTGTGCCTGGAGATCCTTAACTGATTGTTCAAGAGCCATTGCTGAAATAAACAGCGAGAAGATGAGAAACCTGTGCACAATTATAAACCTGTGATGCAATGATATGGGAATGCATATGCAATGTTTTCAAGGACCGCAGGATTTAAATTTGCTTAAACAAACAAGAAAGTAACTTTTTATTAGTAATAACTTGTTTTGCCTTTTAGGCTTACAAAAAATGAAAACGAAATAAGTACAAAAGATGGGGTTTTAAGTCTCCCATGGACGTTTCCTCTTTGTGTTGAGGTATGAGTTGAGGTTTCGTTCCTCATGAAGTAGCTTTGTTAGCTCTAGGATCCTTGCTTGGCTTGCTTTGTAATGAGCCTCGAAAGTATCCCTTTGCTCTTTCAGTTGGATCCATGATCTCTGCAAGTCTTCCATATCAGTAGGCATGTCTGGGTGAAGGATGGTATAAGCTGTGTCTCCTTCAGCAACAGGTTCCATGGTAACTGGTAGGATGGCAGGATATGGCATCATGAGTGTCTGAGCACGAAATCGTACCCATCTGAGATAAGCCTCCATAGGAATGGTGTACTTAGGCTCCAGTGTCTTGCTGTCAATCCTGTTTACCTTTCCCCAAGCTCGTATGAATCTCTGACGGTAACCCTGAAGATCGTTGTCGTAGTCAAACACAATGCCCTGAATCAACATGTCATGTGGACCATCGCTCCGGGCGTAACCAAACTGTCGTAAAGCTAGAGATGGGTTGTAGGTGATGCCTCCTCTTATGCCTAGAAGTGGCACATTAGGAAACTCCCCACAACGGTCAATGATGGTGACATTCTCCATAGATCTGGAGCACCAATGGATGTCTGAGTGAGAAAGTGACATGATCCTCTTGGACCATCTGAACCCTTGCTCATTCTTCATTACTGAGCGAGGAAGGTGAGAAATAAACCACCTAGAAAGTAAAGGTATGCAGCACATCAAAGTTCCTCTTGCCCTTGTAGTACGGGTGTGAAGAGAATGTAGGATGTCTCCAAGTAAGGTAGGCACTGGATTGTGACTCAGGAATATGTTGATGGCATGAACGTCTATGAACTGATCAGGATTGGGGAACAACACTAAGCCATAAATCGATAAGGCTAAGATCTCCTCAAAAGCATCGTAGCTCATAGCCTTCAAGAACATTTGAGCTTTATCCACTAATACCTTGGCAAGAATACCTTTAACTCCACTTCTCGTCTCTAGAACAATGTCAGACTTCTTCAGATGTAGAGCTGCAGCAATAACTTCTGGTTTAAGCTCCTTCTCTAAGCCTGTGAATGGCTTCTGATCAAGAACAGGTATACCCAGAAGTTTAGAGAACTCCTCCATGGTTGGAACCAGCTGATAATCAGGAAATGTAAAGCAATGGTGCTTAGGGTCAAAGAACTGAAACAGCACACTCATCATGTCTTCACTGAACCCTGAAGTAACTAGATCCAATAAGTGACCATGTCTCTTGTTGAACTGGGAATGATCAGGCACTAGGGAAACCAACTCCTTGAGCTTAGCAGGTATCCCTACAAAGTTGATCCTGATGGTGTTTCTACGAGCAGAAGCCATGACCTGCAACAAAGAACAAAGATAAATCCTTTGGTCCTTGAAATGGTTAGGGAAAATGATATGCTTATGATGCATGATGATGTCATGATGTCATGCTCAATCACAAACATGTGGCACACACAAACAAGTCACACCATAGCCCTAGGTTTAAAGGCTTGCATGAGGTTCAAAGGCAAGTACCCTCCCCTGAAGTTAGATGGTTCATCCTGTCCTACAAAAGTAACCAGGTTCTAAGGGATCTCAATATCATTGATCCTTCACAAGGGTGGTTGTTCAGAAGGCAACTTACTTGCCAACCAAAACCCTCCAAGTTTAAGATCTCAATGAGCGTAGTATCGAGTGTCAACCAACTTCAGTCTGCACCAAAGCCGGTTACCTCACTACTTTCTAAAGGCCAAGATGAGTTAACTAGGGTTCTAAAAGTCAGTTAGTGCATTGACAACATATGGCAGCCTCAATATTATCCTCAACTTGACTTAAGGAATATAAGCACCAACCAAGAAGTCGCACTAACTATGGCCACCAGATCAACCGTATCGATATACGTCGTACAGTTTCCTTGGTCTATTGCCATTTACCTAAGGTACACTAGATCCGGGTTAGGACCTTTCACACATAAGAGCACCCCAACAATATAATAATAAAGCAAACAAGGCAAACAATTTAAAGTGATCTTAATTCCTAAGGGTACCCCTATTAAATAGATCCCCAGCAGAGTCGCCAGTTCTGTAACACGGTGGGAGAACTGACTTTAAACAATGTTGCGGATAGCAAGAGTCGCCACCGACTTTTATTTTATCCATAAGGAAAGGTTATAAAAGAACAGGAAAGACCTTAGAGAATATTTTGGGTCCGGGGGGTAGGTTATGAAAAGGGAAGGTGTTAGCACCCTTTTCATCCATGGTTATCCATGGGCTCTTAGGTACTTAAGCTCACTTTTGAATTGTTTTGAAAGTGTAGTGTGTGAATAGCAAAAAATTTCAGAATAGTTTAATAATAATCCGTGTATGGATGTGAAAAAAACTTGTTTGAAAATTTTGTTGGAAATTTGTTTAAGTGTGAAAAAGTTTTGAAGTGAGCAAGTATCTAGGAGTAGCCTACCCTAATGTTTTAAGGTCTTTCTTATTCTTTATCCTTTCCTTAGTAAGACTATCCCTACTATAATGGAGTAGGTAGTCCTTACTTTGGATGTTAAGGGACATGTGAGGGACAATTGGATTTTTGAAGGCCATTGTGGGGTGTAATAAGCAAACTGGAGGGACTATCATCATTTTTCGAAAGGGACTCGATTCGTAAAGGCAACCATAAGGGACTTTGATGATTTTCTTTTTGAGGGACTTGCTTTATATACCCCACTTAACCAATATTCATAGGCAACTTGAGGGATATCCTTAGGAAGTGAGACGGCGATTAAAATCGACTTACGTGTGTGAAATGTTTAATTTAATTATCTTATATTAAAATGATCTAATTTATTTTTTTAAATATCATACATATTAGCACTCCCTAATTACTAACCATAATGATAATAATAATTAAATGATTACAATTTACATCCAAGAGGCAATTACAAAATTATAATAAATAAAATAAATAGTAAAATATAATCAAAATAAATATAATAAAAAAAATAACAAATAAGTAAATAAAATATTGGGGTTAGTAAATAATAAGAAAAATTAAATAAGGTTAGTAGAAATATAAAGTTAGTGAAAATAATTAGTTGAAACAATAATAATTAGAAAAATAGACAAAGTTAGAAAAAATAATAAGATAGAAATTTCAAAATAATAATAAGCAACAAAATATGATTAGCAATAATAATTAATTAATAACGTGATTAAACATAAAATTTGATTTTTATTTAGAAACATAAATGATTAAATAATTACTATAATATAAAGTTCTAAATATAACATAATTATAAATTTCTTAATCATTTACAAAATTTAATTATCTCTAATTATATATTAACAATTATTAAGAAAAATATTTACACATTATGATGAAAATAAATTTTAAATAATCAATAATCACATTCACAAAATTTTACATTAAGTATTTATAAGGTTTAATTTTATTTACAAAAATTTACAAGAATTATAATAAATATATACATAGAATTATATAGAAAATTAAAATTAGGTTTTATTTTTTTTAGAAAATAATTTTTAGGGTTTGTAAGAATTAGGGTTTATATATATACAAAAATTTATTTTTAATAATCACATAACATTATTTTAATTAATATAAACTATACAAATAAAATTTTAAATAAAAAAAAAAGAGTTTTATATTTTTTTTTTAGAAAAGTATTTTAAGAGCAATTAGATTATATATTATATATACATATTATGATATAGAAAATAATAACATTTAAATTAATTAAATTAAATGGAAAACAAGAAAATAAAAAAAAATTAAAAAAAAAAAAAAAAAAAGGAAGAAAAGGAACCTGATGGGATTTGATCCCAGGACCTCTTACTTGCAGGCAGCAACAAGAACCACCAGGCCAGCCAGGCGCAGGTGAGAATGAATGACGCATGGTTGCTTTTATGCCTTGTCCTTGAAAATAAAAGAACAAAAGGCCTGGGGAGGTTTTGATCTCAGGACCTTATGTATGATAGCATGCGCGCGTTACCACCTGGCTGGGAGAGCCTATCTGGTAATGTGATGACCACATATCATAATATATTAAGCCTCTTCGCTACCTGAAAAATAGCACAAAAACAATGCACTAGCCAGGACTCGAACTAGGGTCCTTCCATGATACACATATGCGCTTTACCACCAGACCAATGTTGCCTTGATGATATCAATTCACGTTAATATAATAAAATTATTAAAACAATATTCAAATATCAGAGTGCGCGCCATAGGACTTCTTCTTCTCCAATTTACCTGCGAAATCAGTTGCAATTTTACCTGCGAAATCTCCTGCGTGTTCTTCCTTGTTGCGAACCTGCGAAAACCAAACTCCAACAAAACAGTGTCGATTCATGAAATTAATTAATGTTTTATGATCCACACAGTCCATACAACATCTCTATGTTCTCCAAATTCATTTATATTTGGTGAATTGATGAACCCTAATTTGGAGGTTCAAACCCTAACCATGGTCGTTTCTGTTTTAGACTCTCATCCTTCAATCCAACTATCCAGAATCGTTCTAGGGATCAAAATAAACACAAATCAATCATCAAAAACAATTCATAATACATATATTGATGGATTCGAAAAAATCAAGTTCAAGGCAAAGATGAGTTCGGGTAGAGCCATAGGGTACACATGAGATGCATATGATTAATGGTTCATGACCAGAGAAGTCCCAGGAAGCTTGATATGTGCTTGTTTTACCTTGTAGAGCCTTGGATAAGAGAATCCGAATTCCACTTTTTCCTTGAATTTTTGAACTTTGAACTTACCTATGAGCTGCTTGATTTCGTGAATGAGGCTAGGGTTTGTGCTTAGTATATATGTGTGATGGATTTAGGTCAGAAACATTGATGTGTTGTGTGGATATTTGATCCAAAAAATATTCAAAAAGATCATTGTATAAATTTCAAATATTTGATCATGAGTGCTTGCTATTTTGGGAGAGATCACATGATTTCCTTCTCATTCTAATTCAATCAATGATTATGAATTTCTAGAAACAAAATCTTCACCCAAAAATAGATTTTTATATTTTTTATTTATTTAAAATGATTTTTATGAATTAAATCAATAATAAATAAATAAAAAATAATAAAAATGATGAATTTTGGTCAATTGGGTCGTGCACCATGTTATGAGATGGATTGGGTCATAAATTAGGCAGCCCATTTGGAAAGAAATACTTCTAAGCCTCCATTTTCAACATAAACCATCACAAAATTGCCCAACTTTGCAAGGGCACATTTCTCTCAATTTTAAAGGTATGATGGTGTTCTTGGACTTTTTGGAAAGCTTGAAGAGTCCTCTAAACAACCCCATTGGTTTCAGGTCCATATCATTTACCAATCTCAAGTTATGCCCTTTTGAAGTTGTTGACTTTTTGTTGACTTTTGAAATGACCTATAATGTCTTAGATCATATCTTTCAAATAAAGCATTTTTGGGCTTAACCTTCAACATCAAAGTTGTAGAGAATTCAATTTCCTTCAAAATGAGCTTTGGATGGAGACTTGGTGATGAAGTATGTGAAAGTTATGCCTGGTCAAAGCTCAGTTGACTTTTACTGAGGAAACCCTAATTTAGAAACTCCTGATTATTGATGATCTGGAATCTCCTTGATGAATCATGATCAACCCTTGATCAAATGATGAATTTTACTTCATATACTTGATGTTGGCAAAAAATCATGAAGTTTGACTTTGGTTTGACCACAGTTGACCTCAGTTTGACTTTTTAACTGCATTGACTGCTTTTGACTTATCTGATCATCTGACTGAGCAAACTTTTGAGAAAAGTCTTGAAACTTGACATGGGGGTTCTTATACACATATAAGATGTTATGAAGCTCACTTGAAGTCTTGGAAGTCCATTTAGCCTGATTAAAGTCAAAACCCTAGTTTTGGATGCACTGCTTAGGAGGTGCATTGTCTGAGGGAATTGTCAACTCTTCTGACCAATTGTGAACTTTGTGAACCTTGTGAATCTTCATAAGATATCTTGTGATACTCATGGGAGGTATTGTGAAGCTTGTGAACCTTGTGAACATCATGAAGTGGCTTTGTAGACCTCATGACCCTTAGGAAAGCTTTGTAAACATTGTGAATCTTGTGAACCTTGTGAACCTTCAAGAAGCAACCTATGGACTTCATGAACCTCATGAAAGGTCTTGTAGATGTTGAGAAGTTTGTGAACCTTGTGAACCTTCAAGAAGCAACCTATGGACTTCATGAACCTCATGAAAGGTATTGAAAGCACTGTGGGACTTGTGAACCTTGTGAACCTTCATAAAGTAGCTTGTGGACTTTATGAACTTCATGAAAGGTTATGCAAGTTGTTGGAGAACTTGTGAACCTTGTGAACCTTCTTAGAACACAAAGTCTTGTATTGTGAGGGCAAATTTTGGGGTGCAACAGCTGCCCCTGTTCAATTTTCTGAAACCTGAGGGGTTAGATTGGTATATTTGCCAGTCGTAACCTGGAAGGTTGAAGGGGATTGAACACAAAAGCCCAAAAATTTGCGCTCACCAGTGCACTAGAGTGGTACAGATGGCTAGTTGAATATGATTGAGTGGGCTTAAAGATGCCACTAGGGGGGGAGCAGTTCAAAATATGGGTGTATGATGAAAGCTATCAGGAGTCTGGAATAATAATGATGTAGCAGCATGTCTTCATGAGGATAGAGCAATCAATAGTGATAACCCTAAAGCAGTCTTGAAGCAATGATATGATTTCAGGAGGATAGAACAATGAATGGCTCTAAAGCAGTCTTGAAATAATAATGTGATATGTCTTCAGGAGGATAGAGCAATCAATAGCTCTAAAGCAGTCTTGAAGTAATGATTTCAGGAGGATAGAGCAATGGATAGCTCTAAAGCAGTCTTGAAATAATAATGTAATTTCAGGAGGATAGAGCAATGGATAACTCTAAAGCAGTCTTGAACTAATTAGATGGCTTCAGGAGGATAGAGCAATGAATAGCTCTAAAGCAGTCTTGAAGTAGTAATATGACCTCATGAGGATAGAGCAATGAATAGCTCTAAAGCAGTCTTGAAGTAATAGGATGATTTCAGGAGGATAGAGCAATCAGTAGCTCTAAAGCAGTCTTGAAGTCATGAGAGGCTATCAGGAGGATAAAATAACCCTGAGGTTACAATAAAGCAGTCCCAAAGTAATAAGAAGCTCATCAGGAGGATAAAGTAACCCTGAGGTTACAATAAAGCAGTCCCAAAGATCATAAGCTTGTTTGTTGGATAATTAACCTGAAAACAAGGTAGCATTCTGTATAACAACATTAGTTTATGCTTTATGTATGCATGTATGACATGATGCACTTAGGTAATGTACTATAGACATATATGTTATGGTATGATGTAAATGATGTATGTATGATATGACACTGCTGGAAGTGTCTGGATATCCTTGTATAACAACTGCTGGCCAAGGAAAATAAATCCCGATTCGTTGTTGAAGAATATATAACCCTCCGTCTGCTGGGGATAACAAGGTATAGATAACCTCCCGTTGTTGGGGATAACAAGGTATAGATAACCTCCCGTTGTTGGGGATAACAAGGTATAGATAACCTCCCGTTGTTGGGGATAGTAGGGTATAGATAACCTTCGTTTTCGTTTGATAGTAGGATAAGTATAACATCCCGTCTTCGTTCATCGTGCCCTTATTGGAAAGTAATTTCCCGTATATCCGTATGAGGATAAAAGAGATGAATATAAATTCCAGGGGAGATTAAACTTTGTGAAAATGGATTAGTCCTACTGATGGTTTGTAACTGTCTTGTAAAGATGAACCGGCGAAGCTTCGTTGAAATCCTTCCCTCGTTCGTCCTTAGTAAATACTATTACTGCATTTTCATGCATTTCTGGTAAACATCAATCATATTAAAAGCATACATGCATTTCTGGTAAACATCAATCATATTCAAAGGCATACATACATTCAAACACAACCAATGGACGTTTCGCTTATGTAAATAGGGTAAAAGTAAATCTGGATTCAAAAGATGGAATTTATTTATATCAAAAGTGACCCATACACGGGTAAGTTTGTACAAGGAGACATAAACCCTAGTAAGAGAATTTTGTCATGAAGTTTTACAAAAAGAATCAGCTATGTGGGAAATAATCCTATTGAGTTTCAATTCTACTATTGCCACTCAAGTATCTCATCTTCTTGCTGTTGAGACGGAAACGATTGGATTGAGCTTTATCTGTTTGAGCTTGAGTAAGTAGTACAACTGGTTGCAGTTTCATGAGTGATCCAAACGAGACATAGTCATACGCTTTAATCCCTAACTTTTGCCTGGATTGCCCTTTCAGGTTTTCAATCCACCGGGATACCCTTTTTTGCCCAAGCCGCCTTTTCAGGTTTTCGACTTGCCGGGTGTACATCTTTTTATATATATATCCCTAATTTTTGCCCAAACCCTTTTGGTTTGCCGGGATGCCCTTATTTTTGCCTAGGCCTGTCAACCTAGCGGGTCTCTTTTTATGCGTAGTATTTTTTAACTATGTCTGCGTTTACAGGTTGTGGGAAGTCTTCACCATCCATTGTAGTCAGTATCATGGCACCTCCTGAGAACACTGTCTTGACTACAAATGGTCCCTCATATGTTGGAGTCCACTTGCCCCTAGGATCACCCTGTGGTAATATGATACGCTTGATTACCAAGTCACCAGCCTGATATACCTTTGGCTTAACCTTCTTGTTAAAAGCTTTGATCATCCGTTTCTGGTACATCTGGCCATGACAAACTGCTGCTAACCTTTTCTCATCAATCAAATTTATCTGGTCAAGTCGAGTCTGAATCCACTCATCTTCATCCAAGCCTGCATCCTTCATAATTCTCAAGGAGGGGATCTGAACTTCAATAGGCAGAACTGCTTCCATACCATAGACTAAGGAGAATGGGGTTGCCCCTGTTGAAGTACGTATTGTAGTACGATAACCATGTAGAGCAAATGGTAACATCTCGTGCCAATCCTTGTAAGTAACAGTCATCTTCTGTACAATCTTCTTAATGTTCTTATTAGCAGCTTCAACTGCCCCATTCATCTTTGGACGATACGGAGAAGAGTTGTGATGCTTAATCTTGAACTGCGTACAGAGATCAGTAATCATAGTGTTGTTCAGATTAGAGCCATTGTCAGTGATAATCCTTTCAGGGATACCATACCTACATATGAGATTATTCTTAATGAACCGAGCCACAACATTCTTAGTCACAGATGCAAATGAAGCTGCCTCTACCCACTTCGTGAAGTAATCAATAGCAACCAGGATGAAACGATGCCCATTAGAAGCAGTAGGCTTGATCTCACCAATCATATCAATGCCCCACATGGCAAAGGGCCAAGGAGCAGTCAACACATTTAATGGAGATGGAGGTACATGTACTTTATCAGCATAGATTTGACATTTGTGACATGTTCTGGAGTGTTGATAGCAATCAGCTTCCATGGTAGACCAATAGTAACCTGCTCTCAAAATCTTCTTTGCCATGGTATGACCACTAGAATGAGTGCCAAAGGTCCCATCATGCATCTCTTCCATAATTTCTGTAGCTTCCTTCTTATCCACACAACGAAGCATAGTTGAATCATGATTACGCTTATACAGAATGCCATTACTCAGAAAGAACTTAGCAGAAAACCTTCTCAGGAACTTCCTATCTTTGACAGATGCCCCTTCAGGGAACTCCTGAGCTTCAAGATAGTTTTTCACTTCATAGAACCAAGGCTTCTCCTCTGCCCCTTCAGTGTCAATCTCATTGCAGTATGCAGGCTTCTCAAATCTATCAATGGTAATCTTGGGAGCTTCATCATCCCAGCTGATCTCAAACATAGATGCCATGGTGGCCAATGCGTCTGCCAACTGATTCTCTCTTCGTGGAATATGTCCAAAAGTAATCTCTTTGAAATGTGGGATCAAAGACAACACATGTTCTCTGTAAGGAATGAGATTATCATGCTTTGTATCCCAATCTCCTTTAATCTGACTTACTACCAGAGCTGAATCTCCATACACCTCAAGGAACTGAATCTTCATATCAATAGCAACTTGCATACCCATGATACATGCCTCATACTCAGCCATGTTATTGGTACAATAGAAACAAAGTCTAGCAGTAATCGGGGTATGACAACCTTCAGGGGAACTAATCACAACACCAACACCATTACCATGTGCATTGGAGGCACCATCAAAAACCATAGTCCATCGGGATCCTTGTTCAGGTCCGTCATATTGTCCAGGTTCTTTGGTAACAGACATAATGTCTTCATCAGGGAACTCAAAATTCATTGACTGGTAATCATCTACTGCTTGATGAGCCAAATGATCAGCAACAACACTCCCCTTAATGGCCTTCTGAGTAGTATACTGTATATCATATTCCGTCAAGATCATTTGCCATCTTGCAATTCTTCCGGAGAGAGCAGGTTTCTCAAATATGTACTTGATTGGATCCATCTTCGAAATCAACAAGGTAGTATGGGTCAACATATACTGTCTTAGTCGGCGAGCAGCCCATGCCAAAGCGCAGCAAGTTTTCTCGAGCAGTGAGTATCTTGTTTCACAGTCGGTAAACTTTTTGCTAAGGTAGTATATTGCCTGCTCTTTTCGACCAGACTCGTCATGTTGCCCCAATACACACCCCATTGAGTTGTCTAATACTGTTAAATACATAATCAAGGGTCTTCCATCAACTGGTGGCATTAAAATTGGAGGTTCTAGCAAATATCTCTTGATTTCATCAAAGGCAGTCTGGCACTCGTCATTCCATTCCATCACCTGATCTTTCTTCAACAACTTGAAGATTGGCTCACAGATGGTAGTTAATTGGGAAATAAATCTTGCAATGTAGTTCAATCGTCCCAAGAAACCTCTAACCTCCTTCTCAGTACGGGGAGCTGGCATCTCTCGTATAGCTTTCACTTTTGCAGGATCCACTTCAATACCTTTTCCACTGACAATGAAACCCAGGAGCTTTCCAGATCTAACTCCAAAAGTACACTTGTTTGGATTTAATCTCAACCTGTATTTCTTCAACCTCTCAAACAACTTGTGCAGATGATCAAGATGTTGTTCTTCATTCTAAGACCTGGCTATCATATCATCCACATATACCTCTATCTCATGATGAATCATATCATGAAACAAAGCCACCATAGCACGCTGATATGTTGCCCCTGCATTCTTCAAACCAAATGGCATTACCTTATAGCAAAAGGTGCCCCACTGTGTCACAAATGTAGTCTTCTCCATATCTTCAGGTGCCATCTTGATTTGATTGTAACCAGAGAAACCATCCATAAAAGAGAATACCTTATGCTGAGCAGTGTTGTCTACCAGAATATCAATATGAGGAAGTGGAAAGTCATCTTTAGGGCTAGCCTTATTCAGATCTCTGTAGTCTACACACATACGTACCTTACCATCTTTCTTAGGAACTGGTACCACATTTGCAACCCACTGAGGATAAGAAGTTACGGCCAAGAACCCTGCATTGAACTGTTTCATTACCTCTGCTTTGATCTTTTCTGACATTTCAGGACGCATACGACGAACCTTCTGCTTCTTTGGACGACAATCTTCTTTCACTGGCAAACGGTGAACCACAATGTCTGTATCCAACCCTGGCATATCTTCATAAGACCAAGCAAAGATCTCCACATAGTCACGTAGCATCTGAATCAACCTGCTCTTGACACTGTCCTCTAAATCAGCCCCTATCTTGACCTCTTTTCTGTTTTCTTCAGTTCCCAGATTCACAACTTCGACTGGCTCTTCATGTGGCTGTATAGCTTTCTCTTCTTGTTGTAACAACCTAGCAAGCTCTACAGGTATTTCACAATCGTCCTCGTTTCCGTCTTCAGTTTGATAGATCGGATTCTCGAAATTGTAATTGGCAATAGTAGAACTGTTATCAACTGGATCCAGAGTGGATGAGGATCTGCATTTTAGTGACGTGGGTGTGTGTAAGAACACATAGCTGATAAAGCAAAAATAAAAGAAAAAGAAAGACAAGGAACACAATATTTACGAAAACGAAACGTCCACTGATTTTATTGAATGAAGTATGCAAATGAAATGACAACCCGTAACAAGCACACCATTGTGCCCCGGGTAAGGCACATGGCTTGAAAGTTTTAATTGTTCCAGAAATTACAAATTTAAAAACATAACACAGTAATAGTATTTACTCCTGACTAAAGGAGATAGGGATAACATCTTCAGCTTTCCAATTATTGAGTCCAGCACCCACAGTAGGAAAAATCCATGCCTCCAAGTTGTAGTCTTCATCTTGATCTCCCACAGCATTGATAACCCCTTGATTGGTGATACGAACAGCACGAGCACGACGAACAGCCTTCTGGGACTCTGCAGTGAAACCCAAACCAAACTTGTCAGACTTGTATGGAATATCAGGAAGCTGACCCCAAATAGTACAACCACCTTCTTCCACCACATCTTTTGCATCATTGAGGGAGGCCATTGCCATTGTTGGAGGGTTTCTGATGACCACAGGAACCTTCTTCACAGCAGGAGGAGTCACACAATCCTTAACAGCCCAGGGAACCACTTCAAATGACTGACATGGAGTTTCAATGTATTCACCTTCTACTTCCAGATACTTGAAAGTGTTTACATGGCTGACAAAGTATTCTTCCTCTCCAAAGACAGTAACAACTTTTCCATTCAACGGATATCTCAACTTTTGATGTAATGTGGAGGTCACAGCACCTGCCCCATGGATCCAGGGACGACCAAGCAGACATGAGTACGAAGGACGAATATCCATCACATAGAATGTAGCAGTAAACACCTGAGAGCCAACCTTGATTGGAAGATCAATTTCCCCATGCACTACTCTTCTAGAACCATCAAAAGCCTTTACCACAATATTACTGGGCTTCAATACCGTATCTTCAGGACTCAGCTTGTTCAGGACTTCCTTAGGCAACACATTCAGAGAGGAACCATTGTCTATCAGCACATGAGACAGGGTAGTGCCCCTGCATTCAATTGAAATATGCAAGGCCCTGTTATGATCCCTCTTGGCAGGGGTCAAGTCAGCATCAGAAAATCCTAACCCGTTGTCATAGGTCAGGTGAGCAACACAATTCTCAAACTGGTCCACAGAAATTGCACTGGGTACATGAGCCATCTTTAGAAACTTGATCAATGACTTGGCATGAGCCTCAGAACATAATAACAGGGAGAGCATAGAAATCTTTGAGGGAGTATGCCCCAGCTGATCAACAATATCATAATCACTCTTGCGAATGATTTTCAATACTTCTTCCATCTGCTTAGAGAGGTCATCAGCAGCTGGCACATCAGTAGATACAGGCTCAATAACAGGACCCTTGCCCCGAGCATCAGTGGTGGAAGTAACAGCAGGAGTAACTACACTCTTAGAAGCAACTGGAGGAGAGAAGACTCTTCCACTACGAGTGATCTTGCTAGATCCAGCAATATTATCAATGTCAACAGGCATATCAGGTAAAGGCTCCTGCTTGACACCATGGATGTAAACATCAGACCCATAGTGCCAAGGCACAGCTTTGTCAGATGTATAAGGAATAGGACCAGGAGTGGTAATGATCAGAGGAGCTACTCTGGCTTCAGCGACAACTTTCACAGGACCTTCAGCAGTAATCTTGATTGGGCCCTGATGAGTGATTTTAATGGGACCCTTTGAAGTGATTCTTAGTGGTACTTTGTCAACCATGTCAACCTCTTCAATCTTCCTACCCTGAGTCAGATGATCCACCATACTTTCTACAGATGCTGGTCTTCTTTCAAACACTATAGTATATTTATCCATGAGACGTTGAATCCCATCTCTCAAAATGAAGCAACTATCCGGCTTATAGGTACAATATAGACAATCTTCATGACAACCTGGAAAGATCCCAGCTTGTACTAACCTCTTTTTGATAACAGACAATGGTGTGCTCAACTCCATAACTGAATAGACATGCAGATCTTCATCAATATCTTCATCAATGGCGTTGACAGTCTTCTCGTGATTTGGCATTGGAGCTGTAATCACATTTGGAGTACCTGGTGGATCAAACTCAATTTCTCCAGCATCAATCATATCCTGAATTTTGTTCTTCAAGACCCAGCAGTTATTAGTATCATGTCCTGGACAGTTTGAATGATATGCACATCGTGCATTGGGATTGTACTTGGGAGAGGTAACATTGGGATTCTGAGGAGCCTCCCTCAGGGTAATAAGTTCAGCCTTCAACAAGTGTTGTAATGCCTGAGCCATTGACATGTTGATCTTCGTGAACTGTCTTCTAGCCCTCTGTTGGTTGCCTTGAGGCTGCTCTGTTGTTGCAGGAGTTGGATTTGAAATATGAACTGCACTAACAGACTGATGCCTTCTGTTACGATCAGGCTGACCATACACAGCATTAGATTCTTTCTTCCCAGTGGGAGGCTTCTTTGCAGCACCTGATGAAGAAGTGCCCACTTGGATCTTACCACTCTTGATACCATTCTCTACTCGCTCTCCTGTCATGATCAACTCAGTGAAGCCAGATGATGAGCTTCCAATGAGATGACTGTAAAACGGACCATTCAGCGTACACATGAACATATCAACCAACTCCCTATCAGTCAAAGGGGGTTGAACTCTTCCAGCTAAGTCTCTCCACTTCTGAGCATACTCCTTAAAGCTTTCTTTGGCACCCATAGACATGCTTTGAAGCTGCATGCGAGTGGGGGCTAAGTCAGCATTGTATTGATACTGCTTGTAGAAAGCTTCAGCAAGGTCATTCCAATCTCTGATGTTGACACTCTCCAACTGATAATACCACTCTAGCTGAGCTCCAGATAAACTCTCTTGAAAGAAATGGATCCACAACTTTTTATCAGCAGTGTGGGGTTGAATTCTTCTGACATAAGACCTCAGATGCAATTTGGGACAAGAGACCCCATCATAGACAACAAATGTAGGAACTTTGAACCCAATGGGTATGACCACCCCAGATATCAAGCTCAAATCCTCAAAATCCAGCCCAGATGATTTCTGTAATTCCATAGCATCCATTCTATCCACCAGCATCTTGAATTTGTCTTCGTTAGGCTCATGGTAGTAGTTAGCCTCAGAATCAGAGTCCCCCATAGCGTTGTGGAGACTGCCTCTCTCCTGCTCAGATTCTTCAGATTCATAGTCTTCAACCTGTTCCTTGGTCTTGACAGGACCTTTGAACCTTCTTCCCATATTGAGCAACCCAGCAGACCTTCTAGCCTTCTTAGTCTTCTTGGCCAGCAGTGTCTTCAATTCATCCTGCCCCTTGGATAGGTTCAGGATCAGCTCTTGGAACTGTGCATTCTGTGCCTGGAGATCCTTAACTGATTGTTCAAGAGCCATTGCTGAAATAAACAGCGAGAAGATGAGAAACCTGTGCACAATTATAAACCTGTGATGCAATGATATGGGAATGCATATGCAATGTTTTCAAGGACCGCAGGATTTAAATTTGCTTAAACAAACAAGAAAGTAACTTTTTATTAGTAATAACTTGTTTTGCCTTTTAGGCTTACAAAAAATGAAAACGAAATAAGTACAAAAGATGGGGTTTTAAGTCTCCCATGGACGTTTCCTCTTTGTGTTGAGGTATGAGTTGAGGTTTCGTTCCTCATGAAGTAGCTTTGTTAGCTCTAGGATCCTTGCTTGGCTTGCTTTGTAATGAGCCTCGAAAGTATCCCTTTGCTCTTTCAGTTGGATCCATGATCTCTGCAAGTCTTCCATATCAGTAGGCATGTCTGGGTGAAGGATGGTATAAGCTGTGTCTCCTTCAGCAACAGGTTCCATGGTAACTGGTAGGATGGCAGGATATGGCATCATGAGTGTCTGAGCACGAAATCGTACCCATCTGAGATAAGCCTCCATAGGAATGGTGTACTTAGGCTCCAGTGTCTTGCTGTCAATCCTGTTTACCTTTCCCCAAGCTCGTATGAATCTCTGACGGTAACCCTGAAGATCGTTGTCGTAGTCAAACACAATGCCCTGAATCAACATGTCATGTGGACCATCGCTCCGGGCGTAACCAAACTGTCGTAAAGCTAGAGATGGGTTGTAGGTGATGCCTCCTCTTATGCCTAGAAGTGGCACATTAGGAAACTCCCCACAACGGTCAATGATGGTGACATTCTCCATAGATCTGGAGCACCAATGGATGTCTGAGTGAGAAAGTGACATGATCCTCTTGGACCATCTGAACCCTTGCTCATTCTTCATTACTGAGCGAGGAAGGTGAGAAATAAACCACCTAGAAAGTAAAGGTATGCAGCACATCAAAGTTCCTCTTGCCCTTGTAGTACGGGTGTGAAGAGAATGTAGGATGTCTCCAAGTAAGGTAGGCACTGGATTGTGACTCAGGAATATGTTGATGGCATGAACGTCTATGAACTGATCAGGATTGGGGAACAACACTAAGCCATAAATCGATAAGGCTAAGATCTCCTCAAAAGCATCGTAGCTCATAGCCTTCAAGAACATTTGAGCTTTATCCACTAATACCTTGGCAAGAATACCTTTAACTCCACTTCTCGTCTCTAGAACAATGTCAGACTTCTTCAGATGTAGAGCTGCAGCAATAACTTCTGGTTTAAGCTCCTTCTCTAAGCCTGTGAATGGCTTCTGATCAAGAACAGGTATACCCAGAAGTTTAGAGAACTCCTCCATGGTTGGAACCAGCTGATAATCAGGAAATGTAAAGCAATGGTGCTTAGGGTCAAAGAACTGAAACAGCACACTCATCATGTCTTCACTGAACCCTGAAGTAACTAGATCCAATAAGTGACCATGTCTCTTGTTGAACTGGGAATGATCAGGCACTAGGGAAACCAACTCCTTGAGCTTAGCAGGTATCCCTACAAAGTTGATCCTGATGGTGTTTCTACGAGCAGAAGCCATGACCTGCAACAAAGAACAAAGATAAATCCTTTGGTCCTTGAAATGGTTAGGGAAAATGATATGCTTATGATGCATGATGATGTCATGATGTCATGCTCAATCACAAACATGTGGCACACACAAACAAGTCACACCATAGCCCTAGGTTTAAAGGCTTGCATGAGGTTCAAAGGCAAGTACCCTCCCCTGAAGTTAGATGGTTCATCCTGTCCTACAAAAGTAACCAGGTTCTAAGGGATCTCAATATCATTGATCCTTCACAAGGGTGGTTGTTCAGAAGGCAACTTACTTGCCAACCAAAACCCTCCAAGTTTAAGATCTCAATGAGCGTAGTATCGAGTGTCAACCAACTTCAGTCTGCACCAAAGCCGGTTACCTCACTACTTTCTAAAGGCCAAGATGAGTTAACTAGGGTTCTAAAAGTCAGTTAGTGCATTGACAACATATGGCAGCCTCAATATTATCCTCAACTTGACTTAAGGAATATAAGCACCAACCAAGAAGTCGCACTAACTATGGCCACCAGATCAACCGTATCGATATACGTCGTACAGTTTCCTTGGTCTATTGCCATTTACCTAAGGTACACTAGATCCGGGTTAGGACCTTTCACACATAAGAGCACCCCAACAATATAATAATAAAGCAAACAAGGCAAACAATTTAAAGTGATCTTAATTCCTAAGGGTACCCCTATTAAATAGATCCCCAGCAGAGTCGCCAGTTCTGTAACACGGTGGGAGAACTGACTTTAAACAATGTTGCGGATAGCAAGAGTCGCCACCAACTTTTATTTTATCCATAAGGAAAGGTTATAAAAGAACAGGAAAGACCTTAGAGAATATTTTGGGTCCGGGGGGTAGGTTATGAAAAGGGAAGGTGTTAGCACCCTTTTCATCCATGGTTATCCATGGGCTCTTAGGTACTTAAGCTCACTTTTGAATTGTTTTGAAAGTGTAGTGTGTGAATAGCAAAAAATTTCAGAATAGTTTAATAATAATCCGTGTATGGATGTGAAAAAAACTTGTTTGAAAATTTTGTTGGAAATTTGTTTAAGTGTGAAAAAGTTTTGAAGTGAGCAAGTATCTAGGAGTAGCCTACCCTAATGTTTTAAGGTCTTTCTTATTCTTTATCCTTTCCTTAGTAAGACTATCCCTACTATAATGGAGTAGGTAGTCCTTACTTTGGATGTTAAGGGACATGTGAGGGACAATTGGATTTTTGAAGGCCATTGTGGGGTGTAATAAGCAAACTGGAGGGACTATCATCATTTTTCGAAAGGGACTCGATTCGTAAAGGCAACCATAAGGGACTTTGATGATTTTCTTTTTGAGGGACTTGCTTTATATACCCCACTTAACCAATATTCATAGGCAACTTGAGGGATATCCTTAGGAAGTGAGACGGCGATTAAAATCGACTTACGTGTGTGAAATGTTTAATTTAATTATCTTATATTAAAATGATCTAATTTATTTTTTTAAATATCATACATATTAGCACTCCCTAATTACTAACCATAATGATAATAATAATTAAATGATTACAATTTACATCCAAGAGGCAATTACAAAATTATAATAAATAAAATAAATAGTAAAATATAATCAAAATAAATATAATAAAAAAAATAACAAATAAGTAAATAAAATATTGGGGTTAGTAAATAATAAGAAAAATTAAATAAGGTTAGTAGAAATATAAAGTTAGTGAAAATAATTAGTTGAAACAATAATAATTAGAAAAATAGACAAAGTTAGAAAAAATAATAAGATAGAAATTTCAAAATAATAATAAGCAACAAAATATGATTAGCAATAATAATTAATTAATAACGTGATTAAACATAAAATTTGATTTTTATTTAGAAACATAAATGATTAAATAATTACTATAATATAAAGTTCTAAATATAACATAATTATAAATTTCTTAATCATTTACAAAATTTAATTATCTCTAATTATATATTAACAACTATTAAGAAAAATATTTACACATTATGATGAAAATAAATTTTAAATAATCAATAATCACATTCACAAAATTTTACATTAAGTATTTATAAGGTTTAATTTTATTTACAAAAATTTACAAGAATTATAATAAATATATACATAGAATTATATAGAAAATTAAAATTAGGTTTTATTTTTTTTAGAAAATAATTTTTAGGGTTTGTAAGAATTAGGGTTTATATATATACAAAAATTTATTTTTAATAATCACATAACATTATTTTAATTAATATAAACTATACAAATAAAATTTTAAATAAAAAAAAAAGAGTTTTATATTTTTTTTTTAGAAAAGTATTTTAAGAGCAATTAGATTATATATTATATATACATATTATGATATAGAAAATAATAACATTTAAATTAATTAAATTAAATGGAAAACAAGAAAATAAAAAAAAAAAAAAAAAAGAAAAAAAGGAAGAAAAGGAACCTGATGGGATTTGATCCCAGGACCTCTTACTTGCAGGCAGCAACAAGAACCACCAGGCCAGCCAGGCGCAGGTGAGAATGAATGACGCATGGTTGCTTTTATGCCTTGTCCTTGAAAATAAAAGAACAAAAGGCCTGGGGAGGTTTTGATCTCAGGACCTTATGTATGATAGCATGCGCGCGTTACCACCTGGCTGGGAGAGCCTATCTGGTAATGTGATGACCATATATCATAATATATTAAGCCTCTTCGCTACCTGAAAAATAGCACAAAAACAATGCACTAGCCAGGACTCGAACTAGGGTCCTTCCATGATACACATATGCGCTTTACCACCAGACCAATGTTGCCTTGATGATATCAATTTACGTTAATATAATAAAATTATTAAAACAATATTCAAATATCAGAGTGCGCGCCATAGGACTTCTTCTTCTCCAATTTACCTGCGAAATCAGTTGCAATTTTACCTGCGAAATCTCCTGCGTGTTCTTCCTTGTTGCGAACCTGCGAAAACCAAACTCCAACAAAACAGTTTCGATTCATGAAATTAATTAATGTTTTATGATCCACACAGTCCATACAACATCTCTATGTTCTCCAAATTCATTTATATTTGGTGAATTGATGAACCCTAATTTGGAGGTTCAAACCCTAACCATGGCCGTTTCTGTTTTAGACTCTCATCCTTCAATCCAACTATCCAGAATCGTTCTAGGGATCAAAATAAACACAAATCAATCATCAAAAACAATTCATAATACATATATTGATGGATTCGAAAAAATTAAGTTCAAGGCAAAGATGAGTTCGGGTAGAGCCATAGGGTACACATGAGATGCATATGATTAATGGTTCATGACCAGAGAAGTCCCAGGAAGCTTGCTATGTGCTTGTTTTACCTTGTAGAGCCTTGGATAAGAGAATCCGAATTCCACTTTTTCCTTGAATTTTTGAACTTTGAACTTACCTATGAGCTGCTTGATTTCGTGAATGAGGCTAGGGTTTGTGCTTAGTATATATGTGTGATGGATTTAGGTCAGAAACATTGATGTGTTGTGTGGATATTTGATCCAAAAAATATTCAAAAAGATCATTGTATAAATTTCAAATATTTGATCATGAGTGCTTGCTATTTTGGGAGAGATCACATGATTTCCTTCTCATTCTAATTCAATCAATGATTATGAATTTCTAGAAACAAAATCTTCACCCAAAAATAGATTTTTATATTTTTTATTTATTTAAAATGATTTTTATGAATTAAATCAATAATAAATAAATAAAAAATAATAAAAATGATGAATTTTGGTCAATTGGGTCGTGCACCATGTTATGAGATGGATTGGGTCATAAATTAGGCAGCCCATTTGGAAAGAAATACTTCTAAGCCTCCATTTTCAACATAAACCATCACAAAATTGCCCAACTTTGCAAGGGCACATTTCTCTCAATTTTAAAGGTATGATGGTGTTCTTGGACTTTTTGGAAAGCTTGAAGAGTCCTCTAAACAACCCCATTGGTTTCAGGTCCATATCATTTACCAATCTCAAGTTATGCCCTTTTGAAGTTGTTGACTTTTTGTTGACTTTTGAAATGACCTATAATGTCTTAGATCATATCTTTCAAATAAAGCATTTTTGGGCTTAACCTTCAACATCAAAGTTGTAGAGAATTCAATTTCCTTCAAAATGAGCTTTGGATGGAGACTTGGTGATGAAGTATGTGAAAGTTATGCCTGGTCAAAGTTCAGTTGACTTTTACTAAGGAAACCCTAATTTAGAAACTCCTGATTATTGATGATCTGGAATCTCCTTGATGAATCATGATCAACCCTTGATCAAATGATGAATTTTACTTCATATACTTGATGTTGGCAAAAAATCATGAAGTTTGACTTTGGTTTGACCACAGTTGACCTCAGTTTGACTTTTTAACTGCATTGACTGCTTTTGACTTATCTGATCATCTGACTGAGCAAACTTTTGAGAAAAGTCTTGAAACTTGACATGGGGGTTCTTATACACATATAAGATGTTATGAAGCTCACTTGAAGTCTTGGAAGTCCATTTAGCCTGATTAAAGTCAAAACCCTAGTTTTGGATGCACTGCTTAGGAGGTGCATTGTCTGAGGGAATTGTCAACTCTTCTGACCAATTGTGAACTTTGTGAACCTTGTGAATCTTCATAAGATATCTTGTGATACTCATGGGAGGTATTGTGAAGCTTGTGAACCTTGTGAACATCATGAAGTGGCTTTGTAGACCTCATGACCCTTAGGAAAGCTTTGTAAACATTGTGAATCTTGTGAACCTTGTGAACCTTCAAGAAGCAACCTATGGACTTCATGAACCTCATGAAAGGTCTTGTAGATGTTGAGAAGTTTGTGAACCTTGTGAACCTTCAAGAAGCAACCTATGGACTTCATGAACCTCATGAAAGGTATTGAAAGCACTGTGGGACTTGTGAACCTTGTGAACCTTCATAAAGTAGCTTGTGGACTTTATGAACTTCATGAAAGGTTATGCAAGTTGTTGGAGAACTTGTGAACCTTGTGAACCTTCTTAGAACACAAAGTCTTGTATTGTGAGGGCAAATTTTGGGGTGCAACACTATGACAGTTGGGATTATGTATTGCTAATGTGATGTTATTTATTAGAACTATCAGGACATGGTATGATAGGTTTGGTTGTGCATGAAATGCTTAGGTGTGCTTGCATGTTTGCAATGACAATTAAGATTAGTATTGATAACATGCATGAAATTGGTAATGTAGGTTTAGAATGCTATTGGATGTGAGTATATTAAGCTATTTATGGATTGTCCAAATTGTTGTGTATGTGTGCATATGAATCATGGCTTATATGTGTATTTGAAAGCTATTATAATGAGGTTCTTTGATGGTGCAAGTCTGGTGCAGACTGGTTGTTGTATGTTTTAGGTTGAGGTTTGGGCAAGGTATATGGTCTTGGCACACACGTAGAGCTAGGTTACAACTTGAGGGAAGCATGAGGAAGCTAGCTATGATAACATGAGAGGAATTAGTTTAGGGATTTAATAAGGATTAGGTTTTAGAGTCAAATGTCTGACATTGGTCAATTGTTAATCAAAAATCAAACATTGGTCAAATATGGATTTCTTCCTGTAATCACATTATGATGATTTTTTTTTTTTGTAGTGAATGATTTGTAACTTGTACTTGAAGATATCTTGTGATTGAACCTTGTAATAGCTTGTATGAATAACTTGTCTTTTCTTTCAAGTAACTCTTCCATCCATTCTTTTTTTGAATTTGTGATTCTTCTTCAATGCTATTAATCAATTATCCATAATGAAAAAGGAAAGTAGTAAAATTAACAAACCAACATAACTTGGTCAACACAATGTCAACCTTCCATGGTTGACTTTGCTGACCAAAAGTCAATCCTTGTGAAAAAGTCCCTCGTTCTGCTTCTTTTCCAAAGATATAAGAAAGTCCCCAAATGAGCAACAATCAATCTCCAAAAGTTGATTGACCAAAAGTCAACTTCACATCATAGCTTACTTTCCAAACAAGTCAAAAAGATGACTAGTGAACCAAAGAAACACAAAAGTAAACCCTAGTCCATAGAAATCTCTAGAGTATCTTGTACCATAATTAACCATTAAGAATCAGTAAATCCTTATTCAGTTGAATTCATGAACCCTTTGAACCAATTATGCAAATGAATAATGAGCATGACTTGTTGTATGCATATGTATGAATGATCTAGCCTAAAAATGAATGATTATGGTAAATGTATGAAGCTATAAACCAGATGAAATTAAATTGAGGGATGAGGCCAATTTGGGGTATGACATATACCTCACTATTCTACACTCTAACTCCATAATCCCTTAGGTCAATTAAAAGTTAAAATGGGAAATTTAGAGCATTATACATCTAGTCACAATTATAATTTCTTATTCATAATTAATTACTAAGTTGGACAGTTGATCTAGTTCAGAATCACAAAGTTAAGGTAATTAATCTCTACAATTCTAGGTTTGATACATGAACTCATCAACACACAAAGCAAGAAATACAAGATTAACTGAATAGCAAATACTGAATAATCAAAATTTACAAATATTATAAAACTCAGACATATTACCTAACAGGTTCATATAGGTTCATCTAATAAACCCTAATCAATAAAAATTGAGTTACTCGTATTGAAATAGTTCCTAGTAATAGAAGTATAAAAATAATACATGAAGTTTCGGTAATAATTCAGATTCAAATGATGAAAACCTTTGTTTCAAAGCTTCACTTCTGTCTTTGTCGTCAAAATCATGTGCCAAGAAAAAGATTCTCCACCAATTCCACGGTTTCCCTTTTTATAAAAGTCAAAATGTGCCATACTGCAAGTTAAATTGTTCCACAATCACTTTAGATTGTGTCGCGATGTCCTTTGTTATAGCTTGATCGCGCCACAATGACTTTTGATCGTGGAACGGTCTATTTTATAGCGCATGATCATGGCATGAACCTGAGCATTATGACGATAACAATTATCATAGCATATGTCTAGCTTATCTTCATCAATGTATTTATCTTCTGCCTCTAGGATTGGACGGTAGAACAACTTGTTGGACCATATTCTCTTCTTTGATCTCTTCATTATCTTTCTTTTGGGCTTCATCACAGCTTCTGATGGACCTACTCATGTAGGTTGTGTTGGAGCTGCTAACGTTGTTTCTTCAGAAGTGAGTCTTGTAGAGGGCACATGTCTAGTGGTAGATGATTCAGAAACAGCTCGTTTCTTAACGTTATGGACATCTTTTCTTATAGAGCTCTCTGTAATTTATGTTACTACAAAAGTCTTATGACTCTCAACTGATGCTTCCATGACACTTATGGATGTTGATGAAAATGAGCTAGGTTTGGACTGCTTTTATAATAACTTATGAGCAACTCAAACATCTGATTTAATCCTGCTTAATTATTGAAACAATAATGACCACTAAAAATTTAAGGAATGCACTATAAAATCCTTAATGACCCCATGTTACTTGATCTTTTTTCAATTCCCTGAAAATCGACCCTGTAATGATGGTCTGCGATGCATTTATGACTGTAATTCTTTTTTCTTCTCTTTTTGGTTTTTTTATGTGACAACAGGGGGAGAAATAATGGTAAGTATTTAATTAGAAACTAAACTCATTAAGTATCTATTCATTTGTACATATTGGTCATTTATAATTTTATTATTTATATTTCTGTTTTTATGGTTATTTTGCCTGGACGACACATTTTAACTTTCTTGTTCATAGAACTAAGAAGAAGCTTACAAATCTCAGCCTTAGAGATTGTTTGACCTCATTTTTTTCCACTTCTCTATACTTTTAAAGAGAAGGTAGGCCAAACAATATTTAAATTAAGCTCTTAATAAAAAAGAACTTTTTTTAGAATGAAGAATATTTAATGAAATGAGCTTTTAGAGAAAGGTGTTGATATCAACTTTAAATCAACTTATTCGATGGTTAATATTTTGGTCCATGTATCAAAACCTTGTGAACAAACAATGTTACCCTATTATTCTCTCGCCACTCTATTCCTTTGAAACTTCATTATACAAGTGTGAGATACCATTTACCTTGTTCCACCAATATTTGCTTATGTATTTTTATATTTTTATTTGTATCACCATCAATATCAATATTTATTTACTCATTGCATTCTATGTTATACGTCTTATATTATTATATTGTAATGCCAAGTTTATAATGTTGTCGTCATCAATCATGTTGTATCATGCCATGAAATAAATTATATATGTCATCTTCATCATCTTATAACATGCCATGAAACAAATTATATTATTATATTTGTGACAGGTACAGTGATTTTATAAAATGAAACTGTGAGATATTGGATTAAATTTTAGTTAGCATGTCGTCGAAATTTTCTCACATGTTGTTGTCAAGACCTACATGATGTGGTCGAATTATTTTCTAATATGTAGTTGTCGAATTGAGTCTTGTGTTAAGGATCAAATTGTTTAAGTTATCTTGTACCCTAAGTTAGCTTGTAATGGGTAATTGTTAAAAAAAGTCTATTAGTTTAGTATGTTAGGTTTTATTATAAATAACATACTAGTCTCTCATCTTAAGTATGGTGTGACAAAACCTAATTAGGGTAAGGGGGTTATTTGTTATTCTTGAGTACTTGTAATCTATTTTATAGAGAAAGTAAAGAATAGCAGTTATAACCAATCCTTGTTATTCTCCTTGGTTTTCCTTAACCCTAACCCTTGTGTGTTTCTTGATCATAAAGAAACCGAGTATATTTTATTTTAAGGCATTCTTATTCACAACAAATTGGTGCAGTGAAAATGGATAAGATTCCTTCAACAAAGTATGAGATTGAAAAGTTCACCAGAGTGAATGACTTTGGTCTGTGACGCTTGAAGCTGAAAGTCCTACTGGTTCAGCAGGGTTGTTTGGAAGCTTTGAAGGGAGAGGCAGACATGAACATTGCGTTAATAGAAAAAGAAAAGATGACCATGATAGAGAAAACTCACAACACAATATTGTTGAGCCTTGGTGATAAGGTTATTTGACAAGTATCAAAGGAGATTACAACATCGGGGTTATGGTTGAAACTTGAAAGTTTGTACATGACCAATTCTCTGGTGAATCGACTCTACCTGAAGCAAACTTTGTATTCATTCAAGATGAGTGAAGACAAAGTGTTGGCTAAGCAATTGGATATGTTTAACATGTTGATTCTTGATCTTGAAAATATTGATGCGAAGATCAATGATGAAGATCAAACAATGTTGTTGTTGTGTGCTTTTCTCATAACACATGTTCACTTCAAATAAACTCTTATGTATGGAAGGGAGTCCCTGAGCTTTGAAGAATTTCAATCAGCCTTGTATTCTAAGGACTTGAACGAACGAAAGGAGCATAAACCTTTGACGGTTGGTGAAGGTTTGGCCGTTAAGGGAAAACTCTTGCGAAATGATGGTAAGTTTGATAAGAAGAAAGGTAAAAGTCAGCAGAAGTCTTATAGTGGCGAGACATTTGGTATTCGATGCTATCACTGTAAGAATGGGGGTCACACAAGAAAAGTGTGCCCTGAACACCTGAAAGATCATAGAGGTAAAGATAATGGCAACACAACCATTGTTCAAGATTACTTCGAGTCATCTGATGTTCTTGTGGTTTCAAGCAGCAACTTAAAAAATGAGTGGATTATGGATTCGGGTTGCACTTGGCACATGACTCTAAACAGAGAATTGTTTAAGGAGCTATGTGATCAAGATGTTGGATCAGTGTTGCTAGGAAACAATAAATTTTGCAAAAATTACAGGTATTAGGTCTGTGAGATTCAAGCTCTATAATAAGTCAATAAGGTTATTGACTGAAGTTAGGTGTGTACCTGACTTGAAGAGAAATTTGATTTCTCTTGGTGAATTTGACAAGAAGGGATAAGTTTTTCAAGAAGAGAAAAGTATCCTAAGAATCATGAAGGGTCGAAGGAAGTCTTGAGAGGCGCGAAGAAACAAGGCTTGTATACCCTTGAGGCTGAAGTTGTAAGTGGTTCGACAAATGTGGCATCCATAAATTTTTTGTCGAAAACAGAAATTTGGCACATGAGATTCGACCATGTCAGTGAAAGGGGCCTAGTCGAAATAAGGAAACAAAATCTTCTTGGAGGAGACAAATTCAAAAAGCTAAAATTTTGTGAACCCTGTGTACTTGGAAAATCTTGCAGAGTGAAGTTCAACAAAGGAAAACAAAGAACTCGTGAATACCTTGAATACATCCATGCTGATCTTTGGGGGTTTACAGGGTGTCCATCACATTCAGAAGCAAGGTATTTTCTATCCATAGTTGATGATTATTTCAGGAAGTTAGGGGTATTCATTCAAAAGACTAAGGATGAAACTTTTAAAAATTTCAAAGGTTGGAAGACTCTGGTCGAAAATCATTCTGGAAGAAAGGTCAAGAGATTGAGAATCGACAATGGCCTTGAATTTTGCAATGAGGTGTTCGACAGTTTTTGTGATGCCACGGGTATTGGAAGGCACAAAAATACTGCAAGTAATCCACAATAAAATGGTTTGGTGTAAAGGTTTAATTAAACTATTTTTGAAAGAGTTAGATGTATGTTGACTAGTGTTAGGTTAAATAAGGTGTTTTGGGATGAGTCTGTTTCGACAAAAACATATCTGATAAACATATGTCTTTCGAATGTGTTAGATATGAAGTCACCTGAAGAAGTTTGGTCAGGACATCCACCTAGTCTCAACAAAATGAGAGTATTTGACTGCATGGCCTATGCTCACATTAGGCAAGACAAGGTCGAACCTAGAGCCCTGAAATGCATGCTTATGGGATACCGTGAAGGAATCAAATTTTATAGGCTATGGTGCTTAGAGCCAGGTCACAGGAGGTGTATCACCATTCAAGATGTAGCTTTCAATGAAGATGAGATGGCTTTCAAGAAAATTGATGACACTGACAAAGAGATGGAACAGGGAGAGATTCATGTTGAGGTGGAACATGTTGATGTTGAATTGCGTACCCCAAATGAAGCCAAAGAAGAAGCAGAAGTTATTGTCGGAGATGAGGAGATTGATAATGACTACCTGCTAGCAAGAGACAAGTCGAGGAGAGTCATCAAACCACCTTAGAGACTTGGGTATGCAAATTTTATAGCTTATGCCTTAATCTCTACAAGTGAGGTTATTGATGAAGAACCTAGAGACTATAAGGAAGTTATAAGGAGTCAAAAGAAGACTGGATGGATGAAGGTTATGGATGATGAGATGAAATCTCTTCATGATAAAAACACCTGGGAACTGATCAAGAAACCTGCTAGAGCTAGGTTAGTCATCTGTAAATGGATTTTCAAAGTTAAGGAAGGAATCGAAGGAGTGGCGTCGAAAAGATACAAGGCAAGATTGGTCGCTAGGTGTTTCACTCAGAAAGAAGGTGTCAACTTCAATGATGTGTTCTCTCTTATTGTAAAGCATATATCCATTCGAATGTTGCTTACCACGGTGGCATAGTTCGACCTTAAACTGGAACAGATGGATGTGAAGACTACATTCTTGTATGGTGATCTAGATGAAATAATCCTGATGAGGCAACCTGAAGGATATGTCAAAAAGGGGAAGGAAGATTATATGTCCAAGCTAAAGAGATCCTTATATGGACTAAACCAATATCCTCGACAGTGGAATAAGAGATTCGATAAGTTCATGACACACATAAGTTTCATTAGAAGTCAGTTCGACCACTGTGTTTACTTCAGATTTCGACCTGGTAATTAATTTATTTATTTTTTGCTTTATGTGGATGATATTCTAATAGAAAACACCAATGTCGAAGATGTAATGAGGGTGAAGGCTGAACTTAATAAGGAGTTCGACATGAAGGATCTGGGAGTTGCGTCCAGGATTCTTGGGATTGACATTTGAAGAGATAGAAAGAAATCAAAATTATGCATATTTCAAGAGGCATACCTACGGAAGATTCTCGAAAAGTTTGGCATGTTAAAATCAAAGCCTGTTGTGACTCTGACAAATCCTCAATTCAAGCTGAGTATAAATCAGTGTCCTAGTACTGATGTCTAAAGAGCTTATATGAATAACATTCCATATGCTAATATATTGAACTCTTTGATGTATGTTATGATCTGTATTAGACCCGACATAACATATGCAGTAAGTCTTGTAAGCAGGTACATGACGAATCCTGCAAAGGCTCACTAGTAAGAATTGAAGTGGACTCTAAGGTACATAAATGAGTCTCTGAACAGAGTCCTAATTTATGGTGGAGTCTTGGGTGAAGATAGTAAAGCAGCAATCAAAGGATATGTTGACTCAAATTATGCAGGTTATATGGATTCTATAAAATCTATTTTTGGATATGTGTTCATTATGTTTGGCACAACAATTAATTGGAAATCAATACTTTAGAAGGTTGTCGCCTTATCAACTACTGAAGCGGAATATATCGCCCTAACTGAAGTTGTGAAGGAAACATTGTGGTTTGAAGGTTTTGTAAAGGAGCTGAAACTTTAAGGTCGAGTTGTCATTGTTAAATGTGATAGTCAAAGTGCAATACGCTTATCGAAGAGTTCAGTTTATCATGAGTGAACTAAGCATATTGATGTGAGACTGCATTTCATCAGAGGGGTAATCGAGTATGGAGAAGTTCAAGCGCTAGAGGTTTTGACAGATCATAGTGTTGCTGATATGATCACCAAGACGTTGTTCAGTGGTAAGTTTTTCCATTATATGCAGCTGATACAACTGCATGAAAAAAGCTAGTTTGTCTCTTGATGCTAGAGTTAGATCCAAAGTGGAGGTTAAAAAAGACATGTATATTTTCAACCAACTCCAATAATCTCCACCTTGATTGAAAATCATACATAAGCTTTTATTGTCTTCACCGATAATCATACTCCACCATAAAAAGTATCAACATATATATTTTGAACCAACCTCAACAGAAACAAATTATATTATTATATTTGTGACAGTTGCTATATTCTACAAAATTTATTAAAATCAATAACTAATTTAATTTGATTTAAAGGAATCAAATTAATTGCATAGTATTAATTTGAATTGGATGTGTTTGTTATCAAGTAGGTAGAGAAAATGTAACTGAAATTTAAAGTTTTAAACATAGTTTAATAGTCAAAATAATAGTTGAAATATAGGTCAAATATTGTTTTTTGACTACAAAATTGAAATAATTCAAATTTAATTTCTATTAAAATCATTTTTTTGAAGTATTTATAATTTTCTAATACATTGCAACTATGTCTACCAAGATTAATCTTGTATCTAAATATGAAAATTTAGGAAAAGCAAAGTGGAATAATCCATTTGATATCAAAACTCTAGTTGACATTTGTATGGATGAGATTCAAAAATATGGAAAACTAGGATTTGCTTTTAGGAATAAAAAATGGGAAAAGATACGCGAAGCATTCAGTAAAGGTGCCGATAAAAATTATAGTAAAAAACAGTTGAAAATAGAATGGAAAATATTGAAGTCTTTAATCTATTTTTCACTTTTGTCTTACTCTTTATTTTCTATTTGATTGGACTATCTGAAAACAGTTATTAGGTAAAGAAACAGGTTTGGGATGGAATCCTCAAACAGAAAATGTGGTTTTTATAATATATGTTATGTTGTAGCAACAATTGCTTACGACTATCATATGAAGTACTTAATGAAGCAGGGTATAGTTGCAACAACGACACTCCATAACTTTATTTGAATATGTGGTGTTGAAGATGAGGAATTTAATAAATATGATGATATCTCTGAATATATCAATGGTAGCAAAGAAGAAATAAATATAAGTGAAGGGGTGAACTTATATAATACAAAAAGAGTATAAGATAGAAGTTACATGAATAGAGTTAGAAATCAAGTAGGTCTTGCGCTGATGGAAAGTAGAAATGAATGAGTTTTTTTCATGATTTAAGTTTTCAGTCTTGTATTATTTGTTAACTCTTTTGATATTACTTATTTATGAAATTATTTAAATCTTTTTAAATTATTTTTCTTCGTAAAATATTGTATACAAAATATTTTAATATAATAATTATCAGCTCATATTCATGATATAACAAATATTTTTTTTTGAATAAATTAAAATTTTAAAGCATTTTTTAATATTAAAAATAATTTTTATTTGTTATGTTAATTCATAATAATTTTATCAAATTTTTATAAAAACATCTTACCAAACAACTTTTAATTAAAATTTTCTTTAAAAAGAAATCAAAACAAAAATCACCAAACAACTTTAACTTTATTTCTAAAACTATTATTTATAAATTTATTCTAAAAACTACTTTTAGAGCGTAAAAAAGCCGAGACAAACGGAACCTTAACCTATCAGACTCAGAAGGAGCTTACAAACCTCATTTTCTGATGTTGTTAAAGGAAGTTAAAGTATTATTTTTGGTTTTCTTAATCATGGAACTAAGGGGGCTTACAAACTTCAACCTTGGAACTGTTTGACTCAGGAGAAGCTTACAAACCTCATACTCCGATGTTACTAAGAAAATTAAATTACTTTTTCTTGAGAGTAGTACCTAGTATGATATCTACAGAACTCTTCTTTTGACTATTAGACTCAAGAGGAGCTTACGAACCTTATACCCTGATGTTGCAAGGAAAATTATAACTGATCAACATTGTCCTTTAAATACTTGTGTTTTTCATCATCAAAAAGGGGGAGATTGTTAGAATAAGATTTGTTCATGACATATTTTCCTTGGGTTTTGAAGATAACAAAGTATTGAAAGAACAATGGTTTATTTGATGTGTGTTACATGTGTGCATGTTCTTATAGTTGTAAATATTATTTTTAGAAATTGTTCTACATTAAGCACACTTTTAGAGTTACTGCATTGCTAGCTTCTGGTAGCAGAATCTGAAGAACAGTTGTTAAGTGATGTCTGGCGAAAACTCTGAAGCTGAAGGTCTTAACATCAGAAGAAGCAACATTATTATCTCTACACTTAGTGAATGAAAATTGGCTTCTGGTACCGCTCAGAGTTGGTGATAAAGCTGAAGTTATATGTACTGCAAAAAGCAAGTTGTATTGTCAAATTAGTTTTTCAGCTAGAGTCTACAGATTGCAAGGCTCAAGAAAAGATGATATGATTTATGTATATATAATCTCAATGTATCTAACAATACAAAATCTCTTGAAGACTCAAAGGTTAAACATGTTACACATTGGATTAAGATCTTCTGGTGTATCTATCTTCAACGACTCTTATACTATGGAGTAACAACAAAGATTCTCGATCAAGTTACCTCCTCATCGAATAATTTCTGAAAAGTCTATAAATATGGATGAAAGTTCAATCTGAATCTTTAACAAGGATCAACCAGAAGAAGGAGTAACAAGATCAACAATTATCAACTCAATATATATGCAGATTTTTCTGATGTAGGTTGTAATTGTAAAAGCCTTAAAATTTCTTACACATTGAATACCTTAGAAATCTTAAGAGCATTAGATCTTTGTTATGGTGATTTCTCGTACCTCTGATACTTGTATCATGTACATCTTATTCTTTATTCTGTTGAGCTCATCCAACAGTTTAAATAAAAGTCTTGTATCATCGGGATGCGAGCAAGGAAGTCTCGAGTCAAGATGTTTTATCCACGTGAGTGTCTTGCTATGCGTTTGAGATGTGAAAGTCTTGATCAAGTGGATTGATTGAGCTAGATATGGCGACTAGTGTGTCAATTCCCTAACGTCTCCCTGAAGGGTCGACTTAGTTTGCTTACTATTGAGTCAATTTAATGTTACCTTAAGTATGGATGTTGACTACCACTGTTGTTTATAACCATGAGTCTTCTAGACCTCTCTTGAGAGATGACATTGGTTTCTCCGTCCTTTTTCTTAAAAAAACCAGCACCAAACTTCTTCGTACTTCCAGAATTACCTTCTTTTGTTAGACGTCCCTCGCGGATAGCTTCCTATAATCTCATTCCCATATTAATCATTTCCATAAAATCACTAGGAGCAATTTTAAACATCTTTTCATATTAAAACAGACCTAAAGTATTCAGAAATATTTTGGTAAACTCTTTCTCTTCAAGCGGAAGGCTTATATGAGTTGGAATCTCGCGCCATCTCTGTGCATACTCTTTAAAAGTTTCCTTCTCTTTCTGAAACATTGCACGGAGCTGATCATGGTTTAACATCATATCCAGATTATACTTATAATAACGGATTAAAGCTTCTCTGAGGTCATTGAATGTCTTTATTTGGGAACAATCAAGTCTCATGCACCACTTCAGTGCAACATCGATAAGACTATTTTAGAAATAATGAATTAACAACTAATGGTTATCAGTATGGGTGAACATTTTTCTGGCATACATGACTAGATAGATTTGTGGACAAGTGTTCCCTTTATATTTCTCAAAATCTGAAACCTTTAACTTCAGAGGAATCTTCATATTTGGGACAAGACAAAGCTCGTGAGCATTCTTTCCAAATAACTCTTTCCCTCTTAAAGCTCTGATTTCTTTCTGTATCTCAGTAAACTGATCTTCAAAATCATCAATTTGATCAAGGACATCCAAACTTTCGCTCGAAGCCGTGTGAAAAATATGTTCTTCAACATAAGGCTTAGTGTGACCCACATGTGGTGGCATAAGTACAACAGTAGGAACAACCAGAATCTCAGTATTAGGAACAACATTAACCCCAGGAGGTGGTACTGTCATAAAAGCATGTACTCATGGACCTTCAGAAGCAGGAGATTAATATTCCTCTGGCACAAAATTGAGAGGCATTCCCTAAGGGAATCCAGGAGGCATCTTTTATTTAGAAGTATTAACCGGGGCTGCAAAAATGGGCATTGATACGATCTCAAAAATTATTGTTCTCTGTACAGGAGAATAAGGAGGTGGTGGTGACTGATTCTGAGCATCCAATAGATCTTCCATTATAGCTGTGAGATGTTGGATCAAACTCTAGTATGGTCGAAGGGTAGCTTCAAGTTCTACGGGAACTAAGCATGAGGTTAAAGTTTGTTCCCATGCTACTTTTGAAGATAATGCATGTTGTAGTCGAAGTTTGTTCTAACATGCATTAGTCAATATTGCTAGGTTGTTAGCATATTGGATTGGGTCTTGCTTGTAAGCCCAAGTGTTTAAGTTAACTTGTACCCTAAGTTAGCTTGTAATGGGTAATTGTTAAAAATCCCATTAGGTTAGTGTGCTATTTTTCTTATAAATAAGATGCTAGTTTCTCAATTTTATTATAAGGAAAAATTGGAAGATAAAATCCTAATTTCAAGAGAGAAAGGTTATTTTGTTATTCTTGTATACTGGTAATCTTGTTCTAAGAGAAATGAAAGAATAACAGTTTAATAACCAATCCTTGTTGTTCCTTGTTGTTTTATCTTGTCTTCTTTATTAACCCTAACCCTTGTGTGTTTCTTGATTATTAAGAAATCGTTTATACTTTGTTATAAGGTATCTGATTCACAACAAATTGGTGCGGTGAGCATGGCAAAAATGCCTTCAACAAAGTATGAGATTGAAAAGTTCACCGGAGTGAACGACTTCGGTCTATGGCGGTTGAATATGAAAGCCCTATTGGTTCAGTATGGTTGTTTGGAAGCGTTGAAGGGTGAGGCAGTCATGGATGCCGCGTTAACAACAAAAGAAAAGATGAGCATGATCAAGAAATCCCGCAACGCAATATTGTTGAGCCTTAGTAATAAGGTTCTTCAACAGGTATCAAAGAAGACTACAACATCGGGATTATGGGTGAAACTTGAAAGTTTGTACATGACTAAATCTCTGGTGAATCGACTCTACCTGAAGCAAGCTTTGTATTCATTCAAGATGAGTGAAGACAAAGTGTTGGATGAGCAGTTGGATATGTTCAACAAGTTGATTCTTGATCTTGAAAATATTGGTGTGAAGATCAATGATGAAGATCAAGCATTATTTCTGATGTGGGCTTTTCCCAGAACACATGCTCACTTCAAAGAAACTCTCTTGTATGGAAGGGAGTCCCTGACCTTTGAAGAAGTTCAATCATCCTTGTATTCTAAGGACTTGAACAAACGAAAGGAGCATAAACCTTTGACGGTGGGCGAAGGTTTGGATGTTAAGGGAAAATTCTTATAAAAGGATGGTAAGTTCGACAAGAAGAATGGTAAAAGTCAACATAAATCTTATAGTGGCGAAACATCTGGTATTCGATGTTATCACTGTAAGAAGGAGAGTCACACAAGAAAGGTGTGCCCTGAACGCCTGAAAGATCATGGAGGTAATGGTAACACAATCATTGTTCATGATGACTTTGACTCATCTGATGCTCTTGTGCTTTTAAGTGGCGACTCAAGAAAAGAGTGGATTATGAATTCAGGTTGCACTTGGCACATGACTCCAAATAGAGAATTTTTCGAGGAGCTATATAATCAAGGTGGTGAACTTGTGCTGTTGGGAAACAACAAATATTATAAAATTGTAGGTATTGGATCTGTGAGATTCAAGCTCCATGATGAGTCAATAAGGTTATTAACTGAAGTCAGGTACGTACCTGACTTGAAGAGAAATTTTATTTCTCTTGGTGAATTCGACAGAAAGGTATGTGTTTTTCAAGGAGAGAAAAGTATCCTAAGAGTCATGAAGAGGTCAAAGAAAGTCTTGAGAGGTGTGAAGAAACAAGGCTTGTATACCCTTGAGGTTGAGGTTGTAAGTGGTTCGACAGTGTTGCATCCATGAAACCCGTGTCGAAGACAGAATTATGGTACATGAGATTGGGCCATGTCAGCGAAAGAGGCCTGGTCAAATTGGGGAAGCAGAACCTGCTAGAAGGTGACAAAGTCGAAAAGTTGGAGTTTTGTGAATCTTGTGTATTTGGTAAATCCTGTAGGGAGAAGTTTAGCAAAGGCAAGCAAAGAACACATGGATCCTTGGATTACATTCATATTGATCTTTGGGGGCCTGCAAGGAATCCTTCACTCTCAGGTGCAAGGTATTTTCTATCCATCGTTGATGACTATTCCAGAAAGCTATGGATATTCATTTAGAAGACGAAGGATAAAACTTTTGAGAATTTCAAAAGTTGGAAGATGCTGGTCGAAACTCAAACTGGCAGAAAGGTTAAGAAGTTGAGAACCGACAATGGCCTTGAATTCTACAACAAAGCTTTCAAAAGTTACTATGTTGAGTCTGGGATTGCAAGACATAAGACTGTAGTAGGTACTCCTAAAAAAAATAGCTTAGTTGAGAGATTCAATTGAACAATCCTTGAAAGGGTTAGATGCATGTTGGATAGTGCTGGATTAAAGAAGGTGTTTTGGGTGGAAACTGTTTCGATAACAGCTTACCTGATAAATAGATGTCCCTCATCTGCCTTGGGAATGAAGACACCTGAAATTTTTTGGTCGGGATATGCACCTAATCTCGACAGACTGTGAGTATTTGGCTGTGTGGCCTATGCTCATATTAGGCAAGACAAGGTCGAACCTAGAGCTCTGAAATGCATGTTCATGGGATACCCAGAAGGAGTCAAAGCTTATAGGCTATGGTGCTTAGAGCCAGGTCACAGGAGGTGTGTCACTAGTCAAGATGTAGTTTTCAATGAAGAAGATATGGATTTCAAGAAAACTGATGATGCTGACGAAGAGCTGGAATAAGGAGAGATTCTTGTTGAGGTGGAGCATGTTGATGCTGAATTGCGTACCCCAAATGAAGTCGAAGAAGACGCATAAGATGTTGTCAAAGATGAGGAGACTGATAATGACTATCTGCTAGCAAGAGATAGGTCGAGGAGAGTCATCAAGCGACCTCATAAACTTGGGTATGCAGATCTTATAGCGTATGCATTAATATCTGCAAGTGAGGTTCTAGACGAAGAACCTAGAGACTATAAGGAAGTTATGAGGAGTCGAAAGAAGACTGAATGAATGAAGGCCATGGATGATAAGATGAAATATCTTCATGATAAAAATACCTAAGTAATGATTAAGAAACTTGTTGGAGCCAGGTTAGTTAGCTGTAAATGGATTTTCAAAGTTAAGGAAGGAATCGAAGGAGTGGCGTCGAAAAGATACAAGTCAAGATTGGTTTCTAGGGGGTTTACTCAGAAAGAAGGTACTGGCTTCAATAATGTGTTCTCTCCTGTTGTGAAGCACAGATCCATTCGAATGTTGCTTGCCACGGTGGCACAGTCCAATCTTGAACTGGAAAAGATGGATGTGAATATTGTGTTCTTGTATGGTGACTTAGATGAAACAATCCTGATGAGGCAACCTGAAGGGTATGTCGAAAAGGGAAGGAAGATTATGTGTGCAAGTTGAATGGATCCTTATATGGATTGAAACAATCTCCTCGACAGTGGAATATGAGCTTCGACAAGTTCATGGCACGCATAAGTTTCATCAGAAGTCAGTTCGACCACTGTGTTTACTTCAGATTTTGACCGGGTAATTCATTTGTTATTTTGTTGCTCTATGTGGATGATATTTGAATAGAAAGCAACAATTTTGAATATGTAATGAGGGTGAAGGCTGAACTTAATAAGGAGTTCAACATGAAGGATCTGAGAGCTTTGTCCAGGATTCTTGGGATTGACATCCGAAGAGATAGAAAGCAGTCAAAACTATGCTTATCTCAAGAGGCATGCCTACGGAAGGTCCTCAAAAGTTTGGTATGTCAAATTCAAAGCCTATTGTGACCCCGACAAACCCTCAATTCAAGTTGAGTATAGATCAGTGTCCTAACACTGATGTTGAAAGAACTTATATGAATAGCATTATGTATGCTAATATAGTGGGTTATTTGATATATGATATGGTTTATACTAGACACAACATAACATATGTAATAAGTCTTCTAAGAAGGTAGATGGAGAATCCTGGAAAGGCTCACTGACAAGCATTGAAGTGGATTCTAAGGTACATAAATAAGTCTCTGAATAGAGTCCCAATTTATGGTGCAACCTTGGGTGAAGATAACAAAGCAGCAATAGAAGGATATGTCTTCCAGAAAATCTATTTCTGGATATGTGTTCATTATGTTTGGGACAATAATTAGTTGGAAAGCAACACTTCAGAAGGTCATTGCGTAATCAACCACTGAAGCAAAATATATCGCCCTAACTGAAACTATGAAGGAAGCATTGTGGCTTAAAGGTTTTGCAAATGAGCTAAAACTTCAAGGTCGAGTTATCACTGTTAAATGGGATAGTCAAAGTGCAATACACCTGTCGAAGAATTCAACCTATCATGAGCGAACCAAGGACATTAATGTGAGGCTGCATTTCGTCAGAGAGGTAATCGAGCATAGAGAAGTCTAGGTGTTGAAGGTTTTGACAGATCATAATGTTGCTAATATAATCACCAAGATCTTGCTCAGTTGCAAATTTTTCCACTGTATGCAGTTGATAAAGCTGCATGAAGAAAGCTAGTTTCTTGATAATATAGAGTTATATCCAAGGTGGAGATTTGTGAGATTTGGATCGAACTCTAGTATGGTCGAAGGGTAGCTTCTGGTTTTACAGGAATTAAGCATGAGGTCGAAGTCTGTTCGCATGCTGCTGTCAAACATAATGTATGTTGTAGTCGAAGTTTGTTCTAACATGCATTAGTCAATATTGCTAGGTTGTTAGCATATTGGATTGGACCTTGCTTGTAAACCCAAGTGTTTAAGTTAGCCTGTACCCTAAGTTAGCTTGTAATGAGTAATTGTTAAAAAGCTCATTAGGTTAGTGTGCTATTTTTCTTATAAATAAGATCCTAGTTTCTCAATTTTGATATAAGGAAAAATAGGAAGATAAAATCCTAATTTCAAGAGAGAGAGGTTATTTTGTTACTCTTGTATACTTGTAATCTTGTTCGAAAAGAAAGGAAAGAATAGTTGTTTAATAACCAATCCTTATTATTCCTTGTTATGTTACTTTGTCTTTTTTTATTAACCCTAACTCTTGTGTGTTTCTTGATCATTAAGAAACCGTTTATACTTTGTTATAAGGTATCTGATTCACAACAGTAGCAATGAGTCTTTTAAAAATATCCTTCAGAGTTGTCATTTCCTTACGAAGTTCGTGGTTCTCTTATTGTAATTGATCTATCTTTTTCTTGAAATTAGCTCGAGTGTTGTACTGGTGCGAGAACTTCGCTGAATGAAAACTAAAGGAAACATAAGACACCTGGAAAAGGCAAGAAACATTGTAAGATATGATTCTTGATGTGCAATATACAAATGCAAATCCTTCAAGGAACTTCAAAGATATAAAGCAAATACTGCAAACATTATATTGAGACAACACATTGTGAAATACTGAAAATCTCATTTTATTAATAATGGAAAAGGATTACAACTTTGGAGTACATTTTCAAGAATCCTAATCAAAACAGAAAATAATAGAAATCCTAAGAAATCTCATGAGAAGAAGATCCTCCTTGTAGTTTCCTATTGAGCTCCTTGATATGTTCCTCCATCTAAGTCTTATCAACTATAAGTTTATCGACAACCAACTTCCAAGCTACTGAGGTAGAGGGATAGCTTAAATACTGAATACAAGAGGAAAGTAAATCTTCTTGCGCCTTTCTCTTCTAGCTACCAAGCTTTTCTTCATTATTTTGCTTCAACTACTTTTCAAGTTCTATATTATATATGTCAACAATATGGTACTTGTTCCTCCAAACATCCCTCTCTTGTTATATCTCGTTCAAAGTAATCTGAAGTTTCTCTGGATTATTCAAGAAAATAAGAATGGGTGTTCTAGCAGCTAGAGGTAAATGCTCTTGACGTGGATAAGGTATCTTCAAAGTGATAGTTCTAGCTTGTACCCATTGGAGATAAGGCTCCAAAGAAACACAATTTAGCTTCCCTAAATCTTCCCTTCCCTTTCTATGGATAGGACGCCAAGCTTGTGCAATATTTTTCTTGAATGATTTGTTGTCTTCGTTTTCCTTAAAGAAGAAACCCTCCAAATGGATATTACTTGGTTTGTTTTTCATAGGGTACCTCAACTGAAAATGGGCCAAAACCGAGTTGTATCTAATACCTCATTTTGTACCAAGAAGAGGTACATTAGGAAATCCTCCACAACTATCAACGATATATTACATGAAATTCTGGTATGCATATTTCAAATGTTTTAAAAACATTGATCTCTGCTTAACAAGGACGAGGACAAATCATGAACAATTTAAATTTCTTTAAATTGTATCAATGTCATGACCAATGTTATGATGTCTGTTGTAACATCAGCAGGCTGACGGACCTATTTATCTAACCATTTAAATTGTGCAGAATTGTAAATGCAGAAAGATAAATAACACAATGAATTGTTAACCCAGTTCAGTGCAACATCACCTACATCTGGGGGCTACCAAGCCAGGAAGGAAATCCACTATTAGCAGAATCAATTCAGAGTCAAACCTCCAGTTTTCACTCCTCACTTAATCTCTACCTAATGCAATTTCAGCCTAGAGACACTCTAGTACCTGAGTATACCCACTCACTCCTCCACTATCACGCAACAGTGCTATCAGTACAATTTAATACAAAATGACAGACTTTAGAAGAGACACTTCAAAATCATAACACTTGGTTTTGCTTCACAGCTTCAACCAAGGACAATACACTCTTGCTTAAAAGCTTTGAGTGAGATAATGAACTTAACAGTTCATACACAATAACCAGATCAATTATACTACATACAATTGCTCGGCACATAAGGAATCCTAAGACTCCTAGACACGTGAAGAACAACCCTCTTCACTTACAATTATGTCTACCACAATGCATCATACAATGCAAAGGGTGATTTACAAAGTCATACACAGATGACTCTCAACCCTTATTCTACACTCTAATTTTTCTTGATGTGAGTGCTTAATTTTCCCTTGCTTCTGCGCCTCCTTTTATAGCACTTCAGACTGTGCTTGGGTTGTACACATGTGGCAAATATTAGGTTAACAAAGTTAAACTAATTTCCATAATTCAAGGAGCTTTCAATTAGGTCATTGGCAGTACTGCCTAGAATCTCTCCTGAGATAACTAGGGGACCCTAATAAGTCTCCTGAAATCAAGCCTGAGCTGTCTCACGCATTCTACCAGAAAACCAACATACTTGTCAGCTACCTGATGTCATACGCTTGATGTTATGACATCCAGCATGACTTCCATTCTTATGTAGATTTTTCTTTACACCAGTCCTGGCTTCATCCAATCTTCTACAGAATAACATTAGAAACAAGTATATTAATGTCTCCTAAAAGGTCTTCAAGATCCTTTTATGAATACTTAATACAATATATTCTTGTTCCTAATAACTCTCCTTGACATATTTACTGATGAGGTATATTCAACATGGTCTCATCAATATAAACCAATTCTGTCAAGAGATATATACTAGCAGCTCCTTCTGATGTTATATAGTTATGATATTCAGTATGACATCCATGACAACAGTTTTGTCTTCAGCTTCTGCTGCACCAGACAGCGATGTCATGACATTAGTGATGACATCCTGTTTAGAACACATGACAATAGTACTGTCATCAGCTCCTGCTAGCTCCTACTGCACCATCAGTGCAGACTCATGTTTTACCAAAATTTAGCCAATCATAGACCCATGGAATCATGGAACTAACAATCACCCCCTTTGGCAAATTTTGGCTAAAACACACTTTATCAGGGCAGCAGCAGTAGTTTTCTCAAAACAAAACTATATTGCTCCCCCTTACTAGTTGCAATCAGCAAGCAACTACACACCACTAGTCTTCCCTTAGAGTAGCACCAGATAACAACACTTTACTCCCCCTTGGTTTATTCAAAAATTGACACAAACTTGGAGTAAGTGTATATGCTCATAATAGAGTGAATCCCAACAACTGAATCATAAACATCATGCTTCAAATCAAGACTCAGTTGTCAACCTATCCTCTTACAATCTCCCAAGAGATACACAACGTGCTTGATGAAGACTCCACCCTTGCAGCACAGCTAAATACTTCAACAACAACATCTCCATAGATCATCCCTTAGACAACCATAGAGAGACTTAAACTCTCATGCAGCTTCCTCAAAGACACGCTGTTCAGACACCCTATCCGACATTCCTAGAACTATTCTTAAGCACCTTAAGAAATAATTCTTTCCTCCAACATCTTGCTTTATCAGTCAGGCTGTAAGCACCAAGATATGGACTCCATCTCCCCTTGTCCAGATTCATCAATAGCTGGGACACACAACCATGCTTCATCACGATGAGAGAACATCCTTTACAGTAAGAACTCCACGTAGATTTATCCTCTGAACCTAGTAATTGGATCTTGAGTTCTTGCCTTGTCTGAAGTTGCACCTTCAGGAGTGTCACTTTTGTCATCACTAATTAAAGGATACTCAATTAAGTACTTGCCAAGTAACAATTGATTTTAAATCCCCAATTGGTGACACACATATTCTGTAGAGAAGAATAAATTCTCCCAGACAATAACTGATGTTGTTTCCTAGGTCTTCACAAGAGGTAAGCATAGTCCTAGAAAAGATACACCAGCCAACACAATGTCTAGATATTTTGTCTGACATTACATCCTCATCAGTGGTCCAAGAGCACAAGCTTACCTGAGGAACAACAAACTTTGCATAGGCTACAACAATACAGCTGCCCATCAGACAGGTACACAACTCCCCCTGTCAAGCATACTCAGTACTCCCCCCTGAAAGAGAGAGTCCAAACATATGAAAACTTTCTTCAACATCTTCATACTGCAGCTTTAGACCATAATGGAACAGATAGCAGAAGATTTGTAGGATAACTATCTGTAAGATCTCCAAAAAGTCAGGGTACATGCCATGTTTCCTTGACTTTCATAAGCACATATCTAGAGCTGATGATGTCTTGATCTTCACCTTTGTGCAATCTGATTTGGTCCATTGGCATCTAATGGCAGACTCAAAAGGAATACACTATCATGTTCACCATGAGCTTGGAGCAGTAACCCAATGTCACAACATCTTGTCTGACATTCCTTCTTCATAAAATCCCAAGATGTTTGAAACCACAAACAATCTTGACACATAACTGCACTCTTGCAACAACCTATACTGGATAGAAGTATATCTCCCCATATCAAGGGTAACCAGTGCACCTGAATGGAAAATATAAGACGCATTTTCATGTCTTCAAGAACTCATCCTCTATTCAACACATATGTTGAACGCATTCACTTACTGCTTGAACCACAAGCAAATAATACACTTATCAACCAAAGCTCTCCCCCTATCTTTGATAATAGATGCTCCAGGATCACCATATTATATCTTAAGACCAACTCCATGCTCATCCAGTGAGAGGGTATCAAACTGCTCCACTTCTTTCTAGAGTCTTAGATGGACCTCCCATACTCCAAAACATTCTTTCCCTCATCAATCTCCCGTATGATGGGTTAGAGCACTTCTGAGTCGCCTAGTGACTTGATTACTTCCATATGCCACATTAGAATGCAATCAGCCAATGATCCACTCCAGTCTTGTGTAATGCCTTCACATCACCCTTCAAGACAGTCCTTTTACCTCATCATTCTCCCATATGACAAGTTAGATTACTTCTTAGTCAAGATGTGAATCAAAAGTTCCACAACAGATCTTCACAAACCAGATGGTTCATATTACAGACACACCATCCCACGGTTCTTTATGTGCCTATACTGGACTTACTACTGCCTAGTAATCCAACTGAAGATCTTTACAGCTCCACCAACTTGATCAAGAACTTCTCCAAAAGAAGGTAATCTTTTATACGCACTTCAGAGCTTCTACCACAAGCTCCAATGTATGAACAGAACCCGAACCTCCTTTGGTCTTCAACCAACTACCCTTCTGTACAAGAGTAATTTTATCCAAGCACACCAAATGCCATTGTTTGGTTACTCAGCCTCTTTCAGAGCTCTAGACAGTCTTCCGCCAAGCCAACTTTATCTTAAATCCTTCTTGCTTCATGGAAAGACCACACCAAGGATTGAACCTGTACCATCTACTACTTCTCACAGCTCCTGCAAACTGCATGAGGTAGCATTCATACATGAGAAGATCAACATATCTTCAAATGATGTACCCTTACAAGCAAACTACAGTTTCTGCTTGATGTTACAACACTTGATCAGACATCCTGTGGTGAATTCAGATCTTCATTCTGCCACTTAGAAGAACCTCATCACTCTATCAGACCAAGCTTATATAGACTTGATGTTGAGTAGACAACCTCTATTTAGTTCTAGTGACTCTCAACAAATACTTTGAATTGCATTTGCTTCAAAAACTCCTCTTTCTAGAACCCAACCTTGCCAAGGCTTGATTCTTCAGAGAAGGAAAAAATATTTACAAAAGGACTCCCACTTTCCTTAAGTAGAGACTTCTTTAGGAATTCAAGGATAGCTGCCACTTATCCTTTCCCTCCAAGATGAGCATGGTCACATGCTCCCAAGCACTTAGATCACACATGAGCTGATCCAAGCAGTGCTATCACCAGCACCATCTTCACCAGCACCAACACCATCTTCTAATAACTTTCTAGATGAAGATCACACCTGCTAAACTCCACTTTTCCTAGATCCAAAGACTTGTCTTCATCAGCACTACATTCTAGCCTTAGTTTCTTGCCAAGAGCCTTACTAGAATAAATACAGATCCAGCCATATCTCCTTTGATCTAAAGACTCACTTCTTGAGTCAACAGAATTTTGCACACTCTCTGCTGATGGAATGTCACAACATCTAGTTGAACATCAGATCCTTGAAGTAGATCAATCAAATTAGGGGCCTGACACTTGTGCTACAACTAATGAGACAACTTGATCATCAACTAAGGATAATCCATTAAATATTTGAGAATATCTCAAATAGCAATGAATCTTAAATCCTTCTCTGACCTTCATGGATAACCAATCAAATAAGTGTGTAGTCCACACATATCAATTGATCTTAAATCCACATACCTTGTTGAGAAGACCATTTGATAGATATTTGCACTTCATTAATACCAAGGGTATTCTTTAGTATAAATATCTTTAATGCTGAAACATCAAGGCTGTGACCCTTGACACATCCTGCCTATGACTTCCTCTTACTAATAGAGTTCTACTCTTGATTTGAATGTCCCAAATTTTCAATCACGAGGTCAACATATAACACCAACCAACTTTCTTCATTCCATTGCTCCCGACGATGGAATGACTAGAGCTTTGATATCTTCAAGAATAACAGGACCTCCAGAGTTCTTCCATCAGAAAATTAAGCAGCGGAACCACCAGAAGAACATTTTTAACATGCCCTAAACAAGATGTCAGAACATCTTATAGAACATCATACAGAAGTAGTCACTCCTCCTTTAGCAAACCATTCAGCAGATCATAGAAGCTCCTATATCAGAGGGCACAGTAGCATGTACACACACTCCTTTACAGCCTCCTTCAACACTCCATAAGCAGCAGCTTAAACATTTAACAAGTTCAGCAACTGAGTTGCAGCTTCTCCTTGTTCAAAACACTAGAAAGTATCTCCCTAAATCTCATCCAGATCAGACAGGATGCCTGCTCTGATACCAATTGAAATTCTGGTATGCATATTTTAGATGTTTTAAAAACATTGATCTCTGCTTAACAAGGACGAGGAAAAATCATGAACAATTTAAATTTCTTTAAATTGTACCAATATCATGATGTCTGTTGTAACATCAGCAGGCTGACAGACCTATTTATCTAACCATTTAAATTGTGCAGAATTGTAAATGCAGAAAGATAAATAACACAATGAATTGTTAACCCAGTTCGGTGCAATATCACCTACATCTGGGGGCTACCAAGCCAGGAAGGAATTCCACTATTAGCAGAATCAATTCAGAGTCAAACCTCCAATTTGCACTCCTCACTTAATCTCTACCCAATGCAGTTTCAGCCTAGAGACACTCTAGTACCTGAGTATACCCACTCACTCCCCCACTATCACACAACAATGCTATAAGTACAATTCAATACAAAATGACAGACTTTAGAAGAGACACTTCAAAGTCATAACACTTGGTTTTGCTTCACAGCTTCAACCAAGGACAATGTACTCTTGCTTAAAAGCTTTGAGTGAGACAATGAACTTAACAGTTCATACACAATAACCAGAGCAATTATACTACATACAATTGCTTGGCACATAAGAAATCCTAAGACTCCTAGACACGTGAAGAACAACCATCTTCACTTACAATTATGTCTACCATAATGCAACATACAATGCAAAGGGTGACTTACAAAGTCATACACAGATGACTCTCAACCCCTATTCTACACTCTAATTTTTCTTGATGTGAGTGCTTAATTTTCCCTTGCTTCTGCGCCTCCTTTTATAGCACTTCAGACTGTGCTTGGGTTGTACACATGTGGCAAATATTAGGTTAACAAAGTTAAACTAATTTCCATAATTCAAGGAGCTTTCAATTAGGTCATTGGCAGTACTGCCTAGAATCTCTCCTGAGATACCTAGGGGACCCTAATAAGTCTCCTGAAATTAAGCCTGAGTTGTCTCATGCATTCTACCAGAAAACCAACATACCTGTCAGCTACCTGATGTCATACGCTTGATGTTATGACATCCAACATGACTTCCACTCTTCTGCAGATTTTTCTTTACACCAGTCATGGCTTCACCCAATCTTCTACAAAATAACATTAGAAACAAGTATATTAATGTTTCTTAAAAGGTCTTCAAGTACGTTTTATGAATACTTAATACAATCTATTCCTATTCCTAATAACTCTCCTTGACATATTTACTGATGAGGTATATTCAACATGGTCTCATCAATCTAAACCAAGGTATATTCAACATGGTCTTCAGCTTCCAATTGGTTTAGATTGATGAGACCATGTTAAATATACCTCATCAGTAAATATGTCAAGGAGAGTTATTAGGAACAAGAACATATTGTATTAATTATTCATAAAAGGATCTTGAAGACCTTTAAGGAAACATTAATATACTTGTTTCTAATGTTATTATGCAGAAGATTGGGTGAAGCCATGACTGGTGTAATGAAAAATCTGCAGAAGAATGGAAGTCATGCTGGATGTCATAACATCAAGCGTATGACATGAGGTAGCTGACATGTATGTTGGTTTTCTGGTAGAATGCGTGAGACAGCTCAGGCTTGATTTTAGGAGACTTATTAGGGTCCCCTAGGTATCTCAGGAGAGATTCTAGGCAGTACTGCCAATGACCTAATTGAAAGCTCCTTGAATTGTGGAAATTAGTTTAACTTTGTTAACCTAATATTTGCCACACGTGTACAACCCAAGCCCAGTATGAAGTGCTATAAAAGGAGGCGCAGAAGTAAGAGAAAATTAAGCACTCACATCAAGAAAAATTAGAGTGTAGAATAGGGGTTGAGAGTCATCTGTGTATTACTTTGTAAGTCACCCTTTGCATTGTATGATGCATTGTGGTAGACATAATTGTAAGTGAAGAGGGTTGTTCTTCACGTGTCTAGGAGTCTTAGGATTCCTTGTGTGCCAAGCAATTGTATGTAGTATAATTGCTCTAATTATTGTGTATGAACTGTTAAGTTCATTGTCTCACTCAAAGCTTTTAAGCAAGAGTGTATTTTTCTTGGTTGAAGCTGTGAAGCAAAACCAAGTGTTATGACTTTGAAGTGTCTCTTCTAAAGTCTGTCATTCTGTATTGAATTGTACTGATAGCACTGTTGTGTGATAGTGGGGGAGTGAGTGGGTATACTCAGGTACTAGAGTGTCTCTAGGCTGAAATTGCATTGGGTAGAGATTAAGTGAGGAGTGCAAACTGGAGGTTTGACTCTGAATTGATTCTACTAATAATGGATTTCCTTCCTGGCTTGGTAGCCCCCAGATGTAGGTGATGTTGCACCGAACTGGGTTAATAATTCATTGTGTTATTTATCTTTCTGCATTTACAATTCTGCACAATTTAAATGGTTAGATAAATAGGTTTGTCGGCCTGTTGATGTTTCAACAGACATCATGACATTGGTCATGACATTGGTCATGACATTGATACAATTTAAAGAAATTTAAATTGTTCATGATCTATCCTCGTCCTTGTTAAGCAGAGATCAATGTTTTTAAAACATCTGAAATCTGCATACCAGAATTTCAATTTTCACTTCCTCATAATTACAGTTGTACAAAACAATATATGAATGAGTAAGCGACGTGATTTTCTGTTACCATAATAGACCATCCTTGAGGTCCCAAAAATCAATAGACCGAGGCAACTGAGAAATAAACCACTTCTATAGCAATAGTGCATGACAAGTAATCATACCTCCCTGTAAGAACTTCTGAGGTGAACGGAATGATAGGCATCAACGAGTAGGGTGGGAATCAGATTTACAATCAATAAGATCTTAATATCATTAACATCGAGAAAGTTTTCAACATTAAGAAATAGGAAAAATCCATAAACAATCAAGGCAAAGATAGATTTGAAAGCGTCCATGCTCATCATGCTAGCAAAGTAGCAAGCCTTATCCATCAAAAACTTAGCAAGTTGATAACACGAAATCGTATATATATTTTGATGCATAATTCAACTGAAGTTTAATTGTTTTCGATCCGATTTCGGGTTATTTTCGTGTTATTTGTCTGATGTTTTGCAGGTATTTGATGATCACGTCTAAACAAGGCATTATGAAGAAAAGAAGCAATCTCAGATGAAATATGGACGAAAACCGGATGAAAACATCATGAAAAGCGCAGACTGCTGATTTTGCTGCTGTGACGACCGTCACAGCTCCATGACGACCGTCACACGGGTGACGACTGTCACACCTTGTGACGACCGTCATGCAGGCAAAAACGCTCCACTTCAGTTTCACGTAAAAGAAACAGTTCCAAGTCCCAAATAGTGGACCACTACTCCCTGATAATTCTGCCTCAAAGTCCACCTTCTTCAAGTTATAACCGTTAGAATTCCATCTCTATAAAAGGGGAAGAAGGGGGACTCAGAAAGGGAGCCGCATTCATACAACGAAGTGCTGCCCAATTTATTTCCAGAGCAACCTTTCCAGTTTTTAATATTCTTATTTGTTTCTCTTTTCTTTTTCTGCATTCCTTTCATTCTTCTGTAATTTCTATTTCCGTTGTACGATCAAATTGGCACAAAAGACCAGAATTCTGCCAACATTTGTGGAGGATCTGCCCAAAGGCCAATTGGGATATTTACAGGTTTCTCATTTCAATCGTAATTCCAGTTTTTATTATGATGCATGCTATTATTTATTGTTTTTATTTATGTTTTACCTTTCCCAAATCCATGTCTAGCTAAATTTAAGTAATCGATATGTAGTAATAATTCGAAATGGATTTGATAATAACCGGTTGAAAATTGTCTTTTTCAAAAGTTGTTTATGGTCTGAGTGTTTAAAATTAATTTACTGAATAAACTTCGTCGCGAAAGTGAGAACTTATTTAAAAGTAGTTTTGCCACGAAAGTGGGAAATTAATTAAGGTACGAACCAACAAGCGAAAGCTGCGGCAAGATCAGATGGTAAACACTAGTCATTCATTTTAATAATAGCGAAAGCACTTTAAAATGAATTAGAACTTAGAGATTTCCAAAAAATAATTTTAACCCCGAATGGGACACGAAAGCGTACGTTTGGCCCTTAGAATTATGATTAGCGTCAATAACCATCATGAGGCGAGAGTCTTCAGATCACCCTTTTCTGCTTAAATGAATTCTGAAAAATATTTCATAGGCTGGTAACTTATCAAATCCCCGAAGAATATAATCACTGCATATCGATTCAATTAATTATACTTTAATTAACATCCTTAGTTCCCTTTAGTGACAATCTTATTCCCTCAAACATTATCTACCTAGCTAAACATAGTAACTCCCGAGAACACTAGTTTGATTACGAGTCCCTGTGGGATCGATATCTATTATTACTACGCGATAGACTGTGCACTTGCAGTTAGGTTGTATTAGACATAGAAAGTCGCGATCAAGTTTTTGGCGTCGTTGCCGGGGACCCGTTTAGTCAATAGTGTAACCTTCTGTTACGCCGTATAGACTAGGTTAATTATTCTCATTTTTCCTTTACTAGTGCTGTCGATTGTATGCCAAGTGATCGCCCGCAAGGCGATATCTTGAAACCTTCAGTCGCAGAACTAGAACGCTTCTTACATCTAAGAAGCCGAATCATTGAGTACCAACTTAAACATAACATTCCCGATCCTCTCACTCCCATTCCCAAATCCGAAGAAGAATCAAACATGGCTGAAGGACCTCCAAACAAACCACTGAAGGCATACACTACACCCTCTCAGATGGAGCCTAGAAGTAGCATTGCTGCCCCAGCTATTACTCGAAATGATTTTAAGCTAAAACCATCATTGCTGTCAGCTGTACAACAAAACCAATTCTCAGGAAAGGCAACTGAGGATCCGAACGAACATCTAACGAAGTTTGTACAATACGCAGACACGGTGAAAGCAAATGGAGTAACTCCAGACGCGATAAGACTTCGTCTTTTCCCATTCTCTCTTAGAGACAGAGCGTGGACATGGTTACAATCTTTACCATCCAACTCCGTTACGACGTGGGAACAATTGAAGAACGTATTCTTAGCGAGATATTTTCCGCCAAGCAAAACTGCTATGCTTAGAGCTCAAATCAACGGATTTCGACAAAAAGATACTGAATCTCTTTACGAAGCATGGGAACGATTCAAAGATATGATGAGAACATGTCCTCACCACGGTCTAGAAGACTGGGTGACAATCCATACTTTTTATAATGGGCTTTTATACAATACTAGATTGACAATAGACGCTGCCGCGGGCGGTGCACTTATGGATAAGCCATACGACGAAGCCTATCAACTAATCGAAAACATGTCTCAGAACCACTGCCAATGGGGAGGTGAACGCACTTCAACAGAGAAAACCACAACGAAAGGTGGGATGTACGAGATCAGCAACCTTGAAAAGTTCAACGCTAAAGTAGATGCTCTAGCACAGAAGATTGACAGTCTGACCGTTAACCCCACTGCAACCGTCGCTGCCGTAACTCCAAATTGCGAGTTATGCGGAAGCACCACTCATAATGCACCCGAATGCCCATTGCTAGCCGGAATCCCACCAGACCAAGTAAATTATGCTCATGGAAATCCTTACGCAAATACTTACAATCCAGGTTGGCGAAATCATCCAAAATTTTCCTACAAAAGCGAAAATGCATTGCAAATGCCTACTGCTCCACCAGGATATCAGAAACCAGCTGCTGCTCAGACTGCACCTAGGAAATCAAACCTCGAATTGATGATGGAAAAATTCATATCTACTCAAGCTCAAACAAACAAAGAATTCCTGAATCAAAACATACACACTAGCGAGCAAATTAAACAGTTGACCGGAAAAGTAGACGCTTTAGCCACCCACAATAAAATGTTAGAAACACAGATATCAAAAGTGGCTCAACAACAAGCCTCTGCTGCCGCACCCGCTGGCACATTTCCTGGACAACCCGAACAGAATCCAAAAGGCCAAGCAAATGCTGTAATACTAAGAAGTGGAAAAGAATTGGACGAACCGATCGATCCGAGGACCGAAAACTCAGCCATGCAACAAAAACCAACTGAACAAGCAGAAAAGGAATCCGAGTTAGAGAAGAAGGAAGACAACAGAAGGAGGATATCGCAAGTGAAAAAACTCAAGCACCTCCAGCGCCATATAAACCACCTATTCCTTATCCTCAAAGACTAATAAACTCCAAAACTTCAGGACAGTTTAAGAAATTTGTAGAGCTCCTTAAACAGCTGAATATTACTATTCCTTTTACAGAAGCGATAACTCAAATGCCGTCATATGCTAAATTTCTCAAAGATATCCTGTCGAATAAGAGAAAGATCGAGGATAACGAAACAGTTACACTTACTGCAGAGTGTAGCGCTATTATTCAAAACCGCATGCCTCCTAAATTAAAAGACCCAGGTAGTTTCTCCATACCCTGCGTCATAGGAAAGTTCGTAATAGACAAAGCTCTATGCGATTTAGGAGCAAGTATCAGTGTTATGCCTCTATCTATATGCAAAAAGCTGAATATGGGAGACCTCAGACCAACCAAAATGTTCGTACAATTAGCTGACCGATCAGTAAAATACCCCGTCGGAATACTGGAAAACGTTCCAGTACGCATAGGACAATTCTACATCCCAACCGACTTCATAATCATGGACATCAAGGAGGACACTGTTACCCCAATTATCCTAGGAAGACCATTCCTAGCTACATCCGGAGCGATTATAGACGTGAAGAAAGGAAGGCTAACATTCGAAGTAGGACAAGAAAAGATAGAGTTCATTTTCACCAAGTTCTTACAAGCACCAGCCATAGACGATACCTACTATTTAGTAGACGAAATTGACGAATGTATAAGAGAACTTGAAAATGAAGAGACCACGTATTCAGAAATAATAAAGATTCAAATACCCGATATTTCTGAAGACGATGATTGGCGTAAACCGTATAAAGACGACAGCCTAAGCGAAAGCTTAGCACTGACCCCAAACCATATGCCAGGTCCGAAGAACCCATCTTTAGAACTTAAAACACTACCCAAAAACCTTAGATACGAATTCCTAGACGATGAACTAAAAAGACCAGTGATAGTCAACGCCGACTTAGGACAACCAGAAACCGAAAAGCTATTAGAAGTCCTAAAGAAGTACCCCACCGTGTTAGGCTATAACATAAGCGATCTAAAAGGCATAAGCCCTTTGATCTGTATGCATCGAATTACAATAGAGGAAGACTCTAAAACCTCTAGAGAGCATCAGAGGAGACTGAACCCCATCCTGAGCACTGTAGTCAGAGATGAAGTAAAGAAATTGCTAGATGCAGGAATCATCTATCCAATCTCCGATAGTGAATGGGTCAGCCCAGTTCATGTCGTACCAAAGAAAGGAGGAGTCACAGTAGTTAAAAACAAAAAAGGCGAATCAATAACAAAAAGAGTCGTGACTGGAAGCAGGATGTGTATTGATTATAGGAAGCTTAACAAAGCCACACGAAAAGATCACTTCCCGTTACCCTTCATAGACCAAATGTTGGAAAGATTAGCCAAACATTCATATTTCTGCTATCTAGATGGTTATTCAAGATTTTTCCAAATTCCCATTCATCCTGATGACCAAGAAAAGACTACATTCACTTGTCCTTATGGTACTTTTGCTTACCGCCGAATGCCGTTCAGACTCTGTAATGCTCCAGCAACCTTCCAAAGATGCATGATGGCAATCTTCGCAGATTTCATAGATGACATCATGGAAGTATTTATGGATGATTTCTCGGTATGTGGACAAAGTTTTGAAGGATGCCTACAAAACTTGGAAATGGTATTAGAACGTTGTGTAAAAGTGAACCTCGTACTAAATTGGAAAAAATGCCATTTTATGGTCCGACAAGGAATAGTTCTAGGACATGTCATATCAGATAAAGGAATTGAGGTCGACAAAGCTAAAATAGAGATTATAAAAGATCTCCAACCTCCAAAATTCGTACGAGAAATACGGAGTTTTCTAGGACATGCCGGTTTCTACAGAAGATTTATAAAAGATTTTTCAAAAATCACAAAACCTTTAACCGGCCTGTTGATGAAAGATGCTGAGTTCGTATTCGACGACGACTGTCTAAAAGCATTCGAAACATTAAAATCAGCCCTTATCACCGCACCGATTATGCAACCACCCGATTGGCGACTACCGTTCGAAATCATGTGCGATGCGAGTGATTATGCCATAGGCGCAGTTCTAGGACAAAGGAAGGACAAGAAACTCCATGCCATCTACTATGCCAGTAGAACCTTAGATCCTGCCCAAATGAACTACGCTACCACAGAGAAGGAACTTCTAGCAGTTATATTTGCGCTTGACAAATTCCGTTCTTACTTAGTAGGAGCAAAAATTATCATATACACAGACCACACTGCCATAAGGTACCTAATAAGCAAAAAGGATGCCAAACCAAGACTATTGAGATGGATCCTGTTATTACAAGAGTTTGACTTATAAATCAAAGATAAGAAAGGAACCAAGAACGTTGTTGCAGATCACTTATCCCGAATAGAAGGCATCAGACACGAACCAGTACCGATAAACGACGATTTCCCGTACGAACGTCTGATAGCCAAATTAGAAAGTGACATACCCAACTCAATCTCAGAAGATCCAGAATTCGAAAAAGCCGTAGAAGCTGTCTATGCCCAAGTCACATTACCTTGGTATGCTGACATCGTTAATTACCTCGCTGCAGGCGTGCTTCCACCGGATCTCACTTATCAGCAAAAGAAGAAATTCTTCCACGATCTGAAACACTATTATTGGGACGAACCTCTACTCTTCAAGAGAGGGGCCGACAACATATACCGTCGCTGTGTCCCAGAGGAAGAAATAGAAAATATCATTTCCCAATGCCATTCAGCACCATATGGTGGTCATGCTAGTACATCCAAGACGTGCGCTAAGATTCTCCAAGCCGGCTTATTCTGGCCTAACCTCTGGAAAGACGTTCACATCGCTGTGCTAAAATGTGATCGATGCCAACGAACTGGCAACATCTCACGACGCGATGAAATGCCTCAGAAAGGAATCTTAGAGGTAGAAATCTTTGACGTATGGGGAATAGATTTCATAGGACCATTCCCACCTTCTTTTGGTAATAACTACATACTCGTCGCTATAGACTATGTGTCTAAATGGATAGAAGTCATTGCTGCTCCAACAAACGATGCACGAGTAGTAATCAAACTCTTCAAAAACACAATCTTTCCTAGATTCGGTGTACCCAGACTCGTCATTAGTGACGGCGGATCTCACTTCATATCGCGAATATTTGATAAACTCCTTTCTAAATATGGAGTCCGACACCGAGTAGCTACACCTTATCATCCGCAAACTAGCGGACAAGTAGAGGTCTCGAACAGGGAAATAAAACAGATATTGGAAAAGACTGTCGCTACCTCAAGGAAAGATTGGTCATCAAAGCTACAAGAAGCTTTATGGGCTTATAGGACCGCCTTTAAGACACCAATAGGTTCTACACCCTACAAATTAGTTTACGGTAAATCCTGCCATCTCCCTGTAGAATTAGAGCATAAGGCCTTCTGGGCCATTAAGACACTCAATTTCAACTACACCGAGGCAGGAGAAAAGCGAATCTTGAACTTACACGAATTGGAAGAACTTCGATTAGACGCTTACGAAAATGCCCGTATCTACAAAGAACGAACTAAAAAGTGGCATGATAAACGTTCAGTCAAGAAACAATTCAGTGTGGGAGACATCGTATTGCTATTTAATTCAAGATTAAAACTCTTCCCAGGTAAACTAAAATCTAGGTGGTCTGGACCTTATGAAGTGACTAAAGTACTTCAGAGTGGAGCTGTTGAAATTACCGATAAGACGAATGCACCGTTTATCATAAACGGGCAACGTCTAAAACATTATAATAAGAACGACAACAGCCCTCAAGTCTGCAGTATAGCATTGCTTGAGCTTCCAGCTCAACCACCCGAATAGCTTGTCACCAAGCTATCGTCAGGCTTTAGACGTTAAAAACAGCGCTTACTGGGAGGCAACCCAACTTTTCCCGCATTTTTCCTGGTTACTGTATTTCAAATTTTATTTAAAATTTTACTTTGAAAATTTAACAAAATTTCTAAACTTATAATTACTACTACTTTCTACTTTCGTTCGTTTTCATATTTTTATTTTTATTATTTTTCTCTTTTTGTCCTTTGTTTTTACCGCTTTTTGTTTTTAAAAATCCTGACTTCAAACTTCTGTTTTAAACTTTTCAGGATTTTAAAAGTCTTCAAAACATTCCTTCTGTTTTCTCCGACTTACCTGCGAGTATGGCCGAGTACGACTTCACAAAGGTTCATTTTCGAGGACTAGCTCAAAAGGCATGATTTGCAGCACTAACTGAAAGAGAAATCGCCTTAACGCTGTATTATGATAAGTCTACCATGGATAAACTAGGAATCACTAATAGCATTCAATACCTGTTCAATCAACTGGGTTGGGAGAACACTGCTTTAAAAACACGTTTTGCTACTTATAAGGATCTCACCTATGAATTCCTTAGTTCCTTCAGATACCTACCCAACTATGGTTTTGGATCCAACACAGAGCTGATTACCTTTCGAATATTTGGAATGGACCAAACCCATAGCCGGATGTCACTAGCTAACCTCCTAGGATTTCCTAGCGGACCGCATGTGTTCATCAGTGCAGAAGATGACGATATTGATTTTGAACTCGACCAATTCTGGGGTAGAATCACAGACGACTATCACCCTGAACCAGACAGAATGTATAATGATGATATTCATAACCCAGCTTTCAAATACTTCCATAAGATACTAGCTCACACCCTTTTCGAGAAAGAAGAAAATATTACCACAATATCTAAAGAGGAGTTATTCATCATGTTCTGTGCTTCCCAGGGACGTACAGTAAATGCAGTGCCTTTCATGATGAGATCTTTCAGACGCCTCACTCAGGAACCCCAGTCACCTATTCTTATAGGAGGCCTCGTGACAATGGTTGCCCACGAGCTTGGCCTTAGATTCCACTTAAATGCAAGCACTCGTTTTGGCACCATCCGACCCATGAATATACAGTTCTGCTTTAACAGGCGCATTTTAGGAACTATGGGACCTGGACCTTATGAGTACCTCATTAACAAAAAACCTGTCCAGCTATTCACACTGCCTGATCATCAGATGACAAGTATCCACAACAAGGGCAACTGGCTTTATGAATTGGATGAGCCTATGGGATCTCCTTCACCTCAGTCAACACCACAAAACTATATGTACGACAGTGACCATATTTCTGAGGCACACGACTATATGTACTATGAGGATGCTGTATCAGAAGCTGAAGTAGACCCTACGACTCCTCCGCACTACAACACCTATCCCGAGCCCATCCCTGAGGAGACCACCGACAAAATGGATACTGTTCTACTCCGATTGGACAACGTTGATGCAGCTCTGACTACTGTAAAAGATGACATCACATGCATACACAACGAACTGGTAGTCTTCATGGACTTAGTCTGTGACCAGCTCGACTACTACGCACGGAAATTCGATGAGTTGAAGGCACGAAAAGACTAGATACTAGTTTTAGCATCCGATTTAGTTTAGTTTGGTTTAGTTTAGTTTCGTTTAATCATTTGGATTTTTCGCATTGTTAATTTCTTTATGTACTACATACAATCATTTCAATTTCTTGTTATTTCAATTATAGTCTTTATTCAATTATTCTGTTCTTACGTTATTCTTTGTTTATTGGCTGCTATAATACATTGCCATATCAATACTAGGCCTAAAAGTCACTGCAGGAACACCCTCAGAGCAAAATTCTGCGTTCTGCAGATTTTACTGCTGTGACGACTGTCACAGGGTCCTGACGAGCGTCACGCGGGTGACGACCGTCACATATACGTGACGACTGTCACATATACGTGACGATCGTCACGAACCCAAAACTGCTATCTGATATAACAGGGGTTGCGTTTTCTCTCCCACTCACCTCCTTTCAACTTCCAATCATCAGAACTCCTACCCCACTCCAATTTTTCGTCTTCCCCATATTGCACCATATATTTCAACTCCCATCTCAACTTCCTACCACACTTCTGTCATTTTTTCCCACTTCGCAGAACAACCCCAATCCTCAGAACCCTCTCAATCTTCCAACAATGGCGAGAAATACCGAAACCCCGGACATCAGTAACATTGTGTTCAGCGAAGGTGACTTGGGCGAAAGACAGCGGGCCAACTACATCGCATTCCATCAATGGTCGCTCCAGCCGACTAATTATCCACACATTCCATCGCTCACGGATCTCAGACTCCTTGAAGGCGTCACTTGGATGCTTCAAAGAGCCGGCATCTGGAACCTATGCACCAATCCACTGCCGACGTACGAACAACTCACTCTCGAGTTCCTGAGCTCGTTTACCTACGTCACTTCCAGCGGCGACCTCAGCCAACACTCCGGTGCCGCATACTTCCGGATGTTCGGCACAAACTATCAGGTGAACTAGAACCAGATTGCCGCCATCTTACAACTCCCTCGAGGTGACAATGCTCACCGCCGCCTCACCGATCAGTTCCAGCACAAAGCCTTCGCGCTGTGGTACCAGTTGACCGGCATCAATGCCGATGGTTGGGACTCTCTGCACGCTACGCATATCCATAACCCGACCATCCGGTACTTCCACCGAGCATTGAGCAACACAATCTTCGCCATGGACAACAACCATAAGGTGAACTCGAAAGAGCTCTTCTTCCTCCACTGCGTCTTCAACAACGAGCCTATCAACGCCGCTCCGTTCCTCCTGGCCCACATTCAGGCCAACTGTAACCGTGGCTCCAAGCCATTTTACTTTGGCGGGATTGTCACTGCCATTGCACTTGGGCTGAACCTAGGCGACCGCCTCCAGCACCTTCATGCCATCCCCTCGGTGTTCCTTGACACCGACCACTGCAGAGCCTCCCACCTTATCCGTTCCAGAGCCGACGACAAGTACCACCCGGTAGTGCGTGGCAAAACCGTCCGAAGCATCATCCTTCCATCACGCACCCGGACACACCCAGAGGATCGTACCAACTGGTTATTTGACCTCACTGCCCCTCCTGCTGCCGCTGCTCCAACTCAGGACCACACCCAAGGTTCTGATGACGAAATCCAGGCTGAGTTGGACAGGTCAGAGCAACCGGAGGCATCGCAGTCTCCTCCTTCCGAAGGTACATCCTCTCGTCGCCGCCGCCATCGTCCAGTGCCCGACTACACAGAAGAGGACCTCCACCGCTCTCTCGACCAGCAGGCCCAGATACTCGCTATGCTGCAGCAGCAGAATCAGCGAGCAGAGCAGTTCGAAGCTTGGCATCGGACCCAAATGCAACAACTTCAAACCGGCCAAGCCACCATTACTGAGAACTTGGCGAATCTGACTTTGCAGGTCGAAGGACTCTGGGACACCGTCTACCACACCGGAGCTATGAGTTATGAGGACCAAGTCGCCCTGTCCAGAGCCAGAGGACGCCAGCGCGGACGTGACCGAGGCAGCGGACGTGATTAGTTATCATTTTCCTTATTTGTTTACTATATTTCCAGTTTATTTGTACTTTCATTTTCGTTGTATCTCCCTCTCGCATGCTTCCAAATTAGTGGGGACACTGATTGAGATAGTGTGGGAGCGGAGCGTTTATTTCCATTCCATTATACTTTGAATTTCGTAATTTCAATTTAAACATTTTCTATTTTTAGCAAATAAAGCTCGTTTATATATCCTTTTTCCGTTACGCAAACATCCCCACGTTATTCGACGTAAACAACAAATTCTTTCGTTCGTTCCTCAAAAGCAAAAGCATCACGAGAATGCACCCGAGTTCAAACCAAGTTTTGAAACTCCGAGGAGACGACAATTCTAACAAAACCAGTACCGTCTTGACACCTTAGATCTCCGGTTTATGCGAGTCGGTTTCACTACCTACGCGTACCAAAGTCTCAAGTGTCTACGCAAACTCAGCCCCAAGTAGTTTATACTAGCAGTCAGCACCATCCTAAAACACTTCTAAGCGAGCGACCGATGCAAATAAGTGTATGATCTCCAAAAAGATGAAAAATTATGAAAAGAAAGCTAGATAGCCCAAAAATTATAAAGACACGTTTCCTTCTAAGTTAGGTGCTCCTCACCCGAGCATTTATCCCAACGACACGTAAACTCATTGAAAAATCAATGATACAAGCTTATGATCAATGAAGAATATCAAAATAGAAATGAGATCATATTCGCTAACAGGTCGACTTGCCATGAAAGTGTATGGACAACGGGCTTAATGTGATTGCGCTAGAACAAACAGGGTGAACTTGCCGCGAGGACCTTGACACCAAGCTACAGTAGCATGACTGAGACCGATTTGCATAAGAAGGAGACCTCTGAAGACTTGTAGTCCAGTGTCGTCATGGCACTCGTTTTATTTTTACTAAGAATCCCGGTTTTTCCCAACTTTGCGAACGAAGAAGCTGCCTCGTGCTTGCCGACTTTTTCCTGTTTTACTTGAGGACAAGCAAAGATTCAAGCTTAGGGGAGTTTGATAACACGAAATCGTATATATATTTTGATGCATAATTCAACTGAAGTTTAACTGTTTTCGATTCGATTTCGGGTTATTTCCGTGTTATTTGTCTGATGTTTTGCAGGTATTTGATGATCACGTCTAAACAAGGCATTATGAAGAAAAGAAGCAATCTCAGATGAAATATGGACGAAAACCGGATGAAAACATCATGAAAAGCGCAGACTGCTGATTTTACTGCTGTGACGACCGTCACAGCTCCATGACGACCGTCACACGGGTGACGACCGTCACACCTTGTGACGCCGTCATGCAGGCAAAAACGCCCCAATTCAGTTTCACGTAAAAGAAGCAGTTCCAAGTCCCAAATAGTGGACCACTACTCCCTGATAATTCTGCCTCAAAGTCCACCTTCTTCAAGTTATAACCGTTAGAATTCCATCTCTATAAAAGGGGAAGAAGGGGGACTCAGAAAGGGAGCCGCATTCATACAACGAAGTGCTGCCCAATTTATTTCCAGAGCAACCTTTCCAGTTTTTAATATTCTTATTTGTTTCTCTTTTCTTTTTCTGCATTCCTTTCATTCTTTTGTAATTTCTATTTCCGTTGTACGATCAAATTGGCACAAAGACCAGAATCCTGCCAACATCTGTGGAAGATCTGCCCAAAGGCCAATTGGGATATTTACAGGTTTCTCATTTCAATCGTAATTCCAGTTTTTATTATGATGCATGCTATTATTTATTGTTTTTATTTATGTTTTACCTTTCCCAAATCCATGTCTAGCTAAATTTAAGTAATCGATATGTAGTAATAATTCGAAAGGGATTTGATAATAACCGGTTGAAAATTGTCTTTTTCAAAAGTTGTTTATGGTCTGAGTGTTTAAAATTAATTTACTGAATAAACTTCGTCGCAAAAGCGAGAACTTATTTAAAAGTAGTTTTGCCACGAAAGTGGGAAATTAATTAAGGTACGAATCAACAAGCGAAAGCTGCGGCAAGATCAGATAGTAAACACTAGTCATTCATTTTAATAACAGCGAAAGCACTTTAAAATGAATTAGAACTTAGAGATTTCCAAAAAATAATTTTAACCCCGAATGGGACACGAAAGCGTACGTTTGGCCCTTAGAATTATGATTAGCGTCAATACCCATCGTGAGGCGAGAGTCTTCAAATCACCATTTTCTGCTTAAATGAATTCTGAAAAATATTTCATAGGCTGGTAACTTATCAAATCCCCGAAGAATATAATCACTGCATATCGATTCAATTAATTATACTTTAATTAACATCCTTAGTTCCCTTTAGTGACAATCTTATTCCCTCAAACATTATCTACCTAGCTAAACATAGTAACTCCCGAGAACACTAGTTTGATTACGAGTCCCTGTGGGATCGATATCTATTATTACTACGCGATAGACTATGCACTTGCAGTTAGGTTGTATTAGACATAGAAAGTCGCGATCACAAGTAACCCAAGAATACATCCCTTAGTAGCCATGTGAGCCTCAACCTCAGATACCTTTAAATGCGTAACTTTAGCAATATCTTGATACTTAGGAGTCTACTCTAAACCAAAAAATGGGACTCGATCAGAAATAGGCAATCTAATTATACTAGAACACTCCTCAAGTGTGGGCATAAGCTGGTAATCAACGAGTGTATAACAGTGATACACCAGATTGTAGAACTGAATCAATGTATCCAGAACTCCATTTACCATATCGATCTTCAAAAGAGACAGCAAACTCCCATATCTATCTTTGAAAGCATCAAGATTAGTAACCAAAGACACCAGCTAGCTCTCATAGACTTTCCAACTTAGGACTCTTGAAAGTGTACTTTTGAGTTTTCCTTCTTTCAAAATCCATGGTGAAAAATCCCTACAATGTTTGCAACAAACATCTTTAAGTTCCTTGAAGACTTGGTCAAAATGATGCTTATGAATGTATGGATGCAACACCCACAAACAAGATCATATAAAGCACATAAGTTCAAAGGTTCGAGTCACGAGCATGCATTCAAGGGACAAGAACCAACTCACAATGGTATTTAATAAGGTTTTATCAGCACATGTAGAACAAGGTTCTAAAAAGTTCTCAGAGTCCTCAATCCTCTTTCGGATATTACTAGCACGCCGATTACTCGGGAATCAGTAATTTTCTCAAGAGAACCTCGTCTGAGTGTAGTATCGTGTATTAACTATTTCAGGTTTACACCTTCATAGCCACCGCACTATGTCCTAATTGGCCAAAATGGGTTAAAGGATTCTAAAGTCCCCAGTGCCATGGGTCTGAGGTCGAAAAAAGTAATTTTTTTCGTGATTACTCGCTAGACATCAGTAATTCCGAGGAAGCATCAACTGAGCGGATGGATTCTCAATTCAGCTTGTTCAAGACTACTCCCTATAAACATCCTTGACTATACCATCCTCCTATCATAAGAGCTCTTAGATCGGGGTATATGATCTATCTCACCTCTTAAGATCACCCAAACAAAACAATTAATAGCAGTCAAATTAAACATATAAAGCATAAATAAATCAAAGTAGGATGAACCTACCAAAGAAGGATATTCTCCATCAGAGTCGTCACTTTTCTGTAGAGGGGAAATTTGTGAGTGTAAGCTATTGGTTAACTTAACTAAAAATACAAGAGTCGCCACCACACTTTTATTTTTATCCAAAAGAAAAGGAAAAAAGAGCGAAAAAACCTAAACAAGTTCTAGAACAAGAACAAACAAATAGTGGGTAAGGGAGCTGATTATGCAGAGGAAAGGTGTTAGCACCCAAAACGTCTATAATACTTTATAGGAACCCTTTGAAATATCTATGATTTTTATTTTGAAAAGATTTATTTGAAAGGAGAATATGAGAAGAGAATTATTTTTTAATATTTTTGTGTTTGGAGAGACTTATCGCCTCATGCCTATGTACCCACAAAGCGCAATATAGGATCAAAACCCCGTAGTTTATGATACAAATGACAAAAAAAGGTTTGTTGTCGTTAATTTTAAATGTAAAGACAAGTCAACATTTCCAAGTGAATAATTTCACTAAGGGATGAATCATGTCTAAACTTATGAAAAAATATTTAAAAATAAAAAGCGCACAAAGGCACAAAAAGAGTTGGTGAGTTATATATATATTTTTAGGTATTTTTGAAAATGGTCTGTCGCATCGCTGCGAAGAGGGGCCGGCGGAAGACAGAAGAGTCGCCATCGTTCGTTATTTATCCCAACGAGAGGGAAAGGAAATGATTAGAGAAAACCTACGAAAAAGGGATAAGACCGGTCATAGCAACCAAATCTCGGGTTCGGGAGTCAGTTACGCAAGGGGAAGGTATTAGCACCCCTCACGTCTGTCGTACTCGACGGGATCCACGCTTGTTGTCTATCTAAAAAAAGGTGTAAATTATCTAAAGGCTGCTAAACGGGGGTGAAAGAAAGGAAAATAGACTCGATAGAGCATCGCCGCTCTATGCCTACGTATTTCCTTATGCAATGGGAAAGTCAGAGTCAACGTAGTTCGGAAAACTATGGGTGATGGGGGGAAGGTTGCTCGCCAAGACATCGCCGTCTTGTGCCTACGTATCCTCGTCTGGTACGAGAAATCAGAGAAAACGTAGTTCGGGCTGACACGACCACAGGTTGGTTCAAGTGTTTTAAATCGAGTAGGGTTAAACCTTAGTTCTAGCAGTTAGGGACGATACCTATTTGTGGTAGAACCAATGCTTAACAAAACTCTCTTTGTGAAAATGATTTTCCATTAATTCTGAAGGACAAAAAGATTTGATGTTTTTGTTTTGTGTTTTTTAGACAAGAAATGGATTGAGTTATGATTTGAAACTCATGTCGCACTAAAGACTATGACTTGAGAGCGAATGCGTCGCATATCGCCCAAAGGGCATACGCTAAACACTCTAAACAGTTGAGAGGAGGCCCCCAACCACAATTTCTCAAATACTTAAGGCTCGTAACGTACGACACAAATCCTTCTTTATTAAGTGTTTTGAATTGTTTAGGAGATGAGAAGAGAAAGACTCAAACTAAAGGGAAACTGGACCCTGAAGTTGTCATGCACAATGCTCCTAAAGTTGGGATGAAAGAGAAGATACTATCCTAATATTATCATGTATAGGATTGAACACCTAATGTCTCTCCTACTCTCATCCTAAACGGAGGGACTAGGAATCCTAGGGGAATCATAGCACAAGGTCAAGTAAACACTAAATAATTCACTCACAAGTGAAATGAGAAAGAAAATAAATGATAAAATAAAAATGGAAAAGAAATAAAAATGAAAGGAAAATAATTAGCACAACAAAGTATTAAGATTTTTTTTTTGGGGTTTTTGATATTTAAAACTATTTTTAAGTAAATAAAACAAAACATGAAAAAAATAAAATAAAAATAAAAAGAAAATAGAAAAAACAAGTCACTAAAAAAGAAAGTGTCTACACAAGGAGTTGAACCCTTGACCTTAGGGTTCAAGGCTGGACATCAAACCACTCCAACCACCATGCGCGTGTGACCAGAATTTGGGAAAGGAAAATGAAATATTAAAACATGAAAAAAAAACATAAAAGAAGCAAAAATGCCCCCGCTGTTCTCATGGCAAGGCAAGGTATTAAGGGCAAGGTTCTAACCACTGGGGTGGCGATACATCCGTTGTATCAAGCCACCCCATGTGTACATATACTAAGACAAGCGCATAGGCTGGAATAAAATGCAAGGCAAGCAACAAGTGAAACTTAAAAACGATTCCATCCAAACTCTCTCAAATCTTCACCAATTGCAGTGAAATAAAAGTCCATCTAACCTGGTTTTTCACAAGGAACACAAAGGTGCTGTTAGTTTTCTCAAAAAGTGAACACAACTCAAAATACGAATGGAAGTGCAAGTGAAGGTTTTTAAATGCGTTTTCAAAGTCAAAGTTCAAAATAGAGGCAAACAGAAGCAGGTAAGGATTTGAGCAAGTTATAAACATGGTTCTGAATGAGTTCCGACAACAGGCTTGATCAAAAGGCAAAAAAAAGAAGAAAAAAAGACATATGAGTTGCAAGGAATGAACATGATAACCAAAATAACATGAGTTAAACAGAACATGAATCAAACAAACTGTCAGCACAAAGGACTTAAAGTCTAGGAGGTTGTCATAACACCCTCAAAGTTGTTTGCAACAGAACTAAATACTACAAACCTCATCAATATTTGTGGCCAATGCAAAATGACTTGTGATAACCATCAAACAACCAAATCATGGTAGGACTCCATTCATCATTCATAAGGCATAATTAAACACAAAACATAGACATGTTCAAACAGCTGGCACATACAAAACATGGACATGTTCGTGACAGTTAGCACACACAAGATATGGGCATGTTCATGACAGTTAGCACACACAAGATATAGAAATACCCAAAACAGTTTTAAAGCCAACACAAAAACTGGCCTGAACAGACCCTACACCCACCACTCATATAAACATGTCATGCCAATCAGTGTCAAACTCAAACCAACAAACTGTTCCACTCACACAAGATGGACAAATGTTGCTAGCAGATTTTAAAATGATAAGCAAGTCTCAAAACAACAATGCATCATAAAATAACAAACTCAACCTTGAGACATCCTTACAGCAGTGAATTCCAACCATGGCAACACTTAACTCAATCTATCCAATTCAAACATGATAGAGCAGTTGCTAATTCACCAAACAGGTTTTTTAGAGTAGTGATTGCATCAACAACTAACACACTCTATTTCAAAATCAAACAAAGGGCCAAGGCACAAACAAGACAAATGGTCATATGCATAACAGTAGGCACATCCAAGATGGTTTGCATACACACGTTAAGTTGTTTTTTAGATCCAAACAAAAAGTGCCAAGCACAACAAATTTTTATGGTCACAATGTAAACATATGTGCAACAATGAACACGTATAGGTTGAACAAACTCAAAACAGACCATGGTAGCAAGTTGGTGCTTTCACTGAATCATGATTCAAACAACATACATAAATGAATTCCTGTATCAGAAATGCATTCACAAAAACAATACACATTAGAGTCTTCACATCTAAACACTAGCCTAACATGCTTGTTCATCCTATACATGCTTGGAAGTTCTAGTAACAATGATCAAACACAAGTAGCAGGCCAACAGTTTTACATCAAAAACTTCTTGCATAATCAATAAAACCACATTTAAACAGAGACAACAACAGGTTTTCACATACAAGATAATGGACAGATGCAACATGCCAGCACATACAAAATAATGAACATATGCAAAAACAGCCAGGCACTTCCACCACAGTTTTCACTATACACTAAGTCATTCTTGAATCCAAACAGTAGCAGGCACTAACTAGGCTCTAACAAGAAATACCAAGGAAACTAATACAAAGAGTCAACCACGCTAAGAATCTTAACATGAGCTAACTCATCCAACTTCACAAAAATTCTAACAGCAACCCTTATACAAAGAGATCCAATGACAGCTACAAAACAAATCTAACATGAAGAATAGATTTTAACAGCAGAGCTTCCAACAATTTAAACCAAACAGTCTTAATCACATGATAGTTTACAAATTCATGACAGTAGGATTTTAGTTCTTACAATGCCAACAACAACTGAGATTCATTTCAGCAAGCAAACCAAAACTAATTTTCAGCACAAAAACAGTCCCTACATTTTATCATGACAATCTCAAGCATCAATTCAAAATAGGTCTCAAATGGCAAACATGAACTCATGAAAGCAGGTTGATATGTCATTCATCAATGGTTTCAATAGTCTATGCTTTTATTAAAACTGAGCATGCATACATAACTCCAACAGTAAATTCACACAGCATGATTAAAAGTTTTCCAACATAAAAGAACATAGTCAAAGAAGTTCTGTTTGAAAACGTAAACAACAACCAAGTTTGTTATCATAATACAAACATTAGTTCAACATGAGCAAGTATAGGTTGAACAACCTCAACTCAGCTATAGCTTCAACAACACAGTTTCCATCTCAGCAAACATAAATAGGTTTTTATATGAAAATCAAATAGAAGCCACAATAGGCATGAGTTAACAAACTCGAACCTCCAGACAGTTTTGACAGCAAAGTTGCATTTTAAGCATGATGCATAATGAAAGGGTTTAGGTCTACATACCTCTTGTAGACCTCCAAGAAAAACAGCAAGCTAGCAGCAAACACACAGTACCTCCTTTCTCCTTTGAGCAAGCCTTATCTTTTCTTCCTTTTAAAGCAGCAAATGATTTTGAATAGCAAGAAGCAAAATGCTAAAAAAATGTTCCTTTTGCAAAATAGTAACTGAATGGTGTTGAGGTGATTATGGAATGAAAAGGTTTTGTCAAAATGGCTCAACAACTTAAGGGATTTCGAGGGAAAACTTGCTAAGGATCAAAACACAAATTCTGATTTTCACAAAAGTGTTGGCTAGGGTTTTTCCCAGCTGCTAGTTAGCTTAGATACCCAGTGAGAAACATGAAAATGAGAGTTTAACAATGGTAAAATATGGATGGATCAGATGCTACATATTCAAGATTTTTGAATCAAATGGTGGATCAAGCAACAGTAAACAAGCATGCTTGCTTTCTTGTTGTTTTGTGCAGTGGAGGGAACAAATTGGCTGGACTGCATAGTGGGCAACAAGAGGGTGGCTTGTCTCTTCCTTTTTGGGCAAAAGATTCAAAATACTGCACAAGTGGTACAAGCTTGGTTTCTCTTGTTTAGGTAATGTTTGGTACACAAAGAAAACACAAGGAATACATACCATACATGGCTGGTATGCTGCAAGAAGTGATGGCAAAAAATGCTTCATGAATGGCACTTTGCAACAGCCCCAAGAGGCTCACTTCAAACCACCATAAGTTAATGAATACTCAAGCAAATGATGTGATGTTTGAACAAGAAATGGAGATTGCATATCCATGAAAAACTTTCATGTTGAGATGAATTTGATACAAGGCCAAACATGGTATGAAAATTTCACTTGAAAATATGTCCTCAAGAAATATTCTCCATACTTAGTGAAATTTCACTAAGTTTCCACACTTGCCAACTTGAAAACCCTACCTTGTGAAGATCATAACTCATGCTAAAATGGATGAAAAGTTGAGCTCTAAACATGATTAAAAAGCTTGAAATGAGGTCTGCAACTTTCATGCTTGAAAAAAGTTGAAATATAGTTAGGAATATCATGAAAAATAGGCATAAAAACCATGACATGAAAATCTGCCTAGAGGTAACGTAGAAAAATTCTAAGTTATGAATTTTGGACCATTTCCCCCCAACTTTGAGTCTCCATAACTTGAGCTCCAAGTATCATATTGAGGACTTCTTGGACTTTTTGGAAAGCTTGTAACACGATCTACAACTTTCATTTAGGACAAAGTTACATTTGACATCAAGAAAGTGTTGAAAATTGGCTTGCAAAGTAGGTCCAAAAATCTATCCAATTTGCCAACTTTGAAGTCATTAAAAATCTCCAACTTTGATTGATCATAACTTGAGCTCCAAGTATCATATGATGGACTTCTAGGACTTTTTGGAAAGATTAAAATACAAGTAACAACTTTGATGTTTGATCCAAGTCCATTTAAAATCTTGATCATGAAGAAAAATGGTTTGGAAAGTGGCTGGTTTACATATGAAACTTTCCATAAATGGAAAGTCTCTAAAACCCTAATTTTCCAAAAGTGGCAAGTTTCACACTTCTTGATTTTTTTATGATCCCCTTGACTTTTCTTGATCAAATTCCATCTATTTGTCACATTGAACTTAAGGAACATGATCTTGGTCTCAAAAGTCAGGACTTGACTTTTCTCACTGCACAATTGACTTTTCCCTCAAATCTCCTGATTTTCAATTAATTAATCAATTGAAGCTCTTATGATTAAAATTAATGATCAATCTCTCATCCACAAACACTTTGGGACATATGGAAGCTAATGGAAACAAGTATTGTTAAAAGAAACACACCTATCCTGATTAAAAGTAAAACCCTAATTCCACCCTTTTTGCTTGGGCATTGTGCAGATGAACTAGATGACCATTCCAACTCCACTATAACCTCTGAGGTACTCAACAAACTTCTACCTCATGCTCATACCAATGATAAAATATTCATGGACCCCTTGACAAACCTCTAGTGGTTCCTTGATACTGTTGTGGCACACCTCTCCTCTCTAGGAGATCTGATATCTTCATGATGATGATGCACACATAACAATCTCTACCAATACTTCTGCTTGAGCTTGTGGTCAATAAGGCTCTCCTCTTTGATAGGACACAAACAAACACTTGATCCCTTATAAGAACTATGCTATGCAAATGCAAGATGCTAAAAATGCAATGAAACATAAGCCAAAGATTAAGAAAAGAGGTTGGTCAAATTTTGGGGTGCAACATGGTCAAAATATGATTAACATTGATTGACATTTATTAAGGAAAACAAATTTTGAAAATCAATTGAGAAATGTCAAGGTTTTATTGTGAAAGCGGTTTGAAGTTTGAAAACAAGAAGGTTTTTGAAAAAGGGAGGAGCTTTGAAAAATTAAGAAGGGGAGGAGATGAAGTGACTATCCTAAAGCATAAAGTAAAAAGCTATAGATAAGAAGAATCTAACCGAATTAGAGTACACTTCATAGCAAGCAAAGTAAGAATTTCATCCGTCTTGAAGCATAAAAAAATGAGCAAGTCAAATAAAGGCAAAGATCCATAATACTCCAAGCATAGGGAAATAGTTTTAATTCTAAGCCCAAGGGTCTAAGAATAATTCAAGAGGATAACCATAAAATTAAGAACAACGAGTTTTTTAGAGGTTTAATCATTTATTAGTGTTTGGAACAAGATATGGTGCAAGTGGACAAAAGAAAAAGAGAGCAGAAGCAGAAAAAATAATATGATATGAGATGATAATAATGGAGCATAAAAATAAAAGAGAGATAGAGAGCAAGAAGGAAACATAAACAAAATTAGTACAATAATATTGTTAGTGAGTTAGTGATTAGTTATTAGAACAAATGATCAACGATGGTTAAATAGTGCACTTAGGTCAAAGTTAATGAAGACTCATTAGAGGATTGATAAAATCAAAGTCTCCTAACAACAAGTTTTATAAGTAATGGACCTAAGAAAAATAATCAACCATGCTTGGACTTTCAAACATAAGTTTAAACCACAAATGATCATTTTTTGATACGGGATAATTTAGCGCTATGCTAAGCATTCATAATTGGGTTTATGTAGAAACCACAACTATGTGAGGTCGGTCGATAAAAATGTTAGTGGTAATGCATGCTAGAGAAGTGATATGTAGATCACTCTCCGAAAGTAATACCACACGAAAAGAAAATAGGTAATGATCTCGTCTTCATCAAGAACTTGAAACAAGTTCCAATGATATCGAAGATTTTCATCGATCAAATTAAAAAGAAGAAGAGGAGAGGGGAAAGCCAAATTGAATCACAATTCTAAAATCCTTCCATCTTTAAGTTCAACCACTCATCTTGGTGGATTAAATCACTAAACATATCATTAACTTAAAGCACCTAAAATGAATTGAACAATTCACTTTGAAGATAGATTTGAATTAGTGAATGTTTATACAACTTCATCTACACCCTAAGTCCATTGAATTTAAAGAGGAATAAGACATTTGAAAGTGCAAACCAAGGCAAAAATCAAAAGAGAAAGGAAGAAGAAAAGGAAAGAACCAAAACAGTAATCAAAACAAGAAAAGAACACAATTCTGCCACTGGTTAATCGATTAACCATTTGCAAGTGCAAATGTGTTAATCAATTAACACTGCTAAGACAACAACTTTTTTTTGAAAAAAATTCAGCATCCATGATCCAACCATTTCTTCAAACACCTCAAGATCATGAATGAGAATTAACACGAAAATTAAAGTGAAACACCAATAAAACACAATTTGAGAGATCCAAAGATCAAGTAACAAGAATCAACAATAGATCACATTGTGGAAGATGGATCAAGAACAACAATGGTGGAATGAGGGTTTACCACTTGAAATCTGAAAATTATTCAAATCAAATCCAAAAACCACACTCCAAAGCCTTGATCTACTGGAATTGATGATGAAAAAGTGAATGGATGGAAGTCTAGCTCAAAGATTAGTAAGTTCTTATGATGAACTTACTAACTTTTAAAAGAAGAAAGAGATTTGATGAATTTGGTAGTTGGAGAAAGTTGAAAGGGTCAAGAAGAAATTCGACAAGGTGAATTTGGCTATCAAAAGCTTGAAGAATGAATGAAATGAGGCCTCTATTTATAGGAATTAGGCTTGGAAATTTTGGTGGTTTAGAATTTGGTTTGGAACCAAAATTAGGCTTGAAATTTGAATTTGGAGGCAAAATCAATATCAAAATGGTGATTAGTGAAGGTGTATGGTGGAAATTAATTGTGATGAGGTAGGGGAATTAAAATGAGGTGATCTAGAATATTCTCATGATGAAACAAAGTGAAATTGGTGCCAAATGCTGCAGAATTTGAATTTGTTGTATTTTCACAAAAACCACATTAATTAATCGATTAACCATTTGCATGTGTAAATGTGTTAATCGATTAACACAGTGAAAAATGGCCTTTTGATGTGTTGTCTTGGCTCTGGATTGATTTTTATGACTTGTCAAATAAGGCATGGAAATAAACACATGAACATTGGAGTCTCTTGAATAAAAGCAATTAAATCTTAGGAAACTCTTGATGAAATGATTTTGAATTGTTTGCAGATCAACTTTAGCTTTTTTCAGATGAAATTTCATTCGAGCCGAGGGACTATTGATTGGTATCCTTGACCTAAATTCTCTTCCTGAAAAAGAGTTAGTAAAGAAAAAGAAAACAAACATATTTTTGGATTGTAAACATAAACATAAACAAACACCAAGCATATAAGAAAACAAGGGTGCCCAAAGGTGTCCCTCAGAGACAAACCTACAGAGGAAGACAAGAGAGCCAAAGCCTGTGATCTTGCTTGTGGTATGAAATGCAAATGATATATGGGGTTTTAGAGGTAAGAGTTAGGGTATTACAAGAAGTCTTTATGCATGTCAAAGTTTACGGTTCAAGAGTTAGAACTGATTGAACAATTTCTAGATATTAGTTTAATGTGTGAAGAAACTCCTAACAGTGTGAAGTTGGGTGTGTTGAAGCTGACGAGTGGTATATTTGAAGAGATCAGAGAGGGTTAGAGATCCAATTTGAGTTTGATAGATAATTTCGTATTAATCAACCAAGGTAATAGAGGTGATTCACGAGTCGATGAGAATGGTGTGATGAGGTTTAGAAATAGAGTTGTGTTCCTGATGTACCTGAGCTTAAGAAGAGTATTCTTGAGGAAGGTTACAAGAGTGGTTTAAGTATTCGTCCTAGTACTACAAATATGTATCAGGATTTGAGAACGATGTTTTGTTCGCCTGGAATGAAGAAAGAGATTGCAAAGTTTGTATATGTGTGTTTGACTTTCCAGAAGTCAAAAGTAGAACACCAAAAACCTTCAGGTTTATTGCAGCCTTTAGACATTCCAGAGTGGAAGTGGGATAGTATTTCCATGACTTCGTTACAGGATCATCAAATACTCCAAGATGGCATGATATTATATGGGTGATTATCGATATATTGATGAAATTAGCACACTTCATTCCAATTAACATTAATTTCTCTTTACATAAGTTAATCGAGGTCTATATCCATATGATAATGAAACTGCATGGAGTTCTTTTGAGTATAGTTTCTAACAGAGTCCCTCGGTTGACATCCAGATTTTAGGAAAGTTTGCAAGATGCTTTAGGTACTAAACTGAAGTTAAGTTTCGCTCACCATCAGCAGACTGACGGGCAGACTAAGAGAACTATTCAGTCATTGGAGGAATTTTTGAGGGCTTGTATACTCGAGCAATGAGGTACTTGGGATGGAAATCTGTCTCTGATCAAGTTTACTTATAATAATAGTTTTCACTCTAGTATCAGAATGGCGCCGTTTGAAGCATTATATGGCCGGAGGTGTAAGACACCTTTGTGTTGGTATGAATCGGGCGAGAGTGTTGTACTTGGATCAGAGATTGTCCAACATACTACTAAAAAAGTGAAGATGATTCGAGATAAAATGAAAATAACACAAAGTAGACATAAGAGTTATCATGATGCGAGAAGAAAAGATTTGAAATTTAAGGAAGGTGATCATGTGTTCCTTAGAGTTAATCTTGTGACGGGCGTTAGACATGCACTGAAATCGAAGAAGCTGGCTCCTAAATTTATTGGTCCATATCAGATTTCTCAAAGAATTGGGCTTATTGCTTATGGAGTGGCGTTACCACCAAATCTTTCGAATTTACATAATGTGTTCCATATATCACAACTTCGAAAGTATATTCGCGATCCATCTCATGTGATTAGAATGAATGATCTGCAAGTGAGAGACAACCTAATGGTAGAAGCAATGCTTGTGAGAATTGAGGATCGGAAATTGAAGAAGCTGAGAGGAAAAAAGATTGCTCTAGTGAAATTTGTTTAGGGAGGAGTGGCTGGAGGAAATATGACTTGGGAGCTGGAGAGTCGGATGCGGGAAACATACCCCAAATTGTTCTCGTTAGTTAAATTCTTTAGAACGAAAGTATTTTAAGTAGGGACGAGTTGTAACACCTTGAAATTTTATTATTTGTTTTCGTAATATAATTGTGCAATTTGTGTGTGTTGTGATGTTATCTTCTGTTAAAGGAGATCATTGAGTGTAGTACACCAACCTTAGAAATTATAATATAAGGTGTTGAAGGTGTATGAACAAAAAGGTAGAGACACGGGGACAGTGGGAGAAGTAGTAGTTGTTACCATTATTTAATTAGGATGATTTATATACATAATAGTAATAGTTAATATTTAAATATTTATTTTAATTATTATTGTTATAGTGATATATTAAAATAAATATTTGATTTGGATTCATTAAAATAAATATTTAGTTTAGATTTAATAAAATAATAATATAAGATTTTAAATAAAAATAGAAAATTGGTTGTATAAGGGAAGTGAAAGTGAGAAGACGGGGAGTTACATAATACGTGAAAATTTAGGGAAAAGAGAACTAGGAAGAGAAAAGAAAAAGTTAGGAGGATCAAGAGAATCACTGTAACCCGGTGAACTGACTTTAAACAATGTTGCGGATAGCAAGAGTCGCCACCGACTTTTATTTTATCCATAAGGAAAGGTTATAAAAGAACAGGAAAGACCTTAGAGAATATTTTGGGTCCGGGGGGTAGGTTATGAAAAGGGAAGGTATTAGCATCCTTTTCATCCATGGTTATCCATGGGCTCTTAGGTACTTAAGCTCACTTTTGAATTGTTTTGAAAGTGTAGTGTGTGAATAGAAAATTTTCAGAATAGTTAATAAATAATCCATGTAAGGATGTGTTAAGAACTATTCTGAAAATTTTCTATTCACACACTACACTTTCAAAACAATTCAAAAGTGAGCTTAAGTACCTAAGAGCCCATGGATAACCATGGATGAAAAGGATGCTAATACCTTCCCTTTTCATAACCTACCCCCCGGACCCAAAATATTCTCTAAGGTCTTTCCTGTTCTTTTATAACCTTTCCTTATGGATAAAATAAAAGTCGGTGGCGACTCTTGCTATCCGCAACATTGTTTAAAGTCAGTTCACCGGGTTACAGAACTGGCGACTCTGCTGGGGATCTATTTAAGAGGGGTACCCTTAGGAATTAAGATCACTTTAAATTGTTTGCCTTGTTTGCTTTATTATTATATTGTTGGGGTGCTCTTATGTGTGAAAGGTCCTAACCCGGATCTAGTGTACCTTAGGTAAATGGCAATAGACCAAGGAAACTGTACGACGTATATCGATACGGTTGATCTGGTGGCCATAGTTAGTGCGACTTCTTGGTTGGTGCTTATATTCCTTAAGTCAAGTTGAGGATAATATTGAGGCTGCCATATGTTGTCAATGCACTAACTGACTTTTAGAACCCTAGTTAACTCATCTTGGCCTTTAGAAAGTAGTGAGGTAACCGGCTTTGGTGCAGACTGAAGTTGGTTGACACTCGATACTACGCTCATTGAGATCTTAAACTTGGAGGGTTTTGGTTGGCAAGTAAGTTGCCTTCTGAACAACCACCCTTGTGAAGGATCAATGATATTGAGATCCCTTAGAACCTGGTTACTTTTGTAGGACAGGATGAACCATCTAACTTCAGGGGAGGGTACTTGCCTTTGAACCTCATGCAAGCCTTTAAACCTAGGGCTATGGTGTGACTTGTTTGTGTGTGCCACATGTTTGTGATTGAGCATGACATCATGACATCATCATGCATCATAAGCATATCATTTTCCCTAACCATTTCAAGGACCAAAGGATTTATCTTTGTTCTTTGTTGCAGGTCATGGCTTCTGCTCGTAGAAACACCATCAGGATCAACTTTGTAGGGATACCTGCTAAGCTCAAGGAGTTGGTTTCCCTAGTGCCTGATCATTCCCAGTTCAACAAGAGACATGGTCACTTATTGGATCTAGTTACTTCAGGGTTCAGTGAAGACATGATGAGTGTGCTGTTTCAGTTCTTTGACCCTAAGCACCATTGCTTTACATTTCCTGATTATCAGCTGGTTCCAACCATGGAGGAGTTCTCTAAACTTCTGGGTATACCTGTTCTTGATCAGAAGCCATTCACAGGCTTAGAGAAGGAGCTTAAACCAGAAGTTATTGCTGCAGCTCTACATCTGAAGAAGTCTGACATTGTTCTAGAGACGAGAAGTGGAGTTAAAGGTATTCTTGCCAAGGTATTAGTGGATAAAGCTCAAATGTTCTTGAAGGCTATGAGCTACGATGCTTTTGAGGAGATCTTAGCTTTATTGATTTATGGCTTAGTGTTATTCCCCAATCCTGATCAGTTCATAGACGTTCATGCCATCAACATATTCCTGAGTCACAATCCAGTGCCTACCTTACTTGGAGACATCCTACATTCTCTTCACACCCGTACTACAAGGGCAAGAGGAACTTTGATGTGCTGCATACCTTTACTTTCTAGGTGGTTTATTTCTCACCTTCCTCGCTCAGTAATGAAGAATGAGCAAGGGTTCAGATGGTCCAAGAGGATCATGTCACTTTCTCACTCAGACATCCATTGGTGCTCCAGATCTATGGAGAATGTCACCATCATTGACCGTTGTGGGGAGTTTCCTAATGTGCCACTTCTAGGCATAAGAGGAGGCATCACCTACAACCCATCTCTAGCTTTACGACAGTTTGGTTACGCCCGAAGCGATGGTCCACATGACATGTTGATTCAGGGCATTGTGTTTGATTACGACAACGATCTTCAGGATTACCGTCAGAGATTCATCCGAGCTTGGGGAAAGGTAAACAGGATTGACAGCAAGACACTGGAGCCTAAGTACACTATTCCTATGGAGGCTTATCTCAGGTGGGTACGATCTCGTGCTCAGACACTCATGATGCCATATCCTGCCATCCTACCAGTTACCATGGAACCTGTTGCTGAAGGAGACACAGCTTATACCATCCTTCACCCAGACATGCCTACTGATATGGAAGACTTGCAGAGATCATGGATCCAACTGAAAGAGCAAAGGGATACTTTCGAGGCTCATTACAAAGCAAGCCAAGCAAGGATCCTAGAGCTAACAAAGCTACTTCATGAGGAACGAAACCTCAACTCATACCTCAACACAAAGAGGAAACGTCCATGGGAGACTTAAAACCCCATCTTTTGTACTTATTTCGTTTTCATTTTTTGTAAAGCCTAAAAGGCAAAACAAGTTATTACTAATAAAAAGTTACTTTCTTGTTTGTTTAAGCAAATTTAAATCCTGCGGTCCTTGAAAACATTGCATATGCATTCCCATATCATTGCATCACAGGTTTATAATTGTGTACAGGTTTCTCATCTTCTCGCTGTTTATTTCAGCAATGGCTCTTGAACAATCAGTTAAGGATCTCCAGGCACAGAATGCACAGTTCCAAGAGCTGATCTTGAACCTATCTAAGGGGCAGGATGAATTGAAGACACTGCTGGCCAAGAAGACTAAGAAGGCTAGAAGGTCTGCTGGGTTGCTCAACATGGGAAGAAGGTTCAAAGGTCCTGCCAAGACCAAGGAACAGGTTGAAGACTATGAATCTGAAGAATCTGAGCAGGAGAGAGGCAGTCTCCACAACACTATGGGGGACTCTGATTCTGAGGCTAACTACTACCATGAGCCTAACGAAGACAAATTCAAGATGCTGGTGGATAGAATGGATGCTATGGAATTACAGAAATCATCTGGGCTGGATTTTGAGGATTTGAGCTTGATATCTGGGGTGGTCATACCCATTGGGTTCAAAGTTCCTACATTCGTTGTCTATGATGGGGTCTCTTGTCCCAAATTGCATCTGAGATCTTATGTCAGAAGAATTCAACCCCACACTGCTGATAAAAAGTTGTGGATCCATTTCTTTCCAGGTTGTCATGAAGATTGTCTATATTGTACCTATAAGCCGGATAGTTGCTTCATTTTGAGAGATAGGATTCAACGTCTCATGGATAAATATACTATAGTGTTTGAAAGAAGACCAGCATCTGTAGAAAGTATGGTGGATCATCTGACTCAGGGTAAGAAGATTGAAGAGGTTGACATGGTTGACAAAGTACCACTAAGAATCACTTCAAAGGGTCCCATTAAAATCACTCATCAGGGCCCAATCAAGATTATTGCTGAAGGTCCTGTGAAAGTTGTTGCTGAAGCCAGAGTAGCTCCTCTGATCATTACCACTCCTGGTCCTATTCCTTATACATCTGACAAAGCTGTGCCTTGGCACTATGGGGCTGATGTTTACATCCATGGTGTCAAACAGGAGCCTTTACCTGATATGCCTGTTGACATTGATAATATTGCCGGATCTAGCAAGATCACTCGTAGTGGAAGAGTCTTCTCTCCTCTAGTTGCTTCTAAGAGTGCGGTTACTCCTGCTGTTACTTCCACCACTGATGCTCGGGGCAAGGGTCCTGGTATTGAGCCTGTATCTACTGATGTGCCAGCTGCTGATGACCTCTCTAAGCAGATGGAAGAAGTATTGAAAATCATTCGCAAGAGTGATTATGATATTGTTGATCAGCTGGGGCATACTCCCTCAAAGATTTCTATGCTCTCCCTGTTATTATGTTCTGAGGCTCATGCCAAGTCATTGATCAAGTTTCTAAAGATGGCTCATGTACCCAGTGCAATTTCTGTGGACCAGTTTGAGAATTGTGTTGCTCACCTGACCTATGACAACGGGTTAGGATTTTCTGATGCTGACTTGACCCCTGCCAAGAGGGATCATAACAGGGCCTTGCATATTTCAATTGAATGCAGGGGCACTACCCTGTCTCATGTGCTGATAGACAATGGTTCCTCTCTGAATGTGTTGCCTAAGGAAGTCCTGAACAAGCTGAGTCCTGAAGATACGGTATTGAAGCCCAGTAATATTGTGGTAAAGGCTTTTGATGGTTCTAGAAGAGTAGTGCATGGGGAAATTGATTTTCCAATCAAGGTTGGCTCTCAGGTGTTTACTGCTACATTCTATGTGATGGATATTCGTCCTTCGTACTCATGTCTGCTTGGTCGTCCCTGGATCCATGGGGCAGGTGCTGTGACCTCCACATTACATCAAAAGTTGAGATATCCGGTGAATGGAAAAGTTGTTACTGTCTTTGGAGAGGAAGAATACTTTGTCAGCCATGTAAACACTTTCAAGTATCTGGAAGTAGAAGGTGAATACATTGAAACTCCATGTCAGTCATTTGAATTGGTTCCCTGGGCTGTTAAGGATTGTGTGACGCCCCCTGCTGTGAAGAAGGTTCCTGTGGTCATCAGAAACCCTCCAACAATGGCAATGGCCTCCCTCAATGATGCAAAAGCTGTGGTGGAAGAAGGTGGTTGTACTATTTGGGGTCAGCTTCCTGATATTCCATACAAGTCTGACAAGTTTGGTTTGGGTTTCACTGCAGAGTCCCAGAAGGCTGTCCGTCGTGCCCGTGCTGTTCGTATCACCAATCAAGGGGTTATCAATGCTGTGGGAGATCAAGATGAAGACTACAACTTGGAGGCATGGATTTTTCCTACTGTGGGTGCTGGACTCAATAATTGGAAAGCTGAAGATGTTATCCCTATCTCCTTTAGTCGGGAGTAAATACTATTACTGTGTTATGTTTTTAAATTTTTACTTTCAAGCCATGTGCCTTACCCGGGGCACAATGGTGTGCTTGTTACGGGTTGTCATTTCATTTGCATACTTCATTCAATAAAATCAGTGGACGTTTCGTTTTCGTAAATATTGTGTTCCTTGTCTTTCTTTTTCTTTTATCTTTGCTTTATCAGCTATGTGTTCTTACACACACCCACGTCACTAAAATGCAGATCCTCATCCACTCTGGATCCAGTTGATAACAGTTCTACTATTGCCAATTACAATTTCGAGAATCCGATCTATCAAACTGAAGACGGAAACGAGGACGATTGTGAAATACCTGTAGGGCTTGCTAGGTTGTTACAACAAAAAGTGAAAGCTATACGAGAGATGCCAGCTCCCCGTACTGAGAAAGAGGTTAGAGGTTTCTTGGGACGATTGAACTACATTGCAAGATTTATTTCCCAATTAACTACCATCTGTGAGCCAATCTTCAAGTTGTTGAGGAAAGATCAGGTGATGGAATGGAATGATGAGTGCCAGACTGCCTTTGATGAAATCAAGAGATATTTGCTAGAACCTCCAATTTTAATGCCACCAGTTGATGGAAGACCCTTGATTATGTATTTAACAGTATTAGACAACTCAATGGGGTGTGTATTGGGGCAACATGACGAGTCTGGTCGAAAAGAGCAGGCAATATACTACCTTAGCAAAAAGTTTACCGACTGTGAAACAAAATACTCACTGCTCGAGAAAACTTGCTGCGCTTTGGCACGGGCTGCTCGCCGACTAAGACAGTATATGTTGACCCATACTACCTTGTTGATTTCAAAGATGAATGGGGCAGTTGAAGCTGCTAATAAGAACATTAAGAAGATTGTACAGAAGATAACTGTTACTTACAAGGATTGGCACGAGATGTTACCATTTGCTCTGCATGGTTATCGTACTACAATACGTACTTCAACCGGGGCAACCCCATTCTCCTTGGTCTATGGTATGGAAGCAGTTCTGCCTATTGAAGTTCAGATCCCCTCCTTGAGAATTATGAAGGATGCAGGCTTGGATGAAGATGAGTGGATTCAGACTCAACTTGACCAGATAAATTTGATTGATGAGAAAAGGTTAGCAGCAGTTTGTCATGGCCAGATGTACCAGAAACGGATGATCAAAGCTTTTAACAAGAAGGTTAAGCCAAAGGTATATCAGGCTGGTGACTTGGTAATCAAGCGTATCATATTACCACAGGGTGATCCTAGGGGCAAGTGGACTCCAACATATGAGGGACCATTTGTAGTCAAGACAGTGTTCTCAGGAGGTGCCATGATATTGACTACAATGGATGGTGAAGACTTCCCATAACCTGTAAACGCAGACATAGTTAAAAAATACTACGCATAAAAAGAGACCCGCTAGGTTGACAGGCCTAGGCAAAAATAAGGGCATCCCGACAAACCAAAAGGGTTTGGGCAAAAATTAGGGATATATATATAAAAAGATGTACACCCGGCAAGTCGAAAACCTGAAAAGGCGGCTTGGGCAAAAAAGGGTATCCCGGTGGATTGAAAACCTGAAAGGGCAATCCAGGCAAAAGTTAGGGATTAAAGCGTATGACTATGTCTCGTTTGGATCACTCATGAAACTGCAACCAGTTGTACTACTTACTCAAGCTCAAACAGATAAAGCTCAATCCAATCGTTTCCGTCTCAACAGCAAGAAGATGAGATACTTGAGTGGCAATAGTAGAATTGAAACTCAATAGGATTATTTCCCACATAGCTGATTCTTTTTGTAAAACTTCATGACAAAATTCTCTTACTAGGGTTTATGTCTCCTTGTACAAACTTACCCGTGTATGGGTCACTTTTGATATAAATAAATTCCATCTTTTGAATCCAGATTTACTTTTACCCTATTTACATAAGCGAAACGTCCATTGGTTGTGTTTGAATGTATGTATGCCTTTGAATATGATTGATGTTTACCAGAAATGCATGTATGCTTTTAATATGATTGATGTTTACCAGAAATGCATGAAAATGCAGTAATAGTATTTACTAAGGACGAACGAGGGAAGGATTTCAACGAAGCTTCGCCGGTTCATCTTTACAAGGCAGTTACAAACCATCAGTAGGACTAATCCATTTTCACAAAGTCTAATCTCCCCTGGAATTTATATCCATCTCTTTTATCCTCATACGGATATACGGGAAATTACTTTCCAATAAGGGCACGATGAACGAAGACGGGATGTTATACTTATCCTACTATCAAACGAAAACGAAGGTTATCTATACCCTACTGTCCCCAACAACGGGAGGTTATCTATACCTTGTTATCCCCAACAATGGGAGGTTATCTATACCTTGTTATCCCCAGCAGACGGAGGGTTATGTATTCTTCAACAATGAATCGGGATTTATTTTCCTTGGCCAGCGGTTGTTATACAAGGATATCCAGACACTTCCAGCAGTGTCATAGCATACATACATCATTTACATCATACCATAACATATATGTCTATAGTACATTACCTAAGTGCATCATGTCATACATGCATACATAAAGCATAAACTAATGTTGTTATACAGAATGCTACCTTGTTTTCAGGTTAATTATCCAACAAACAATCTTATGATCTTTGGGACTGCTTTATTGTAACCTCAGGGTTACTTTATCCTCCTGATGAGCTTCTTATTACTTTGGGACTGCTTTATTGTAACCTCAGGGTTATTTTATCCTCCTGATAGCCTCTCATGACTTCAAGACTGCTTTAGAGCTACTGATTGCTCTATCCTCCTGAAATCATCCTATTACTTCAAGACTGCTTTAGAGCTATTCATTGCTCTATCCTCATGAGGTCATATTACTACTTCAAGACTGCTTTAGAGCTATTCATTGCTCTATCCTCCTGAAGCCATCTAATTATTTCAAGACTGCTTTAGAGTTATCCATTGCTCTATCCTCCTGAAATTACATTATTATTTCAAGACTGCTTTAGAGCTATTCATTGCTCTATCCTCCTGAAATCATTACTTCAAGACTGCTTTAGAGCTATTGATTGCTCTATCCTCCTGAAGACATATCACGTTATTATTTCAAGACTGCTTTAGAGCTATTCATTGCTCTATCCTCCTGAAATCATTACTTCAAGACTGCTTTAGAGCTATTGATTGCTCTATCCTCCTGAAGACATATCACGTTATTATTTCAAGACTGCTTTAGAGCTATTCATTGCTCTATCCTCCTGAAATCATTACTTCAAGACTGCTTTAGAGCTATTAATTGCTCTATCCTCCTGAAGACATATCACGTTATTATTTCAAGACTGCTTTAGAGCTATTCATTGCTCTATCCTCCTGAAATCATTACTTCAAGACTGCTTTAGAGTATTCATTGCTCTATCCTCCTGAAATCATTACTTCAAGACTGCTTTAGAGCTATTGATTGCTCTATCCTCCTGAAGACATATCACATTATTATTTCAAGACTGCTTTAGAGCTATTGATTGCTCTATCCTCCTGAAGCCATTATTACTTCAAGACTGCTTTAGAGCTATTGATTGCTCTATCCTCCTGAGGTCAGATTTATCACTTCAAGACTGCTTTAGGGTTATCATTATTGATTGCTCTATCCTCATGAAGACATGCTGTATTACTCCAGACTCCTGACAGTTCTCATTATACTACTGAAGAACTTTCCCCTAGTGGCATCTTTAAGCCCACTCAATCATGTTCAACCAACCATCAATATCACTCCGTGCACTGGTGAGTGCAAATTTTTGGGCTTTTGTGTTCAATCCCCTTCAACCTTCCAGGTTACGACTGGCAAATATACCAATCTAACCCCTCAGGTTTCAGAAAATTGAACAGGGGCAGCTGTTGCACCCCAAAATTTGCCCTCACAATACAAGACTTTGTGTTCCAAGAAGGTTCACAAGGTTCACAAAGTTCACAATTGGTCAGAAGAGTTGACAATTCCCTCAGACAATGCACCTCCTAAGCAGTGCATCCAAAACTAGGGTTTTGACTTTAATCAGGCTAAATGGACTTCCAAGACTTCAAGTGAATCTTCATAAGATATCTTGTGATACTCATGGGAGGTATTGTGAAGCTTGTGAACCTTGTGAACACAAAGTCTTGTATTGTGAGGGCAAATTTTGGGGTGCAACAATCACCATTGTCAAGAATTGGAGTTTAATAATCTAAGGTAACGGAGACGAAAAACCATTCTTATAAGGGTGTGCATTCATGAGAGGGTAGTGAGGGGTCCTTCCCTCTTAGATTTACTTTTTACCATGTTTTGATTGAAATTCTTGGTGTTTTACATTGTTTGTATGATAAGATGATTAGTTTGTGATTGTTATATGAATTTGATGTGATGATGCTTGCCAAATATTTTGTCATGATCATGGGTTTTGGAGATATGAACATGATGAAAAATTTATGGAAAATTATAAAGTGAAGATGTGTTAGTGTTTGGTGAATGAATTGTTGATATATGTACATGGTTGATGAATGATGATGAAAATCCTTGAAAATATTGCGAGGGATGTTTTTTATGATGGAATTTGGGGTTTGGGAAGTGTTGGATTCGTGCAATTTTAGTTCTTCAAAACAACACCCTTTTTAAAATAAAAAAAATCTTTATACAATTTTAGTCATAACTTTGGACTCGTGTCACATTTTAAGGTGGGGTTTGGTGTGTTGGTTAGTTGAGAGAGAGTACTACAATTTTGAATTAGTGGAAAATCATTTTAATAGATTCATCAAAGGGTTACAGTAGATGAAAGGAAGTTTTTAGTCCTTCAAAACAACACCACTTTTTAAAAATCCTTTGTACGACTTTAGTCATAACTTTTGACTCTTGTCACATTTTAAGGTGGGGTTCGATGTGTTAGTTTGCTAATAGGAAGTACTAAAATTTTGATTCATGGGAACAATAATTTTAATAGATTTGTAATAGAGTTAGATTAGATGGAAAGAAGTGTAAAAGTATGATGGATACGACTGAAGTCTGTATCAGTAATTTAATTGGTGTGTCACAAATGATTGGTATGTGTGTTAATGACATTAGTGGTAGTCCAGAAGGATGTACTATGTATTAGATAAGTGTATTATGCGATCAATGGTGGATCACGGTGTATTATAATATTTGTGTGTGTTAAAATGAATCATAACAAAGTTTGTAGCGGTAAATTGTTGTGACATGGTGAATCATTTGAATTGTTTGTTCCTTTACGATTGTGATAATCTAAAAGGGTGGATTATGTTGTGCATGATTATAGTTGTGTGGTCGATTATGGATCGCAAAATGAATAATTACAAGTGTTTCAGTTGCATTTTTTCCATGCCATGCATTCATAAATTGTTGATTTCGTGGAGATAAGCTTAAGTTTGAAGGGGAACGTTAAACTTATCCAGAATTTTGAAGGGGAAGTTCGGGATTTTAAAGGGGGAATCGGGTTCGTATGATGAACCATTGATAAACAATTGGTTCCGCATGCATTGAGTCACGTTATGGAGTCTCATTGCATTTTCATTATATCGTGTTATGTTTAATTGTGGTGACAATGTGGATTGTGATGTTTGTGATGCATCACGCATGAATACTGTCCTTAGAATGTTATGCACCAATTAATTATATGAATATATTTCTCACCCCTTTTATTTGTTGTGTCTGTACTCCTTTGGACTTTAGAAAATCAGGTACCTGAGAAGTTGATGGGGCACAATATGTTGCTATCGGGCAGGTCTTCTGGTAGAGCCGCTCTGATACGTAACACATGGGTTGTTTTGTCTATGTAGATGTTTTACCTATGTGTTTTTCATGTTACATATCTTTAAATAATAAGGATTATTGTTTTAAAATGCTATTGTTGGATGTTTGGGTGAGACTTTGGACGCCAAACAAAAATTGTTTTTAATTCCGCTGTAACAAGGTAATTTATATGAGTTGAAGTAAACTTTTAAACTTAAAATTATGTGGATGTTGCATCCTACTCAATTTAATTATTTACATTTTATTTATTTATTTGAATCGGGAAGTAGGTGTTACAAGGGGAATCATCAGGGATATAATAGAAATATAGTGAATTGTGGGTGTGAAGGGCTTCACTAATACAAAAGGTCTCAAGAAATCACCCTTATTTAGAATAAAGGGGGTCAAACCAAGAGACGATCGGGTAAAGTTGAAGAAGCCCCTGGTTACAAAAATTATATGGGGATGTGTGCCTTAGGAAAAAAGACCAAAAAATAAGTTAAGAGAGGACTCTCAAGATTTATACTCTGCACACAATTAGAAGACCCTCACATACGCTCATAACCTCATATGAAGTTGAGAAGAGGAAATATTCAAATGTTTAAGGACAGCTAGCTCAAATTCTGAAAAGGGCAGCTAAAGTCCTATTCTTGTAAATAGATACTCATAAAATAGGACCGCACAATCATCAAAATAATTGCATATCCTCTTCTCCCTTGGCACAGGAAGGATCAACCACTCTGAAGGGTCGTCGACCACGATGTCAGTATCACCAAGGGCGGCCCCAGTGTTTAAAGCATAGGGAGTACCCACTTGTCGCTACGCGAAAAATGACACAGAGTCGCCACCGAATTTTATTTATCCCAAGGAGGGAAAGGGAAATAACGATAAAACCTTTGGGAAAAGAGCATGGTCGTCGCAACCAAGTCTTAGGGTTCGAGAGTCGGTTATGCGAGGGGAAGGTGTTAGCACCCCCTCGCATCCATCGTACTCGATGGGAACCTCCTAGGTTATTTCGCGTGAATGGGTGTTTTTATTAAGAGTTTGCTTGCTTAAGGAAAGAGGGTTTGGTTCATTTATTTTTAATGCTCGCCAAGGATTGTGGCCCTTATGCTTACGTATCCTCACTTAAAAGAAGTGAAGAATCAGAGCTCCGTAGTCCGGAGGCTTGTAAAATTGTTGTTTGTTGGTTGATTTTATACCTTGAAAAAGGGTTTTTGATTGATGCCCTAAGACGAAAAATAGTTTGATGAGTTGATGTTATTTTTTAGGTTTCTTAAGAGAAATTGTTCTTGATTAGGATTATACACAAAAGACTTTGGATAGAAATGAATGTTTCGAATAACCAAGTTGAACGCCTTGTATCCAAAACATTCGGAACGAGTGTAGGAGGGGCTCCATTCTCACTCCTTCTCCACCACTTAAGGCTCGTGGCGCGCAATCCTAATCGTATTCTTATTGTGTTTTGAATTTCATTGAGAAAAGTAGTTTGAGACGTGTATTGAACAAAAGTCTAATGAGTAGAGATGAATATTTCAAACAACCAACTCGAGCGCCTTGTGTTCAAAATACTCGGAGTGAGCGTAAGAGGGATTCCATTCTCACTCCTTCTCCTTTTTTGTTGATATTTTAATTATTAATAATCAAGAGTTCTAATAAAAAATTCTAAAACATTTTTAAAATTCTAAAACATTTTTAATCCAAAAAGAACTAGATAAAATATAAATCCTAAATTAAAATTACTAATTAAAATATAAATCTTAAGTTAATAAGTAAACTCCTAAAAAATATTCTAAATCTAAAATAATTCTAAATAATAAATCTAAATAGTAACTAAAATCCTAAAAATTATTTCTAATAATTATTTCTAAATCTAAATAATAACTAATTCCTACAAATACTCTAAATCTAAAATATTTCTAAATAATAAATCTAAATAGTAACTAAAAACCTAAAAAAATTCTAATTCTAAATTATAACTAATATTTAAATTTAAAATAACGACTAATACTAAAATAATAATTAAAATCCTAAAAAAACTAATTGAAATCCTAAAAATTTGTCACGTTTAAGCTAACTAAAAAATTATTTAAATCTTAAAATATCTCAAAAAAAAACTAACTAAAATATTAAATCCTAAATTAATTTTAATCCAAAAAATTACTAACCAAGATATTAATCCTAAATTAATTCTAAATTACAAAGAAATTATTTTGTTTATACACATATATATACACTACAGTAGAAGAAAAAGGTCATGTGCCAGACTGGGGTGTCGGTTACCTATGGAGCTGGAGCGGGTTCTTTGACCCAGTTGAATGTTAGTGAGAAAAAGAAACCCTACAGCTTATGGAACGACCGTTATCACACAAAACAAGTTCAGAAACACGATGAAAATCAACCAAAAGAAACTCGTTAAACAGAATGATTCTAGCATTCCCTCTGTATCACTTTCGTCTTCTCAATCGCACTCTCTTATCATGGCCGGATTTGCTCTATCATTCAAGCCTCCTTTATATTACAACCTCTCACTCTAGGAATCATTCTCTTAATCTCACGACCAAAGCAATAAACATGAATGTACAACGGCAAAACTTATGGTGGTAGTGAAACGATTCAAAGATGATAAAGCAGAAATAAAAAATGGCCAGTAAATCAAAGATCAAACTATCTACTAATGAAAATAAAATTTGGAAACGGAGGTGGAAGAAAGTAAAAGTCTGGGAAAGAAATACTACCACAACAGGATCTGCTTCGAAACAAACTACAGGTATGAGCTTCACTTTTGTATTTCTACAGTTTGAATTCTGGTCGCCTGGGTTTTCTTTACGGTTCTTGATGTTTTTCTCTTTAAACCCCTGTTGCCTTGGTTTCCTAGTTTTCTTGATGGATCACTCCAAAAAAAAAAATTCCTCCCCCCGTTGATGATAAAAACACAGTTTTATAACAGGATTTGCAAAAAAGTAAAAAAAAAACTAAAGGTTCTGATAACTAATGGAACTAGAAATATGCAGAAGCATCAATCCTGCTGCTAAACTCTGTTCTTTGTTGTTACTCCCTATTTTTATGCAATACACTGATGTATTCAGCAAGATGCTTTGACCTTCCTTATTTGGTGAAACTTCTGTTGTAACTTTACTACTGCAACTTGTCACTCTCTTTTTTTGCAAATTTCTTATGTACCTTCTGTCTTTTGTCCATTTGGAATCTTGTGTGTGAATTTATTGTAATAAAATGCTCAGTGCAATTTTAAATTGTGGTGAATTTTGACTTGTAGCTTGAATTATGAAATAACTTGAAATTTTTTTATTATGATATGATCATGGATGAATTTGGTTTAATTGTAATAGAATGATGTAAATTGTGTGGCATAAATGGTGAATTGCTTGGAGCATGATTTCATTTCTCTTATTTGATGCCTTCTTGTTTTGTAGGATTGGTTCAGGATATTTTGTTTTGGAGCAAATGTCGTTTGGCTATGCTGCAGCAGTTTTGGAGTGATAAGTGTTGCACGGTGAAGCGTGAAGCATGTTATGATGCAGATTTTGGCATTTTGAAATAAGTATAAGTTTGTAGTGACAGGTTTCTTGCAATGGTTTTATGGCTCTGCAAGTACGGTTGTATTAGTTTTTTTTGTGTGGCTAATTTGTGACACATTGTCCTTACTTACATGTGATGCACAGGTTATAACAGATTTTAAGGTAATGAGACCTGGTTTGGTAAGGCCCTTGGAAATTCTCATGACTTGCTTGTGTAGTACTTGGAATGTGTAGTACTTGGAAAATGTGTGGTCTTGATGAGATTATTTTCATGGTGCAGGATCTGTACTTTCTTACCATTTGTGTTGGTAATAGACAATGGGCTTTGGATTGTTTTTGGGTTCTTTGTAGTAATTCATGGACTAAAATTCCTTTGTTCATTCTTGTATAAATAAATGTATGAATTTTATTAATGGTAATGCAAAATTATTTTTACAATAACAATGCAGAACTTTTTTTATAATAACAAAATGCTGAATTTTTTATAATAACAAATGCTGAATTTTATTGGATGTGAATGCTAAATTTTTATAATGATAATGCTGAATTTTGTATGATAATAGCATAATAATTTTTTTTTGATGAGTAATAAAAATCTAACCCAAAATTAAAAAAAAAAAAACAAAGATTCTCAATTACAAGTGCCAAGAACCATAAAGAAACCGGGGTGGAGATATAGTTTTCCTTAGCCACTGAATCAACTTCAAACACTTGTTTCAAAGTAAAAATTCCCTTGCGAACCCACATGCTTGGTATGCACCATGTATGATATGATGAATGTATGAGTGAGGAGTTAGGGTGAAAACGAGGGTGTGACAGTTGCCCCTATTTAATCTTTTGATCTTGAAGGTATGAGAGATAATGGTTCTCCGATATTCAAGATCAAGGTAGATTAAATACTAGAATACTCGAGATTTTCAACTAGAGAGGTGTGGGATGAAAGTAGACAGTTAGCGAAATGGTTTGAAAAAGGTGTCTATTAGTGAACAATGGTTAAGGGAGATATGATGGTATGCTTGAGATGCAGTGCAGAATGAACATGAGTGATTTGCCAGCCGGAAGAGGAGACACCTCGTAATAGGGAATCATAATTGGCCAAGAGATATTCCTTCTACAAAATATAGAGAGGACTCGAGAAATTGGATTATGAGATATTCCTTCTACAAAAGATAGAGAGGACTCGAGAAATTGGATTGTGAGATATTCCTTCTACAAAAGATGGAGAGGACTCCAAAAGATTGGTTTTCCTTTCGCAAAGGCAAAGAAGACTCCGGAACAAAAGGTTTGGAGAAAATGCTTCCTTCTACAAAAGGTAGGAAGGACTCCGAAACAAAAGGTTTGAAGATAAAATAACTCCTTCTACATCATGTAGAGGAGACTCCCTTTGGAGAATACGATCGTATTTCCTTCTGTTGCGGTAGAAAGGACTCTAGAACAAAAGGTTAGGAGAAAAAGTTCTTTCTACAAAAGGTGGAGAGGACTCCTGAACAAAAGGTTAGGAGAAATATTCCTTCTACAAAAGGTAGATAGGATACTCCCTTAGGAGAGGATGATCGTACTTTCTGCTGCAAAAAGCAGAACAGGCCCCTGAACAAAAGGTTAGGAGACAAATCCCTTCTACAAAAGGTAGAGAGGATACTTACGAAAGGTAAGCTGACAAGAAACTGTACAAAAGGTATAAGAGGTCTTACTAAAGGTAAGTTTATTATGTTGCGAAAGGTAAGTTAGAGATACTTTGTGTAAGAGACACGAAAAGACTCACAAAAGGTAAGTGGAAGGAAATAACCATCTCCCTGCAAATGGCGGGGGAAATTTGTATAGGATATTAGAACATCAATTGATCTCATAGGCACAACGGCGGAGATGACATTCCTTAAGTATGGTGACCATTCAGTTCTTGGCCACATAGGCATCAAGCATCCAAGTTGATCGAAGATACCCAAAACAAAGTTTTGTCGTGTGTAAAAGACAGCAGAGACATGCTTACAAAAGGAAAGCGAAAAGAAAATGATTTCACGCGAAAGACAATGAAATCCTTCACGAAAGGTAAGGTGGTAAAATAATCTCATGTAACATGCTCGAAAGGAGATACAAAAGGTAAGTGAATAGATAAACATTCCAAAAGGATCCTGGCAGCATGTTCCACAGGAAATCCGCATCTTTGAGGATAACTGGCTAAACACTCATGTAATGATGTAACATGTATGCAAAAATGTCAGGTATGCAAGGATATGGAGGCTAAGGGTGATGATTTGTGCCAAGTTATTGGGCTTTGGTTTGGGGCGTCAAGTTTGACTTCCCAACATCCTTGTGGCAGAATTGGATCATCTTTAGATGGTCTTATCAGACAAGCTGGCTGGTCAGTTAGGTTGCCCCTGACTTGGTTGCGTTTCGGTGAACTTTGTGATTTGACGATGCTTTGTGTACACGTGCGCCCTAGAGATTGCGTTTATGTTTCATACACCTTGATTAGAGAGTAACCTTATGCTTACTTTCGTCATAATTATCATTACCCCATAATTCTCAATGCAATATTTATTAAGAATGAAAATTCCACTTGCAAACAAACATAAAAGTAAAAAAAAGTGAAGCACAAATTGATGAGAAAGATTTTATTGATGATAAAGTGGCCCATAATTGGGTAATATTACATAAGGATACAATTCCTAAAAGAGGCAATTGCAAAAATATGACAAAAAGTACAATGGCAATGAGAACAAAGATTGGATTTCCATTGAGTTCCAATTCTGCTATGATCCTTATGACTTTGAAACTTCTCGTACATTGCCTCTGAGGAAAATGATTGGATTTATCTTTCTCATGTGTAGTTCTTTTTATGTTGATGACGAGCTCGCAAACTCTTTTCAAACCGCAATCTTTTCTTTTAAGTTCCCTAACTTTTGCCTAGACCGCCCTTTCGGGTTTTCGGTCTACCGGGATACCCCTTTTTTTTGCCTAAGTTGCCTCTAAGGGTTTTCAACTTATCGGGTATTTTTTATTTTAACCCTAACTTTTGCCTGGACTTTTTCTTTTTGTTGTCCACCGGGTTTTCTTTCAAACATAGTATTTTTTGATTGCGTCTGCGTTTACAGGGGACGACAGATCTTCATCGTCCATGTTGGATAATATCAAGGATCCTCCAGAGAAAACCTTCTTCACAACATATGGGCCCTCGTAGTTAGGTGTCCATTTGCCCCTTGGGTCTGTGTGGATTGGCAGAATCTTCCTCAATACCAAGTCTCCCACTTCAAAATCTCGGGGGCGAACCTTCTTGTCAAACGCCCGTTTCAACCGCTTTTGGTAAAGTTGGCCATGACAGATGGCTGTCATGCGCTTTTCATCGATAGATTAAGTTGATCAAATCTCGCCTGTATCCACTCTGCTTCATCAAGCTTAACATCAATCAGAATTCTCAAAGATGGAATTTCGACCTCAACAGGGAGTACCGCATCCATGCCGTATACAAGAGAAAAAGGAGTTGCCCCAGTAGAAGTGCGTACTGAAGTGCGGTAGCCATGCAAAGCAAATGGTAGCATTTCGTGCCAATCTTTGTATGTTTTCACCATTTTCTGAACGATCTTCTTGATGTTTTTGTTTGCTGCCTCAACAACACCATTCATCTTTGGGCGATATGGTGATGAGTTATGATGCTCGATCTTGAAACTCTCACATAATTCCTTCATCATCTTGTTATTGAGGTTTGAACCATTATCAGTAATGATTTTATTTGGGACCCCATAACGAAAAATGATTTCTTTCTTGATAAAGCGAGTGACCACTTGTTTGGTGACATTGGCATAAGATGCGGCTTCCACCCATTTAGTGAAGTAGTCAATGGCCACTAAGATGAAACGATGACCGTTTGAAGCAGTTGGCTCGATGCGTCCGATCACATCTATGCCCCACATGGTGAAGGGCCAAGGCAATGTCAATACATTTAAAGGAACTGGTGGCACATGAATCCTATCTGCATAGATATGACATATTTGGCATGTTTGCATGTGACGGTAGCAATCAGTCTCCATTGTCAACCAATAATAACCAGTCCTCAAAATCTTCTTAACCATCGTATGTCCACTGGCATGCGTACCAAAAGAGCCTTCATGGATTTCATTTATGATTCGGTCGGCTTCGTGTCTATCCACGCATCTGAGCAGGACCGAGTCATAGTTCCGCTTGTAAAGCACATCTCCGCTTAAGAAGAATTTGGAGGAAAGCCTTCTTAAATACTTCTTGTCTGTGATGGAAACATTTTCTGGATATTCTTGCTTTTCTAGATATCTTTTGATATCATAAAACCATGGTTGATCGTCGATTATTAACTCCGCTTCCAGACAGTGGGCAGGCTCGTCAAGATATTCAATACGGATGGAGGGTGCCTCATTTTTCCATTTAACCTTGAACATGGATGACAATGTGGCAAGGGCGTATTCCATTTGATTACTTTCTCTAGGGATGTGATTGAAAGTAATCTCGTCAAAATATGGGATTAACTTCAAGACGTGATCCCGATATAGAACCAATTTGCTATTGCGTGCTTCCCAATCACCTTTGACTTGACTGATTACTAATGCGGAGTCCCCATACACTTCCAAAATCTTGATTCCATGATCAATAGCGGCTTCAATTTCGAAGATACAGGCCTCATATTATGCCATATTGTTGGTACACTCGAAACATAACCTTGCGGTGAATGGAATATGGAAACCAGTAGGAGATGTGATGATTGCCCCTATTCCATTGCCTTGAGCATTTGCGGCGCCATCGAACACGAGCGTCCATCGCGATCCTAGTTCGGGTCCGTCATTTGGTCCTAATGCTGCATAGTCTCTGACAAACATGATGTCTTCATCAGGGAATTTAAAATGCATGGGCTGGTAATCTTCCATAGGTTGGTGAGCAAGATAGTAAGATAGAACACTCCCTTTGATAGCTTTTTGTGAGACGTACTGGATGTCATATTCAGTCAGTACCATTTGCCAACGGGCTACTCGTCCGGTGAGAGCAGGCTTTTCAAAGATGTACTTGACTGGATCCATCTTTGATATCAACAACGTGGTATGGGTCAGCATATACTGCCTTAGGCGTTTGGCAGCCCATAGAAGCGCGCAACATGTCTTTTCCAACATTGAGTATCTCGTTTCACACTCGGTGAACTTCTTGCTTAGGTAGTAGATGGCGTGTTCCTTTCTACCTGTTTCATCATGCTGCCCCAACACACATCCCATGGATTCTTCCAGAACAGTTAAGTACATGATGAGAGGTCTTCCTGGCACGGGAGGCATCAAGATCGGTGGCTCTTGCAGATATTCTTTAATTTTCTCAAATGCTTTTTGGCAGTTGTTATTCCACACAATTGCTTGATCCTTGCGAAGCAACTTGAATATTGGCTCACATGTGGCTGTTAGGTGAGATATGAATCTAGCGATGTAGTTTAATCTCCCTAAGAAACCACGAACCTCCTTCTCTGTCCTCGGAGCCGGCATATCTTGGATAACTTTTACTTTGTCAGGATCGACCTCAATTCCCTTTTGGCTCACAATAAAACCTAGCAATTTACCAGATCTTACCCCAAAAGTGCATTTACTCGGATTGAACCTTAGCCTGAACTTTCTTAGCCTTGTAAACAGCTTTTCCAAATGGATGAGATGTTCCTCTTCAGTTTGGGATTTTGCAATCATATCGTCGACGTACACTTCGATCTCTTTATGAATCATATCATGAAAGAGAGTTACCATCGATCGTTGATATGTCGCGCCAGCGTTCTTTAGACCAAATGGCATAACTTTATAGCAGAAGGTTCCCCAAGGGGTTATGAAGGTAGTCTTCTCCATATCCTCTGGAGCCATTTTGATTTGGTTGTACCCGGAGAAACCATCCATGAAAGAGAATACAGAGAATTGAGTTGTATTATCCACTAATACATCAATATGTAGCGATGGAAAGTCATCTTTTGGACTGGCTCTATTCAGGTCTCGGTAGTCGACACACATCCGCACCTTGCCATCTTTTTTAGGAACAGGTACAATGTTGGCGACCCATCGAGGGTATTTTGATACGGCCAAGAATCCGGCATCAAGCTGCTTTTGCACTTCCTCCTTAATCTTAAGGGCCATGTCAGGTCGAGTTCGTCTCATCTTTTGCTTTATAGGCGGGCAATCCTCCTTGAGTGGCAGTTTATGCATCACAATGTCAGAATCCAGTCCAGGCATGTCTTGGTATGACCAAGCGAACACATCTGCATACGCGCGTAAAAGCTCGACCAGTCTTCCCTTCACACTCTCTTCTAGAGCAGCGCCTACCTTGACCTCTTTCTTATCTTCTTCAGTTCCGAGATTGACAACTTCTACCGATTCTTGATGCGGTTGAATGACCTTGGATTCTTGCTTTAATAATCTGGCCAACTCCTCAGGGAGCTCACAATCTTCCTCACTATCCTCGTCAGCATGGTAGATTGGGTTGTCAAAGTCATATGGAATCGTAGCAGTATCGTTATCAATGGAATCCAGGGTTGATCTGCATGATTGTTGATTTTATGCTTTATTTTGGGAAGATAAAAAAAAAATGAAAAAAATGAAAATGCACGAAAACATTGCCATTTATTTATGCAAAAAATAAAAGAAAGACAGGGAACACAATTGAATGCAAAAGTTTACTTCATTCATGATAAAACATTGATTAAAAACATGGGGGCCCTACAAAATAATCCTTATGCCTTGGGCAAAGCATAGGATTTGAAAGAAAAACAAAGAAAATTACTCCTCAATCAAGGTGACCTCCGGTATCTCTATGCCAGTCTAGTTGTTGATTTGTTGATTTGGTGCCCTTGGGTACACCATGCAGACCTCCTTCCACGCATCGTCTCCAGCCTCCACGACAGCTACCTGATCATCCACCATATGTCCACCACTTACAAAGGCAAGTGGAGGGATGAGACCTTTGCCTTTGTCCATAATTGTCTTTTGCTGCACTACATGATTGCCAGAGTAACCCAAACCAGTTCTGTTTTTGTTGTTGGGAAGCTCCAACACTCTACCCCAACCTTTAGGGTGACCAGCTTCAATTACAGTTTTTGCATCTTTCCATGTAACCATAGGGGATCCAGACCTTTCTGATTTCTTTTCCTCCTCCTTAACAGGAATCATCTCCACACTTATCACATCAAACGCTTGAAATGGGGTCTCGTGCACCTCCCCTCCTATTTCAATATAGCGGAAAGAAGCAAGATGGCTTATAAGAACATCAGATTCGCCCTCAATGACGACCATCTGATTGTTGATCATAAATTTAATCCTTTGATGCAGGGTTGAAGTTACGGCGCCTGCCGAATGAATCCACGGACGACCAAGAAGGCAGCTATAAGCGGGATAGATATCCATTACATAAAATGTAATGATAAAGGTATGAGGTCCAATCTTGATTGGGAGATCAACTTCGCCTATCACAGTTCTCGTAGCCCCATCAAAAGCTTTTACAATGGTTTGACTTGGCTTCATCACAAGTCCTTCAATTGATAGCTTGTTCAACGAGCTCTTTGGTAACACATTTAATGATGATCCAGTATCGACAAGTACTCTAGAGAATACAACATCTACACATTCGATGGTAATGTGTAAGGCCTTGTTATGGTTCTTACCTTCGGGAGGTAGTTCACTATCATTAAAGCTCAAGATACGGGCTGATGCTATATTCCCCACCACTTCTTCAAACTGCACCACTGATATCTCTTCTGGCACGTGAGCAGTCTTCAAGAATTTTAACAGCGCTTCTTGATGGGCTTTCGAACACATTAATAATGATAGCAAGGATATCTTTGAGGGAGTCTGATTGAGCTGATCGATCACTTTGTAATCACTTTTCTGAATGATTCTTAGAAATTCCTCCGCTTCATTGGAGCTTGGTTCAACAGTATTTCTCTTTGTATTGTCACCGTTGTTGATAGGTGGTGGAGCAAAGATTCGACCACTTCTAGTGACACCACCGGTTCCCACAATGTTCTCTACGGAGCCACCAGTTTTCACAACATCTTCATCCACTTTCTCTCCCTTAATATAAACAGTCGGCTCATATTTCCAAGGGACAACCTTGGTGCTCTCAAAAGGAAAAGGAGCAGGCGTAGATATCACTAACGGAGCAAGTGAAGGTGGAGACAGCGGAAACTCTACTTGATCATACAATATCTGCAATGGTTCGCGAACTTGATTGTACGGGGTTTGAACAGAATGCCAGTCATAATCACAAGGTATTTCCAAAAGGGCATGAGGCTGATCACATGGAACATCATATGGAATTTGCATCGGAATTTAGACAGGATACCAATCTTCATCACATTGAATTGTTAGAGGAATACGTGGTTATTCATACGGAATCGTCAACGGTACATGGTTCTGACCATACGGATTATTTAACAGCTCTTCATCATAAGTAAACTCCATCGGATCATAGGGAATATCAAGAGTTGCTACTTCTTCAGCATTAGATATTTGTTCCACTAACATGACGCCTTGATCTATCAAACTTTGAATGCCCATCTTCAATTCGAGACAACTTTAGGGATCTTTCAAACAGTGTCGACAATCCTTGGTACATCCTGGGATAATGTTCTTCAACAACAATTGCTCTTTCACAACTGCAAATGGTGTTTTCAGCTCATCGACCTTTGACACCAACTTCTTCCCTTTTGATTCTTCGACCATGTTTGTAGCATGGTGAGGCATTGGATTACGAGTCACATTGGGAGTGTTCTTGGTGAAGTTAATGGCCTTTGAATCGATGAGATCTTGCACCACATATTTCAGAGTTTTACAATTTTCAATATTATGTCCGGGAGCTCCTGAATGAAACTCGCATCGGGCGTTCGCATCATAACCGGGAGGCAGAATAGCTGGGGGAGCCTTCATCTCCCTCAACTGCACCAATGAACCCTTTAGCAAAAGTGGAAGCAACCTAGCGTATGTTGTTGGAATGGGATCAAATCTTTTCTCGGGTCTCCTTTGTCTTGGGGGACCTTGATAGTAACCTTGTCGCTGTTGTTGGTAGGGGACTTGAACAGTTGGTTGACTTGCGGATATAACAAGAGGTTGATTCGGAGTAACAGCGGCCACATGATGATAAGGGCCTTGGTATGCTTTGGCCTTCCCCTTATCCATCAAGTCAGCGCTCGTCTCGCCCTCTCTTTTTCTTGCAAAACCTTGGTATGGCTTTTTCGATCCGCCAGAAGCTCCATCAGCAATTTGAATCTTTCCGATCTTTATCATATTTTCGATCCTTTCACCGGCCATCACTAAATTTGAAAACACAGAAGATGTGCATCCAGCCAATCGTTCTAGGAATGGACCTTGAAGAGTCCCCATGAACATATCGCTCAATTCTCTTTCAAGAAGAGGAGGTTGGACTCTAGCAGCTAAGTCCCTCCACCTTTGCGCGTAATCTTTGAATGCTTCACCAGATTTTTGGGTCAACCCTTGGAGTTGTGTCCGATTAGGTGCCATATCAGAGTTGTACTGGTAATGTTTCAGAAATGCTTCGGCTAACTCCTTCCACGTCTTGATATACGTGCCCTCCAACTGCATATACCATTCAAGAGATGCCCCACTGAGGCTATCTTGAAAGAAATGCATTAGCAATTTTTCATCGTCGGAGTAGGCAGCCATTTTCCTACAATATGATCTGATGTGAGTCCGGGGACAGCTGGTCCCTTTGTATTTTTCAAAGTCGGGGACTTTGAATTTGAGAGGAATCTTCACACCGGGTACCAAACACATATCCGCAGCATCTAACCCAAAATTGCTTGGGCCTTGTAGTCTTTTGACTGTCTCTTGCAAAGCAAGTACTTTCTTTTCCAGATCACTAGTTGGTGCTCCAGAAGTGTCTACATCCAAGAATTCGGGAGGGTTATAGAAACCTTCGTGGCCATCCAAGTGGATTGGGATAGTAGTCGTACCACTACCAGGAGTGTGGATTGCGCCTGCGCCAACAGGAATAGGGACTGTTCCACCAAGAACGGGAATTGCACTCGCAGGAGTAGGAATGGTTCCATCAGGAGTGGGGGTTGAACCGGCAGTAGTAGGGGTTGGAGTGTTGGTAGAGTTTTTCTCCATAGCTTGTTCCATTTCTTCTTGACCTTTAGCCATAGCTTGGATGACTTCCATCAACTGGCCCATCTGTGTCTTCATGTGGATCATCTCTTCCTTGAAAGCGGCTTGATTCTGCTCGATCTGATCCATTAGTAATCTTTGCTTTCCACGAGTGTAGTAAGGATGTCGGGAAGTCAGTTTGTTTACTGCGAAAGGAGGTCAAGTTTTTATTTGTAAGTTTTGGGTTTTGTTTTATGAAATGCAGAATGATGCATATGAAACAAAAATGTTATGCGCAAAGCTCTTAGTAACCTTGTTAGTTATCGTTTAAGAATATGAACATTTTCCATTGCAATTAACCAGAAGAGATATAATGGAACCAAAACTTTAATTTCATTAAGGCTCTAGGCCAAATTCAAATACAAAATACAACAAATACACTTCTTGAACAAATTACAAATCGACTCTAAAAGTGACTCCTTGGGCTCTGCGAACTGCTTCCAAATCTGTAACAAGTTCTCCCATTGTTTCTTTGCAAAACTGCACAAAGTCGAACACAGGGACAGGAGTGTTTTCGGGAGTCATCACTTGATCAGCTACCTTCAATTTTTCAGGGATTTGCTGAAGCACAAAGTTGGAGAATCCCGCCAAGTTCACGAATTTGTTCTTCCACTCCTCATAGAGAATTTGGAGATCATGGACGATGTCATCTCTTTGAAGTACAGCAGCTTCGGCTTGACGACAACTTTCTTCCCAATAATGACAACTATCTTGTAGCTCTAAGTACAGCTCATCATAGATTCCGTCTTTCAATCTTTTGATTTCCTCGATAGCTCTACCCATCTGGTACTCCGCTTGTACAAAATCTTGTTGTGCGCTTTCCTTTTCCAATAGTGCATGAGCTAGCTGATCTTCGCAACCTTTCATGATACCTTTCAATTTGTGAATTTGAGCTTCAAACTTTTCCCTTTCATCTTTCTTCATCTGGGTGGCTATTCTTACATTGTTTTCTAAGTCTCTAACCTTTCGCCACACTTGGTCCAATTTTTCATTTCGGTGGTCCAAGTCGGCGTTGGCGCTTTTGAGTGCTCCACCAACCCATTCTTTCTTTCCTTTTTCTTCCGTAGCCCTCTTCTTGCTATCCTCAAACTTTTCTTTCAACTATTTGCTTTTGTCCTCCCAAGCTTTGCTTTTCTGCTTAGTTTCATTGAGTTGAATTCGAAGCTGAGTGTTCTCATCTTCAAGTTCTTGGACTTTAGCCTTAAGTTTCTCCATATCTTCAGGCAAGATAGGCTTGGGCTCAGGATTTGATGGGAAAACAGATGCATCAAAGGCAAAAGGTAATCTGACCTCTTTCACTCTCTCTTTCACCCATTTGACATAAGGTTCACGAGCAAGGATGTTCTTCCGCCCATTGTCTGGATTGCTTCTTTGGATGTTTACCCATGCTCTTCTTGCTATTCGTACAGACGGATCACTTGGATCGGCCGTATTGATAAGGAATGACACCAAATCTTCTTCCTTAGGAGAGCCATCCATGGAGTGTCCAAACTGTCTCTTGAGTAACACCGGGTTGTAATTGATGCAACCTCGTGTCCCCACAAGAGGCACGTTGGGAAATTCTCCACAAGAAAAAATAATATCTTTGGTTTCCCATTCCCTCTTGTACCATGTGATGGAACTAGCGGTGAGTGAAGCGAATCTTTGAGGCCATGAGAGTTCCTTGGAAGCAAAATGGCCTTTTTCGAGCATGTGGATCCTTAGCCACTTATGCAGGAGCGGGGCGCAACAAAGGAACATTCCACCTCCTTTTATATGTCTTGTATGGAGTGTGTGGTAGAAGTCACCTAAGAGGAAAGGCACAGGGTTCTTGGTCAAGAAGATTTCCACAGCTACTTGGTCCACAAAATTTTCCCCATTTGGAAACATCACAATTCCATAGACCAAGAGTGCCAGAATTGAACCACATATTTCCCATTTCTCTTCCTTGGCATACTTCCACGCTTGTTCTTCCAAGAATTTCCTTGAGAAACCCCTAGCTCCTTTGGGTGCCCAATTGGCTATCACATCTGATGTAGGAATCCCTAAGGCAGAAGCCACTTTCTTCAACGTGAACTCTTCTTCGAGCTTGGGAAAAGGATTGCAATCTTTGATGTAGAGGTTCAAAATCTTCTCAAATTCTTCCAAAGTAGGAGCTATCTGAAAATCGGCGAAGGTGAAACAACGGAGGGAAGTGTCATAGTACTGAGCCAAGGCTGTGAGAGCTTCAAACTCTATCTTTTCTGTCAACAGATCCAAAATTCTCGCATAAGAAGAGTGAAATTTGTTATGCTTGATAGGAGTGATCTTGGCACGTAGAGCTCTTAGACTGTCAATTGAAGGATCTTTGTATTTGAAAGTGAAAGTACTTTTTCTGTCGGTCTTCTTGTTTAGCTTCATTGTTCCTAAATTCACATTCATCATGACTGCTTCTGAAAAATGCTTATATCTGCAACAAGAACAAGACACTAAGAGCTTTGTTTTTTTTGTTGAAGTATGTGTGTATGAACGGATGCAGAATTCGAGCATATGGGTTCATAAGTTCGCGGTATGGATATGGTCGATACTGACTGTTTTATAAAAAGGTTCTCACAAGGTGTGATCTAGGGTTTAAAAGGGATCCCAAAGTCATGGATTCACATGACTGTTCATCATACATGACATGAATATGTCGAAAGATGACTCCATCACACGAATGTCTTTTGGGTGAGGTCCTCGTATCGACCCACACGAGAAGAACTTCTCGGGGACCCATACTACGAAACACATCGACATTGGATTCTAGACAAGGATTTCAGAGTCATTGACTTTCTTGACTGTTTGTTACGTATGTCAGTCATTGCCAGGCAACAACTCCATCAAGAAAGTCTCTTCTGAACGAGGTCTTCGTATCGATCCACCCGAGAAGAGCTTCTCGAGGACCCATACTACACGACCATCAATCTTAGTTGGCCAAAGGTTTAGGGTTCTAAAAGGTCCTTAGAGTAATGGATTCTTGAGAAAACGTTGATCAAACACGCCAAGAGCTTGACGGTTCTCATCATTCTCAAATGAATCTACTCTAAGCGAGGTTCTCGTATCGAATATCACGAGATGAGCATCTCGGAAGCCCATACTACTCAACCTCTCCTATCTCAATTTTAACACTTTAGACTCGGGTATAGAGTCTTTCCCTCAAGGTTTGCCACCAAAGTATTCAACCCATACCACGACGAATAAAACCAAACAAGGTGAGATACAATTGAATAAATAAGGGAAAGCGATAAATATGCAAATAAAAAGAAAGAACCCAAACATGCGAAAAACAACCTAGGTTAGGCTTGACTCGCTTAGGAAAATTCCCCAGCTGTCGCTACGCGAAAAATGACACAGAGTCGCCACCGAGTTTTATTTATCCCAATGAGGGAAAGGAAAATAACGATAAAACCTCTGGGAAAAGAGCATGGTCGTCGCAACCAAGTCTTAGGGTTCGGGAGTCGGTTATGCGAGGGGAAGGTGTTAGCACCCCCTCGCATCCATCGTACTCGATGGGAACCTCCTAGATTATTTCGCGTGAATGGGTGTTTTTATTAAGAGTTTGCTTGCTTAAGGAAAGAGGGTTTGGTTCATTTATTTTTAATGCTCGCCAAGGATTGTGACCCTTGTGCCTACGTATCCTCACTTAAAAGAAGTGAAGAATCAGAGCTCCGTAGTTCGGAGGCTTGTGAAATTGTTGTTTGTTGGTTGATTTTATACCTTGAAAAAGGGTTTTTGATTGATGCCCTAAGACGAAAAATAGTTTGATGAGTTGATGTTATTTTTTAGGTTTCTTAAGAGAAATTGTTCTTGATTAGGATTATACACAAAAGACTTTGGATAGAAATGAATGTTTCGAATAACCAAGTCGAGCGCCTTGTATCCAAAACATTCGGAACGAGTGTAGGAGGGGCTCCATTCTCACTCCTTCTCCACCACTTAAGGCTCGTGGCGCGCAATCCTAATCGTATTCTTATTGTGTTTTGAATTTCATTGAGAAAAGTAGTTTGAGACGTGTATTGAACAAAAGTCTAATGAGTATAGATGGATATTTCAAACAACCAAGTCGAGCGCCTTGTGTTCAAAATACTCGGAGTGAGCGTAGGAGGGATTCCATTCTCACTCCTTCTCCTTTTTTGTTGATATTTTAATTATTAATAATCAAGAGTTCTAATAAAAAAATTCTAAAACATTTTTAAAATTCTAAAACATTTTTAATCCAAAAAGAACTAGATAAAATATAAATCCTAAATTAAAATTACTAATTAAAATATAAATCTTAAGTTAATAAGTAAACTCCTAAAAAATATTCTAAATCTAAAATAATTCTAAATAATAAATCTAAATAGTAACTAAAATCCTAAAAATTATTTCTAATAATTATTTCTAAATCTAAATAATAACTAATTCCTACAAATACTCTAAATCTAAAATATTTCTAAATAATAAATCTAAATAGTAACTAAAAACCTAAAAAAATTCTAATTCTAAATTATAACTAATATTTAAATTTAAAATAACGACTAATACTAAAATAATAATTAAAATCCTAAAAAAACTAATTGAAATCCTAAAAATTTGTCACGTTTAAGCTAACTAAAAAATGATTTAAATCCTAAAATATCTCTTAAAAAAAACTAACTAAAATATTAAATCCTAAATTAATTTTAATCCAAAAAATTAATAACCAAGATATTAATCCTAAATTAATTCTAAATTACAAAGAAATTATTTTGTTTGTACACATATATATACACTACAGTAGAAGAAAAAGGTCATGTGCCAGATTTGCTCTATCATTCAAGCCTCCTTTATATTACAACCTCTAGCTCTAGGAATCATTCTCTTAATCTCACGACCAAAGCAATAAACATGAATGTACAACGGCAAAACTTATGGTGGTAGTGAAACGATTCAAAGATGATAAAGCAGAAATAAAAAATGGCCAGTAAATCAAAGATCAAACTATCTACTAATGAAAATAAAAATTGGAAACAGAGGTGGAAGAAAGTAAAAGTCTGGGAAAGAAATACTACCACAACAGGATCTGCTTCGAAACAAACTACATGTATGAGCTTCACTTTTGTATTTCTACAGTTTGAATTCTGGCCGCCTGGGTTTTCTTTACGGTTCTTGATGTTTTTCTCTTTAAACCCCGGTTGCCTTGGTTTCCTAGTTTTCTTGATGGATCACTCCAAAAAAAAAATTCCTCCCTCCGTTGATGATAAAAACACAGTTTTATAACGGGATTTGCAAAAAAGTAAAAAAAAAACTAAAGGTTCTGATAACTGATGGAACTAGAAATATGCAGAATCCTGCTGCTAAACTCTGTTCTTTGCTGTTACTCCCTATTTTTGTGCAATACACCGGTGTATTCAGCAAGATGCTTTGACCTTTCTTATTTGGTGAAACTTCTGTTGTAACTTTACTACTGCAGCAACTTGTCACTCTCTTTTTTTGCAAATTTCTTATGTACCTTCTGTCTTTTGTCCATTTGGAATCTTGTGTGTGAATTTATTGTAATAAAATGCTCAGTGCAATTTTAAATTGTGGTGAATTTTGACTTGTAGCTTGAATTATGAAATAACTTGAAATTTTTTTATTATGATATGATCATGGATGAATTTGGTTTAATTGTAATAGAATGATGTAAATTGTGTGGCATAAATGGTGAATTGCTTGGAGCATGATTTCATTTCTCTTATTTGATGCCTTCTTGTTTTGTAGGATTGGTTCAGGATATTTTGTTTTGGAGCAAATGTCGTTTGGCTATGCTGCAGCGGTTTTGGAGTGATAAGTGTTGTACGGTGAAGCGTGAAGCATGTTATGATGCAGATTTTGGCATTTTGAAATAAAGTATAAGTTTGTAGTGACAGGTTTCCTGCAATGGTTTTATGGCTCTGCAAGTACGGTTGTATTAGTTTTTTTTTGTGGCTAATTTGTGACACATTGTCCTTATTTACATGTGATGCACAGGTTATAACAGATTTTAAGGTAATGAGGCCTGGTTTGGTAAGGCCCTTGGAAATTCTCATGACTTGCTTGTGTAGTACTTGAAATGTGTAGTACTTGGAAAATGTGTGGTCTTGATGAGATTATTTTCATGGTGCAGGATCTGTACTTTCTTACCATTTGTGTTGGTAATAGACAATGGGCTTTGGATTGTTTTTGGGTTCTTTGTAGTAATTCATGGACTAAAATTCCTTTGTTCATTCTTGTATAAATAAATGTATGAATTTTATTAATGGTAATGCAAAATTATTTTTACAATAACAATGCAGAACTTTTTTTATAATAACAAAATGCTGAATTTTTTATAATAACAAATGCTGAATTTTATTGGATGTGAATGCTAAATTTTTATAATGATAATGCTGAATTTTGTATGATAATAGCATAATAATTTTTTTTTGATGAGTAATAAAAATCTAACCCAAAATTAAAAAAAAAAAAACAAAAATTCTCAATTACAAGTGCCAAGAACCATAAAGAAACCGGGGTGGAGATATAGTTTTCCTTAGCCACTGAATCAACTTCAAACACTTGTTTCAAAGTAAAAATTCCCTTGCGAACCCACATGCTTGGTATGCACCATGTATGATATGATGAATGTATGAGTGAGGAGTTAGGGTGAAAACGAGGGTGTGACACCACTAAACTTACATCCACCCATTCATACATCGACATATCCTGCAAGGCCAAAGACAAGAGTTTTAACACCTCTGTGTCGTTAGGTTCATGACCTTGAATCATTAGAAGAACTTTAATAGTTTTTAATACATTCCCTCCTTAGCAATTTGGCTTGTACCTTCTCTTCTAAAAGAAAGGGATGGGTCATTGGGACCTCATCATAATTTATTCCTTTGCCTAGATTTGTTATAAAGGCGTCCAACGACCTAAAAGAAGAAGCTTCTTCCTCCAAGGAAGTATCAGACATCCCTTATGACCCAAAATCGTTAGATATGAATATAATTTAAGGTCCTATGTGACCATTATTAAAGGAAGAAATATGAGAATCATGGAATGACCCAAATGAAGTTTCTGCTCCAGAATCACTACCTAAGTCGATATTATCATCGCTCATCTTAGATAGAGCATAAAATGCTAAAGGAGAAATTGGACTTAGAAGGGTACCTCGGTGGAAGAGATTGATAAAAGAAAGAAGAAAACAGTGGAAAACTTTAAGAGAAACTTTGAATCACTTATAATAATACACTCGGGGAAGAAGGAATGAAGATGTTTCTTTGGGAAAAGTAATTGAAGGCTTGAAAGGGAAATGTTGCAAAAGGTTCAAAACATTTAACTAACCCTTATTTATAGGCAAATGCAACTGAAAGATCAAGACCAACTATGCACATAAGTAAAGATACCAATGACTAAACTTCCACTCACAGATACACACTCACTCAAGTGCACTCCAACACTCTGTAAAAGGTGCCGCACCCCAACCGCTCACGTCATCGCACGTTTCAGAAATGGACAACGAAGCGTCTCAGTGATGAAACTGCATTAAATGCGCATGTTACCCCGTTACTTTTAAAAAACGGATCCCAAGAAATTCAGTTGCACTTCACACCAGACTGCGACACAGAGGACGGTCAATGATACTTAAGCCTTACCCGACTCTTCAATATCTGAAAAAAAGTCTTGGGGAAACTAATATTTACCGGCCAAAGGCCCAATGGTCAAAGACTCAATCCATGTCCACTCTACTCGATCTAGAATATAAAATCAGTCCGCAAATTATGAGAAGGTACAAAATCTCTTATCTCCATTTTCACTTATTCATCTTAAATTTTGAATTGACTTTGTCGTTTGAGTGTCAATCTTGCATATCCACCCTACACTGCCGTAAAGGAGATTAGAGCCACAATTTAAAATCAACTGTTATTCACCTCTCATCATTTCTGGTTCCTTCGTGAAAGTGAAACATCTATTCTTATTTTTGAGCTGCAGATGTATCTATGAGCCAAATTGTCACCCTTATTTATTACGAGCAAAAGAGTAAAAATATTCAAAAATTATAACGAATAAGATTCACTTTAAAATGAAAGTACATATTAAAAATATTAATTCTAATAAAGATATTTTTCTAAAAATCTATAATTATCATTGACTCGTGATAAAATTATTGAACCAATTTAAGGCCGAGGTGACCAAATTAAGGCGGCTTAAAGTTTTGAATTAAGAAATGGAAAAATAAAAGTTAAACTTTAAACTTAGTTCTAAATAAAAACTAACTGGCACAAATAAACTAAAAGTAATTATGGTTAAAAAAAAATTACAAACACAAAAAAACCAAAATAATTTATCTGGTAAAATAAAAGTTTATATCAAGTCATACAACTTGAATGGAGGAATAAAATGTCACAATTAAATGAAATTAATTCTAAACTAATCAGTAACTGCCACAAATAAACTAAAAGTTCAACATAAAGGAGATCTTAAAAACATAAATAAGTAGCCGTATCAATTATAATTAAAGAAGCTAACAAATATGCCATTCATCATAAATGAAAAGCTTTGGAGAAAGAATTTAGGTTGTTTGTGATCCGCTTACAGAAAATAGAATTAAAATTAAAAGTTTCGAAATCATTAATAAGAAAGTTCCAAATCCAAAGTATAAAGACCAAAACAAAATGTATATATTTGTAGAGAATAAAAGAATAACTTTATAGAAATTAAAATCTAAATTCGTGATATTTACAAAGAGATGTTTAAGCTTAGAAAAATAATATATAAATGAAAGACAAAATAATTTTTATTTAATATGAATAATCTCGTGTCTATGATATGATACAAGTTAAGAAATTTAATTATAGTAAATTTATATTAAAAAAATAAATTAAAAATTCAATTATATATATATTTATCATAAGTATATAGTAGATAAATATATAGGATAAATTGAAAATGATCAAAATGATCAAAATAATAATATTATCTATATGTTTTAATGAAAAATCTAAATAACATTTTATTAAAATTTGAAACGTTTATTTTTTTAAAATAAATACTGTAATACATTTTTTTAATGATTTTTTATTTTATTTTTATAAATAAATCATTTATTTGTTTCTATAATGTTCCTTACAGGTTGTCTCTCTCTTTACAAAAAGAATTGCCTTTTTCATGAGTACTATCTTTTTTATCTGTCATTGTCCAGTCACGAGTTTATCGTTACTTTGATCTTTAATTATTTCTATTAAATTTATATTTTACTTTCCTACAAAACTATTAAATATTATTTTTCATTTTATAGTAGAATTTATGGGCGTAATAAAATCTGTTATAAAAAAGAAAAAAGAAAAAAAAAGTTTGTATCTTAAAGATAAGAACCAAAATAAAAGATGTGGAGGGTAGTAGTAGCTGACGTGGCAGTGTGAGGGGCAAATGTGGAAATATGTAATGTGCTGTAAAGACAGCTACAAAACCCAAACCCAAGAATAGAGACGGGTACCACAACACACGCATATTGCATTAAACCAATAATAATAATAATAATTCCTCTCATTAAATAAAAATAAGTTTTATTTATTACTACTAAAATATTCTAAAAATAATAATTGCATGTATTGATATTCGGTACAGTAGACAATTGCGCGTAAAAAAATCGATATTTTCTCAATTAATGAATTAAAGAATGAAATTAATTTTAAAGCAATTTATTTTCCCTTTATATATAAAGAAGAAGAAGTTTCATACACGCTGAAACACTTGTGCCTACATAATTTTCTCAAAAAAATCTTCAAAACTCTATCATGGAGCAAAATAAGGAGGTAGATTTCTCACTTTTTTTTCTCAACCTATTTTGTTGTTAAATTGCATGATTTTACTTTTCTTTTCTTCCAATTCATGTTTCAATTTCTATGAATTCAGTAACTCAAAAGAGAAAGCAATTGCATAGAACAAGTTTCTTATTAATTTTTAACCTAAAATCAATCAATTGAATTTCAGTTAAAATCTTAGTTAGGTTTCTTGTTTCTGTCAATTTTGTTTTTCATTTTTTATTTTCTAGTATGAATATAGTGAATTGAAGCTGATAATATTAGTTATAGAGTAGAAAAATATATTTTTAACCTGAAATTGAGTATTTTGTCTAACAAAACAATTACTCATTAGTTTCATGGTAATTTATTTTAAAGAACACACTTATTGCTATTAACAACATATTTTGATTTGATTTCTGAGTGTGAAATACTAGTAGTAAGTTTTGTTATGATGGTTTGTAACCTATGATTTGAAATTGAATGCAGAAAAACCCCCCTTGGCTATCAGTACCACAGTTTGGAGAATGGGATCAGAAGGGTCCATTGCCTGATTACTCCATGGATTTTTCTAAAATCCGAGAAATGCGTAAACAGAACAAGACTAATGCCTCTAGAGCAAGTCTTGGGAATGAGGAGGAGTTTACAACTTCTGTTCAGAAAGATACAAAAACTGATGACAGTGAGATTCAACATCCTCACTATCACAAAACTAACTCTTCAGCTGTAAGATTTTTACTCATCTTTGTTTTTTTATTACTTTGTTAGTTAAAATCAATCAATGGTGATATTGGTATTATTATCATTCTGCTATAACATCTGTATAGCTTGCTTAGTAAGATGGGTTGTCAAATTGTTTATGTTTATTAGCTGCTGTTGGTGAATGACTTCTCAATTCGATTTTTTTATGGGAAAGTAAGTCATGATAACATGAATCTGTTATGGTGTGAGTTCCACTGTGAGAATTCTTCATACTCTTTCATAAGAAAAGTTGAAGTCATTCATGAGTTTTGTCTGTATTCATATGTAACTGTTTTGGCCAATGAATCAAAACCTTGAAAATGCAAAAATCTCACTATAATGCTTGAGAATTGTTAATGTCAAATATGTACCACCTTGGGGATAGACATTAGTCCTTGAGAATGACTTGTTTGACTGTTATTTATTTGTGGTTCTTTCAATGTCATTTTTTCATTCCTTTTATACTTTGATTTTTGCATTCAGGAAAGAAAACCAATGCCTTTGTCGCTACTAACTTCTTTTCCGGTCTAGTAATTGGGGATTGGGAATTGGGATTATTTTCTTCAAGTAAGGCACATAATGTCATGCAACCGTTCCACCACCATATATGATACTTCTAGTATAATAATATCTTTTTGGGATATTCTTTAGAACATGGTTTGAAGAGAAAGTAGTGAGAATAACATGATTTGTTCAGGTAGTTGTCATTTGCTTTTGTCAATAAATTATAGTTGTCAACTGTCGTATGTCTCTTTGGCCATAGCTGGAATTGGAAACTTGTGTTTTTCTTTCTAAAGAATATCCCTAAAAGACATTTTCAAGAAAAGTAAAAGCATATATACTCTGTATTATATTGCATTCACCCTCTCTTTTTTAATAAAGGGCGGTGGTTAGGTTGAAGGATGTAAATATTATCATATGCAACAACCTACAATTTTAGTTGCTGCACATGCATTGGAATATTGGGGTGATTACTTTATTTCATAAATCACGATGATGTGATTATAGTATTTTAAAATTTTTATTGGAATTTAGTTCTGATACATATATGACAGATAACTTATTCTTTCTATTGGATATATAGGGTGCCTAAAATAATTTTTTTCTCTTCTTTACAGACAAGGAGGAGCTTCTTGAGCTACTTCAACTGTTGCATAAAAGCCTGAGATTCAAGAGTTCCACATTTATTTAAAATATTGTTTGATTATTAGAATTATGCTTTTTTTCTTCTTCTTGGTCTTATTAGTTTCTTAGAAAAACAAATACAATCTCTCGTGTCTTCTAAAGATAATTGATTGGTACAATCATGCTTTTGGGCTTTGACTTGAGTATTTATTTTACCTTTGTTTTTCTAGAAAAACTATTCTTTAAAAACTACTCCTGCATGTTCAAAATCTCTATCGCTTTATAAAAAAATTTATTTCAAAATGAATGTCATTCTCACTTTTTAATATAGTTATAATTGTTATTTTTTCAATTGTGTCATATAATTATTATTAGGTATCTTATTTTTAAAATATTAATAAGATTAATTTAATAAAACGGCGCTATCTTACGATAATATTATTGTGTTATTTAATCTATGTGTAAAAATCTTAAGCTAGAGGGAACATTACTTTGACTCAATTCTCCATATATTTATTTTTGTTTGATTAGTCTTTTAACTCTTAAAGACTAACTCTAGATTGGTCTCTTAATTTATTTTTGTTAATCGATTCTTTTAACTCCTAAAATGTGTCCAAAAAAAAATATGTCAAGTTAGTTATTTTAATCTAATTAACAATTTATAATTTAAAAATTTATGGGGTATAATTGAGGGAAGAAAATGTATTTTATTTTGGGGAAAATAATTTCAATGGATTGAAGTTTAGATTAGTCTGATAACTTTTATTTTATCTTAATATTTTTTTAAAAGAAAAATTAGTTTATATAAATATGAAGTTTAGATTTGTCCACTTAACTATTTTCCATATAAATTTAAAGAAATGCTTGATTGAAATTTAGACTTGTCTAAAAAATTTATGATTTTATATAAGTGTTTATGAATTTTATTACAAATTTAATGAAATAGTTTAGCAAAAAATTATCAAAATTGATACATTTTCATTACCGAATTGTTATACCACTTGAAATCTTTATTATACATTATTTTAGTAAATATCATAATGTCTTTAATAAAATGACTTTAAATGCAATTGTCATAACTAACACGAAAGGATAATATAAGATTAAAATTTGGGATAAATCTATAGTTAAACTTGTTTTGGATTGGGCCGAAACCTGCTCCTCAGCCGGGCAGGCCCAACTCAATACTATGCTAATGAAGACCAACAAGACCCAGTTCTTTCTGTCTGGCACAAGCCTCAACAAGGCACACTAGTCGGCCAAAGCATTATCTTGCACGGGGAGAGCTCACACGCTTTCCCTACGGACTCCACGTGCCCCCCACGCGGGGACACGTCATTAGGAAACTACCCACTGTCGAAAGAGATGGTTAGGCCACCTTCCAAAGATCATGGGGCAGTTGATCCAGGGCGAAGACCACGTGTTGGTCTTCACTACGCTATGTAAGTCCTAATAGTTTCTTGTGTTGGGCTTGACAATCCAACCCAATGCAATGTAACTATTGGCCCTGCGTTGGGGACACATTATAAATATCCTCTTTCACTAGAGGGTCAAGTATCTCGTTCACTACACATTTACAATGTACTTGCTTTCTCTTTCTAACTCCATTATTCACTTAAGCATCGGAGCACCTTGCAGGTACACCCCATTCTCCTCTACAACACCGGTGAAGGCAGCAACTCACGACGCGTGGCAGACTACTGATTTCTTTCTGATCAGGTGAGACTAGTGGCGTCGTCTATGGGAACCCTTTGCTTCCTTATTCTTTCTCCTATTTAAGCATAGCAGTTCAAGAACCAAAGCAACCTTTAACTTCCATTCTGGTCATGGTTAGCCTACGCGATGACAATGCTCCAGAAACCGCATTTGTCCCCTTCTCCAACGGGGACGACCAGGACCCCAACGCGACCTTCCGCAACCAAGAAGGCGACTACAAGGACTGGCGCACCGCCTCTCCTCCTCGGAACATGCGGCCCTTAACGCCGCCCTGCGCTTCGATAGCCCGACTGTCTACCAGACCATCCCAGTGTCAGCTGGCGCTGACCCTACCATGGTAGCTCTGTTCTCGACGATAAATCAGACTAGCCTAATGATCTTAGGGTAGAACAAACGAATAAGGATGCTTGAGAGGGAACGATCATCACGCTCTCCCCCGCAAAGACATCGTCGTCCAGTTTCCAACATCCTCTCTCCTCCCCCGCGGAGGACACGACACACCGATAATTCTCAGAGTCCCTCTCCCCGATCGATTGAGCGTCACCCTCGTTTGGAGCGACCACAACAGTTGGCTTCCCAGAAGCGGGACAGGTCACCTCCCAGGAATGAGCGCCGCTCCCCAGAAGTGGGACAGGTCACCTCCCCAAAAGGAGTGTCGCTCCCCAGTTCAGAAGAAGAACAAAGCTGAAGGGGGTGCCTCTAGATCAAGAGTCCTCCCCGACAGAACAAAAACAACCAGGTATCAGCCTCCCTCTCACTATCGTCCGTCAGGAGTGACGAAGACGTCCAACGCTCTCCACTATGTAGAGCCATCAGGGAGGCCCCATTACTCGTCGGCATGGAGAAACCCCCGTCTTTGGCAACATACGATGGCACGACCGACCTGAACGACCACATTGAAAGCATCAACGCGATGCTCGATTATTGGAACGCCTGAGGAGCCATCAAGTGCAGGTTGTTCCCCACTATTCTGAGGAAGGGTGCCATGGTGTGATACAAACGCCTCGCGCCCGAATCCATCACCTTCTGAGACAAACTGAATAGGCCGTTCTCTAGACACTTCACGGCCTCCCGACGTTATCCAAAGACAGAGGAAGCCCTAGAAGCCATTATCTAGGGGAAGAACGAACCTCTCTGGGACTACATAGAGAGGTTCAACCGAGAGGCCGTCCAGGTGTCCACCACGGACGACATGAAGAAATTCCTGATCCGGAGAGGCATAAGACCTCACTCCGACTTCGCCAAGGCCGTTGGGATTGAACGTCCCCGCACCTTGAATGTCCTTCTCCATAAAGCCCAATCATACATCGAGTATGAGGAGATAGAGGCCGCAAACACCTCCCGGGAGACGCGGAACCAGGAGGGCTTCAGAGGCGCCAGGCATGAGGAAACCGCTCTTCCTCGATGAAGCGGGGAAAGAAGACGCGAAGACCGGTGTCTCTACGCGAAAAATGACACAGAGTCGCCACCGGATTTTATTTATCCCAAAGAGGGAAAGGGAAATAGCGATAAAACCTTTAGGTAAAGAGCGTGGTCGTTGCAACCAAGTCTTAGGGTTCGGGAGTCGGTTATGCGAGGGGAAGGTATTAGCACCCCCTCGCGTCCATCGTACTCGATGGGAACCTCCTAGGTTGTTTTGCTTGAGTGGGTGTTTTTATTTAAGAGTTTGCTTGTTTTAGGAAAGAGGGGTTGGATTTTTATTATAGTGCTCGCCAAGGATTGTGGCCCTTGTGCCTACGTATCCTCACTTAAAAGAAGTGAAGAATCAGAGCTCTGTAGTTCGGAGGCTTGTGAAATTGTTGTTTGTTGGTTGATTTTATACCTTGAAAAAGGGGTTTTGGCTTGATGCCCTAAGGCGAAAATAGGTTTGATGAGTTGATGTTATTTTTAGGTTTTCGAATAAAAAAATGGTTCTTGATTAGGATTACACAAAAGGACTTTAGATAGAGACGAATGTTTCGAATAGCCAAGTCGAGTGCCTTGTATCCAAAACATTTGGAACGAGTGTAGGAGGATTCCATTCTCATTCCTTCTCTACCACCTTAAAATCCATGGTGTACAACCCTAACCATATATTTATTGTGTTTTGGATTTTTCATGAGAAAAAAGGATCACTTGATGTTGGATCAAGGTTTATTGTTTGAGAAAATGAATTTGAAGTGATACGGACAAGGTCGGTGGCGATGCGCAAGGCAATTGTCTTACAGGGGTGAAAATGGCTCGATAAAATCGAGAGTTTGTTTTTGAAAATGGTTTTGGGAATCAAAGGTCAACAAGAACCACAATAACATTCACATACTAAAACATACAAACATATGGGGTTAGTCGGCTAAAAAAAATCGAGACATGCAAAAAAAAAACGTTGGAGGTAAAATGTCAAAAAAGTGGTAAAACAGTGGTGTAACACGGGTGGCCGTGTTGTGTGACACGGCCCGTGTCATAGGGTACCTGCAATGTAGGTTTTTGGAGCGTGACAGAGGTGTGATACGGGTGGCCGTGTTGTGTGACACGGTCCGTGTCATAAGGTCTGGGACAAAACAAGTTTTTAAGGCCAAACAGAGGTGTGACACGGGTGGCCGTGTTGTGTGACACGACCCGTGTCAGGGGTCCTGGGCATTTTACACGTTGAAAACTCAAACAGAGGTGCAACACGGGTGGCCGTGTTGTGTGACACAGCCCGTGTCAGGGGTCCTGGGCATGAAATCTCAAACAGAGGTGCAACACGGGTGGCCGTGTTGTGTGACACGGCCCGTGTCAGGGGTCATGGGCATGAAATCTCAAACAGAGATGTGACACGGCCGCCCGTGTCGCACGACACGGCCCGTGTCACGCTACCAGGTGGGAAAAACCAAACTTTTCTCTCGTTTCTCCTTCTTTTTGTGGTTCTTAAAAATGGTTTCTTGGTCCCTTTGGAACCTTACATGATATACACAACACAACAATACTCAAAAGAGGAAACAAATGAATACAAAAGCAAAATACAAAGAGAGAAAGGTTTGAATAAATGGATACCCAAGAGCTTTCTATCCTTCTTGCATGTCCTCCACTGGTTTTGGTTGGATGTGCTTCACTCTTCACTCTATGTTGTGAAGGTTATGCTCTTCAAGGATGCTCTTGTGTTTCTACGTCACTCTCTTTTTTCTGTTTTTTCTTCCTTTCTATTTTTCTGGTTTTCTCTCTCACTCTTTGCTCTCAATCTCTCTATCTCAAATGTGTTGTGAATGATAGTGAATGAATCTTTTGTTTACAGCCCCTTCCCTCCTTATCTCACTTTTTCTGCTGCCTTTTTCTGCTGTACCAAAACCACAGCTCTTGCACATTCTCCCATTTTCAGAATTTCCATTCTTAACAATATCTATTACCACTTTCTTGGTGCAGCCCCACTTCCTTCCATTTCTAGTATGTTTTGCTGTATTTTTCTTCTGCAGCACTCTACATTGCCATCCATCCTTGTATCCATTGGTTGGTTGTGCTTGGACATACTCATGTAGTCAATACCACTACCTATTGGACAAAATTTCAAATTCTGATTTTTGATGTGTAGATGTATCAACCTAAGTTTATTCCCTTGGTTTTGTGACATAAAATGATTTTGTAACATGATACATATTTCCACTTCTTGCATGGGGCTGTTTTGGATTGCATTCATATTGCTCATGGTTGAACATACATGGTCTTGATCTTGAAACATACCAATGTTGATTTAACTCTTAAGTATTTTTCTTTGGATGTTTGTGGGCATAATGTAGCACATGAAAACTTGGTGTGGCATGAAGAGTACCACATCATGGATTTGATTAGAGACTTGAATGAAGATTAGAAATAGATTAATTTCTAAACATTACTTAGAGTTGGAAATCTTGTAACAAATGACATTCTTGTAATGTCATAAAATTTCTCTTGGTAATATTCTTGCCTCCAATCTTGAATTCATGATGGATTTTCCTATAGCCATTAAACTTGAAATGGATGAAGTCTTGAATTATGGACTTGTGATCTTGACTCATGCTTTACAAATTTGAACTCCACTTGATCAAGAATTTGAAACAAAGTTGGATGAATAAATCTTGAATTATGCCTTTCACTTCATGGTCATTAGGAATATTAATCTTGAATATCCTAATATTGTGTCAAGTAACTTCTCCTTAAAGAAATCTACATGAGTATACTTTCCCACTTAGATCAAACCTTAGATGAGGAACCTTTTATTCCATGTAGCCCAAAATAGGCAATTTAGCTCCTTCGAAATGAAAGATAACAAACCGGCCTAAGTCGTACCTTGCAAACCCGTACGCTCAATATGTAATAGAACGATGTATGATATGACGAATGTAGGGTATAAAGGCTAAAGGTGAAAATGAGGGTGTGACAACCGGCCCCGCGGGCAAAAGGAACTCGCGGGCCAGTTCACTGAGTACATGCTGCTCACAGCTCCCCGCAAGCGCATCCTGTTTGAATGTGTCAAATTAGAATTTTAAAGGGGCGGTGTCCATTTCCTGAAACCGACGCCCCCGAAGCCCAACATGGACAAATCCAAATATTACCGGTTCCACCAAAGTTATGGACATGTCACGGAGGATTGCATCCACCTCAAGGATGCAATCGATATCTTAATTAAGGAAGGGCATCTGAAACAGTACACCCAGAGAGGTAAAGCTCCCTGATCTAAGGCCTGCGAAGCTAAGAGGGTCGAGGAAGTGTCACCTTCCTCCGACGAAGCGGGACTACGAGTCGCCCTGTGTGTCTCCTGACCAGAGGATTTCCTCCTTTTTAGCAAGCCCGCCAGACTGTTGTTCGCCCATAGTCCATGAGAGGATTTCCCAGCCACCCCGGTCATATTTGGCGGGGGGCTGTTGGCTGGAAATCATCCAACTAGAAACATCGACCTCGACAGGAGCTAGAGGAAGGAGGTGTTAGACCGAAAAACTCCTTGGGTGAAATCTAAGGATCGACAGCAACAAAAACTTGGAAGCAACACTCCTTGAATCGACACTGTAATATGGTTTGATCGACGGGTTCCTGCGTCGGTCGACCCAAAAGGAAAACCAATAGGGGTACTATCAACGGGAGAAGTTGGTGCCTGGCGGGAAATCACTTTGAAAAGAGGAACGTGGGAGCAATTTTCAAAGACGTGGGTTGACACGTGGCGCATCCTGAAGCCTCCTCGTAGTTATTTTATATTTCTAGATAAAGCAAATTCTTGTTGGGAAATAGGGGCGTCTTTTGTCAGTATTGGAAGAAAACACTCTGAGTACCACACACTAAAGAGGAAAGAGTTTACTTTGCCATTCCAAAATTTACGAATACGTCCGGTTGTGTTTTTTTTTTCCTTTTTACGTTAAATTTACCAACTATTTATGTTATTTAGAGTAATGTTTTGTTCAGCATCTCTTTAACGTTTTTGCTTCAGGGTTTCTTTGTCTTAAATTTTCCTTATTTGCCTAAGTTTAATCCTACACACACCATAAAGCTAATAACCGTCAAAGTGCACTATAAACCAAGTAAATAATCCACCCAAACTAATTGTCCTGGGACTATTTTGGCCGGTCCTGCAAGCAAACCCGCGGAGGAAGATGGTGACACCGCAACAAAACGACGAAACAACTTCGCAAGGAAACCCGATTTCATCACCAGGGACGGCTCTGGACACCGGATCCACGACAATAATCATGACAACCGCTGGCAACAGACCATTCGTGACACCAAGTCGACCCGAGGCGAGGCTCGTGAAGACCGGAGTCGACTGGCAACACGTGCCCAGTTTCACCATGTCGGCACCCCCAACACTTAGGGATGCCACCAAAATTCATATCTACGTGGCGCTATGGTGGAATAGGCATGGGAGAGAATTCCTCTTCAGCGTTCTCTCCATATCGAAGTCTGGGCCCCTTGACCCAACAAGGGGGAAGGTCACTAGGTTTTGGGTCACTTCCCACCATAATACCAACTTTCACCACTAGCTCTATCGCGGCCAAGCGACAGCAGGTGGATGAAAGTAACCACGAGATGGTGCATATGCTAACCCAATAAATGAGCACCATTCTGAGACCTTTAATACAAGATTCGACCCAGAGTTACTAATAATTGGCAACTCAAATGGTCAGAATAGGAGACTTCTTAGGGGAACCTAGGAACATAGGAGGACAAGCCCTTCCAAACCGTCCCGACACGCCGGGTCGACAGAATGAGCCTGTCGATGAGAGAAACGACCTACAGGCGCATGAGAACGAACATATCCCTTGGGAGGCCCAAAGGCCTCCCATCGTGATGGTTCGCAAGGACCAAGACCCATACCACGTAGTCAGACAAGTTAGAAACGAGAATCCCGGGGGCGAAGCCAATCTAGAGGCCATGGTCGAACACATTATAGTTCGAAATGGTGTGAACCCTAGCCTTCGATGGCCCGCCTACACGTCCCTTTTTCCGGATTTCGTGCTACAAATGGAGCTACCAAGAAGCTGGAAGGTCCCAAAATTCACCAAGTTTGCGGGTGAAACGGAGGAGTCCACCGTCGAATATGTAGCTATGTATCAGACCGAAGCTGGAGACATAGCGAATAACGAGGATTTGAAAATGAAATATTTTCCTGGTTCCCTCATAAAAAACATGTTCACGTGGTTCACTTCATTTCCCCCACAGTCGGTCCACACATGGGCACAACTAGAAAGATTGTTTCACGAACAATTTTATATGCGACAATCAAATATCAGCTTAAAAGAGTTAGCCAACGTAAAACGGAAAACAGCGGAGTCTGTAGACTAATATCTGAACAGGTTCAGATTACTGAAAGCGCGATGCTTTACGCAAGTCCCTGAACATGAATTGGTCGAAATGGCCGCGGGAGGACTAGATTATTCCATTAGGAAGAAATTGGATACACAAAACCTAAGAGATATGGCACAACTGGCTGATCGCGTCTGGTAGGTCGAACGTTTGAGGAGCGAGAAATTGCAGACCAGTCGGTACCGCAAGAAAGAGAAAGTAGCGTTGGTAGCCACTAACGGATATTCGTCTGACGATGAGGAGTTCTTCGAAGAAAATGTCGTAAATGTGGCTGAAATAAAACCAAGACACCCATACGCATGCAGAGTCCTGAAGCCGTCGAACGGAAAAAATCCGGTCGATACGGAAAAAACTGATAAATACGTCACGAAAACATATTTTTTGATGTATCCAAATGTGATGAGATATTTGATGTATTGGTTAAAGATGCTCAAATTGTCGTCCCGGCCGGGAAAAAAGACCCCCCCTCTAGAATAAAATTAAAAGAGGGGATTCTGTATATTTCACAACTTTCTTGTTCATAAAACTGCTCAATGTATTCTTTTCAGGGATTTGGTGCAGAAAGCGTTGAAGGAGGGACGACTCCAGTTCGGTGAAAGACCAAAGATGCAAGTGGATGCGAACCCTTTGAAGGCAGAGGAAGCATTGTATTCTGAAGTGGTAGAATTCATGATGATCGAGGCTACTAAGGGCCTTAAGGAGAAAGTAAAAACCCCAATCCTAGACTGCATGATGATCGAAGCTACTGAGGGTTTCGACAAAAAGACAAGGATGGATTTTGGGGGAATTTACCCTGAAGATGGGGAAACTCTAGCAGAATTTCAAGAAAAGTGCAAAGTCAGCGGCTCCACAGTCGCCCCCTGTCCTAGGTGTCATATTGTGTTCGACCAGAAAGTGGTGGACAAGGTCAAATCAGACAGAACAACAGTTCCAAGGTTCGTGTTCGACAAAGACGGCACTCCTCGATGAAATCAGGAGTACCGAAAGCTGTTCCAGCCAGTAAGACCCAGAACTTTTGTACCCCCATCGGATATCCCACAAGACCAGTGGATGACCCCTATGACGCAGAAGGGGATCAAAATGCTAAAAGGGTATGTGGTGTCTCCCAATATAAAGGCAAGAACCCAATGATGATAACCCAGTAGAGGCGTCATCAGCGAAATAAAAAGGCAGCCAGAGAAGCGTCGACTCCGTAGCTGGGACCAGTTGGGAAGCCTGGGTCAAGGAGTCAACCCCCAGGATCCAGATGGGTCGAAAAGGAGAATATAGTGGCCATCCAAACCACAACAATGACCATGGAAGTCTCGGGGAACAAAGCGGTAGCGTCAACACAGAATTCGATGTTTACCGCCAACTCAGAAGGCAAGAAAGAGCCTGAATACACCCCTCTGCCAAACAAGGGTGAACCAAAGTATACACCCTAGTCGGATGGTGAAGAATACACCCCGTCTCTAGAGGAAGACCTAGATGTGGACATGTACGATGAGACAAATGACGACACATATGGTGAAGAATTCGTCGTAAGCTTCGAAATTGTGTCAATCCTTCCACCATAATATGATAGGGTATCTAAAGTGTCGGAGTCCGAAGGTGACTTCCAACCAGACGAAGCTACAGAGGATAAGCCATTATGTTACCTACGTAATGAATAGTGGTGTGGTAGAAGAAAGAATTGCCATGTTTGAGAGACCCAGCCCAGGGATGATGTATCACATGAAACTGTTGTTCATAAAGGCGAAGGTCGACGGTGTGGCGATGAATAAAGTCTTCGTAGATGGTAGGACAATAGTCAATTTAATGCCCCACACTTCATTCAGGAAGATAGGCAAGACTGAAGCCGACCTCAAGCAACACAATATGGTTTTGTCCAATTATGAAGGCAAAACCAGTAATATTTTGGGAGTGGTCCAAGTAGAATTAGCTGTTGGAGCCATCATAAGGTCGATGTTCTTCATGGTCATAAATTCAAAGGTAAACTTTAATCTCCAGTTAGGAAGGGAATGGATTCATGGAATCAGAGCAGTACCTTCGACAATGCACCAAAGGCTAACTATCTAGAGAAAGGACGACATCATGGAGAATATGGAAGCCGACCAAATTTATTATAGAATCGAGGAAACCAAAGGGACGAAAACATCTTTTGACCAAACCATGTCTCTTATACCTTCGTCAATATTGGTCGTACCCTTAATTTGGACCCAGATCATGGTTTCGTCTGGGACTCATCTGACCCCCTCAGCAGAGTCGTCACAAAGTTGTCCACCGACAGAGTGCCCCCCCATAAACGAAGATGGCTGCTGATTCAGAAAGTCTGAATCAAATTTCGGCCTATGTGGCTGAAAACAAAAGAAAAGCGGCATTCGAAAAAGAGAAATATGGAGATATCGCTAGAGACACATGTAAAAACGACCGACAAGGCCAGAATATAGCTTTGGAAAGCCGGAGGCTCGACTATATCTATGACGATGAGCCTTTGGGGTTCGAAAGGAACCCAACCTTCGATGCATAGAAAATACAGACGCAAGACCCCCTTGAAGAGATCGACCTGGGGGAAAGGGCCACCAAGAGACCTACATACGTGAGTACTGAAATTGGCTCAAGGATAAGAGCCATCCTGATCAAGATGTTAAGGGAGTACAAAGATTGTTTCGCCTGGGACTACGCTGAAATGTCAGGGCTACGTCGAGAGGTTGTGGAGCATCACCTGCCCATCCAACCAGGGAAGAAACCAGTCAAGCAGCAGCCACGTAGATTCGCCCCAGAAGTGATGCGAAAAATCAAGAGGGAGATCAAAAGGTTATTGCAGATTTGTTTCATTCGCACGACAAGATATGTCGAATGGTTGGCGAACATAGTCCCAGTTGTCAAGAAAAATGGCACTTTGAGAGTTTGCATCGACTTCAGAGACTTGAATAGTGCCACTCTTAAGAACGAATACTCCATGTCTGTAGCAGAGATGCTAGTCGATTTGGCCGCCGGTTTCGAGTATTTGAGCATGCTCGACGGATATTCTGGATATAACCAGATTTTCATAGCCGAAGAAGATGTTCATAAAACAGCACTCCGCTGCCCAGGGGCTTTAGGGACCTATGAATGGTTGGTTATGTCATTCGGCCTAAAGAATGTTGGGGCAACATACCAAAGGGCCATGAATGCTATTTTTCACGACTTTATTGAACAATTCATACAGGTATATATTGACGACATAATCATAAAATCATCGTCTGAGGACGGTCACTTAGACCACCTTCGATGATCATCGAAAGAATGAGAAAATATGGATTGAAAATGAATCCACTAAAGTGTGATTTTTGCGTACATGCAGGGATTTATTGGGGTTTGTGGTGCATAAGAAGGGTATCGAAATAAAAAACAAAAAAAAAACAAAGGAAATTCGAGACCACAAACCCTCGGCGACGAAGAAGCAACTCCAGTCCCTGCTTCGGAAGGTGAACTTCTTGCGAAGATTTATATCGAATCTAAGTGGAAAGACAAAAGCATTCTCTCCACTGTTGAAAGTCAAGAAGGAGAGCAAGTTCCATTGGGGACAAGAGCAACAAGAGGCTTTTGACGCAATCAAAGAATATCTCATAAAGCCTCCCGTTTTGCTGCCACCAAGTCCTAATAAAAACATGAAGCTATACATTGCAGCGTTCGACACAACCATAGAAAGCATGTTAGCTTAGGAGGAGGATAATGATGCCGAAAGTCCTATTTATTACCTTAGTCGAATGTTAGTTGATGCTAAAATTAGGTATTCCATGATTGAGAAGTTATGCATATGCTTGTATTTTTCATGTATTAAATTGAAACAATATATTAAACCAGTCGAAGTTCACGTTTCATCGCATTTCGATATTATCAAGTACATGTTGTCGAAATCGATTTTACACAATCGAGTGGGAAACTGGGCCTTGGCACTCACGGAATTTTCCCTTACCTACGTCCCTTTAATGGAAAAGAAGGGACAGATAGTGGCGGACTTCATGGTCAACCACGTAGTGACAGAACAACCACTTTGCTCAGTTAGCACAAACCCTTGGAAATTGTACTTCGACGGGTCAAGTCACAAAATGGAGCAGGAATAGGCGTCCTAATTGTTTCCCCTCGCAGGCACCCGACCAAGTTCAAATACGGGGTCGAAGGTAGATGCTCAAATAATAAGGCAGAATATATGGCCTTGATCGCCGGTCTAAGAATCCTCAGAGGACTGGGCGCCAAGAGTGTTGACATTAAGGGCGACTCCGAAATGGTTATCAAGCAACTTACCAAAAAGTACAAGTGTGTCAAGGAACATCTGGTGAGGTACCTCGCGATGGAGAAAGGTCTATTGGAGCAATTTGAAGTGGTCAGCATCGCGCACGTACCCAGGGTAGACAACCAGGAAGCTAACAAGTTGGCATAAATCGCCTATGGATATAAAGTTTCAGAAAATGAACTGAGAACACTCATTGAAGTCAAAGGCAAGCCGATGGTCAAGTCGTTTGAGGGCCAGGAAGCTGGTGAAAGAAACGACCTGACAAGAATAGGAGGAAACAATAGAGGAAATGGCGCGATCCTCGTGGTGGACAGCTTACCTCCGACAGATTGGTGAAGGCCTTTGGTCGAGTATCTAAAGGAGCCAACAACGACTTCCAATAGAAAGATCAAATACCAGGCTTTCAGTTATGTCCTAATGGGGAACGAAATGTTCAAGAAAACACCTGAAAGAGTGTTGCTTAGGTGTATAAGGGAAGCAAACACATATTTGGCAATATCAGAGGTGCATGGTGGGGCATGCAGAACCCACCAAGTCGGACAAAAGATGAGGTGGGTACTGTTCCGACAGGGAGTCTACTGGCCAAAGATGCTCAAAAATTGCATAGATTTTGCAAAGGGTTATCAAGAGTGCCAAAAGCACGCCGACATACAATGGGTGCCGACCGACGAACTGCACACAGTGGTCAAGCCATGACCTTTCTGAGGGTGGGCTTTCGACATAATCGAAGAGATTCGACCAGCCTCCTCAAGACAACATAAGTTTATCCTTGTCGGAATAAATTATTTTACAAAAAATGGATTGAGGTCGTACCATTGTCAAAAATGGACCAAGAAGTTGTCATCAACTTCGTCCAGAAACACATTTTGTACAAGTTCGACACTCTTGAGACAATCACTACAGATCAAGGGTCGGTGTTCGACGGCAAAAAAATGCAGCAATTCACAGCAGAAAAGGGGTTTAAGTTGGTTACTTCGACCCCCTATTATGCCCAGGCGAACGGTTAAGTTGAAGCAGCCAACAAGGTAATAATTAGGCTCATTAAGAAGCACATATCCCAAAAACCAAAGAATTGGCACCAGACATTGAACCAGATATTGTGGGCATGTCGAACATCTCCAAAAGAGTCCACCGGGTCGTCATCGTTCCGTTTGGTGTTTGGACATGACGTCGTTTTTCCAGCAGAAATTCGCCTACAGTCAGTACGTATCCAGCGTCAACATGATATCCCGTCGGAGCAATATAGGAACATGATGATGGACGAGATGGTATACCTAGATGAAGAAAGGGTAGAAGCACTCGACACATTGTTACATCAGATGGCTCGAATGGCCCAATCATACAACAGGAAAGTCCAGAAAAAGGTCTTCATGGTCGGTGACTATGATTGGAAAGCAGTCCTTCCGATGGATAAAAAAGATCAAAGGTTTGGAAAATGTTCCCCCAATTGGGAAGGGCCATTCCAAGTGACCCAAGCGTTCAGTCACAATGCTTATGAGGTCCAAGAAGTTTGAGGGGACCGGCGGGTCATCCGGATAAATGGAAAATATTTAAAGGCCTATATGTAACAGCCCAATTTTTAATAATTATTTATTTATATTAATTAATTGATTTATTGGGATTGTTTTAATTATTTGAATTATTAGATGATTATTTATCTTATTTGTGGAATTGATGTGTTAATGTGTTATGTTTGCATATTATGCTATTTTATCATTTGGAGAGTTTTGGGAAATTAAGTTGGAGAGTATTTTAGATATTTCTTAATTAATGATAAGATGAGATATTTTGTGAGCGAATGAATTGGTAGATATTTTGAGAAAGGAAAATATAATGGAGAGAAATAGAATAGAAAGATATATAAGAGAAAGAGGAAGAAGAGAAAAGAGAGGAAAACTTGGATTCATCAAGATCAACCCTTAGGAATCGATTTAATCGGGTAAGGATGTGAAATCTTATTATCTTATCAATGTAGGTGATTATGTATGTATTGGTTTGGATTGTTTGGATGTTTTTCCCCATTTTCCATTTTAGGTCGGAATGGTTTAACCGATAGGAATTGATGTTTTAACGGTTAGAATCTGGAATAAGTTGTGTAGTTTAGTCGAGAGATGTTAGACTAAGACTATTGGAACTAGGTTGGTGAAAATAGAGTGATTTGTGAGCATCTGATGATTTTTAGATAGTTGGGGTTTTGAACATCGCAGTATTTGCTAGGCGAGTAGCTAGCGAGTGATGTAGCGAATTGTTCGCTAGGCGAGCAGGTAGCGAGCTGCCAACGAACGGTCCCAGACTTGGGCAGAACCAAAAGAATCAATCTCGCTGGGAGAGAGTGAAGTAGCAAAGTGCTCGCTAGGCGAGGAACTAGAGAGTAGGTAGCGAACACTTCCAATAGCTCAAATCATCCTTCGCTAGCGAGTTCGCTAGGTGAGCTAGTAGCGAGTAGTCGCTAGGGCTTCGCTAAGTGAGTGGGCCAGCGAGCATGACAACGACTTGCTTTCTTTTGTTGTTTCCGTTTAACGTTGATGCTTTGATTATTCAAAGTGTGGCTTGTGTGTTGTTATATAATATGTTGTGGGTAGCCGTATAGCGTGAATCCTAGATTGTGGAATCGATTGTGAAATATGGCCTTTTGGAAAATATATGCATTGTTTAAATTGATTAAAAGGGCATGATGATTGTGATGGAGTTCGTTGCCATTTGGCGCGATATTGTGAATGCATATTGATTGTATGCGATTGTATGTGAAGAATGCATGAAAATATATTTGTGAATATGTGTGCATTGCTTGATAAATGTAGTGATGGTGTTGAAAGTATGAATACTTTGATTATTATGAAATGTGTTGTGTGTGCAATCATGTTATAATTCTTATGTGATAAATTATTTGAGTATGCATGGGATTAAGATGCGAGAACGGTCTTAAGTGCATATGATTTTTGATTGCATATGCATCATTTGTTGTCAAGAGGCAATGCTTGCTAGTTTCGTGGAGACTAGTGACTTGTCCCAAACCTAGAGCAGGGTTTGAGAGCTTAGGGAATGGGTTTTTTGTTTGTTATTGGTCTAGGGAACGGACCCGGTTTAAATGTAAAAACCAAAAAATAATAACAAGTGTTGGTACCACATGGCATGAGTTGCATTGAGTCGCATTGAGTCACATGGCATATATAATTGTTGTATGAAAGTATGCGTATGTGTATGACTTGTTGACTTGAGAGTTGTGAATATACGATTGTTGTATGAAAGTATGTATAGGTGTATTACTTGTTGAATTGAGAGTTGTGAATATGTGGTCGTTGAATGATATTGGTTGATGAAAATTGAAGTGTGAGAATATGCTTGGTGATTATCCATATATTTATATATACACGGTGATGTATATGGATGAATTATGGTGAGAATATAGATTATGTGTATGCTATGATTGTGTATATATATATATATATATATATATATATATATATATATATATATATATATATATATATATATATGATTATATGCATTGTTATTATGATAATATTTCTCACCCTTCTGCTGGAATGATGTCCTACATGACATCGTGCAAGTATCAAGGAGTAGTACTGCTCATAGTTACGAGGTCGCTGTTGGTGTAGCCGTTTAGTATTTTGATTATGTTGGGTCGAGTCATGCTCTGGTCATGTAACACTGGGATTGCTTGGTTTATATTTTAGAGATACATTATGTACTCTACGCTATGTTTTTATATTTATCGAAATATTATGATGTTGGCCCCAATGCCTAAGTGATGTTGATTTATATGGTGAATACGAATGTTTCTCTTAAGGGAATTATTATATAAACTGAATCTGCTGCTACTTGCAAAGTGAAATCTTGAAAAACATGATTATTTATTAAAATGTTAATGAGCATGACAGATGTTTTGAAAGTTATGTATGACACCCTTTTTTGAATGCATGATGATTTTACTCTAATTATTTATATATATTCCGTGGGGTTTAGAAGGGTGTTACACTATAGACCTATGCTACAAGAAATTCATAAGGAAAAATGATGATTTCATTAAGAGGCCGACGAATGTGGACGGCCAACACAAATTACAAAAAATAAAAAAGAAACCTAATCATTCTGGGAACCGTGCCTTGAAGCCTTCAAGCAAGGTGCGTTCATGGTCCAGCCGACTCTCTAAGACGAACTTCTTCTGACGAATTTGCTTAGTAGAGGCCTTAATTTTCAAGGTAGCCTCGACGTGAGTAATCCCTTTGGCCATGTCTTGGTCGATAGCCTCCTTGGTTGGCAAGGGTGCTTCAGCATCCAAAGAGGCCTTATCCCTTTCGACATCGGTGATCTTCTGCTCTAGCTCTGCTATTTGGGCGCGATAGCCAGATATCTGCTGGTCGAGGGCTAAGCGTCGGTCGGAACGTGTCTGCTGAAAGGCCTCATAATCTTTCAAGATCTTTTCATAGACAGCGCTGAGATACCATTCTCGCTTCATCTCGTTCATTTGGGCTCGGATTTGGGTATCAGCATGTTTGCTCAGGGTCACATCTTTTTCCAGTTGGGTGAAGAAGGCTTCGAACTCGATCAGATAAGCGGCTGCAGAGGCCGGCATGTCGAATGTCGAAAGCGCATCCAGAATCTTGAAGACGTCTCGAGCTACAGGCGCTTCAACGGTCACTTCAACAAACTCTTCCCCAAATAAGTGGGCCCTCAACTCCTGCAGCTTAAGGTTGAAAGTGTTGTCTTCGGCCGGATTAACTGTATTCTTCGACCTTGCAGGGTTAACGGCTTTGAAAGTCCCATGAAGCTTGAGGAGAGCTTTTAATTTCTACGCAAGGTTAGACAGTTTGGAGGCCAATATAGCTTCAGGGGTGTCAAGTGAGCCTGCGACGCCATCCCTTGGAGGTGAAGAAGGTCCAACCACGTGACTAACACCTGTACCCTCCTCTCTATTGCTTCAGGGTTTTGTCTTGAAATTTCCTCTGTCAAAATCCCCAGGAATTCATCAACCTTTTGGGGACTTAAGGGAGGAGTAGTCCCAACAGATCGCCCATCAGTGTTGGCGATAATGTTGGCAAGTGTTGGAGAATTTGGATCTTCAGCATCCTGCGAAGCAAACAAGACAAAGATGTCGATCAGAAGACATGAGAAGTCCATTGACAAAAATGGTGGAAAGAACATTACCTTAAGAGTTCTAGGCGGAGGAGAAATTCTGGTAACGACAGTATGAAAGACTTCAGTTAAGTCTTCTAGTATGACAGGTGTTGGAGTCGACACAACCTCCTTTTGAGGGGTTTTCTTTGTTGGCACTTTATTTTTTTGCCTCAGAGGAGTGACCGGGGGAGAGTCCGACGGTTCAGAAGGAAAAACCCGAGAAAGGGTACTCTCGTCTGACACCACCACGTCGGGAATGATTTGTTGTTCAGAATCCTGGGTGGAACAATTCAAGTGAGTGGGCTGACAAGGACAAGTGAAACGAAAACAAAGGAGACATGTCATACCTGAGCATCAAGAATTTTTTGTGTTTTGGTTGGCTGGGTCAAAGTCGACACCACAGGGGGAGCCCTCTTGTGCCTCTGGGAAAAACAGGAAGCAGTCAGAAAATAATGCAAAAAACTCAACATAAGCAAATAAAGACAGAGGAATAATCTTACCCTTTTTTGAGCATCCCTAGGGGCATCTGTGGGTCGGGCCTCTACCAAAGGTGTTGATGGGCCAAGAGCTTCGCCTGAGAGAGCTGCAAAAGCGTCGACCATGTTCTCTAAGAAAAGGTCGTGGTCGAAATGTTGCACTTGATACTCTGACCACCAGATATTGAAACTCTAGATGGAGAAGAATGATGGTTTGTAACGAAACACAAGCAAATCTAGGTGTTAAGTCGACTTGGCAAACTTGAGACAGTTTTTATGACCCGCCTGGTTAAGCTTTCGACCAGCCCACACGATGTCGTCACGATGGAGAACCAATAGCTTTGGTAGCATCTGGCTCAGGCCAAATTGTCGAGCAACCAAATTGGGCTGGTAGTTCATAAACCCGTACTCGGTGTTGCTCGAGTCGATACGAAACAAAAACATCATCGGGGTTAGGAAAGCCCTCCAAATGGAGTTGGATACTGCAGTGGTGCTGGGGGAAACACCAGGAAAAGGATTCTGGAACCAAGTCGGCCCAAAATTTTGATGGGCAAAAGGTGCCATCCCAAGAACAAAGACGTTTTCCTTGGCAAACATAGTGAGATATTTCATAAAAAGGGTTTTGTTCGAAGTCTCCTGCGTAGTCATAAGAGCGAGTCGAACTCCCTCTACCGGTTGGTCCTCGATCAAAAGTTGCATCTTGGTTGATGCTGGGTAGCCTAGTTGATGTTCAAAAGTGGCGTTTAGCCAGTGTTGCAGCAGCCACATTGGCCCCGACACGTTCAGGGATTTGGTGGTTCATAGAGATGGGCAATCTTCAAAGACGCCAGCCCCACAGAGTGATACAGAGAGGCTAGAATGAGCTTGCCAAGGGCCACCTATCGACCCTCATGGATTTGAATAGCCAGGTTGATGTAGCTTTTTGATATCTGCAAAGAACTTGGGCAAAAGAGGTAATACAAGAGCCACAAAGTCAGGAAGGCAATGTGCTCTTCATCAAACCCTTCGACTGAGTCTGTGTCATGATGGTCTTCGATAAAATTCTGAAAACCATCCTAATTGAAGTCGAAAGAGGCGTCTGTCTCAAGGGTGGGGTTGAAAGTTTCACCCACTAGAGAGAGACCAGTAATGGCCGCCACGTTGAAGAGGGTAGGTGACAGCATCACACAGGGTAATTGGAAGGTGTTCGTCGAACCTTCCCAGAAAAACATTGACGCCTAAAGGAGGCATGGGTTGACCCTGTGAGCATTCCTCAACAGCTGTATAGCGTCGAATATGCCAGACCTTTTCCATTAGGTCTGACGTTTGTTTTGAACCTGGTTCAACCAGGCCAGATAGTCTTTGTTTCCAGGGGTGGGCATCGAGCGGAACACCCTAGCTTTCGGCGCCATACTTCATATCAAGTTTGCCACCTTTGCAAAAAGCTAGAGGCATGGCTGCAAGAAAGCCAGGGAAAAGTGGATGCATGGCTTCATGGCTAGGCTTGCCAAGAGGGTAAGGACCGTGAAACGCATGAAGCTTTCCGGCCACCCCAAAAGGGATAGTCATTTGTTTCTTCTAGGTTGCTACAACGTTTTCATCGGTAGAAGTGGGGTTTGGGAGTGGTTTATGAGCATCAGCCTCTGAAATAACGAAGGCAATGAGGTTATTGCCTATGGTGTGAGTTTAGGAAGAAGGAGATGCCATTGAAAATTGTGGCTCTTGAGAGACTGGTGTGGTTGTGGTGTTTGAAGAAGAAGAAGCGCATAAAATTATTGAGGGGAAAAGTTCTAAAGTGAGACTTATGGGTTATTTATACTCAATGCTAGTGTGAAAGACGAAAAGGTAAGGGGATTTTCAGTTGCTCACTCGCGGGGAAAGTAATGAATGTAAGTTGGTAATGACGTGGGGAAGTGGAAAAGAATGATGGAAATTCTTGGAAGTTGTGGTGCAGAAAGGTGCCATCATCACGTCATGGGGGCGACTAACATGTGGATGCTTCGACAAAAAAGCCATGATGACACAAACAACTGCTATATACCTAGAAAAACATCAAGCCTCTCAGTCGACATGAGTCGCCTTCGAAGCTTGGGTTATGGTGGGGCATCTTATTGGCTGGAAATCATCCAACTGGAAACATCGACCTCAACAGGAGCTAGAGGAAGGAGGTGTTAGACCGACAAACTCCTTGGGTGAAATCCAAGGATCGACAACAACAAAAACTTGGAAACAACACGCCTTGAATCGACACTGCAATATGGTTTGATCGACGGGTTTCTGCACGGTCGACCCAAAAGGAAAACCAATAAGGGTACTCTCGATGGGAGAAGTTGGTGCCTGGTGGGAAATCACTTTGAAAAGAGGAACGTGGGAGTAGTTTTCAAAGACGTGGTTGACACCTGGCGCATCCTGAAGCCTCCTCGCAGTTATTTTATATGTCTATATAAAGCAAAGTCTTATTAGGAAATAAGGGCATCTTTTGTCAGTATTGGAAGAAAACACTCTGAGTACCACACACTAAAGAGAAAAGAGTTTACTTTGGCATTCCAAAATGTACGGATACGTCCAGTTGTGTTTTTTTTACCTTTTTACGTTAAATTTACCAAGTATTTATGTTATTTAGAGTAATGTTTTGTTCAGCATCTCTTTAACGCTTTTGCTTCAGCATTTCTTTGTCTTAACTTTTCCTTATTTGCCTAAGTTTAATCCTACACGCTCCATAAAGCCAATAACCATCAAAGTGCACCATAACTCAAGTAAACAATCCACCCAGGCCAATTGTCGTGGGACTAGTTTGGCCGGTCCCACAAGCAAACCCGCGGAGGAAGGTCAGAGGTTGTCCGCGCGAAAACCACATGTGAATAGGGGCCTAGCAAGATATCGATCGGGTCGGTCAAGAGGAAGTTTGAGGAACTCATCGACAAGAGCTCGAAAATGAACGCTGCCCTAGATAAGTTCAAAGGTCAATCGAACTCGATTACCTTTTACCTCGAGGAGGTTCTCGGGGGTGCACCCAACTCCAGCATTCCCCTATTGATCAGGGCTCAGATGGCAAACTTCGACGTACGTTGAATCCTAGTCGATCAAGGGATTTCGGTGGACATAATATACGCCCATCTGTTCACGACCATCCAGCTCGACGAGAGCCACCTAACCCCATATGTCGGCTCTGACCTCTAGGGCTTCAACGGTACCACCACCAATCCTTGAGGATACGTGAAACTGCTCGTTACATTCGGGGCCGAGGGGACGACCAGACAGGTAAAGGTATGGTTCCTGGTAATTGAGTGCCCGTCCTTGTGCCAGTGCATCCTGGGAAGGCCGACTTTAGATGAGCTGACCGTGGTACCATCTACCGTCCACCTGAAGATGAAGTACTACACGACCAGAGGTCGGGTCGTCACCCTCTATAGGGATATTGAGGTGTCCAGAAGATGATTCGAGGCGGCACTCAAAGGACTTAACTCGATCAACGTCCCTGCAAAGTTGACTGGCAGACCATCCCGAAATTAGGAGCCGAAGCCACTTCCTCACGTCAACTCCGCCGACTTCGACAGCCGCTTCCCTGGCAAGCAGGACATAATATACGACCATCTATCCATTCAATACGTCCCATTCCAGATGGAGACTTCGATCTCATCACACTTGGAGACTACCCAGGAAGAAGCGTGAAGATTGGCACGGGACTCCCGATCTGGCTACGAAACAACTCAAAGCCTGCCTATGGGAGAACTCCGATCTGTTTGCATGGAGCACTGCAGAGATGCCCTACCTTAACCTCGAAGTAGCGTGCCACCACCTCACCATAGATCTGGCCGCTAGGGCCATAGTTCAACATAGGCATAGGCAGTCTCCCGAGAAAGTGGAGGCTGCTAAAAAAGCTGTAAAAGACCTCCTAGAAGAAAATTTTATATCGGAAGCCAAGTACACAACCTGGCTGTCCAACGTTGTACTAGTTAAGAAACATAATGGAAAATGGAGAATGTGTGTTGACTATACTAATCTCAACCGGGCATGTCCCAAAGATGTTTACCCATTACCTAACATCAACAAACTCGTCGATAATTCTGTAGGTTTTAAACTGTTGTCATTCATGGACGCGTACTCGGGATACAATTAAATCCCTATGGCTAAGGCTGACAAGCAATACATAACCTTCATGACCGAGTCAAGTAACTATTACTACACCGTCATGCCATTCAGATTGAAGAACGCTGACACGACCTATCAACGATGATGAACAAGATCTTCCAAGGAGAAATTGGAGACATGCTCGAAGTGTGCATGAACGACATGATCGTAAAATCACGAGAAGAGGTCGAGCACACCATCCACCTTAAGAAGGTCTTCGCAACAGCGAGGAATTGCAAGATGAGGTTCGGCCATGAGAAGTGCACCTTTGGCGTATAGGCAAACAAGTACCTCAGATTCTACCTGACAGAACGAGAAATAGAAGAGAATCCAAACAAGTGCAGGGCTTTCTCCGAGTTCTCCATGCCAAGCACAAAGAATTCTATACAATCACTAAACGGTATGCTCGCATCTTTGTTCTGATTCGTCATAAAGTCTGCTCAATACGCCATCCCCTTCTTTAAGCTTATACACAAGGAGGTCACACTTAAATGGAACAGTAGTGCGAAGAGAACCTCTTCCACCTCAAGCAAGTCCTCTCAGAGTGACAAGTGTTGTCAATGCCCAAGGTCGGGGAAACCTTATACTTGTATCTCGTTATTGCCACGGAGGCCGTCAGTGCAACACTGATCCGCGAAACTCTCAAAAGGGAAAAGCCGATATACTTCATGAGAAAAGTCCTCCAAGGTCCCGAGCTTAGGTATCAGTAGACCAAGAAGGTCATTCTGGCCCTCATCAATGCAACCAGGAGGTTACAATATTACTTCCTGGGCTATACGATCATAGTCAGAACCGACCAGCCCGTCAAACAGCTACTCGGGTGGCCGGATATGTCGGGAAAAATGTTCAAATGGTCGCTCGAACTCTTCGAATTCGACATCCAATACGAGAGCAGAAAAGCCCTTGAGGCTCAAGTCTTGGCCGATTTCTTCGTAAAGATTGCTTCCATGGAGTCCTCGACCCTTGGGGCGCACAAATGAACCATTTTCATTGATGATGCCTCTAGCTCACAGGAACTGGAGCGAGCAACATACTGGAAAATGAAGAAGGTATCCTGATAGAAGTTTCCCTCGCCTTGGCATTCCCAAATTCGAACAATCAGGCTGAGTACAAGGCGTTCATCGCAGGACTCTATTTGGATGAAGACTTTTGTGTGAAGAAGGTAAAGATCTTTACCGACTCCCAAATCGCGGCCTCCCAAGTACGGGGAGAGTATCAAGCCAAGAAAGACAACCTCTCTGAATACCTCTCCTTAGTAAGAGAAAGAATGAAAAGATTTGATTTCGCAGAGGTACGACATGTCCCACGCTAACATATTACCCGGGCAGACATCTTGTCGAAGCTGGCTAACACGAAGAAGAAGGGCGAAAACAAATTCGTAATACATGAGGTCCTTTCTCGCCCTAGCATCAAGAAGGACATGACAACTTCCGAGGTAAACGCTATTGGTGACAGTGACTGTTGGATGACCCCTGTGTACGCCTACCTCAACACGGGACGATTGTCCGACGATGCCAAAGAGGTGAGTATGGTTAGACGTTGAGCCTACTCATACTTCTCGATCGAGGACAAAATGTAAAGGCGGGGATTCTTCATTCCCGTCCTCAAGTGTGTCAATGAATCCAAGGTATCAGGCATACTCCAAGAGATCCACGAAGGGATCAACACCCAACACCTTGGCGAAAGATCACTTGCTCGCAAGGCCCTACGATCGGGATACTATTGGTTCACCATGCAGCAAGACGCCAAAGAGCACGTCAAGAAGTATGACAAATGCCAACGACATGGGGACATGCACTTGGCGCCGCCAAATGGGCTCAAAAAAATTTCATTGCCATGACCATTTTCCTGATGGGGGATGGACATCCTCGGGCCCTTCATCATCGGATCCTACTAAAATAAATATTTGATAGTCGGTGTCAACTACTTCAATAAATGGATAGAGGCTGAAGCCTTATCCAAAATCACAACCCAAAACATATTATGTTTCTATAAATGAAATATACTTTCCTGGTTCTGCGTACCCCATGCCATCGTCACCGACAACGGGACGCAGTTCACCAACAAGAACTTCCAGGACTTCGTCATCAGGCTGGGCATGAAACAACACTTCACGTCGATCAAACACCCGCAGACAAACGGGCAGGTCAAAGCCGCGAACAGAGTGATTATGCGCGACCTTAAACGAAGACTGAGAGACACCAAGAAGAGATGGTTCGAGGATCTACACAATGTCCTTTGGGCTTACGGAACCACCCCGGGACTGAGGCAGTGATTTTGATGGAAATAAGGGAACCTTCCAGGAGAATCGAGTCCCCCCTCCCCGAGGAGGCAAACGATGAGGAACTAAGGGAAGAACTCGACATAGTCGAGGAAATAAGGTTGGGGGCCTCCCTACAGAAAGCCTCATTGAAATAAAGGATAGCCTTGTGACACAACATCAAAGTTATCAAGCGCAAATTCCAGGTGGGCAACCTGGTCCTACGAAGGAACCAGAAGGATTCGTGTGAGGACAAGCTCTCCGCAGACTGGGAAAGCCTCTACCGCGTCCGAGACAAAATGGAAAACGAGGCCTATTACCTCGAAAACCTACACGGGAAGAACTTGCTCGACCATGAAACGCAAAAAAAAACTCAAGTAATACTACAGTTAGACACTGCCTGCGACCCGTTGGCATCGCGGCCAGATGGGCATAACACAGTACAGACGCGACTCCTAATTTTAAAACAAAAAGACAAGAGTCAGCCCCTTACATGTGCGGGCAAGACCCTTGATCCAGCGGGGAACCCTCAACCGAGCTCCACCGCTGCCGTACCATTAGGGCAGAATGTAACACCCCAAATTCTTGGAATATTTATTTAATTTATTTAAACAAGAATATTCGTATTTTCGGTGATTTTCGGCGGTTTTGTGGAATATTGAGAATTAATACATTTTGGATTATTTATTTTGAATAATAGTATATAATATAAATATATTAGTATTATTATTAATTAAAATAAATATAAGTTGGATAAGGGAAATTTGGACAACTAAGAGGAGTTAGTGAGAGTATTATGGGAAAAACCCAATTGTGACGCCCAAGACTAGGTTTAACAAAAAGGAAATTATGAAAGGATTAGGATTCATTTGTTAGACCGTGAAGAGAATTGAGTCCAGAGCTCTGAGGAGGAAGAATTGGAGGGAAAAGCTTCGGAAGGTTCCCTGAAATATTTGAGAAGGCTTTGATCGACAATTAAGGTATGAGGAGTATTACCTTCATGATTTTCCATGTGTTTAAGGTCGATTTAAGGGTTTAAGGGTTTTGAGGGTGGATATGAGAAAAAGTTATCTTTGGCCTTCGTGGCCTAAATCTACTATTGTGAATCGAACCGCGGAATTCATTGGGAAAAAGGAAAGTTAGGCCTTCGTGGCCAAAACCATGAGTTGTTATTTGTCTAACCCTGAAAGGATAGGAATATTAGATAGTGAGTAACTCTGATGCCTTTGGGGAAATTGTAGGGAAATTTGTGATTTAGAGCATGAATATGATTCGGGATTGGCCTAATAAACCATAAGTTTTGTGCCTTTATCGCCGTAAGACCTTAGCGATGATTTAGGAATGTTTTGGGGGGCATTAGAGAAGTGAATTGTGTGGACATTTGGGTGGAATTAAGTTCTGGTGCGTAACAGAATTTTCTATCATCGCATTGTTCGCCTAGCGAACGATGTTGTTCCCAGACTCGCCTAGTGAAGAAACTCGCCCCAGACTCGCCCAACAAACATTCCAGTGAACATAGCAAAGTTCCACGAATTCTGATTTTGTGCAGTGATGCCTTGATGTTTTGATTTGTGATTTCTGTGATGAATTAACACGAGTATGATTATGAACTCCATGTGATTAATATGTGATAATATGATGAATTAATATGAGTATGACTGCGAGATCTACATAATTTGTGCATGATTATATGATGATTTTCTATGATGTAATGATGATAAACTACGATGATATTTCCATGAGTTTTGATGAGCTATGATGACATGATGTATGGTGATGATTATTATGATGAGCTATGATGACATGATGTATGATGATGATTATCATGATGAGCTATGATGATATGATGTATGATGATGGTTATTATGATGAGCTATGATGACATGATGTATGATGATGATTATTATGATGAGCTATGACGATATGATGTATGATGATGATTATTATAATGAGCTATGATGACATGATGTATAATGATGATTATGGTGAATGATGATTCACCTATGATGTTATTATGAGGATGATTATTGACGTATGCATCATGCATTCATGTGCATCCGGACTTCGGTTCATGACCTCGATTACTTTGGCTTCAATCCCATTATGCAGATGTGAAGTGTTTTGATGTGCCTCGGTTCTCTAGTAGAATTCATCCTATTGATGAGGATCTATGGAGGGTTTATGGCCCAGTGTATATTGCGTTGTGATGATTGGTACCACATGCATTGAGTCTTGTTACATTTTCATTTATGAGTGATTTGGAATAATTTATGATGTGGTGGCCTTTGAGGCCTATTGATGAATATGATGATGTTGAATATGACTATGATGCCATTTATATGTTCATTTTCATACATTAATTATTATGAATCGTTTTACTCACCTTGCCTGTTTGAATGTTACCTCCACGTGGATAATGTGCAAATACCAGGTCTAGTTGTGAATGCCGATGAGGACTTTTGAAGTTTTGAGTTATTGATCTTTGGTCAACATAGAGGGTCTTGCTCTGATAGTGTAACATCGGGTTGGGGTCTTTGAGTTGAGCTATGTTTTATTGAGTTATTTTGATTATCTTTCCGTATAAGAAAAACTTTGGATTATGCCTTGTGAGTTCCGCTTCCTTTTAGCAATTTTTGATATCTTTTGGGAAAAATCGGTTTACACGAAGCATTGACTTATTTTGAGTAACTGAGAAATGTACGCCCTTTGAGGTGATTTTTATTGAGTTAAATATTTTACTCTGATGATTTTGAATAAATGTGCATTTTAATCATGGGATAGAAAAAGGTGTTACATTAGTGGTATCAGAGCAAGTCGGTCCGTTCGGCCAAGTTGTCTAATGTTATTTGTTCCATGGTATGCGACATGTGTGTGAAAAACACTGTCAATACACGTTTATTTTCTAACCTTTGTCTGCAGAAGTGGGAATGAAACAAGTGGGGGGAAATCTTGTGCTTCTCCAGGATGCTTCAAGTGTGGAGTGGTGGCTCAGTGTGTAGATGAACGCTCTTACAGTTTGGTAAAGATGGTTTATGCCCCATCATAATTTTCGACTGTCTATTGACAAATTGAGGAACTGATCACACTTAATCTCTTGTTGATAGTGGACGAAGTCATGTTTGAGGGGATAGACGTGTCTTGCAAGCTTAGATGGCGTGTGCAGTGAATTATTTTGAGTTAAGCTAAGTGCTTACAAATTGTGTGGTGAGTCGATGCAGGATGTTTCTTAGATGTTTACTTTGATGGAAAATTTGAGTGCTAATAAAATGGGGAAGTTGGTGGTGTGCTAATTAGTTGTGAGTATCCGAGATTTTTTCCTAATGAGATAAGTGATTTACTGCCGGAATGTGAAGTGGAGTTTGCGGTCGATTTAGTTCCTAGAACTAGTCCGATATTGATGGCTCTATGTCGTATGTCTACATGGGGATTAAAAGAGTTGAAGAGTCAACTTGAAGATTTTCTTTAGAAGAGACTCATCCATTCGAGTGTGTCACCGTGGGGTGCACCAATTTTGTTGGTTAAGAAGAAAGAAGGTTATGTGAGGCTTTGTGCGGATTTTAAACAAGTGAACAAGGTGACTATCAAGAATAAGTGTTCACTTCCAAGGATTAATGATTTGATGGATCAGTTGGTTGTTGCAAATGTGTTCAGTAAGATAGATTTGAGATCTGGGTATCATCATATTCGTGAGAAGCTGAAGATATTCAGAAGACTGCTTTTAGAGCAAAGTATGGACATTATGAGTATTTCGTGATGCCATTTGGTGTGACTAATGCACCATGCATATTTATGGAGTATATGAACATGATTTTCCATACTTATTTGGGCAATTTTATGGTTGTATTCATTGATGATATTTTAAGAGGATCGTGCCGAACATCTGGAAATTGAGTTGTCAGCGTTGAAAAAGGAGAAGTTGTATGCAAGACTGTCAAAGTGTGAGTTTTAGTTGGAGGAAGTGAGTTCCCTGTTCATGTGATCTCTAGTGGAGTTATTGTGGTTGACATGTCGAAGTTTGAAGCTGTATCGTAGTGGGAAGCTCCAAAAACCTGTTTTGAGATTATAAGTTTTCTTGGGTTGGCAGATTATTATCGAAAAGTAATTGAAGGATTTTTCCAAGTTACCTTTGCCATTGACGTAGTGGACTAGGAAGGTTCAAGATTTTGTTTGGATGCAAAGTGTGAAGAAATTTTCAAGAGCTTTTGAGAATGGATGACAACAACTCGTGTTTTGATTTTGCCAAATCCGACAGAACTATTTGTTGAATATTGTGATGCTTTGTTGATGGGATTGGAAGATATGTTAGTGCATCATCAACGAGTTTTAGCTAAGCTTTAAGGAAACTTAAAGTGCATAAGAGGAATTATCTGACGTGTGATTTAGAGCTGGTGGTTATTGTGTTTGTGTCGAAGCTTTGGAGACATTATTTGTTGGGTTCTAGATTTGAGGTATTTATTGATCATAAGAGTTTGAAGTATTTCTGGGATCAGAAAGAATTGGATGTGAGGCAGAAGGGATGATTGGGACTTCAGAAAAATTATGGTTTTGGTTTGAATTACCATTCGAGTAAAGCAAACGTGATAGTTGATGCATTGATTTGGAAATCTTTGCATATATCGATAATGAAGGTAAGAGAGTTAGAACTAATTGAACAATTTCGAGATATGAGTTTGGTTTATGAAGAGACCTCTTATGGAGTTAAGCGTAGTATGTTAGAGCTTACTAATGGTACTCTTGATGAGATTTGAGAAGGTGAGAAATCTGATTTGAGTTGGTAGATCGGCTGAATTTGATGAATCAAAGTCGAAGAGCTGATTTTTGGTGTAATGAAAATGGTATCATGAGATGTCGTGATAGAGTTTGCGTTTCAGATATTGTTGAGTCGAAAAAGAAAAAGAGTATTCTTGAAGAAGGACATTGAAGTAAATTGAGTATTCATCCTGGTACTACGAAGTGGTACCAGGATTTAAGGAAATTATTTGGTGGTCAGGGATGAAGAAAGAAGTGGTTGAGGTTGTGCATACTGGTTAGACTTGTCAGAAGTCGAAGATTGAACATTAGAGACCATTGGGTATGATGCAGCCGTTGAATATTCCAGGGTGGAAATGGGATAGTGTTTCTAGGATTTTGTGTCGGGTTTGCCGAAGACTGTGAGAGGGGTTTGATTATATTTGGTGATTGTTGATACATTGACTAGATCAACCCATTTCTTAATAATGAGGGTTAATCATCCTATGCTAAAGCTAGCTGAGATGTATATTGCGGAAGTTGCGAAGTTGTGTGAGATATCGTCGAGTATTGTGTGCCGCTACTGCGAAAATCGGCGCCGGCGGAACAGAAGAGTCGCGACCGTGCGTTATTTATCCCAACGGAGGGAAAGGAAACGCTCGAGGTAAACCTACCGCAAAGACGGGAAAGGAATGGTCATCGCAACCAAATCCTGGATTCGGGAGTCGATTACGCAAGGGGAAGGTATTAGCACCCCTCACGTCCGTCGTACTCGACGGGATCCACGCTTGTTTTCTAGTACGGATTGTTATTCTATCTATTCTACAGGTCTGAGGTTAAAAGAAAATAAAATGACTCGGCAAAGTATCGCACTTTATGCCTATGTATTCCCGTCTGGAACGAGAAATCAGAGTCAACGTAGTTCGTCTACCTACGGGAAAGGAGGGGAAGGTTGCTCGCTAGGATATCGCATCCTATGCCTACGTACTTTCATACAGCATGAAAGATCAGAGCAAACGTAGTTCGGGCTACGGAAGACGCAAGTCTGTCTTGATTGTTTTTATCCTTCTGAAAAAGGTTTTCTCCTGATTACGGGTCCAAGCGGACAAAAATGACTCTTTGATTGGTTTACAGTCTTTTACGCAAGAACTGTCTTTTATTGATGTTTATCCTTTTATTGTATTTTTGATTGTTTTGAGAAAGAAGAGACAGAACTCTAAAACCTATGGTTGAAAAGGGAATAAAAATCTACCCTAATGTTATCATGCATGGATAAAAGCCTAGTGTCTGTCATATTTCTCTCTTGCACAGAGAGAAACAGATATCCTAAGGGGATAAACGGAAAAACAACAGCATATATACAGTAAAGCAGTAAAATGCATGAATGCAGCAGTACAAGCGAGGCAAGGGAGTCCCACTCAACCTCGAACCTAGAAAACAATAGGCAAAGTAAAACGGCTTCACTTCAAACCTAAGGGGAAAAATTAACAAACAATACAGCAAGGAAAATAAACCCCAAACCAGCTCTGACAGCACATCAGCTCCTACAACAGCAGCTCTGAAAAACACCCAACTTTGACAGTTGATTAACAGCAATCTTCCAATGAACCCCAAAGATCCAACTCCAATGATACCCAAGCTACAACAAGCTTCCATCTCCAAGAAATCACCAAGCTCCAGCAAGCACAGAATCTTAACCAGTTGAGAGCATCAGACAGCAGATAGCTCCAAACAGCAGTAAACCCTAGCTTTAACAGTTGCACAGCTTTGACATAAACAATCTTCATCTTTGTCAATCTTTGATCTTCATCTCTATCTTCAATGGCTTCTTTCTTCAAGACAAGCTCTCCTAGATGAGAATTGATTTATCAGAATAAATTGAATGTCAAGCAGTTCATTGACAACCAAAGGAAGTCTATAAACAGTTGACATTGTAACAGATTGTTTCCCTCAAAGTTCTACCTCTAAGGTAAGGCCACTTATCCCTCCAAAGGAGGGAGGTGAATACCATAGAGGGACTTTATGTCATAGAGAGGAATGGAAGCAAAGGCTATCAATGTTTATGAAAGAATTTGTTCTATTCTAAGGCTTTGCTTATTCCTATTATCCTATGTCTTCAGAACATCTTCAATCCAAGCAATCTTCATGCATCAACCTTGATCCTTGTATTCAATCTTATCCATTGATTCTCCATGCTTCCACAAGCCCAAGTCAAGCCCACACCCCAAATATAAAACCCAAAAGCCCAAGCAAGCAATATAAACCCCAAATGGGAACACCAAACAATCACACAATTTGCAAAATATACTAAAAATAGTAAAATAGTATTTAAAATTCTAAGATTTATTCTAAGGAGATTTCTATACCTACCCTACATACCCTATATGTCCCCTAACCTAACTCATGCTAAAAAACCCAAAATAAAATGTTAGAATGCACCTATGTGGAGTTTAAACCCTAAAACTATCACCCTAATGTCTTCTAATCAAAACTAATCAAAATTAATCCACAAAATGTGAAATAAATCCAGGGGGAATTTAATGTTCTAATCTAACTACCACAAAAAGAATGGAATTAAAACATGAATTTAAATGACCAAACAAAATTCACCAAATGACATGTACAAACAATATGAAAATAAAAGCAATTAAAATGTAAAACATCACCATAAATGGAAAAAGGCCTAAAGTACTATTTTTATTTCTTCACAATTTTCTTGAAACAATTATTAAAATGCAGCAAAAATCCCCATATCAAAATGATCATTTTCTGATTTTATATGATTTATTTAGTAAACAATGTAAAATGAAAATAAAGTGAAAATTCAATTAAAATACTAAAGCAGGGGGGTGGCAAAAGCAGTTCTATACACTTCAGGAATATACTGGGCCCAGGATGGGAGGTGTTGGAAGAAACACGCTGGGCCCAGTCCACCAATTCAGAAAAACAACAAAAATAAAAGCTCAGGGGGTGCGCATGGCAAGGATATCCCTTTGATATCCAGGTTGGGCCTCAACTGGAGGGTGCAACTAGCAAGTCTGCTAGGCCCAAGTTTGTTTCAGAAAACAAAAAACAAGGGAGGGGCGCAATTAGTAAACAATCCGCTTGCAATTCTCGTTTGGGCCCTCAATGGGGGGTGTAAGCAGAAGATCCGCCTGGGCCCAATCCAACTTTGAACAAGGAGAGAGGGGTGTGAATGGGAATAATGGGAGTGCACTCAGTAACTGGTAATTGGGCTTAAGGCCCGAGATCCCTTCAACCTAACTTCAGCAAGGTAAAACCCTAAAAATACCTCTAATCACTCCCATCCGAGGTCACTGTTCATCGTCCCAAACTAAGCCCTAACGACGCTATTCTAATCTCTCTCTGAAAACCTCTCACCCCTGTAAATCAAATCCCCAATGTTCTTCACCATCACCACTCAAATCCCTCAAATCTCAGCTCAACAAACCCTAATCTAACACTCACCTCACCAATCTAATACTCAACACGATTTTACCCTAATTTCATCGTCTAACCCAGCGCTAAATCCAGATGAACAACGATGCATGCTTACAAGTTTAGAGAAAGATGAACAAAAACCTGGAAAGCTTCTTGAAGATTCTGGAGACCGATGAAGTCACCGAAGATCAACAGCGAAGATCCCTTGCGGTTATCGAAGAACCATGGAGACCTGGAGACGATCTGGTGCGCGATGCAGAACGTTCTTCACGTTCTTGATGACGAACGTTGAATGTTCTTGGATGGAAAAACTTCACGCGAGAATCTGGAGCGGACGAGGTTGATTGAAGATTGTTCGTGGATGCGTGTGGATCTGGAGATAATGTTCGATGAATCTTGAAGATCTTCAGATGATAGTTTTTTTTGAGAAAAAAAAGATGAAGAACACAAGACGGTGATAGACTGAATCTGGAAAATGATGACGATTATGATGGAGTTCCGGCGAGAAATGGTGAAGATCGTCGGAGGTGTTGGCGAGGAAGATGAAGTTGGAAGGGTTTCCTGGAAAAAATCTGGGTTTTTTGCAGTTTCCGGCGACGGTTGGCGGTGGTCGGAGTTAGTTCTGATGGTCGGAGATGGGTAGTCAGGGTGGTTGCATGGCCGACAGTAAGAGGACCGGCGAGGGGCAGGTGGCAGAGGAGTGGAACCAGAGGGTTACACGTGTGAAGGAGAGAGGTAGTGGGTGAGTGCCAAGTGGCGAGTTCTGAGAGAGAGAGTGAGAGGGGAAACGTGGCAGGTTCTGGGTGAGAGAGAAAAATAAGGTGGAAGAAGATGGGTCCTACGCGAGGCAGCGTATTTATGTGACACATGGCATACTGGACCTGACTGGGCTTATGGATTCTAGATAATAGTTGATTGGGCCCAATTGAGACTTAATGATGATTAATGGACTTAAAAAACGGATTAAACTCTGAATATCCCTAAAACACAATTAAACTAAAAAAAATAACCCTAATTAATCTACAACGAAAATTAAAAATAAAATCTAATTAAAATCTAATAAGCCCTAATTAATCTTAAAATTAATCCTAATTAATTTGTTAAAACGAAAATTAAAAAGTAAACTCCTAATTAAAATCTAATAAACCCTAATTAATCCTAAAAATGAAAATCAAAGAAAACCTAATTAAATCTAAAAATCTAACAATTATTATTTGATATCTAAAAAAAATCTTTTTAAAAAACCTAATTAATTCTAAAAAACAAAAATCAAATAAAAATCTAAAACACAATTAATCTCATTTTTTTTTATAAATATATTCCCTTAATTTTTAAAAACCCAATAAACTCCAATAAAAATCTAAAAGAACAATACTATCTATTTTATTATTTTTTCTCTACTCTTTTAAAAGAAAAAGAAAAAAATATCTATTTGTCTATTAAAACCTAATAAAAGAAAATTAATATCTAAAATTTATTAAAAACTATAATATCTAAAAATTCTTTAAAAATCTATTAATTTCTAAAAAATGAAAAGAAAATTTATTTAAACTCTAAAAATATTAAAAAAACTCTATTAAATCCAGAAAAAAAAACCATTTAAATGCATTAAAAACTAGAAAAATGACAAAAAAATCCTAAAAATGCCAGGAAGCCGATTAAATCGAATAAAACCCAATTGCGCAACCGTAGTGGAATCCGGGCACCGATATTGCCTGAAAACACAGGGAACGAACACCAATTCTCAACAGACTTATTCTGACTGGCCTATACTGCCTGAAACGCCAGGGGCTGCAATCCCGATAAAAATCAATCTTGATTGAGGAAAATGCCATGTATGCAGTATGCGAATGCGAATGCAAAATGCGTTGAAACATAAACCAGATATGGGAATCGGTTGGTCAAATTTTAGAGTGCAACAGCTGCCCCTATTCAAACGGCTTGGACCCGACTGGGTGAAGAGCGAACGGCCTTCAAACATTCGAGGTACGAGACGGTTGAATACCAAAGAACCCTGAAATTTGCCAACCGTAAAAATAAACTGCACCACTGTTTGGGGAACGACATTCATCGAGTGAACCTGATTGTTCGTAGGAGACTAACTTTGATTTTGAGTATCACCACCCGTGTAACACCACAGGTACTAAACTATCTTTGCGAAAATACCTCTGTCCACAACTGGACTAAACTTGTCAACACAAGAAGAGAAACAAATTCATTCACGCGAGTAAAGATCCCGTCATCACAGGAAAAACTTACCCACAGTTATCCTCCAATTTCGTCAACACGAAGAGCCGTAAATTCTTCATTACGGGGAAATCCTATCATCATAGGAATACAACTTGCCCTCATCAGTAATTTTCAACTTTGTCCTCAGCAGGCCTCCATATTCCATCCTCGTGGAGAAGCAAAACTTGCCGACTCCACTGGGGATGGGCTATCCGCATCTCGTCAGCACAAGGAGATCTTGTCAGCATAGGCAATAGAGTCTTATTTACGTCTTATCAACACGAGGAACTCCTATCAACATAGAAATAACTTGTCCCCGTCAGGACTCACGTTTCGTCAACACAAGGGAAATAGATTCATCAACATGAATAAATCCTATCATCATAGGAGTACCATTCTTGTACATCTCTGAACTCATATTTCGTCAACACGAAGAAATCCTATCCACATAATCATAAATTGTCCTCATCAGGACGCACATTCTGTCAACACAGAGAGAGTAATCCGTCAACACGAATAAATCCTATCAGCATAGGCGTAGATTGTCCTCATCAGGACTCCATATTCTGTCAACGCAGAAAAATCCTATCAACATAGGCGTAACTTGTCCTCATCAGGACTCCCTATTCCGTCAACACAGAAAAATCCCATTGACATAGGCATCAATTGTCCTCATCAGGACCCCATATTCCGTCAGCACGGAGGAACCTCGTCCTCATCAGGACCCCATGTCCCGTCAGCACGGAGGAATCAAACTTCGTCCTCAACAGGACTCCATATTCCATCATCATGGAGAAGTAATTCGTCAACACGAATAAATCCTATCATCATAGGCCTAAATTATCCTCATCAGGACTCCACATTCCATCATCATGGAGAAGTAATTCGTCAACACGAATAAATCCTATCATCATAGGCATCAATTGTCCTCATCAGGACTCCATATTCCGTCAACACGGAGAAATCAAACTTCGTCCTCAACAGGCCTCTATATTCCATCAACACGGAAGAATGATTCGTCAACACGAAGAAATTCTATCAACATAGCTGGAGATATTCTGAAAACCAATGACCGACACCCGTTCTGACAACAAGCGACCACTTCTGAAATTTTGATACACGGAACCCTGAGATGCTACTGCAGCAACAAACTTGATAAAACAATCTGCTGATCGGACACGAGAAAACCTCAATTAGTAACTCTGTGGGGATGATAATAAACTGAATCACATCATCATATGTCTCACATCAAGACTTTGATTGTCTGAAAAGACCTCTGAGCTTTAGAACTCCATACTCCTGTTGAGAAAACACACCTGGAAGCAAAAGGTTAACCAACCTGGCTTATGTTCCTAAAATGCGTATGTTTGACAATAGCGCAATGCTCCATACAGCATGGAAATGTTACGCGTTTTCTAGATGGATGCAAACATGATAATGCATGCAAATGCAAATGCAGGTTCAGGCTGCTGGGGAAAAGCTCTGATAAGCTCGCTTCATTACGGATGTTGAGGGCAAATACCACCCTGCTGGGGAAGGAACGGTTGCCACCAAGTATTCTGGAAAAATAAATGCCAGGACATACAACCAATTCTGTCGGGGAGAGTTTTAACCTTCGATTTCCACTGGGAGGAAAGAAAACACTTGCTGAAAAGAGAGAACTCCGCTGGGGACGAAACGACTCTCTTGGGGAAAATAACCTGACTCCGTTGGGGAGAATAAATGACCATACTAGGAAGGGAATCTCTGCCGGGGAGAGTAGACTGTCTGGGTACAGAAATATTAGCCTTCTGAGGCTAAACAACTCTGCTCGGGATAGGGAATCCTTTTGAGGGACACCACACCGTCTGAATACAGCCTACAATCTTGGAATCACCAAACTCTGCTGAGGGTAAACGACCCTGCTGGAGAATGTCCTTCGGATAAGCTGCGGCTAGCTGAGGAATTTGATTCTTCTTCAGTAAGGAACATTATCATCTCAGCTTCAGGGAATGAAGCGCGACCTGCATGGGGATTCACTTCACATAATGATCAAGTCTTTTCGTCACGAGCCCCCGGTTAGGACTGCAATCTTCTGATCGTCCACTTCATATGGGCAAGAACCCTGCAACACCACAAACGAGACAAGACAAGTCTATACAACCAAATCTATTCAAGTTAGCGTTAGTGACATCATTTTCAGTCAATTCGAAGTTTTAGCAATTATTGGCAAGGGCCAACAACGTTATGCACTTACTATTTTTATTAAAACACTGGCGTTTTTCACATACAAAATAGTAAAGAACAAGTATCAAATACTGAATAACATGTTTTATTGATTGGGCCCCTGAATGGGAAGAATTTTGTACACTGGATGTAACTCCTGAAAAGAGGAAGTTACGCATAACAAATATACAAGTATGCACAGGAAGCATAAATACAATGACAAATCAAATTTGTGCATATGTCGGCAACGTGAAGCAGACAAACATCATGAGCTGATCCTCCTATGACTCGCCTGACTCTGGCGCTTTCCCGGTATTCAAACTTCTGAAGAGATTGTATCTGATAATCGAACCCTCAAGCGTATTCTCCCAACCACCAAGCAATGCAGCATCAAATCTGGGCCACAGTCATTTGCTTTTTTAAATCCCTAACTTTTGCATGAACCGCCCTTTGCGGGTTTTCAGTTCACCGGGATACCCTTTTTTGCCGAAGCCGCCCAGTGTAGGTTTTCAACTTCGCGGGTGTACATCTTTTCAATTTTATCCCTAATTTTTGCCTGAACCTTTTATTTTGTTTTTGGTTCGCCAGGATGCCCAATTTTTGCCTGGACTCTCTTTTTTCTGTCCAGCGGGTCAATTTCAAGCAAAGTATTTTTTAACTGCGTCCGAATTCACAGGCGACGTAAAGTCTTCACCGTCCATGGTGGACAACAACAATGCTCCTCCTGAAAAGACTTTTCTGACAACGTACGACCCTTCATAGTTGGGGGTCCACTTGCCCCTGTGATCTGCCTGTGGCGGGAGAATCCTTTTCAGCACAAGGTCGCCCGTCTGAAAGCTCCGAGGGTGTATCTTCTTATCGTACGCTTTCTTCATCCGGCTCTGGTACAAACGACCGTATGCTAGAGAAGCTAGCCTCTTCTCATCCATTAAACTCAGCTGGTTCAACCTGTCTTTCACCCATTCTGCCTCGTCGAGTTGGACATCTTGCAATACCCTCAGGGAAGGAATTTCAACTTCCAGTGGTAATACTGCTTCGATTCCGTATACCAACGAGAACGGGGTTGCCCCGGTTGATGTGCGTACCGTCGTACGATAACCGTGCAAAGCGAAAGGTAGCATCTCGTTTCAGTCCTTATAGGTCACCACCATCTTTTGAACAATCTTCTTTATGTTCTTATTGGCCGCTTCGACAGCGCCATTCATCTTGGGTCGGTAAGGAGAAAAGTTGTGATGTTCGATCTTAAAGTTCTGACACAGCTCCTTCATCATCTTATTATTTAAGTTCGAACCGTTGTCGGTAATAATCCGCTCAGGGATTCCATATCTGCAAATGATATCTCGTTTGATAAACCTGGCTACCACCTGCTTGGTCACATTTACATATGATGCCGCTTCTACCCATTTGGTAAATTAATCAATTGCTACCAAAATGAAACGGTGTCCGTTAGATGTCGTTGGCTCAATCTTTCCAATCATGTCAATTCCCCACATCGAGAATGGCCATGGTGACGACATCACGTTCAGAGGACTTGGAGGCACATGGATCTTATCCGCATAGATCTGGAACTTATGACACCTTTTCGCAAACTTGAAACAGTCAGTTTCCATAGTTAGCCAGTAATAACCTGCCCGCAGCAGCTTTCTTGTCATAGCATGCCCGCCAGCATGTGTACCAAATGTACCCTCGTGTATTTCCTCCATGAGCAACTTCGCCTCTTTCTCGTCTACACAGCGTAGCAACACCAAGTCGTGATTTCTTTTGTATAGGACACCGTCCGGATTAAGATAGAAATTACCAGCCAATCTCCTAAGAGTCTTCTGATCGCGACTGGATGCCCCAGCCGGATACTCCTTGTTCTTCAGGAAATTCTGGATATCAAAATACCAGGGTTTATCATCGGATGCTTCGTCAATGGCAAATACGAAGGCGGGTCTGTCAAGCCGAGAGATAACAATTCTGGGAGCCTCATTCCAGAAGTTGACTTTATACATGGAAGACAATGTGGCCAGGGCGTCAGCCATCTGATTTTCTGCTCGCGGCACATGATGCAATTCAACCTTGTCAAAGAAAGGAAACAATCTCCTTGCATAATTCATGTACGGTATTAAATTGGGCTGACGTGTCTCCCATTCTCCTTTTATTTGATTCACCACCAGAGCTGAGTCTCCGTATACATCCAGATTTTTGATTCGCAAATCAATAGCTTCCTCAAGCCCCATGATGCAAGCTTCGTATTCGGCTTCATTATTGGTAACCAGAAAGGTCAATCGAGCAGTAAATGGGATGTGCAACCCATGTGAAGTAGTGATGATTGCCCCTATTCCGCTACCATAGGAATTCACAGCTCCGTCAAATATCAACTGCCACTTGGAATCTGTCTTTGGCCCTTCATCCGACAACGGTTCTTCCCAATCTTTCATCTTCAGGTACATGATATCCTCGTCAGGAAAATCAAACCTCATTGATTGGTAGTCCTCAATAGGCTGCTCAGCTAGATACTCCGATAACACGCTCCCCTTTATAGCCTTCTGTGAAACATACTGGATGTCGTATTCGGTCAAAACCATCTGCCAACGGGCAATTCTCCCAGATAGTGCCTGCTTTTCAAATACGTATTTGATAGGATCCATCTTCGAGATGAGCATGGTTGTATGATTCAGCATGTACTGCCTCAAACGCTTGGCGGCCCAGGCTAGCGCACAACAAGTTTTTTCGAGCATTGAGTATCGAGATTCACAGTCAGTAAACTTCTTACTCAGATAATATATCGCATGCTCTTTACGCCCTGTCTCGTCGTGTTGACCGAGAACACAACCCATACTCCCTTCAAGAACCGTCAAATACATAATCAAGGGTCTCCCTGCCACTGGAGGTATCAAAATAGGAGGCTCCTGCAAATACTGTTTTATTTTATCGAACGCCTTTTGACAATTTTCATTCCATGTTACAGCCTGGTCTTTTTTCAACAGCTTGAATAATGGCTCACACGTAGCTGTCAGGTGAGATATGAACCGGGCGATGTAGTTCAACCTCCCTAAAAACCCGCGCACCTCTTTTTATGTTTTAGGCGTCAGCATTTCTTGTATTGCTTTTATTTTCCCAAGATCAACCTCTATTCCTTATTTGCTCACGATAAACCCCAGCAGTTTACCCGCTCTCACCCCGAAGGTGCATTTGTTAGGGTTCAGTCTCAACCTGAACTTCCTAAGCCTCTTGAATAACTTCAGCAGATTCACCAAATGTTCTTCCTCCGTCTGGGATTTGGCAATCATATCATCAACATAAACCTCGATCTCTTTATGCATCATGTCATGAAAGAGAGTCGTCATTGCACGCTGATACGTTGCCCCAGCATTCTTCAATCTGAAGGGCATCACTTTGTAGCAAAATGTTCCCCAAGGCGTAACGAAGGTAGTCTTCTCCATGTCTTCTGGCGCCATTTTAATCTGATTATAGCCCGAGAAGCCATCCATGAAGGAGAATACGGAGAATTGAGCGGTATTATCAACCAGCACATCGATGTGAGGAAGTGGAAAATCATCTTTCGGGTTCGCTCTGTTCAAATCACGGTAATCTACGCACATTCTCACCTTACTGTCTTTCTGTGGCACTGGCACAATATTTTCGACCCAGGAGGGATATTTTGTAACAGCTAGGAAACCAGCATCCCACTGCTTTTGGACCTCCTCCTTAATCTTCACAGCCATGTCCGGTCTAGTTCTTCGGAGCTTCTGCTTAACTGGTGGGCATTCTTCTTTTAGCAGCAGACGGTGCACAACCATATCCGTATCCAGCCCAGGCATGTCCTCATACGACCAAGCAAAAATATCACTGTACTTTTTGAGCATTTCAACCAATCTTCGCTTGACGTCGCTCTGCAGCGCGGCCCCTATACGGATGTTCCTTTCAACCCCTTCCGACCCCAGATTGACGATCTCAATGACTTCCTCATGAGGCAGAATGATTCATTCTTCTTGTTTTACCAACCAAGACAACTCTTTTGGAACGTCGCCATCTTCAACAATTTCTTCTTCGGTCTGAAATACCGGGTGCTCAAAGTCGAAGTGAGTCATAGGTGGTTCATAGATGTCATCTGAAATAGTAATCCTGCAAGGAAATGGTTAAATGCTTCAAAATACATACAAAGCGAATAACCACGTTGCCATTTTATTGTAAAAAAAATAAAAACAGGAAAAACAGAGATCACAATATTTGTACATGAAAAATGCCTTTTTATTTAACAATTAACCAGTGCAATGTACATAACAGAATGGCCCTAAGCAAAATCACGATGCCCCGGGTAGGACACTGGATTGTTCAACAATTAAGAAAACAAAGTATTACTGTTTAGTTGTCACAGGAACAGTCTCCTGAATAGACCAACTGCAAAGCCCTTGTCCTGGCATGCTCGGCTGAATCTAGGCGTCCATGTCGCAATCGCTGTCTCCTTCTTCGGAATCTGAAACAGCATTGATGGTCTCGTGATATACTCCACTAGCCGTAATTGTTATTGGTCCTTTGAAACGGGGTGCCCCTACAGTAGGCGTTGATGATGACGGTTGATATCCCAGCCCAAATCTGTCCATTTTCACGGGAATATCCAGAACCTTGCCCCAGCCCTTGGTCTCGCCAGTCTTCACTAGAGCCTGAGCCTCTTTGTATGATGATACTGCCACCTCTGATGCTTTACTCGGCCCTGGAACTTTGTCTTTGATGCGCAACCCCTCAAAGGCTTGACAGGGTGTCTCATGGATTTCGCCGTCGACTTCCACGTACTTGAATGACGACAAATGACTGACCAGTATATCCTCCTCTCCACAAACTGTGACCATACTGTCCCCCACCATGTACTTCAGCTTTTGGAGCAAGGTAGATGTGGCTGCCCCAGCACCATGGATCCATGGTCGTCCGAGAAGACAGCTATATGCGGGCTGGGTGTCCATAATGTAGAATTTAGTTTCAAAAATCTCCGGCCCCACCTGCAGAGGCAAAGTTATGGATCCAAAGACTGACCTCCGTGTACCATCAAATGCCCTGACCACCAAGTCACTAGGCGTACAAATGATCCCCCTGATGTCCAATTTCATCATGGCTTTCTTTGGCAGCACATTAATGGAAGACCCGGTATCTACCAGCACGTGGGACATGACTGTGCCCCTGCATTCAACTGAGACGTGCAACGCCATATTATGCTCTCTTCCCCTCGGGGTCAAATCAAAATCCGTAAATCCCAAACTATGGCCTGCATTCACGTGTGCCATCACCCCCTCCAACTGATTCACAGAAACATCTTGGGGTACAAACGACATGTCCAGGATTTTCAATAACGCATTCCTATGGGCTTCGGAACACAATAACAGCGACAGTATGGATATCTTCGACGGCGTCTGTTGAAGGTGCTCAACAATTTTATAGTCACTCTTACGGATGAGACGCATAAACTCTTCTACATCTTTCAGGGACGTTTCTTTTTCATTCCTCTGCACAGGAACATCCTCATTCACCTTTCCTTTACCTTTTGCCAATCGTTCAGCCTCTACCTCAGGCGATATAAAAATTCTCCCGCTCCTCGTCATCCCTCCAGTCCCGATGACATTGTCCACAACCCCAGTTGGCTGTTTACTGATATCAAGTTTCTCCCCATCACAATATGCTTCCAGCCCATAAGTCCAGGGTACTGCCCTGGTGCTCTCATAAGGGATTGGCCCTGCCTTCGTGATAGTGATCGTCGGTCGCCTGGCTGGTGCCGTTATAGTTATCGTTTTTCGGGGAGTTGTCACCGTAGCTACATCACTTTGCTCATCAGCTAATACTTCTTCAAGTTCCTCCACTGCCGTTCTGTCGAATTGCAACGTGCCTTCATCTATCAAGGTCTGAATACCCTTCTTCAATTCAGCATAACCCCCAGCCTGGGTCCAACATTCTAGACAAAACTCATCGCACCCCGGATACACACCTCCTTTCAATAACCTGCTCTTTATTTCACACAACGGCGTTTTCAGTTCATCAACATCCATAATCAGATTTAAACCCTCCTCAGTCAAAATAGCATTGGCCCTGTGGTTGGGCATTGGCTGCTGTACTATATTCGGACCTGCTCGTCCAAAATTTATGGCCTTGCTATCTAGTAGATCTTGAACCTTATGTTTAAACGCATGACAGGCCTCTATGTCATGCCCAGGTGCCCCGGAGTGGAAGTCACAGTGCTTATTAACATCGTACCCATAAGGAAGGGTTGGTCCCGTGGGCAGCGCCAAGGTCCTCTTTTCAACTAAATTCAGCCCCAACAGTGTCTGAAAGAGTTCCGCGTACGTGGAAGGAGGCGCTTCAAACACTCGTTTCGGCTTCGCATTCGGAAATCTTCTTTGGCCAGCATTCTGCCCCTGCTGCTGCTGTGGTGGTATCTGCTGTAGTGGTATTGGTTGTTGATGAAATGGAATTGTGACGCTGGCCACTTGTTGCGGATGATTGTACTGATTCCGTCCTCTGCCCCGACCTCGGCCTCGGCCCCCGAATACTGCACTTGTGTCACCCTGACGGCGACCACCAAACGCTTTTCTGTTACTTCCAACTGAAGTGGATTCCTCAGCTTGGAATCTCCCCATTTTAATATTACTTTCAATCTTCTCGCCCATCAAGATTAGATCCGAGAAACTGCCCAAGGAAGCGGGAAACAGCTTATCATGAAATATACCGGTGAACGTTCCTATGAACATATCATTCATCTCCTTCTCAACCAAAAGAGGATGAACCCTCGCAGCCATGTCGCGCCATCTCTGCGCATATTCTTTGAAACTCTCATCTTTCTTCTGGGATAACCCCTGTAACTGGACCCGGTTTGGTGCCAAGTCACTGTTGTACTTATAATGAGTCACAAACGCTTCAGCCAGTTGCTTCCATGTCTTTATCTTAGTAGGCTCCAACCCCATGTACCATTCAAGGGAAGGACCAGACAAGCTGTCTTGAAAGAAATGCATCAGCATTCTCTCGTCATTCGAGTAAGAGGACATCCGTCTATAGTATGACCGCACATGTACCTTGGGACAGGTATCTCCCTTATACTTATCAAAGGTGGGAGCCTTAAATTTCAACGGTACCCTCAGACCAGGCACCAGTCCCATCGTGGTCATATCCAAACCGGAAGCATTCTGATTCACAACACCTTTCATCTGCTCCTCGAGCATCTTGATTCGCTGAGTGTTGTCTACAGGACCTTCAAAACCTCTACCAGAGAAAGCATCTTCTTGTTGGCCTTCCATCCAATTAACATTCTCATTTCCGTACCCATCATACCCATTGTTACAACCAAATCTAGTCTGATTCATCACAGGGCCCCGTCCCCTGTTACCGTACCCTTGAGCGACCCCGGCAGGTCCAAAAGGCATCATTCCAGCACCATTTCCGTTACCGAATCCACCATAGGCCTGGTTAGCATTACCAAATCCATCATGTCCGAAACCCGGAGCGTTGAAGCCAAACTTCCCATCCTGGTTAGCATAATCAAACCCCTGGTCGTTATAGCCAAAACCGTTGTTACCGAAGCCATTACCTCCATTATTATCCCCGCCTAGATTGGCGTCTCCGAACCCAACGTTGTTAATGACAGTCTCATTACCAATCCCTGTATTACCGTTCCCGGCGCCAGCGCCATTGTTCATGTTCACAGCAGGTATATTCACCACAGGTGGAGCTACAGGTGTAGGAGTACCATCCCCATGAATGGTGTCAACACGTACAGAATTGTGGTCTTCGTTTCCATTCCCGACATTTCTCACCAGCAATGGCTTCACCAAAGTTTGCAAGTTTTCCTGCCCTTTCACAATTGTCTCCATCGTCTGCATGAACAGCGCCAGCTTCTCACGCATGTCCTGCATCTCGCTCTGCATCTGGTCCATAACTCTTTTGCAGTTGGTACGAGTAGAGTATCGGTGAGGACGTTGACTTTCAATCCTGGAAAAACCTGGAGAATGTAGGAAATGAGATACAGCTCAATAATCACCTGTAATGCAATATGAATGTGTATGCAAATGCAACATGTGTCTGTGCATTAGGGAATATCACTCCCCAATTCTAGTGCCAATGTGCCAGTGCGGTGACAGTGATAGCAATAAGAAGCTCGAAACCCAATCATAGAAAACATCTCATACATTGCAGAAAATCCCATCAAGTCAGGAATACAATATAAATGAGCGTACAATAAGAAGGCATGACCTCAACCAACAATCCTGGTGATGGCCAGCACAATGCAAATAAAGCATACACATCAATACATGAGATAGTCAAGTGCAACCATACGCCTGGTACTCCTCCAATAACCTCTTAGTCTCGGGATGATTTGGTTGAGTAAGCAAACCCTCGACAAGTAGATCTCTTCGCTTGAGAACACGTCGTAAATCACCAATAGATTCCTCCCATGCCCCTTCTCCAAAGCGGTCCTCTAACTTCCGTTTCTGAGATACAGCCTCCTTCTTGCACTCGAAGGCTTTGTTCAATGAGTTCTGAAGACTATATCTTTTCATAACCTCCTCTTCATACTTTCTCTTGCTAGCCTTCAACTGATCTTCGAGTTCAGAAATTTGCTGCTTCAATTTGTCTTCCCTCTTTTTGTTGTTGGTTAACATAGCATTCCACGTTTTGTTGCACGAAGAGATTTCCCGGTAGGCAGCATCGAGTGACTTCTTCTTGGACTCTAACATATCATGAGAGCTTCTGAATTCTTTTCCCAGGCGTTCACGCTTCTTTGTCTCTTCTGTCAGTTCAGCACCTAGCCTGTTTACCAACTCAGTCTGTTGTTGGAAGGAATACACAACTTTGTTCTTCTCACTCTGGACCTGAGCCAATTCCTTCTCTAACTCTTCATTGATCTTTATCAAGTCTTCTTTTTCTTTCACAACCCGTTCGTAGACCTCAATAGCTACAGTAGTTGGTTCCTCCACTAGAATGGGAACAGGACGTGATACTGCTGGAAAAGGCATCTGCACCTGTCTTACCCTCTCTTGAATCCACACCTTGTAAGGCATATAGGCTTGACAATCATTCTTGCCTAGTAATGGCTTTCCCCTTCTGCAAATTTGGTTCCAAGCATGCTGAAGCTTGGCCAATAATTCCCCACTCAGGTCCCCAGTGAAATACAGAGATTCTTGTACTTCTTCCTCCTCCGGTGGACTCTTCAAAGCATACCCAAACTGTCGAACCAACAAAGATGGGTTATAATTAATACAGCCTTTCCTTCCAATTAGAGGAACATTGGGAAACCCGGCACAGTTGAAGATAATTTCTGACCCCAATAAATCTCTGTCAAACCAAACAATATCTTCTGAAGAAAGCCCCATTAGACGCTCAGACCATTCAGCTGTATGTGCGGATTCGACAAAAGGACCCTTCTTGGGCAGATGGCTCTCAAACTACATATTCAGCAAAGGCGCACAACAATGGACATTTTTCCCCCTTCTGTTTTCATTGTTATAATGCAGGGAATGATAGAAATCTCCAATCAAGGTAGGCACCGGGTTGCCTGCAGCAAACAAGTGGAATGCATCCAAATCAACGAATTCAGGCAGATTAGGGAACAATATAATCCCATAGATGCACAAGGCAAGAACAGCGTTAAACACGATCCAGCAGCCACTTTTGGCATATTCTTGAGCTTTGCCAACCAAGAATTTGAGAGAGAACCCGGAAACTCCATGCCAGGAAGTCAACAACAACTCTGCAGGATCCATATGCAAGGGAACAACTAAGTCTTCCAGCTTAGGCTTAGCATCACAGTGAATGAAAGGCACTCTGTTCTGAACCGGCAACTCTAGAAACTCAGCGTACTCCTCCATAGTCGGAGCCAAAATGAAGTCCTGGAACATAAAACACCTCAAGGAGGGATCATATAACTGCATCAACGTGTATAACCCATTCAGCTCATATGTAGTTGGTCTGCAAACCAAACTCAGTAGCTTCCCATCACTCTCTCTAAAGCTTCTCCTCACATCATCATCAGCTAGGGAAATCAGGCCCAACAGAGAAGTCACATCAGGAGTAGGCAACTTATACGCGACAGTCTTCCTCAAAGTACTCATAATAACAGATAGAAGTCCGAGGCACTAGAATCGGGAAGTATGAAAATGCACTTGCAGCACAGACACATGTTAATGATACGCATATGATGATGTAAACAATGCAATATGCAAGCAATGCAACAAGGGATCACGTGCCCCTGGCTGAGAAATCCAATCCACAACACTGGCCTCAAATAGACCCACAAACTGCTCAATATCATCCACAATGCTCCAACCTGGTCTCTGACAGACCCAATAACACTGTCCTCAAATATCACTGAACCTCAATCAAGAAAACCGGTAATCTGGAGGTCAAGTTACCTGCATGTCCCAACCCCTCTCACAGGTATGTGTCCTAATAACTGACACAAGGTACGGCATCCTATGCGGTCGTTGGCGTCACAGACTTTCAAGACGGATGATACGATACCTAGAAGGTGTGGCATCATCATGTCCTGAAGAGGCCTCACTTAGCCAACTTCCAAATGATCGGTCCCCAGAGTCGACAATCCAACTAACCAACAACCCCTTCAACCCAAAGGGTTGAAAAAGAAGTCAACCAGAAGAGCCTCGTTCGAGCGTGGATTTCATGAGACACTAGTGCCTGCAAAGCAAGCACGCGCCCACTAATTTCCACTCTAATTCTAGGTGCACTCAAGCCCAGTTCCGGCTTATCTCTCAATCATAGAACCCCCTCATACCCACAGCAATAATAACAATATAAAGCTGACAATAAAATGCGGAAAAGTAAAGACAGAAATGTAAATCCATACAAAACCCACGACGGGAAAACAAGCGCAAGGATTGACTCGCGTAGGGAACCGTTGGAGTCCCCAGCAGAGTCGCCACCTGTCGCTACTGCGAAAATCGGCGCCGGCTGAACAGAAGAGTCGCCACCGTGCGTTATTTATCCCAACGGAGGGAAAGGAAACGCTCGAAGTAAACCTACCGCAAAGACGGGAAAGGAATGGTCATCGCAACCAAATCCTGGATTCAGGAGTCGATTACTCAAGGGGAAGGTATTAGCACCCCTCACGTCCGTCGTACTCAACGGGATCCACGCTTGTTTTCTAGTACGAATTGTTATTCTATCTATTCTACAGGTCTGAGGTTAAAAGAAAATAAAATGACTCGGCAAAGTATCGCACTTTATGCCTACGTATTCCCGTCTGGAACAAGAAATCAGAGTCAACGAAGTTCGCCTACCTACGAGAAAGGAGGGGAAGGTTGCTCGCTAGGATATCGCATCCTATGCCTACGTACTTTCATACAGCATGAAAGATCAGAGCAAACGTAGTTCGGGCTACGGAAGACACAAGTCTGTCTTGATTGTTTTTATCCTTCTGAAAAAGGTTTTCTCCTGATTACGGGTCCAAGCGGACAAAAATGACTCTTTGATTGGTTTACAGTCTTTTACGCAAGAACTGTCTTTTATTGATGTTTATCCTTTTATTGTATTTTTGATTGTTTTGAGAAAGAAGAGACAGAACTCTAAAACCTATGGTTGAAAAGGGAATTAAAATCTACCCTAATGTTATCATGCATGGATGAAAGCCTAGTGTCTGTCATATTTCTCTCTTGCACAGAGAGAAACAGAGATCCTAAGGGGATAAACGGAAAAACAATAGCATATATACAGTAAAGCAGTAAAATGCATGAATGCAGCAGTACAAGCGAGGCAAGGGAGTTCCACTCAACCTCGAACCTAGAAAACAATAGGCAAAGTGAAACGGCTTCACTTCAAACCTAAGGGGAAAAATTAACAAACAATACAGCAAGGAAAATAAACCTCAAACCAGCTCTGACAGCACACCAGCTCCTACAGCAGCAGCTCTGAAAAACACCCAACTCTGACAGTTGATTAACAACAATCTTCCAATGAACCCCAAAGATCCAACTCCAATGATACCCAAGCTACAACAAGCTTCCATCTCCAAGAAATCACCAAGCTCCAGCAAGCACAGAATCTTAACCAGTTGACAGCATTAGACAGCAGATAGCTCCAAACAGCAGTAAACCCTAGCTTTAACAGTTGCACAGCTTTGACATGAACAATCTTCATCTTTGTCAATCTTTGATCTTCATCTCTATCTTCAATGGCTTCTTTCTTCAAGACAAGCTCTCCTAGATGAGAATTGATTTATCAGAATAAATTGAATGTCAAGCAGTTCATTGACAACCAAAGGAAGTCTATAAACAGTTGACATTGTAACAGATTGTTTCCCTCAAAGTTCTACCTCTAAGGTAAGGCCACTTATCCCTCCAAAGGAGGGAGGTGAATACCATAGAGGGACTTTATGTCATAGAGAGGAATGGAAGCAAAGGCTATCCATGTTTATGAAAGAATTTGTTCTATTCTAAGGCTTTGCTTATTCCTATTATCCTATGTCTTCAGAACATCTTCAATCCAAGCAATCTTCATGCATCAACCTTGATCCTTGTATTCAATCTTCTCCATTGATTCTCCATGCTTCTACAAGCCCAATCCAAGCCCACACCCCAAATATAAAACCCAAAAGCCCAAGCAAGCAATATAAACCCCAAATGGGAACACCAAACAATCACACAATTTGAAAAATATACTAAAAATAGTAAAATAGTATTTAAAATTCTAAGATTTATTCTAAGGGGATTTCTATACCTACCCTACATACCCTATATGTCCCCTAACCTAACTCATGCTAAAAACCCCAAAATAAAATGTTAGAATGCACCTATGTGGAGTTTAAACCCTAAAACTATCACCCTAATGTCTTCTAATCAAAACTAATCAAAATTAATCCACAAAATGTGAAATAAATCCAGGGGGAATTTAATGTTCTAATCTAACTACCACAAAAGTAATGGAATCAAAACATAAATTTAAATGACCAAACAAAATTCACCAAATGACATGTACAAACAATATGAAAATAAAAGCAATTAAAATGTAAAAAATCACCATAAATGGAAAAAGGCCTAAAATACTATTTTTATTTCTTCATAATTTTCTTGAAACAATTATTAAAATGCAGCAAAAATCCCCATATCAAAATGATCAATTTCTGATTTTATATGATTTATTTAGTAAACAATGTAAAATGAAAATAAAGTGAAAATTCAATTAAAATACTAAAGCAGGGGGGTGGCAAAAGCAGTTCTATACACTTCAGGAATATACTGGGCCCAGGATGGGGGGTGTTGGAAGCAACACAATGGGCCCAGTCCACCAATTCAGAAAAACAACAAAAATAAAAGCTCAGGGGGTGCGCATGGCAAGGATATCCCTTTGATATCCAGGTTGGGCCTCAACTGGAGGGTGCAACTAGCAAGTCTGCTAGGCCCAAGTTTGTTTCAGAAAACAAAAAACAAGGGAGGGGCGCAATTAGTAAACAATCCGCTTGCAATTCTCGTTTGGACCCTCAATGGGGGGTGTAAGGAGAAGATCCGCCTGGGCCCAATCCAACTTTGAACAAGGAGAGAGGGGTGTGAATGGGAATAATGGGAGTGCACTCAGTAACTGGTAATTGGGCTTAAGGCCCGAGATCCCTTCAACCCAACTTCAGCAAGGTAAAACCCTAAAACTACCTCTAATCACTCCCATCCGAGGTCACTGTTCATCGTCCCAAACTAAGCCCTAACGGCGCTATTCTAATCTCTCTCTGAAAACCTCTCACCCCTGTAAATCAAATCCCCAATGTTCTTCACCATCACCACTCAAATCCCTCAAATCTCAGCTCAACAAACCCTAATCTAACACTCACCTCACCAATCTGATACTCAACACGATTTTACCCTAATTTCGTCGTCTAACCTAGCGCTAAATCCAGATGAACAACGATGCATGCTTACAAGTTTAGAGAAAGATGAACAAAAACCTGAAAAGCTTCTTAAAGATTCTGGAGACCGATGAAGTCACCGAAGATCAACGGCGAAGATCCCTTGCGGTTATCGAAGAACCATGGAGACCTGGAGACGATCTGGTGCGCGATGCAGAACGTTCTTCACGTTCTTGATGACGAACGCTGAATGTTCTAGGATGGAAGAACTTCACGCGAGAATCTGGAGCGGACGAGGTTGATTGAAGATTGTTCGTGGATGCGTGTGGATCTGGAGATAATGTTCGATGAATCTTGAAGATCTTCAGATGACAGTTTTTTCTGAGAAAAAAAAGATGAAGAACACAAGACGGTGATAGACTGAATCTGGAAAATGATGACGATTTTGATAGAGTTCTGACAAGAAATGGTGAAGATCGTCGGAGGTGTTAGCGAGGAAGATGAAGTTGGAAGGGTTTCCTGGAAAAAATCTGGGTTTTTTGCAGTTTCTGGCGACGGTTGGCGGTGGTCGGAGTTAGTTCTGATGGTCGGAGATGGGTAGTCAGGGTGGTTGCATGGTCGGCGGTGAGAGGACCGGCGAGGGGCAGGTGGCAGAGGAGTGGAACCAGAGGGTTACACGTGTGGAGGAGAGAGGTAGTGGGTGAGTGTCAAGTGGCGAGTTCTGAGAGAGAGAGAGAGAGAGAGAGGGGAAACGTGGCAGGTTCTGGGTGAGAGAGAAAAATGAGGTGGAAGAAGATGGGTCCTACGCGTGGCAGCGTATTTATGTGACACATGGCATACTGGACCTGACTGAGCTTATGGATTCTGGATAATAGCTGATTGGGCCCAATTGAGACTTAATGATGATTAATGGACTTAAAAAACGGATTAAACTCTGATTATCCCTAAAACACAATTAAACTAAAAAAAATAACCCTAATTAATCTACAACGAAAATTAAAAATAAAATCTAATTAAAATCTAATAAGCCCTAATTAATCCTAAAATTAATCCTAATTAATTTGTTAAAACGAAAATTAAAAGTAAACTCCTAATTAAAATCTAATAAACCCTAATTAATCCTAAAAATGAAAATCAAAGAAAACCTAATTAAATCTAAAAATCTAACAATTATTATTTGATATCTAAAAAAAATCTTTTTAAAAAACCTAATTAATTCTGAAAAACAAAAATCAAATAAAAATCTAAAACACAATTAATCTCTTCTTTTTTTTTAAATCTATTCCTTTAATTTTTAAAAACACAATAAACTCCAATAAAAATCTAAAAGAACAATACTATCTATTTTATTATTTTTTCTCTACTCTTTTAAAAGAAAAAGAAAAAAATATCTATGTATCTATTAAAACCTAATAAAAGAAAATTAATATCTAAAATTTATTAAAAACTATAATATCTAAAAATTCTTTAAAAATCTATTAATTTCTAAAAAATGAAAAGAAAATTTATTTAAACTCTAAAAAATATTAAAAAACTCTATTAAATCCAGAAAAAAACCATTTAAATGCATTAAAAACCAGAAAAATGACAGAAAAATCCTAAAAATGCCAGGAAGCCGATTAAATCGAATAAAACTCAATTGCGCAACCGTAGTGGAACCCGGGCACCGATATGGCCTGAAAACACAGGGAACGAACACCAATTCTCAACAGACTTATTCTAACTGGCCTGTACTGCCTGAAACGCCATGGGCTGCAATCCCGATAAAAATCAATCTTGATTGAGGAAAATGCCATGTATGCAGTATGCGAATGCGAATGCAAAATGCATTGAAACATAAACCAGATATGGGAATCGGTTGGTCAAATTTTAGGGTGCAACATTGTGTCTGATAGAGATATGAGATCTTCATCGAGGTTTTGGGAGAGTTTGCAGACGCTTTGGGTGCCATGTTAAGATTGAGTTCTACCTATCATCCGCAGACTGGTGGACAGATAGAGAGAACTATCCAGTCTTTAGAGGATTCGTTGAGAGCTTGTATGTTGGATCAAGGTGATCATGGGATAGTCATTTTTCGTTGATTGAGTTTAGCTATAATAACAGTTATCTTTCTAGTATTGGAATGGCACCGTATGAGGCTCTGTATGGCAGGAGGTGTAGAACTCCTTTGTATTGGTATGAGTCAGGCGAGAGTGTTGTACTCGGACCTGAGATTGCGCAAGAGACGACTGAAAAGATCAAGAGGATCCAAAAATGATGGAAGTTTCGCAGAGTCTTCAGAAGAGTTACCATGATAAGAGGAGGAGAGCACTTGAATTCCAAGAGGGAGATCACGTGTTTCTGAGAGTTACGTCGGTAACTTGTGTTGGCCGAGCTTTGAAGTCTCGAAAGCTCACACCATATTTCATTGGTCCGTATCAGAGTAACGCTGCGGAAGCATGGGGGAAGTAGCAGGTGAGACTACTTTACCGCTATCATTTGCGAATTTTCATGATGTATTTCATGAGTTTCAGTAGAAAGTACATTCTAGATCTGTCGCATGTGATTCAGATGGATGATGTACAAATGAGAGATGATTTGACTGTTGAGGCGTTGCCTGTTCGGATTAATGAACGAGAAGTGAAGCAACTGTGACGTAAAGAGATTGCCTTGGTAAAGGTAGTTTTGGGAGGATCAGCTGGAGAAAGTTGGACGTGGGAGCTGTTAGGTGCCCAACTTTGCTTATTTGATCTATCAAATGTGGGAATCTTTCACTCAATTTTTTCAAGAAAGTGTTAAAAACCACTATTGCTTTGGTTGGTTTGCAACATTATAAGAAAATCTCTTGGTACCTTTGATTTGTGTGTTATTGTGCAAGAATTAGGCACAGAACAAGTGAATAGTAACACACAAGAAATGGGGCAAGGAAACCAAGACAGCATGCAAACAACAGCAGGTTTGCTAGGCAAATTTGCAAACGAAGCTGCCACTAGAACATCATAAAGTTCGCCAGACGAACAAGCAGCGAGAAGTTAGCGAAGTGGTAACGAACACTCCCAGACTTAAGACAGGAGCGAAAGGACCATAAACTCGCTAGGCGAAGTTCACAACGAAGGCTTCGCTAGGCGAAGGATTTCTCACCTAGCGAACTTTAGTTATTTCTCAAGGGCGGTTTAACTGTGCAGAGGCACCTCAGGTGCCTAATTTGTTGTTCGCTAGGCGAACATAGCAGATCCTGAATGTACTATATAAGTATTTTTATTGCTTTTTAGGTAAGAATCCATTATGTAATATTTTCTTACATCAGAACTTATCTCTCCTCATTTATTTTAGAGAGAGAAACACAAAACCCTAAGAGGGAGGAGATAAGATCTTTCATCTCTTGTTGGGGTTTGGATTTAATCTTTTGATACCTTATGTATTTCATCTAATTTATGTTTGTGAACTAGTTTGGATTCTCTATTGATTGATTATCTTTGATTGCTTATTTGTGGATCTTGACAAAATCTTTTCACATCTTTGATCTCAGATTTTCTTCTATCAATGAATTGACATGATTTTGTATGTTGATATTCGTTGTATCCTCTTTAGTATTGTGTTGATTAAGTAGCATGAGTAGAATCAATACGATATTATGCAGGTGTGTGATAATAGTAATGAAGAACGATGTTCACAACCATTTGGTAGATTAGGTGAATACGTGTAAAAAGGGTTAAGCGTGTGTACGTATTTTGATCATTGTGTTTTATGCAAAACAATTGTTTATCCGATATGGGTGTCGTCTTTGTTTACCTGTTTATCTTTGATTTGAACTGTGATAGAGATATACTCTTCAGATCTGGATATAGGATGATTACCTTTTAAGTCCTAAATGCTAGCGATAGGTTTAGGCTTAGCATTTGCGTGAGTATCAGTTTGTAATGCTTTGTGTTGTGGTTTTGTTGGATGAGAGATCACCAATGAGACAACATGGTTGTTCTCTCGATGCTGTGTTAGAGATAAGCTTTATCGTGGGTGATACGTAAGGGTATTAGACGAATGATTGAATTTTGTTTAACTTGATCAAAAGAATGCATATGTTATCAATTGATGAGATCCAATCCCGACAAGGCTCTGTTTATATTTCAGTCTTTATTTTATATTTTCTGTTTTTATTTATGGTTCCTTAAACCTTTTAAACCAAAACTTTTGAACAACAAGCTTATAAATGTAGAGGCCGTTGAACGGCATTCTTATCGCATCGATCCCCGTAGAGACGACAAAACTGGGTACTTAATATTTTTTGCTTGCTGCTTTACTGCACCAACAAAATTGCGCCGTTGTCGGGGATTGGTGTTTAGATATTGAAGTGCATTTAAAGGGTTCTATATTTTTAAGCTTTGTATATTTGTTTATATGGTATATTTTTGTTTCTTTTTATGTTTTCTCTAATGTGCTCAGGAATGATGAAAACTCCTTCTAGAGTGGTTACTATCAGTATAAAAGCATTCAATGAAGCTTCGACCGAGTTTGGATGGTGATGATAGTATAAAACAAGTGAATGTTGTCAAGGTAAATGGGTTCCCTTGTTTAGAATTTTAGAATTCTTAAGAACTTAGGTCTTTGTGCAAATGAAATTTGTTCTTTTGGAAACTTGTTTGAATGATTGTTTCACTTAGGACCAAAAACCATGATTTGTGAGAAAGCTTCCATTGTTTACTAAATGCTGGATTACTGATAAATTTTGTTGATTCGTGTGATTCATGCTTTATCTTGTTATCATTGTGAATTTGTGGAAGCATTAGAAATGATCAAGGCATTTGTTTTTATTGAGAACAACCATGTATAAATGTAACTTACCCGTGAGCAGAGAGAATTCGTCAACCCCTTTGAGTCTAAACAATGTGAATCTCGTTCTTAATTTTGTGAGATTCTCAAATTTTTCTTGAACCCTTGAATTTTGTTTTAATTGTCCTCTTTGCCATAAAAAGCCAAGAGCATTCAATTGTGGGTTGAGTAAAAGTTAAGTTGGGGAGAATGAAAAAGAAAGATGGTAGGTTGCTACAACTTTTGAAAAATTCAAGCAAGCACCAAAAAAATTGTGTGAATATGAAAAAAAAGAAAAGAAAAAAAAAGAAAAGAAAAAGAATGCTTGCTTGGAAAAGAAAAATAGTGAAAGAATAAGTTGTGAAATAAGGTTTGTGAAGGTTTACAATTGAGAACAAATGGAATGAAGTTGGGATGTGTAAATAATGTGTGCAGTGAATGTCTCTTTTGCATCGACAATTTCGTTTCAATGGCCTTAGAAATGTCCCTTGTTTGTAAACCCGACCATGCTACAACCTTAAAGACATTAGTGATCTTCTTGCTTCCATATTTTCACTTTTGATTGTTAGATGTGGTATGAATTAAATTGATATTGGCATTGTTTGTTAGGTGAGTCAAATTGTCCCCACGATTGCAAACGCGTAATTTCTTCAATCCTTATTTGAAGAGGAGAGATAGAGTGAGTCATTCATGAAAAACATATTTGTTGATTGATACATGGCTTAATATTTGTTTTAACAATTTAGCTCTTGTGCATTGTTTTATTCTAAACATTTGAAACCATTGCTTGTTTGCATCATTTGTGTTTGAGCCAATTTTATCCATTCTTGGGTGAATCTTAATCTTGAGAAAATCCTCTTGTTATGAAATGATAGGCATACTTTGCTTGAGGATAAGAAAAAATCTAGTTGGGGAGAGTTGTTAGATGCCCAACTTTTCTTATTTGATCTATCAAATGTGGGCATCTTACATTCTTTTTTGTTAAGAAAGTGTTGAAAACCACTCTTGCTTTGGTTAGTTTGCAACATTATGAGAAAATCTCTTGGTACCTTTGATTTGTGTGTTATTGTGCAGGTATTAGGTACAAAACAAGTGAATGGTAAGACACAAGAAATGGGGCAAGGAAACCAAGACAACATGCAAACAGCAGCAAGTTCATTAGGCGAATTTGCTAGCGAAACTGCCACTAGAACATCATAAAGTTCTCCAGGCGAACAAGCAGCGAGCAGTCAGCGAACACTCCCAAACTTGGGACAGAGTTGAAAGGGCCATAAATTCTCTAGGCGAAAGAGGAAGCGAAGGACTCGCTAGGAGAAGTGGTAGTGAAGCTCTAGCGAACACTCCCAGACTTGAGACAGGAGCGAAAGGACCATAAACTCGCTAGGCGAAGTTCAAAGTGAAGGCTTCGCTAGGCGAAGGATTTATCGCCTAGCGAACTTTAGTTATTTCTCAAGGACGGTTTAACTGTGCAGAGGCACCTCAGGTGCCTAATTTGTTGTTCGCTAGGCGAACATAGCAGATCCTGAATGTACTATATAAGTATTTTTATTGCTTTTTAGGTAAGAATCCATTATGTAATATTTTCTTACATCAGAACTTATCTCTCCTCATTTATTTTAGAGAGAGAAACATAAAACCCTAAGAGGGATGACGTAAGATCTTTGATCTCTTGTTGGGGGTTTGGATATAATCTTTTGATACCTTATGTATTTCATCTAATTTATGTTTGTGAACTAGTTTGGGTTCTCTATTGATTGATTATCTTTGATTGCTTATTTTTGGATCTTGACAAAATCTTTTCACATCTTTGATCTCAAATTTTCTTCTATCAATGGACAAACTTTTAACATGATTTTGTATGTTGATATTCATTGTATCCTTTTTAGTATTGTGTTGATTAAGTAGCATGAGTCGGATCAATACGATATTGTGCGGGTGCGTGATAATAGTAATGAAGAACGATGTTCACAACCATTTGGCAGATTAGGTGAATACGTGTAAAAAGGGTTAAGCGTGTGTACATATTTTGATCATTGTGTTTTATGCAAAACAATTATTTATCCGATATGGGTGTCGTATTTATTTACCTGTTTATCTTTGATTTGAACTGTGATTGAGATATACTCTTCAGATCTGAATCTAGGATGATTACCTGTTAGGTCCTAAATGCTAGAGATAGGTTTAGGCTTAGCATTTGCGTGAGTATCAGTTCGAAATTCTCTGTGTTGTGTTTTTGTTGGATGAGAGATCACCAATGAGACAACATGGTTGTTCTCTCGACGCTGTGTTAGAGATAAGATTTGTCGTGGGTGATACGTAAGGGTATTAGACGAATGATTGAGTTTTGTTTAACTTGATCAGAAGAATGCATATGTTATCAATTGATGAGATCCAATCCCAACAAGGCTCCGTTTATATTTCAGTCTTTATTTTATATTTTATGTTTTTATTTATGGTTTTTTAAACCTTTTAAACCAAAAATTTTGAACAAAAAGCTTAGAAATGTAGAGGCCGTTGAACGGCGTTCTTATCGCATCGATCTCTATGGAGACGACAAAACTGAGTACTTAATATTTTTTGCTTGCTGCTTTACTGCACCAACAAGAGCGTGAGGATCCGTTGAGGGAGTCGTATCCAACTCTGTTTTGTTGAGGCAATTTTCGAGGGCGAAAATTCTTTTTTAAGTGAGAGAGAGTTGTAACACCCCAAGTTCTTGTAATATTTATTTAATTTATTTAAATAAGGATATTCGTATTTCCGGTGATTTTCGGTGGTTTTGTGAAATATTGATAATTAATGCATTTTGGATTATTTATTTTGAGTAAGAGTATATAATATGAATATATTAGTATTATTATTAATTAAAATAAATATAAATTGGATAAGAGCAATTTGGACAACTAAGAGGAGTTAGTGAGGGTATTATGGGAAAATCTCAATTGTGAGGCCCAAGGCTAGGTTTAACAAAAAGGAAATTATGAAGGGATTAGGATTCATTTATTAGACCGTGAAGAGAATTGAGGCCATAGCTCTAAGGAGGGAGAATTGGAGGGAAAAGCTTCGAAAGGTTCCCTGAAATATTTGAGAAAGCTTTTATCGATAATTAAGGTATGGGGAGTATTACCTTCATGATTTTTCATGTGTAAATTCAATCTGTTTAAGGTCGATTTAAGGTTTTTGAGGGTGGATATGAGAAAAAGTGATCTTGGGCCTTCGTGGCCTAAATCTATTATTGTGAATGGAACCGTAGAATTCATTAGGGAAAAGGAAAGTTAGGCCTTCGTGGCCAAAACCATGAGTTGTTATTTGTCTAACCCTGAAGGTGTAGGAATATTAGATAGTGAGTAACTCTGATGCCTTTGGGGAAATTGTAGGGAAATTTGTGATTTAGAGCGTGAATATGATACGGGATTGGCCTAATAAACCGTAGGTTTTGTGCCTTTGTCGCCATAAGAATTTGCTGGAATTAAGGTCTGGTGCGTAGCAGAATTTACTGTCATCTTACTATTTTCCTAGCGAATAATGCTTCGCCTAGCGAACAATGTTTTTACCAGACTCGCCTAGCGAAGAATCCTTCGCACAGCGAAGAAATTTGCCCCAGACTCGCCTAGCGAATATGCCAGTGAACATAGCAGAGTTCCACGAATGCTGATTTTGTGCAGCGATGCCCTGATGTTTTGATGTTGTGATTTCTGTGATGAATTAATATGAGTATGATTGTGAATTCTATGTGATTAATATATGATAATATGATGAATTAATATGAGTATGACTGCGAGATCTACGTAATTTGTACATGATTATATGATGATTTTGTATGATGTAATGATGATGAACTACAATGATATTTCCATGAGTTTTAATGAGCTATGATGACATGATGTATGATGATGATTATTATGATGAGCTATGATGACATGATGTATGATGATGATTATTATGATGAGCTATGATGACATGATGTATGATGATGGTTATTATGATGAGCTATGATGACATGATGTATGATGACATGATGTATGATGATGATTATTATGATGAGCTATGACGACATGATGTATGATGATTATTATTATGATGAGCTATAGTGATATGATGTATGATGATAATTATGATGAATGATGATGCACCTATGATGTTATTATGAGGATGATTATTGACATGTGCATCATGCATTCATGTGCATCCGGACTTCGGTTTAGGACCTCGATTACTTTGGCTTCAATCCCATTGTATGGATGTAAAGTGTTTTGATATGCTTCAGTTCTCTAGTAGAATCGATCCGATTGATGGGGATCTATGGAGGGTTGATGGCCCAATGTCCATCGCACTGTGATGATTGGTACCACATGCATTGAGTCTTGTTGCATTTATTTATGAGTGATTTGGAATAGTTTATGATATGGTGGCCTTTGAGGCCTATTGATGAATATGATGATGTTGAATATGACTATGACTCCATTTATATGTTTATTTCATACATTGATTATTATGAATCGTTTTACTCACCCTGCCTGTTTGAATGTTACCTCCACGTGGGTAATGTGCAGATATCAGGTCTAGCTGTGAATGCCGATGAGGACTTTTGAAGTTTTGAGTTGTTGGTCTTTGGTCAACTTAGAGGGTCTTGCTCTGATAGTGTAACATCGGGTTGGGGTCTTTGAGTTGAGCTATGTTTTATTGAGTTATTTTGATTATCTTTCCGTATAAGGAAAACTTTGGATTATGCCTTGTGAGTTCCGCTGCCTTTGAGCAATTTTTGATATCTTTTGGGAAAACCTGTTGTACACGGAGCATTGACTTATTTTGAGTAATTGAGAAATGTACGCCCTTTGAGGTGATTTTTATTGAGTTAAATATTTTACTCTGATGATTTTGAATAAATGTGCCTTTTAATCATAGGGTAGAAAAGGGTGTTACACAGAACACCCAACTCGCGATGGGAAGATCATGCTCGGGCAAAAGACCTCGGTCGATATTTTGGCCCCATTATAGATCGGATACCAACTCCGATCACCCGACCAGTTCCCCGCACAGTTGGTCATAAAATAGGACAAACAAGAAAACAAACAGAAATACAATTCATACATAAAAAACAAGGAAACATGGAAAATAAAGCACACGCAACATAAAAGTAAAGTTACTATATTCCCAAAATAGCAAGCAGAGCTCATTGTTCAAAAATTACAAGAATGACACGTAGGCCAGAAACAGATACATCAAAAGTAGGCACGCAGATCAGGAAAATAACATAGACACGCAGGTCAGAAAGACAAAGACAAAAAAACATTAAGAGGCTTCACTATCCTCCTTCTCATCTCCCACCTCAACCGAGCCATTATCTTCCACCTCTACTCCCGGCACGACCCTCGACGACCTGATTGAAGGGCCACATCCCATTGGTGAATAACGGAATGTCCGGGTTCACGATCTGAAGCTTCTCCACGGCATTGTCGTAACCCACCTCGAGAGCCCCCATGCAGTCTTCCTCGAGTTACTGAATCCTCGACACCAGAGCTGCACGAGACTCCATGAGCTTCTCCTCAGTAGTCTCGTCCTCCGCAGGTTGGGAAGTCGCCTCCAACTCTGCAATCCACGCCAAGAGCTTCATCCTCTCTTCACCCGTGACCTTCAACTGCTTCTCCATCTCGTCTTGGAGCTTAATCTGGGCAGCACTCTTTTCTTTGGGCTGGTCGAGATTAGCCACCAACTTGTTCCTCTCTGCCTCGACGGTCGCAAGGTCGTCCCACAATTTGGATAGGCCGGAAGAAGAGCAAGCCTCATTATTGAGGACCAGAGTCGTCTCAAAGACCCGTATCACCACGGCCAGGTCCTATGTTAGAGCCTTCTTCCTCGTCTTCTGGTCAGCGCCCAGAATAACTTTGGTCTCAGCGGCACTCACCACCGGGGAGTTGGCCCCACAAAAGAAATTGGGCTACAGATGACACGGTTGGAGCCAAAACCTTTCCTCAGCACTACCCTCGGTGAGGTCGACGGTCTCAGGCTCATTAATCTGCATCCTCTTAGATGTCCCCTACGAGGAGGAAGACTGGCTGCCCTGGGGGAAGAGGAGGAGCCACCGAGCCCCTGATCGAGACCAGGCATCTGCTGTACCTGGGCAATTCTCCCCTTACTATATTTCTTCGCGCCCCTGATGGCCGCCAACCTCTTCACACGCTCGTGCATGCTCGACATTTCTCCTACAAAAGAAAAATAAATAAGTCAACAAAACACAAACCAACAACAAATTCACAGACAAGGCCTGAGCGAAAAGCGAACCCAACTACCTAAAAGATGCAGGGCTTCCTCATCAGATGCACACTCGAGGAGGGCCTTTTTGTTGATCAATCCCGACTCCCTAAAAATCTCCCCATTCGAGTCGAGGATAAAACTCTTGTCCGACGTCACACACTTTGCAGGGGTGAAACTAGCCACAAATGTGACCAGCTTTTGGTAGGCCACCTGGTCGTCGGTATCCAACGAGCTTGCCCGCACTATGTAGTTGTTCGTGTCCTTGTCGAAATTTTCCTTTGTCTAAATCAGCGGAATATTCGACACTAAGACTTTCTCTGACTGCTCGTCTTTTTCCCGGACCTCGCGGTTGAAAAGAGAGTCCACGATCATGTGAGTGATGAGCTTGGCAACGTAATACCGGTCCTTGAAAGTTCATATGGAATCCAAATATGTACGAAAAAGCCTCCTCGATTGCTTTAAGGACACCCATCTATGTCGACCATCGAGTGATTGTCTTTGAAGGTGAAAGATGTGGAAGAAAAGGGTGAGAGTGGCCCCGATGATAAGATGTCGACATACGAGCTCATACACCCACACGAGGAAGGGCGCCAACCGCAGTCAGTCAAAAACTCCCCGTTTGAAGTCAGTGAAAGGTAGACGCAATCCCACTTCACGGAAGGTAAACTCATACATGGGGAACCTTATCCCCTAATAAGTCGAGCATATCTGATGGTTTGCTCGTGGTTTGTACACCTGCCATTTCACGGGGGAATCCTCACAGAGGTCCTCGCCTGTAGCATAGGCGTCAGACTCACCCACGACAAAGCGAGAAGAGACACTCAGGGGCTCCTCCCTAGTCCAATATGCGGCAGACCTTCTTTTATCTTCACTGGCTTGCTCCATCGGGGAATCAAGATCTTCGTTGATTTCAATGACCCCCTGTATCCAAGCAGCCATCTTCACCTAAAAAGCAGGGGAAATTGGTAAATTTGATATTCCAGATTAAATCCATCCTTCCACTATAGATCAAGTGAAAAGGCAAAGAGGGGGACCCCTGGGGACAGGGCCTCTCCCGCCTCGACAGGCGAGAACGGACCCCTGAGACTTTCATCGGATCCCCGGGGCGTTCACCCTACGTCCCTAGGGGCTTCATCACTCGTACCCTGGAGGTTCATCCAAAACTATCCTACGTCCCCGGGGACTTTGTCGCTTGTCCCCAGGAGGTTCATCCAAAACTATGCTACGTCCCTGGGGGCTTCATCGCTTGTCCCTGAGAGCTTCATCCTAACTCTACACTAATTCAAAGAAGTCCCGACGTATTCGTCAAAAACTTCATAGTCTCCCCAGGACATTCATCAAGTCCACCAGAGAACCATCGAAAAATAAGAAAAATGAGAAATAAAGCAGCGAATACTTACTTAGTGCGACGGTTCTGGAAAGATAATACGGTAGCGAACGACGAACGTCTCAGTGCAGAAGATAGAGGGTTACAACGAGAAGAAGAGGAAACGTTTTGAATGGAAGAAGGGAAAAATTGAAACTGAAGCGGACTCAATCCTATTTATAAGCCTAACACGGGACTCGAGGCACCCCTAGGCACTCAAACGCCCTAGCTAAGCAATGATTTGCTGATACATGGCATCACCAAAAACCTCGCACCCATTCGTCTTCCTCTTGGGCTCGAGGATCGAGCACATTCGTTCCCTGTCCACCTCTCCGACATGTTGTCCACCTACGCTCCTGACCTGGTACACCACTCTGAATTCTATGCGTCGAGCAAAATACCATCTCCTAAATAGGTCCTTAACATTTCGACCTGCTATTAAGTCATTACTCCTCCAACTAGGAGCAACGACTTGGGGGGCTCCTGTTCTGGACTGGGTCAAGACCTGTCCCTCAGCTAAGCAAGCCCAACCCAATATTATGCTGATGAGGCCCAACAAAGCCCAATCCTCTCTGTCGGGAACAAGCCTCAATAAGGCACACTAGTCGGGCAGAACATTATCTTGCATGGGAAGAGCTCATGCATTTTCCCCACGGACTCCACGTGCCCCCACGTAGGGATAGGTTATCAGGAAACTAGCCACTTTTGAAAGAGATGGTCAGCCCATCTTGTGAAGAACACGGGGCAGTTGATCCAGGGTGAAGACCATGTGATGGTCTTCACTACGCCACGTAAGCCCTGCCAGTTACTTGCGTTGGTCTTGGAAATCTGGTTAAATGCAATGTAATCGTTGGCCTTGCGTTGGGGGGATATTATAAATATCCTCTTTCACTATAGGGTCAGATATCTCGTTCACTACACATTTTCTCTGTACTTTTTTTTTCTCTCTCTCTCTCTCTCTCTCTCAAACTTCGTTACTCACTTAAATATCGAAGCACCTTGTAGGTACACCCCCTCCTCCTCTATAACACTGATGAAGGCAGCAACTCATGACGTATGATAGACTACTGATTCCTTTCTGATCAGGTGAGATCACAACTCATTTATCTTAATTACAAAAATATAACTAGAAAACTTTGTAAGTAATGAGTTTGATAGGAAAAACAAAAATATATTTAAATAAAGAAAAATATTTATAAAATAACAATCTAAACCTCTACAAAAACATGATATGATTAATCAAAAACATTGAGTTAAAATATTCATGTGTAAAAGTAAGTCTTTCATTAGTGATTTAACCAAATGAACTCTCAAATTTATAGGTGTACAATCTTACTCAAGTTAACCTTATATGTTTTTAATTCCTATAAATATCTCTACATATAATTTTAGTTTTTATAAAAAAATTCTTTAAACAATAGTTCCCACAATCGTTTCCATTCTTAAATGTGGTCCCTTCCATTAGTTTTCACTAACAGATGTCTAAGTGTCATACCACTTGTAAATTTTTTGTTTGCTTACATGTGAATTCTAATTGCTAATTCACCATGGTGGAATAGTTGATGGCGTTATCTTGTTAATTACAAATGAGGTAATGTTAAACGACCCAAACATTTTGAATGAGAAGTGTACCTTAGAACAAGACTTCTCCTGCGTTGAAAAAAAGCTTCGTTGTGGTTAAGGAACAAGTCTTTGTTACAATGGTCCCAAAACAACTTTGTTATACTCGTTGCAGTGGTCCCAAAAATAACTTTGTAATCCTCGTTGCAGTGGTTCCAGGTAATGTAATTTGTTGCTGCTTTGTTCCTTTGTTTCTTATGCTTTGTCATCTTCGTTGCTTTCTTATACTTAGCCGCATTCAATGGTCCTAGTTTATTTATTATGTTTCATATTATTATCATTCGTGTAAAAGTTAATTTTTTGGTAAATTTGTTTAACCAAATTTTGGTATAGTTGTTAGAACTAATTTTGATAAATCAATTTGACTTAGTCATGATAAATTTTAAACTAAAGTGAAATTTTTTAATAGGAAAATTCATAAATATAAAGTTGTGTTTTACTCACAGAGTTGTTTTGTAAAAGATTCTAGCATAAGTTATAAGGTGGAAGTATATGTTTTTACTGGTCAAGATCCTGATTACTAGTCTTTTTTTGAAGCTTATGACTTAGTTAAAATGATTGACCCTAAGTTTGATTTAATTTGTGTTAAGATATGGTGGAAACATGATGTAGGATCATTTTAACAAGGCTTAAAATCATTTAGGGATGATAGAGATGCTTATGTGTTAGCTATGTATGTTGTTGGAAATAATTGTGAAGTTGAAATATTCTGTGAGCCTGAAGTTACAGGAGATGATATCTTTATGGATAGGTTTAGAGATAAAGGAAAGAGGAAGAAATGTGATGAAGATGACGACAAATTAGGTGAAACTAGTGGTGATTCTATTGATGAATCTGTGAGGGGTGTCCACTTTGATGATAGTGAGTATGAGAGAATGAAAGGGCTTGATGAAGTGTTTGATGATGGGCTTGAGGGATAACTTATAGTTGAACCTATTACTAATAATGAGGGTCTAACTCAACCAGAAAAAAATATTTTTATTACAGAAGAGATGGGTAAGGAACATGTCATTGAAGATGCATACATGATTGATGAACTGAGCAGTGGAGACGATGATGACAATTTTGATGAAATGCCATGTGTAATCAGATTCAATGTAGAGGATTATCTAAGTAAGGATTTTGTTTTCAAGGTTAGAATAGAGTTTTGTACATTGAAGCAGTTCAAAGATGTTATATTAGAGCATAATGTTTGAATGTTATGGATGTTAACTTTGAGAAAAATGATGCTAACAGATGTAAGGTGGTATGTAAGGACAAGAAAAAATGTAACTATACAGTCTTGTGCAAAATTATTTTTTATGCTTGATGTTTCTGAATTTTAAACTCTGAATGATGTATTCGAATTCTAAAATTAGAACCTTCTTTACATGGATGAGGTGCGTTTCCGATGAAGAGATTTCTTAATTTGTTGTATTGTGGTGTAATAGAGTTTGATCTAATTCATTCTTACAAAATCGGCCTGTAAAATGAGTAATGTCATTCTATATAAACACTTTCAATGCTCTATATAATTTGAAATCTTTTCAATATAATGCTTCCAAATTTCAATCTCTAGACGGTGTGACAAATGATATTTTCAAGTTTCCATAGTTTGAGAGTACTACATGGAGTGTAGCAAACAATCCCCTAAATAAAATGACAAAAAATTCTCTTTCAATTTATTTAGAAATCATGGATTCAAATCTAACCGACACTTGATTTATAACCTAAAAGAATATTCCTAATCATTTAACATGAATCGCTTTTCTAAACATATTCATATTAATAACCTAATTAATTTTGATAAAAAAAAACGAATTAATTATTAACCGCAAAGAATTTTAGCTCAACGTTGGGATAATATGATAACCAAACTAACATAAAAGGGCGAGCTTTAATAAAATAAGAATGAAAAGAGAAGAATATAATCTAAAATAATGTGTACAATAGTCCTGTTTGTTTTGAATTTTTTTTAAATGATTTTTATAATGTAACATAATTTTATATAGAAAAAATTTATAAAAATTCATAAAAATATTTTTTATAAAAATTTTAAATGAAAAATTTAGTTTGAATAGTTTATTCTTGAATTATTATTTTAGATATTTTATCATTTTATTAAAAAAATTGAATATCAAAATTTTAAAAAATCACTTAATTTTAAATTTTTTTTTCTAATTCATTCTTACTGGGTCGGCTTGTAAAGTGAATAATGTCATTCTATATAAACATTTTTAATGCTATACAAAATTTAGAATCTTTTCAATACAGTGCTTCCAAATTTCAATCTCCAGATAGTGTGACAAATGATATTTTTAAGTTTCCATAGTTTGAGAGTACTACATGAGTGTAGCTAACAATCCCCTAAATAAAATGATAAAAAAAAATCTCTTTCAATTTATTTGGAAATCACGAATCGCTTTTCTAAACATATGCATTATATTAATATTAATAACCTAATTAATTTTGGTCCAAAAAAACCTAATTAATTATTAACCGCAAAGAATTTTAGCTCAACACAGGGATAACATGATAACCAAACTAAAATAAAAGGGCGGACTTTAATAAAATAAGAATGAAAAGAGAAGAATATAATCTAAAATAACGCGTATAATAGTTCTGTTTGTTTTGAATTTTTTAAAAATAATTTTATAGTGTAACATAATTTTGTATAAAAAATTATAAAAATTTATAAAAACATTTTTTATAAAAATTTCAAATAAAAAATTTAGTTAAATAATTTATTCTTGAATTGCTATTTTAGATATTTTATTATTTTATTAAAAAAAATTTAATATCAAAATTTTAAAAAATTACTTAATTTTAAAACTATTTTAAATAAATTTTCATAAAAATCATTTTTGAAATATCAACTTTCAAAAAATTACAATTTCAATTATTTTTTGATCTTGAATAATGTATGTTTATATTTTAGACTGTCAAAATTAACCTTTTAATTTACAAAAAGCAATATAAAACAACTTATAATATTTTAAAAACAGCTTTATAAAATTTATTTTTGAAAATACAAAAATAAAATCATTTTTTTAAAGCTGAAACAAACAAGTTTCACCTAAATATGTAAATTCATTTTCTTTAACACAACACCAAAACTAACTCCAATGGCTCTAAAATGGGGTGGTAGGTGATGAAATATAGTTGGATAACGTATATGGTAAGCTAGGGCAGAGTGATGTCTTTGAAAGTTAAGGCAACACTATCGGAGCCTTGTTAGGTAAATTCTCGTTCTTGTATGAACACTTTTGAACCACTTTTCTCAACTTTTTTGGCGTCTTTAATTCTTTATGCATAAAGCAATCCTTAATCCAATGGAATAAAATGATGAGACAGCTGGAATAACTCCAGACTTCCACTCAAGTTCCCCCATTGCACCCACTACACTCGAGCATATTTATGTTTTTCTAAATGTTTAACTTTGCAAATTATTTAGGCAAAATGATTCAAGTGCGGTGGCAGTGATACAGGCACAGAGAAAGCCACATAGGCTTTAATGTGCAAGTCATGCCATATATAAAGAGATTTATCAGAGAAAATATATTCACGACAGTTTTCAATTTGAAAACTAAATTATTTCGAAGGTCATATTTTCATTTTCCTCCCAATACACACTCTTAGCAACCAACGTTTTTACCTACAATTGCTCTGTTTCATTCACCAACCAAAATCACAGCAGACAGCCTGCCACAAATTCTATCAAGATGAACTTTTGATCCTGGGAATAAGATTGTTAAGCATAAGTAGCATTAAAAAAAAACGTAGAAACAACTGATGCCATCATTTCATCAAAATGTCCAGCATAAGCATACCTGGATATCCAAAAAACAGTCCCCAATTATATGTTATAGATATGCATAATCCCGCAATATGGATCATTAACCCAAACTAACAGAAAAACAGCACCCTTCTTCACAACAAAATAGTTTAACTACCCATTACACTTTGTATATTTTACCTAATCACTGTCTGAATGAGAAACAAGCAATTGGAGTGTGATCCAACAACGCTGGAAAAAAAACTCACCAAGAGACCTTTGATTCTGCTCAGACATAGTGTATCTCATGCAGGCATTGTGGTCTGCTTTCAGAAGTCTGACTATAAGTTTATACTTTCTTGATAATCTGAACAACATCTTCGTCTTCAAGTTCATGTTCCTGGAGCATAATAAGGCATTCCACTTATTACATGCATCTTTGCAAATTAGGGAGAAGAAAAAAAGAAAAGAGAAACACAGAACTATGAAAGAAAATGATACGGAAAATAAAGAAACTAGCATATAGAATCAGAATCAACCTTGCCGACTCTTTGAGGCTTGTGTTTTGCACTTGAACCCCAGACCAGAGCACTGCATCATTTGGAAAATGTAAGCAACAAACAAAGGCAAGGGGAAAAAATTTGCATGTGCAGTAGGAGAGGATATATTAATTCTGATAATTATCTTTTTCATTCTACAAGATGCATCTTGTCCCCAAACTAAGTCTACTCATCAAATAAAAGATCAGTTTCTAAGTATATAAAGTTAGTCCTGATGAGCACTAGCGGCATATTAACAAAAGGTTTCCTAACAAGACTGACAAATGACAACAATTCAGACTTTATAGCTGGAAAAAACAAAGTCTATCTTCACATGTATAGCTCCTCGTTTATGGAAACATAGAGAAATTGCTCAATATTATGAAGCAATAAATCATAAGATATCTAGTTTTGGGAGAAGGTACTCACTACTTAAACTGTTTAAGCATGTCCTTGTGAATGCGGTCGCAGAAGTCTTCAACTGTCTTCTTCTTAGACGATAATATTACAGGGTCTTCATAATCAGGATTCATACCTTTTGGTTTAGTATAAATACGAGTTAAACAGAGATACTCCCAAACTTTATCGAGAAGCCCATCAAGATTCCACTCCAGGTGTGCACTAAATAACAGATAGAAATTACTCAAACTTCTACAAAGGCATAAACTTGTTTCTCTAAAACTTGCATTCTAGATGTAACATCAAACAAAGACAAATAAGAAAGAATACAATAATTTAAAAGGCAATTAGTTTCTGGGCATGGAGGATTGAACGGGCAGAACAAAGATCTATAAAAACTTTTACGATGATTTCTTTTTAGAGGGAGAAAAGGATGGGGTGAAAATAAGACGGAGACAAGAATTACCTGACAGGGCAGTAATGAGGAAGCTTATCCAAGATCTCCAGTTCCTCAAGTGTGATCTGATCAATCTTGTTCACAACATAAATGCAGGGTGTATATATTCTACTGCCCTCAATGACATCTATAAGGTCATCAGCAGTGGCATCATACCTTAGAGTAATATCTGCATTATGAATTCTGTACTCGCTACATATAGCCTTCACAGTATCAAGATCCAGATGGGTGTTTGTAGCAGTTGAAGTGAAATTAATCCCACCCTTCTCTTTCCTCCTAAAAGTCAGGTTTGGAGGTTCTTTGTTTAACCTAAAGTAGAAAATAAAAAAATAAAGAGAAATAAATAATTACCAAGGTAAATAAAAACAAGAAAAATACATCAAAGTGAGCTTGTGATTTTGGCTTTTTTATCATCTGAATGGCATACCAGAAAGTCAGTAACACAAAAATATCCATAAATATATAACCAAATTCTTTCATTGTATCAAATTCCTCTCCCAAAAATCTGGGCCCACCTACGACATAAATCAGTGGTTACGAGCAGTCACACTTCTTTTGTTGCTTATCTGTATCATGTATGATCCCATATTGTTATTCCATCCATCTTTATTTGGACCGAAGTTAATTTGCAATGCTTAACAGAATTAAATGAGACTACTAACAAGTTCAGCAGTGGCTGTAATAGTAAATTTTTGGTTGATATGTAATTAAAATGTGCAAGGTTGTTGAAACTTGATCAGGATTATTCATAAGGGTCTGATTCCACAAACACATAATAAGAAGCAATCCTACGCAAGATTCAATAACCTCTCCAAATCAATTCATGTTTCATGGCATGATATACACCCCACTAAAACCCAAATCAAATCAAATCAAATCACAGTTTCCCCAGGTACAGTGTGTAAGTGTTCAACTGCTGCTAATAACCAATAACCATAAATGCTTACTTTAAGAGTCGAAAGCCTAACCAATATAAACTTTATTCATCATATTGATGCTACATTTAAGACATATATTTAAGAAAAACCACCAAAAAGTTACCAACTCGTTTCAGTATAAGCTACTGCATACAACAACAATAACAATAAATAATAAGATGAGTCCCCTACAGATGGCCATATAACCGGGGACATACATAAACATGGTAAACAAAATATAACATGTTACCTTATACCAAATCCTTCTAGTTCTTTTTCAATAAGACGCTTATGAGTTATTGGTTTTATTGCATCAAGAACAATTAAAATGCAATTACATGTCCTTGCAGTACTAATAACCTGTGTTTGAAAAACAGTATACAAAACAAGATATATTAGTGTTTGTCTGAAAATGAGGTAGGAAAGATGCATTCCAAACAGTTGTTAACTGTGCAAATGAAATATTTTGTAGGAAGAACTTGAATGCTGTATTACTATCTCAACATGAATACCAATTGCAATTGATAAGATGTGCATATTATTATTACCTGCCTTCCTCTACCCTTTCCATCCTTGGCACCCTCAATAATTCCAGGGAGATCCAGCAACTGACACACAAAAAATGAATAATTTACTACTGAAAATTGAATATAACTTTAATATGTATCACAATCATATATTACCATAAATTGTCTTGTGATTAAGTTGCAATTACAGAATATATTCATTAAGTCCTAAAAGTTTTCAGCATTGAAAACTTCATGTTTCAATAAACAATAATAATGGTATCATCTTGCCTATCATACGATAAATTTCGAGAACAAGGTTAACGTTAACACTTCAATGAATAAATTATATTTTTAAAAATTGCAAAAGAGATACCTCTATTTAGTTATAGAAAGTTCAAATAAGCAATCCGATGCCTAATTTGACAATACAAAACTGTTCCTATCTGGTAAAAACTCCAAGAAGAGGAGGGTCCAGAAGGCAAAGGCCATATCCAATCTTGGCACAAAAATGGTGACACGGTGGAAAATAGTGATCCACAAAACCACAAGGGTCCGAGATAAGAATATCCATGCCACCAGGTGACATCAGGATAATGACGTCACGGGATAAACATCTTTGTCGTCCAAAAGAAGCTTCTAGGACCCCATAATTAGGTTTGGGCCTAAAAAGTACTGAAAGATGAGAAACCCGTGACATGAGGGAACGAATAATAGGGAATGAAGAGAAACCCTAGGAAGATTCCTATAAAAGGGGGCTACAGACTTCGAATGAGGTACGCACAAAAGGTTCCTTTTACTAAAAATTCCTCTCATCTCTAACGATCACTGACTTGAGCGTCAGAGTGTGTGTAGGTACCCCCACCTCTTGCCAACTCATGACCATCTCGAAGATAAGGAAGGGCCCTTCCTCCCAGACGACCAGTGTTGTCCGTGGCGGATGGCGGAGCACCAAAATCCCGCCATAACGGACACTTTGAGGTGCCGTTATAGCAGATTATGACAGAAAAACCTGCAATATTGGCCGATATTTCCATTGCAGCGAGCCTAAAAACTGCCATGTATATCCGCCATAGCGGCCATGGCGCCGCAATTTGATAACACTGCAGACGACAGGTCCCCAACCATTCTGAAAGAAAAGCTTTCTCACCGGAAGGAACAGAAACAAATGTAGATTGGGAAACATAAGGAAGGAACCTTAGATAGACATTATCAAATTTTCATTAAAAAAAAAAGACAGTGCAATCAAATAAAACCTCATATATTCATTTAAAATTTGGACAAATATATAAACAGATACAACGAAGTGAAAGAATTAAATCTGTTTTAAATACGTTCCTTTTTTTGCTTTTAGATTGAGGTATAGTTGATACAATCACCATCAGAATGTTTCAACCAATGTATAAATGTCTAAAAATTGCTCTTTTGAAACTAAGTGCGTGTGAAGCTGATAGTCAGAAGCTACTGGTATAGAGAGACACTACTCACATATCATTTACTGTTCTCTCAACTATCATTAGAAACATGTACAACAAAATTTAGTTTTAGGTATTCCAAATTCCACAACTCACAAAAGAATAACTGAACCCCACACCCTTAGTAAGGCAACTTAATCACCAATGTGTACCTGAATTTTAGCTCCACGGTATGTGATCACACCAGGGATGCATGTCAAGGTAGTGAACTCATAGGAAGCAACCTACAAACCAAAATAAGTAAAGTTTTAAGACAAGCTATTTTAACAAAAGCTAAAACTTAGATAGTTCACAAAATTGTTATGATCCAACCACCCAAACCCAATACAAAGAAAGAGCTATCATGTGAAGATGACCGATTACTAAATAAACACAATGAATGGCTTGTTACCAAAAGAAAAAGATAGTACATTTGAGATAAAGTATAATAGAGTATATAACATAAATGAGAAGTTTAATGTTCAATAAAAAGAAGCAACTGCTTATATAATGCATCGGATAGGAGTACATGAGGAGTAATATGAAGAAGATGGAATAAATGCAAATCCCATGCACTGATTGATTAATCAAACACGTTTAAAATATCATATAAAAGTGCATATATTTAAGATTTTCAGGGATTAAAAACAAACTTTAGTTGGACTAAAAATCAAATATAAAAGTCTAACATTTATTTAACTTTTGAAAAGAAATAGAATACAAAAACAAACTACTAATTGGTGATAGCAGTGAAAGGTAGCAAGGTTGGACTTGCTTTTTCTTGTTGAAAGGTTGAACTTTGTTGGGCTCCTTTGGATAACATTCACTCCAAATCACAACAACGAAATAAAAGATTGACCTTTGGTATAATTGAAAAAGACAATGCATGAGAACTTGAATACTTCCTATACCTCTGAAAATGTCCCAGTCAATTTATTCAGCAGAGTAGACTTGCCAACTGAAGGAAAACCCACGAGACCAACTCTTGCATCTCCACTTTTAGTAACATCAAAACCTTCGCCAGCACCTCCACCTCCCTTAGTTGTAGGGGTAAGGAGCTCCCTCCTCAGTTTTGCAAGTTTAGCCTGGCACCAATAGTAGAAGAGAGGTTTAAAAAAAGTAGCTGGAAATGCTAAAACAATAGGGGGTAGTAATAGTACAGAGTACAATTCTAACAAGAAAGCAATCATTTTGCCTTCAATATTGCATATTAAAATAAAAATTAGTACTATAATAGCAAGGATGCATGTAGACTAAAGAAACCAGAAGGAAGAAAAAATATATAAAGAATATAAGATTCCATAAGTTCAGAGTTTTAGACTTTTGAATATTTTGGCATTTTAAAACCCAAATTTCAAATATAGGGAATGCGGTAGGTAGGAACATATCACTACACAAATCAATGAGAATCCCTGTAATGAATGGTGACAAAAAAAACCAATGGCTGGAGCAGAATATGTTATGCAGCCTATAACTACAGATGCAACTTCCACAGAGAAATGTTGGAATAGTAATATGATCCTGAACTATGAAGCTCAGATACGCAGTACAAATTTAATACAATACGGATACATGAAAGATTTGGAATTCATGATAGACCAAGCCTAGATAAATTAACAAAAGATTTATAAAAAAAATTATATGCATGTAGAATACTTGTAAAGAAAGAGACACTGAACATCCTTCATTAATATATTTTAACCTCTGGACCAAATAAATAAACTTTCTCTGACCTATTTTTGCTTATATTTGGTTATGGAGGGGATATAAAACTATAATGGTCACAATTTTCATAATATATTTTAACCTTTGTGTTAGGGTATCAACAAAAGTATCATTAAAAGAATTCAAAACATGTTTTGGCTCTATGCAATAGCCAACAACTAAAGTACTTTAAATCAATTACTGTATAATCCTAAATTAATCAGTCTTCTTCTTCTCCATTACCATCATCCATAAAAAGCATTACTTCTAAGTCTGGTTCATCAAGAGACAACTTTGTCAATTCAAGTAGTCCAACACCATCTTGATGTAGCTCGTGTGCATCTCCTTTGATGTCCCACAACCTTGTCTCATTATGTAATACATTAAATATCAACGTGTATCCACTAAATATCTCATACATATCCGATAAAATATTTTTAATAAGCAAAAAATATTAAGATACTTCTAGGAGATGTATCCATGTGTCCACACAAAGCATCAGTAGCTATTATGCATTTGATACGGATACAACAAAAACAACAACCAAGTCATATCCCACTAAGTGAGGTATGATACACGGATCAAACGAACCTATAATGTTCTGTCAAATATCATACTTATATCCAACTCAATAATCTTAAGTTCTTTCTTAATAGTTGTTGTCATAGTTTTTAAACGTTTTCCTCTACCTCAGACGGTTTGCATACCCTCAATCTGACCTACGCTTTTTACTGCAAAATCCACGGATATTCTCTCTATAAGTTCAAACCACTTAAGTCTAGTTTCCACCTTCATTTCTACTATTGTTGTCACCCCAACTCAATATTGTCATTTATAATCCTATCTTGTCTAGTTTTACCACACATCCAACGCAACATTCTCATCTATACTACACTTAATTTATTTCTGTGTTAATTCTTTCCAGCCCAACACTCTGACCTAATATGGATACTTCCCAAATTTTGCATTATCCGAGTTTAATTGATCTTGAACAACTGCCCTTCCAAATACAATCCCTAAACAAAATATCCGATCTAACTACAAGTTTAGTGAAAAATATGTGTCATTGTCTTCAAATACCAGCCTCAGCTAAATCCTAAACAGAAACAAGCAACAAAAAAAAATTCATATAGTTACCACAGCTCACTGGTCATATATATGATTTTTCTTTGCCTTCCCTTTATCCAATATAATAACCAAACAAAATGGACTAACATGTTTACCTTCAGTAACCCTAAATGATGAGCAGTAGCCTTGTTCTTTTGAGTCTTGGCCATCTGTAAAATACAAATAACCATGATCATACACAAAATAATAGGAAAATGACAGAATAAAGCTTGTAGATACTGCATAAAAACAACCAGTACATGTCAACTATTGCTTGAACAACATATTTATCATCATGTCTTGAGACTGAGAAAAGAATTAACACAAAAAGTAACACAGGGAACATTCTCCTCGACTTACAAACATGCAAATAGGATTCAATGCATAGAGGTAGCTGCAGCAAAGTTTTTTTAGTTGACATACACCAACTTCACTTATTTTGTGTAATGTGGAATTCATCACAGACATTAATAAATTAGGGCAGTCAGAAACAGCTTAAAAGAAAGGGGGGAAATTTGTGATTCGTAAACAAATTGTAGAAAATTAAGAATGTAGTAAAACGCAAATAAAAAAATCCAGCGGTATACAAACAACAATTCTATTAATTTTATTAGAATATATGTTCAAGATGTGAAATCAACAACAGTGTGATAAAAAAGGCTAAGTTTCACCGAATAAATCGCATGTCTACAACTATTTCCATATGTTCAATTCATTATAGAATTTAGAATCAGTTATTGAAGTTGTGGAAAAGCATGAGTACCTCATCTTCGATATCTTTGATTTTCTGCATGACCGTCGCCATTGTTGAAGGAAGATAAGCTCGGAAGCAGAGGAAAAGAGATTGGGCTTAGTTCTGGTGAGAAGTAAGGTGAGATTGGACTTGGATGACTCTGGATAGTGAATTGTTACAGGCGTAGAGCGTGGTGTTGCAGTGGAGAAGAGAATGGGGACGAAGGTGCTAAACAAATATGAAGAAATGGTTATGGTGGGACTTAGGGTAGAGTATTCGATTCTCGTCTTGAATCCAAACTACACTGGACTAAGAAATTTGCAATTTGTATTACCCAGGCCCAAAATAATCTATTCGATGTTGTTTGGGCTGGGCTTGACTTCCATTTTAGTACTATACCCCCTAGATTTGCTTTGATTGAACATTGTTATTCTTTCGAATTGGAAAATTAAATACTATCCTCGTGTAGTACTACGTGTCACTGGGAATGGACGACATGTATCTCTACTAATGAAGTACTTTTTTATTTAAGATACTTGAGTGTTTTTTGAATATTTTTAGATGATTATATACTATTGAGAGTGTAGGGTGATCAATCGATCCTTAGTTTTTTAAAGGAGTGCATAAGACTCTCGGAATGTTGTAGTTGCCCCTTTTGATTGTTTTTAATTTGCGTAAGAAATCCATTTGTTCCTTTAATTTATTTTTGGAAATATTCTAGTACGAGCGTCGATTTACGTCTATGAGATTTGTTTATCAGTTTTTAGGTTTTGTGGAACGGTGATTGATCATTAGTATTTTTATTAGTTTTCTTTCTATAATTTTTTTGTATATTATATCTTCATTTTACTCTTAAAAATTGGCATTTTCACTATGTTTCAGTTATAAGACATTTGACACTGACTATTGAAGAAAAAATAAGAAAAAGCATAAGAGGAACGAGCAAACAGAGCAAATGATTGTTGATTCATCATGAACAATACGAACGTCATGGCTAGGAAAGACAATTGTGGTGGCTAGGGAAACAACCATTATGGAAGCATAAGAAAAAAAAGACCTAGCACATTGAAGAGATGACAAGTAGCCCGTCACCTGTCACGACGCCCGTCATATTCCCAGAATGTGAATTTTGAAGCAACGATAGGCACCCTATCAGCAGCCATGGCGTCCGTCGTCTTCCTAGACTCAATGTTTTTTATTCTTCATTTTCTTGTTTTCAGTTGTTTTTCCTTGGGCTTTCTTGCGGTTTTGTATGTCCAGTAGTGCACTTAACTACCATTTAGTGCCAATATATGATATAAAATAGAATGTGACATAGAGGGGAAGAGAACCAAACGTCTTTGAACTATAATCATTTTTAGTTTTCTTCGTTTATGCAAGTTTGAAATTTTCCTTTATTTTTGTTTTATTATTATACTGCGTTGAAGCTTTATTTTGCAGTATTTGATCTAAAGTCTTCCTTGGAGCATTCTTAATTTCAAATATATTCACTACATTCTAGGTTTTACTTTACTGCTTTTACAATGTATGCTTTGTAGGTCTTTGTCGTCTTATCATTAGTCATGTCTTAGTAGTTTACTTTATGGTATGAAACACGAGGAATGTTGTACCAACAAACCACATGCAAGTTGTATAAATATCAACCGTAATGAGAATACATTTGCAATTTCTATTTTAAAAAGAAAGACGTTCAATACGGAAGTAGGAATGCAAAGATATCATTTATGCACCAAAAGGTCATAAATAATATATGGCTTAGAAATTTGAGCAATTGGTTTTGAGGCTATGAAAGCATTTTGAAACTAATTGAGAAATTACAATCATTTTATAAAGGATATTTAAATTTACAATTAGTGTTATCAAAGTAGATGGGTTACGAGTTTAGAGTCTGCTAATTTGCCGATGAAAATGGGAATTACCACTAATTTTGGCATTTTATGCAAAATATAAAATTCTTGTTATAATCGGTATCACAACTTGTATGAGTTAAGTCAGCGGATAAGAATCATAGTCTTGGACTCTTATTTTTTATAATTAATAAAATCAAATATTTTAAATTTTCGCGCAAGAAAAATGATTATCACATAGTCTTAGATAAACAAAGACATGATAGAGAACGGTAATTGACCACAGGTCTCTAAGGACGATAACTCTTTTTTACTAGTTCGATAATGTCATACAATTATGGTGTATCAGTGATGGTTTGAGGTTGTTTGTCATCTATGGTGTGCTGGCATTAGTTCTTAACATACTTAATCATGGTTATAAGATCAATTTCAACAAATAAAGTCAACAAAGACATTTCAGAAGTTTGGGTAAATTTGGAGATATTATAGGTTACTTATGTTTTCTCTCGTGGTGACGTTTTTTTTCTCGTGGTGACGTTTTTTTCTCATTTGGAGATATTATATCAAGTTATTTGTGGTCATAATGACGAGTGTGTGATTCCATTTCATGATCGTTCTCTCTTATTTGTTATCTTTTTCTTTTCAACGAGTTTGAAGTCGGTGCCATAAACCATTTATTCATTTCCCCCTCGTAATTTCATTTTGTGAGTTAGGCATTCATCAAAGTTTTTGAACATTGCCTTATCAAACTTATGTAAAATACGAAGGCACTTATTAACTTATTTTACAAGTAATCAATATAAAAACCTTCAATTTATCTATAAAAAAATTATATAACACTTGTTTGAACTTTCCTATCATGTATTAACTAAAATCACATAAAAAGGACTAGAAAACCACAATTTAGAACACAAAGACCAAGCCAAAGTGATTCCTCGCATAATCAAAGGCGTGCCTAGCAAGATCGGGAAGCCATAAGACACTTCAAGACTAAAGTACTTCATGGTGAAGAAATGGTTTGCTCACTAAGCAAAGTGGTGGTGTGCCTAGTGAAGTAAGGCAACTAATGGCATTTGTCAGACAACTAGCATTGCTTAACCTATAAGACAGAAAGCTCATTATACGAGGATGGATAATGCACCTAATAGGGACCCTAAATTTGCCACTAAAAATAAAGTTCTTCAATTTATTGCAAAGAGAATTTAGGTAGAGCGAGGTACTACAAAATTGAAGTAGGTTCTCCTTGGTCTACAACATGAGAAAAAAGAGAGGGAGGTTGAAGGCGGAAGCACTTCTCAAGTTACATGAAAGATAAACTTCCAAGTTCATCTTCGCCGAATTATCAACATTGTTATGATGAGTAACCGTAGCTAAAAATATCTTTGTTAAGGAGTTAGATATAATCATTATATTCATGTATTAAATAGCTCACAATGTTTTATGTAAATTTTAAAACCTAAATTTTCATTTTACTTTTGTCGTTTACTTTTTGTCATTTACTTTCACGCATCAAACAATTATAAAACCCTTATCTACTTAGAATCATGTAAACTATTGAATAGTCTTTATCGATATTTGTAAATATAGTGTTAAGAATATTTGTATACAGAGTAGTCTCACATTGACAATATCATATAATTAGTTGCAATCTTTCTATATATAATAATGTCTCCGTAGTGTTTTTTACTACACACAGTTTATTCACATGTCTCTTAGTTTCTTGTATTTCAACATGGTATCATAGTCTTGTTTTAAGATCGGGTGGGTCACCTGCTATCAACTTTCTACTATCGAACCACTCACCATTTATTTTCATACTTCAGATGTCCAGTTTTGGGCTTGAAAGGGTGTGTTAAGAGTCTCATAATGGATAGTATATGGTTTGAACATGTCTTTATAAGTGGAGATAATTGTCACCCTACAAACCAGTTTTGTAGTGTTGAGTTAGCCTCAACCATATTTCTTAACATGGTATCTAGAGCCTACTTAGAGACAATCTCTCGTCGTGCTTTACCCGGTTGAATCACTATCTTCTGGTGAGAATTTTTTGGCAAACTGTGTCATAACTCTAGTTTACCTTCCATACCTTACCGTAACTCATTCCGGCATCAGTTTTCAATATTCTCCGGTCCAAACTGCATCGTCGTCGTTGCTACTGTTCCCGGAGGCTTTTCAAAAAACTTTTTCATCGGCATAAACATATGCACTTTGTCTTTGCATGTGGGCCTCACGCACTGCCACCTGAACTGCACATGACAACATGTTAGGAGCCCGATCGCATGATATTTTCTCTCTTCATATACTCATGGCTACTCCTTAGAACTTTACGCCAAACTAAGATGATTTTTTCAGGTGGTATCATAATTATCAGAAATCAGATTCTACTGCTACGGTAGCACACACTAGTAACTCATCTATTTGCCTCTCTCAATCATCTTATCTTTAACCTTGATTCCTTTATTCTGGTGCATTTGATCATGTTACCAGTGATAAAAAATCTCTCTTTCATTTCCACATCTAGTTTCTTACCTACTATAACTTTTGTCAATGGTTCTCAAACCCGATCCGAAGAGTTTGGTACTGTTCAAATTCTACCTCCTCTCTCTGTTACTTATGTCCTCTATGTACCTAATTTTACATTTAATTTACTGACAGTTAGTTGTTTAACTCGTTTTCTTGATTGTGGTGTCACCTTCATTAACAATAATATTGCCCTGCATGATCGGAGCTCAAGACGAACGATTGGCATCGGATATGAGTCTTAAGGCCTTTATCACCTCTCAGTGTCATCTCAGACATGCTCAGCCAAAGATCCTCCACTCACTATCCATGCTCAGTTAGGTCATCCCAGTAATTCCAAATTACATAAGTTGGTGCCAAATATATCGAAGGTATCTTATTTACAGTGTGAGTTGTGTCAGTTAGGGAAACACACTCGTACCCAATTTCCCAATCGAGTTAATAAATGAGCATCATCCCGTTTTGCTTTAGTTTATACCGATTTTTGGGGTCCCTCGCATATTGTCTATTCTCTTAAGTCTAGGTGTTTTTTCACCTTTATTGAAGATTGTTCAGGTTGCACATGGTTACTTTTAATGAAGAATATATATGAATTATTTTATATTTTTGAAAAATTTTATCGAGAAATAAGAACTCAATTCAGTGTTTCTATTTGTACCTTAAGAAGAGACAATGCCTGTGAACATTTATCCCAACAATTTCAAAATTTTATATCATTGTTAGATGCCCAATTTTGCTTATTTGAGCTATCAAATGTGGGCATCTTTCACTCCTTTTTGTCGAGAAAGTATTCCAAATCGCCCTTGCTTTGGTTGGTTTGCAACATAATGTGAAAGAATCTTTGTACCTTTAATTTGTGTGTTATTATGCAGGAATTAGGCATGACAGAGTAGAAAATTAAGACACAAGAAAGATGGTAAAGGAACCAAGAAAGCAAGCAAACAACAACAAGCTTGCTAGGCGAGGGAGTAGCGAGCACTCGCTAGGAGAAGATGCAGCGAGCTGCCAGCGAACACTTCCAATGGAAAAAGATGAAAAAATTTCTAAGCAAGTGAGGTAGAGAAGAGCTCGCTAGGCGAAGCACCAGCGAGCAGGCAGCAAACAATTCCAGTGGCAAAAGGACCAAAAGTTCGCTAGGCGAACGATGTAGCGAAGGCTTCGCCTAGCGAATGAATGTTCGCCTAGAAAACATCTGCAAACTAGTCTAAGGAGGATCCTCAAGACACAGGCACGTCTGATGTCACATTTTGGGGCTCACTAGGCGAACCATTTTGCTCGCCTAGTGAGCATGACAGCTCAGCAAACTTCTATAAGTAGTATGGGCTAATTTTTGTACTTTCATTTCTTTTTGTTTGTTTTTGCCTCATAGGTGATTTTCTGCCCTAAAAACCCCATTTCTTCATTTCTCACCATCTCTTGACAATACTTTCCAAAAAGAAGGTGGATTTCCATCCAATCTCGATTATTCGACTCGGATGTTAATCAACCTTCTCCCAAAACTTGTTGTTCAAGCTATCATGGAAATTAGTAGCTAAATCCCTCTTTTGTCAAGGTTAGAAATAGTTGGTTCATATTTTATGTATTCTTCTTAATCTTTTGTATGTGAACAATTTGTTATTCAATATAGATGAAGTTATTTGCTACCATTTGCACATTTATGATTTGGTTTGTATTAGAGATAAACTTTCCAAGTCTTGACCTAATATCTTCATCTATCAACTATACAAATGCTAAAGATAGATTTGAAAGTTGATATCCGCTTTGTATCAATCTTAATGCTTATTGTTTTGAGTGTTATTTAGAGAGATCATTTAGCGGTCGAAACAATATTTTTCACGAAAACGATTTAGAGATGAACGCTTTTGCGAGGATACACGGTTATGTTGGTTGGAACTTCGTTCACATGCTTGATTGAGTAGATACATTTAGGATGGACTAATGAACCTTAATCTTGACATGCTTTTATCAAACTAAAAGACCAACTCTTATTCCGATTTTATTATTGCAAACTTTTGTTACAAACATTGATACCATTCTAAAAACCCCCCTTACTCTTAAGTCATTAAACCGTTGAACGACACACATATATTCTCTTCAATCACTGTGGATACGATAAAACACTACCGAAAAATACTTCTAACAAAATGGTGCCGTTGTGGGGGATTGTTAGTTAAATATTGCAAGCATTGCAATAGTTTAGTGATTTTAAGATTTTTCGTATTGTGAATCTCTTATCTTTGTAATTCTTTGTGCTTTTTAATTTGTTTAGTTTGTGTGCAGAATTCGTTTATGCATGGACAGGTTCGGCCGAAAAACCTTCTTTTTGATTCGGAGATTGAGAGAACCGCACGGTGTACCAATAGTCGCACAAGGCGAAGACGGTAACAAGCTCTCGAAAGACAAGAGCACGGAGAATCTTATTCATCCACTCCACCTAATTCACCAATTATGGCAGCACCTCCACCTCCACCTCCAGTTTCCACTCCATGTATGAACAGTCCAAGACATACCGCTTAGTTCGCACGTAATCTTCAAAATGGAAAACAAGCCGAGATGAAAACGAGAATCCTAGCACTTGTCAATCAAAATCCTTTCACGGGATTAGACCATGAGGATCCATTCACACGTCTTACAAAATTCTATGAGATTGCGGGTGCAACGGGAGCAACCGAAGCTGACGAAGAGTCATTGTTTAGGAGACTATTTCCTCATTCCTTGATTGGAAAAGCGAAGGAATGATATCTTAATCAATCGACGATAATTATGACAGATTGGAATCTTTTGGAAGAAAAGTTTCTTGAACGGTTTTTTCCATATAACCGCTTCACGGAAGCTAAAACTACGATAACTGTGTTTTCTCAAGGAGCAAGTGAATCACTCAACGAATCTTGGGAGAGATTCAAGTCTATGTTAAGAAAATGAAAAGGACACGGTTTTGATGAACTTACTCAAGTCCATATTTTCTGTAATGGTCTCCTTTCAATCCACGAGACTTTATTGGATGCTACGACGTGAGGTTCTTTGATGTCAAAAAGCACCGATGATGCAATTGCAATTATTGAGAAGATGACACTTAATGATCACTAAGGGAATCATAACTGTGGGGTAGCTCAAAGAAAACCGGGTGTGCTCGAGTTAGGTACGAATGACGCTATTCTTTCCCAAAACAAGCTTCTTACGCAACAAGTAAAGCTTTTGACTCAGCAAATGTCAAAACTTCCACAACAAATCAAAGAAATGCAAGAAGTTCCTACTCAAATTCAAGTGGCAAGTTGTGAATTATGCAAAGGTAATCATCCTACCGGATATTGTCCTCTCGTCTTGGAAGAAGCCAATTATGCAAGAAACCAAAATCAAGGATATCAACAAATACCACCTTACCAACAATAAAACCAAGGTTATCAAAGACCTAATCAAGGGTACCAACAACCTTGGAGGCCGCAAGAAGCAGGAACTTCAAATTGTCAACAATATCAAAACTACACACAGCCTCCTCCTCAAACTCAACATGCACCATCAAAGATGGAGGAAACTCTTACTCAATTCATGCAAATGTCAATGTCCAACCAAAACAACATTGACACGGCTATTAAGAATTTGGAAACATAAGTTGGCCAATTATCAAAACAATTGGTCGACCAACAAAAAGGGCCTTTCACGGCTACCGCTACTCCAAATCCGAAAGAGTATTGCAAGGCGATTCTTACAAGGAGCGAAAGAGAAATTGACATGGGCGTAGGTGAGGAAGTAGTGGCGAGGGAAGTTGTAGTTGAAAAAGAAATCAAAGATGTTGGTGATGAAGTATAAAAGAATGTTGAGGGAGAATTAGTTGAAAATGAGAAAGTGAAAAAAATGAGGAAGGAGAGAAAAGTAAGAGAGATGAAAGAGTGAAGAGATCGAAAAAAGGAAAAGAGCAAGTTAACCCGATGCCGATTCAAAATTTGCCTTACCCGCATGCTCCGACAAGGAAAGACAATGCTAGACACTATGCTCAGTTTATGGACATATTCAAACAATTGCAAATTAATATTCCATTTTCCAAAGCATTGGAGCAAATGTCGAAGTATGCTAAATTTATGAAGAACATTCTCACGAAGAAAAAGCGGTATACGGACCAAGAGATGATCATGGTAGATGCTAGTTGTAGCGTTATTATTCAACGTACTCTCCCGAGGAAAGAAAGTGATCTGGGACGAGTAACCTTGCCTGTTTCCATTGGAAATACTTATGTTAGCAAGGGGTTAATTGATTTGGGCTCCAGCATAAATTTGATACCCTTATTGATTGTGAAGCGATTGGGTTACATGGAAATGAAATCTACTCAAATGACATTGCAACTAGCCGACAAATCTACGACTCGCCCTCATGGTGTAGCCGAAGATGTGTTGGTAAAGGTGTCACACCCTAATTTTTTATCATAAGATCCCACCCCCTTGTGCTTATTTCTTGTTTGTTTTATTTCACTTTTGTATGTATGTTTATTATGGCTAACCAGCTCGTTCAAGTATTAAGGTGGAGAGGATACTTACAATCCAATCCTTCCCGACATGGTCGTTTGATTCTTATTTAAGTTATGCTTATGGTGATTTCACCGTTTAAGTAGCCGGTGGCAGGTTCAAGGAGATCTTCATATGGTTTATCAAATCTTGAGCCAAGTTCTTATCAAAGTTCACAAGCTAGTTTGAACTCGATTTTTTTTTAATTTATTTATTTGGCTCCGAAATCAAGAGGAAGTATAAATTGATGTGTGAGGAGTTGTATCTTATTCTATCATAGGAAGCTCATCATATTCAAGCTCATGATTAAATTCATACTACTAAGTTGTCGCATATTTTGAAAATAAAGACGCAAGCTACGCAAAATGGAATCGCATAAGAACCAAATTCATGATTCATGATTCTCAAGACCCATCCTTATTTTCATCAAGAGTTTAAATGGGAGTTCATGCTTTAAGTTTCCAATTCAAACTCTTTCACAAACGAAATGTTCGTTATCTAAAACTTACTCGAAGGATTCCATGTCAATTAACAATTCAATACAAAGTTACCTTACAAGTACAATTTTCTCTCAAGGATCATAAGTTGGATTTATGATTTTGCTATAGAGGTTCAATTAGAAGACTGGTACTTTTACACAAAACTTCGAGATCACCAAGCTTTGTCTTTTAGGATCAAAGAGTTTTTTGTTTTTCACAAGAAGTGTGTGTGTTGGAGTCAATATTTTACAAGCAATTTGAGCAAGTTTTTATAAGCTGTTTACAGGATACAATTCATAATAATTCCATGAATCCCAAAATCTCAACGCATTTGCGAAGGCAATAAAATTATGATTACAATGAGGAAATTACATTATATTTCTACAAAAAGTCGACGTAATTACATTTAAGCTGTCTCCAATTGAAAGAAATGGGCACATTGATTGAATCCTAAAGTTTCACAAGATAAGCTCAACACAAATGCCAAAAGAAAAGTTAAACCAAGTACATATTACATCGGAATACAAAATTACAACTTCTAAAGAATCCTCCTGCAACGATCCAATTTGCAACGCCACCGACATGATAACGAACTTAATGTATCATGGTTGCAGCTAGCCGATACAAATTGTTGACCATTGATAAGATAAGGTGTTGCTTGCTTGGATAAGAATACTCGATAAGAATACTTGACAAGAGAAGGTGTTGCTGCTTGGATAAGAGTACTTGAAGGTCGAATGAATGTTATTACTCGTCATAACATCACAAATACAATAGAAGGAGACAGAAACTTAAAGCATGTTCTTGGAAGAAGACTAGCCAACATGATCCCTGCAAAATGCACAATAAACTATCACAACAGCATTTTCAACTCCATTATCCCATCATATCTACCATTTGTATGTTGAACGTATTGTCGAGAATTCGCTTTTGTGCCTGCAATAGAAACAACCACGGGTTGTAATTACAAGCAGCAACAATGAATCAAGAAAGAGACACAATAGGAATGAAATCAAAGGCATTAATTTGTTTCTTAATTAGGTTCCAGACAAAGAAAGAACAATTTCGAAGCTTTCCAAAATGATACAAACATGCCCTGCTGAATTGGGAAAGACATTAAAATGTACTAACTCACGAGATCATGTTTAAGACTATAAATTAGAGCGTAATTACAAACGATAAGGGGCATTCAACAATCAGAGACATAAACTCACAGCAAAAACCCCAAAAATCCCAAATAGAAAAACCTAAAAAATAATTTTGCAAAAAGAGGAAGAGAAGAACTCATCTATTCAGCACCTCCATCACGAGTCCACCTCTGTCAAACGCAAAATCAACACCTCCATCACGAGTCTACCTTCGTCACCGCAAATTGTCCCTTCCGTCCATATTTTCTCCATCGCAAATCATCCAAGCCAAAACCTGCGAAACCATTTAAATCGTGAGTTGCTTTGTTTTAACTAACATTGATGATTTTTGTTGTTGTTGGTTGTTTTATGAAGGAAATCAAGATGAGGTGAGAAGAAGCAAATCGGAGAAGACGGTGAACCGAGAAGAAGAAGAAACCGGCGAAAAGAGAAGAAGGGAAGAATCAAGACAGGGAAGAATCGAGAAAGAGAAAGTCGTCGAGAGGAAAAGAAGAGAATTTGGGGGTCTTAGGGTCTCAGGATTTTTTTTTATGTAATATAATCTTGTATGCGCATTCACACACACATACTATACACCACACACACGTGGCCCTTAGATCTCCAACGGATCTAATCTACCAATCCACACCGCGTCTCCACCGTACACCCTCCAGGTCTGCGCGTCACCAAATCAATTGCCCCACCAACTAAAACCTTAATCTGCATCATTAATCTTTTTATTTAATCTGCTAATAATTAATTATGACTTAATCACCTTTTTTAATTAAACAAACTATAACCTTTTTTTAATTAACCCTTTCAAATCATTTTTAATTTAGCCATTTTCTAATTAATTGGTAACCCTTTTCAATTAGCGCTCATGTTATCTAATTAATCAATTCTTAACAATCCACTCTTAAAAAAAATTTAAAACCTTATTTATCTTATCTTTTATTTATTTATTTAAGCATCATATTTTAATAAAAGCCTTTTCTAATTTAAATAAATTTTTATAAAAATAAACATAAATTTTTCATTCAATATTAGAAACCTTTTATCATTTATTTTATAATTTCAATTTGTCAAATTAATAACCTTTTAAAAATTTTTGTTCCTATCCCTATTAAAACCTATTTCATATAAATATAACTCTTGTTTTAATTAATAAAATTCACTTAATCTAATAGAACCCTTTTATTTATTTAGATTTTTTTCTCAAAAAAAAAACCTTTTTTAGAAATATAGTTAATTCACAATCTAATTCAATTTCACTAATAAAAAACCAAGATAATTAACTTAATTTTCGCCTAAAAATCCATCTCCTCCTAAGATCAATTCAACCCTCCTTTAAAATCAATCTCTTGAGAATTAATCAATCCGACTAAAATTAATCAAATGTCTCTTAATCAATCATGCACGCTTGCGTCCCCGCTCTGTTTCCATTCACATATTCACACACTTGTATGTTTTAGCGTTTTCATGCGTTTGTATGTTTTTCTTTATTCTGCCTTTACTTTTACCGTATTTACTTTACCGCATTGCATAAGCGTCCAAAGGAAGAACCTGCGCGTAACGTAAAACTTGCGCGTATGCATCGCATTTGCATCATACTCCCCACTTGATCCTTGATCCCATTCAAGTCGATCTTTTAAGATAGATCCTACCCCATAAGGAGGACCTTTGTCTTTTATTTCTACAACTTAGAACAAAACAATTCAACAAACTCAATTCAAACTTATTCAAACACATTAGAGAATAAGACATGAGTCATCTTGACCGTCGAGGTGTAAATCTCCTGCCTCATATCAATACAATCAATATGTAAGGACTTTTCCGCTTAAGAGAGATAGTGGTGTACTTGTCGACAATCTGAGTGCTTGAGTCATTCTCTTAAGACGATGCAAAAACTATTTTCCTACAATTTGTGGTGGCTAAAGTCGAGTAATCTCCCTTAAGATGACAACTCGTCTTTTCTCCTAGACCAAATCAATCAACTACCTTTATCCCGTAGGAACTTTGACCACAGTCAAAGAACTCCTCGAACCCTTTAGGGGAACTACAATTACTCTGATTCTATTCCCGTCAGGATATGTAGGCACAAGATGCGACGTGTTGACGAGTATACTTAGAATCAAACCAATAGGTCTTTTACACTTAGCAGATAACTCATAGCAATAAACAACATAAAACAAGAGGTTCTTGTAGAGTACTACAAAAACTTAGTATGCTAGCACCTTCCCTAAGTTTAACTAACCCTTGAACCTAAACTCTCTAACTTTTGCATTTGCATTGCATTATGGGTAATTCGATCTATTCCCCTTCCTTTGGACAATAAAAGACCGGTGGTGAACTAAATGAATTAAGATTCAAATTAATTAATAATTTGACATCTAATTCTCACCGCGACAAAAGGTGGATAAATTTTTGTTCCCAATCGACTTCGTAGTAATTGATATGGAGGAAGATGAAGACTTTCCATTGATTCTTGGTCGACCTTTCATGAAGACCGCTCGCATGGCAATTGATATGGATGACAGTCTCATGAAAGTGAGAGTTCTTGATGAGGAGATTAACTTTAATCTTTTTGAAGCCATAAATCTTTCTAAAGACAAAACCAATTGTTTTATAATTGATGCAACGGAGGTAACAATTGAAGAAGTCAAAGAGTTATTACAAGTGTCTACACCGTTACAACAAGTTCTAACCAATGCTCTTTCAAAGATCAATGAAGAAGAAGAACGAGAAATTTAAAAATGTTTGAAGGAACTAGAAGATTTAGAGGAGACCTCACCTTCAAAAGAAAAGGTGGAAGAGTTGAAAAAAGAGAATAATGAGGAAGGCAAGCTTGAGATAAAGTTGTTACCATCTCATTTGAAGTACGTTTTCCTTGACGAAGAAAAAAATAAGTCGGAATGATTTACCCTATATACGATAGTCCATGGGTGAGTCCCGTTCAAGTGGTACCGAAGAAGGGCGGAATGACGCTTGTCCGCAATGAAAAAAATGAGTTAATTCTCACCAAGACCGTGACGGGATGGATAATGTGCATTGATTATCGTAGGCTAAATCAAGCTACGAGAAAAGACAATTTTCCTCTTTCATTCATGGATCAAATGCTTGAAAGGCTCTCCGATCAAGATTACTATTGCTTTTTGGATAGATATTTCGAGTATAACCAAATTATTGACAACCTGGAAGATCACGACAAAACAACTTTCACGTGTCCTTTCGGAATTTTTGCTTATCGGAGGATGTCGTTTGGGTTGTGTAATGCGTCGACGACTTTTCAACGGTGTATGCAAGCGATATTCTCGAACTTGATTGAGAAGACTATTGAGGTGTTTATGGATGATTTCTCCGTTTTTGGTTCGTCATTCGACCTTTGTTTAAAAAATCTCGATGTTGTTTTAGAAAGGTGTGTGGAAACCAATCTAGTGCTTAATTGGGAGAAGTGAAATTTCATGGTCACTGAAGGCATTGTGCTTGGGCATAAGGTTTCTTCAAGGGGACTTGAAGTTGATAGAGCCAAGGTGGAAGTGATTGAGAAGCTACCGCCACCTTTGAATGTGAAAGGAATTCGAAGCTTTCTTGGTCATGTGGGATTTTATGAAAGATTCATCAAGGACTTCGCGAAGATAGCAAAGCCATTGAGCAACTTGCTCAACAAAGATAAGTCTTTTATTTTTGATGATTCTTGCATGACAACTTTTGATTCTTTGAAACAAAGCTTAGTAACTGCACCCATAATTGTCGCACCGAATTGGCAAAATGATTTTGAACTTATATGTGACGCGAGCGATTATGCGGTTGGTGCAGTTTTAGGCCAAAGAAAAACTAAAATTTTCCATGCAATACATTATGCAAGCAAGGTTCTTAATGAAGCTCAAATTAATTATACGACAATTAAAAAAGAATTGCTTGCTATAGTGTATGCATTGGAAAAGTTTAGGTCTTATTTGATTCGATCGAAAGTTGTGGTTTACACTGATCATGCGGAGATCAAGTATCTGCTCACCAAACCGGATTCCAAACAACAATTAATTCGTTGGATTCTTTTACTCCAAGAATTTGATCTTGAAATTCGCGATAAAAAAGGATCTGAGAATTTGGTAGCAGATCACTTATCCCGGCTTGTAAATAATGAAGTCACAAAGCATGAAAAAGAGGTGATGGAGGAGTTCCCGATGAGAAATTGTACATGGTAACGGTTAGACCTTGGTTCGCCGATATGGCTAACCACAAAGCCATCAGATTGATACCGAAAGGTCTAACTAGCCATCAAAAGAAACATTTTTTGTCGTACGCCAAGTACTTTGTTTGGGATGAACCACATCTTTTTAAACTTGACATCGATAACATTTTGCGTAGGTGTGTTACGGAAGAAGAAGCCAAAGATATTCTATGGCATTGTCACAACTCTCCGTATGAAGGACATTTTAACAATACGAGAACAACCACTAAAGTCCTTCAATTGGGATTTTATTGGTCGTCCTTGTTCAAAGATGCGTTCGCACACACAAAAAGTTGTGACAAGTGTCAAAGGATCAGTGGAATAACACAACAAAATGAAATGCCACTTCAAAATATGATAGAGGTTGAAGTTTTCGATTATTGAGGCATTGATTTTGTTGGTCCATTTCCACCGTCATTTGGTAATGAATACATTTTGGTTGCGGTAGACTACATCTCCAAGTGGGTGGAATCCATAGCTAGCCCTAAGGCAGACGGGAAAACCGTAATAAATTTTTTGAAAAAGAATATTTTCTCTCGTTTTGGTACTCCGAGAGTGTTAATAAGTGACGGCGGTTCGTACTTTTGTAACACTCAGTTAGCCAAAGCTCTAGAGCAGTACGGTGTGCGACACAAAGTCACCACACCATACCATCCGCAAGCTAACGATCAAGCGGAGGTATCGCAAGAAATCAAAAATATTTTGGAAAAAACCGTGTCTATCTCACGGAAGGATGGGTCAAGTAAGCTTGACGATGCCTTGTGGGCCTATCAGACCGCTTTCAAAGCTCTGATTGGTCTCACACCGTTCAAAATGGTTTATGGGAAAAATTGTCATCTTCCGGTAGAGTTGGAATATAAAGCCTTTTGGGCTTTAAAGTTGTTGAATCTTAATCATGACTTGAGTGGAGAAAAAAGAAAAAGCCAACTCCATGAGTTGGACGAACTCCGCCTTTAAGCCTATGATTCAAACAAGATTTACAAAGACCGTGTGAAGATGTATCATGACAAGAAGCTTGTAACCAAGACATTCGAAATGGGGCAGATGGTGTTACTGTTCAATTCAAGGTTAAGACTATTTCCGGGAAAATTAAAATCCAAGTGGTCGGGTCCGTTTCGGATTTGAGAGATTTTGAATTTCGGGGCCATTGTCATTGAAAATGCCAAGACCAAAGAGACTTGGACGGTAAATGGCCAGCGGTTGAAAGTTTACTTGGGTGGTGATTTCAAGCGGGACACCACCTCCGTGCATTTCAGCGATCAGTGATCGCAGCGGACCGTTGAGCTCCAACGACGTTAAACAAAGCGCTTGTTGGTAGGCACCCCAACATTGTAAGTATTTACAACTTTTTTTTGTGTGGTGTTTGTGTTCAAAGTGGTGGAACCTTGACTGAAAACTAAAAAACCTGTCATGTTCGCCAGCTCTTCGCTAGGCGATGGCAGTCGCGAGTGTTCGCTAGCTCTTCTCTAGGTGAACAAGAGCGAAACGGGTTTTTCTTGTTATTTCAGTGGGCCACCTATTTGGGCCCATAACCATTTTACTTTGTTTTGCTTTAGTATGAACTTAGGGTCACGAATTCACTCTCACTTCAACACTTTTCACTCTCACATCACACCAAATTTAGAGAATCTCTCCCTGTGCAAACCCTAACTTTTTCATTTCAGATTCATTCACACTCTGCAACTAGGTTTGTCTCTAATTCCTCTTCTTTTTGTTTTCACTGTTACATTTTCAGAAGAATAAATTTTGGGGTTGAATTTGGTAAATTAGGGATTCGAAAATTTTAGGGTTGCATGTGTGTCTAGAACAGTTACTAGCATGTTAAATAATTTTGTTGCTGGAATGGTGATTGGTAAGACCTTGGATTGTCTGGTTTTGGTTGGAAAACAATGGAGAACTTGAAAACCCGCAGCCTTCGCTAGCATGTTCGCTAGGCGAATCTGGGGCGAGTGTTCGCTCTGACTTTGCTAGGCGAATCTGGGGCGAGTGTTCGCTTTAACTTCTCTAGGCGAACCTGTAGCGAACATGATAGTACTTGTTTTTTATTTATTTATGTTAATTGCTAATCTGTTGTGGTTGTTTTTTGTTTCTCTTTTGTGATGTGTGTAGATGGCATTCAGGTCAAGTGCTGCGAAAAAGAGAAAGGTCGGGAGCACTTCCCGCCCTGTGCCAATTCAATTTGACACCGAGAGGTTCGTTGGGCCGAAGCAAGTTGCACGATATATGGCGTTGGAAAAAAGAAAAATTCTACCTGAGAAGAGGTTCCTGATAAACCTATAAGGCAGTTACAGAACATTCGCAAGGTTAATTCACAACAAAAAGTGAGACACATTGATTTCTCCAACCGACAGCTATAATATTGAGATAGTGCGTGAGTTCTATGCGAACGCACTACCAGATGATGACCAACATTTCACTTGGACTACAAGAGTGTCAGGATGTCCAATTGTTTTTGATAGGGATGCTATTAACAGGGTGCTCGGCGGACCACTCCAATTGAGAGTTAATGATGTTGATGCTTACCACAGAGATTTGAGGCTCCCTCAGAACACCAATGTTATTTCTGCAGCCCTGTTGTTGGAGGGAAATTCGGTTGAGCTGAACCCATCTGGAATTCCTATGAGGTATCACAAGAAGGATATGATACCCATTGCTCAATTGATTTTGTTGTTGATATTGACCAACATCAAGCCCAAGTCACATACCTCTACCGTGCCGATCCTAGTGGCACACTTGGTCCACTGTATTTTGACTAATATACAGATCGACGTGGCAAGGATCATTGCAAATGAGATGAAGTCCGTGATTGAAAGTGGGCAGAAAGCGGGGGTGCGAGTTAACTGTCCTCTTGCTTTCCCATGTCTGATCATGGCTTTGTGCGTGCAGTCGAGGGTGAAGTTACCAACCCACATGCAGGTAACGATTCCGTCCGCGATCGATGATCGATATGTGGACAAGTACTGTAGGCCAAAGAACCTCTGTACGAGTACAGTTGCTGGTGATACCGGGACTACTGATGGCCCTGGTGATGCTCCTTCTCGAGGATTCGATCCCTTTCAGCAGGCTGTCTGCAATTATAATTGGGATTGGATGGCGACGACTCAGTGCGTCATGATTGATATACATGACTCTATGAAGGTATTACAGTTGCAGGTCCGTGACCCTTCTGGAGAGCATCCTATGATGATGACACGTGAGCAGTTCCTGCAACACGCTAGCTGGCCTGAGGACATGCCTGTTTTCGGAGAGGGGACGGGTGCTTCTGGTGCTGATGGTTCTGGTGGCACTGATGATGCTGATGATTATGAGGATGATGATGATGATGGCAAGGAGGATGTTGATGGTCCTGGTGATGAGGATGTTGAGGAGGCCGAATCTGAGTCCGAAGAGGACTAAGTTTTTTTCATGTGATGTTTTATTATTTTGTATTTTCAGATACTTTGGTATTTTGGTTATGTACTTTTTGGGGTGTTTTGTCCCCCACACACATTTTAATTTTTGAAAGTAATGTTTGATTTTTATGTTTAAATTTTTTGTTTGGTTTAAGTTGCTTTTTTTTAATACTTATATGGTTGTTGAGTTGTCAAACCTTCTAGATTGGTTGCTCCTCAAAGAAGTATCCAATGAAGGTGCATTCGAGCTTGGATGGCAATGATAAAAAATAAACAAGTGAATAATGCTAAGGTACATGGTTACCTTCAGTTAGAATTTTAGAATGCATTAAGAACTTTACTCTTTTCGTAATTGAATATTGTTCTTTTTGCAACATTGTTGAATGAATGATTCACTTAGGACTAAGAACCACAAATTGTGAGGAAACCTCTATTGTACACTAAATGCTGGATTCTAATAAATTATGTTGATTCATTTGATTCATACTTTGTCTTTTATTATTGTGAATTTGTGGAAGCAATTAGAAATGATCAAGGCACTTGTTTTCTTTCGAGCACAACCAGTTCCAAATACAACTTACCCGTGAGCAGAGAGTATTTGTGAACCCCTTTTGAGCTTAAACAGTTGAATCTCAGCTTGAAATAAGGCGAGACTTCAAAATATTTTTTCTTAAAACCCTGAAATTTTTGTTAATTGTTCTTTTACCGTAAAAAGTCAAGAGCATTCACTTGAGGGTTGAGTAAAAGATAAGTTGGGGAGAACGAAAATGAAATTCGGTAGGTTGCAACAACTCTTGGATAACCGAGCAAACATTAAATAAAAAACAAAAAATTATATATATATATATATATATATATATATATATATATATATATATATATATATATATATATATATATATATATATATATATATATATATATATATATATATATATATATATATATATATATATATATATATATATATATATATATATATATATATATATATATATATATATATATATATATATATATACTATTTAAAGAGAAACATCTATTTTGTAAATAGGATGTGAAAAAGGAAAAAAAAATTAAATTAAAGAGAATGCTTGCTTGGAAGAAAAAATAGTGAAAAACAAAGATGAGTTGTGAAATAAGAGTTGTGAAGGGTTCAAATGAGAAATGAGTGGAACGAAGTTGAGATGTGTGAATAGTTGTACAGTAAATGTCTCTTTTCCGTTGGCAATTTCGTTTTCAATGACATTAGATATATCCCTTGTTTGTGAACTCGATCAAGCTACAACCGGAAAAGACCTTAGTGATCTCCTTGCTTCCGCATTTTCATTTATGATTGTTAGATATTGTATGAATTGAATTGATTTTTGCATTGTTTGTTGGGGAGTGAAATTGTCCCCGCGGTTGCAAACGTGTAATTTCTTCAATCCTTATTCGAAGAGGAGAGATAGGGTGATTCATTCAGGAAAACATTGTTTTGGATTGATATATGTTTTGCATTGCTGTAAGGTTTTAGTTCTTGTGTATTGTGTTATTCTAACCATTGGGAACTTGTGTCTGGTTGATTTTCTTGTGTTTGAGCCATTTTATCCGATTTCGGAGAAATATTTTTCTTTAAGCAAATCCTCTTGTTCATCAAGAGGCATACTTTTCTTGAGGACAAGCAAGAATCTAGTTGGAGAGAGTTGTTGGATGCCCAATTTTTCTTATTTGAGCTATCAAATGTGGGCATCTTTCACTCCTTTTTGTCGAGAAAGTATTCCAAATCACCCTTGCTTTGGTTGGTTTACAACATTATGTGAAAGGATCTTGGTACCTTTAATTTGTATGTTATTATACAGGAATTAGGCATGAAAGAGTAGAAAATCAAGACACAAGAAAGATGGTAAAGGAACCAAGAAAGCAAGAAAACAACAGCAAACTCTCTAGGCGAGGGAGTAGCGAGAACTCGCTAGGCGAAGATGCAGCGAGCTGCCAGCGAACACTTCCAGTGGCAAAAGCTGAAAAATTTACTAGGCAAATGAGGTAGCGAAGAGCTCGCTAGGCGAAGCAGGTAGCGGACAATTCCAGTGGCAAAAGGACCAAAGCGAACGAAGCAGCGAAGGCTTCGCCTAGCGAACATCTGTAAACTAGTCTAGAGAGGATCCTCAAGACACAGGCACGTCTGATATCACATTTTGGGGCTCGCTAGGCGAACCATTTTGCTCGCCTAGCGAGCATGACAGCTCAGCAAACTTCTATAAGTAGTATGGGCTAATTTTTGTACTTTCATTTCTTTTTGTTTGTTTTTGCCTCAGAGGTGATTTTCTGCCCTAAAAACCCCCATTTCTTCATTTCTCGCCATCTCTTGACAATACTTTCCAAAAAGAAGGTGGATTCCCATCCAATCTCAATTATTTGACTCGGATGTTGATCAACCTTCTCCCGAAACTTGTTTTTCAAGCTATCATGGAAATGAGTAGCTAAATCCCTCTTTTGTCAAGGTTAGAAGTAGTTGGTTCAGATTTTATGTATTCTTCTTAATCTTTTGTATGTGAACAATTTGTTATTCAATATAGATGAAGTTATTTGCTACCATTTGCACATTTATGATTTGGTTTGTATTAGAGATAAACTTTCCAAGTCTTGACCTAATATCTTCATCTATCAACTATACAAATGCTAAAGATAGATTTGAAAGTTGATATCCGCTTTGTATTAATCTTAATGCTTATTGTTTTGAGTGTTATTTAGAGAGATCATTTAGCGGTCGAAACAATATTTTTCATGAAAATGATTTAGAGATGAACGCTTTTGCGAGGATACGCGGTTATGTTGGTTGGAACTTCGTTCACATGCTTGATTGAGTAGATACATTTAGGATGGACTAATGAACCCTAATCTTGACATGCTTTTATCAAACTAAAAGACCAACTCTTATTCCGATTTTATTATTGCAAACTTTTGTTACAAACATTGATACCATTCTAAAAACCCCCTTACTCGTAAGTCATTAAACCGTTGAACGAAACTCATATATTCTCTTCAATCCCTGTGGATACGATAAAACACTACCGAACAATACTTCTAACAATCACACAATGGTATTCTCCATCAAACATCGTGCTATCACACACCTTAACAAAACGGGGTGGCCAAACGTAAAAATCGACATCTCGTAGCAACCACTCGAACCCTATTTCTCCATGGTAATGTTCCACTTCGATTTTGAAGGGATGTTATGCTGAAGACATGTTACCTTATAAATCGCACACCCTCATTTGTCCTTAACAATAAAATCCCTCATTCAATCTTTTTTCCAAATTCCCCACTTTACCCAATTCCTATCTGAGTCTTCGTGTCCACATGTTTTTTAAACAATCTCTCTCCTGGTCTTCAAAGCAGTGGTACTTGGGAACCAATTCCTCTACCCCTTGGAAAATCTTTAATAGGTTATTTTTGGCTTTATATAGTGAAAGTTGGTTCAGATGGTAAGATTGATCAATTTAAAGCACACTTGGTAGTCAAAGGATACACTCAGATTTTTGGATTGGATTATAGTGATACCTTCTCGCATATAGCCAATATGACATCTGTTAGACTTCTTTTAACCATTTCATACATTCGACATTGGTCTCTTTATCAAGTTGACATTAAAAATGATTTTTTACATGGCGATCTTGAAGAGGAATTATATATGGAGCAACCACATAGGCTTCTTGCTCAGAGAGGGGTCATCGAATAAGGTGTGCAGGCTACACAGGTCTCTTTATGGCCTTAAGCAATCTCTGAGAGCTTGGTTCGATTGATTCATCATTGTAGTACAACAATTTGGTATGGTTCATAATGAAGTTGACTATGTTGTGTTTTATCGTCACTCATCCCATATGTGTATTTGTCTTATTGTGTATGTAGATGATATTTTCATAACTAGTAGTGATCAACAGGAAATACTCTAGTTAAAACAACATCTCTCAAGTTAATTTCAAATAAAAGATCTTGGTAAACTCTGTTATTTCTTGGATATTGAGGTAACCCAATCTAAAGATGGTTTGGTGATTTCTCAGCGGAAATATGCTATGGATATTTTAGACGAATCAACTTTTTTGAATGCTAAATCAGTTGATACTTCTATAGATCCAAGTGTCAAACTACTAACCAATTGGGGGGGGGGGGGCTCTATCTAACTCAGGAATGTATAAGAGATTGGTTGGAAAGTTGAATTATCTTACACTCACTCATCCAGATATTTCTTTTGCAGTTACTGTGGTAAGGCAATTCTTAAATTTCCCTTGTCAGGAACACATGGATGTTGTTATCCAACTTTTGAGATACATCAAATTTGCTCCAGGAAAAGTCTAGTGTGTGAAGATAAAGGACATAGTCAGATAGTTGTATACTCCGATGTTAATTGGGCAGGGTCGCCATTAATTGACGATCCACCTATGGGTATTGTGTACTTGTTGAAGGAAACCTTATATCTTGGAAGAGTAAGAAACAAAACATTGTTGCAAGATCAAGCGTCGAAGCAAAGTATATGGTTACGACAATGGCAACATGTGAATTTATCTAGTTAAAACAGTTGCTCAAGGAACTTCAAATTGAAGAAGTGAGACCAATGACACTTATTTGTGATAATCAAGTTGCATTTCACATTGCTTCAAATCTAGTCATCCATGAGAGGGCAAAACATATTGAGATGGATTGTCACTTTGTCAGAGAGAAGATCGAGTCAGGTGACATTGTCACAAGTTTTGTCAACTCTAATGATCAATTGGCAGACGTGTTTACAAAATCTTTACGAAACCCCATAATTGATTATATATGTAACAAGCCTAGTGCATTTGACTTATATGCCCAAACTTGAGGGGGAATGTTAATATTTGTAAATATAATGTTAAAAATATTTGTATATAGAATAGTCTCACATTGACTATATCATATAATTAGTTGTAATCTTTCACTATATAATATAGTCTATGTAGTACTTTTCAATACACATAGTTTATTCATATGTCTCTTAGTATCTTATATATCAATTATCTTTAAAACTATCCGTCTCTGTGGATACGAAAATTATAAAACTTACTTTTGTACTCGTAACAACGACTTAACTTTAAACACCATTAACAAGTTAAAAAAAAATCATCACAAACACTCCTGCAAAGAAAATACACTTTTAAAAGTTTTCAAATCACTCAAAATTTGCAGTATTAAAAAAAAACTTTTAGATCTACTTACACAAGGACTCAAACTACTACTTTTATGAAGAAATGACCAAGAACAAGTTAAAATCAAATCCCCTGCAAAATAAAAATGGTTTGGCCAATATACAATAAAAGATATAGGAAGTTTCCACGAAATATCTTTGTTAATATATATGATTTAGAGCTTATATGAGTAGATTTAACACTTGTGTTAGTTTTGATTCAAACACAAGAAAATTTTGGAGTGAATGATAAATAGTTAATATAATTCAATTTTTTAGAGTGGGAAGAGTGAGGAATTTGTGTGAAAATGACAAAAGTTAAGACAAAATGTTTAAATAGTAAAATGTTATGATTAGAATAATATAAACTTGACTGGCTGTTGTAATATCATTCTCACATAAACTCTCAAATATCTAAACAATAAAATAAATGTTTTCATCGTCAATTTTGTTTACTATCGTGATAATAACTTTTTCACTAACTAAAATTTAGATTAAAAAAACTTTTAAAAATATAACATGTTGAAATTTTCGTTACAAATGATGGATAAATTCTCGGTTGAAATTTTGACAGAAAGCAAAGTTCGCTAAAATTCAAACAGCCGATGAATTTTCATTAATACTAAAATATTTATTTCACACTTGATAAATAAATTCTATAAAATTACACATTTAAAAACATTTTATGTGTGTCAATTATAAACCACGTACTTAACATCGGACACCAAAATTCCATCAAAATAATGGAGTGTAAGTTAAAATATATTTTTTTTTACTATTATTCAACCACATGGTATTGTATACTTTTTCAAAAAAATAGAATATAATTTTTTAAATGTTTACAATACATCAAAACAATATTTATCCTAAAAATCATCAAATAGAATTCCAGTGGTTAAACTTTGTAGTAGGAACAATTAAAAAAAATTTATTGTACTTACAAAGAAATAAACCAACCGATTAATCAATAAACATCAATATACTTTTATTGATATTGACTTTTATATTAGTTGATATTTTAAATTTTGGGTGTTACATTCTTTACCATTCCTACTCCATGTTTGACGTTGTTTTCAGGGAGGGAGATGGAATTCTTTCTTTCTTTTATTATCTTTGAACATAAAGTTCTTCATCACTTATTATTAATGCCATCATTATTTCACCTCAACAATTGAGTCTTCTATAGAGCTTTTAAATTTGTTTGTCAACACCTTGGTCGGGATGCTTATCTAAGAGTTTTTTTTGCCAACATTTTTACTATTTTTTAGGAATGATCTATGTCTCCATACGACTTAGTCCATTTCAAACAATCTCTTAAGATGTTTGAAATTTTCACCGAGTCTTTAAATATTTTTAAGTTTAGTAAAATTGTGGTTGGGCCTCTTACTACCGATGATCATTTGGTGAGTGCAGTGATCTATATGAGCATGTCGCCTCCATCAACACGCAGATGGCCATCATAGGAGTGTCTGACTCCTTCAAATGCAAACTCTTATTTGGAACTTTCAATGACGTCGCCCTTAAATGGTATATGGGTTTACCTTGTGCTTTCATTACCAACTATCAAGAGTTGGTAAGAAAACGTGTGCAGGAATTGGTTGTCAGTCGTCACAGAAAGATGTCCACCACCAACCTCTTCAACATATGACAGGGTCTGTTAGAGAATCGTTAAAGGACAACCTTGTCTGATTTAACAAGGCCACCATCAGAGTCGTCCCACCAAACCAAGAAATATTTGTGGGGGGGTTCCAAAATGGACTTAAGGCGGGACATTTCGATGAATCTCTCACTCACAAGTCAACGCTCTCGTTGGTGGAGGTGGTCACCATAGTAGAATGCTACATAAAGGGCGTGAGGAAAGCAATGCAAAAAAGAATGTGCGTGATATCAAAGAGCGTTTTACCAATGTCGAGGGTTTAAACCAATACAGGGTGAGCAATTATACTTCTATAATAAAGGACAAGATTGCGTTCAAGAGGATAGGAAAGGTGACAAAGAACTTCACGCCCCTAAACACCTGTCATGAGCAGATTTGACCCGAGGTTTTTCACCTGTAAAACATCCCTACATTGCCTACTCCAAAGGCGAATGTAATAGGCCCCGAATTAGGAAGGTCGTGCAAATTGCATATAGTCAAGGGATACCATGCTGAAGATTGCTATCGACTTAAAAAGGAAATCGAAAGGCTAATATAGGAAGGGCACCTCAAGAAATATGTGAAAAGTGTCTTCTCTTATACATATGACATATCTAACTCACATGGGCAAGAGGGCGTTGAAATTCCCAAACTCAATAAAGTGAGAGAGTTATCCCAAGGTGAAGGCACTAAAGTTGTATATCACACACTTAACACCATAGTATGAGGGTTCTCTTTGGGCAGGGAAACTAGCTTCGTTCGCAGAAGGTATGCTTGCCAAATGTGAGTATATAAGACCTCCTAGAAGTCGAGAGCAATGGTGAACCTCGCACGCCAAAGGGTAAGTCGCCTTCTAAGATAAAGATGTAAATGGCGTCCACCCTCATAATGACGACCACATGGTCATTAGTGTCAAATGTGACGAATGAGAGATAAAAAGGGATCTTGTCGACCATGGGAGTTTTGCAGACATGTTGTACTATGAGGCGTTCGAAAGAGTGTGTGTCAACCCATGAGATTTGAAGCCTTTTAAAGGGTAATTGTTTGGATTCTTTGGAGAACAAGTAAAAGTAAAAAGATACATAACCTTGAAGATCACTTTTTGAGAGCAGTATCAGGCCAAAGAAATAAAGGTCAGGTATTTGGTCATTGATGCCCCCACTTCCTATAGTAGGATTATAGGGCGACCAACTTTTGATTAGCTGGGAAGTGTCTTATCCACTATATATTTATGCATGAAATACCATCTCCCAGTGGGAGAGTTGTAGTTATCCAATGCTACTAAGGGATTTCCAAAAAATATTATATGGATAGCCTTAAGTTAAAAATAGCTCTCACTTTAGGCACAACCTCCAAGTAGGAGAAATCGGGAATAAACCCAATAAGAGAAATATATAAGGGTAAAAAGGCTTCCCTTATGACGAACAAAGAGATTGAAGATTAAAGGTCCAACAGGAGTTCCCCCTAGAGGTAGTTTCATAGAGGTTACTTATTTGTTTTCCCTTATTATTTTTAGCCACTCTATTGATATTTTATAGGCGATCATTAAATCTTTGTCGATTGTAAGGACGAATTTATACTCTGAGGTACACTCTTTTACCTCCACTCTCTTCGTGGGGTGAGGGTTTTTAACGAGGCTCTTCACTATTATTTTTGAGAATTTATGTTTTCCAGTTATTATTTTCTTACAAGAACTCCATAGCGTTGAGAAAAGGTCGTCCATATAAGCAATCAAATTATTGGATCCTTAAGTAGGATCCTTTCCACCCATTAAGGTGGTCAATATGTTGGATCTCTATGTGAGATATGTGTTTCCCATTGAGGAGATCAAATTGTTTGATTCTTAAATAGGATCTTTTCCACCCATTGAGGCGATCAAATCACTAAATCTCTATGTGAGATCCTTGTCGTCCATTAAGGCCATCAAATCATTGGATTTTTATGTGAGATCCTTATCGCCCATTAAGGTGATCAAATAGATGAATCTCTATGTGTGATCCTTCTTGCTATTGAGGAGATTAAATTGTTGGATCTCTATGCAAGATACTTGTCACCCATTGAGGTGATCAAATTGTTGGATATCTATGTGAGATCCTTGTCGTCCATTGAGGCGATCAAATTGCTAGATCTTTAAGTAGTATTCTAGTCGCCTATTGAGGAGATCAATATGTTGAATCACTATGTGACTTCATATTCAACCGTGGAGGCAATCAAAAGGTCAGATCCCTAAATAGGATCATCGTTAAGTCTCCTTGTAGTACTTAACAACAATAAAATTATTGCAATAGGATCAATGATAATCGGTTCCCTCAACCAATGGCTAAAAGGTTAAACACACAAAAACAACTACAAGGAAAACAAAACATAACTTACATAATTAAAAGGCAAGATATTTTCCACCTCCCAACCAAAGTATGATCACCTCCTGGAAATCCATAATCTCGAACTCCCATAAGACGCGAATGATCTTCTTCTCCTTGATGGAAATGAATGTCCATCCAAATCCCATGACTACCTGTTGGCTGGAAGTTTCGACTAAGGAAAGGTGACACAGAGATTGGCTTGTGAGTCGACAGGTTGAGGAAAGGTGGTAAAGGAAACGATGTGAGTCGACGCTAACAGAGGGAGTTTTGTGAGTCAACTCAGGCCTATTTCGTCGAAGATGTTGACTGATGGGCAAGGAAGCCGACACTAAGTAGAAGAACGTTTGAGCAGGAAGAAAATTTGAAAAGTTGAGAACGTGGGAAGTTACATAAGTGGTGGAAGGACACATGGCGCCACCAAGATCAACATAGCGGTTATTTTATTTTTCTATTTAAGGAAATGTCCATGTTCATTTTAGAGGACGCATTTTGTAATACTGTAAGGAAAAAACACTCTAAGTACCAAGCGTTAAGAGAAAAAAGTTTTATTCCTGCAAAATGTATGATCGCGTCCACATTTCCTTTTAGTAGCAATTTATATTACCAACTTTAAAGATTTCTTGTCTTTTGTTTTTGTATTTTCTTGTTTATTCATTTGTCTTTATTTAAGTTTACACAGTCTGTCTCAAATTTGTCTTTAACCTATTCTAAACAACATCATTCCACCACCATCTCATATACTTGACCGGTTTGTTATGGGACTTGTTTGGCCGATCCTGCAATTATACTTGCGTTAGGAGGTTAGAGGTTGTTCGCGCAAAAACTGTGTACGAATAAATTGGCACACCTGGTAGGATCCGTCAGTTTAGGTGCATTCATTTATGCAGTGGTAAGATGGTGATACCACGTCCAAACGGGGAACCATTTTCAGATGGAAATACGGTTATGACGTAAACAACCGATGTTGGCGCTGACACTGTATATGCGGTTTTGACTGCTCATAGTGGGCATGTCGTGACGCCACATTGACTTGAACCTAGGCCTATGATGACAGGAACTGGGGGAAATATATGCCTAGTTTCACAATGCCTATGCTCCGAGCCTTTGGGATGCCGACAGAGTTTATGTCGAGCCTGCATCACAACGACCCACTCTTTGAAGAAATCTCTTCGTCAGCTTTTTCGTCATATCAGGGTTTAGCGGACCAAGTTACTAGGCCCCCAGGGTTTAGTTTTCTGTCACATTCGATTCCAACTTTCACCTCAAGTTCTTTCGCCGTTATGAGACAGCAGATGGATGAAAGTAATCACGAAATGACCCACATGTTAACCCAGCAAATGAGCATGATATTAAGACCGTTAATACAAGATTCGACTCAAAGTTACCAAATATTGGCGACTCAAATGACACAGATAGGAGGTTTTTTAGGCGCTCTTATGGTCTCAGGTTGACAGACACCGCCTCGATAGGAGACACTAATTCGACAGGACGAAGTCTTCGACGAAACAATCGACCAGCAGCCCCATGAGGTTGAGCACGCACCTGGGGTGACCCAAAGGCTTCCTATTGTGTTAGTTCATATGAACCAAGACCCAGACTATGTGGTCAGACAGGTTCGACATGCAGTCATGGCTATCAAACCAAACTTAAAAGCTATGGTGGAACGGATTATGGTTCGCAATGGAGCGAACCCAAGTATTCGACGACCAACATATACGTCCCTACTACCAGACTTTGTTTTGCAAACAAAGTTGCCCAGTGGCTGGAAGGTTCCAAAGTTGACCAAATTCGTCGGAGAGACTGAAGAGTCCATCGTCGAACATGTTACCAGATATCAAACTGAAGTTGGGGACATAACAAACAACGAGGACTTGAAAATGAAGTATTTCCCAATAAAGAATGCATTTACATGGTTTACCATATTACCCCTACAGTCTGTACACACCTGGGCACAATTAGAAAGGTTGTTTCATGAACTGTTTTACATGGAACAATAAAAAATTAGTCTGAAAGAGTTAGCCAGTGTCAAAAGAAAGGCCACAGAGTCGGTGGACAAATGTCTTAACATGTTTAGAATTTTGAAAGCGCGATATTTCACGCAAGTCCCTGAACACGAATTAATCGAAATGGCGGCTGACGACCTAGATTATTTAATTAGGAAAAAGTTAGACACGCAATATCTAAGAGATATGGTGCAACTAGCTTATAGGGTCCGACAGATCGAACGCTTAAAAAATGAAAAAAAAAACTTAGGCTAACAGATACCGCAAGAAAGAGAAAGTTTCATACGTGGCCGCTGACGAATATTCTTCTGACGATGAGGAGCTCGTCAAAGAAAGCGAGGTTAACGTGGCTAAACTGAAGCCAGGGCCTTTGTACACGTGTAAATTATTAAGACCATCAAATGGAAAAAATCCTGTCGAAACTGAAAAAACAGATAAATACGTCGCGAAGACGTATACTTTTAATGTATCTAAGTGCGATAAAGTATTTGATTTATTAGTTAAGGACGGTCAGATTATTGTCCCTCCTGGGGAAAAAGACCCCCCTTTAGAACAAAAGAAGAAAAGGAGATTTTGTAAATTTCATAATTTCATGTGTCATAAGACATCTCAATGCGTTCTTTTCAGGGATTTGGTACAGAAAGCTTTGAAGAAAGGTCGACTTCAATTTGGCGAAAGGCCAAAGATGCAAGTGGACACGGATCCTCTGAAGGTTGAATAAGCCTTATTTTCTGATTTGTATGACTGCATGATGGTTGAGGCTACTGAGGGTCTCAACAAGCACTTAACAACCGACGCTTTTGAATGTATGATGGTCGAGACTACTTATGGTCCCGACAAGAAGTCTGAGGAGAAACTCAAGACATTTTACCCTCAAGCTGGCAAAAGTTTGACAAATTTCCAAGATAAATGCAAGGTGAGCGGGTCGAAGGTTGTGTTATGCCCAAGATGCAGTGCTGTCTTTGATGAAAAAATTGTTGAGAAGTACGAAGTGGGTAGGAAAATGGCACTGCAAGAGAGTAAGCCACTAGTCCCGAGGTTTGTGTTCGACCAGGACGGTGTTCCTCGTCAAAACAAAGAGTACATGAAGTTGTACCGGCAGGCATGACCTAAGACTTTCTTGCCGCCATCAAACACTCCACAGGATAAGTGTGTGGCACCCGTGAGCCTGAAGGGGAACAAGAGGCCGAAATGGAAGATGTTGGATCTAGAAAAAAAGGAAAAGCTCTCCAACAAGAGGACTGAACCCAGGGGCTATATGGTTTCCCCCAATTACAAAGGGAAGAATCTGATGGCAAAGACCCAGTAGAGGTGGTATCAACGAAATAAGAAATCTGCCAAAGAGGCTTCAACTTCACAATTGAAGCAAGTCAGAACCTCTGAACTAAAAAGGAAATATCCAAAGGCAAGGTGGGTCGAGAAGGAAAAAATCGTGACAAATCTAACTACGTCAGTAACTGTGGAAGCTTCAAGAGAGAAGGAGGTGGTGTCAACCCAGAGCTAGAAGTACACATCTGGAGTTAAAAACCAGAAAGAACAAGAATACACTCCCTAGTCAGATGAGGAAGAACCATAGTACACTCCCCAGTCAAATGATGAATATACCTCGTCACTAGAAGGCGACTTTGACGAATAGATGTTTGTCGACACCAATGATGATACATATGGTGAGGATTTCATTGTAAATTGCGGCATCGTATCAATATTGTCGACAGAATATGATAGGGTGTTGGAAGTCTCTGAAGCAAAAGAAGATTTTGTGTCAGACGAAACTACAGAAGACAAGCCATTAAGTTACTATGTGATGAACAGTGGTGTGGTGGAAGAACGGAAAACCATGTTTGAAAGACCTGGTCTTGGAATGGTGTACTATTTAAAGTCGTTGTTCGTAAAAGTGAAGGTCGACGGAGTGACGGTCAACAAAGTGTTCGTAGACAGAGTGGAAACTGTCAATCTAATGCCTCATACGTTGTTTAAGAAGATTGGAAAGATTGAAGCCGATCTCAGACAACATAATAATGTTTTGTCTAATTATGAAGGGAAAACCAACAACATTCTAGAGGTTATCCAAGTTGATTTAGTTGCAGGTACAACTACCAGATCAACGTTTTTCATGGTCATAAACTCAAAGGTTAACTTCAACTTATTGTTGGGTCGAGAGTGAATCTATGGGATAGGGGCAGTACCATATGAAAATTCTAAATTCACACAGGCGGATGTTATTACTAAAGTTATAACATCCACAATGACATAGGCTACTGAACAGCTAATAGGCAGTAATTGTAAAGCAGTAAATAACACAGTAATTGTTCACCCAGTTCAGTGTCAACAACACTTACATCTGGGGGCTACCAAGCTAGGGAGGAAATTCACTATTAGTAGAATTAATTCAGAGTCAAACACTCAGCTTGCACTCTTCACTTAAAAACCTACCCAATGATACTTCTGCCTAGAGACACTCTAAACCTGAGTATACCCACTCACTCCCCCTTAATCACCTCAGTGATATCCAAATACAATTACAACAAATATATGAAGTTACACTTCAAACACAACTTGATCCTGCTTCACAACTTTAATCAAGTGACACACACTCTTGCTTAACAGCTTTGAGTGACACAACAACTTAGAATCTACCTAACCAATGCAATATACAGTTGTTTGGTGAACAAGTATTCCTATGACACAATTCACACGTGAAGAACACAACTTTTTTCACTCACAAGGACTCTTAATTTTCACTTTCTAATCTTTTTTCAAGAGTTGCTCTTCTAGGATTGCTCCTTCTGTTATTTATAGCAGCAGTCAGTCCTTGGGCCTTGGTGTATAAATTAGGTTTATCCATACCTAAACCTATCTTCAATAATCTGCACGCTTGCCAATTAATTCAGGAACATTTTAGTTTGCTTAGGGATTCTAAAATGTTTCCTGACTTCCAGCTTGAGCTGCTAATTAGTTTCCTGATTTCTAACTGCCAGAAAACTAACATGCTCGCTTGATGTCATACGATCAAAGTCATGACATTCTGTATGACATCCAACTTAACTTTCAATTAGCTAAGTTAACTTACTCTGCACAGTCCATATTATGTATGTACTAACATCAGTCATGATATACATACATACTCTAATGTTTTGCCACAAAATGCAACCAATCAAGAGCACTTACACCATTAACTCTACATCAGAGATTAAGCATTTGGAGGAAAGAAGACATCGTCGAAAATATCGAAGCTGATCAGAGTTATTACAAGATTGATGAAGCAAAGGGAGCAAAGAAATCTTTTGACCAACTCCTAGCAAATGTGGCACCTTGTGATGATGGATCAGAATCTTATACTTTTGTCGACACAGGTCGCATCCTAAACTTGGATCCTGACTATGGATTTATTTGGGATGTTACTGATGCTACAATGTAGCCCACAAAGGACTTCCACCCACAAGGTGGCCCACAATTGATGAAAATGACTACTGAGTCAGAGAGCTTAACTAGAATTTTGGCATATTTGGCTGAAAATAAGCTAAAGTCGACACTAGAAGTAGGCAAGCAACAAAACATAATTGATTAGGCCGACAACAGTACACAATTAATTTATCGACAAGGCCAGACAACAGCTTCGGAAAGCCAGAGGCTTGATTGTATCTATGACAATGAGCCTTTGGGGTTTGAGAAAAACCCATCCATTGAGCTGCAGAGAATGCAGGAGCAAGACCCACTAGAAAAGATTGACTTAGGTGATGGGGCAACAAAGAGACTACATACGTAAGTGCTAAAATTAGGTTGAAGATGAAGGTCAATATGATCGATGTATTTAAGGAGTACAAAGATTGCTTTGCTTGGGATTATAGCAAAATGTCTAGCTTGAGTCAGAGTGTAGTAAAACACTGACTACCAATTCAGCCAGGAAAAAAGGCCAGTAAAACAACAGCCACGACGATTCGCTCCAAAAATCACTCTAAAGATCAAGCAGGAGATCGAGAGACTGCTCAAAAGTCGGTTCATTAGAACTACAAGGTACGCCAAATGGTTAGCAAACATAGTTACTGTTATCAAGAAAAATAGGACTCTGAGAGTCTATATAGATTTCAGGGACTTGGACAACGCTACCCTCAAATATGAGTATTCAGTCCCTGTGGCAGAAATATTGGTCGATTCGGCCGCGAGTTTCGAATATCTGAGTACGCTCGATGGGTACTCCGGTTATAACCAAATCCTCATAGCTGAAGATGATGTTCCCAAAACGGTGTTCAGTTTGAGGCATAACCAATTAACACATAAATTTCAAGCTAACATTAACCTAGTTGTTTTCACATGCCAGCAGTAATAAGCTCATCCTCTATTCTTTTTCTAACAGCCTGCACAACTATACATAACTTACATGCTAAAACGTACGAATGGATTGTAATGCCATTTGGTTTAAAAAACGTTGGAGCAACTTATTAAAGAGCCATGAATGCTATATTTCATGATTTTATTGAGAAATTTATGTAGGTGTACATTGATGACATTGTCATAAAATCCTCATCAGAGAATGGTCACTAGACCACCTTCGACGTTCATTTGAGAGAATGAGGAAATATGGGTTAAAAATGAATCCACTAAAGTGTGCTTTTTGTGTACATTCAAGAGATTTCCTAGGATTTCTAATCCACAAAAAGGGCGTTGAGATCAACCAAAACAAAACCAAGGAAATTTTGGATCTCAAGCCTCCTTCGATGAAGAAACAACTCCAGTCTTTGTTGGGGAAGATAAACTTCTTAAGAAGGTTTATATCAAATATGAGTGGAAAGACAAAGGTGTTCTATCCATTGCTTAATGCCAAGAAAGAAAGTGACTTTCACTGGGGACAGGAGCAGCAAGAAGCTTTCGGCACCATCAAAGAGTACCTCATAAGGCCTCCTATTTTATTGCCACATAGTATGAATAAAAGCATGGAGTTGTCCATTGTTACGTCATACACAACTATGGGAAGCATGTTAGCGCAAAAGGATGATTGTGGCGTCTAAAGATCCATTTATTACCTTAGTTAAATGTTAATAGATGCTGAAACTAGGTACACTATGATCGAAAAGTTGTGTCCATGCTTGTACTTCTCATGTATGAAATTAAAACTATATATTAAACCAGTTGAGGTTTACGTTTCGTCGCATTTTGATGTTATTAAGCATATGTTGTCTAAACCTATTATGCATAGTCGAATTGGGAAGTGGACACTAATGTTAACTGAATTCTCCTTAACGTATGTCCCTCTAAGGGCAATGAAAGGTCAAATAGCGGTAGACTTTATTGTCGACCACGCAGTGGTCAAATCATCGATGTGGATGGTCGAAACTAATCCTTGGAAGTTATACTTCGACGGGTCAAGTCATAAGAATGGAACATGTATTGAGATCTTGATAATATCCCTGCACGACTTTCCTGTTAAATTAAAATGTAGGATCGACAGAAAATGTTCTAATAATGTGGCAGAATATGAAGCCTTGATCATTGGCCTCAAGATCCTTAAGGATCTGGGTGCCAAGAGAATTGAAATAACAAGTGACTCTGAACTGGTGATTAAATAGATCACAAGAGAGTATAAATGCGTTAAGGAACACCTTATGGTGTATTTCACGATGGAAAAGCAAATCTTAGAACGTTTCGCGGTTGTCAGCATTACACATGTGCCCAGGATAGAAAATCAAGAGGCATACTATTTAGTGCAAATCGCCTTTGGGTACAAAATGTCGAAAGGAAAGCTGAGAGACTTCATTGAATTTAAAGAAAAGGTGGTATCGAAAGTACTACCATCATCAAGTTTATCAGAAGCTGGGGGCGAACATCCCGACAAAGAGCTTAATTGAAAGTTTGGGAAACTGTGAAATCTTCGCTATCAGCAATCTATCACCGTCAGATTGGAGAAACCTAATCGTCGAGTATTTGGAAAATTTGGTGGGAAGGGCTGATAGAAAGACGCCAGAAGGGGTGTTGCTTAAATGTCTAGGAGACACAGACGCGTACTTAGAAATTTTAGAAATCCATAGTGGGACATGCGGGGCTCACCAAGTTGGCCATAAAATGAAATGGATCTTGTTTCAACAAGGTGTGTATTGGCCAAGCATGCTCAAGGATTGCATAGACTTTGCAAAGGGGTGCCAAGATTGTTAAAGACACGCGAACATCTAGCATGTTCCAGCCAACGAATTGCACACTATCGTTAAGCCATAACCCTTTCGTGGATGGGTGTTGGATATTATAGAAGAGATTTGACCAGCCTTGTCGAAATAGCAAAAATTCTTCCTTGTGGGAATAGACTATTTCACAAAGTGGGTAGAGTTTGTACCTTTGGTAAAAGTAGACCAAGAGATTGTGATTGAATTTATCCAGAACCACATTTTGTACAGATTCGGGATTCTTGAAACCATCACGACAGACCAAGGTTCAGTGTTTGTTGGCCAAAAGATGTAGAAGTTTGCAGCAGAGACAAGTTTTAAGTTGATTACTTCAACACCGTATTATGCTCAGGCAAACAATCAAGTCGAAGCTCCCAACAAAGTTGCAATTGGACTCATTAAGTAGCACATTGCCAAGAAACCCATAAACTTTCATAAGATGTTAGATCAAATTTTATGGGCTTGTCGAACGCCCCTTAAGGAATCGACCAATTTGAATTTGTTTTGTTTGACATTCGATCATAATGTTGTTTTGCCAGCAGAGATTTGTTTACACTCAATTAGAGTGCAACGTCAGTATGACATTATGTCAGAGCAATATTGGAGCAAGATACTAGACGAAATTGTGGACTTAGACGAGGAAAGGATGACAACGCTGTCGCTACTCGAAAAATGCATCGTGCAACGACGGGGAGGCGAAAAAGATAGACAGAAGAGTCGCCACCGAACTTTATTTATCCCATGAGGGGAAAGGAAAATATCGAGAAAACCTTAAGAAAGAAATGGATAAGATGGTCTCGCAACCAAGAACGGGTTCGGAAGCCGGTTATGCAAGGGGAAGGTATTAGCACCCCTCGCATCCATCGTACTCGATGGGAACCTTTTGTTTGTCGATGTGTGAATTTATTTGCTTAAACATTATGCTATAAAAAGTGTTCTACAGGGTAAAAGAAGGGTTAGAAACAAGAAAGTTAGGAGGAAAGAGAGAACGGGGAAAAAGAGAAAGAGCGGACTCGGTAGGACTTCGCAGTCCTATGCCTACGTATTCTCAATAGATGTGAGAAAGTCAGAGTCGACGTAGTTCGGGGCTACGGATATGGGGGGAATATGCTCGGCAAGGATTGTGGCCCTTGTGCCTACGTATCTTTACTCAAAAGAAGTAAAGAATCAGAGCAGCCGTAGTTCGGCCTACGGTGTGTTGATGTTTTTTATGGATGATGCTATCGTGCGCATTCTAGCAGTTTAGGTGTTTTGCTGCTCGCATGTGAGGAGACTTATGCGTTACCTGTTTGCGGTAGAACGGACGTAACATATCCTTTTGAAAGATTGATTAGTTTTCGCCACGCGGGGCAAGAAGTCACATTTGATTGATTGGATTGTTTTTTAAGGGGCGAGACAGGTCCTCGGATAGTAACCCCTACAGGTAGTACCCAATTCGTTATCTCAAAGTTTTTGTTATAAAAAGGTGTCGCGAACGAGGCGTCTTCGTATTGAAAGACGAGCGTCGAAACCACCCTCACTACAGTGGGCATCCCTACGCTCGGAGAAGAAAAGGTCTACACCCAATCCTCTCTCTTTAATTCAATGCAAAGAGAACTTCGTTCTCTTATTAAAGATGTTTTTGGTTTTAAATGGTAAGTGCCTTGCGACAGAGAACCCTACGGTAAACGTCAGCACTCGGGATAGGAGAAGGCCTACGCCTAACCACTCCACGACCATTCAAGTTTTAATGTGAAAATGATTTGAAATGCACTCGGTGCGGGATCGAGGTTTTAGGTGTGAAAATTGTGGAAGGAAGTTGTGAAAGCAAGATGGTGGATAAAGAAGTCACGTCTTCGTATTGAAAGACGAGTGTCGAGACCACCCTCACTACAGTGGGCATCCCTACGCTCGAAGAAGAAGGGGTCTACACCCAACCCTCTCGTTGAATTCAATACAAAGAATTGATTTTAGGGAGATGAGATTTAAAAATGGATGGGAAACGTCTTCGTATTGAAAGACGAGTGTCAGAACCACCCTCACTACAGTGGGCATCCCAACACTCGGAGAGGAAGAAAGTCTACACTTAATCCCCTCTTTTTAATTCAATACAAAGATAATTTGATTTTGAAAATTGTTTGACAAAGTTTTGAATCGAGTCGGGACAAGTAACGAAGAGAGAAAAGAGGTGGTCTCAGATCCAACATTACCTATCAATAATTTGACTGGTAATGAATTACGGAGGTCTCGTCATCGACCCAAAAGGCAAAAACGGGATAAAAAATCCAATGACAAAAGAGAAATGAAATTAAAATCTAAAGTGAAAAATAATATCAATATAAAAGCTTAGAATAAACAATATATATAATATAAACTATATAATATTTACAAAAATAAATTTTGAAATTTGAAGATAATTAGAAAACGTATATATATATATATACACATAGTAATATAAAAGTATAATAAAATATATTTAAAAAAAGTAAACAAATAACTGATAAAAATAATAAATAAAAAAAATAAAAATAAAATACTCTTCTCCTTCGTAACATTTCCGTCTCCCCTTCCTCACTGTTCAACCACGCTTCAAACTCGACATTTCACCTCCAATTTCCTCTGCTAAAGCTCTCTCCCTATTCCATCAATTCGCTCTATCCACATGGGTCTCCCAATTTTGTCCACAAAAACTTCTTCTTCCGTTATTTCAACCTTCCTGTTATCACCATTGACACCACCTTCATCATCGTTAGGTTTCTGCTTTTGAACATACCAAGGCAATTGAACCCCTTTCCCTGCAACCCCATAACCTAACCTATATTTCTCATCTTCAGGACCAACAGCACGAATGGACTCTCCATGCTCTTTCGGCAACTTCAACTTCCTAGTCTTCTTCTTCATTTCCTCTTTCTCGTCAACATACTCTCTCTTCGGTACTCGAAATGGATCGAAGATCTTAATCCCTTCAAACAGGTTAATATGACCTAAACCACCGGCTTCCGCTACGGCTTCAACTTCTGGTTTGGGTTTAGATTCCGGTTCTGATTCTGGTATGGATTCACGAGGCTGAATAGTCGGTGCCAAGCCTCGCGAGGTACGGAGGCGTTCGAGACGTACCTCGGTGTCGCGTTTGCGCGATTGTTCGTGTTTAAGTTGTTCCTCTTTTGCGGCTGTTACGGTAATACAAATGAGAGAAGTTTTGGTGTTTGATCTCTAGTGACTAACATAGAGTTTGAGCTGATGTTCTTTTTTTTGTGACAGGTTTTGTGGGTTGCTGGTGGCGATAGGATGAAAATGGCGTTTGAGGTCTGAGTTGATGCGGTTTGCACGGTAGATAACAGCTTTAGCTATAGTTTGTGTATTGCCGGAAAGAGCGAAGGTGATCTTGGAATTCAGTTGGGTTGCGAAGGTGAGAAGGATTGGCTCCGCCTCTGTTCTGAATAGAGAGGGGGGTATTCGAAGGTTTTTGTGTTGTTAAGGTGTTGATTGAGGGTGGTCTAATGGTGCTAAAGGTGGATGAGAAAAGATAATGGTAATGGTGTAAATTTGTGTGGATGGAGGCTTGTTAACCTTGTTCATGAACAACCTTTTGAGTATAACAGCGTTGAAATTGCTGCCAGTTCTCTGAACAAGGAAATGGTAACGCCTGACTAAGGGCTTGAGGTAGATATCAGTGGGCTTTGGTGAGGTCCTCTTGGACTTCTTGTTCTTACCTCCTGCTTTTAGATTGATACCCATGGCTGCTTCGGGTTTTCAACGCCTGCGCATCTGCTACACCTTGCTGCCATATTGTTGCTGCTACCGAGAGAGTTCAAGAGCTGCTGAGATTGTCTTCGACACTGCCTTGGTTTGGTTTTGAGTTTGATTTCAGAAATTCTCCCTCTGTTCTTGCTCTGTCTCATATATGTAGGTGATAAACTCAGAATTGAGACTGATGATTTGTGATATCATTTTGAAGGTGTATCAAGGAGGAGTTTTAAGGTTGGAGTAGTTTGGTTTTATCAAATAGTGAAAATGAAGAAGAAACAGGGTGGAGCTGTGGTGTTTAATGGGAGTTTGAGAGGCTGCTTTGAATGTTAGAGTTTTCACAGATGAAGAAAAAAAATAGTGAAGATGAACATGGTGTGAGGGTTGTGTTTAAAGTTTGGAATGTTGATGATTGTTGTTGGTTATGTGAATTGATGAGGAAAAATGTTTTGGCTGTAAAACGTGTGGAGGTCAGATGATGGTGGTGACAAAGTGAGTTATATGGTGCGTGGTAGCTTGGAATGTATGGAGGTTGAGGATAGGTTCGAAAATGGTTGTCTAAGTTGAAGGAAAAAGGCTCTCTGTGTGGAGTTCCCCCCCCCCCAGTTCAAGAAAAGGAAGAGGTTTTTAAGGTTAGAATCCCTTATCGCCTCCAAATGAGGTTTTCCCCCCTCTTGCTCATTCTGTGATGTCCTTTTTTTGTACAGGTTATGCAGGCTGTAGGTGTGTTTGTTGGTCTGGCATGGCTTGGTATTTTTGTCTTGTTGTAGCTGTGGTACAGTTTATGCAGGCTGGTTGTGCAGAGGTAGCAGGGAGAAGAGTTGTCTGGTGTGGACTTGTGTAGCAGGGTGGTTGTCTGAGTGCAGCAGGGATGGCTTGCAGCAGGCTGTTAGTTGGCATGTTGTGGTTATTGGAAAAGTTTGTGGTATTGTGAAGGCTTGCTTTGCATTGTTGTACCAGTCCATAATTTCTAATTTTCCTCCTTTTGTTTTTGCTGTTAGTAAATTGATGGTGGCTCATGACCCCGCGTAATGGATTTCCTCTCTTGTGATTTTGCAGGTGCCATTTTGGAACGTTGTGGGTATGTCGGTAATTGCGGTTTTTTCGGTAGTACAAGTTGTCTTGCTAGCAGCTTGGTAAAAGAAACTAATTGACATTTTGTCCATAAAAGCTGAGAACAAGATGGCTCATTCGACACGAGCTGCCCGCGTGCTGTACTAGAAAAGAAGATGTCCATTGTAATTTGTCTTGGAGTCTTGAAGTGGTTGTACAAGAGGCTGTGACTCGTGAAATTACGGTGATGGTCGTTGGTATTGTCCCATTCTTTTATTCTGTGGTGGTGTGTAATATCATATGCCATGAAGGACCTTTCCTTTGTCATGAAGCTGGAAAATAATAAACTCAAATAATTTTGATTGATGACTTTCTTCCTATTGCAGATTTTTCGTGTGTCTCCTGTTGTAACAATTGGTGTCAATTTGGGGTCGGCGGAACATGGTGCATAGGATTTTGTGCGTTGATCTTCACGCTGTGCTTTGAACCATCTCGGTATATACGCATTTCGCATTTTCTGTCTATTTTTTCATGGCTGGAAATTCGATGAAACATTGGAATTATGTTTGTTGTAATATCTCATGATGCATTGTGAACATTTTGCAGGTTGTTGGTTAGGTTCCACTATGAAATTATGCAGGATAATTGGGAGTTTTATGAAAGCAGCTTTTGTTTGTTGCAAAGTGTACCAAATTATCGGAGTGGCGCTTTCGGTCACAGCAATTGGGGTGTTAACTTTGTTCTGTGGATGTTTCTTTTCGTATTGGTAAGCATCGTTATACATCGGCTGGATTCGTGTGCACAGCGTGAAGGCTGGTGCGTGATGCCTTAACTCTATACTACGCAGGTTTTGTGAAAGAAAAATGATGATGGCTACCTTATTTGATGGCATTCATGGAAGATATCTGACTTGTGTAGAACTTGAGGAATTGTGGGACTGAGGTGGCACGGTTTGCAGAGAAATGTTGGTGAATTGGTGCTATTCCAGCTCCCTGCTCGTGGGCTTTTCTTCTTCAAATTACTCCACCAACCTTAAATGGACCTCTTTTTTTTTTCTCTTTTTTTCTGTGAACTTATTTATAAAGTGTTGCATTCTATCAAATGCTAATTGAAGTGGGCTCTTGTAATGACGCGGGCTCTAATTGTATGTGTGTGTGTGTGTGTTTTTTTTTATGAATAGAACTTGGGTAATTTGGATCCTCATCATAAATTCAATGACTTTGAACAAAATGCTATTGGGCCTGTGTACACTTTTCTTTGCACCTCCACCTCTCACACTTTTGATTTATGCCCGAAATACCTTAACCAGGAAAGCTTCAATTTCAATTCATAATTCAAGATCATGACCAAAATAATTCCTGATAAGTGAAACAAAATGGGAATCCACCTTAAAATTGAAATGAAATAGAATCTTATATTGACATGAGTCCATCACCGAATCAATTTTCAGACTTTTTTTTTTGCACGCACTGATGTAAATAACCCCTTCACCAGGAACCAAATGAGCAATAAGTGTCTCTAAATCAAAAGATAATGGCCTGAGGTGTGAACTACAGAGCCCAAGGCTCTAACTGAAAATGAACTGATCTTTGGTGATTTCTCAGCCATGAATCGTATGAATTTGGCGCCACCTGACAACTTGCATAAGTAGAAACCTTAATTGGATCTTCAGGCATATACCCTATACGCGCGTATTTCAACCTTACACAAAATTGAATGACGAGTGGAAACAACATATTTTTTTTGATTTTTTAGATATAGTTGGTAGATGGATACACATATGAAAGATATACACAAGTGGGACAAATTTAGGGTATGACAGATGCCCCTATCCAATTGGCTTAAACCTAGTAAGATGAAATGTTGCAGCGTTCATTTTTCAAGGTAGAAGTCAATTAGATACAAAGAATATCCTAAATTTGTCCAAAAAGAAATAAAAGCTCGGGAATGAAATACTGGATACCTTACAAAGGTTGCTAACACCAAAAGGATGTTAACGGAGAAAACTTGACACCAAAAGGGTGACAAGCCTATCAATAAAAGGATGATAGTACACTCACACACACTGCTTGTACATCAAAAGGATGCAAGGGATCCACTACCAAAATGATAGTGGAAGGCAAACGCTAGTCATGACACCAAAAGGATGCCAGACCCATCACCCAAAGGATGATGGAGCAGAGCAAGATCAACCCTAACACCAAAAGGATGTAGGAGGATAAGCTTCTCTAAAGAGATTGCCACTTATCTCTGAAGATGGATAAGCTTCTCCCAAGAGATTGCCACTTATCACTGATGAAGGATAAGCTTCTCTGAAGAGATTGCCACTTATCTCTGAAGAAGGATAAGCTTCTCTGAAGAGATTGCCACTTATCTCTGAAGATGGATAAGCTTCTCCCAAGAGATTGCCACTTATCACTGATGAAGGATAAGCTTCTCTGAAGAGATTGCCACTTATCTCTGAAGATGGATAAGCTTCTCTGAAGAGATTGCCACTTATCTCTGAAGATGGATAAGCTTCTCCCAAGAGATTGCCACTTATCACTGATGAAGGATAAGCTTCTCTGAAGAGATTGCCACTTATCTCTGAAGATGGATAAGCTTCTCCCAAGAGATTGCCACTTATCACTGATGAAGGATAAGCTTCTCTGAAGAGATTGCCACTTATCGCTGAAGATGGATAAGCTTCTCTGAAGAGATTGCCACTTATCTCTGAAGAAGGATAAGCTTCTCTGAAGAGATTGCCACTTATCTCTGAAGATGGATAAGCTTCTCCCAAGAGATTGCCACTTATCACTGATGAAGGATAAGCTTCTCTGAAGAGATTGCCACTTATCTCTGAAGATGGATAAGCTTCTCCCAAGAGATTGCCACTTATCACTGATGAAGGATAAGCTTCTCTGAAGAGATTGCCACTTATCGCTGAAGATGGATAAGCTTCTCCCAAGAGATTGCCACTTATCACTGATGAAGGATAAGCTTCTCTCAAGAGATTGCCACTTATCGCTGAAGATGGATAAGCTTCTCCCAAGAGATTGCCACTTATCTCTGAAGAAGGATAAGCTTCTCTGAAGAGATTGCCACTTATCGTTGAAGATGGATAAGCTTCTCTGAAGAGATTGCCACTTATCGCTGAAGATGGATAAGCTTCTCTGAAGAGATTGCCACTTATCGCTGAAGATGGATAAGCTTCTCTGAAGAGATTGCCACTTATCGCTGAAGATGGATAAGCTTCTCTGAAGAGATTGCCACTTATCGTTGAAGATGGATAAGCTTCTCTGAAGAGATTGCCACTTATCTCTGAAGATGGATAAGCTTCTCCCAAGAGATTGCCACTTATCGCTGATGAAGGATAAGCTTCTCTGAAGAGATTGCCACTTATCGCTGAAGATGGATAAGCTTCTCTGAAGAGATTGCCACTTATCACTGATGAAGGATAAGCTTCTCTGAAGAGATTGCCACTTATCTCTGAAGATGGATAAGCTTCTCCCAAGAGATTGCCACTTATCTCTGAAGATAAATAGTCAAGTCTGCTGGAGACAAAGCACTGGGGATCGCCCGTGGCTTTACTGAAGACTTCCCTGTCTGGGCTGATTGTTGATTTGAAGATCTGATTAACCACGAGGTTGCAATACATCATGCAATACACCCATGGTCTTGAAAAGATGCCCCTGGTTTGGGCTGAATTTTGCTTTGATAATCTTGAATTCCATGGGAGGACCCATGGCTTTTGCAGATAATGCCCCTGACTGGGCTGCTAATTGCCTTGAAGCTCAATAAGTTGCAAAACTTCGTGGGGAACACCCACGGTCTTGTGGAAGAATGCCCCTGATTGGGCTCAATCTTGTCTTGATATCTTCTGACTCTGGTAAGAGAAACCCACAGTCTTGCAAGAGGTGCCCCTGTCTGGGCTGATGATCTTGGAAATCTTCGTGATTGATCCTGGATCTGATCTCGCGTATGTGAACGCTTGATGATAATGATGTTCCATAACGAATGCAAATGCAAATGCTAACACGCGGTGATGCAAGAGCTGAGGAAAGTATGATGTAATTCTGGGTATGCATATGGTACAAGATGCTTATGAAATCGAATGCGGTGCGTATGATGCATATGATGCAGTCGAGTAATTGGGAATGCAAGTGCCGACGTGGCGGACTTTTGGTGGTTGCCAATGCAGATTGGGCTCTGGGTTATGTGGGAGAGTAGAGGACAAGCCTGACTTCCTGACATCGTTTTAAACTTAACAGTTGTTGACGAGAATGAACTTGCTTGAGCGGCTTGCCATGAGACGTGCTCGAGATGGTCTGCCCCAGAGTTCGTACCACAAATGGATTCATCATTGATTAGCCGATTCTTGTGGTAGTTGGCTCCAATGTACCCTTGGAGTAGTTTTTCCCTGAAAGAGCGTGGAAGCGACTTAACTTATCTCAATTGAACATTGGAGAGATCTATCCTCAGGTCAAAGAAACTCTGGGTGGCCTGCCCCTGATTGGTATGACTCACTTATGATCAACCGCTCCTTGAATGATTTGCCCCATAATCGACTGATGTTTGGGGATTTGCCTTAAGCTGACTGATTCCATATTCGCGGGATGACAATGCTCCCAAGTCCCTAAAGTTATATGGTATACTTGGTTCTGGTCCAGACCGCTGAATAATCCAGTCATGCTCGATTGCTTTGCATTGGAATTTCCTTAATATCAACTACTAACTTGTAAATAAAATTGTTTGTTCACGAATGATAATCTCAGTGCGAAGTTCATGCAAGTTTTTGAAAGAATTGTCTTTTATTACGTGTCGTGAGAGTGAAACGAATAGACCATTTAGTCTAAACGTTGTGCTAACTGGATTGGCGTGAAAGATATAGCAAGGATACCAACACCAATGTTGATGATTAGCAAAATTGTAAGGAGTCAGGTTACGCAACCTCGCAATAGTATGCTTTCAGAATAAACCCCGCCTCAATTAGGTCTTTCGAGGGTTGTAACGTGGTCTGGTTCGCGGTTATAGAAACAAAGGATATTAGGCTCAAAGTTAATTTGTACCCATCCCTTCTTCTTGATGATCTCCATACCTACATTCAGCTAATTCTGCACGTGCTTGATGGTTCAAGGTTTGCTTGAGATGACAGTCACCTTATTTTGATGGATGTCAGTACCCCTTGACTTGGGTGACCACTGAATCCTATTTTGTTTTTGTTGAGGGTTTGAGGACCTCTTTTGCTTTTGTTTATTGATCCCTAACTTTTGCATGAACTGATTGTGTTTGTCAGATCCATCGGGATTGCCTTAATTTTTGCCTAAGTCCCCTTTGAGGTGCTTGACTTAGCAGACTTTTGATTTTTTTTCGAATTTTGTTGGAGGATAGTGACTGCCATGTTCGTGGATTATCGATGAACAACCTTCATGTCTTTCGAATTTTGAGTGCGGGATTGGATTAACTGAATAACTACCCTGCCCCAGGTTGAGTGTAAAGGGTTTGAATATCCGAAGGAAACTACTACTTCTATGTTCGAAGTGGTTGACTAGGGATTACCTCCTTATATCTCCAGTGTTTAGGGGATTTGAAACAATGCCTGTACATCATTGACGAGATTTTATCCGAAAGCATACGATTTGCAATTATGGGTTTTTCGTTTTCGTCATCCTCCCTCTAATCTTTGCTAAAACAACAGTGATAGAGTGGAGTGAATAAAAAATGGATGTGTATGTGATTGTGATAAATGGAAAAATGAGCGAATGCGACATAATTGATTCGGAAAATGCATAATCACTTCATTAATATTACCATTCAAAACAACAATGTTTAAACACAAGTAGCAATTAACAGGAAATAAACTACAAGATGCAAATGATAAAAGCGTTCGAGGACTGCCAATGTTGAGGACGTCTGCCTGTCTAGACCACTGGCTTCGTGAAATGACCCTTGGAATCTTCGAGCTTAGACAACTGAGAGGTTGACATGGACAACCAAACTCCCTTCTGGAAACGAGATGTACCCTTTGTCGATCAACTGTTGCACTTTTGCTTGGAAGGCTTTGCATTCTTCAGTCGAGTGCCCCATGGATCCACCATGATATTCACACTGAGCTTTGGGGTTGTACCCCGGAGGATAAGGTTCTGGCACAGGCTTAAGAGTCTTAGGCTCCACCAATGAGTTTTGGATCAGATGTGGAAAAAGATGACTGTGCGACATAGGGACCGGATGAAGAGGAACAGTCCTTCTTTCCAAGTTGTTGTTGGGCCTATTCTGATCGCGGCGCTGATTCGGATGACCTCGGCCATGGGCTCGTTGATTTGCATGAGGAGCGACCCGTGGCTTATGGGATGAAGCTTTAGGCATGGCCGATTGTCCATGAGGATAACATGGCACTGGTAATGATGCTTGTTGAGTAGACGAGGGACCACAGAGTTTTGTTGGTATATCGTGAGAATACTCAATGTTTGCTATGAGTGCGCTAGTTTCATCATTCTCTTCCTCATGGAAATCGTCGAAAGATTCAAGCTCACTGTCCTGACTGCTTGAGGCGTCCTGGATTTGTCCACTTTTGAGATAGCTTTCGAGGCGCTCTCCTACAATCACAAGGTCAGAGAAGCTTGATAGCGTACAACCAGCCATTCTTTCAAAATAAGAGCCCTGCAAACTGTTGATGAACATGTCAATCAGTTCCCTGTCTGAGAGTGGTGGTTGCACTCTTGCTGCGAATTCTCTCCACCGCTGTGCATATCCCTTGAAGGATTCATTGTCATTCTGAGATAAGCTTTGCAACTGCATGCGGATGGGAGGAGTGTCTAGATTAAACTGGTAAAACTTTAGAAAAGCATTGGCTAGGTCCCTCCACGATTGGATATGACTCCTTTCTAAATCTGTGTACCAACTTAATGATGCCCCACTCAAACTTTCTTGAAAACAATGGATCATCAGCTTATCGTCATGAGTATAGGGGGTCATTTTTCGACAGTACATCACCAAATGACGCCTCGGGCAACTAAAGCCGATGTACTTCTCGAAGCTGGGTATCTTGAATCTCGGAGGAATCACCAAGTCTAACACTAGACACATATCAGCAGCATCGAGGCCGGGCATGTCAGACACTCTCATAGCTTGAATTGCCTCCTCAAGGGCGCGAAGCTTTTCTTTCATGGGATCGGTCGTTGGCATCCTCTGGGGTCGAGTAAGAACGTTTACTTGCGGAGGATGGCCATCCGGCGGAAGATCATACAGTGGATTAGTCATCACAGTAAATCCTGGTGGAGACTCAACACCCTGGCGATCGTTCTCTGACATAGCTATCTCAGCTTGCTTTGTTTGATTGGTCCTTCAAGGCGCTTCTACGTTCCTTTTTCTTCAAACTCTTTGTAGCTCTCACAAGTTTGACATGAGTGTCGGGAAATCAACTTCAGGTTATGGACAGAGGACGGGTAAGCTCTTAGTATCTGGTTAGGGAAGAAAATGCAAAATGATGCAGATATGCTTATGCAAGTGCAATACAATGAGTGCACACGAGAACAGATCCACAACAACGATTAAAGTCACAGATCCTGCAAGACAACAACAAAAAGGTATCTCTCCCCTCGGGTGGGCAATCTACTAGTTTATAAGAGGGTATCCCAACGGCTTTAAAACAAAGTCCCATGCACTAACCCTCAAAAGTTTCCCATCAGAACGACTACTCGTAAGACGGTAATTCTTTCAAAGTGATGAACACAGAGTCATGTTTTAGCAACCTTCAGAATAAGGTTCTAAAAGGTCCTCAGAGTCACGGACTTCCAAGTTGGAAATAAAGATGCCGTTACGACTACACGTAAGACATAATCATCCCAAAGGGTCTTATCTGAGCGGTGGGATTCGATCCAACTCAACGAGTCCTAAGTCTCGCAAATCAGAAAGAAACCACCTCCTAATCTTAGTGTATACTCGAAAGCTCGGGTAGAAAGCTTTATCTCACAAATCATCCAATAAACCCAACAGGTTAGAGAATCAAAGCATAAACAAATAAAGCAAATAAAATCATAAACACGGCAAACAAAATAGGCCTGGCTCGCTAGGTGTCCCCAGCAGAGTCGCCAGCTGTCGCTACTCGAAAAATGCATCGTGCAACGACGGGGAGGCGAAAAAGATAGACAGAAGAGTCGCCACCGAACTTTATTTATCCCATGAGGGGAAAGGAAAATATCGAGAAAACCTTAAGAAAGAAATGGATAAGATGGTCTCGCAACCAAGAACGGGTTCGGAAGCCGGTTATGCGAGGGGAAGGTATTAGCACCCCTCGCATCCATCGTACTCGATGGGAACCTTTTGTTTGTCGATGTGTGAATTTATTTGCTTAAACATTATGCTATAAAAAGTGTTCTACAGGGTAAAAGAAGGGTTAGAAACAAGAAAGTTAGGAGGAAAGAGAGAACGGGGAAAAAGAGAAAGAGCGGACTCGGTAGGACTTCGCAGTCCTATGCCTACGTATTCTCAATAGATGTGAGAAAGTCAGAGTCGACGTAGTTCGGGGCTACGGATATGGGGGGAATATGCTCGGCAAGGATTGTGGCCCTTGTGCCTACGTATCTTTACTCAAAAGAAGTAAAGAATCAGAGCAGCCGTAGTTCGGCCTACGGTGTGTTGATGTTTTTTATGGATGATGCTATCGTGCGCATTCTAGCAGTTTAGGTGTTTTGCTGCTCGCATGTGAGGAGACTTATGCGTTACCTGTTTGCGGTAGAACGGACGTAACATATCCTTTTGAAAGATTGATTAGTTTTCGCCACGCGGGGCAAGAAGTCACATTTGATTGATTGGATTGTTTTTTAAGGGGCGAGACAGGTCCTCGGATAGTAACCCCTACAGGTAGTACCCAATTCGTTATCTCAAAGTTTTTGTTATAAAAAGGTGTCGCGAACGAGGCGTCTTCGTATTGAAAGACGAGCGTCGAAACCACCCTCACTACAGTGGGCATCCCTACGCTCGGAGAAGAAAAGGTCTACACCCAATCCTCTCTCTTTAATTCAATGCAAAGAGAACTTCGTTCTCTTATTAAAGATGTTTTTGGTTTTAAATGGTAAGTGCCTTGCGACAGAGAACCCTACGGTAAACGTCAGCACTCGGGATAGGAGAAGGCCTACGCCTAACCACTCCACGACCATTCAAGTTTTAATGTGAAAATGATTTGAAATGCACTCGGTGCGGGATCGAGGTTTTAGGTGTGAAAATTGTGGAAGGAAGTTGTGAAAGCAAGATGGTGGATAAAGAAGTCACGTCTTCGTATTGAAAGACGAGTGTCGAGACCACCCTCACTACAGTGGGCATCCCTACGCTCGAAGAAGAAGGGGTCTACACCCAACCCTCTCGTTGAATTCAATACAAAGAATTGATTTTAGGGAGATGAGATTTAAAAATGGATGGGAAACGTCTTCGTATTGAAAGACGAGTGTCAGAACCACCCTCACTACAGTGGGCATCCCAACACTCGGAGAGGAAGAAAGTCTACACTTAATCCCCTCTTTTTAATTCAATACAAAGATAATTTGATTTTGAAAATTGTTTGACAAAGTTTTGAATCGAGTCGGGACAAGTAACGAAGAGAGAAAAGAGGTGGTCTCAGATCCAACATTACCTATCAATAATTTGACTGGTAATGAATTACGGAGGTCTCGTCATCGACCCAAAAGGCAAAAACGGGATAAAAAATCCAATGACAAAAGAGAAATGAAATTAAAATCTAAAGTGAAAAATAATATCAATATAAAAGCTTAGAATAAACAATATATATAATATAAACTATATAATATTTACAAAAATAAATTTTGAAATTTGAAGATAATTAGAAAACGTATATATATATATATATACACATAGTAATATAAAAGTATAATAAAATATATTTTAAAAAAGTAAACAAATAACTGATAAAAATAATAAATAAAAAAAATAAAAATAAAATACTCTTCTCCTTCGTAACATTTCCGTCTCCCCTTCCTCACTGTTCAACCACGCTTCAAACTCGACATTTCACCTCCAATTTCCTCTGCTAAAGCTCTCTCCCTATTCCATCAATTCGCTCTATCCACATGGGTCTCCCAATTTTGCCCACAAAAACTTCTTCTTCCGTTATTTCAACCTTCCTGTTATCACCATTGACACCACCTTCATCATCGTTAGGTTTCTGCTTTTGAACATACCAAGGCAATTGAACCCCTTTCCCTGCAACCCCATAACCTAACCTATATTTCTCATCTTCAGGACCAACAGCACGAATGGACTCTCCATGCTCTTTCGGCAACTTCAACTTCCTAGTCTTCTTCTTCATTTCCTCTTTCTCGTCAACATACTCTCTCTTCGGTACTCGAAATGGATCGAAGATCTTAATCCCTTCAAACAGGTTAATATGACCTAAACCACCGGCTTCCGCTACGGCTTCAACTTCTGGTTTGGGTTTAGATTCCGGTTCTGATTCTGGTATGGATTCACGAGGCTGAATAGTCGGTGCCAAGCCTCGCGAGGTACGGAGGCGTTCGAGACGTACCTCGGTGTCGCGTTTGCGCGATTGTTCGTGTTTAAGTTGTTCCTCTTTTGCGGCTGTTACGGTAATACAAATGAGAGAAGTTTTGGTGTTTGATCTCTAGTGACTAACATAGAGTTTGAGCTGATGTTCTTTTTTTTGTGACAGGTTTTGTGGGTTGCTGGTGGCGATAGGATGAAAATGGCGTTTGAGGTCTGAGTTGATGCGGTTTGCACGGTAGATAACAGCTTTAGCTATAGTTTGTGTATTGCCGGAAAGAGCGAAGGTGATCTTGGAATTCAGTTGGGTTGCGAAGGTGAGAAGGATTGGCTCCGCCTCTGTTCTGAATAGAGAGGGGGGTATTCGAAGGTTTTTGTGTTGTTAAGGTGTTGATTGAGGGTGGTCTAATGGTGCTAAAGGTGGATGAGAAAAGATAATGGTAATGGTGTAAATTTGTGTGGATGGAGGCTTGTTAACCTTGTTCATGAACAACCTTTTGAGTATAACAGCGTTGAAATTGCTGCCAGTTCTCTGAACAAGGAAATGGTAACGCCTGACTAAGGGCTTGAGGTAGATATCAGTGGGCTTTGGTGAGGTCCTCTTGGACTTCTTGTTCTTACCTCCTGCTTTTAGATTGATACCCATGGCTGCTTCGGGTTTTCAACGCCTGCGCATCTGCTACACCTTGCTGCCATATTGTTGCTGCTACCGAGAGAGTTCAAGAGCTGCTGAGATTGTCTTCGACACTGCCTTGGTTTGGTTTTGAGTTTGATTTCAGAAATTCTCCCTCTGTTCTTGCTCTGTCTCATATATGTAGGTGATAAACTCAGAATTGAGACTGATGATTTGTGATATCATTTTGAAGGTGTATCAAGGAGGAGTTTTAAGGTTGGAGTAGTTTGGTTTTATCAAATAGTGAAAATGAAGAAGAAACAGGGTGGAGCTGTGGTGTTTAATGGGAGTTTGAGAGGCTGCTTTGAATGTTAGAGTTTTCACAGATGAAGAAAAAAAATAGTGAAGATGAACATGGTGTGAGGGTTGTGTTTAAAGTTTGGAATGTTGATGATTGTTGTTGGTTATGTGAATTGATGAGGAAAAATGTTTTGGCTGTAAAACGTGTGGAGGTCAGATGATGGTGGTGACAAAGTGAGTTATATGGTGCGTGGTAGCTTGGAATGTATGGAGGTTGAGGATAGGTTCGAAAATGGTTGTCTAAGTTGAAGGAAAAAGGCTCTCTGTGTGGAGTTCCCCCCCCCCCCCCCCAGTTCAAGAAAAGGAAGAGGTTTTTAAGGTTAGAATCCCTTATCGCCTCCAAATGAGGTTTTCCCCCCTCTTGCTCATTCTGTGATGTCCTTTTTTTGTACAGGTTATGCAGGCTGTAGGTGTGTTTGTTGGTCTGGCATGGCTTGGTATTTTTGTCTTGTTGTAGCTGTGGTACAGTTTATGCAGGCTGGTTGTGCAGAGGTAGCAGGGAGAAGAGTTGTCTGGTGTGGACTTGTGTAGCAGGGTGGTTGTCTGAGTGCAGCAGGGATGGCTTGCAGCAGGCTGTTAGTTGGCATGTTGTGGTTATTGGAAAAGTTTGTGGTATTGTGAAGGCTTGCTTTGCATTGTTGTACCAGTCCATAATTTCTAATTTTCCTCCTTTTGTTTTTGCTGTTAGTAAATTGATGGTGGCTCATGACCCCGCGTAATGGATTTCCTCTCTTGTGATTTTGCAGGTGCCATTTTGGAACGTTGTGGGTATGTCGGTAATTGCGGTTTTTTCGGTAGTACAAGTTGTCTTGCTAGCAGCTTGGTAAAAGAAACTAATTGACATTTTGTCCATAAAAGCTGAGAACAAGATGGCTCATTCGACACGAGCTGCCCGCGTGCTGTACTAGAAAAGAAGATGTCCATTGTAATTTGTCTTGGAGTCTTGAAGTGGTTGTACAAGAGGCTGTGACTCGTGAAATTACGGTGATGGTCGTTGGTATTGTCCCATTCTTTTATTCTGTGGTGGTGTGTAATATCATATGCCATGAAGGACCTTTCCTTTGTCATGAAGCTGGAAAATAATAAACTCAAATAATTTTGATTGATGACTTTCTTCCTATTGCAGATTTTTCGTGTGTCTCCTGTTGTAACAATTGGTGTCAATTTGGGGTCGGCGGAACATGGTGCATAGGATTTTGTGCGTTGATCTTCACGCTGTGCTTTGAACCATCTCGGTATATACGCATTTCGCATTTTCTGTCTATTTTTTCATGGCTGGAAATTCGATGAAACATTGGAATTATGTTTGTTGTAATATCTCATGATGCATTGTGAACATTTTGCAGGTTGTTGGTTAGGTTCCACTATGAAATTATGCAGGATAATTGGGAGTTTTATGAAAGCAGCTTTTGTTTGTTGCAAAGTGTACCAAATTATCGGAGTGGCGCTTTCGGTCACAGCAATTGGGGTGTTAACTTTGTTCTGTGGATGTTTCTTTTCGTATTGGTAAGCATCGTTATACATCGGCTGGATTCGTGTGCACAGCGTGAAGGCTGGTGCGTGATGCCTTAACTCTATACTACGCAGGTTTTGTGAAAGAAAAATGATGATGGCTACCTTATTTGATGGCATTCATGGAAGATATCTGACTTGTGTAGAACTTGAGGAATTGTGGGACTGAGGTGGCACGGTTTGCAGAGAAATGTTGGTGAATTGGTGCTATTCCAGCTCCCTGCTCGTGGGCTTTTCTTCTTCAAATTACTCCACCAACCTTAAATGGACCTCTTTTTTTTTTTCTCTTTTTTTCTGTGAACTTATTTATAAAGTGTTGCATTCTATCAAATGCTAATTGAAGTGGGCTCTTGTAATGACGCGGGCTCTAATTGTATGTGTGTGTGTGTGTGTTTTTTTTTATGAATAGAACTTGGGTAATTTGGATCCTCATCATAAATTCAATGACTTTGAACAAAATGCTATTGGGCCTGTGTACACTTTTCTTTGCACCTCCACCTCTCACACTTTTGATTTATGCCCGAAATACCTTAACCAGGAAAGCTTCAATTTCAATTCATAATTCAAGATCATGACCAAAATAATTCCTGATAAGTGAAACAAAATGGGAATCCACCTTAAAATTGAAATGAAATAGAATCTTATATTGACATGAGTCCATCACCGAATCAATTTTCAGACTTTTTTTTTTGCACGCACTGATGTAAATAACCCCTTCACCAGGAACCAAATGAGCAATAAGTGTCTCTAAATCAAAAGATAATGGCCTGAGGTGTGAACTACAGAGCCCAAGGCTCTAACTGAAAATGAACTGATCTTTGGTGATTTCTCAGCCATGAATCGTATGAATTTGGCGCCACCTGACAACTTGCATAAGTAGAAACCTTAATTGGATCTTCAGGCATATACCCTATACGCGCGTATTTCAACCTTACACAAAATTGAATGACGAGTGGAAACAACATATTTTTTTTTATTTTTTAGATATAGTTGGTAGATGGATACACATATGAAAGATATACACAAGTGGGACAAATTTAGGGTATGACAGATGCCCCTATCCAATTGGCTTAAACCTAGTAAGATGAAATGTTGCAGCGTTCATTTTTCAAGGTAGAAGTCAATTAGATACAAAGAATATCCTAAATTTGTCCAAAAAGAAATAAAAGCTCGGGAATGAAATACTGGATACCTTACAAAGGTTGCTAACACCAAAAGGATGTTAACGGAGAAAACTTGACACCAAAAGGGTGACAAGCCTATCAATAAAAGGATGATAGTACACTCACACACACTGCTTGTACATCAAAAGGATGCAAGGGATCCACTACCAAAATGATAGTGGAAGGCAAACGCTAGTCATGACACCAAAAGGATGCCAGACCCATCACCCAAAGGATGATGGAGCGGAGCAAGATCAACCCTAACACCAAAAGGATGTAGGAGGATAAGCTTCTCTAAAGAGATTGCCACTTATCTCTGAAGATGGATAAGCTTCTCCCAAGAGATTGCCACTTATCACTGATGAAGGATAAGCTTCTCTGAAGAGATTGCCACTTATCTCTGAAGAAGGATAAGCTTCTCTGAAGAGATTGCCACTTATCTCTGAAGATGGATAAGCTTCTCCCAAGAGATTGCCACTTATCACTGATGAAGGATAAGCTTCTCTGAAGAGATTGCCACTTATCTCTGAAGATGGATAAGCTTCTCTGAAGAGATTGCCACTTATCTCTGAAGATGGATAAGCTTCTCCCAAGAGATTGCCACTTATCACTGATGAAGGATAAGCTTCTCTGAAGAGATTGCCACTTATCTCTGAAGATGGATAAGCTTCTCCCAAGAGATTGCCACTTATCACTGATGAAGGATAAGCTTCTCTGAAGAGATTGCCACTTATCGCTGAAGATGGATAAGCTTCTCTGAAGAGATTGCCACTTATCTCTGAAGAAGGATAAGCTTCTCTGAAGAGATTGCCACTTATCTCTGAAGATGGATAAGCTTCTCCCAAGAGATTGCCACTTATCACTGATGAAGGATAAGCTTCTCTGAAGAGATTGCCACTTATCTCTGAAGATGGATAAGCTTCTCCCAAGAGATTGCCACTTATCACTGATGAAGGATAAGCTTATCTGAAGAGATTGCCACTTATCGCTGAAGATGGATAAGCTTCTCCCAAGAGATTGCCACTTATCACTGATGAAGGATAAGCTTCTCTCAAGAGATTGCCACTTATCGCTGAAGATGGATAAGCTTCTCCCAAGAGATTGCCACTTATCTCTGAAGAAGGATAAGCTTCTCTGAAGAGATTGCCACTTATCGTTGAAGATGGATAAGCTTCTCTAAAGAGATTGCCACTTATCGCTGAAGATGGATAAGCTTCTCTGAAGAGATTGCCACTTATCGCTGAAGATGGATAAGCTTCTCTGAAGAGATTGCCACTTATCGCTGAAGATGGATAAGCTTCTCTGAAGAGATTGCCACTTATCGTTGAAGATGGATAAGCTTCTCTGAAGAGATTGCCACTTATCTCTGAAGATGGATAAGCTTCTCCCAAGAGATTGCCAGGAACCAAATGAGCAATAAGTGTCTCTAAATCAAAAGATAATGGCCTGAGGTGTGAACTACAGAGCCCAAGGCTCTAACTGAAAATGAACTGATCTTTGGTGATTTCTCAGCCATGAATCGTATGAATTTGGCGCCACCTGACAACTTGCATAAGTAGAAACCTTAATTGGATCTTCAGGCATATACCCTATACGCGCGTATTTCAACCTTACACAAAATTGAATGACGAGTGGAAACAACATTTTTTTTTGATTTTTTAGATATAGTTGGTAGATGGATACACATATGAAAGATATACACAAGTGGGACAAATTTAGGGTATGACAAACGCTAGACAGGCTATTACGCCAAAAGGCACGGGTGGCCAAAGCATACAATAAGAAGGTCAGAAAGAAAACCTTTGCAGTCAATGATTATGTTTGGAAGACAGTGTTGCCTATGGATCGAAGGGATCTAACGTTAGGAAAGTGGTCACCAAATTGGGAGGGACTATTCTAAGTAACTCAAGCATTCAGTAACAACACTACGAGATCCAAGAGATAGGAATGAATCAACGAATCATAAGAGTAAATGGGAAATATTTGAAAAAATATAAACCTATGTTACAGGAGGTTCAAATCCAAAAATAATTTTTCATTGATACTTGGCCCATATGGGTAGAAGGTCAAGACAGTTTACAAAAGAGCTCCAGAATGGAGTTACAAAAGTTCAATTAAATAAAAAATACAGTTATACTGGGAACCTTGATTTAAAGTCTTCAAAAAGGGTTTTTTCATGATCCACTTTACTTTCCAAGAGAAACTTTTTCTGCCGCATCTTGTCAATGGTATCCTTTAGCGCAAGAGCAATTTCGACATTAGCGATCCCCTGAGACACTTCTTGGTCGATGACCTCTTAAGCCGGTAGAGGTTCGTCGGAGTCCAAGTAGGCTTTCTGCTTCTCAACTTCAGCAATCTTTCTCGCAAGTTCCGCCATCTGGGCTTGATAATCAGATATATGTTGGTCGAAGACACGACGCTTGTCAGAATTCTCTTTCTTTGTGGTTTCAAAATCCTCAAGTTTCTTCTCAAAAAGGGAGCTGAGATACCACTCTCGTTTCATCTCATTGATATTCACCCTAATCTGAGCATCAGTCTATTTACAAACTGAGAGGTCATTTGCCAACTGGGTGAAGAAAGCCTCAAATTCAATGAAATATTTGGCCATGAGAGCAGGCACTATAAACTGGGAAAGGTCATCCAGTATTTTGAAGACATCACAAGCTACAGCTGACTCCTCCGTGACGGCGTCCAGAAACTCATCCTCGAAGAGGTAGGTCCTTAGTTGTTGGAGTTTTAGGGCAAAAGAATCATCCATTTTTGGGCCAAGAGGGGTCTTCGAACCAGCAGGGGTTGCGTCCACAGACGACTTAAGAAGCTTAAGCAGTGCCTTCAAAGTTCTGTTGGGTTTGTTTGCTTCATAGCCAGAATCTGCTCCGGAATACGCTTTCTTTCGACAAAGGGGCCACCTTCAGCAGAACCTATGGGAAAGATGCATAAATGAAGAAATGTGCACGGGAAAGCTCATGACCGCATTTTAGAAGTGATTTTTTGATAGAAACGGTCGATTCTCACACGCGATAACGATGCCAAATCTGCTTATGATCCAAACTCGCGCAACACCAGCTGTTAATTCACTCATCTCTCATGGTTTACCTTTCGATTTTTGTTCTATTTCGATAAGCTCAGTTGCGGTTCAGAATCGCATTTGGATTTGAAGTTAATTCAAATTAGAATTCGTTTTAACTCAAAGTTGTTCCAATTTAGAATTTGTTTGGAATTTGGTTCATATTTGTTTAGGTATTCGTGTGCAACTGGGTTTAACAGCCGATTTCGGTTAGTTTGACTATGATTGTGTTTCAATTGGATTCAGAACCCGTTTCACTTTTGGTTCAGAATTTTTCTGCGTTTTAGATTCTGGTTTCATGTTATCCTTCAGAGTTTTTCGGCGTGCATAATTTTTCTGATTCAGAATTTTCCCGCATGCAGTGCATAATTTTTTCGCATGCTGAATTTTTCTGGTTCAGGAATTTCCTTTGTGTAGTGCGGAATTTTTTCGCATTTTAATGTAGAACTTGAATTCTACATTTCAATTCGGTTTCAATTTAATGGTTTTCGTTCGTACATCATTATGGTTTGTGACTCGAGTACAATTTGTATTGTGGTTTGATCATGACTCGATTTTGGTATAGGTTTGGATTTAAATTAAAGCTAAAACAAGCATACGATATCAAATAATAGAATTGGATGAAAGTTTGTTGTTCGAATGAGAAAAAATTTGAAATTCATTCTTGCTTACAAGGTGCTCAGTAAAATATCTCAACTAGGGCTGGCAATGAACCGAACCAACTTGAAAATAGTTCGGAATTCGATTCGACAATTAAATCGTTGAACTAGGTTCATGAACCAAATGAGTTGAGTATGAGCGAAAAATTAAGTTTGTTAACTAAATGAGCTGAACTTGAACTATACATAGTTCGACTCGTTAGGTTCATGAGTCAACTCGATTACATATGAGAAGAATTATATTGTCTTTAAGATTAGGTTTAAATATTTACTCCAAATCTTAGACAAATTTAATCTTCAATTTAGTAGTTTTTGAATTAAACTCTCAAATGTATCTCTTGAAAGTTGTGTAGGTTTTGAATTAGTAGATTTCGAAGATAAAGTTAAATTTCAATATGATAACTTTTATTTTATTTTAAAAAAATATATTTATTTAAAATGTCAAATATACTAAAAATATATATGTATTTTAAAAAATAGTTCTTAATTCCGTGAATCATGTGAGCTGAACCTAATGAGATGAACCTAACGAGTTGAACTGAACTGCTCGTGAACTTATAACGAGTCGAGTTTGAGCTTAAAAAAAAGTTTGTGTCGAACTCGAGCTCGAACTCAAACTCGAACTAATTCTTAGCGAGTCGAGCCGAGCTGAGGTGAGTTTGACTCGACTCATTTCCAACTCATTCTCAACGAATCTTTTTGCTTCTTTTCACTTCTTTTTGATTTTGTTTTGCTTTATTTGTGACTATTGTTTGTTGTTGATGATTTGACTCAAATCGATTTGTGAATTGACGGAGAATTGTTGTTCATGCTTGATGAAATGTTAAAACCAATCTTTTTAAATGTTTCTTCCCTTTTTGCTTATTGTTTTCTTGCTAGGTGAATTTTGATTTTTTGTTGTAGATTTGGTGTTTTCAGGTGCTAAATTTTTTAATGTTGTTGTTTCGAATTTTCGAAGGTAATGATGATGATGTAATATGGCAATGAAGAGAAGTTGAAGATTCAAGACAAAATGATGATGATGATTGAAGTTTTTTTGTTTGAAAATTGGGATTATGGAAGAGGATTTAGGATGAAGATTGAAGAATGATAAAGATGGTGAAGATGATGAAATTGGGAGTTGAAGATGGTGGAAATTGGAATTGGACCATTGGAATTTTATGGTCTTTTACAAATACTGATTATGTAAGATGATAATTGATGAAGGTCTTTGGTATTTTCTTTTTGTGAATAGTGTAAATAGTGACTAATCTTTCATGGTAGTGAATTGTGATGTTGAAGTAATGATAAAAATGGAAGAAAAGTTGAGTAGGCCGGATTTAATTAAAACTCTAGGATATATAGGTAGTTAAGATAGTTAGAAATGAAATCCAACAGTAAACTTGAATTTTAATCTCATTTAAAATGAAATATGAAATACACGAAATGTAAATATGATGTAAACTTAAATTTGAATTCAATTGACATTCAAATGCAAATGGATGTGAGATTCAGGAAATTGGAATTAAAATGTGATTTTATTTCCTTGGTATGAATAAAAATCAAAACTTGAAAACAAATAAATAATTAGACTAAAGAATTGGTCATAGATTAAAACATGAAGTCTTTAATTCTTGAAATAATAATAATGCAATATACTTTATTTTATTTTTTAATTAGCACTCACTCTAACTTTTACTTGAAATTCCATTCCATTAGAGTATTTAAAACAAAAATAAAGTAATAAGATACAAATCAATTTTATAATAACAAAAATCAACAACCTAAACAATAACAGTTTCAATGAGACAAATTTGTCTTGTTAAAGGGGGGCTAACATTGCATTAACATAGTCTTTATGCCCCGCTATATTAATATTATTTTTATAATACTCTTGTAGTCCCTTTAAATTATGATCAGTACCTTTTTTTAAGTCAACCTTGAGTAAATTAAAATTAAATAACAAGCTACGAAAAAGAAAACTCTAGTTACTAATGCTACTAATGCATTGTTAGATAAAGAATTTAAGATATTAAAAAACAGATAAAGACCCAATTTAAGTGTTGAATACCCGTTTACACAAATGTTTGAGTTAGAGTTTAGCATATAGGTCAGTGTTAAAGAATGAGTAAAGTTGAGTAAAGAAGGGAAATAGTTATCATTTTTGTGTTTTAAGCCATTAAAAATACCTCAAATCATAAATCAAACAAGAGCAAGGGGACAGAATGTATTAAGGAAAATACCTGAAAACATAAATAACAAGTTTTTGGATGTCTAATACCAAGAAAATTGTAACCAGTTAAAACTTAAGATCTTGACAAACCAAAAAAACAAGGGCAAAAAACAATTTCAAAACTCCTGTATCGTCTAGAATACTAACTCGTGAGGCTTCACTCCTGCCTTCAAGGAAAACCTTGCACCAAGATAAGTCTTCAAATCGGGAACAGTTTCAATGGCTTTTAGCAAACCAGCGTCAAGAGTCTTTTGATCATCTTTCTTTGACTGGGGAAGCACTTTTTTATCCTGAAAAGACAACAAGTCTCAGCAAACAAAGGCATTTCAAAAGAGACCAGATTATAACTATCAAAACAACATATTCAGCAAACAAACCTCCTTATCTGCCTCAAAGAATTCACCCTCTCCTTTCTTTGTCTTCTTTGCAGATTCCTTTGAGAAGTATTTGTCATCAAACTTATCAACGTTGACCGAAGATACATCTACTTTAGTTGATGTGCCGATGACATATGATTGGTTCACACGCCTCAAGGGTACTCCATTAATCTTGAATGGGCCTGAAGCAATGAGAATAAACAAATTTAGATATCCAGAGATAGATGACTATGGTAGATTTTATGTGACAAATATCAATACAAATGCAACACACTTTAAAATGGAGCAAAAGCTAATGCATAAGTATAACAGCCAGGTTTAGCATAGCAGCAGCGCACAAGTAATGTTATGGATCTACACGGTCAGTGGCATCTTCAAATAAAAAAGGCATAAAATCATGCCAAAATACTCAAATTGAGAAATAAAATTCAAATATGATAACAAAAATAGCTCACTCGATCAAATTATAATGATAAAAACTGATTAAACCAATATAATATTAACAAAAATGCATCCAAACTAAGAATGCTTAATCCATAAAAACAACAATTACCAGTAACTAGGAGAAGTCCAGAAGGAAGTTGTTTGAGAAACACTACTCTCTTCCCCTTGAATCTTCCCGCAAGAAGAATCAAAATTGTTCCTGGAGTAATGCTAGCCCTGAAACAAGTATAAAAATTCGTCATTTCTTATCTAAAATCTCCAACCTAAAACTAACACCCTCTAACCAAATTTATTAGATCCCTATCAATCGTACTAAAGCAACAAAAGTTTTCACAACTGCAAACAAAACAGGTTACACATACAGAAACAACAGACAACGAACCTGAGCTTGGTGGGTTTTGGTTTGTGCTTATTGCGGAGTGGCTTCTTGACGTCATCAGCCGGGTAGAATTTGGGGGCCTTTTCAACTGGAGCTTCAGGCTTAGGAGTTGGATCGTGGCGGGGGAAAGTACCGCCGTTTTTGGCCTTGATGGCCCAGAGTCCCCTCTTGTGGTACATGGTGGACCTGGAGTATTTTCCGATACCCCTGATCAGTTCGGGGTTTCGGCTGACTCTGGGTTTTCTTGCGGTTTTCTGGTTTGGTGCCATTGCAGCTGCTGTTGCTTCTTCCCACAAAACCCTAATTTTGTTATAACGCTTTCAGTTCAATCTATTTATATGTTCAGTCTCTTTAGGTCATTTCCTTTCCCGGCCCGACTCTCTAAACAGGCCAGTTTTTAGCCCAGCCCAATTCTACATTTCCTTATTTATCTATCTATTTATTTTTATTGAATTTTTATTTATTTTTTTAAATAATGATACATCGGGTAACAGATAATCAATATATATGAGTTATATAATATATTTTTTTAACACACGGTTAACTCTCTTAAATAATTATACATTCGGTCTTATCCATAACAAATAATCAATGCATATGAGTTATAAAATATTTCATATACATTAATTATTCAATCAATTTAAGAAATCAATTTTATGTTATAAATAGAACTTCGAAGGAGTATTATATAGGTGTATATTATAGTATATAATCTTACCGGTTGATCAGAGCCTGAAGTAGGTCAGAGACAACGTTTGTGATGTGGGGTGTGAAAGATGTGGAGGCGGTATATATGCAAGACACTTTGATGCTAAAGTAAGAATCGGAAGAAAAGATTGCAAGTCTAGAGTATGTGTATGTTAGGATGAATAATGAATATCTGGCCCTTTCAAATGAGAAGGTTTTTGTAGTGCCCCTAGGACTTGACCATTGGTCCCTATTTACGGGGTGACATAATCGTTCCCTAAAGAATAAGTAACAGCCAGAAACTAGTCATTAGGACCGGTAGACGTACCCAAAACTAGTTGTTTCTACGTGCATAGGCGCAGTGGCGGGCACGGACGTCATGATTGTTTCTGGATGGTGAAACCATGCGTAACGGGCAGAAACAACTAAGGAGGGGCAGCTGACCCTAGACGTCAACTGGCCAACCTTCCCCGATGGAGGGGCAGAGAGTTAAATGTTCACCTAAATTGATTGGACTTAGGAAATTGGACTGTTCTTGGAGCAGAAGTGGATTGGACCATGCCTAGTCATTGGGCCAATCCGGAACAGGAGTCTCCTAAGTCGTTGCTCCCGAGCATGAGAGTGATGACTTAGTGGCAGTTCGCAGTCCCGAGGAGGACCAGACATGGTAGTCGGTGCCCCAGGGAATCTTTAATGTTGCATGGCGGGGAGCTCGTAGTACGGGGATCCCAACGATTGATGTGATCTCAAGAGGTGAAGTGCCACACATGCCTCGAGCCATATGTCGCATTTAATGCGTCATGATGGCTAGGTTAGGGTCATGATGATACCCTTAGTCGCGTCTGCATGTGCACGTGCCCATGGATCGTTTATAAATAGAGGGAGAAGTTGCTCATTTGCACTTTTCACTTCTTTTTCTTCTCTTGTTTTCTGTTTCTGCAATTCGTCGTCTGCCTCCGACCGCCGTACTTTCACCGACCAGAGCTCTTCGACCCCAAATTTCCTTTCTTAACCATATAAGTACTTGAAATTGATCTTTTATCATAGGTTTATTTACTTTCTGCATCTTAGAATTCATGTGGTCAAGGCGAAACTAAGTAACGTTGGGGCTGTTTTTGGTGACTGTTGGTGGAAGGCGGTGGTTTGACCACTTTTCTCTACTACCGACGTTGCCAGAGCTTTTAGAAGCTTAGGATTTTTAGTTGATTATTTTGTCGTTGCGACGAGGAAGATTTCGTCGCCGGTGGAAACCGTGAATTTCCGGTGTGCTTACGAGCTTTCTGGTGGTTTTTCAACGGAAATTCTGGGTTTTGTACAGGGGAAGCTTTCCCCGCGCGTGTCAGAGGGGTTGTCCCGGGCTCTTCCTCGTATCATAACTTCTCTGTTTGAGTAGGGCTTAGGTCGGGGACATTGTCCTCAGGCCTTCTCACGCTCTTTCACTTGACTAGTGGTGGAAAGGTGGATTTGACTTTGTCAACGAATTCACTGTTAACCTCTGCTTTTCAGGTAAAGGACATGTCGCGCGAAGCTGAAGAAGAAATCCTGAGAAGTTCCTTATGTACGAATATGTCTTAAAGGAGATAAGGTTGAGGCTACCTTTTTTGGATTTTCAGAGGACAATGTTTGTGCACATGGATATGGCGTCTTCGTAGCTGCATCTGAACTCGATCGCCTTTATACGGGAATTCGAGCTGGTGTGTGAGTACTTAGATATTAGAGATACCCTCCCCCTCTCCTTTATTGTCTTTCATCTTCGGCGACAAGTCTCGAAGAGGAAATTCGGTTGGGTCTCCTTGAATAAGGGGAGGAAGCTATTCAAACTTTTTTTTAAGTCCATTAGGAATTTCAAGGAAAGGTTTTATATCATTGAGCCCGTGTCGGAGAGGGCCACCAACTTTACATTTGTATAGGAGTTCTCGATGGACGAGGGCGGGGAAGCCTTAGTCGATGAGCATGGCAAAGTGCTTGCGCAGAGGCTGTTCAAGTTTCCTTTTTGCTGGAGTGGGGTTCATTTTACCCGACCAACTGACGATTATATCGCTACTCCTCACATGCTAAGGGACGACGACCGAGCCATTTATGTCAAACTGGTGGCTTTCGTGGACGACTTTCTTTGTGCCCAGTGCATGACCTGTGATGAAAAAAATATTTATGAAGAAGATGGGGGGTCCAAGGTGGAGGCTCAGTATATCAATATGAAAGAGCTCCTCGAGTGTAGCACTCGTGCGGGGGCTTTAGAACTTTTGGGTAGTCTTTTATTTCCTCTTAGTTTGTCTGAGTTGTTACTTTCTTCGCGTATTAATGTGTCTGTTGTTTTGCATGTAACATGTCTTCTGCTCAAGAATGAATGGTAAAGAATGCCCATGGGAAGCACATACATCTTCATTCACCCAGCCCACATACCAACACCCCCAACCAACATATCAACGCACTCATACCATATTCTTTGCCACCTCCTCTCAACAACCAACATTATACACCCCAACCCCACAACAAAACTTCTACCACCAACAACAATACCAGGAACAAGCCACATTTCGATTGTCTTTTCAATTCACTCCAATTCCTCGATCTAATTTTGATTTCTCTTACCCCCTACGACAACACCAAACATTTAACCCTTCAACGTCTCAACCGACTTCAACCGGCCGCACTGACGATGTTTATTACCCTCCCATCCAGCAAAGCTCTCCAACCACCTTCACCCAACCATCACAGTCAGTCCCTAACTTTACCCTAATTGATGATCAACTCATGGAATGACCTCCAAGATGGTCATTACATCACATCAACCTGAAAATGAAGAGTTGACTTCCGACTCTACCCATCACCTCCAAGATGGCAGCCCGAAGAGTTAGGCATCGGAAAACGAGTAAAAAAAGTAAAATGTGTGAAACCGGCGGTCATTTATGTAGATAAAATGATGTATTTTTTTCACTCATAAGAATTAAAAAATTGCATTTATTTATGATTTTATTTAATAAACAAATTAATTTAATTAGTTAAATAATTAATTAGATAATATAAAAAATATTTAATATTATTGTAAAATTAATTAAATTATTTATTTATTAATATTTTAAATCATATAATAAATTTTAATATTTAAAAAACAATTTAACAATATAAAATAATAATAAATATTATATATATATATATATATATATTTTTTATAAAATAAATAATAAAAAAACAAAAAAAAGAATCGTAACATAAGGTCGGTCATCATTAGTCAAACTCTAACTGTCTTTTTTATTCTTCAATGGATCGTCTATTAGAAAGACGAGCCCAAACTAAAAACGTGGTATTTTAGACATTTTTTTTTCAAATAGTGACATATTAGTATTTTTAATTTTAAAGAGTGGCACATTTGTGAAAAACTAGTCAAAATAAGTTGTTTTGGTCATTGATGAAGGAAAGAGAAAGATGAATCGAAGATAGAAAGAAGATAGTTAATGTTTCTTGATTGGAAAAGAGAGATAAAAAACGCAAGAAATAAAGGAAGAGAGAGGAAAAGGCAAGAGAAAAACTATTTTTTTTTATTCTTATACCATTTTGGAATTTTATATCTCTAAAATAAAAGAATTATTTTATCAAAATCTGATTAATACAAAGAGATAAATGGTGTATTTACACAGCATTAAAGAATAATACAACTTATAATTTTTTAACTAACTTAAAGCCAACTAATTAACTCTTTTCTTCTAATAGTAGCTTAATTTATTTCTACTCAAACAACTAAAATACCAAGAGAAAAGAGATGCATGTTCTCCTCTGAACTCATATAATAACATTCTATAATGGTTGAACTATGAGAGGAAGTCCATGATTGGGTCTAAGAGACAACATGATAGTAGGAGAATGGTGATAACTAGGGGAGACTTTAAACCTAAACTTAGAGAGAAGTAGTGTTAATACTATCTTATACTCCATGAAAGTCAAGTTCCTACCAACACATGATCTTCCTCCAAAGCCAAAAGGCAAATACCCCATTTTGTGCTTGGATTCCCCATTTGCATCATTCATAAACCTCTCTGGTTTAAACTTATTGGCATCATTCCCCCATATTGTAACATCATGGTGCATTGCTACAACATCAATCCAAATATTGGTTCCTCTAGGCACCTTTAAATTGTCCACTTGAATGTCCTCCATAGTTTGCCTTTGAACATTTGGAGATGGTGGGTAAAGTCTAAGTGCTTCACTCATCGCCCATTTCATCTACATGTATAAAAAAATAACACACATTTAAGAGTATGATATAAGGACATATATAGCTCATAAATTCTTGTGCTTATAATATAGCAAAACTTACTTTCTTTAAATCAGCAAGTAAGTTGATGTCAAGTTTTTCAATATTACCAATCACTTGTTTAATTTCATCTCTCAATTGGTTTTGCCAATCTTGATGCAAAGCTAGAAGTAGCAAAGTCCATGTGATTGAAAGTGATGTTGTCTCATACCCACCAAAGAAAAAAGTCTTGCACTCATCAACTAACTCCTTTTTTGTTAATGCCTTGTTCAATTTTCCATCAATCTCATGAGTTTCTTTCAACAAATGACCCAACAAATCTTGTTCATGTTGTTTCTTATCATTTGAATTCATCCTATCTTCTATGATGGATAACATGAGCTCGTCAACTTTTTTACCAATATTCTTGGCTTCTAATGTTTTCTTGAAATTTAAGAATTTTTCAAATGGAACTCCCACATATCCATTGGTCTTAAAAAGGGTCATTTGCAAAGTCCTTAGTTGATTAAAGACTAATTTTCCATTTTCATCTCCCATTCCAAAGCTTGCTTTTGCTATAATCTCTCCGGCAGTTGCGACAATCTCTCTTTCGATGTCGATTTCAAGGTGGCCGGAGTTAATTTGGGAATTCCACCTTTTTATCATTTTCTTGGTGGCATCAACCATCATGCTTGCCATTGTCTCAAGAGAACAAAAATGTTGAACATAGTTAGAATCTGTTTGTTACATTATATATATAAAAAAAGGGTTTATGTAATTCAATAATTATGTAAACCATATTAAAATCAATTATTTTGTGTTCTTTTACCACAATAAAAATCACTTTCTTTTATATGAGAGAGAGAGAGAGTTAAACCTTAAGATTAAGTGGAGTAAATGTTGGGCCTATAACATGTCTATGATGTACCCATGTAGTGCCTTCAGCCATCACCAAACCATTTCCAAACATTGGTTCTCTATCTTTTCTAAAAACACTTGGTTTTCCCCATTTCTTAGCCACAACCTTTGAAGACATTATCTTCAAGAATTCAGGATCTGCAATATATAAAAACGGCTCTGTCCCCAACCAATAAATGAAAACCTTTCCTGCAAACAAAATAACAATGCATATTCAACATAAATAAATATCAATCACTATTAAAAAAAACATTGATTTGTAAAATGAAATTCTTAGTTTACCATAAGATTTTTGCCAAGAATAATAATAAGGAGAAACGATAGAGTGAATGTTATGAGTGATATCAAGTGAAGAAGAAAAAGAAGAATTCCTTTTCATTTCTTTGATGTTTCCAAATGGAAAACTTGGGGTTGGCCCATCAAATCCACATTTCTTAAGTTTTACAAGCTTGTGGTTTGGTAAAATCCACCAAAAATATATTAGTGTTACGAGCAAGCAAAGACATATAGCTAATATAATTGAAATGAGTACAAAAAGAATTTGTGATGATAATGCTACAAACTCCATCGACTCTTTTCTCTTTCTCTCCTCCCTCTTTCAATTACTTATATGTTGGTAAAGTAAAAGTAAAAATCCAAATTTTAGTGATTACGAGTAACAAGTTAAATGGCATTAAAAAAATTCTTAGAACAGTCAAAAACGACGGAAACAAATTAAATGACACTAAAAATTATTTTGACAACGGTGAAAACGATGGAAATAAGTGTAATGCTTTTGCAAATGTGATTGATGTATATTGTTTGTGTGTAATTATTATATTTTAATATTAATATTTTTATAATGTTGATATTTATGATAAAGAAAATTTCACAAGAGACTCAGCATTATTTAAAAATTAGAAATTAAGAGACTTAAACTTTTTGTTAGTTGATATCGTATGAATTAGTCTAAAAATTAGTGGATATCACACGATAATAAAACTATTTAGTGTGCAAAAATATGACAGAAACATAACATCATAAAAAGTTAAATAAAATTAAGATATAATATCATGTCATATATTTGATGTACATATAGTTAAAAAAAATAGCATTATAATTTTATTATTTCATATTTATAAAAAATAACATGAATTAAAAAATAAAAAATAGCATATTTGCAAGAACCAAATATATATTTAAATTTAATAAAATTAGTTGTTCAATTAAATAGTTTTAAATTCTTGCTTAATGATACAAATATTATATTGTAATTTATCGAGATTGAGTTTGAATCATCTCTAAGTTGAAAAATAATCATTAAATAAATTTTGTAAATAACAAGTTCTTTTTTTCGAAATTTTTGTTCAACTAACGATATACATAAAATGATAGAAAATTATATATCTATATATATATATATATATATATATATATATATATATATATATATATATATATATATATATATATATATATATATATATATATATATATATATATATATATATATATATATATATATATATATATATATATATATATATATATATATATATATATATATAAAAGGATAAAACTCCTCACTAAAATAACTGAGTAGTTTGGGGTTAAACCCATCGCAATGCATAAAATAGAAAGAAAAAAAATATAAATAAATTCCTAGAAGACACCCCTCTCAAAGAAGGAGAATTTTTTTTTTTGAATTTTGAAACTTGAATTTGGTAGGGGTCAGTGCCTAAAAGGCTGACAATTGTTACAATTTGCAAGGGGATTGTCCTTCACCAATTTTCGACATGCCTTTTGCGAGTGGCTTCCCCGCACCAATATAAATGCTTAAGTCAAATCAAATTGAAAATCATTTATTCTCGCTGTTGCATGACAGAAAATGGACTGTCACACGTTATCAATGGCTAGAGGCAGTCTTTCGCTAATGTGATCTTCATTTATTGCGTGGGGTAGTATGTCGCCAATTATATCTACGTGTCCTACATGCAAATGCACTTCTGACACGTCAATATTTAGCTAGGGGTAACCCCTCGCTAAATATGATTGTCAGCCTTCGCGTGGGGTTGTCCCTCGCAATTGCCACCTATTCAATTCTCAAATTCGTTTCATTCATCACACTGATAATATTACTCTTAATTTTTTTCTTTCTCTTTTGCTGCTGTCTTATTCTATCCTTCTTCTTCGACATTTATTCTACAAATATAAGGTAAATATATTTATTATATTATAAATTTTTGTAATTAATTTTATTTATTATATTTATTAATTTTTTTTACTGTGTTGCAGGTATATAATTGATTATATAAAGGTCTCAAATTTTGTATAAAAGGAACTTTAAACTTAAGGAGCATCAAAAGATATACATTTGTTTTTTTTTCTCAAGATTTTAGGTGTAATTGATATTTATATATATATTTTTTTGGTGTGATGCTGATATAATAAAATATATTATTAGTTATTTTGAAGTATATGTACATATAAATATTAACATATTTTTGAAAATATTATTTTTATTTTTTATATTTTTTGGATTATAATATTTTTAAAATATTTGTTAGAAAAAAATCGTAAAAATAATATAGACATATTTTTTTAATATTATTATTTAGTATATAAATTTATGTATATGTTGTTTATATTATTTAGTTTATACTATTAAAAAAACAGATTATATATTAAATATTTTTTATAAAACAGATTATATATTAAATACTGTTTTAAATAGATTATATATTAAATATATTTATAAAACAGATTTTATAAACAGATTTAAAAACAAATTATAAAACAGATTTATTAAAATATTTATAAAACAGATTTTAAAAATCAGATTATATATTAAATAATGTTTTAAAAACATATTTTAGTAATATATTTATAAAAAGTATTGTTTAAAAAATAGATTATATATTAAATATATTATTGAAAATAGTATTGTATATTAAATATTGTTTAACATAATATTTTTATATTAAAGAACATAATATTTTTATATAATAAATGGTTAAAAAGCTTATTGTATATATTAAATATTTTTATAAAAGAGTATTTATAAAATAAATTTTGAAAACATATTATATATATTTTTTATAAAAGAATTTGTTATATATTAATATACACTTTTATTTGAAAAGTATGAGTTAAATTATAAATATATATAATTTTTAATATATTTAAGTAATATGCACTTTTTATATAAAATATATAATTTGTAATATATACACCCTCTATTTAAAATGTATACATGTTTATTTAAATACACCTATACATGTTTATTTATAATATATACACCCTCTATTTAGAATATAATTTGTAAATTTGTAGAAACATATTAGATATTTATATTATATTATATTTTATAATATTTATAGAACGATATAAGTATATAATTTGTAAGTTAAAATGTGTTGATTAAGAGATGAGGATGATGATGAAGTTGATTAAATATTTTGAAAATATGAAATTTTTAATATGTATTTTTATATTTTATTTTATCTTTGTCATGAATTATTTTTATTTTGATGATGGATATGGATATTTAATTTTATTGCACTTTTAATTATAAATTATTATATTTTATAAATTTTAAAAATATACATTATATAATTATATTATTCTAATTATAATAATATAATTAAAATAATATAATTATAAAATTTTAATAATATTAATATATATGTTAGTTAGGGGTTAAACTTCTCACAAAATTCAAAACGTAAGTCAATTTGCTAGGGACTTTACCCTCGCAAAAGTCTGACACATACAGCTAGCGACTTTACCCCTCACAAAATACAAAACGCAATTACTTTAACTATGTGTTATCCTCTAGCTAATCAGCTGACATGTCTGTGATATTATGTGACACTAGTATGTGTCTATGCCTGCGGTGGAGCAGGCTGAATATTTAATATGACAATTTGGGCTGAATATTTAATATGACAATTTGCGAGGGGCTTACCCCCTAGCCATAAATTTGTGATGTCCTAATTAGTATGCACTGACAGTGTAAAATTATTTTGTATGACACAGCAGATTAATATATTCTAATTGTATGACGGTATAGAATTATTTTACATTGTCAGTGCATACCAATTAAACTATATATATATATATATATATATATATATATATATATATATATATATATATATATATATATATATATATAAAAGTGGGGATCAACTTACTTCAAGAGTAAGTTTTTTTTTAACTTACTCCACATCATAGTCTTTAAATTGAATCTAATCTAGTGGTTAAATTAGCATTTGTAAAATATACATTCAGTTAGATCTAATTTAAATATGATTGTAGAGTAAGTTATAAAAACTTTCTCTCTCTCTCTCTGTGTGTGTGTGGGTGTGTGTGTGTGTGTGTGTTAGAGAGTTTTATTAATAGAGAACATTCAACATTGAGTTAAGAGCAACACAAGTGAGAAAATCCCTCAACAAATTGGTATCTAGATCTTCGGTTAGATTCTTAATCGTGTTTTTAAAAATCACACGCTAGTGATCGTGTTTCTGAGATTATGGGTTATTGTTGATCAATCGTTACAAAGATGAATGATAATGAAAACTTACCAAACTCTCTTCCAACTCTTGACGGCAAGAATTGACTTCGATGGGAAAAACAAATGCAATCTCTATTTGACTTTCATGAAACCCTAAAAGTGGTTACTAATGACATTTTCGTGCTTGGTGAAGATGCAACCAAAGATCAGAGAACCGCTCACAAGGATGCCAAGAAGAAGGATTGCAAGGCGTCGTTCTACATCCAATCGGCGGTTGACGCGACTAACTTTGAAAAAACCACTCATGCTGAATTGGCGAAAGAGACATGAGATATTCTTGTCAAGTACTATGAAGGAGGCGAGAAAGTTAAGGTCGTTAAGTTACAAACGTTGCAACGACAATATGAATTGTTGTAAATGGGGGAAGATGAAAAGATTGCAGGCTATGTGTCGAAGGTGCAAAAACTCATCTATTTCATGAAGGATTGTGGTGAAATCCTAACTGATATGATGATAGTTGAGAAGGTAATGCGTACGTTGACCTCTCACTTTGATCATGTTATCGTAACTATTCAAGAATCAAACAATTTTGAAATCAAACTCTGATACCAATTTGTTAATGCGTGAGACACTTTTAGTGAGTAGAGAAAGAGAGAGAATAAGAAAATAAGGATTTATTGAATAAATTTTTATGAATAATGATACATACTATGACTATTTATATACAACTCTAATTAAATTTGGGTTAACACAACTTAGATTATATTTAAATATTAAATGTAATCAAATCTAATATTATCTAATATTTAAATATATATATATATATATATATATATATATATATATATATATATATATATATATATATATATATATATATATATATATATATATATATATATATATATATATATATATATATATATATATATATATATATATATATATATATATATATATATATATATATATATATATATATATATATATATATATATATATATATATATATATATATATATATATAAAGTTGTAACTTACTTGTCTAATATATTATTTAGTTACAATTATTAAATTCATTTTATTTGTTAACTTTTTTTTTTTTTTTTACTTTGATTTGATTTTAATTGTATAGAGACCACCAAGAATGCTATTTACAAAAAAATTAGTATGAAGTTTAAACCAACATACGGATGGGAAAATGAGTTGTGCTTGTCTGGTGTTTAACCAATGAAAATTGTTTATTTTATTTTAAGTGGTGAAAAAATATTTTAAGTAAATGTGAAAATGTTCATTAGATTTTTTAGATATATCTTCGGACGTATCATCTTTTCAACAAAATATGTTTTAGTTGAGACTCATTTCATATATATTTTTAAAATTTTAGTTCGAAGATGCATCTACGGATTCACCCTATACGGATATCATGCATTCCTGACTAAAATACCTCATTTTGACATAAATTAATTCGAAAATGCATCTCTGTAAACACCATAGGCAGAATACAAAGATGCATCTCTGTATTCACACTAGACAATAAATTTTGACTTTGTTTTACAAATGTATTACTTTAATCGACAGTGTATTATAGTTTTACTATCATATTAAGTTTCATATGAATCAAACTATACACTTGTTAAATTATATGAAAATTCATATATAAATGAATAAATATGGAACACGTAATGAAGTCAAAATAAAATACAATCGATAATAGTTCTCATAATACAAATACTATACACAATCGAGTCTAAAAGTTGGCACCTTCCTCTGACGAGAAGATGAAGGAGAAATGCATGAGTCCAATAAGTTGACGTATTCATATCAACCGACCTAAAATCGACTGGTATCTACAATATTAATAATAGTTCTCATAATTAACTATGTCGTGCCTTAGCCTATCTTGATTATCAGTCATGAAGTCAAACAATACACATGAGAAAAATTCAAAAATGCAACTCCGGTTTCTAAAAAAATGTTGAACAAATTCAAAGATGTATTTCTATAATATTTTGCAATTCAAAATGGACAAAAAAATGATAAAAATATAATCTAATTCAACATCCAAAAAAAATATTTTAATTATTTAAACTACCAACCAAACACTCTATTATAACGTAATGTTCAATCTCTTAATTTACAAGTTGAATTTCACGAGCACATAGTCACTTCGAAGTCACATCATCCATCATAAGGTATGCTCACATATCGCAGTTCATCTTTCATAGTCACATATACACACCTTCTGAAAACTTTGCAAGTTAAAGCTACATAGCCAGAATTTTTCACCCATATACCCTACATTTCCCCACCTAAATCCCAAACTACCCAACATTTCTCCATATATCCCAATCTACCCAACTTTGAGTTTTTTTTTTTTTTAATTTTATACAAGGGGGCGCCATGGAGGTTGGAGCCTCCCTTATAATTTGTATGGGGGCGCCATGGGGGTTGGAGTCACCCTACAAATTATAAAGGGGGCGCCATACCCTTTGGAGCCTCCCTTAAATGCCCTAAAGGGGGCCCCCATGCCCCATGGAGCCTCCTTTAAACGAAATTTTCAAAATTATTTTTAATGTTTAATTAGTTTAAAAATATTTAATAAATAATTTTTAATAATTTAAAAACATTTTAAAAATAATAATTTTGTAAATAATAATTTAAAAATATTTTAAAAATAATAATTTTGTAAATAATATTATTCAGAAATTATTATTTACAAAATTATTATTTTTAAAATGTTTTTAAATTATTAAAAATTATTTATTAAATATTTTTAAACTAATTAAACATTAAAAATAATTTTGAAAATTTCGTTTAAAGGAGGCTCCATGGGGCATGGCGCCCCCTTTAGGGCATTTAAGGGAGGCTCCAAGGGGTATGGCGCCCCCTTTATAATTTGTAGGGTGGCTCCAACCCCCATGGCGCCCCCATACAAATTATAAGGGAGACTCCATCCCCCATGGCGCCCCCTTGTATAAAATTAAAAAAAAAACCCAAACATGGGTAGATTGGGATATATGGGGAAATGTTGGGTAGTTTGAGATTTAGGGGGTGTTTTGTAGGGTATATGGATGAAAAATTCACATAGCGACATTGATTGTGTCCATCTGATTAGTACGACTTTGTTAATAATATCATCGTAGTATTGTGATGCTAAGTTTTCCACCATCCGAATAATAACTAATAATAAGCAAATTAGTTATACTTTACTATCAATAATAATGACTAATAATATCATCATAGAACTGAATGTTCGAAGAACACTATTTATTTGGCCTATAGTTTCAGACACCACAAGTTAGCCTCTCATTTTAGTTATACATATTGTCAAATTCAAAATCTCTTATTAAATATTTGCTAGATTTTGATTTCTTCTATGATATTTACTCATGTCCAGTGAAAAGTGAATTGAATATATATATATATATATATATATATATATATATATATATATATATATATATATATATATATATATATATATATATATATATATATATATATATATATATATATATATATATACACACGATCTTGCATTGCACACTCACTAATAAACCATCAGACATCATTATTTATTCTTATAAAAAGGAGAATTGACGATAAAACTTTAAGGAAAAGAAAAGAATAGGATAGTCATCGTAACTAAATTAGAGTTCGAGACTCATTGATGCGAAAAGAAGATATTAACACCCCTTATATTCGTTGTACTCAACAGAAACCTCCTAAAATTCTAAAATTCTAAAGTCGATTGTTTATTAAAGACATATTTGTTTTATTTTACCTTATTCAAGTAAGTGTTAAGAAAATAAATTATTTACAAAAGGATAAAAATTATTTAAAAGAAAAAGGAGAAAAAGTTGTGATTATTGCGCTCGTCATGGTTACAAAAGGATAGAAATATTTGACTTGGAACATTTTTATCTCAAAGTGGCCGAATGGGAGAGGTACCGACCAGCCCAAAACAGTTATAATAACAATTAATTATAAATGGCATAAAAATTGAATTAGGTCATGAGTCATGACACGTTATCATTTTACCGATTATGTAATAAAAAGTTACACTAAAAGGAGATGGAAAACAAAATGAAACGGAAAAATCATATTTCAAAATGATATGACCAAAATTTCAAAATAATAATAATAATAATAATAATAAAAAAGAGAACACAATTATAATTAAACTTTTATTTTATCTTTTCGTATTTAAACATTTTGTTTGCGTTAAATTATTGTAGCTTCAATAATATTTTGGTCTAGTTCTACCTTGGTGTACTTCTAAAAAGTAATTAATACTCTCTTTTCAATCTTAATTTCATCTTCACACGCCATAGGATTAGTCCTAAGATGGATTCCGGGTATGATATTATAAGCATTGTATGAAACAAGAAAGATACTTCATATCTTAGAAATTTGATGAGAATTGTACTCTCTTAATATTTACAATTTTTTTTTTGAAATGAGTGATATTGTTCTATTATATGCATAAGTCACATATTTTTTTTGTGGTTTTTCCAAATTAAGTACTGTCATTATGTATTTGACATATTTTCTTCTATTCTTATGCATTTATAGCAACACAATGTGGAAAATCTTCAGATGTATAGAAGACATTGCTTGAAGTTATCAACCATTACCTAGGAACAAGTCTTCTTCAAAATTGTAACTGTATTCCTAGCATCTCTATCTAATTTATCCATCTCTCATTTTCTTCTGAGTTAACACTTTAAAAATATTGTAGATTTTCACAATGGCCACTTTCAGCTTGACATGTTATATGACGATTCTTTTATGTTATGCATACTGCTATTATCATTATATTTTTAAAGATACTCAATCTTCTTAACTAAAACATGTGCATTTTAAATTTATGTCAAACACACCGATGTTATTGGCATTTTACAAGATGTCGTGAAAACTCAAATGGGTGGTGGTGGAAAGAAATCATGCGCCAATATCACACTGTGTGACGAACATGGTAATGTCATTGAGGTTGCATTGTGAGATGATTATGACAAACAATTTATGAACTATAACCTCTCTAATGGCACCACTGGTCCAACGATCATTGTGTTGACACAGGCTTGATGTAAAAAAAATTGCAAGTTAGCCATTTCCTGCATATATCTCATCATAGTGTTTTATCTTTTTTTCTTACTTACAATGCACTCTAACAGCACTTCTATAATTATGCATAAGCTTCTGGATTGCATTGCCTTTCTAATGCTTGGAATGGCTGGAGACTTCTTATTCATTTAGATCATCCCCAAGTTGAAACTTTTAAATCCAGGTACTTAATTTTCCTACATGTGTATTCCAATATTACATTGATACCTCATATGTTCCTCACTGCTGTCATGAATGATCTTTTAATTATATTTCAGTTTGTCATCAACTAAATTATCAAATGCATCGTCACACTCTCTGAGCCAACCGTGTGATATATCAGTTCAATCCACCAACAAAACCTAAATTAGCCCGAATGAGGTGTAGACAATTCGTCATATCAACGAATTGGGGAAGGATTGTTTTGCAACCACTATTGGGACTACAAAGAGATTCAGAGCCTCCATGTTTGGATGGTATTTCGAGTCTTCCGTCTTGCAAGACATCTAACAAGTCCCATGGAGATAATTTTGAGTATGATAACCATGTTGGTTGCTTTGTGTTTTGGGATAAGGATTGTATCCCTTTCGTACAAATGACAGCTACAGTGTTCAGACAAATCATGAAAAAAGGTATTTACTTCACATTCTAAAATGCATATTATTTCATGTTCCCAATCACAACCCTCTGTTAAACATTATGAAACTACATGTGTCCTAAGCTGGAAAGGACAATCCTAAAATATATTCGGCACATCTTGACAAACTGTTGAACAAAGAACTAGCTTTTCGAATCAAGTATCCGTCTTTTTTCCAACAATACTCCATTGTCAAAGGTGTACATTTCAAGAATGTTGATCCTATGATAAGATTCCTATCATAGTTTTCTGCATTGTTTTGCTCCTGTATTTTGTATGTCTGATTTTTTGAGATATGATGTTACAGATTCGACCAGTGTTCAGTCTCTCCACTGTCATTAAAAGGAGTCAAGGATGATGGATATGAGAAAATGACTGTCGTGCAGGAGGCAGCCCTTCCAATAATTCTTAAAGGTTTGTTCTTTTTCATAGATTAAGGTATATCAACTGATACTACTGTATCCTGTCAAGCTTTTTCCGAACTTGCTTTTGGGATAGGATATTTTTCCTCTGTTGCTATCTACATAATTATTCAGTTTTCAAAACAGGAGCTATTCTAATTGATAATATTAAGCAAGAATATATTGTCTTCCATAATTATTCAGTTGTCATGAATACTCTAGCATGAAATTCCATTTTCTCAATCTAAGTTTATTATCAAATGAAGCTTATGCATTTATGCAGGTCCTTGAAGCAATGATTCAGATGAGTGTTATTGTCCTAACTAGAGATATGACAGCTCTTAGGCGTGGAGACACAGTTCTTCACTAGGTAGTTTATTGAATCAATTTAGTGAGAGTTCATCCAAAGTACAAATTGTTTCTCTATAAGTGAGTATCACTACATGGATTATAAATGGTGTATTTAAGTACCTGGACATGCTTCTTAAATGTTTGTTCTCTATAAGTGAGTATCACTATATGGATTATAAATGGTGTATTTAAGTACCTGCACATACTTCTTAAATGTTTCAAACCTGGAAGTTCGGAAAAGAATGCATAACCTTTAATTTTAGTTCGGGAGACAGAAATACATATGCAAACTCAGGTTTTTTAGATTCCTTAGTCTGGTACTTCTCTATAGGATTGGTAATATATTTTATCTTTGTATTACTTAATTCATCTTTTGTATTACTTAATTCATCTCTTCTTTCTTTACTGTCATATGTAAATAATCCAGGAAAACAGGTTAAGAGTATTGTCAGGATTAAAAACACCAGTAAATATAATGTAGCTTTCAAATTCGATGTATGTTTATGTGATACATTTTTTGGCAACATGTTCTTATTCAGTATTCTGTTATAGATAAATAATGAAAATATTTTGATACATGTATTGGCAACATGCAATCTGATGTTAATCACCACAATATCTTTTTTATTTTAATCAAAAAAATATTTAAAAATATTTATAATTATTAATGATATTTATAAATATTTATAGTTATTAGACATATTGTATTTATCGTCATTAACAACCAAATCTTATCGAATGATCTAAAATATGAATGAAATTATCCGTGCAGACGCACAGGTCTTCTACTAGTTATGTAATAAAAAGTTACACTAAAAGGAGATGGAAAACAAAATGAAACGGAAAAATCATATTTCAAAATGAAATGACCAAAATTTCAAAATAATAATAATAATAATAATAAAGAGAACACAATTATAATTAAACTTTTATTTTATCTTTTCGTATTTAAACATTTTGTTTGCGTCAAATTATTATAGCTTCAATAATATTTTGGTCTAGTTCTACCTTAGTGTACTTCTAAAAAGTAATCGATACTCTCTTTTCAATCTTAATTTCATCTTCACACGCCATAGCATTAGTCCTAAACATTTCAAACATTTCTATAATGCGTTTACTTACTACGATACCTTCCACACTTGTACGATTCTGGTACTGCAATTTAAGATGACTGAAAATATGCGAGTGAAAATGTGGATAGAGCATTGCCTTGTAATTGGGTTGACTTTGACATCCAGTGGTTTTGGTGACATTAGTGTAATTGAAAGATGTATGAATGAATAAAATAAATTATTTTGATGAGAGATAGAGACAGAGTTACAAAATACTAAAGTCATCCTAGTGTTTCCATGTCCTACATTGCCAACATTCACTAACAAGTAAAGATGACACAAATATATAAGTCATGTGCATAACTTGCAACTGAACACACACCAGCAGTTTTGATAACTCATAAGCTCACATTTCCCACGATGCGGCAATTAGTTAAACCTCGTCATTTACTAACTATATGAAACATATGGATTGCCAGATTGGCAAGGAAACACAGCGCAAATATCGGGAACACGTAACTATGAAAGTGCAAAACTGTACATACAAACATTACAGCTCCTGGTTATCCATACACCAGTGGAGCAATAAATTACATCCGATCAAACTAGAAAGAATTTGCAAGACCAAGAAGGAGAAATTTAGTGTTACCACCAGACGTTTGAGGATCTTGATCCTGCAGGACATGTGTAGGTAGAAACTGGTGACCTGAAAAAAAAAAAATAATAATAATAATTTCACCACAAGCATAACATAACATATAAATCAATACTTGTTGCCTACAAGGGGAGAGGAAAAGCTAGTATAACTTCTTAAAATTAGAACAGATATCATTTGAACAGATATCAAAAACGTAATATGCAGAACTTGTGAAGATAACTGTCGGCCATAAAAGCTACACCCTCTAGTCACTATTATAAGCAAATATTCTTTTTTTACTGTTCATTGAATAACTGTTTGATCCAAGATATTTAAACCGCCTGACTTGTGGAATGATATGGTCTCCAACTTTCACCTATATGATAGAAATGTTTCTCCTTTTGCCGAACTTACATCTCCGTCTTATATGAAATGGCAGAAGAAGTATTTCTAAATCAGTTATTCAATGAACCTGAAAAAAAGAATATTTGCTTATAGTAGTGGTCAGAGGGTATATATACCAATCAGAAGTCAAACACAATTCACTATGAAAATTTCCCCAAAACCTGTTTCATCATTTCCATCCTAGTCACAATTAAAAGGCTTGAACTAGCTAGTAGCTACCTTTTTTGTATTTAATCAAGCTGAAACCTTGTCAAGTCGTGTTAACCAACATGTTTTGAAAGGGTGATCAATATTGTAATTTTAATGTTGAACCCACCCCCATCAAAAGAATGAAGGAATATATTGAAATTTGAAAGCAACACATTGAAAAGTTATGACTCATGGTAACTCCTCAATACCAAGTCTTTATCCTGCAAAATCATAACACAACATGTCTGTTCTAATGAAATAAGCAACTCACAAAGTTTTTCAATTGCCACAGGATCAGTTGCTTAATCTACAAGTAACCTATGATCTCTAACAAGTGAGAAGCAGAAAAAAGGTTTATAGCACCAGTTGACCCCTTCCATTTGTACATTTGATTTAACTAATTCAACATGAACGGATAATTAATGAGGAAGAAAACAAGATTTGAATACCTGATGAGGCACAATAATCACAAGGCAACAGAAGAACAATGGACAATGGAGGATCCCTTTGGAACAGAAAGAACATTGTTCAACCAACAAACTTCACCCCACAATTCCCCATCTTCGTTCTTGTTCACATCAATCTCAGCGCACCAAATCTCCATTTCTTTCCCCTTTCCATTAGCATTCCCTTGGCACTCCCAAACCACAACCAATTTTCCACCAACATCAGCCATTGTTGCCCCACAAAGAAACCTCGGTAAAGCCTTATCCAAACCCTTCAATTCCTTCCACAACCCTTTTTTAACATCGAAACCTTTAATTTTCCCCAAGTAATCATAGCAATACAGAATCCCATTCACAACGCACGCTCTCCCACGCCACCCTAGGTCAAGTTCACCCCCCACACTCTCCCACACACCGCTGGCGCTACAAGGATCAAGTGAAACACCACCGCGGTCAGCCATGGCGTAAATCTTACCGTCCACAACAGCGCTGGCGTGCATCCACTTCTCCCGAATCTCCGGCGGGCTTGGAACGCCTTCCCAGCTGTTGGTAACAGGATCGAATACCTCCGCCCAATTAGCTGACCTAGACCAATTATCAGGAACACAACCGCCGATGACGTAAATTTTGCCGTCAACAACGCCAGCAGCAGCGAACTCACGTGAGACGCGCATGGAAGGACCGGGAAGCCAGCGGTGGAAGCGGCAATCGAGGATCCATACATGACGGGAGGGGATATCGTTGATTGAACCGCCAATGACGTAAATTGCATGTCCGATGACTGCGTAGGCAGAGCCGATTACGGGGGAAGGGAGAGGAGGAAGTGGAATGAGGTGTTTGTTGTTGTGGAGCGTGAACCATTGGAGAGTGGAGGCGCGTGTACGAATAGAGAGGTAGAGGATATGTTGGGTGGAATGAAGGAGAGAGCGAGCTGTGAAGAAGAGTGGAGAAGAGAGGAGAGAACGGAATGATTTGGAAACAAGAGAGAGTGTTGTGTGTTGAGAGCGTGGAACACGTACTAGACAGTTCACAGCAACATCGTCGGGAAGAAACGGAATCAGGTTCAGGTTCTTCATACCTTACCTTCTCCTTTGTCTTTTGGCTTCTACCTATAACTACATTCTTTACTTGTTTTGCAGTACTGTTATTGTATAATAATATTGTTGTTTAAATTTAAACATTAAGTTGAGATGGTCGAGTTGGTCTAATCTGGCGCCAGATTAAGGTTCTGCCCTGAAAGGGCGTGGGTTCAAATCCCACTCTCAAATTTATTTTTCCACATTTTTACATTTACACTACAAAAGCCAACCTATTTTTGCCTTTTCCACATTTTTACATTTACACTACAAAAGCCAACCTATTTTTGCCTATCTACATAATAACATAATGTATTTGTTCATGCCTTTAACTGGTTTTTTGTCTTCTTACTCACAACACAGACATACACAGGTTTTTTGTCTTTTTACATTTACACTACAAAAGCCAACCTATTTTTGCCTATTTATTTTTCCACATTTTTATATTTTTCCACATTTTTACATTTACACTACAAAAGCCAACCTATTTTTGCCTATCTACATAATAACATAATGTATTTGTTCATGCCTTTAACTGGTTTTTTGTCTTCTTACTCACAACACAGACATACACAGGTTTTTTGTCTTCTTAATCACAACACATACATACACAATCATACATTTATTTGGGAATATTAATCCTCGTACAAGTCATATTACAAATGTATCATAATTGCTTTTTTAAGTGAACTGTCAGGATCACCAAAAGGTTACAAAAGCATCCAACTTTATTAAAATTCTTGAACAACACTAGGCTTACACATTTTCCAAATAAGCTCCCGTTGCATGGAAAACTCTTCTTCTTTGTACACTTAAAAAGGGATTTCACATCTCAAACCCGGCCATACAATGAAAGCATATCTTTTAATCTTGTTGCCTCTGTGTCTAACCTGTCAAAGTTCACAGATTTTGGAACCCTCCATCCCCAGTTTCCAAACTGCATCGGTCATGAGATTAACAATTGATTTTCTTAGTTACGCTCAAGTAAGCTATTGTTGCTAGAACGAACTATGAAAACTATGCCTGAACTTTTACCTGAGTTGCAGGAATATTCATCCTGGCAGAATTCCCGAGTCCAAGAACATCTTGCATAGGTATTATTGCTGTTTGAGCAACAGAGGCCACCGCTGTCTGGATTAGTGCCCAAGGAATATCATCTTGCTCGGTTAATGAAATATAACTTAATACCTGAAATATGAAAATAAAGAAGGTGATTTACTCATCCAACTTGATTAAGCAATAACACTTCACTACCACATATCGGCTATGCCACCCACATGCGATTTCTCTTCTTGGTTTAAAGCTTCCCACCAACCCTTAATCTGTAGGGGAAACACATCTGTCGTCAAAGATTTATTATCATTGACAGGAAAAATTATTAAAGACGGTGATAAAAGTATGGAAATAAAACAACTAAAATATTATAAGCTAACATGTTGGTAGCACACATCTACAGAGCATGCCCAGGTCCTTTCTAAGAAGATACATGAAACATCAGCAAATGCAGAGCAGAATAAATCCTTACCGTGTCATTGTCATGAGTCCCTGTATAGACAACTTGATTGCACTCGTGATTATGAGGCAAATGAGGGTTATCAGGACCACCTCCAAACGCTGGACAGAGTAACAATGATCATAAGAAAATGTTCAGGCTCTCATAATTGAGATCACTTTAGAGTATGATAGTTTGGATGGTAAACAAAATTAGCAATTAATCATTACCAAACTGGAGGACGGCCATTCCAGGGGCTCCTATGGATTTCCGTAGTTGCACTACATCCTCAGTGATAACTCCCTGCCATAGATTTTTAAGAACCCAAAAAATTAAGCGGTGGTCCGGAAAGAGTTAAAGGATGGCCCTCACGAGACTGATGAAGCAATATGGTAAAATTTATAGCTTTGTTTCGATAATACGTACCAGGTCTTCTGCTGTGATATTAATCCTTCCAACAGCTTTGGAAATGGCATCAAAGAAGGATGTTCCAGGTCCTACCTATGAATCATTTAAATATGAAGCTTTTAATAGTTTGATCCAATAGATCAAAGATAGAACAAAATGACAGGACCTGACCTTCCACTTTCCAACCATAGCTATTTTCGCTTCTGCATATTCATACAAATTACACATGTTACACAAACAACACATCGAGTAAAAAAGGTGAAATAAACTCAGTGTAGACTCACCAGAGGGAACAGCCCAGTATCCAGCTAATCCTCTAAAATGGTCAATTCTAAATTCGTCATATATATCTTGAGCACGTCGTATGCGACGTATCCACCATGAGTACCCCTCTTTCTCCATGGCTTTCCAATCATACAGGGGGCTTTTTTTCATTTAAACGTGAAAATGTTCAAAATAAGAAATCAGTAATTTGAACGAGAGAGAAGCCTTCTACAGTGTGTAAATGTTGAAAACCCAAGGGAAAATGCTGAAAGTGGGCTTATAAGCAAGATAATAAAGCACAGAAAGATGAAAGCAACTCAAATGAGACATATCAGGGGACAGGGGAGACTCATGCTGGTCATGATTACAAAATGAGCAGATAGATACCTTTAAGGGAAAAATCATTTTATGTTGAGATCAGGACAAGAATTGAATAAAGAACATGGAAAATTAAGACTTATGGCTAAACGTTTATCATGCAATTAGCATCGAACCTTCCCCACAGCTGACCAGTTTCGCTGAATGCATCAGGAGGCACACCACTGACTAAAAGCGGAAAGCCTTTCTTGTTCTGTCAGATAAATAAGTGGAGATGATTTATTATCAAAAGTTACAAAATACTCCATTAGACTTCATACTTCCGAAACATATTCATTGGAGACAACTAACCAGTGCAAACTGATTCTTATTTGCCCAAACATCTGCACTGTGATAACCAACATAAATGGGCATGTCTCCCATTATTCTGATTCCCCTACTTTGTGCGTAGTCGCGAACTTTCTGCCATTGTCTTTGGAACAAGAACTGTTGCGCAATAAATACATTTATCTGCATGAAAGAATATAAATGATACATCAAGAACACTTCTTCCTATAAGCAGGGCATAAAACGAGAAATTATTAATAATTATAGCAAACAGAATTCTTTATGATCTTACAAAATCTCGCTTTTGTTCATAAATATCTTCTAGAGCTACAAGATGGCGGTTTTTTAAGGGTTCGGGCCAATCGTACCAACTGAGTGTGTTCAAACTGTCATCAATAGCAGCAAAATAAGCTGCATCTTCAAGCCAACCTACAATGTTAAAAGATATTACTTCTTGACAAAAGATAATTCCCAAATGAGTTGTTTTAACAAACCTCACTTGATAAAAAAGAATGTAGGCAATGCTCAAGAGTAAAGAAATCCTACCTATTTCTCAAAAGAAATTAAAAGCTCCATTACTATGATTTTGGGTGTATAACTTAATTGTGACACAACTCACAAGTTCTAGAAATGTGTTCTTTGTACACCCTAAATTAGAGTAATGAAGACCTTCATTCCTTCTGAAGAATGGAGAGGATCCCTACCCGATGTTCAGCCCGATGCATCCTCCTATGAAAGAAATGCCAAACAAATTCTTAATGTTCAAGTCTTCTGTTCCCTCAGTATTTTACTCATGACAATTACAAATCCTAAGGATTCTTTCTATCGAACCTCTGCATCACATAATCCTAGAACCCTTAAATTATCTTCACATTGCAAGCATCAGTTAGAAATTCTCACACATTTTCAATTATTAGCTTGTTTCTAGCTTGAATTGATTGCCTTGGCTCGATCATAGATCAGAAATGGAGAGTTTCTAAATGTAATTGCATTGTGTTTAATTGAATTTTCCAATCAGAGAAAGTTTCTATGAATTGGTATTGTCCAATTGAATAATTTTGGCTTAATACACTTTTTAGTTCCATATCCTAACCTCGAGAAGTTCATTTTGATCCCTTAACTTTTAAAAGGTCCATATTGGTCTTTAACTCTTCAAAACGTTCCAAATTAGTACCTTTTGACTATTTAGACACTGATTTTTGAATTTTTCCGTCGCTAATAGGATAAAAATGACTAATATGGAACGTTTTGAAGAGTTAAGAAACCAATATGGACCTTTTTAAAATTAAGGGACCAAAATGAACCCCGAGGTTAAGATACGGGACCAAAAAGGGTATTTTGCCAATAATTTTAGATAAATGAAAAATTAATTGAGAGAAATGTAACAAAACATGATCAAGGATGCTTTTCAAATCAACTTTACAATGCATTCACATGTGAAATAAATCAACTTTACAATGCATTCACATAGTAGATAAATCAACTTTATTTATAAGTGGCTGTCACTAAAGTGAAACATTGAAGCTAACATGAAACATGGGTATAAAATTAAAATAGCAACTAAATGAGTGTCTCACTTGAAATGTTAGGATCCCTGCGAAAATTTTCAAGCTGTGTTTTGAGTTCCCCTTTGCTTGAAATAAGCCTCTCTGCAGCCTGAGGAAAATTAACATAAAATGCCATATGCACCCAAGCATTGAAAAGTTCAATGATGTAAAGAAAATAAGGTAATGCTATAGTATGAATGTATGATAAAAGGAAGAATCTCAAAAGACTGCAAAGAAACCTCTAGGATCAGGCTAACCATAGAGCACTTGCAGTCTAATGCAATTCACCGTTATGAAACTAAACTTTTCCAAGAAAATAAAATCGTATCTGTAGATTATTACTCAAGCAAAAACTACATACATGTTCAGGGATAAAAAAATATTCAATTCAATGCATGGTTCAGCCAATTTTAACCCCTTATTACATTAGCAATAACCATGCTTCTAAGGTCTTACTTTAGTTATCAAAGGATCCTTAAGATTAGCAACAACCGAAAAATTCACACGCTCTGCGTCACTGCATTCATTTAATAAAAACTATAAGATGAACAAACCATGAACAACAAAAAGAAAATAATTCAAAACTAAATCGCTTATAAATAAAATAAAAAACTCTCACATTGGTTCGGGAAGCTCGTGTTTCTCCAACAATCCATCCTCAACAAGCTCTTCAAGAGAAATCAAAAGCGTGTTACCACAATTCGCATCCTGAAAACCAAAATTCAAAACCGCATTGCCTTAAAGAGTTGAAACTCGATAACATTAAACGATTCTATAGCAAAATCAATAACCTGGCCTGAGTAAGGAGATCCTTCTTCGTTAGCCTTTCTTCCCGGAGGCACAAGAGGAAGAACCTGCCAAAGGGAGCAACCGGTTCGGTGAAGCCAGTCAATGAAACGAAATGCCTCAATTCCAAGATCGCCGATTCCGTATGGACTTTGAAACGACGTCGGATGGAGAAGAATACCGGCTCTTCTACGGAGGTGAATTTCGGGTTTAGGAAGCCAGTCTCCGTAATTTGGCGGTAAGTCTTCGTCGACGCTGAGGTGAGATAAGGATGTGGTGGACATAGAGGAAGAAGCACGAGTGATGGAAAGTGGTGAATTGGGTTTGAATTTGAGAATGGGCGATGAGGTCCGGTGTTGTAGTTGCGGGAAACGCGGTGTTGTAATGGTGAGACTGAGAGTCAAAGACATTTCTTTCTCAGTTTTGTTGAGTTGTATCGTTTCTGTGTTTTTGGCGAGAGAGGTGGGAGTGAAGAGTGGCGTGGACGCAGGAATGGAAACACGTGAGTTGAGATAGAGCTGACAAGTACGTGAGGTGTTTCATTAGAGAGAATCAGCGAACGCTCTCTTTTCTTGCTTTCTATTCTTGTTGTCATCTAATTTGTTTTAATATTAAGACTATTTTTTAAAATTAAAGGGCATTTTCGTCATTTGGAAAGGTTTATATATTTGCTATCTAAGAGGAGAACAATGCTAGCAACACTCTCTTTTCAAGCCTTTTTCAAATACTCATTTTTTTTTATTGGTTGAAAGATGTGTGGGGTCCCTCACTTTGTAAATAAATCTCACATAAAGTGGTAGGACTCACACATATTTCAACCAATAAGAGAATGGGTGTTAAAAAGAGAGTGTTATTAGCATTTCTTTCTAAGGGGAAAATTTAGAGTTTCTCATTCACTTTAATAGCGAAGAATCCTACATTTTCTCAAGTGATGATTACAATAATAATAAGGCATAATTAGTCATTGGGTCCCTTAACTTTGAGTCAAGTTTCGCTTTGGTCCTTGAACTAAAAAACGCTACTTAATGATCCTTTAATTTAAGTTTTGTTAAACATTTTGGTTTCTTCCGTTAGTTTGTGTCAAAAAAACGTTAGTTTGTGTGAGGTGGCATGCCAAGTAAGCCAATTTATGATTCCACGTCAGCATATGTATACGTTGCGTTACATAGGGTTCCATATTTCATTCTTGTTGCTTCATTTTTCTTCCGTCATTCTTCAGTCGTGTTCCATATTTCAACCTCTTCCATCTTCATCTTCAAATCAGGGTTAAATCCATTTCTTCCATTTTCCTTCTACCATCTTCCATTTTCTTCTACAATTTGGGAATTAGGGTTCAAGTAATGTCAAAGAGTGCAAGTAATGCCTCAACTTCAAACAACCATAGTTATGGTACATCTGGATCTTTGATTCATAGAAACAAGAGGATCGAGTGCTTTTGCCAAGATGAAAGTGTTCTTAGAACAGTGAATGATGTGAACAGTGTCAACAAAGGAAAAAAATTATGGGGTTGTAGAAATTACATAAACCACATTGAAAAAGGTTGTAATTTCTTCAAGTGGTTGGGTGATGAGTTTGTTGATGACAGAGATTTGAAGCTTGAAAGACAAAAGAAGAAAATTAACACATTGAAGAATAAAGTTATGTACACTCGAGGGTGGCTCAAAATGTCCACCGTTGTTGAGATTGTAAGCTTAGGGTTAAACCTTGTGTTTGTAACAATGTATCTCAATTAGTTTTAGGGTAGTTCAAAGTTATGTTTTCATGTTGGTAGTTCTAGGGTTGAACCTTGTGTTTGTAAAAAATTGATGAGTTTGTTTAATAAATAATATATTGTTATGTTGTTTCAATGAATAATGTTTGTGTTACATTTTTACATTTTCATTGAATAATATCTCAATATCCAACCTGTAAAATATGCAGCCCAATGACCAATATTTGTGAAAAAAACTGTAATATAACTTGTTCAAACATTCATTAACAGATTCAAAGTTTGATACATAATAAGTTTAATAACAGATTTAAAGTTTGATACATAACATGTTCAATAACCATTCCAACATTCATTAACAGATTCAATATTTGGTACATAACATGTTCAATAACAAAATACCATTATAAGGCATTACATAACAGGTTCAAAAACTAAAAGGCCATTATAAGTCATTACATAACAGGTCCAAAACCAAAAGGTCATTATAAGGCATTACATAACAGGTTTAATTCCAAAATATGCATTAACAAAAACAAAAGAGTCGGACCATTAATTGATATTACAAAATTTTAGTAGACATAATAATATTGATCATGGTTGGCTTGAAACAGCTTGTGATGGTGGTTGATGTAACACCCCGCTCCCCAAATACAAAATAAATGCAATTAAAATAAACAAATACCTGAGTCATCACAAACACAACGGGATGTCATAGAAGAAACTCCTCCAAACATTTTCATTAAACTATTTTCAATAATTAAACAGCAGAAGTCTATCATATAGACACATGTACATATATTCACATCATGTACATAAACGTCATATACACCATGTACGGCCAACGCCCAAAATATACAAGATATATTCACCCAAAAGATTCATCAAACATGATACGCCACAAGGGCACACAAAATCATCAAATACACATAAAACTCCCCAAAGCCCCGGTGTTACGTATCAGAACATCCCTACGACACGACTCACCACAATCCAAGCTAGCTACACACCTGGATTATCTGTACTTCCGAAGAAGCAAAGACCACAACAAAAGCAAAGGGGTGAGAAATCACGATCAAAATATAACGGTATAAACGTACATGAATAAAAGGCAGTAAATCACATAATTATCATTCACATACATCGACTCGGACCCACTGTCCCACACCAACACAGCATATACAACAATGCAAACACATGCAACTCAACCCATGATATGCGGTACCGACTCAATGGTTCGTCAACCAATCTCAAGATAGATTGCATACACTCCATCCGAGCAACGATCTATCCCTACCATGCCCCCCCTGAGCACATATAATCACACTCAGGATTGATCGCATACACTCCATCCGAGCATCGATCTATCCCTACCATGCTTCCCCTGAGCACATATAATCAAACTCAGGATAGATCGCATACACTCCACCCGAGCAACGATCTATCCCTACCATGCTCCCCCTGAGCACATATAATCATGCATCATGAATATGCATACATCAATACACAACAACAATCCACGCACACAAAGTGCCCACGATCCACCCGATCATATTTCATCATACCTCATATATATATATATATATATATATATATATATATATATATATATATATATATATATATATATATATATATATATATATATATATATATATATATATATATATATATATATATATATATATATATATATATATCACACTTCACCACATTCATTCATCATACATACAAGATACACCTCAATGTAAATATTATAATCACACGAATAATCAAGGAAATCATCGTCCAATCCCATACATACTCTCTCCACATATCAACATCATTCCCGTAATCAATCATGACCAACAAGGGTCCAATAACACTATAGCACAGAACAAAACAACATCAAAACACAACATACTGTCATGCTCGCTGGCTCACTCGCTAGGCGAAGCATCAGCGAACACTCGCTACATGCTTGCTCAGCAAACTCCCTGGCGAAGCCAGACAGTGGCTACTGGAAGCATTCGCTACCCAGTTTGCCCAATGAATCCCTAACGAAGATTCGCTACTCGCTCGCCCAGCGAAGCAGCTGGCGAACGTCTGCGATTTCAGAAAAATAAATACTACCCAGAGTCGGCAAAACTCTCCGAACTCAACCGATTCCACCCAACTCAGTTCCCGCAACATCAGACCAATAATCTACAACTTAACTACAGAATCCATTCTCGATTTTGCCCAATAAAACTTCAGCTCCACTCAATTAACTCAATCTCGGCATAAACACGACAATTACCCGAAATCCCCAAAATCACCAAACGATTATTCATCAAACGCATGCAACAGAATGAACAAGATAATCACGCATTCAGAATCATCACAACATAACAACAAATTCATCAAAACCTATGGGGTTAGGGAAATCCCCTTTCTACCTAGTATTCATGCAACATACCAATTTTAACCGATTCTCCCCCCCCTTACCTCGATAACTTGATCAGATGAAGAAACTCTTGAAGAATCAATGATCCTAGCTCCTCTTTTCTTCCTCCTTGAATCTCCTCTTCACTATTTCTCTTAACTTCCCCGTGTTCCTCTTCTTCTTTCCTTCTCCAATTTGATCGTGTCATTTTTCCTCCTTCCCAAACAGCCCCTAATACCCCTTTTTTTTTCTCACTAAATTAATAATAATATTAATAATAATAACAATAATAGTTATAATAATAATAATAATAATAATAATAATAATAATAATAATATTAATAATAATAACAACAACAACAATAATAATAATAATAATAATAATAATAATATTCATTAAATTATCATTATCATCAATAATTATATTATTATTCTTAAGGTCCAAAGTTATCAATTAAACTCCAACTTAAGGGCACCTCCACGCACTCGACACAACCCCACGAAACACACCGCAATTAAAATAACACAGAAAAATTAGATAATTAAAAATGGGCGTTACAACTCTCCCCCACTTTAATTATTTTCGTCCTCGAAAATTACCTAATGGAAACAATTCCGGATACGCTTCCCGCATCATGCTTTCCAATTCCTAGGTCACACTGCCTCCTGCAGCACCATCCCCAAGCCACTTTCACCAAGGATATCTCCTTCCCTCAGAGTCGGTCCTCGTTCAACAAATCGCACTAGAAGTGCCTCAACAATCAATTTTATCTCTCACTTGCACACCATCCAATTCAATCAAAGTACCTCCTTGACTTAGACACATGAACATGCCCTGCAGCTTTCACAAACGACAACGGCAAAACAGTCTAACATGCTAATTTCCTCATGCTTTCGCTGCGCCACTCTGATACAAATAAACAAAACATAATGAGTGCCTCCGAGACTTCAAAGCTTGACCAACCCTAGTTACCGTCATAACTCTTAACACACGTCTTTTCTTGGATCCTTTTGATCTTTTCAGTCGCCCCTTGCACAATTTCTGGTCCGAGTACAACCCTCTCTCCGGACACGCGTCAGCATAAAGGAGTCCCACACCTCCTACTACCATACAAAACCTCATATGATGTCATTCCGACACTAGAATGGTAGCGGTTATTGTAAGTAACTCAATCAACAACAATTAACTGCCCCCCGATCCATCATGATCCAACACACAAGCTCTCACCAAATATTCTACATACGGGATAACTCTCTCTATCTGTCCATCCGTCCACGGATGCTAAACAAAGTTCAACTTTAATATGGAACTCAAAATTTCTGCCACTCTCCCAAAATTTCATCGCAACTCAGATTCCCATCTTACACAATATTCGACGGCCCCTCACATTACTTCACAACTTCCTCACTATACACCTTAGCTACCTCCAGCATAGAATGATTCATCCTCATTGGTAAAAATGAGTTGATCTTTTCAATCCATTCCCAACTACTCAAATCAAATCATATCCCTTTTTAAATTCTCCAGAAAACCCGTCACATAATTCTATGGAACCACTATTCTACTCCATTCAGAAATATTCAACAGTTGCATCAGGCCCAACAGTTCCCGTTGTTCCAACTTTGACTTCCCACAAGTCTAATCAGCATACATAATCTCAACTCTCTCTTCCTCCACCTATGGCCACCAAAATAACATCCCACATTCGACCACATCTTCGTAGCACCTGGATGGGTACTCAACCCACCTTAATATCCTTCTCTCAGGGTACTCTTATCCAACTCACAATACTGGAGCACATCTCTATCACAACATCTCATGTCACCATTTCCATCAATCCGAAAATCAACCCTTCGACTTAATTCATTAAATTCAATAAGCCTACTAACTCAAATTAGAATTCCAACTCCCCAACTCTCATCAAGATTACTCATAGTCAGCCTCAACATACGAAGCTTAATTCCATAAGAAGTCCCTTCACGGACCAAACTCATATCTCGAATCTTCTCAATTAGTGATAACTCCTTTACCATCATCATCGATATATACCCAAAAATTCTCTAAATCGATACATCAGCTACCATGTTGTCTCGCCCGAATGGAAATTCAATCCAAAACCACACTCCTCCAGAAGTCCTAATTATTTCCTCTGTCTCATATCCAACTCTTTCAAATCAAACAAATACCTTAAGCTCTTAAGTTCACCAAGCATCTCATATATCCACTAAACAATTAAGGTCTCCAAACTCCGGCACAACACACGACAACAACAACCAACTCTAAACCACTTGTCCGATAATTCCTCTTATGTACTTTAAGTTGCCTTAAAGCATAACTAAAACTCACTGAAGTTGCACTTAATATACCTTCCCAATCATACCAACAAAGAATCACCAAACACAACAAATAGCTCCATCGGATACGGCAAAACCCAACACATGAACATCCTTGAACTTTCTTCATAGAGGCATATCACCGCTTCTTCTCCAACACCGATAACTCAAGTTCCCGATGCTCAACATAATCCTCTATACTCTTCGAATATATCAAAATACCATCGGTTCATAAAACCACTGACTCACTCAACTAAGTATGGAAAATCCCATGCCAAATGGACATTCAATTTGCGAGTTATGGCAGAAACACGGACCGCACCTTCCACACTTACCACAACATCCAAACATATTCCATTAATAAATAACTTAATTCCATGCCACTACTTCACCATCACATAGAGCACTGAAATAGCTTTCCAACGCTTCAAACCGTGCGTCATTCCGAGTTACGGTCTTCCTGTTACGACAAAAATACCAAAACTACATTCTTATGCCCAGAACCCCTTCGCTAGGCGAACACAGCAGCGAGCGTGGAGCCGTTCGCTAGCATGCTCGCTAGGCGAAGGACCTGGTGAACATGACAGTCTAAAATCCTATTTTCCACCTTTACCTAACTTCCGAGTGTCCGATTTTGATTCCGTAAAAAGCTGCGATCTCGGAATTCGACGTACGACAACAATTTCACACTTAGAAGACCATTCAACACATCTTTAACTCTTGGAATATTTAAAGGCATAATTATACCAATCTTGCATTCTACATCTTACTTTCTTTAACATCCACCAGGAGTCACTGTCCACCCTTTACATACCCGGCCTCACACTTCGTTGCCTTGGCACATATTAGGCACAAGTCCCAATACTACTTAATCAGTTTAATTCCTCGACCATCCAACAGACATATAATATGGAGCTTCCATTCTCGGACTAGCTTCTGCAACTAAGTTGATCACAACTCCACTTCACGTCCTGGCTGTATATCACTGTCTTATCAGTATAGCCTTCAGACAACCACAAATAATCGGCAATTCGCTAACTTCCCCACTTTCATCAATACTCAAAATTCCCATCCAAATTCAAACACCTTAACGTTGTCCTGAGCTGACTCGTCAAAACAATTCTTAAACACCTAGCTGAACTCCAGACCCTTCACTACTCACGCCATTAAAGCCTGCAAGACACGTCCATCCCACCCAACACAATTCCAACTGCTATCAACAAGAGATTAAGGGTGATTAGTTCCTCAATTTGCCAATAGACAACCGAAAATCGTAATGGGGTATGAACCATCTTTACCAAACTATAAGAGCATTCAACCCCACACCGAGCTACCACTCCATACTTGCAGCACCCGAGAGAAGCACAAACTTCTCCCCCACTTGAATCATTCCCACTTCTGCAGACAAAGGTTAGACAACAAACATGTACCAACAGTGTTTTCACACACATGTCGCATACAAGGGAACAAACAACATTAGACAACTTGGTCGGACGGACCGACCTGCTCTGATACCAATTGTAACACCCCGCTCCCCAAATACAAAATAAATGCAATTAAAATAAACAAATATCAGAGTCATCACAAACACAACGGGATGTCACAGAAGAAACTCCTCCAAACATTTTCATTAAACTATTTTCAATAATTAAGCAACGGAACTTCACCACATTCATTCATCATACATACAAGATACACCTCAATGTAAATATTATAATCACACGAATAATCAAGGAAATCATCGTCCAATCCCATACATACTCTCTCCACAGATCAACATCATTCCCATAATCAATCATGACCAACAAGGGTCCAATAACACTATAGTACAGAACAGAACAACATAAAAACACAACATACTGTCATGCTCGTTGGCTCACTCACTAGGCGAAGCATCAGCGAACACTCGCTACATGCTCGCTCAGCGAACTCCCTGGCGAAGCCAGACAGTGGCTACTAGAAGCATTTGCTACCCAGTTCGCCCAGCGAATCCCTAGTGAAGATTCGCTACTCGCTCGCCCAGCGAAGCAGCTGGTGAACGTCTGCGATTTCAGAAAAATAAATACTGCCCAGAGTCGGCAAAATTCTCCGAACTCAACCAATTCCACCCAACTCAGTTCCCACAACATCAGACCAATAATCTACAACTTAACTACAGAATCCATTCTCGATTTTGCCCGATAAAACTTCAGCTTCACTCAATTAACTCAATCTCGGCATAAACACGACAATTACCCGAAATCCCCAAAATCACCAAACGATTATTCATCAAACACATGCAACAGAATCAACAAGATAATCACGCATTCAGAATCATCACAACATAACAACAGATTCATCAAAATTTATGGGGTTAGGGAAATCCCCTTTCTACCTAGTATTCATGCAACATACCAATTTTAACCGATTCTTCTCCCCCTTACCTCGATAACTTGATCAGATGAAGAAACTCTTGAAGAATCGATGATCCTAGCTCCCCCTTTCTTCCTCCTTGAATCTCCTCTTCACTTCCCCGTGTTCCTCTTCTTCTTTCCTTCTCCAATTTGATCGTGTCATTTTTCCTCCTTCCCAAACAGCCCCTAATACCCCTTTTTTTCTCACTAACTTATTAATAATAATAATAATATTAATAATAATAACAATAATAATAATAATAATAATATTAATAATATTACTATTATTCATTAAATTATCATTATCATCAATAATTATATTATTATTCTTAAGGTCCAAAGTTATCAATTAAACTCCAACTTAAGGGCACCTCCACGCACTCGACACAACCCCACGAAACACACCGCAATTAAAATAACACAGAAAAACTAGATAATTAAAAATGGGCGTTACAGCTGACTTGTTACAGCAGGTGGTGGTGGTTAACTTGTATTAGCTTGTGATGGTTGCTGACTTGTCGTATCTTGCACCTGACCTAAATTAGCTTGTGTTGGTGGCTGACTTGTTGGTTATTGTGGTTGTGGTAGTTTACAAGTAGCCTTGTTGTAACCATCTTTGTGACAACGACTACACTTTATACCATGTCTTTCCCTTTTCATGTGTGTCTCATCCCTCACCATCTCTCAAACTTCCCTATTCCTTTTTTTCTTTGGCCTTCCAGACTGCCTCTTTATTGGTGGTGGCTGAAGATCAACAACACTAGTCTTTGCCCACAAGGCTTCCCTATTAAGTGGATATATCACATGTGCATAGCAAGCAGTATATTGCTCCTTCTTGTAACAGACAGGTACAAAGCCATCAATCTCCAAATGTTGATCTTTCATGCAAGACATTGCATGACAGCAAGGAAGTCCAGTCAGCATCCATAGTCTACATGAGCTTTCATTCTTGTAAAGGTTGGCAACACATTTTTCTTCATTGAGTGAAGTATGCCTCACCTTATAGTCAGTCATATTCATTTGAACGCCTATAAATAAGTAACCATTAACAATGATAGTCTATGTAAATAGTTAGCCATTTGAAAGTAATGTTACCTCACAATCCAATGATTGGTTTTTTGTGACTCCCTTTCCATCCTCTTCTTGATGTTAGGTAGTATGATGCCATCATATTTGGTAATATTTTTCCTATTGGATTCCCATCTCTGTATTATGTATACTCTAATTTCTTCCAGCATTGCCACAATGCGCTTGGATCTAGCAACCACAAATACAAAATTGAAGGCCTCTGACATATTGTTAACCAAAGTGTCACAACCTGAACTTGGCTGGAACCTTGATTTGCTCCAGAATCTTGGTGGAATTTTGATGAGGTGTTTGAAGGCCTCTTCATTAACTCCTTTTCTTTCAAGCATTATTTTCTCCCAGGCGTTAACATAACTTGCACATGCAGCCCTCCACGTCAATTCCTTTAATTTCAAGTCAGGGAACTTTTTCTTGAAGTTACTATACAAATGTCTGCAATATAAAGTAAGTGTAAACATTACCATGTATGTCATATTCAATATGTAAGTTACTAAACCAAGTATGTCATATTCAATATGTAAGTTACTAAACCAAGTATGTCATATTCAATATGTAGGAGCTGGCAGTAAACATTACCAAGGTGAGAGTAATATGTTACCTAACACTGAATCTCTGGTCAACATTACCAAGTAATTCATCAAGAGCTGGCAGTAAACCCTGCATCCATAAATAAGTAAGAATGATGGTGAAAATAAAATAATTGGCTAACAATTACATTTCAAGGTGAGACTTTAAAACCTAACCTTTTGTAGATCACTAATGAAGGTATAGGTTCTGCACAACCTGACTCCTTCCAAATCACCTATCAATAACTCTAGAAACTAGCTCCATGAGTCTTTAGTTTCACTCTCGACAACAACATATGCAATTGGAAGCATTTGGTCATTTGGGTCCCTACCAATAGCAGCTAGTATTTTTCCTCCATAATATCCCTTTAAGAAACTACCATTTAATCCTATAAATCCTATAGTAGACCTGCATTTGAAAAAACTGTCCTTGCATGCTTTGAGACAAACATACATCCTCTGAAAGTGAGGATTCAATTGAGTAGAGTTATCACTGCTTTCCCCTTAAATTGGTGGCTAACTTATAATCTTCACAGTTGATCCTGTGTTTTCCCTCAATAGTTCATGGCCATAATCATGAATTCTTCTATACTGCTCTCTAAAAGAATCATCCACAATATCAAAGGCTAGTGTTTTAGCTCTATATGCCAATGTCTTGTTAATTCCAACATTCTCAACTTCATCAACTATTGACCCCTCTTCCACCACATCTTCTCCCAGTGTGGTCCCGCCTTCATTACTTCCCCCTTCATATACTTCACCAACCACATCCTTAGCCATTGTGGTGCCATCCTGATTATTAACCATATCAGGCCTTTCACCACAGATATCTTCACCCAATATGCTCACATGTGATAGTGAGAGTATGAGCTTCTCAATAACATCAGGTTTAGATACATGATGTGTAACATGCAAGTGACATTCCCAGTTAACACTATAATGGTTCTCATTCTATCAGTCCCCTTATCATTTTCTAACTGAACTATATCATTAGCAATCATATCATCATAATACCAAAGCTTATCTATAGTAGGGTAACCTAACTCTCTTAACTTATCAAATATTTCAAAGTAACTCCAATAATCAGGATCAACATCCCATATCTCCTCTAACCCTACATAACCTGACTTGGTAAAATTTGCAAACTCTCTAGAAAAATCACCAGAATGATGAACAACACACTTAAACATAATCTCCATGATCTAATCAACCTACATATAGTACCAGAAGTACTAAGTAAGTTAGGTATAGAAGAAACTTAACATTTTTTTAATTGTATTTGTGCAAGTTTGTACCTTAGGGTTTTTTGTGCAGACGAGTGAAATAATGAAATCCTTCTTCTTCATTCTTCTGCAATGAACTTCGTCTTCAAATAAGTATTGTTGTCGTACCTTAGAGTTTTCTTGTTGTCTTAAACATCGCCATCGTCGTCTTCAATGAACTTCGTTTTCAAACAAGTTTGTTGTTCACAATGTAGCTGCTCTCTGAACCTGAGCTTTCATCCAACAATGTTATCATGCCATAATATGTTTCATCTCCTTAAAATGAATGTTATGTGTAATACAAAATCCACGTCATCCATTAAAATAATTACAGAATATCCATCTAATCCATTTAAAGTCTAGCAATACAATTTCTAACGTTTTCCCAACTAATACTAACAGAAAGGAGTAGTATACATAATAGAGTATAAGTTAGTGGACCATAATGTAACGTTTTTTTCTTAAGGGACCAAAGCAAAACAATTTACTCTATCTCTCTCCTCCAAGCATTTTTTATTTATTTTATAATCAAAATAAATTAAAGGTCATGATGCATTAATTAATAGATCTAATGGTCCATATATAGCTGACTGCAGTGGATTCTGGGCCTATATAACCTTGCATGTGGTAGTGTATGATTTTGAAGAATTATATGATAAATGATACTAGGATTTAGCCCTTTGTTTGGTTATGTTATAGAATATTGTGATTCTATGTGTTAATTGCTAGTATGAACATGGTTAGATGGTGGATAATGGATGGGATTGATAATGGTAGCTTAAGGATGAATTTTGGGGTGAGAAAATGTTATTTTTATGGGTTTCAGGCTTGTGATTTGATTCAATGATGATTTGATTCGAATCAGGGATGTTATTGTTGAGTCAAATGGTGTTTTTCCTTAAGTAATTAATTCAATTATAATCTTAAACATAAGTAAATGTAGGATTAGAACCAAGGTCACACTTGATTAGGAATGTAGTGATCAAATATATAAATATGTTTAGGATCAACTTTAAGTGAACATTATATACTTAGGAACTAGACTAGGTATTAATTAGTGGAACGAGATACGTTAGGTGAGGTATGACGTCTCTTAAGTTGTATTTCCCTTTGAGGTGGTTGGATAATGGAAGGGTGAGTTCAATAAGGATGCCATGAAAACCCTAGGTAGTTGAACAACTTAGTAGGTATAAACATAGAAGTTAATTTCTAAGTTGACTAAGATTAAGAGTGTATGGTCATTTAACAGATAAGATTTGTCTATGTGAAGGATGATAGAATTAATTGGATACACTTGGGGAGTAATATCACTTACTGCATCTCGTAATTGTAAAACCTGTAATCAGAATGAGAAACTTATCAAGGCGTATAACTAGTAGGATGTCAATAATCATGTAATACTAGACTTAATCTGAGGAGGACTAGTAAAATATTGACGATCATGTAATGCTATACAGGATCTCAGGTGTGCATTGATGCACGTGATAACATATTATTGTATTTATAGCGTATGTGGTTATGCAAATTATTATAGTTGTCAAATATATAACTCGTAATCAGAGTGTGAAATATATCAAGTACTAGTAGAATACTGATGATCTCGTAATACGAGACTCGATATGTGAAAGACTAGTAGGACGTTAATGACCATGTAATACGAAACTCGATATAAAGAGGACTAGTAGGATGTTAACGATTCTGTAATACTAAACATGATCTAAGGTGTACATGGTTATAAGGGATAGCATATTATCGCCCCTATAATATATGGTATTTATTACATCCCAGATTCAATTTGAGGTATTGAGTACCTTCGACATCCTTATGAATTTTTATCGATTTGAAAACACCTCAATTATCATTAAAATGTTTGTGAGGTGATCAAAATATTGTCATTAGTGTGCCATGGATGTGAGATATCCTGATGGAATATTCAAGTATGCCTTAAATAAATAGAAAGGTAGAGGGTGATTCAAAGGTTAAGACTAAAAATCCAACGGAATTGGTATCTCGTCCCACATTGTTGCATTATTTTTTTAAGTAAACAGATATTTCATATTTGGATTGGACTTATTACAGCGTTGGATGTAGCACTGAGGACCTAGTGAAACACATTTTTGTTGTGTTAAAGATTTTGTCCGATCATCAAGTTATTAATTATTATAATATTATTGTTTAAACATCCTTTTTTAGTGATTCATGTATTAAAAAGTTGATTGAGTCTCATAATGAGTATAAATTAAAAAATATTATATTAAATTTGTCAAAATTATTTTTTATAACTCTTTTGTAATCTTTTGCATAAATTATTTATTGATAGGGGATTAAATAATTATTGTCTCATTTATAAGAGATGATTTATGGATTGAACTGGATAAACAGTTTTTTAATTCTTTTATTTAATCTTTATTCTTATTAACATGTAGCTTTGCATAATTTAAATTGTAGATTAGTTTTCCTTAAACTTAAAAGTTTGATTACCATTGTTTTTTTAATCTCAAACTCATTAGTCTTAATGTATTTGATTCCTTTATTTCATAATTTCAAAGAAGCATAATGGTTCAAGGACTTAGTGTGACTGATGTACGTTTGTGAGAGATGTCTTCAAATTTGATTATGATCTCAAGCTACAAACTATGTGACTAATAATAATATTTATAAGAGACATCACTTAAGATGAGACAATTGTTAAACATGAGCAACACAAGGTAAAGCATAAACATTATATTTACACATCAATTCTTCGTCAAACAAGATAAAAATCGAATCATATATAAATATAACACCACCAATACACACACCAAATTTTACTACCCTAGTTTTGGATAATCTCATTCTAGTTAATCAACTCATCATCAAACCTCTAAAGTATGAAACAAACTTCATCATCAAACCTCTAAAGTATGAAACAAACTTCATCATCAAACTTACAACACCTTTCAATTAAACAGCAGTTCTTAAATCCTCACAAAAAATATAGAAAGTTCAGGCCCGGGATTATTTCCCTCTGGACTCAACATATAAAGAGTCTCAGAATCCTTAGAACCAACTACATGTTCAAAAGAAGCTCTCATATAAGCCATTTCTCTTCCATCAACATCATCAACTTCATTTTTCGTTGGAACAACGCCAGCACCCATTGTTATAGCCTTAAGAAGTTCCATAACATGTAGATCCTCTTCCGTAGCATCTCTCTTCACACCATAACCCGTTTTCTTCCCGTTACAAAACATTGTCCATAACGGTTCTTCAGTCAACAATGTCTTGTCTTTTTCTTGTCTTTTTTCACATTCTAGTGCAATTCTCACCATTCCTGCCGCCATTTCCTTCTGTAACACGCTTGTTTGCATGGAAAGTTCGATAACCAATGAAGGTAAACACTTTGGATTCTCTTGAACGGAGAGACTGACGCGTCCTTTCCGGTGACCAAATAACGTTCCAGATACCTTTGTCCCGATGTTTCCACCGATGTTTTTGTGGTGGTGGTGGTGGGCGTCGTTGGGTCCTGTTGTGATTGTAGGGAATTTGCAAGCGGGGGTTATGATGGGAAAGGAACGGAAAACGGAGCGGAAGACACGAACGACTTTAGGTTTGTGTTTTCGTTTTTGAGAGGGTTGAATGAGGGAGATGTTTGTAGGAAGTGGAGGTGGAGATGGTAATGAAGATGTTGTTGGTGTTGTTGGTGAAGAAGTTGAAGAATTTTGAGATGTTGAGGCGGGTGATGAAGATCTTGGCTCCCCCATTGGATGGTGATTGAGAACAGGGAAGAGAAGATCAGTGCCATCAGAGAAGAGAGAAAGAGAGAGAAAGAGAAAGGGAATTCGTTGCAACAAGTTTTGAGAATTGAACGTTCAACGTTTTGTCTTGATTTTTTGAGGCTTAAGATGGTTCTTCGGGGCTTAATTTGTTTTTCCAAACTATTTTTCGTCTTAATTTTACAACTCCTCGTGATTGACCAAGTGGTGTAAAAAGCTTTAAATAGAAAGAAAAAAAACTTACTTACATATTAGTTTTCTTTTTTAAGTGGATTATATATTTGTTATTATATAATATGAAAAAAAATATTTCTCAAATTCATTATTAAAAATGTATATGATATATATAATAGACCTAATATATTAATTTTTTAAATAAATTTAAAAAATATTTTTTTTCTTATAATAAAGATTAAAGAAAACATATCATTCTTTTTATAAGAGACGGTTTATATTTTAAATTATATCTAATTTGTATATAATTTAAATATATTTATTACTCAATAAATTTTTAAAAAATAAACTACCTCTATTTAATTCGTAAAATGTTTAATGGTTGTGAATGCGATCAAATGTATAAAATAGTTTGTTGAAACAAGTTTGATTCATGCCATCCAAAGTTGTGATGATAACAAAGTATTTAATAAAACAATTAGGATCTCTAACTAGCCAGTTTGTGTGTGTAGAATTATATTTATTTGATGGAACTAGTTTTGACACTGAAATGACTTTGGTTCGGTTCTGGTCATGCTCTCTCAAGAACGTCTAATCAGAAAAGCAGTTGCTAGTACACTTCAGCTCAGAAGCGTGTTATGCTGCCTCTAAAGCCGAGTAATGTCATGTCAGTTCTACTAACACGAGACTCAAGATTTATTGACATTATCTTCTACAGGTTGTGTTGTACTTGAATCAGAATTGTATCCTCTGGACAAAGGTCTTGTTTCATGGATACTCTTGTGACTGTAAGTTTCAACACTTGCTTTATTGAAAAAGAAGATGTACCGGAAGATTTGATTTTGTTAGCCCAACGTTTTTATTTTCCTTAGCTATAAGAAGGAGCTGAAGATTTGAAGATCACCAAGAAATAACGCTGCAAATACAATTAAGAAATGCACGCACTACTTTCAGAAAGCTGAGTCTGTTAAGAGTTCTTACTCTTGTGTTAATTGAGAATCTTTGTAATAGTGTGTTGTATTATTTGAACAACTCTGATATTTTATCAAGTATTATTGTATGTTATTGCTTCTCTAATCTATCTGTTTAGATTAAAGTCTCTTGTTGTAGGCTTAAGGAAGATAAAGTCTTAGACACAAGCTCTAAGCAAAGGAAAGTCTTAATCAGAGGCTAGTTAAGCAATTGAAAGTCTTAGGCACGAGCTCTAAGCAAGGTGAACTCTTAGGTAGGTGGTCTAAGCAAGAGAAGTCTCGGTCAGGAGCTGATTAAGTAGAGTGAGGTCTTAGACACAAACTCTAAGCAAGGGAAGTCTTGAACAAGTGGTTTAAGCAAAAAGAAAAGTCTTATACAAGTGTGTGTAAGCAAGTGTTATCTAGTTGATTTTAGTGGAAAATATATTGCTTGGCAAGGGGACTAGAGTACTTGGGAGAGGAAGCAGGATAACTACTGTGTGTTCTTTGTTATTTTTACTTTACTTCTGTCTTTATTTCTGCTGCACCTTATCAGATTCTAAAATCAGTTTTTAGATTCTGATCTCTGGTTCATAAGTAAATCTATTTTTACAAAACACAACTCAACCCCCTTTATTATGTATTTTGCTCACCTTCATAGTTTAGAATTTAAATAGAGTTTGAATTTTTGGGACAATAATTTAGTTAAACTTTATGATTCAATATTCGTTCATTGAGTTATACTCCATGAAGAATAGAGAACGAAATATCAGCTCAGTTGGTAGTTGCGCACAAGTGGTATTATAGTCATGGTTCGGCTTGGAGGGGGAACAAGGGCTAGATTGGTATTAAATCCTGTAATAGGATGTAAGAACTCACACTTGTCAGAGAGTCTGTTGGTTGCAAGTGTGAGTGGTATAAGAGATATGAACCATATACACAATGTCTTAAGATTTTTGGTGGAGATGTTGTGTCCCTTAAAAGCTTCAAATATAGCTACTACATATTAACTATGTTGACTAAGATGGTTCGACTGACCTATCAAACGAGTTGAGATATAGGGTATTTTAATGCCCACGAAGACTGGTTTGGAAGAGTCTTAAGAACAAATCCAGAAGATTAGGATCACTTTCCCTTCAAAACATGTCTGAAATGTCGAAGGGATTTATACAAATTAAATCAACACTTCGACAATGGTTGAATTGGACACGTCCACCAGATGTTGGGGACTTAAGATATCCTTAAGTCCATAGACTAGGTGTTATAAAGTTGTCTCAACAACATCATAAAAATCGACCAAAGACTCTCGACAGAGGCAGTTAAAAGGTTTTAGAGCAGTTATCAACACATTTATCAGCAAAGTGAGCGGTTTGCAGTATTTTCAATGTTAAAGACACATAGAAGCAAGTTAGAGCGCTGAAGCACGCGTAATAGGATACGTATTAAATCATAGGGAGATAGTTATTATTGACGGTTACTAGCATGTCAGTATATATAATCGATCTCACTGTTGGAATTAAGGTCAGAAATTTCATATATTCTCTATAGAACTGAAGAACCTGAGTTACAGAGAGAAATAATTTATGAGATAATGTTTGATTCAACATTCACTCATTTAAATTCTTCAAGTATTTTTTAATTAAAGAATTTTACTTTAATGAATTTTGTCACGATTTTTGTTTATTATCTTCATCTGAAGCTTATTGTTGTTAAAATTTACATTTAGTTTATCAATGTTTAAACACTTAAAGTCTTGGCATTGAGGAAACTTCCTACAGAAGATACCAGTCCTTGAGACTTTTCATCATTTGTTAGAGAGTCTATCAAATGACTCTCCATTAAAATATTTGAAATAAGTCTGCCAAAAGGAATCTAGTATCTCATTTTCCTGCTTCTATTCCTTGAGTCCTTTACAAAATCTCTTAAGAACCGAAAGAGGAATGAAGACAGGTTCACTTTCACATCAGCAGCAATAAAATGTAGAATATATTGATGATCAAGGTTGATGTAGTCAAGAGAGTTAGTTGTCTTTCTGGGATTGAAACAACCATGAATAATTCTTGCCCAATTCCTCAGAATAGGATTAAGGTTCTTAATTTTGCTAGCATGGCTTCCAGTGGTGGAAATAGCCTTGGGCACCTCAGTAGTATCATATCTCCTCTCACTCCTCATCTCACACTTGACTCTATTATCATCATGACTAATGAGTTTGGCAATGAGATATCCAGTTATAACAATCTTTTTTTCCAAAAATAAAAGACATTATTTGAGTAAAGGAGGTCTTGGCATGAATCTAGAATTTTATTACAAGAACTAGGAAGACATGTCCTTGAAGACGACCAAAATATCTGTCCCATCCTTGAGTTTGAATAGCAGGTAGAAGGTCGAATCCATGAGGCTTTAAACTTTCAAAGTCAACCATAAGTTCGTGGAGAACTTCCAAGTCTTCTTCAGGTGTAGCAAGTGTGACTTCGGGAGTGTTATATGCATCTTTAGAATACATAAACCTGTTAGGATGCATAGTAGATGTTGTCCTGTGAGATTGGAGAAGATGTGAAATGTATTTAGGAGGTTGTGACGAGGCAGATCTATGAACAACCCTTTGGAACGCTGCATTTTGAAGATCTTCAGTAATGACATGTGGATGTTGCTGAAGAGTTTGATGTTCTTGTTGTTGTGGTTGTGAAGTAGACAATTGTTGTTGTTGTTATTGTGAAGCCATTCATGTAGAGAGAGAGAGAGAGAGAGAGAGAGAGAGAGAGAGAGAGAGAGAGAGAGAGAGAGAGAGAGAGAGAGAGAGAGAGAGAGAGAGAGAGAGAGAGAGAGAGAGAGAGAGAGAGGTTTTAGGGTTTGATAACTTTTTTGGTTTGAAAACAAGAAAGTGTGAGGAGTGAATAGTTGCATAGGTGTGTGAAGTGAGTGTGGTGGGTTTAAATAACGAATTTTGTAATCATGACAAAGATAAATAATAATAATAATAATAATAATGATAATTAAGGCAATTAGCACAAAATTGACAAAGAGGAGTAAGGCGAAACTATTTAACCAAATCCCAAGATTAATGATTAAATCCAATGTGTCATACAGACATTAGAAATCAGTTTAGTTTTCTAAGACAATTATCTTTAAAACTATTCCGTTTTACAACATTAATTGAAAGCTATTTAATGAAAAAAAATTAGTATCCAGAAAATATATTTGTTTAACCAAAAAAATTCCAACTAAATACCTTTGAACTTATGGAACTTTCTCACTTCAGAAGAATCATACATTTAGAACCAAAACAAATCTCAGAGTCTGATTTTACCATTCTAAGAGATTGACATTCTGAGATAATCATCAGATTTATTCTAGACATAATTTTATTTTCAAAATTTTCAGAATGAAAACGAATCAACTTTCAGCAAGGGGCTTTGTAAAGATATCAACCCATTGATGGTCTATATCAATAAATTTTAGATCTAAAATACCCTTCTAAACATAGTCACGTATAAAGTGATATATTATCTCAATATGTTTGGCTCAAGAATGCAAAATGGGATTCTTAGGTAAACAAATGGCAGAAGTATTATCACAGAGTATAAGAAAGTTACTCTCATATATCTGAAAAATATTCTAGTTGATTTTTCATCTAGAGTATCTGAGTGTTGCATCCAGAGGCTGCAATGTATTCATCTTCTATAGTTGATAGTGCTATTGTTGATTTCCTTTTACTGGACCATGAGATCAGGTTATCTCCCAGAAACTGACAACTTCTAGAAGTGCTTTTCCTCTCAAGTCTATCTCTAGCATATTCAGCATCACAGTCGCCTACTAGCTTGTAATCTTTAGATTTTCTATAACACAAGCCAAGGTTAATAGTACCTTTTAGATACCTGAAGATACTCTTAACAACAATTAAGTGGGATTCTCTATGATCTGATTGGAAGAGAGCACATAAAAAGATACTAAAAAAAATGTCAGGTCTAGAAGCAGTCAGGTATAGGAGATAGACAATCATACCACTGTATAGCTCTTGATATACCTTACTAATTACCTCATCCTTCTCAAGGATACATGTAGTATTCATAGAATTCTTAGACATCTTGCATTCTGACATGTTAAACTTCTTTAGAAGTTCTTTGGTGTACTTGCTCCAATGAGTGCACGTTCCTTTTAGACTCTGATTGATCTGAATCCCTATTAAGAACTTGAGTTCTCCCATCAGACTCATCTCAAACTCTTCTTGCATATACTAAGAAAAATTCTTGCACAACATAGCATTAGCAGAACCAAAAATAATATCATCAACATAAATTTGTACAATAAGAATATCATTTTTGAAAGTCTTACCGAAAAGAGTTGTATCTACCTTCCCTTTGGTGAAATCATTTTCAAGAAGAAAATTGCTTAGTCTTTCATACCATGCCCTAGGAGCATGTTTAAAATCACACAATGATTTCTTAAGTTTGAAAAAAAATTCGGAATTTTTAGAGTTTTCAAAGCCAGGGGGTTAGTGTAAATATACTTCTTCAGTAATGTAACCATTCAGAAGTACACTCTTAACATCCATCTGATATAAGATGATGTTATGATTAACAACAAAGGAAATTAAAAGACAAATAGACTCTAACCTAGCAACTGGTACAAAGGTTTTGGTATAGTCAATCTTTTTTTGTTGACTATAAACTTGTGCTACCAGTCGATCCCTGTTTCTTACTATCACTCTTTGTTCGTTCAGTTTGTTTCTAAAGACCTAGTTAGTTCTAATATTGTGAGTTCGTTCGGGTCTTGGCACTAGATCCCATACGTCATTTCTGGAGAATCGGTTGAGTTCCTCTTGCATATCTAGAATCCATTCCGAGTCTTGAAGTGCTTCATCAATTGGTAGGCTCTATCAGCGAAACCAGACCTAAAAAAGTTTCTTCAGAAGGCTTGAAAGAGGATCTGGTTCTAACAGGTTCGTTCTTGTCTCCCAGAATCATGTCTTCAGAACGTGATGATCTCTATTTGTACCTTCTCAAAGGAGTCTGAGCTTCAACCGCTTCTGGTTGAGGGGGCTTCAGAGTTTTTGGCCTCAACTTATTTTGCTTCTGGAGTATTTTCTTCAGAACATGAGTAAGTGATTTCCAAATCTGCAAATTTCTCAACTAGCTTTGACTTTTCAAAGTCAAGCTTATTATCGAATCTGACATGGATTGATTCTTCAACAATCTGTGTCTAAGTGTTGTATACTCTATAACTTTTTGAGCATTCATAGTATCCTAACATGATACACTTTTGTGCCTTAGAATCAAACTTAACAAGATTTTCTTAAGTGTCCAACATAAAACAAGAACATCCAAAAGGATGAAAATAAGAAATGTTTGGTTTCCGATTCTTCCACAATTCATAAGGAGTATTTCCTAGAACAGGTCTTATAGAGATCCTGTTTTGAATATAACACGTTGTATTAACTGCCTCTTCCCATAAGTGCATGGCCACATTAGTCTCGTTGATCATGGTCCTTTTCAATTTCTGCAAAGTCCTATTATTCCTCTCTACAACTCCATTCTGTTGTTAAGTTCTATGGCAGGAAAAATCATGGAAAATTCCATTCTCATCAAAGAGTTTCTCAAAATCTTTGTTTTCGAATTCACCACCATGATCACTTATGACTTTTACAATTTTGAGATCCTTCTCATTTTTCAATTGGGAGCAGAAGGTAGAAAACACAAAATGTGACTTATCCTTGTGTCTAAGAAATTTCACCCATGTCCATCTGATGTAGTCATCAATAATGACTATTCCATACTTCTTACCATTAACAAAAGCAATTTTCACTGGTCCAAATAAGTCAATGTGAAGAAGCTCCAATGGTCTGGAGGTGAAAATAACATTCTTAGCTTTGAAAGAAGTTTTAGAAAACTTGCCTTTCTGACATGCTTCACAAAGAGAATGTGAAACAAACTTCAGATTTGGCAGGCCTCTAACTAAATTAAGCTTGTTAAGCAAAGAAATCATTCTCATGCTAACATGAACCAATAGTCTATGCCATGTCCACTGCTCTTTGTTAACAGACATAAGACATTTAATTTTCTAATTCGTAAAATCAGAAATTTGATCTTATAAATGTTGTTCTTCCTCTTTCCATTAAAAATAATTGAGCCATTCTTTTGACTGATAGCTTTACAGTGCTTTTGATTGAAAATAATGCCATATCCATTGTCACTTGATTGACTTATGGATAGAAGGTTATGCATTAGTTCTTCAACAAGAAGAACATTAGTAATGGAAGGTAGAGAACGGTTACCTATTGTTTTGGAGCCAATGATCTTCCCTTTCTAATCACTTCTGAAACCGATGATTCCTCTAAACTTAAGTTCCAGGTCTTGGAACATATGCCTTAATCCCTTCATGTGTCACAAGCATCGAGTCTAGGTACCATGACTGGTGTCTTAACTGTGCTTCTCATAATATCTGCAACATATATTATTTTGTCCTTAGGTACCCACATCTTTCTAGGTCCTTTAGGGTTAGTCTTCCTAAAGTGTTTTTTTACAACTTTGGGTTTTTGTGCGGGATGTTTATACATGAATGCATGATTAGAACGAGCATGAGTTTTTGGTTTATCCTTGGGTTTTGCAACGATTTTTCCTTTAGGCATAACATCATTTTGGTTCATATAAGGAACAAAATGAGATTCAAGAGTATTGAGCTTATCATCATTTTCAGAACCAGATTCTTCATCAGAATCATAGCCAATACCTCTTGTCTCGTTCATGCTAACACCATAAATCATGGAAGCCCTTAAGCTTCAAGCAAGAAACTTCTAGAAAGATTTATCATACTTCTGTATGATATCAATAGAACCTGTAGAGGCTTTAAAAATGATTTCTCTTTCAGGTTTGAGATTCTTGCTTGGAGGTACAAAGTGGGTTTTCAAACTAAGTTTTTCTTCATTCAACCTTGAAAAATCTTTCTGAAGTTTACAGTATGCTTCTGATTCAGATACATGAATCTTCTTCAGATTCTTGTATATGTCCAGAATGTTCTGATATTTTTCCAGAACTTCAGACAAACTAAATTCAACCTCAGAACGTGAGAGTTCAGAAAATGTCTCTTCAGAATCATACTCAAATTATGATTCTGATTAACTAGTTTCAATAGGAGCTTCTATGAATGTCATTAGAGCCATATTTGCCTGCTCTTCTTCAGAGTCATCTTCAGAAGACTCTGAATCATCCCATGTAGCCATAAGACCCTTCTTATTCCCACACAAGTCTTTCTTCTTAGGTCTGTCCTTCTTCAGCTTGGGGCAATCATTTCTATGATGACCTGGCTCCTTGCATTCAAAGTAGATAACTTCTTTGCTGGCTCCAACTTTCTTGAATCCAGAAGTGGACTCAGAACGACCACTTGTCCTTCTTTGTCCTCTGAATTTGCCTTGCCTTTTCTTCCATAGTTGATTCATGCGTTTGGAAAGAAGAGACAACTCCTGTTTTACTTCTGATTCTTATTCAGACTCTTCATCAGTATCAGCTTGAAGAGCTTTAGTTTTCCCATATCTTCCTGAAAACTTCAGAGCAACATAATGTTAGCTAGAAAATTTTGACTAGGGAAAAAGAATTGAGTCAAACAGGGAAACTTTGTATCACAAAAAAAGAAGCGTCGAAATGGGTTGACGTCACTGAAGAGGTTCGACGAGTAAGACAGGAAAAGGGACATAGGGGCATAGTCGAGGCAAGCTCGACAAACAACAATTCAGATTGAAGTCGAAGCAAGTTCGACGCACAACCATACAGACAGATCAAATTCGAAGCCAAGTTCACACGGGCAAGTTTTGAAAGCAAGTGATGAGAACGTGGGGAAGTTACAAATAAAGTGGGTATGCATGGATGGACGCGTGGCAAGCTGTGAATAGTCGACAACAAAGCAGCAATTATTTTTTATGCTTATTTGAGTAGAATTTAGTTTCAACTCAAGGAGGTCTCATTTTGTAACATTGCAAAGAAAACACTCAATGTATCTACGTCTAATTGAAACGAATTATTTCTACACAAATGTATGCATGCGTCCAACTTATATTCGAGCAATTTACTTCATAAGTTTTTTTTTTCTAATTCACTTTCCTTTCCATTTTTTGTCTTGTTTTTCTCATTTATTTATCTGAGTTGCATGAATGCAGATTCATTCAACTCCTTGTTTACCATTTCAAATCCAAACGCTTAAATATCCATTCCATACTTAACACTAAGTCTAGGATTTTGTAGATGATCCTATAAGTAACTTTAATAAGAGGCTAGAGATTGTTCGCCAGAAATCTGCACGAACAAATTGGCACACCTGGTGGGACTTGTTGTATTAAGTAGATGCAATTGCATAGTGGTAAGAAAATGGTAGATCCGCGAAATACCAGTCCAAACGAGGAGCAAACCTCATGAGGAAATACAATTGTGTCACAAACAACTGATGTTGGTTCTAACACTATGGTTGCGGTTTCGACTGCCCATAATGGACCAATGTTGTCACTGCATCGGCCTGAAACTCTAAGACTAACGGGGGCTGGAACTTCAGGGCCATATATGCCCAGTTTCACAATGCCCATGTATGGTAGGGATCTAAGATTTGGAATGCCAACCGAATTGATGGCAAGTATACATAGTAGCGGTTCGACGTTTGGCAAAAATTCATCCTTAGCATTCTCACATTACCATGGATTAGGACCTTTGGGAAACCAATTTGGACGAACCACAGGGCAAGGATTTCCATCTCAGGCAATCCTAACTTTCACCTCAAGTTCTGTCGTAGTTACGAGACAGCAGATGGACGAAAGTAATTACGAAATGGTCCATATGCTAACTCAGCAAATGGGTACCATACTTAGGCCATTAATTCAAGATTCTACTCAGAGTTACCAACAACTGGCAACTCAGATGACTCGAATAGATGATTTCTTAGGTGCTCCTAGGGTACAAGTTTGACAAACGACCCCGCCTCAACCAGAGGTACCTGTCCGACACGAAGAGAGGTTCGACAAGACAATTGACCAAGAACCCCCGGTGGTCGAACCAATACCTAGGGTGGCCCAACGTCCACCCGTTGTGTTAGTTAAGAGGAACCAAGATCCCGACCACATGGTCAGGAAAGTTTGACGGGATGCAATGGCTGGAGAACAAAACCTAAAAACCATTTTTGAGCGAATCATGGTTCAAAATGGTGTGAACCCTGGCCTTCAAAGGTCAATGTATTCATCCCCATTACTGGATTTTGTCTTGCTTAGGGGATGGAAGGTTCCTAATTTACCAAGTTTGCTGGGGACACCAAAGAGTTCACTGTCAAACACGTTGTCAGGTATCAAATCAAAGTTGGGTACATAGCAAACAATGAGGATTTAAAAATGATATACTTCCCAAGTTCCCTCACAAAAAAATGCGTTCACTTGGTTTACAATGCTACCTCCCCAATCTGTCCATACGTGGACACAATTGGAGAGATTTTTCCATAAACAATTCTACATGAGACAATTAAAGATAAGTTTGAAAGAGTTGGCCAGTGTCAAACGAAAGATCGTTGAGTCAGTCGATCAATATCTCATCAGGTTTAGACTTTTGAAAGCAAGATGCTTTACTCAAGTCCCTGAACACGAGTTAGATAGTTGCAGACGGGTTAAATTATTCTATCAGAATAAAAAGTTAGACACTCAATATCTTAGAGATATGGCACAATTGGCTGATAGAGTTCGACAAATCGAATGATTGAAAGTTGAAAAGGCCAGAACTGGTAAATACCATAAGAAAGAGAAAGTGTCTTATGTAGCAGCATGCACATACTCTTATGACGATGAAGAGCTCGTTGACGAAAGCGAGGCCAACTTGGATGAGCTCAAGCCAGGACCTCCCTACGCTTGTAAATTATTGAAACCATTAAACGGGGAAAATCCCGTAAAAACTGAAAAAAATTGATAAATTCATTGCAAAAACTTATACTTTTAATATATCTAAATCTGACAAAATATTTGATTTGTTAGCAAGGATGGTCAAATTATTGTGCCTCATGGCCTGAAAAATCCCCCATTAGAGAAAAAAAAAAGGATTCAACATCACAGTTGAAACCTGTCGAAACTCCTGGGAAGAAAAGGCACTATCCAAAAGGAAGGCTTGTCGTGAGGGGGAAAATCGTTGCCAATCATACGCTGGCCATAAGTGTTGACCTGTCAAGAGAAAAGGAGGCAGTATTAATCCAGACCACAGAGTACAATCCCCTTATCAAGGAGGAAGAACCTTAATACACTCCCCAGTTGGATGAGGAAGAACCTGAATACACTTCTAAGTCAGATGAAGAAGAGCCTGAGTATACTCCTTCACTAGAAGATGAGATGGTCGACGATGATTATGGTGAAGACTTTATCATCAACCGTTGTATCTGTCGCACCCTAATTTTTGACCATAAGATCCCGCCTCCTTGTGCTTTTCTTACTTGTTTTATTTTGCTCTTATGTGAATGTTTATTACAACTAACCAGTTTGCGCAGGCGCGGCGTTGTCAGGTTTAGATCCTTACCATCCAGTACCACAAGGTGACCGTCGAATTAGGGAGATCCTGGGTTTATTCTACTAGTCATTTCCTTAAAGCTTCTCAAGGGTTCCAATGTTATCCTGGGAGGTTTAAGTTGTTAAATACATGGCTTGTATACCAGGATGCACAACTTGAGAGTTTTCAAATACGAGAGTAGTTTAAACCATTTCAAGCATTGGTCATGGGTCCATATTACGAATTCAAGTTAGTGTTCAATGGCGAGGTTGTGTTTTGGGGATTCCGCAAGGCTCGGTTCATGTGAAAGGATCATCATCGTCTAAAGGCTTGTTCGGAGTTCCACTAATGGTTCATCAACCCTAACTTGTTCAACGACATCAAGTATCTGGAACATTTAGTTTGGGCCAAGATTTAAGGCTCTATGGAGCTTCTGTGGATTCAAGTAACAATTGGATTGTGCAATTTTATCAGTTAACCATTCCTATTTTCGTTGCCTTTACCATAACCTATCCAAATTTCAAGACCATGCCCACCCGAGTACAAGCTTGATTCATACAACTTCTAAGTTCACACGTGTTGAAGATTTAAAGTTCTTAAACTTCAAAGATCATCCAAGAAAGCCTCAAGCATCAAGAACTTAAGATACCATATTTATTATAACCGCCACTTGTTTCCCTAATTAATTGATACAATAAATTTCGCTACATAAGCCAAAGTCAAAGTCAAAATTACAGTAAGTTGTGCGAAAAGTTTTTGGGTGGAACCATCCCTCCTCAGCAGTCCTTTAATACTCCACCAATAGGCTCTCAACGCAAGTAAGCGGTCTCGCAGTTTAGAAAGCGGCAGCATGCTGTCAATCTCCGCCATTAGTGAATTTAGATCCTTCAGCGCGTGGTCGTGATGCAGTATGCTTGCTGCCTCCATCGTTATCCGCCGTAGCTCCTGCATAATTTATTCAAGCTTGGTTCCGTGAGTATCTCGATAGCTTAAAACATCAGAAACGCCTACGAATTCAGATTATCCGATTAAGCGCTCACCAACAAAGTAAGAGTTGTCTTCTTGTCAAGTTGCAGTGGTATTTCCGGCACCATTCCATTCTTAGGAAACCCGCGCTCTAGCTACGATAAGGCATCACCATTTCCTGCAAAGCTAACACACCTGGAAATCAGAACATGCCACCATTAACAGTCAACAAGAATAAAGCGAAGAAATTAAGAATAATTGAAGAAGTTTCAGACCTCAGTTTCGAATCATCATCAAGTCGGCTCCGAACAAAACCTGACATAAAAACAACATGTCAGCAGCTAATTCCTTACAAAGCAGCAATGACCTGTTCACATTTTCCCCAGTATTACAAAGTATGAACTCCCTACTCCTTTGTTCTAACTCTCTAAAGGCATTGGAAAACTGAGTACTCCGGGACCACTTCGCTGACGTTATCCCGCTTTTGCTTCAACCTCAACCTGCATTCACAATGAGGGATATGATTATCAATCATCATTAGAACAACACTGTTAGAAGAATTTACAGTTAACTAAAGAAGAAAAGGAACAAGTGCCTAACGAGGAACTTAAGTTGTACTCACCATATGGGTTGCTATTACTTCCAATTCACCTTGCAAACTTCCACTTACCCACATATGCTGCAAAACAGAAGAAGAAAAGTTAATTCGGTTCAGAAGCAAACAAAGGGCCAGACATCAAAGTTGAATCCAAAATTCCATCCTGGTTTATGAGTCAAATTCATATCATATTACAAGCAAAACAATTAAGTTGTTATAATATTATACCTTTTGCACAAGGAGAAAAAACGGGCATCCTAAGGTCCTCTTGTTGCCAATCCTTTTTCTTCATAATACTTTAATTGACCTGCAAACTACCGCTTTATGAGCAGCCACCAACACACAAAAGTGAACCAACAACTGAGGAGTACTTGGACCTCCTTCGCTGACTTTCCTCTCTGTATAATAAGAATAGAAGTATTAATTTCAGAAGTTAATCACATTAGCCTAATCTCTGTTTTTTTTCCATCATTGTTAATTTCAAAACCACTACCAATTTAGAAACAATGCAAGCAGCCCGAGGTATACAGAATGGCAAGAAATTTCAGTTTGAACCGGAAGTTAATAAGAGGATTAAGAGCAATCAAAGCCTTCAAAGAAATTCAATTCGAATCAAAGCAGATTCGAGCAGGTTCCAATGTAATTAGACAACATTAAAACTTTCCAAATCAAAGTTGACAGGGTCTTAATTTGGTTTCCAAAACCGGACGAACATGTCCATACGGATTTGGTATTGTTTTAATAATAAATCGTGGATTGAAGCCTATAAAGAGGAGGAATTGGGATGGAAACAGGCACAAGAATTCACAGCAGTTCACACATAAACAAGAAAATCCCAAATGGAAGAACCCTAATAGACTCGCAAATCCAATACAGAATCCCAAACTAACCCTAAATTTGTAAATCGAAAAGGAGGAAGTTTTATCTCAAACTCCGCCGCGAATCCCTTCAACAAAATCCCATCGCCGCCATCTTCGCGAACCGCGACCACCGCCGGCGAAACCGACCAAGCCCTCATCGCTTTCACACTCATCGTCAACTGCCTCACACCGGAAATCTCCGCCGTGAAACCTTTCAACAACCCTTGGCACCGCGAATCATCGTCCGTCGAACCTGCGAAAAAACCATTGAAACCGTAAGTGCTTCCAGGCTAACATTGATAACCTATTAATTTTCTTGTCTGTTTTATGTAGGAGAAGAACGAGCAATGGCGGAAGTGAGAAGAAGATTTGAAGAGTAAGAAAGAACGGAAGAACAGAGAGAAGGAAGAACAGAGAGATGCGAGTTAAAGAGGCGATGAAGAAGTCGCGAAGAGGGAAAGGGGGAAATGTTAGGGTTTCGGTTTTTTTTAGTTTTATGTTGTAATCGTGTACTCCGGCACACACACACACACACTATCACCACACGCCCACGGCATGGTAGCCACCCATCACCATGAGATCTCATTGCACGATCCAAATCGGCGCAGCCCCATGGTAACACATTGCACCCACACACACGTGATCCAGCGCACTCTTAATCCCTCCATTTAACCCCCTCATTTTAATTAATAACCTAATTAACCTTTTCTATAAATCCATTAATCTGACTTTTAACTTAATATATTTCTTTTATTAGTAATCTAATCTTTTATGATTAAATTTTTATTTAAAATAACTATTAGCTTATTTATTTAATTAATCTTTTTTTCTAAACAACTTTTAATTAATAAATCCCCTTTTATTTAAAAACAACTAATGACCCTGTCATTTAAATTATTTTCTTTTTAGATAGCTCACTTATTAAAATCCCTTTTTTATTATTATTTATCAATCTAAATCCATTTTTGTTACTAATAATATTACCAGTGGATAACAAAAACTTTTTATTCAGAAAAACTTTTTAAACTAACCTTTTATATAATAACATTTTATAAAGTAAACCACTTCACCTTTTCTCTATAATAAGATAAAATATAACAAACCTCTTATTTATTTAGGAAATCTTTTTATTGGAATTTAATCAATTTATAACTAAAAAACCAATTTATTCAATAAACCTTTTATTATTTTCAAAAATCTAATTAATTCAAAAGTCTTATTTTGAAAAACTAATTTATCATAAGTCAAATAACTTTCTTGAAATCAATTCAACTAAAATCAATATCCCTAAATTCAATTAAATGTGCACGCTTACGTTCCCGTTCCGACTCCGTCCACGCATTCACTTTTCACTCACTTGTGCACCTTAGCACTTTCATGCGTCTGTGTATGGATTTATTTATCTGCTTTACTTTATTCTGCCTTTATTTTTACCGCAATTTATTTTATCGCATGCATAACGTCTAAAGGAAGAACCTGCGCATAACCTAAACAATTGTGCGTATGCATTTCATTTGCATCATAATCCCTGTTGATCCTTGATCCCATTCAAGTCGATCTTCTAAGTTTAGATCCTACCCCATATGGAGGACCTTTTATCTTTACAACTTAGACAAACACAATTCAACTCAATTCAAATTTTTCAAACATATTAGAGAATAAGATGTTAGTCATCTTGACAGTCGAGATATGAATCTCCTGCCCCATAACAATACAATCAATATGTAGCGACTTTTCCGCCTTGAGGGAGATAGTGGCGTACTCGTCGATAATTCCGAGTACTTGGGCCCTTCTCTTAAGATGATGCAAAGACTATTTTCCTACAAGTTATGGTGGCTAAGTCAAGTCATTTCCTTCGAGATGACAACTCGTCTTTTCTCCTAGACCCAATCAATCAACTACCTTATCTCGTAGGAACTTTGACCACAGTCAAAGAAATCCTCAAACCCTTAAGTTATTGGTTTTTTTTAACTAATTGCTTGCCTTAATAAATAAATAAACTCTTTTTAATTTTTGATTAATTTAATTCATCTTTGCAATTTAATTTAATCTCTAAACGTATTTTAAAATTAATTATGAAATACTCTCAAAAATCACAAAAATAATTAAACTCCTAATTTTCAAATCAATAATTTCACCATTGCTAATCTCTAAATCCACTTAACCATAATTCACTATCTAACTTCATTTCTCAGTTTTATCCCTTTACATTTAATCTCTAATCACTTTTCGTCGTACACATTACCTACATTTCATTACCTCGTGCTTATCAATCACATCATCGCTTTTATCCATTCGCTATTCTCCATTACCGATATTCTCCTCCAAAGGAAAGGTTCACATGCTTGACCCCCGTGTCAATGCCTTTACCCTCACTCTAGCCTTAGGATTTGAGTCCTCGTACTCACCTTTTTAGACATCCCGTCGTGGACATACCTTCATCCTTTTCAATTTAACTTTTAACGTAGATAGGAGTCTTCGCACTCCAAGTAAGCGTTTCCATATGAATGCTTATTTCTCTTTGGAACTTTGACTCACAGTCAATAATTCCTCAAACCCTTTAGGGGAACTACAAATACTCTGATTCCACTCCCGTCAGGATATGTAGGCACACGATGCGATATCTTGTCGAGTATACTTAGAAATAAACCCCTAGGTCTTTTATCCTTAAGCAGATAAACCTTAGCAATAAACAACATTGAAACAAGAGGCTCCTGTAGAGTACTACAGAAACTTAGAATGCTATCACCTTCCCTAAGTTTAACCAACCCCCGAACCTGTAACTCTCTAGCTTTTGCATTTGAATTGCATTGTGGGTGATTCGATCTTTTTCCCTTCCTTTGGACAAATTAAAGTTCGGTTGTAATGAATTTAGATTCAAGCTCATCAATAGCTTGGTATCTGAATTTCACCGCGACAGTATCATGTCGGTGTTACTTATTGAATATAACAGAGTGTCAGAAGTTTCCGAAGCTGACGAAGATTTTGTGCCATACGAAACTGTTGAAGACAAACCATTATGTTACTATGTTATAAACAGTGGTGTGGTGGAGGAGAAAAAGGCTATGTTTGAGAAGCCTAGTCCAGGAATGATGTATCATTTGAAACCATTATACATAAGGGAAAAGGTAGATGGGATGCCAGTAAATAAGGTGTTTGTCAATGGAGGGACAATTGTCAATTTAATGCCTCATACCTTGTTCAGAAAGATGGGAAAATGTGATTTCGGTCTTCGACAACATAATATGGTTTTATCTAACTATGAAGGAAAACCCAGTAACATACTAGGAGTGATCTAAGTCGAACTATTTGTTGGCACAACTACCCAATCAACAATGTTCATATTGATAAACTCTAAAACAAACTTCAATTTGTTGTTAGGACGCGAATGGATCTACGTAATAGGGGCAGTGCCATCATTCTTATGCCAAAGGTTAATTATCTAGAAAAAAGACAGCATTGTAGAGAATATCAAAGTTGATTAGAGCTGCTACAGAATCAACGAAGCGAAGGGCGTGAAGAAATCCTTCGACCAACATTTAGCAAATGTTGCACCTTGTGATGGAAAATTAGAAGTTTACACCTCTGTCGAAAATACAAATTGTTTTCTGAGTCTAGATCCCGACTATGGGTTTATCTAGGATACCAAAGAGGCAGTAGAGCCTAAAGAGGTGAATCCACCTACAGGGTAGCCTGAGGTCGATGAAGATGACCACTGAGTCAAAAAGTATGGCTAAAATTTCGGCCTATATGGATGAAAATAAAAAGAAAAACGGTATTAGAAGCCGAGAAACTACAAATCTGGCTATTGAGGCCAAAGTCGAAGAACTTGAAGGTGGCCAACAAGACCAAACAACAACTTTAGAAAGCCGGAGGCTATAGTGTATTTATGAAAATAAGCCTTTGGGGTTTGAGAAAGATCCATTGAATGAATTGCAGATAATGCAAGCATAAGATCCACTCGAAGAAATAGAACTGGGAGATGGAGTCACAAAAATACCAACTTATATAAGCACTAAAGTTGGGTCAAAATGAAGGTGAAGTTGACCGAATTATTGAAAGAATACAAAGATTACTTTGCTTGGGATTATGGCGAGATACCTGGTTTGAGTCGAAGCATTGTGGACCATCGATTACCTATTTAACCAGAGAAAAGGCAAGTGAAGCATAATCATTGAAAGTTTGCTCCAGAAATTACAATAAAGATTAAGCAAGAAATCGAAAGACTGGTCAAGAGCCAATTCATTAGAACTGCAAGGTATGTCGAATGGTTAGCTAATATTGTACCTGTCATTAAGAAAAATGGAACGCTTCGAGTTTGTATAAATTTTATAGACTTGAACAAGGCGACTCTAAAAGATGAGTATTTGATGCCAGTGGCATAAATGTTAGTCGATTCAGCTGGAGGTTTCAAATACCTTAGTATGCTTGATGGGTATTTTGGTTATAACTAGATTTTTATAGCAGAAGATGACATACCAAAACAGAGTTTCGATGCCCAAGGGCTTTGGGGACATACAAATGGGTTATGATGTTGTTTGGTTTAAAGAACGCCGCAGCCACCTATCATAGAGCTATGAATGTTATGTTCCATGATTTCATAGAAAAGTTCATGCAAGTCTACATTGATGATATTGTGATAAAATCCTCATCCAAAAATGGTCATTTGGACCATCTTCGACGCTCCTTCGAGAGAATGAGAAAATATGGATTAAAAATGAATCCACTAAAATATGATTTCGGTGTACATGCAGAAGACTTTCTAGGTTTCATAGTGCACAAAAAAGGCATCGAGGTCAACCAAAACAAAACAAAGGTAATTTTGGATCTCTAGTCTCCTTCTACAAAGAAGCAGCTACAATCTTTGTTGGGGAAATAAATTTCTTGAGAAAATTCATATAGAATCTAAGTGGCAGGACAAAGGTTTTCTCGCCATTACTCAAAATCAAGAAAAAAAGTGATTTTCACCGGGGACGAGAGCAACAATATGCTTTTTAAGTAGGGATGGCAATTTGAATCATCCCCAATGGCCACCCACAAAATTAACCACAATGGATAGGATAAAAATCCACAAAAATGGGTATGGACACGGGGTCGGGTAATTACCCACAAAAAGAAGTGAGTGTGGGTGTGGGCACCTTGGTACCTAACCCGCTCCATACTCGCATAATATATTTATGTATTTTAATTTATATTATTATATAAAAATGTATGTCTATCAATTTTAAAATGTATATCAATGTTAAATCATTATGTATTTAATATAAGTAATCGTTTATTTCAACAATAAGTTTTTAAAAACTTTCTAACGTTTTTAAAAACTTAAAATGATATGATATTTTATAATTGATCTATTTATTTTTATTTGGAATGTGGGTAATGGGTACGGGTATGGGTACTTACATACCCATAGGGCACAGGTACAATGGCTAACTTTGGCGCCCAAGCGGGTATAGGCTCGGGTACATGGATTTTTTTCAAATTGCTGGTATATGTATGGGTACTATAGTACCTTGCCCAAACCCTGCCCATTGTCATTCCTATTTTGAAGCCATCAAAGAATATCTCACAAAGCCTCCCATTTTATTGCCCCATAGTAGAAATAAGAATACGAAATTATATATTGTTATGTCTGATTCGACCATAGGAAGTATGTTAGCGCAAGAGGATGATAGTGGAGTCGAAAGACCCATTTACTACCTCAGTCGAATCTTAATATATGTTGAAACTAGGTACAATATGATTGAAAATTTGTGTATGTGCTTGTACTTCTCATGTATGAAATTGAAGCAATATATAAAACCAGCTGATGTTTATGTTTTGTCTCATTTTGATGTTATTAAACATATGTTGTCTAAACCCATTTTACATAGTCGAATTGGGAAATGGGCACTTGCATTAACTGAATTCTCTTTGACATATATGCCTTTAAAGGCCATGAAAGGCCAAATTGTGGTAGACTTCATTGTAGATTATGCAATAGTCGATTCGTCACTGAATATGATTGACACAAAACCTTGGAAGTTATACTTCAATGGGTCAAGTCATAAAAACAGAACTGGTGTTGGAGTCTTAATATTATCTCCAAAAGGAATTCTGACGAAGTTCAAGTGTCAAGTAGACGGAAGATGTTCCAATAACGAAGCGGAATATGAAACCCTAATCACTGGCCTCAAAATCTTGAAATATTTAGAAGTAAAGAAGGTCGAAATAACGGGTGATTTGGAGCTAGTGATCAAGCAAATTACATGAGAATATAAATGCATTAAAGAGCATAATAGAATACTTGGAAAATCCAATTGGAAACACTGACAGGAAAATCAAGTATATAGCATTGTCGCTACCGCGAAAAACTACCGGCGAAGACATAGAATCGCCATTGAACTTTATTTATCCCAACGGGGAAAGGCAAACATCGAGAAAACCTCAGAAGGGAAAGAACATGGTCTTGTAACAAAATTTAGGGTTCAGGAGTTGATTACGCAAGAGGAAGGTATTATAACCCCTCGCGTCCGTTGTATTCAACGGGATCCACTCTTGTTGTTCTAATTAAATGGTGTGTTTATCTAAAGCTTACTTACTAAGGGAATACGGAAACAAAAAGGGAGAAAAACAAAAGGAGACCCGATGTGATCTCACAATCCCATGCCTACGTATTTCTTCGTTCAATGGGAAAGTCAGAGTCAACATAGTTCGTAGGACTACGGGTGAAAGGGAAGTTTACTCGTCAAGGATTGGGGCCCTTGTGCCTACATATCTTCATTCGGATGAGAATGAAGCAATTAGAGCGTCCATAGTTCGTGGGACCACGAGCTGCTTAGTGTCTTTTATGGACAACGCTAACGTTCACGCTCTAGTAGTTAGGTGTTTGTCGCTCGTTGTCATGAGCCTTACGTGTTACCTGTTTGCGGTAGAACAGAAATAGAATGCCCCTTCTAAAAATGGTTTGAGAGAAAGAATCCCGAAGGACAAAATGGTTTGCATTTGTTGAAGTGTTTTAAAGAAATGAATTGAATCATTTGTGATGTGTATGCACTAAAGTCTATGACAATAGGAGTGAATACCTTGTACAAATGATTCAAACATCTCACGTACAAAGTACTATAATAAGAGGTAAGGAAATACTTTCGCTCATCTTTTTCCATGTGCTTAAGGCTCGTGACGCACTATACACATCGTATTTATTAAGTGCTTTAAATTGATTAAAAAGAAGAAGAGAAGGACGTAACGCAAGACCTAAGGGATACTTGGCCCTAGATGTTATCATGCAATGTAGCCCTAAGGTTAGGATTAGAAGACGATTATATCCTAATGTTGTCTTGCAAGATGACCTTATGGTTGAGGATTAGGGAGAAGCTACTCTAATGTTGTCATGCTTGGATTAGCAACCTAATGTCTATCCTACTCCAATCTTAATCAATAATTAAGTTGGACTAGGAATGCCTAAGGGAACATGCAAGAGCAAGCGAAACCAAGCAAAGAAAAACATAAACATCAACATACGACAATGCTTAAAACAGAACAGCAGTGCATTTACAGCAACAACACAACAACATTTAAGAGCACGTATGGTAGCAATTAACAGTGCATGAACAGGACAACAGTGTATGCATTGGTAGCATGTGTGCATTCAACAATGAAGCAATTAAACATGGACATGTAACAAGAATGCAACATTAACATTAATATGCATCATGTGATCCTCAAGACTAGGCAAGTATCATAAACACATATCAAGAACTCAAGCAACATGATCATGTATTATATAAGGTCAAGCCAAATATGTGAACATGTGACAAAAGAATAATCAATCATGATGAACATGCATCAACAGCGGAACAAATAAACATATACCATGGAGTTCAACAATTGACAATATGTACGAACATGTATCAATTTCACGCATCATGAATATACAAGCATCAACATGCAAGTGTTAACATGTAAACAAGTGTGCATCATGAACATGCTTCAAGAATGCAAACAATCAACATTCGAAATATCGTGTACCAAAGATTTGCTTACGTACTGCAAATAAAAGCTAAACAACTCTAGAAAATTCCACAAATATCAAACCTATCAAGTCATTAAGCTTAAAAGTGGAAAAGGAATCAAGACATGCTTTAAAATAAGCCAAAAAATAAAACACAACAGGTGTAAATCTATTAGCGCAGCAGTGTAATCGATTGCATAACTTCATAAAATAGTTCCAGGACGTAGCAAGAAGTGTGTAATCGATTGCACCTTTATGCAAATCGATTTGCACCTGTAGAAACAAAAAAAATCACTTTTCTAAAGCACTTCTCCAGCATCAATTCAAGGATCAAATGTAACATGTAATAACATGTAATTATGCACAAAAATCATATCAATTCACAACAAATGAACATACATTGAATCAATCAAACATCAACAATTTAATCAATGGATCAATTCACACCAAAACCACAAGGATCTACATTGTCAAAGTTACAAAATAAGCTAAAATGAGTTTATAAGAATCACCAATCTACAAAGCTGAGATCTTCTTTGGCAAGTGTTGCAAACAGAATTTGATGAATCAAGCTAAGAAAACCAGAGATCCGATGAATTCCTAGCAAGGAACTTGAAGAACAATTCAATAAGATGAACTTGCTTCAAAATAACTTCAAGAAGGTGCTTCTAAACTTCAGATATGGATCCAAATAAACTTCTACTGCAGAATTTAATGATGGAAAAGCAATCTGATGAAGGTTTACTTCAAGGGAGAGCTTTGGTGAGGATAGGGATGAATATGAAGATGGAGTGAAGAAGTGAGAGAGAATTGAGAGAATTTGAATGTGAAGTGTAGAAAAATCAGAAAAATGAGTGAATTTTCTCTTGGAGTGGAGCAAATTAGTTTAAATATGGTCTAGGTATTGAATGAGAATGAGGTTTGGAATTTGGTTTTGCATGAGGGTTGGATTTTTAGTTTGGTATTAAGAGTAGGAATCATTTGAATTTTGGAGGGAAAGTGAAATCAACTTGGAAATGAACTGACATCTTGAAGCATCTAGATCCTTCTACTGATACAAAATTGAATCTAAGTGATTGCAATGAGTTACAAATTACTACAAAGATGAAAATATAGTGTTTTTGGAAAAGCTGATATAGTGCAATCGATTGCACCATTGTGCAAATCAATTTGCACCTGCAAAACTTGCATATTGGTGCATCCTGGAGGTATGCAATCGATTGCACTGGGGAAAATATGAAAAAATTGCCTTGCTGCAACTTGTCTTGAACCCAGCTTCTTAAACCTTAGCCACTTATAATGACCTTGAATAATATCTGAAACATGATAGATAGCCTATCTGAAACAATATCATAAGCTCTGTGCTTACTACTCTTGACTTTGAAATAATAAAACCATCTGCTGAGCAAAATAAATGCTCGAAGACTTTGATGATTGTTTGTTTAGCTCTGAGTGCTACTGGAATACTCTCTATAAGTAAAGAAAGCTCTGAGCTGCCAAGAAAAACATTGTGATCCCATGTCCTAGAAGCCCAATGCAATGCATGATTTATGTGTATGAAATGTGTATGGATGCTAACACAAGCCAGTTAAGGTTAGAAAACAAAGGGCAAATTTTAGGGTGTAACAAGCATTAAGTTATGTCAGTATGGGCAATGAATTGTTGAAAAAGACTCTAAAAGGTGTATTACTCAAGTGTCTTAGAGATACGGAGGCGTACCTAGCAATATCAGAGGTACATAATGGAATATATGGAGCTTGTCAAGCTGGCCACAAAATGAAATTGCCACTATTTCGACAAGGTGTCTATTGGCCAAGCATGTTAAAAGACTGTATTGATTTCGCCAAAGGGCGTCAGGAGTGCCAGAGACATGCAAACATTCAGCATGTGCCATCCAGTGAATCGCACGCAATCATTAAACCATGGCCTTTTCAAGGGTGGGTGTTGGACATCATAGGTGAAATTCGACCAGCCTCATCGAAACAACAAAACTTTATCCTGGTGGCTATAGATTATTTCACAAATTGGATAGAGGTCGTACCTCTGGTAAAATTAGATCAAGTGGCAGCGATCGAATTCATTCAAAAATACATTATTTATAAATTTGGAATTCTTGAAACCATTACCACGGATCAGGGATTAGTTTTTGCTGGTAAAAAAATGCAAGAGTTTGCAACCGAAACGGGGTTCAAATTAATCACTTCCCATCTTACTACATCCAAGCAAATGGTCAAGTCGAGGCAGCTAACAAAGTGATAATTGGGCTAATTAAGAAACATGTTTCCAAAAAACCTAAGAATTTGCACAAAACACTAGATCAGATTTTATGGGCTTATCGAACGTCCCCTAAAGAGGCAACAAATTCAACGCCTTTTCATTTGACATTTGACCATAATCTTGTTTTGCCAGTAGAAATTTGTTGACAATCAATTAGGATGCAACGACAAAATGAAATTCCGCTAGAGCAATATTAGATGTGTTGTTGCGACAAAAAGTGCGGGTGGCGAAAGCATACAATAAAAAGGTTAAGGTGAAAACCTTTGCAATAAATGATTACGTTTGGAAATTGATCCTACCTATGGATCAAAGAGATCAGACTTTAGGAAAATGGTCACCAAATAGGGAAGGACCATTTCAAGTGAACCAAATGTTTACGAATAATACCTATGAAATTTAAGAACTAGATATTGATTGACAAGTCTTAAGGGTAAACGGGAAATATTTGAAAAAAATATAAACCTATGCTCCAATATATTCAAATCAAAAGGGAATAAAACATATAATTGATATTGGTGGATAAAATGGAATAAAACCAAAATGGCAGTCAAAATATTCAAAAAGAATTACATCGTCTTGACAATAAAAATTACTAAGCAGGGAATCTAGACTTAAAGTCTTCAAAGAGAGTCTTTTCATAAGCAATCCTTTTGTCGAGACGAGTGTTCCTCTCCGCCAAGTGATGAATTGTTTCTTTAATTTTGAGATCTTTTTCACCATGAGCAATCCCTTTGAGTATTTCCTGGTCGACAACATCCTGAGTCGGAAGGTCTTCAGACGAGTCCAATGAATCTTTCTGTTGCTTGAATTCAACAACCTTTTTGTTAAGTTCATCTATTTAAGCCTTATAAGTTGAGATTTGTTGGTCGAAGGTGCAGTGTTTGTCGAGATGTTCCTTGCTCTTGGCCTTAAAGTCATTTAGCTTATTCTCACAACCTTCGCTAAAGTCCCATTCCAATATCATCTCGTTTGATTTCATCTTGATTTAAAAGCCAATGTTCCGTCGAAGAGAGAGATCCTTGACAAGTTGATTGAAAAATGCCTTAAACTCAATCAGGTATTGAGCCATAGAATTAGGAATGTTGTATTAAGAGATTTCGTCGAGAATTTTAAGAACATCAGCCCCCAGATTAGCTTCCTCTTTGACAACGGCCAAAATTTCACCCTCAAACAGATATGTTTTGAGTTGTTGGAGTTTGAGGGTAACATAAGCATCCGTTTCCTGCATAGGAGTGGAAGTCGAGCTAGAGGTCTTTATGCCAGCTGGCACCTGTCGAAGTCTTCACAAAGTCTTAGCTGGGTTGTTTTGCTTCATAGCCAAAATTTCTTCTTGACTAAGGGAGCTGTTGGAACTCGTGTCTTGCAAGAGTGGGTTAGGGCACGTTCTATAGAAGCTTGTAGATTCAGATTGCCTTCGCCAGCCATGTTGTTAGTAGCAGCGATCGAAGGCTTTTGATTTGCATCATGTGCGTGTAGGGACCCGGATTATCTTCGGTCAAAAAGCCTTGAAAATCATCATGTTTTGGGGGACTCAAAAGGGTTGAAGTCTCCGTTAGATTCTCAGCAGGTGATCTGTTGAAAAGTATTTTGGGGGGTGTTTTATCGTATTCATAGGGATTGTAAGTAAGATATCTAGATGTTAGTCATTCAATAATTTAATGTTCTAAGTAAAGAGTTTCCAAAATATTTCTTGTTTTGTAACATGAGTTTGTTGCAAAGATTAAATTAGGGCAACTATGTTTTGTTTTAGGAAAAGCATGTCAAGATTAGATTTCGTTAATCCTTTTCATACGCAATCTGATTAATCAAGCATGTGAACTTAGTTTTGATCAATACAATCACGTATCCTCGCGAATCTGTTTATTTCTAAAGCAGCTCCATGAATATTGTCACACCCTCATTTTCACCGTAGGCTTTTATACCATACGCTCGTCATATCATACATCATTCTATTGCATATCGAGCATGTGGGTTCACAAGGTAAGGATTGGGTTGGTTTGTTGTTTTCCATTTCAAATAAGATAAATTGCCTATCATGGGCTACATGGAAGAAAAAATTCATTATCTAAGGTTTGGTTCAAGTTGGAAAGTCTACTCATGTAGATTCCTTCAAGGAGAAGTTACTTGAAAATATTGGGATATTCAAGATCAATATTCCTAATGAACATGAAGTGCAAGGCCTAATTCAAGTTTCTTCATCCAACTTTGTTTCAAATTCTATGTTCAAGTGGAATTCAAATTTGCTAGACATAAGTCAAGATCACAAGTTCATAATTCAAGACTTCATTCATTTTCCATGGCATAAGGGAGACCCATCATTTCAAATTCAAGTTTCTAATTAATTTTATGCTATGGTACCCTTCATGCCCCATCAAGTCCACATGTTCCTCATTATGCTCACAAACACCCAAGGAAAATATTTAAGAGTTAACTCAACATTGGAATATTTCAAGATCAAGACTATGCATGCATAATCATGGGCAAGTTTAATATGATCCAAAACAGTCCCATGCAAGAAGTAACAAATTACCTCATATCACCAAACAATTTCATGTCACAAAACGAAGGGAATGAACTCATGGTGATACATCTACACATCAAATATAAGAATTTCAAAAATACTGTCAAAGGTAGTAACATTGACCACAAGGACAGTCCAAGTACAAGCCAACAAATAAGTACAAGATTTAAGGGCAAAAAGTGCAGCAGAAAAAAAAACAGCGTAGGCAAGTGTAGTAGCAAAATACAGCAAGGCAACATACATGAAAATGGAAAGAAAGAGAGTGGCATGAAGAAAGTGGTAAGAGACATTTCTCCATGAAAAAATATGATGTTTTATAAGAAGGGAAAACCCTAATGGGCTGAGTTCAAAAGGAGAGGGAGCAGCTGCAAACAAGAAAAAGAAGGAGGAGGTCACATGTAGAGAGAAGATAGAGAGCAAAACATGTAGAGAGGAAAAAATAAAAAAAAACATAGAGAGAAAAAAATCAGAAAAAGAAGAGAGAAAAACCAAAAAAAAAATCAAGAGAGTCACATAGGAACATTAAGAGAAAACATTGAAGAACAAAACCTTCAAAGCATAGAGTGGAGAGTGAAGAAAACACCCAACCAAGATCAACAGAGGTTTTTGTAAGAAAGATAATAACTCTTGGGTATCCATTTCTTCAAACTCTTCTCTCTTTATATTTTGCATTTGTCTTTTATTTTCTCTTTTAAGTGTTTTTGCGCTGTATATATTGTGTAAAGTCCCAAGAGGGATCAAGGAACTTTTGTAAGAAACACAAAGAAGAAAGGAACAAAAAACATAGTTTAGATTTTTCACCCAACAGGGCTGACACGGGCGGCCGTGTCAGCCCGTTGTTTAAATTTCCTTCGCGCGCATCTCCCAGGGGTGCTGACACAGACCGTGTCAGCTGACATGGGCGGCCGTATCAGCTCCCTATTTACCTCTAAAAAATCAGTGTTCTAGGCACTTCCTGACATAGGTCGTGTCAGCTGACACGGACGGCCATGTCAGCTCCCTATTTACCTCAAAAATCCATGTTGTAAGCACTTTCTGACACGGGCCGTGTCAGGCCCCTGTTTTTTTTTTACTTTTTTGCTATGCTGTTTTTCTTATGTTCTGTATTTTCAAAACCGACTAACCCGATTTGATTGTATGGCCATTGTATATGGATGCTTACGGTCATTCTTGACTTTTGGTTCCAAAAACTATTTTCAAAAATAAACTCTCGATTTTATCGAGCCATTTTCAACCTTGTAAGTCGATTGCCTTATGCATCGCCATCGACCTTGTTCGCATCACTTCAAATATCTTTACAAGCAATAAAACCCTTGATCCAATATCAAGCGGTATCTTTTCTCATAAAAAATCCAAAAAAATAAAAATAAAGATACGATTAGGTTTATACGCCATGAGCTTTAAAGTGGTGGAGAAGGAATGAGAATGGAACCCTCCTACACTCGTTTTGAATACAAGGCGCTCGACTTGATTATTTGAAACATTCATCTCTATCCAAAGTTTCTAGTGTGATCCTAATCAAAAAAATTTTCTTCTCAAAACCTAAAAATAACATTAACTCATCAAACTTCTTTTTTCCTTAGGGCATCAATCCGAAAATCCTTTTTCAAGGTATAAAATCAACCAACATACAATCATTTCACAAGCCTCCGAACTACGGAGCTCTGATTCTTCACTTCTTTTTAAGTGAGGATACGTAGGCACAAGGGCCACAATCCTCGGCGAGCACTCTAATAAAAAACCACCCCCTCTTTTCTTTTAAGCAAGCAAACTTTTAGATTAAAACACTCATTCAAGCTAAATAACCTAGAAGGTTCCCTTCGAGTACGATGGATGTGAGGGGATGCTAACACCTTCCCCTCGCATAAACGACTCCCGAACCCAAAGACTTGGTTGCGATGACCATGTTCTTTCCCTAAAGGTTTTATCGTTATTTCGCTTTCCCTCCTTGGGATAAATAAAATTCGGTGACGACTCTGTGTCATTTTTTCGCGTAGCGACAAATATTATTGTTTTAATCGCTAGATGATTTGTCAAAATCGAAACAATAAATAAAAAGATCGATACAAAGAAAATATTAACTTTCAAATCTACGTCTAGAGTTTGTTGGTTAATAGATGAAGAAATTAGGTCACGTCTTGGAAAATATATGTCTAGAGTGATTCAAACCACAAATACATCATTAAAAGCAAATATCTTCATCATCTACTGATTGTAAACCTTACTCACATACAAAATATCAAAAGAAATGTGTAGTAGCAAGATTAACTACCTCTAATCTTGACACATAAGTGATTTAGCTACGCATAATCATGGTAGCTTGCTTCACAAGTTTCGGGAGGAGATGAATGAGCATCCACATCGAAGAATCAAACTTGGATGCAAATCCAGCTTCTATGTGTAAAATCTCACTCTTTGGTGAAGAAATCTCAGAAAATAAGGTTTTGGTGTGTAAAAGTATGTTGTGATCCCCAAAAATGGTCAAAAGTACTTATAAAGTACATACAGGATCTGTCATGTTCGCACTATGAACAAATTATTCACCTAGCGAACATCAAATTAGGCACTTGATGTGCCTCTGCACAGTTAAACCGCCTCTAAGACAACTCTGAAGTTCGTCGTGCGAATGATTATTCGCCATGCGAACTACTTCGCCTACAAGTAGTAATTCCAACAAATCAACACAAAAGAGTTTGAAAAATGGCCATTATACATGATTAATTTAAGGCAATATTGACATCTAAAAAACTCTCCCCAACTAACTCTTTGCTTGTCCTCAAGAAAAGTATGTCTCTCATTGAAAACAAGAGGATTTGCTCAAGCATTTAACTCAACCAAGAAGGCATTTATGGCTCAAATAAATAACAAATGTACACAAGCAATGATTAGAACTTCCTAGAATCAAACAATGCAAAAGACGTTAGTTCTTAAATAAATATCAAACAATGCTTCAAGTAATAACTAAATTATCATGCTTAAATCACTTTAACACTCCTCTTCAAAAAAGAATTAAAGGAAATATGTGCTTACAAACGCGGGGTAATTTTGTTCACCTGACAAATGATGCAATATCTAAACGATCAATAAAGAAATTATGGAAGCAAGAAGATCACTAAGGGCTTTTAAGGTTGTAGCTTGGTAGGGTTCACGATAAAGGAACATTTCTAAAGGCCATTGAATCAAAATTGCTGATGCAAAAGAACATTCACTAAACAAGGTATTTACACAACCCAAATTCATTCACCACTTTGTTTCCTCTATAACAAACCTTCTCAAACTTCCTTATTCACAAATATTTTGTTCTCAATTTTTCTCTTTCAAGCACGCATTCTTTTTCTTTTGTTATTCACATTCATATTCACACTTTTTTTTTCTTTTCATGCTTGCTTAAAATTTTCAAAAGTTTTAGCAACCTACCATTCTTCTTTTTCATTCTCCCCAACTTATTTTCAATCAAACCTTAAGTGAATGCTCCTTGCTTTTTATGGCAAGAAAATCAATTAAAACAATGTTCAAAGGTTCAAGAAGAAATTTTTAGAATCTCACAAAATTCAATGATGAACTATACTTTCAAATTATGTATATACACAAAGTTCATCACTAAAATAAGATCTAAATTGTTTAGGCTCAAAGGGTTAACGAATACTCACTACTCACGAGTAAGTTTCTGTTTGGATACAGTTGTGCTCAATATAAACAAATGCCTTGATCATTTTTAATGCTTCCACAAAATGACAATAATCAAAAGATAAAACATGAATCAAAAGTACTCAACAAAATTTATCAGTCATTCTATGCATTTAGTATATAATGGAGGTTTTTCACCATTTTAGTTTTTGGACCTAAGTGATACGAGCATTCAACAAAGTTGCAACAAGAAACAAAATTACATTTGCACAGAGAAAAGAAGTTCTTAAAAATTCTACATCCTAGAAAGAGGTAACCATGTACCTTGCCAATATTTACATGCTTAAATACTTTCATCACCATCCAAACTTGAAAGAATCTTCATTGATGAACTATCATCACCATCCTATAAGTTCTTACATTTCCACACCAAAAAATGGAAACATTAAAATCCACACAAGCATATCAACAATAAACACAAATAAGCATACCAACAATAAAACTTTAAGAGTTAAACATTCATAAACTGAAAAATTCAACTCTTAAAAACCTAATAAAAGAAAAACTAAAGTAAAGAAAACGCAAGTTGAACATTCGTAACTGAAGAATTCAACCGATAATAATAATAACATTAATGTGCTATGGTGTAAAAACACCAACAAAAGTATTTGTACCCAAAAATGGTACATAGTACAACAATATTCAAAATGATCCAACAAGTGGATAAAGTATAACAAAAGATGATACAATAACCATAAATATAACTAGAAATGATCAAATGAAAACAGAAAACTTTACTTTGTAGAACCAAAGGAAGTTACATAGGATAATGCTCAAAATGTCAATAACAAAAAACTAGTCCTCCTCGGACTCGGTCTCCTCATCTGAACCAAATACCTCCTCTGAACCGACCTCATCATCATCATCACCATCATCAACCTCTTCATCTCTGGCCTCCTCAGCAGCATCCTCAGGATCACCTACATCTGCCCCCTCTCTAAACTGTGGCCTGGCCTCAGGCCATGCAACATGTGCTAGGAACTGCTCCCTAGACATCATAGAGTGCTCCACCGAGGGTTCCCTGTACTACAGTTGTAGTACCTGCATAAATCATGTAAGTCTATCATGGCATGCTGAGTAGCCGCCATCCAATCTCAGTTGTAACAGCAGACCTCCCTCTGAAATGGGTCAAAACCCTAGGAGCGTGCAGGCTCAAAACCATAAGCACCACCAACATAAGTATCAGCGCTAGATGGGTGTCCTTTCGAATCTTTTGGTTTGCAAAACTTGTCCACATATCAATCATCAATCGTAGTAGGAATTATCACCTGACGACGGGAGAGTAATTTAACCCTCGCATGCACACATAATACCATAATCAAATAGGGAAAGACCAAAGTACAATTCTTCCTTGACGCTGAACTAAGTCCGCTTTCCACCATGGCACGCATCTCATCTGCGATGATTCGAGCCACATCAATCTGCACATTAGTTAATATACTGTGGACAAGATGAGAAATAGGTATTGGTACAATAGTGGTGTGTGACTTTGGCTTTATATTAGTCAAAACCAACAAAAGTATAAGCTGAGCCAAAGGACGCATGTCCTCTCTATGATACCTCCGAGGAACCCAAAACGGGTTCAATTCAACTGACTTTCCCTCAAGCAAAAAATCACGAGAAATAGCATTTGTATCTCCATGCAACCTCAAAGTGTGATGATATGCATCTATCTCATTCTCCCCCAAAGATAAAGGATTACCTAAAACAGTGTTGATGGTGTCACAGTCGAATTTTACCTCCTTTCTGCCAACTATAGTAGTCCATGTGAATAGCTCATCATCATTTGGGAATGCATTGGCGTAGAAATGTCTTACGAGCTCTATGTTGTATCTATCACTAGGTGTGATTAATCTACCCCACTTTTTGATTTCAAGGATTCCCTCTACCGCCCGGTAGGATACTTAGGGGTTGAGGTTGAAATGCTTTTCAAGTATAATGCTCCTCTTCTCTAGCATCAGGTAACGAGCATCTTGTTTCGCTCCTCTGAATCTGTTCGTATCAAACTAGATTGGGGCTAGACGTGATGAACTTCCGACCTTTTGCTTCTTTGATGGAACGATCTTAGGAGGTGTCATCTACACAATCACCAAACAACATCAACCAGCCAATACACAATTTATATTAATGAGGAAACAAAACAAAGAGAATCAGAACAAGAATTCAGCATCACCAAAAAATTTAAAATTCTTTCATGTTCACCCACAAGTTCGCTAGGCGAAACCATGGTGAATACTCACCCCAGGTTCGCTGCGCGAACTCATGGCAAACCCTGCGAATTCACATTCTGCAGGTTCTTCCTGCAAGTTCAAAAGCACAAAGATTTTTCTATATACACATTCTATTTCAACTTATTGATAAAACCAACATGCACAACAAAATCTATCACTAAAAACGAACATGCATTGAGTCTTATGTAATCCTAGAAGCAAGTTTTGTTTAAGTTACACAAATAAACCCTAACCACATGTTACTAAGAAAAACAAATGAAAGAATAAAGAATTCAAACCTGTTATGCTGATAGGATTGGTTTGGGCAAGAATTTGGAAATGCTCCAAGTTGTGCATGAGATGCTTGTGAGAGTGAGAGAGACAAGATTTTTGTAAAGTGAAAAGTGAAAAAGTGAAATGGGATAGGGTTACCCTCACAGAATCTGAGGAGTGGGTATTGGGCCAAGCTTTTGTGGCCCATCCAATATTTCTCTCTTTTTTTAAGTGATGTGGTACCAGACTTAGAAGTGTCTGTCTGGCTCAGTTCACCGTGCGAACTTCCTAGCGAATACTCGCTCTAGGTTTGTCGTGCGAACTTCTTAGCGAATATGATAGATTTTTGAAATAATTTAGTTCTCTGCTCAACACATCCTACCAAAGTCATTCTAAACATACATATACTATTAAAATAGTAATAAAGCAAGAATACTTACAATGTTGGGGTGCCTTTCAACTAGCGTTTTGTTTAATGTCGTTTGAGCTCGATGGTCCAATGCAACCTCAAGGATCACAAAACGGTAATGTGGAGGTACCACTCAAAATCACCACCAAGATAAATCTTCAGCCTCTGACCATTTACAGTCCAACTCTCATTTGACAGTGTATCTTTAATGAAAATCGCCCCATAGTGCTTGATCTCCCTAATCTGAAACAGACCAGACCACTTAGATTTCAACTTTCTAGGGAAAAATTTTAATCAAAAATTGAAAAGTAGGACCAAATGTCCTATCTCAAACTATTTGGTCACTATCTTTTTGTCATGGTAGGCTTTCACTCGGTCTTTGTACAACTTATTAGAGTCATACGCTTGGAGGCGCAATTCCTCCATTTCATGCAATTGTACCTTTCTTTTTTCTCCGCTTAGAGTTGGATGGAAATTCAAAAATTTTAAGACCCATAATTCCTTATTGTTGCACCCCAAAATTTGACCAACCGGGTCTCGCATTTGGCTCGATGTTTCGACGCATAACCGCATTCGCATCTGCATATCGCATACATTGCATTTTTCATTTGTTTTTGATTTTATCAGGGATCACAGCTCCCGTCTCGTGTTTCAGGTGTTTTTAATCAGTAGAATCGATTTTTGGGATTTTTTCGGTGCCCGTTTATTTTTACCGATTATTTTTGTGTCGTTCAGTGCTTATTTTGTCCCTCTGGGAATTATCGGGATTTTTCTGGATTTTATAGGATTTTTTAGGGTTTAAATAGTTTTTAAATCAATTTTTAGGATTTAATAGAATTTTTGATATTTTTAATTCTTTTTCAATCAATTTTTAGCATTTTATAAAAATAAATAGATTTTTAAATTCATTTTAGAATTTAATAGGTTTTTAATTCCTTTAAATAGATTTTAAATCATTTGTAGAAATCTTTTGTAGATTTTAATATTTTTAGATAACATAGGATTTTGTTAGAATATTAGTATAATTTTTAAATAGAATTTAAATAGAAATAATAATAATAAATGAATAGATTTTTTCCTTATTAAAAATAAATAGGTTTTATTTTCTTTTATAGAAATAATAGTCTTTTTAGGATTTATTAGAGATTTTTTATTAGGATTTTATTAATTAGGGGTTAATTGGAATTAGTTTAGTTAATTAGGTCTAGGATAATTGTTTTTCAGTTTTGTGTGAGTTTTATTCATTTTTTCGTTTTGGGCTTTATTCAATTCGCAGGCCCATCAAATTGTCCAAGTCAGTCCAAAAATATCAGAAAATATCCAATTCGATCCAGAGTATTCCCAGCGTTTTCCAGCTCCTCCTAGAAAGATCCAGAAGGTTCCAGCTTTTCTTCAGTTTAAATACCAGCAAGCTGACACGTGTTAACGAGAGAGAGGCCCCACTTTTCACTTCCAACGCACTGCCACGTATCCTTCACCCTTCCTCTCTCTCAGCCACCTTTCAGGCCACGTGGAGGACATGCAGAGAGCCTCCACCGTCCCTCACCACGTGGCGTCACCAGAACCTTCACCGGGAATACGCCACCAAACGCCGTGCATGTACTCCGGCAGCCGTCCCTCGCCGGAAATCCACCACAAACTCCAGAAACCTCCGATCAAACCTCCATGACTGCCTATCTTCATCTTCTTCCCAACATCTAACCAGCTTCGTCTTCCTAAACCTCCCACTCCGGCCACCATCGTCCTCCTCAAACCTCCAATAATCCTCATCCATCTCCGTCCAACCTCAGAACCACCGTTCAACCAACCTCATCCAGATCTCCAGCAACGCAAGAACTCCAGAAAACTCCAGAATGACGAACATCAACATCATCTTCAACAAGATCCAGATCCAGATCACATCAACAACAATCGCGTTCATCCACGAGCATCAACAGCCAACTCCAGATTTCCAGAATCATTCCTCAAGAATCCATCTGTTCTTCAAGATTGTTTTCCAGAAATTTCAACGACGCGTTATCAGCGACTTTCCAGAACGTTTCACAAAGCTTCGTCCGCCTTCACATATTCATCACTCCTTCAAGGAAACTCCAGATGCGAAACCTTCGAGAGCTTCGTATTCTTCGTATCTTCCACATGCATCTTCAAGAACTCACTCCGAGATCTTCAAGCCATGATTCAATCTGTGATGGCGTTGTAGTCGTCATTTTGTTGGTGTTTTGTGAGATTGAAAACGAGAATTGAAGAAGAGAGGCTGAGAAAGGAATGAACGGTGGAGAACGAGAGAGACGGAGGCTGTGGCGGCGGCGGTTAGAGAGAGACAGATCTAGGGTTTTTTCTGAAAACTGAGTGGATGAAGAGGAAGGAGAAAGGAGAATGGGCCTCGGGCCCAGTCATTTTTTTTACACTTCCCTCCGTGTTTTTGGCAAAATCTGGGCTTTGGGCCCCAATTTTTCTGGCAATACACCCAGTCTACACACCATACCCCCCCTGCGTCTTCTTCTGAAGAGAATGGGCTGGGCCCTTTAGTTTGCAGTTTGTTTTCCATTCTTTTTATTTTCTACCTATCCCTTGTAATAGTTTAACCCCCCAGCCCCTTTTATTTCCTTTATTCTTTTTAATTTTTACTTGTTACACAAAAAAGAGAAATAAGAAAAAAAGAGAAATAAGAAAAAAAGAGAAATAAGAAAAAAAGAGAAAAAGAAATATAGTGAAAATAATAGAAAATGAAAAGAAGAAATATATTTGAAAAAAAAAAAAGAAAAGAAAGAAAATAGAAAAATGGAGAAAAACATTGTGAGAAAAAAATATTGAAGAAAAAAATATTGTGAAAAATAAAAGAAAATATTTTTGAGAAAAGAAAATGGGAGAAAAGAAAAGGAGAAAAAAGAAAAAAATATTAAAGTTTCGATTTAATATTTTTCAAGCATTTCTTTTAGGGATATTTTCATAGACCTTATTATTTCGATTTTTAGGATAGAATTAGAAGCCCGTTTGTTAGGGGGCTATTTTCATTCGACTTTTCAAGATAGAATAGGATAGCGTTTCCTAGGAGATTTATTTCAGTATGTACCCATTGTAACCATTTTTCAGAGATGAATAAAACGAGATTTGAGCTGTGGTCCCGTAGTAGCTGAACTACAGCTGCTCTGATTCTTCGTACCAGACGAAGATATGTAGGCATAGGATGCGATATCCTAGCGAGCACACTAACGACTAACCTGTTGTTCTCTCGCGGCTGTGCGATCGAGACTTTCCCGCTGACGACTAATTGATACCCTTTTTCTCTCTTGCCCAAATGCATTTGAGACTCAGCCATAGTTGTGACCATAGGTTCCCGACCCTGTGAAACCAGTTGTTTTTCTCACTGCTGTGTGAGAATGTTGTTTAGCCGTAGTTAGTCTGAACTACGCAAGGCTCTGATCTTCCATCCCGTGGAAGTACGTAGGCACAAGACGCGAGGTCTTGGCGAGCCAATTTTCCCCGTAGTCCCGAACTACGTTGACTCTGACTTTCTCTCTTGAGAATACGTAGGCATAGAGTGCGACGCTCTATCGAGTCAATTCCCTTCCGTTTAGATTTAGCAGCCGTAGATAAGATTGTTTTGCATCCAGTAGACAACCAAGCAAGCGTGGATCCCGTCGAGTACGACGGACGTGAGGGGTGCTAATACCTTCCCCTTGCGTAACCGACTCCCGAACCCAGGCTATGGTTGCGATGACCATACCTTTTCCCCGTTTTTTGCGAGGTTTACTTCGAGCGTTTCCTTTCCCGCTCTGAGGGATAAATAACGCACGGTGGCGACTCTTCTGTCAGCCGGCGCCGATTTTCGCAGTAGCGACAGCTGGCGACTCTGCTGGGGATCCAAACGTCCCCTGGCTGCTAAGGACTGCGATGGTTCTTATGCATGTGGGATCCAACGTCCCCTAAGAGAGAGTCAATCCTAGCGCTTGTTTGCTTGTCTATTTTGGTGCTTATTTATCGATATTATCTGTTGCTGTTGGGCTGTTACGGGTATTCTATGATTGAGATAAGCCGGACCTGGGCTCGAGTATGAGTATACACCTAGATATAGTTGCGGAGAAGTAGTAGACGAACCTGTCTGCTGAGCAGGCGCAGTTCCCTACGAAAATTCGCACTCGGACGAGGTTCTCGCAGAGGTGCTCCTTTCCGGTCCTGAGGATCTGAGGGGAGTCCAGACGTGAGGATTGTCGACTCTGGGAACCGATCAATTGGAAGTCAGCTAAGTGAGGCCTCTTCATGAGATGACGATGCCACTCCTTCTGGGAATCGTATCATTCCTCATGAAAGTCTGTGACGCTGACGACCGCATAGGATGCCGTACCTTGTCAGATATAGGTCCATACCTGTGAGTGGGGGGGTTTTTTGTGCAGGAAACTTGACTTCCAACCTACCCGTTATTCTGGTCTTCTTTTCAGAGAGCGTATCCGTCAGCAGCGCAGCAGTATTCAGATTTTGTGTGGGGGCTGTGGTCCCATTGTTTGCTGCATTTTGCATATCATATGCATATCAGTGTTGCATTGCATATCATCCTCCAGCTAGCCAGAGTTCTGATCCAGCCTTTGTTTCCTGAAGGTGATTACCCGGAGTTTGGATTGAGCAGCTTTTGATTGTCAGCAGACCTACCCAGGGGTTGAGTAGATTTGAGCAGAATCAAGTGTCGAAGTCAGCTGAAGATTATTAGTAGCCATGTCTGAAGGCAATTTCCAGTCTCCTAACGCCCTGACAGGGTTCACTATGGCGTCCAACCCTCTGTATGACTCCATGGAAGATTCTCCGCAAGTGAACAACGTTGCTGCAGACCAAGTTGTACAGCCTTCTGTTGAGAACCGAGATCGACATGAGCAGTTTATTGCCCAGAATGAGCGTCCTCCTCCTGTCAACAATCAAGGTGTTGCTTTCCCTGTGATGAATTACCGAAGCGATATTCCAGCAGCTGGGATGGTAGATCCAAGAGCCCTTGACGAAGGTAGAAGAGTCCGAGTGTTGGAAGAGCAAATGAAAGCTTTGAAAGCCAAAGATGCTGTCAACCTGGATGCTGTAGGCATGTGTTTGGTTCCTGACCTGGTGTTGCCTTACAAGTTCAAAGTGCCGAAATTTGAGAAGTACACGGGAGATAGCTGTCCAAAGCTGCATTTGATGATGTTCTGTCGAAGAATGACTGCGTTTGCGCGAAATGACAAGTTGATGATCCATTGCTTTCAAGATAGTCTGACTGGGGCATCTTTGAGGTGGTATATGCAGTTAGAGAGGAATCAGATCCAGTCATGGATGGATTTAGCCAGAGCTTTTCTGAAGCAGTACGATTACAACCTAGACATTGCTCCTTATCGCATGCATTTGCAAGAGTTGTCTCAAGAGATCAATGAACCTATCAGGAGGTATGCTCAGAGATGGAGAGAATTTGCTGCTAAAGTGCGTCCCCCGCTGTTAGACCAAGAGCTGGCAAGCATGTTTGTGGATTCCCTACAATATCCGTACTTCAAAAGATTGCTCGGAGTTCCAGCAAGTTTCTCTGACGTGGTAGCATTAGGAGAACGCCTTGAGTACTCCATAAGAATGGGGAAAATTCAGATTACTCCATATGATCAAGCTGGTGAAACTGAATGCCCTTATGACTATCAGAATGAAGAAGAAGTTGTGATCAACTCAGTCATGCCAAAGATTGAATATCCTCAAAGCGAATCAGTGAATTTTGTTGGTTCGTCATCTTATCAGAGATCAGTACCTCCCGTGGCTTGTTATACTGAACAGACAGTCGTGCCAGGGGCACTCTATCAGGAATCTTATGTCGCTTCCATTGCAAATCAGCGAACTCGTGGCCGAGGTTATCAGAATCAGCGTCAGAATCAGAACAGACCTCGTAACAATTTGGAACGAAGGAGAGCTCCTTTTCACCCAGTGCCTATACCGTATAGCCAGTTGCTACCATCTTTGATTCAGAAGTCTTTGGTGGAGCCTAAAGCTCTTAAGCCAGTTCCAGAACCTTACCCTCCTGGGTACAATCCCCACGTGCAGTGTGGTTATCATGGTGGCTCTCCGGGGCATTCAACCGAAGATTGTAAAGCATTTCAGGCGAAGGTACAGCAGTTGATTGATCAGGATCGCATTTCCTTTCGAGAAGGGTTTCTGTTTGTTCATCCCTAACCGCTCAGCTGTCTAAGCTCATAGATTCAGAGGGTCTATTCCCCAGCATAAGCCAGTGGTTCAGACAGGCAGGCGCCTCAGCATTGGCAGTTCTCAAGTTTTACATCATTTGCATCTGTAGTTTCTTTTTCTGTTAGTTACTACCTGCTTTTTTAACATTGTATGTTCCGAATGGTGATAATAATAAAGTGACTATGCATTTTTCTGAATTAATCATGTCGCTGTCGCTCATTTACTGCATTGCACTGACACTTGCATTTTTATTCACTCCACTTTTTCGCTGTGACTAGCAAAGTTAGGAGGGAGGATGACGAAGCTGAAACTCATAACCAATGATTGTACGCTTTCAGATAAGACCGTACCGATGACGTACAAGGCATTGTTTCAAATTCCCCAAACACTGGAGATATAAGGAGTTAGTCCCTTGTTAACCACTTCGAGCCAGGAAGTAGAAGTTTTTTCGGACTTTTAAACCCTCACATCTTAACCCGGGGCAGGGTAGTTGTCAGTTAGCTTGACCAAGCATTCAAGTCTTGCAGAGGAGTGTTGTCTTTCAGGGACCAATCAGTTTATACCTTCAAAAGGTCAAACCTCACCAATCAGGAGTGAGACAGTTACAATCCTTTCGGAGCAATCAAGACAACCAGTGTCACACGACTTTGTTCCAAAAGAAAGAAAGAAAGAAAGCCCGCTAAGTAAAAAGAAAAGAAAAGCTGGAAAGCTAAATACTTAGGCAAAAATCAGAGCATCCCGCTGGACTTCAAAAGAAATCGAAAAATCGAAAAGAACTCAAAATGAGTCAGTCCAGGCAAAAATTAGGGAACCAAAAGAATGAAAAAGAAGGGATTAAAGAGAAAAATTTTCCCCAACAAATCACAAAGTCGTGTACACAGACACGAAAGCGAAGAAGGAGTAACTATCACTCTAGAAGAAATCATTGCGAATTCCTTAACTGTGGTTCTTACCATTCAACATACTTCTCGAAGAGGCGAGTGCTTGTGCCAGGTTAACTGAACCTTAGGATCGGAGATCATCACGTAGACGGGGTGGGTACAAATTAAAATTTGAGCCAAATATCCTTTGTTTTACGAACCGTGAACCCGACCACGATACAACCCTCAAAAGACCTAATTGAGGTAGGGTTAGTCTGAAGCGCATTACGATAAGGTCGAGTAACCTGACTCCTTCTTGACTTGCTAGTCACATCTTGGTTGTATTTTTCACTGACCACGTAAGCACCGCGTTTGAACTTTGGTTCATTCGTCATTCACAATTATCACATGCATGTAAATGAGTGACAGCTCAAATCTTTTCAAAATCTGCATAAGCACTGCATCAAGATTACCATTCATAGACAGACGATTCTAATTGCAGGTTAGTAGTTGGCATGAAAGAAATTCCACCAGGGAGTAATCAAATAGGACTGAGTAATCAAGCAGTCTGAACCAGAATGGTGCATGTTGTGAAGCCCAATGAATCAGGGGCATTATCTTCCAGTAAGTTCAGTATCAGTCAGTCTGAGGACAAGTCCCGAAGCTTCAGTTGAGCAGGGGCAGTTGTTTGAGAAGCAGTTGATCAGAAGGAGTCTTCCCGAGACCTAATCAGGGGCAATTATGCAGAGCGCTGAGATTTGAAAGTAGATGCTTCCGATGGATAATCAGATCGGGTTGAGTCGCTAGGACGCTCATTCAGGGGCAAGTCATCACAGAGAATGTTGAAATCCACTGGGTTGTTAGGTGTTTAATTGGAGATTGAATTCTTTTGTCATGCTGATACCGGGGCAAGTATTCTCGAAGTATTCTCGTAGCAAGTTGTTCAGAGCAAGTACTCCCGAGAGTTAGATTGGGGCAAAGTGAATTGTACTGGGGCAAGTTGTGCAAGCCAGTCTTTTATCCCCCAGCTGAGTGTATTGAAGCAAGTTGTTCAAACAAGTTTGTTTATCCCCAGCCAGAGTTGAGTATCGGGGAATCATGTCAATACCCTTATCAAAACCAAAACCTTTCAAATGAGAAGATCTTGTTGCCGCTGGGTCATTATCCTGCAATTTAAACCTGTTGCGTGTCAGTAACCAGTCGTTTCCAAAGTCCAGTTCTCACCTGGCAAATCGGTAACCAGTTCTCGTCTGGCCCACCCTTCCGTAAGCATCAGTTCCCGTCCTGGTGCAGTTTATTGTAAGCATCAGTTCCCGTCCTGGTGCAGTTTATTGTAAGCAGCAGTTCCCGTCCTGGTGCAGTTTATTGGTAACCAATTCTCGTTTGGTCACCGTTTCTTCAAGTGTTATGCCAGTTCTCGCCTGGTGTACGTTAGCTTTCAGCCAGTTCTCGCCTGGTTGTCTTTTTCTCAGTCTGTTATCCAGTCAGCTCGTCTGATGTTCAAAAACACAAAAACACAAAAAATCAATTTTTCTAACCTATTTTCCTATCAGTTCTCGCCTGGTAGTCTACCTTTGAATGCTAGTTCTCGTCTAGTATTTCTTATATATTCCACTGTGTACATAGTCCATGTTTATTCTAAACCAAAAACAAGAAAAAATCTAAGGAGATCTGACACAATATTTCCCAATGACCCGCATGTTGCCATGTTTCCCGATACGAAGCTCGACGGATGCCAGTGTTCCGAGTAATGTGTGAATTCCTCGTGGATGTTGTCAAATCAGAATTGTTACTCTTCAGCAGATGAAAGTTGCTTATTATCCCCGGAAGAGTCGAGATTGTCTTTTACCCCGTATCAGAGTAGGATCAGGAGTGTCTTCAGCAGATTAAGATTGATATCCTCGATAGTAGGAGCATTTCCAGCAGTGTGCTGCATTCAATCGACCTCAGTTTGGGTCAATCCCCGCAGAGCGCAGTCAGTCGCCAATGGTTTGAAGAGAGCATTCCCGAGCAGAGTTGTCTTTCTTTCCCCAGTGAAGTCGTCAAGCAGGGTTGCCTTTTCATTTCTCCAGCAGGACGGTTATCCCCAGCGGATTTGATTTCTCGTTTCCAGCATTTATTTTGCTGAGATGGTTCTGTGACTTCAGGTCATCCCCAATAGAGTTGACGTTTCCTTCGGCATTTATTTTGCCAAGTGGTTTTCAGACCTGGTGTTCTCTGGCAGCTCGGGCTTGCATTAGCATTTGCATATATAGTCATAGCATTTATACAAGCATATAGCATATCCATGTCGTCTGGGCATCGCATTTTCTAACAGAATGTATAGCATATACATGTCATATAGGGCATTGCATCATTTCAAGCATACGCATGTCGAAACATAGACCAAGACGGTTACCTATTGGATTTCGAATTTGTTCACCTGCAGAGATTGTGTGGTTCAGCTTCTTGTCTTCCCCAGCGGAGTGATTCTTTACATTTGGTCGTTACGTCAGCATCGAAAAAAAACAACAACAACAACAACAACAAAGATTGACATATATCAGACTTCTGAAGCTGCCCCCTTTGTCAAAACAGGTGCAAGGCAGTTCCATTCAGAATCCCCAGGAGAATTGTCCTCAAGTTCGCAATGAACTGTGAGTTGACCAGATTTGATCCCATGAGAGAGATGGGAATCAAAGTGTTTGCTTTATGAAGCATTATTTCAATACTTGTGGCGTCACACAGGTGTTGAAAGAGAGAAGAAAATTTTATCAGAAAATTGACCAGATGTTGCCGTGATAACCAAACTTCAGTTTATTGGAAGCTATTCCTCAAGCAGCCTTGCAGTATATTCTTGCGGTTGGCAAATTTCAGGGTTCCATTTGTATTCAACCGTCATCTACCTTGAATGTCTGAAGGCTAAGCGCTCTTCACCCATTCAGGTCGAAGTCGCTTGAATAGGGGCAGCTGTTGCACCCCAAAATTTGACCAACCGGGTCTCGCATTTGGCTCGATGTTTCGACGCATAACCGCATTCGCATCTGCATATCGCATACATTGCATTTTTCATTTGTTTTTGATTTTATCAGGGATCACAGCTCCCGTCTCGTGTTTCAGGTGTTTTTAATCAGTAGAATCGATTTTTGGGATTTTTTCGGTGCCCGTTTATTTTTACCGATTATTTTTGTGTCGTTCAGTGCTTATTTTGTCCCTCTGGGAATTATCGGGATTTTTCTGGATTTTATAGGATTTTTTAGGGTTTAAATAGTTTTTAAATCAATTTTTAGGATTTAATAGAATTTTTGATATTTTTAATTCTTTTTCAATCAATTTTTAGCATTTTATAAAAATAAATAGATTTTTAAATTCATTTTAGAATTTAATAGGTTTTTAATTCCTTTAAATAGATTTTAAATCATTTGTAGAAATCTTTTGTAGATTTTAATATTTTTAGATAACATAGGATTTTGTTAGAATATTAGTATAATTTTTAAATAGAATTTAAATAGAAATAATAATAATAAATGAATAGATTTTTTCCTTATTAAAAATAAATAGGTTTTATTTTCTTTTATAGAAATAATAGTCTTTTTAGGATTTATTAGAGATTTTTTATTAGGATTTTATTAATTAGGGGTTAATTGGAATTAGTTTAGTTAATTAGGTCTAGGATAATTGTTTTTCAGTTTTGTGTGAGTTTTATTCATTTTTTCGTTTTGGGCTTTATTCAATTCGCAGGCCCATCAAATTGTCCAAGTCAGTCCAAAAATATCAGAAAATATCCAATTCGATCCAGAGTATTCCCAGCGTTTTCCAGCTCCTCCTAGAAAGATCCAGAAGGTTCCAGCTTTTCTTCAGTTTAAATACCAGCAAGCTGACACGTGTTAACGAGAGAGAGGCCCCACTTTTCACTTCCAACGCACTGCCACGTATCCTTCACCCTTCCTCTCTCTCAGCCACCTTTCAGGCCACGTGGAGGACATGCAGAGAGCCTCCACCGTCCCTCACCACGTGGCGTCACCAGAACCTTCACCGGGAATACGCCACCAAACGCCGTGCATGTACTCCGGCAGCCGTCCCTCGCCGGAAATCCACCACAAACTCCAGAAACCTCCGATCAAACCTCCATGACTGCCTATCTTCATCTTCTTCCCAACATCTAACCAGCTTCGTCTTCCTAAACCTCCCACTCCGGCCACCATCGTCCTCCTCAAACCTCCAATAATCCTCATCCATCTCCGTCCAACCTCAGAACCACCGTTCAACCAACCTCATCCAGATCTCCAGCAACGCAAGAACTCCAGAAAACTCCAGAATGACGAACATCAACATCATCTTCAACAAGATCCAGATCCAGATCACATCAACAACAATCGCGTTCATCCACGAGCATCAACAGCCAACTCCAGATTTCCAGAATCATTCCTCAAGAATCCATCTGTTCTTCAAGATTGTTTTCCAGAAATTTCAACGACGCGTTATCAGCGACTTTCCAGAACGTTTCACAAAGCTTCGTCCGCCTTCACATATTCATCACTCCTTCAAGGAAACTCCAGATGCGAAACCTTCGAGAGCTTCGTATTCTTCGTATCTTCCACATGCATCTTCAAGAACTCACTCCGAGATCTTCAAGCCATGATTCAATCTGTGATGGCGTTGTAGTCGTCATTTTGTTGGTGTTTTGTGAGATTGAAAACGAGAATTGAAGAAGAGAGGCTGAGAAAGGAATGAACGGTGGAGAACGAGAGAGACGGAGGCTGTGGCGGCGGCGGTTAGAGAGAGACAGATCTAGGGTTTTTTCTGAAAACTGAGTGGATGAAGAGGAAGGAGAAAGGAGAATGGGCCTCGGGCCCAGTCATTTTTTTTACACTTCCCTCCGTGTTTTTGGCAAAATCTGGGCTTTGGGCCCCAATTTTTCTGGCAATACACCCAGTCTACACACCATACCCCCCCTGCGTCTTCTTCTGAAGAGAATGGGCTGGGCCCTTTAGTTTGCAGTTTGTTTTCCATTCTTTTTATTTTCTACCTATCCCTTGTAATAGTTTAACCCCCCAGCCCCTTTTATTTCCTTTATTCTTTTTAATTTTTACTTGTTACACAAAAAAGAGAAATAAGAAAAAAAGAGAAATAAGAAAAAAAGAGAAATAAGAAAAAAAGAGAAAAAGAAATATAGTGAAAATAATAGAAAATGAAAAGAAGAAATATATTTGAAAAAAAAAAAAGAAAAGAAAGAAAATAGAAAAATGGAGAAAAACATTGTGAGAAAAAAATATTGAAGAAAAAAATATTGTGAAAAATAAAAGAAAATATTTTTGAGAAAAGAAAATGGGAGAAAAGAAAAGGAGAAAAAAGAAAAAAATATTAAAGTTTCGATTTAATATTTTTCAAGCATTTCTTTTAGGGATATTTTCATAGACCTTATTATTTCGATTTTTAGGATAGAATTAGAAGCCCGTTTGTTAGGGGGCTATTTTCATTCGACTTTTCAAGATAGAATAGGATAGCGTTTCCTAGGAGATTTATTTCAGTATGTACCCATTGTAACCATTTTTCAGAGATGAATAAAACGAGATTTGAGCTGTGGTCCCGTAGTAGCTGAACTACAGCTGCTCTGATTCTTCGTACCAGACGAAGATATGTAGGCATAGGATGCGATATCCTAGCGAGCACACTAACGACTAACCTGTTGTTCTCTCGCGGCTGTGCGATCGAGACTTTCCCGCTGACGACTAATTGATACCCTTTTTCTCTCTTGCCCAAATGCATTTGAGATTCAGCCATAGTTGTGACCATAGGTTCCCGACCCTGTGAAACCAGTTGTTTTTCTCACTGCTGTGTGAGAATGTTGTTTAGCCGTAGTTAGTCTGAACTACGCAAGGCTCTGATCTTCCATCCCGTGGAAGTACGTAGGCACAAGACGCGAGGTCTTGGCGAGCCAATTTTCCCCGTAGTCCCGAACTACGTTGACTCTGACTTTCTCTCTTGAGAATACGTAGGCATAGAGTGCGACGCTCTATCGAGTCAATTCCCTTCCGTTTAGATTTAGCAGCCGTAGATAAGATTGTTTTGCATCCAGTAGACAACCAAGCAAGCGTGGATCCCGTCGAGTACGACGGACGTGAGGGGTGCTAATACCTTCCCCTTGCGTAACCGACTCCCGAACCCAGGCTATGGTTGTGATGACCATACCTTTTCCCCGTTTTTTGCGAGGTTTACTTCGAGCGTTTCCTTTCCCGCTCTGAGGGATAAATAACGCACGGTGGCGACTCTTCTGTCAGCCGGCGCCGATTTTCGCAGTAGCGACACTTATGTTCCAACTCTACCGGCAAATGACAGTTCTTACCATAGACCATTTTGAAAGGTGTGAGACCAATCAGAGTCTTAAAAGCTGTCTGATAGGCCCACAAAGCATCATCGAGCTTATTTGACCAGTTTTTTCTAGAAGCCGACACTGTTTTCTCCAAAATCCTTTTAATTTCTCGATTTGATACCTCCGCTTTCCCATTAGCTGTGGATGGTATGGTTTTGCAACTTTATACTTTACACCATACTGCTCCATGGCTTTTTCTAGTTGAGTGTTGCAAAAGTGGGATCCTCTGTCACTTATCAACACTCTTGGAGTACCAAATCGAGAAAAAATATTTTTCTTTAAAAATCTTATCACAGTTTTTCCATCCTCTTTAGCACATGCTATTGCTTCTACCCACTTGGATACATAGTCAATTGCGACCAAAATGTACTCATTGGAAAACGATGATGGAAATGGACCGACAAAGTCTATTCCCCAACAATCAAACACCTCAACTTCCAACATGTTTTGTAACGGAATTTCATTCCATTTTAAAATTCCACCACTCCTTTGACACTTGTCAAAACTTTGTGTATGTGCATAGGTATCTTTGAACAAATAAGGCCAATAAAAGCCTGATTGTAGGACTTTCGTTGTCGTTTTAAAACCATTAAAATGCCCTCCATACGGAGAGTTATGACAATGCCCAAGTATGTTATTGGCCTCTTCTTTCGACACACACCTTTTCAAAATTGTATCGAAACCAAGCTTAATCAAATATGGTTCATCCCAAACAAAGTACTTGGTGTCAGATAAAAATTTCTATTTTCTGGTTACAAGTTAGACCTTTCGCTATTAATCTGGAGGCCTTGTGATTTGCCATGTCGACAAACCAAGGTCTAACTTGCACCATATACAACTTTTCATTAGGAAATTGAAATTCTGGCAAGCACACGATGGAAGTGATTGCCAAAGTTATAACATCCACTGTGACATTGACTACTGTACTAACTAATTAAACTATAAGTAAAAGCAGTAAATAACACAACAATTGTTCACCCAGTTCAGTGTCAACAACACCTACATCTGGGGGCTACCAAGCCAGGGAGGAAATTCACTATTAGTAGAATTAATTCAGAGTCAAACAACTCAGTTTGCACTCCTCACTTAAAACCTACCCAATGACACTTCAACCTAGAGACACTCTAGACTTGAGTATTCCCACTCACTCCCCCTCAATCACACCACAATGATATCCAATTACAATTACAAAATAAAGATGAAGAAACACTTCATACACACCTTGATCTTGCTTCAAAGCTTTGATCAAGGGACATACACACTCTTGCTTAAAAGCTTTGAGTGAGACACAACTTAGAATCTACCTAACCAATGCAACAGACAGTTGCTTGGTAAACAAGTATTCCTAAGACTCAATTCACACGTGAAGAACACACTTTCTTCACTCACAGTACTCACATGAAGAACAACCTTCTTCACTCACAAGGACTCTGTAATATGCACTCTCTATTCTTCTGTTAAAAGCTTAACTTCTAGGATTGCTCCTTCTGATATTTATAGAGAAGTCAGTCCTTTAGGCCTTGGTGCACAGAGTTAGGTTTAATCATAACAAACCCTACTCTTCAATCATCTGCACGCTTGCCATTTAATTCAGGAGCATTTGTTTCGGTTTAGGGCTTCTCAAATGACTCCTGTCTTTCAGCTTGAGCTCCTGATTTGTTTCCTGATTTCTAGATACCAAAAAAACTAACCTGCCTGCTGGATGTCATACGGTCAGTGTCATGATATTCTGTATGACATTTAGCTTAACTTATAGTTAACTTACCCTGCACACACATCATTATGTATGTCTTAACATTCAGTATGACATACATGTAAACTCTAATATTTTGCCACAAAATGCAGCCAATCAAGAGCACTTACAGAATTTCTCGGATCTCTTTTTGTTGCGAATTTCTAAATCAAACTCTTACAACAAAAGGACCCTACGAATTAGCCTTTGTTTTGAATCCGACTCGGTAAGCAAATACTTAATTGCTACATGATCCGTGTAAACCATAACCCTAGACCAAATTAAATATGATCGAAATTTCTCTAATGCATACACTATCGCAAGCAACTCTTTTCTGTTGTTACATAGTTTACTTGAGCTTCATTCAAGACTTTGCTTGCGTAGTGTATAACATGAAAAAAATTTGTTCTCCGTTGACCTAATATCGCATAATCACTTGCATCACACACGAGTTCAAAATCCATTTTCCTATTTGGAGCGATGATTACAGGTGCGGTAGTCAAACATTGTTTTAAAGAATTAAAAGCGATCATGCAAGACTCATCAAATTCAAAAGACCTATCTTTGTTGAGCAAATTGCTCAAAGGCTTTGCAATTTTTGTGAAATTTGTGATGAACTTCTGATAAAATCCTACATGACCAAGGAAGCTCCTTATACCATTCACATTCAACGGTGGTGGCAATTGTTCAATAAGGTCCACCTTGGCTTGATCTACTTTTAGGACCTTTGAAGAAACTTTGTGGCTGAGCACAATTCCTTCGGTTACTATGACATTTCATTTTCCCCAATTAAGCACCAAGTTGGTTTCCACACACCTTTCCAATACCACATCCAAGTTTTTAAAACAAAGATCAAATGATGGTCCAAAAACTGAAAAGTCATCCATAAAAACCTCAATTGACTTTTCAATCAAGTCCGAAAATAATGCTTGCATACACCATTGAAAATTCACTAGCGCATTACACAACCCAAATGACATCCTCCTATGAGCGAAGATTCCAAAAGGGCAAGTGAACACGGTTTTCTCATGGTCCTCCAGATTCACAATAATTTGATTGTAACCCGAATAACCATCCAAAAAACAATAGAATTCTTAGCCGAAAAGTCTCTCAAGCATTTGATCTATAAATGGAAGAGGGATATGACCGTTCCTCGTAGCTTGGTTTAGCCTACGATAATCAATACACATTCTACACCCGATCATGATTTTTGTAGGGATCAACTCATTTTTCTCGATTTGGATAACCGTCATCCCTCCTTTCTTCAATACCACTTGCACCGGGCTAACCCAAGTACTATCGGATATCGGGTAAATCATTCTGGCATCCAACATTTTCACCACTTCCTTCATAACCACCTCTTTCATGGTAGGATTTAAGCGACGTTGAGGTTGAGCAAATAATTTGAAATCGTCTTCCATGAATATCTGATGCATATAATAAGAAGGACTTATTCCTTTTAAATCGGAAAGAGTCCACCCCATCGCATCTTGATTCTTTTTGAAAACACAAATCAATTTTTCCTCCTCATTTTTGGTTAGTTCCTTGATAATGATCACCGGTTTATGCCCCTCATCATCAAGAAATACATATTTAAGATGAGCGGGTAACAACTTCAATTCAAGCTTGATTTCTTCATTATTTTTCTTTTTCAAAATTTTCACCCTTTCTTTCAAGGGAGGAATTTCATCCAATTCTTCAAGTTCTCGCAAACACTTTTTGATCTCTTTTTCTTTATTCTCATTGATACTTTGAATATAATTTGTAAGAACTTTTTGTAATGGGGTGGGTGTTGGCTCCTAATTTCGACGCCTGAATGAAATTAAAAGTAACAAATAGAGTTCTTGAAGAAATTTAATTATTTCGACTAGAGCCTTGTTTTGAAATAGGAGTCGAAAGTGTTCTTTCATCGGGAGAGTCTATGCTATGGACTTAGAGATATTCCTCAGCAGTTGGAAGACTCGATTCGACAGAGGTGTCACTAAGGGTATTTTGACGAGTTCATTTGAATTCAAATAAAAGAGGGAAAGTCTGTTTTCAAAGGAGACACGTGGAGCGCTTCTAAGATTCAAAGGCATGCATAGCGACACTTGTCTTGATTTCATTTGTTAGCTGTTAATGGTAGTTATTTTTTATTATTATAAATAGCAGGTCTTAGTGTTAGGATTGGGGTGTTTAATTGTGTACAAATTCTTCAGTATACTCCAAGTACCCGTGTGTTGAGAGAAACGAGTTCGTAAGAATGTACGTTGACATAACACCAGTTTTTCATTTCAATGCAATTTAATAAACCTCTTTCTTTAAGAATTTATTCTTTCTTTATGCAAGTTCTTATCTTCGTCATTTACCAGTACTTTGATTTTACTTATTGTCACCTAAAATCATTTACCTTTGAAATAAGTTGCTTCATCATGGACTCTGTTGAAGTGATTATATTTTGTATAAACTTTATTTAAGATCAATTAGTGCATGTCCTACGATTTGTGTGGTCGATCCTGCAAGTAAAAAATATCTTTTTTTTTATTTGTAAGACCAGTGGTTGTTCACCAATTTTCACGACGAACAAATTGGCACACCCGATGGGACCGTGCTAAGTGATCTTAAAAATCGCTTCTAAATTCCTTTTGGAAAAAACTTATTAGTTGTGTGGTCAACTTTTTCTTCGAAAAACTTCGTTGCATGTTATTAAGAGGTGGTAAGGTAGCCACCGTTAACAAAGATAGAACAAAAAGGAGATATAGGAGGAGAATGGCGACAAATTCAAACCAACCAAATATTTCTCAAGATATCCCGAATAACAATATAGAACAACTCATAGGATCTTCGACAGGAGGACCAACGGTCTCAGCGCCTGTCTCTGAAGCAATACCATCTGTGGGAAGTTCGATGCCCACATATTCGATTTGAAGGTGAGAAAATACTTAGAAGGGGGGTTGAATAAGTATGAAGATAAAAACTTAGAAATGAAAACTCAAGTATTTTTATCCTGGTTCGTTGAACTCAACTACTCCAATCCACCCTTCCTAGAGTGATTTGCCTTTCTCAATCAAGGACTTAATCCACTATTTAATCAACTGATTACAATAGTAAGCACTAAGAACAACTGTTCAAAATCTTCTCAAGAACTACTGATCCTAACTGGATCTTCTTAAGGTTTTCTTACAATCAAATGTAATAACAAATACAAGTGTTTAAATTGCTTCTAATAAAGCTTTATCACAACTGTGATTTTTCACTTAATATTAAGAACAAAGAAATTAATTCTAGAAAGAATGTGAATTGTATGAGAGCTTTGGATATTGATTTCTTTTCAGGTAAAACATCAACTGAAGAAGATGGGTGAAAACTTACTTTTATAGGCAGCTTGATCCAAGAGAACTTCATGTTGAGAAGAGTGTACCAAAAGGTCTGAGCCTTTTTGTCTTCACATCAAGTGACCTTTCCTAGAAGAAGAAAGCACAGAGAAATCCTTTTTGTCTGTGTTCTTGTGTCTAACATAAATAAGGAAAGAGTCATTTGGATTATTCCAACGGACATAATCTTTGAATTCTTCTTCATCAATGTTCATCAAGAAACATCAGAGTCTAAATTGATCAGAGCCTTCTGATGTTGATCAGAGTTTTGCTGAATCAGAGTCTTTGCAGCAGGTGTGCTTTTAGCGTGTATAAGTTCAGAGCATATTTGAGTCAGATCCTCAGTACTTGCAGCTTTAGTACTTTCAGAATCTTCTGTAGTAACTATGCTTGAAAACTCTTGATACAGAATTCTTCTTTGGTTCAGATGCTTCTGACTTGCTTCAGATTCTTCTGGAGCTTCTGCTTCAGATCCTTCTGGAGTTTCTGCTTCAGATCCTTCTGGAGGCTATGCTCAGGATCTTCTGTTGGCAGCATTCAAAATCTTCTAATGGATGCATCTGGCGCTTCAGAGTCTAGCATATTTCTTATGTTCAGTTCTGATTTGCTTCTGGAGTGATAATTACTTTAATATCTGCAGCAAACACTCTCAAGCAAATTTTAGAGTATATAATTCTTAATTACAAAATTTCATAATAATTATCATCAAAACATAGAGATATTATTAAGAACCAATCTGTGTTCTAACAATCTCCCCCTTTTTGATGATGACAAAAACATCAGAAATTTTGTTTAATTAAAAATAGAATAATTATAACTCCCCCTGAGATGATGAATCTCCCCCTGAGTTAAATACAAATAAGGAATAGAAACTTCCCTTTTGTCTTGAGTATTTTTCAAAGTTAGAGCTTGATTGTTCTTTAACATTTGAGAGTTAGAGTGTCTTGCATATTTCAGAGTCTGAGTCTGATAATTGTCAAATGATCTGAGAGTCTCAGAGTTTCTTTTACAGAATGTACTTATCAAATGTTCTGAAATACTCAGATTTTATGTTAGATAAAATTGATATGTCTGAAGTTTCATTCTGGTGAAGTTTAATTAAACAGTTCAGATCTATATTTTCTCCCCCTTTTTTGTCATAAGCAAAAAGTAATAACGTTGAAAAGACAAATAAAAGGAAACAGTAAATGAGATAAATCATGTGGAGAAAACTTTGAAGCATTCATTCATTCATTCATTTCAGAGCAAAAGTGCACACATCAGAAGATATTCAAAATACATATGCAAACATTAGATGCAAACATCAGAAGAAAATAAATAAATAAACTAAGAGTGTTTTGAAAAAAGCATCTTCAACAGATCCGTGATCTCAGAAGAGGACTGTTCTTGTTTTGACATCCACTTAGCCATTGTTTCATTCTTCTGATCCTGTTGGGACATCCACTGAGTCATGTCTTCAGACTTCTTATCTTGTTTAGACATCCATGACTTGATTTCTGATTGACCAGCTTCCAGAACTGCAATCTTATCCTCAAGATCTGGATGTTCTTTCTTGATCTCAGATGAAGAAGGTGGAACATTTTCTGAAGCTTGAACAAAGTCAATTTCCATAGGGGCTTTGGAGCAAGGAGCAGTAGAGCCGGAAGGATGTTCTATCAGAGTCATGGCCAGAGGGTTGTCTTCAGATGCAGATTCAATATTCTCTTCTGATGATGAAGGAGCATCTGTAAGAAGCAGTGGTCCAGATCTCTTAATAGTCCAAAACAGACTTCTAGCAGCTTCAGCAAATCTGAGCTTCGCATCATCAGAACATACGTTCTTCAGATTTGATGTTACAGTGTTGAATCTGTTTATGAAGCCATTCCAAATGACATCAGATTCCTTTGCATCCATTGTTGATGAACACTTCCTTTGTATAGAACCTAAATACATTTGTATTTCTTGCAAAAAACATGTAAATAAATGATCAACATTCAGTCTAGGTCTGGGGTGTAACAGAGTTTCCAAGGTTATTGGCTTGGGTTGGGGAGTAGGTGGAAATATGGATTTATGAATGGAGATCAGAGGAGGAGGATAGTAGGGTATGAATAGAATTTCAGATGATTTGTCAGGTTTGGATCTGTTTAAAGCATTCATCAGATTTGGTTTTGCTTTTGTTTTATAGGAAACCACATCAAATGGTTTATCAGAGTAAGGTTTGAAAGCAGATTTAGCAGGTTTATCAGAATTAGTAGGTTTATCAGATGAAGCAGGTATATCAGATTTAGCAGATATAGCAGAGTATGGTTTTGGATCTGATGAAGGTACTGCTGACATTGTTTTAATATAGGATTGAAGCACAGATGGTAGAATGATGGTAAGTTTGGGTTTGAGAGGAGTGATGGTTTCATATGGTTCAATTCTGGTGTAGAAATTTTTCAAGGTGAAACCAGAAGGAAGTTTGTTAGAAGTGGATAGTTTGCACGAAGCAGAAGGTACATTCTCAGATGTTCTTGGCTTGGGTGCAGGGGTAGGATTTTGAATGATAATTTCAGAAGATGGTTTAGGTGTTGGAATAGGATCTGGAATAATAACTTCAGAAGAACCAGGGGGTTCTGGTTGGTTTACTTCAGAATTTCTGTGAGAGGGGGATACCAGAAAATCTAGGTGTATATCAGATTCTGAGGAATTGGATGATGAGGTTGGAGTGTAGGAGGTAGAGGACACTTCAAAAACAGTTTTGAGAGGTGTAATGTTTAGAACCTCTGTCTCAGGAATATGGGTTTCAGATGGGTTCGCTGTTTCTGATGTAGGTGGTTCTGATGTAGGTTGATCAGATGTAACTTTTATAGGTTCAGAAGTAACTGGTACAAATTGTTTTTCTTGTGGTTGTTGTTGTTGTTCAGATGGTTTTTCTTTTTGTTGTTCAGATGGTTTTTCTGGTTGTTGTGGTTGTTGTTCTGATTGTTGTTGTTGTGGTGCATATTGTTTTGTTGGTATTTCTGGTTGTGGAGTCTGATTTTGTGGTTTTGTTGCTGTTGGTTTTGGTACAGATGATTGTGTAGTATAAGGTTTTATAGGTGAGATGGAAGTAGGATTAGATGATTTTTGTGGGGATGGAACAAATATATGAGGTGGAGCAGTAACAGATTGTTTTTGAGTAGAAGGTGGTTTAGGGATAGACTTAAATGTTGAATCATTTACAACAGTATTATTTACAGAAGATACAGAAGATTTGGTACCTTTAATCTTGATACGTTTTGCAGGAATAGAAGGAGTGTCTCATATGCTTTCCTCTTGATCAGCTTCTGAGGCTTCTCAGCAACTTTGGGCTTCTTCTGAACAGGCGCAGCTTCTGCTTCTGATTGACTTCTTTTTCTTGGGATCTCTTCTCCTCCAACCGGCAATGGTTCCCTTGCTCTCTTCAGAATATCTGCAGGAATGGGCGTTCCATCTGCCTTGCAAGCATCAATGTAACTCACTATTATTTCCCTTGGTTCTTCATCAAAGAACAGAGGGTAGTCATCTACTGGGATTCTCTTTTGACTGAGTTCAGTGATATTCAGCTTCTTGGGTGCTGTTGTGAGTTCTTCTACTATTTTTAGTCTCTGAAGACTCTTTGGATTCAAAGGTTTTCCAAGAATGAATTCAAGTTCATCTGTGACTCCAGCAGCATATAGAGCAGTCACCAGTCCATTTTCTGTCAGAAAATCTGAAATTAACCTTCCAAAGGGAATCCATGTTCTGATCTTCTGACCTTTTTCTTTCACAGATTCTCTGGAGGCATTTATATGATTCCATAAGTGCATAAACAGAATGTAGGGAAGATCTACCTTGGTGCTTTGACTTAAGCAGTTGTCGTACCTCGAAAAATACGATCCTCGCGATGGATGCGGAAAATACTGTTCGAAACAGAGTCGCCACCGAACTTTATTCATTCCAAGGATGGAATAGGAAAATATCGATAAAACCTTAAAAGGGATAAGAACATGGTCATCGCAACCAATATTCTAGGTTCGGGAGTCGGTTACATGATGGGAAGGTATTAGCACCCCTCATGTCCGTTGTACTCAATGGGAACCTCTTGATTCGATTCGTGAGAGAAAGTTAACTATGTTTGTTTATCTTCTAAGGAATTACTTGCTAAAGGGGAAATGGGTGGTTTAAAAATAGGGTGTTCGCCAAGGATTGGGGCCCTTGTGCCTACGTATCTTCACTTGTAAGAAGTGGAAAATCAGAGCATTCGTAGTTCATGGGACTACGGGTAAAAGAAGGGATTGTGGGGGAATTGTGGGGAAATGTGGGGAAATGTGCTCGCTAGGATTATCGCAATCCTATGCCTACGTACTCTCAACATATATGAGAGATCAGAGCAGCCGTAGTTCGGCCAACTACGGTAAAAGGTTTGTGTTTAGAATGAACGAGAGTTTAGGTCGCATTCTAACTGCTAAACATTGGCTTGTCTGCTTGCTAGGGGAGGCTGAAGCACGAGTTTGTTATGCGCGGAAGAAAGGACTAAACAATGTTCTCGGTAAAAGGCTTGTTTGAATTGTAAGTCGCACGGGGCGAGGAGAGTTTGATTGGTTAAGTATTTTGGTTTTGAAAAAAGGGTAGATTTGAATATATTTTAGGGTTGTGGTCGCACGGGGCGAGAAAGAGATTGGTTAGATGTATTGGATGTTTAGCTAGAGGTGACGATTACCTTAAGCTTAAGAAAGACTTCTCGGACCCCAGTAATCGGGAGAGTGAACCAAAGACTTGGAGCTCTCTCTTTTCAACCTCAAATGCAAAAGGATAGAATTGAGTATGGTTTGAATAAGTTGAATGGATGACGATTACTTGAAGCTGAAGAAAGACTTCTCGGACCCAAGTAATCGGGAAAGCGAACCAAAGACTTGGAACACTTTCTTTTTCATCGCAAAAGGAATTGTTTGAATGGTGTTTGAAAGATAGGATGTGATTAAGGTATTTTAACAGATGAGGATTATTCGAAGCTTAAGAAAGACTTCTCGGACCTCAAATAATCGGGAGAGAGAACCAAAGACTTGGAGCTCTCTCCTTTTCTCATCTAATATTATAATAGATATTCAATATGATTAGAGTGTATTAATCGGATGACGATTACTCAAAGCTCAAGAAAGACTTCTCGAACTTTAAATAATCGGGAGAGCGAACCAAAGACTTGGAGCTCTCTCTTTTTCATCTATGTGTTTAAGAAAATAGATTTGAATTCGTTTATCATTTTTTAGGAGACAATTGTTCGAGCTTAAGAAAGACTTCTCGGACCCAAACAATTGGGAGAGAGAACCAAAGACTTGGAACTCTCTCTTTTTCATCTTTTATCGAAATTGTGTTTAAGTAATTATTAAGTATTTTAATTTGATTTAGAGAAAATACTCGATGTGAATCGAGGTTTGAAATTAGAGTTTTAATGTGTACACTAGCAAAGTGGGCTAGTCTTCTAAGTGACCAATTAGAAATAATTGATCAAATAGGTATCACTGTAAGGAAGCCCAGGATTAAGCTTTAAAATGTTGTGTCTGTGACCAAAGGTTGATGGCGAGGCTTTAAAAGCACTCGACTTACAAGGGTAGAAAATGGCTCGACTAATCGAGAGTTAATTTTGAAAAGGGTTTAAAGCATAAATAAAAATTATTACATTTTGAGGGAGTGGGGTACACTTTTATCGAATGGGGATGGAACTAAGATGCATGCAAGTGTTTACGAACAAAAACAAATTGAGTTTTAGATTCCGTTGACCTTGACCCAATTAAATTAAATTAAATTAAATTAAATTAAACTAATTATCAAAATTATTCAATTGAAAAAAAATTAGTGTAATCAAATAGCTAAGTTAATTCAAATTGATTAATGAAGTTAGGCGATTGGAATTTGATTAATTAATTAATCATGCTAATTAATATAAATTAACAAAATTATTCAGTTAAGTCAAATAATTAAGTTAATTGAAATTGATTAAAAAAATTAAATTATTAAACCCAGTTCAAAATTATTTCCTAAAAAAAACAAAATCAAACAAGTTTGAGTTGGACCTTGTTGGAAACCGATGGGCTGTAGGTTGAAAAGTCATGATACCGTTGAATGAGTAGTTTATTTGTGGTCGTGATACTCTCTCAACTGTCCAGTCTCCTTTGAAGACCTCATTTAGATCAGCAACCTGCTAATTTATTTATGTTCCTCCAGAAAACGTTTATTTTTCTTAAAAGTGAAAATCCATTAATGAGCAATAACAACCCAGCATATGAAAATAAAAGTTTGCGGAAGCAAAACCGGAGCATGTGTAAATGAGAACAGCAACCTGTGTACCAATCATTACTCCCAGCAATATTTATCACAATTATTACACCAACATATAATGCAAGAAGAGCCGAACAATCAAACTAATTCGTACCGCCGAAAATGATTGAATAATATAATAACAGAAATTGACCGTGATGCAACTGATGCATTAACAAGGAACGCAAAGTTCCAATGAATTCGAAACAACATAAAAGAAAACTCAATCTTCCAGGTCTTTCATATTCATAATATAGTAACCAACATCAATGGTAGTCATCAAGTTAAATCCTGCAATTAACATACTATTATAATCTGAAACATAATGTATTGAGGACGTAAATAATATTTGACCTCGTGCACTGTAACATAACAATTGCCCAAACCAAAATCAGCTAATGATTAAAAATACTAGTTATACAAGGTGATATTTGCACAAAACATAATAGCCGAAAACAAAATTCCATTAACCATACATATCAAATCATTGTAAGATAGTATCCTTATAGAACAGCAACACAAACCCCTACAAAAACAAATTCTACATCTATAGCATACAATCTACGACATACATATCGGTTTTAGAGGATAACACAGCAACAACACAACAATCATACTATCATCAAGTAAATAATGCAGTTACCGCAATGTCGCTATTTGATGTTGGAACGAAAATATCATGGCGGTACCGTTGTCACAGATCCGGTGATGAAATCGTCTAACAGTTTAAAGTTGACATCGAAATCATTGTCAGAAGCGCAGGTCCATGGTGAAATCATTCTGCAGCTCTCATTATTGAATCCTTCTGGTTAATGGTGACTTCAAAAGCTTCAACAACCTTCATTATCATTCACTAACCGAAACCGGCGATGCCGCGACCATTGTTGCGCAATCGAAGTTCAGCAACGCCATAACTGTGATGCGTCCAAAGCAAATCCGAGAACAATGCACTTTCCTCGTACAACTCCTGAACACTTGTTCTGTTGTTATGGAACTACCGAGTTATATGGATCTGGTGTTGTCATGTTGAAATTAATCGAACCAATATCGCTAATCAACTCTCAACCTGCACATAAATGAAAGCACAAACAAACAGTACTAGAAACCAAAACAAGAATTGACAACGAAAAACAAAAGCTAAGCGTATACATAACCCATGCTCTCGTCTTTCCGGTGAATCGGGGACATAATACGTACTGATGGGTATCAGTAAAACATAGCACTGCAAAACAAATAAATGAAGGTTGTTGTGGGAGTTGTCGGTGAATGGCGGCAGCTGCAAGTTGCGAGAATCCAGTTACGGTTGTGTAGTCGACGTGTGACGAAACTTGGCAATGTCGCAACCTGTCAAAAAAAGAACAAAACAAACAATATCCAACAGCAGCTGGGACTGACTTGCTGTCTCAATACCAATGTGGATAGAAGTTGATAGTATCGATGTTGATAACTGAGGAACAAAACCAAGATGCTTCTGAATACCGCTGTCCTGATTTATTGTTGTAAAGCCAAATTGTGATGACGCCAGAAGGTTATCATCATTGCATAATCGAAATGCTTCATGAGCGAAAATGCTTATTAACAGACACTGAGATAGAACAAGGTGGAAGCTTAATCGAAACCGGAGACGCGGAGTTGCATTAGCTATGGCATTGAGCGTAACTGACACCATGATTCATGGAACGTATTCACTGCGGCTTCAAACTCGTGTGATTGGAAACACATCTGATATCGAGATTCAGCAACGTCGCGACCTGCACAAAATCAACAGCCAGCCCAAATAGAATAGAAAAAACGAATTTCGCGAGTTCGAAACTGACCATGTGATGGCAGAGAATTCAGAACAGCATACATCTCATATATCTTGCAAAAACTAAAATAGACAGTTATCGTTTTTGAACTCAACTCACGCATATGCATCACTAACAGGGCCAAAATACAAGCAGCAACAGTAACTCATCTTGACACAACCATCCGTTTATCATGTATGGAATTTAATACATGCAAAGTAGTAGTATTAACACCAAGAAATTGGTTCAAAAGTTAACCACGGCGATTCAGAGTCTTAAATCAAAGATGAGTCGAAACATTCGAACTGAACCGCGCTCTGCTGCTATCTGGTTTCGAAGTGTTACCATAAGCAACCTCGCCACTGTCCACGTCGTTTGGAGCTTTGTGTTAGTTGTCGCTGACTCGAAATAGGGAGACTTATCAGAAATTATGGCATTCCTCCAATAGCATCAATTGCATTTACAACAAATGTTTCTGAAACTAGTTATGCTCGTGCTGGAGCTGCGAGTGAGATCGAGTTCATAACAACGTGTGACGTTTGTTATTGCCGCTTTAAGAACTCAGAGTTGTTAGTATTGTTGCAGTTGCTGCAGAAGAGGTTGATGTCGTGGCTGACTTGCTATTGTAACAAAGAGAAACTGAGTCTGATTTAAGTTACTGAAATTGCAATGTTACTGTTACTAACGTTATTGTTGATGAAACCGAATCAATGTGTTTGTGAAGCCGCGCGGCAAATGTTGTTGCAGATGATTTTGTTGATACAACATCAAAGTCAGGCCATTACACAGTGTTAAATATCGTAGCAACCACACATCAAACCGAAGCCCTATAAAGTTGATGCTCCAAACCTTAAGTCTTGAAGGGAATCACTGTCATTGGATTGTAATTCGCATAGGTTGATGAAGAGACTTTTACGGAGGGTGAATCAGAGAAGAGGGTTGGGGTTATAGTGGAGATGGAAAAGAAGGTAGAAGAGGGGTTGATAAATATGAGGTCAAGGCATTGAACAGAGAGGGTTTGTGACGCGGATGGTTTATTTGGGGTTATGATTATGATGTGAATGGTTTAATGGCATATATGGTCGATTGAAGGTGGATGAGCGGTGTCGCAAAAATGAAGGAGAAGAAGAAAGGTGGCGAAAGTTTTACGGATGAGGGAGAAGGAGAATGGTTGGTCCGGCGGCGAGTTTGAGCTGAGGAATTATTAGGGTTTCAGAGTTGGGATTGGAGGCTAGGGTTTTCCATTGGGGGAGATGAACAGTGTTCTCCCCCTTTTATACTAAATCCAAACCCTAATTTCCTATTGTTTCAGCCGTACGCACTCTCATTCTCTTTCAACTGTTTTCTTTTTTTAATTTTAAATTTTTCTGAATAATAAATCTAATTAAATTAATAAAGCTATTTTATATTCTAACTAATTAATTAATTAAAAAACTAACTCTATTTTCTTAATTAAATTCTAATCTAAAATCTATTAATTAACTCAATTCCTAATTATAATTCTAATTTCTAATTATAATTAAATAATTCCAATTCTATCATATTCTAAACTAATCAATTAATTAATATTAAAACTATATTATACTTACTTATTGTAAAAAAATCAAATTATAAAACAAAAACAATAATAAATAAAATAAAATAAACAATGCCACGTGTCACGAATTTATTCGTTAAAAAATGCGAGAAAACTTATTTTTGCTAAAAAAATACGCTACGTTGTACAAGCGATGCGAATTGGAAAAAAATAAAGTCGGGCTAATGAAGATTTTGAAACAAGTAGGACAAATTTGAGGTATGACAGATGCCCCTATCTAATTGCCTTGAACCTGGGAGAATGAACAACTGCATGGCGTTCATTTTAGGGTGGAAGTCAATTAGATAAAAGAAGACCTCAAAAATTTTCCGACGAGCAAGTAAAATGCAAAGAGTAGGATATACCCGAACGGGATGGCATGATGCAAAAGATGAACGAGATAACTTGATATTCTCTGGGTGGTCGAAGCAACATCTTGTCCAATAAGATTCTTCGCAATACCAGAGTAGTATAACCGATCCTCTTTGGGTGGTCGAAGAGTCCCTCATTCGTTAATGTCCTTCGCGATACCAAAGTGGTATAAACGAGCCTCTTTGAGTGGTCGAAGCAGCCCCTCATCCGTTAAGGTCCTTCGCGATACCAAAGTAGTATAAACGAGCCTCTTTGGGTGGTCGAAGCAGTCCCTCATTCGTTAAGGTCCTTCGCGATACCAAAGTGGTATAAACGAGCCTCTTTGGGTGGTCGAAGCAGTCCATCATTCGTTAAGGTCCTTCACGATACCAAAATGGTGTCTCTAAACTTGAAAACTTGAGATTCTTCGGGTGGTCGAAGCAGTCCCTTATCCAATAAGATTCTTCGATGATACTAAAGCAGTATCTCTGAAAACTTGAAAACTTGAGATTCTTCGGGTGGTCGAAGCAGTCCCTTATCCAATAAGGTTCTTCGATGATACCAAAGCAGTATCTCTAAAAACTTGAGATTCTTCGGGTGGTCGAAGCAGCCCCTTATCCAATAAGGTTCTTCGATGATACCAAAGCAGTATCTCTGAACGCGTGAGATTCTTCAAGTGGTCGAAGCAGCCTCTTATCCAATAAGGTTCTCCGATGATACCAAAGCAGTATCTCTAAACACGTGAGATTCTTCGGGTGGTCGAAGTAGCCTCTTATCCAATAAGGTTCTTCGATGATACCAAAGCAGTATCTCTGAAAACTTGAGATTCTTCGGGTGGTCGAAGCAGTCCCTTATCCAATAAGGTTCTTCGATGATACCAAAGCAGTATCTCTAAACACTTGAGATTCTTCAGGTGGTCGAAGCAGTCCCTTATCCAATAAGGTTCTTCGATGATACCAAAGCAGTATCTCTGAACACGTGAGATTCTTCGGGTGGTCGAAGCAGCCTCTTATCCAACAAGGTTCTTCGATGATACCAAAGCAGTATCTCTAAACACGTGAGATTCTTCGGGTGGTCGAAGCAGCCTCTTATCCAATAAGGTTCTTCGATGATACCAAAGCAGTATCTCTGAAAACTTGAGATTCTTCGGGTGGTCGAAGCAGTCCCTTATCCAATAAGGTTCTTCGATGATACCAAAGCAGTATCTCTAAACACTTAAGATTCTTCAGGTGGTCGAAGCAGTCCCTTATCCAATAAGGTTCTTCGATGATAGCAAAACAGTATCTCTAAACACAACTTGAGATTCTTCGGGTGGTCAAAGCAGTACCTTATCCATTAAGGCTCTTCGATGATACCAAAGCAGTATCTCTAACAAAAATTGAGATTCTTCGGGTGGTCGAAGCAGTACCTTATCCATTAAGGCTCTTCGATGATACCAAAGCAGTATCTCGAACAAAACTTGAGATTCTTCGGGTGGTCGAAGCAGTACCTTATCCATTAAGGCTCTTCGATGATACCAAAGCAGTATCTCGAACAAAACTTGAGATTCTTCGGGTGGTCGAAGCAGTACCTTATCCATTAAGGCTCTTCGATGATACCAAAGCAGTATCTCGAACAAAACTTGAGATTCTTCGGGTGGTCGAAGCAATACCTTATCCATTAAGGCTCTTCGATGATACCAAAGCAGTATCTCGAACAAAACTTGAAATTCTTCGGGTGGTCGAAGCAATACCTTATCCATTAAGGCTCTTCGATGATACCACAGCAGTATCTCGAACAAAACTTGAGATTCTTCGGGTGGTCGAAGCAGTACCTTATCCATTAAGGCTCTTCGATGATACCAAAGCAGTATCTCTGAAAACTTGAGATTCTTCGGGTGGTCGAAGCAGTCCCTTATCCAATAAGGTTCTTCGATGATACCAAAGCAGTATCTCTAAACACTTGAGATTCTTCGGGTGGTCGAAGCAGTCCCTTATCCAATAAGGTTCTTCGATGATACCAAAGCAGTATCTCTGAACACGTGAGATTCTTCGGGTGGTCGAAGCAGCCTCTTATCCAATAAGGTTCTTCGATGATACCAAAGCAGTATCTCTAAACACGTGAGATTCTTCGGGTGGTCGAAGCAGCCTCTTATCCAATAAGGTTCTTCGATGATACCAAAGCAGTATCTCTGAAAACTTGAGATTCTTCGGGTGGTCGAAGCAGTCCCTTATCCAATAAGGTTCTTCGATGATACCAAAGCAGTATCTCTAAACACTTAAGATTCTTCAGGTGGTCGAAGCAGTCCCTTATCCAATAAGGTTCTTCGATGATAGCAAAACAGTATCTCTAAACACAACTTGAGATTCTTCGGGTGGTCGAAGCAGTACCTTATCCATTAAGGCTCTTCGATGATACCAAAGCAGTATCTCGAACAAAACTTGAGATCCTTCGGGTGGTCGAAGCAGTACCTTATCCATTAAGGCTCTTCGATGATACCAAAGCAGTATCTCGAACAAAACTTGAGATTCTTCGGGTGGTCGAAGCAGTACCTTATCCATTAAGGCTCTTCGATGATACCAAAGCAGTATCTCGAACAAAACTTGAGATTCTTCGGGTGGTCGAAGCAGTACCTTATCCATTAAGGCTCTTCGATGATACCAAAGCAGTATCTCGAACAAAACTTGAGATTCTTCGGGTGGTCGAAGCAGTACCTTATCCATTAAGGCTCTTCGATGATACCAAAGCAGTATCTCGAACAAAACTTGAAATTCTTCGGGTGGTCGAAGCAATACCTTATCCATTAAGGCTCTTCGATGATACCACAGCAGTATCTCGAACAAAACTTGAGATTCTTCGGGTGGTCGAAGCAGTACCTTATCCATTAAGGCTCTTCGATGATACCAAAGCAGTATCTCTGAAAACTTGAGATTCTTCGGGTGGTCGAAGCAGTCCCTTATCCAATAAGGTTCTTCGATGATACCAAAGCAGTATCTCTAAACACTTGAGATTCTTCGGGTGGTCGAAGCAGTCCCTTATCCAATAAGGTTCTTCGATGATACCAAAGCAGTATCTCTGAACACGTGAGATTCTTCGGGTGGTCGAAGCAGCCTCTTATCCAATAAGGTTCTTCGATGATACCAAAGCAGTATCTCTAAACACGTGAGATTCTTCGGGTGGTCGAAGCAGCCTCTTATCCAATAAGGTTCTTCGATGATACCAAAGCAGTATCTCTGAAAACTTGAGATTCTTCGGGTGGTCGAAGCAGTCCCTTATCCAATAAGGTTCTTCGATGATACCAAAACAGTATCTCTAAACACTTAAGATTCTTCAGGTGGTCGAAGCAGTCCCTTATCCAATAAGGTTCTTCGATGATAGCAAAATAGTATCTCTAAACACAACTTGAGATTCTTCGGGTGGTCGAAGCAGTACCTTATCCATTAAGGCTCTTCGATGATACCAAAGCAGTATCTCGAACAAAGCTTGAGATTCTTCGGGTGGTCGAAGCAGTACCTTATCCATTAAGGCTCTTCGATGATACCAAAGCAGTATCTCGAACAAAACTTGAGATTCTTCGGGTGGTCGAAGCAGTACCTTATCCATTAAGGCTCTTCGATGATACCAAAGCAGTATCTCGAACAAAACTTGAGATTCTTCGGGTGGTCGAAGCAGTACCTTATCCATTAAGGCTCTTCGATGATACCAAAGCAGTATCTCGAACAAAACTTGAGATTCTTCGGGTGGTCGAAGCAGTACCTTATCCATTAAGGCTCTTCGATGATACCAAAGCAGTATCTCGAACAAAACTTGAAATTCTTCGGGTGGTCGAAGCAATACCTTATCCATTAAGGCTCTTCGATGATACCACAACAGTATCTCGAACAAAACTTGAGATTCTTCGGGTGGTCGAAGCAGTACCTTATCCATTAAGGCTCTTCGATGATACCAAAGCAGTATCTCTAAACACTTGAGATTCTTCGGGTGGTCGAAGCAGTCTCTTATCCAATAAGGTTCTTCGATGATACCAAAGCAGTATCTCTGAAAACTTGAGATTCTTCGGGTGGTCGAAGCAGTCCCTTATCTAATAAGGTTCTTCGATGATACCAAAGCAGTATCTCTAAACACTTGAGATTCTTCGGGTGGTCGAAGCAGACCCTTATCCAATAAGGCTCTTCGATGATACCAAAGCAGCATCTCGAGTGATACATTTGCTGGGGAATAGTTGAGCTAAAATTCCTATTAGAGAAAAAGTGTTGTCCAAACTCTGCAGGGGAAAAGCCTCCGAGAAACTTTTTAGGGTAACCTCTGCTAAGGGCTATCATTATCAACTGCATGGTTGAAGAATGACTTGCTGGGAAGTAGAGTTCCATGAACACATGCGGGGTATTAACTTCTTCAAAGAAATACTGTTGACTTTGACGGAGGGCTGGCCAAGATGCTTGTGAACTGATCTTGGATCCTGCTGTGCTGTCATGCTATGTTGCTGGGGACAGCAATGTTATACGTTATGATGCTTAAACATTCAACTAAGATGCAACTGCTAGGAAATGCAAGTTGCATATGCAAATGATATGCAATGTATATGAGAATGCAACCGGATAACTGGATTTTGGTAAGGCTTTATTTCTGGTTTAGGATTAGATGCAACAAGGTGAAAAGATTTACGGGGTATACTGGTATATCAACTCGGGCGTTTAAGAAAAACAAATATACTATCGACTCGGGGGTCGAGAAAAAACTAAATATCGACTCGGGGGTCGAGAAAAACAAAACAATATCGACTCGAGGGTCGAGAAAAACAAGACAATATCGACGGGGGTCGAGAAAAAAACAAGACAATATCGACTCGGGGGTCGAAAGTTAAAGTAAGATATCAACGCAGGGGTTGAGGAAAGTAAATGAAGATGTCGACTCGGGGGTCGAGAAAAGCAAATAACATATCAACGCGGGGGTTGAAGGAAAGGTAAATATCGACTCGGGGGTCGAGAAAATAAAGGCAAGGTTGACTCGGGGGTCAAAAGTTATAGCAAGGTATCAACTCATGGGTTGAGAAAGCGAAATGATTATGCTATGTATGCGTATGGTACATGCTAATATATGATGCATATGCGAATGCAAGCAAAGGATTGGTTTTATGAAGGTGCCAACAAGGGTGAACTTTGGTAGTTGCCAATAAAGGATTGGACTTTAGGAGATGCCAAGCAGGGTTGGACTTTTAATGGTTGCCAATACAAATTGGACTTTAGGAGATGCCAAGCGGGGTTGGACTTTTAATGGTTGCCAATACAAATTGGACTTTAAGGGATGCCAAGCGGGGTTGGACTTTTGATGGTTGCCAATACAAATTGAACTTTAAGAGATGCCAAGCGAATTGGACTTTCGGGAGATGCCAAGCGAGGTTGGACTTTTCGTGATTGCCAATGAAGACTGGACTTTTAGGGTAACTTAGAGTGGCTTTTATGTAGTTGCCAATAAAATATTGGACTTTTAGGTTTTATGGGATGTCTACAGAAGTGAACTTTATTTGGTGGAAGTATTTGACTTCCCGACACTCGGTATCTGATAATGTTATAGTCAGAAGACAGATGTGGATGCTCTTGGTGCCCCAAGTTTGATCCTTTGCAGAAATTGCACGCTAGTTCTTGGGAGAACCTTAACTTCTAGCCAATGTGCCATGACAACTTACAAATTATGAGCGTAGCGAAGTAACTAAAGCGTGTTGAATGTGCAAGCGTAGCGACTTAACCAATGCTTGTCGATTATACTCTTACTCTGCCCCAAGGCTTTTGACGCTTGTTCGCCTTAACAATTACTGGTGTCTGGCATGGTCAGCTTGACCAACTTTGAAAGCAAGGAGGGAAACTGCCTCTTGTCCAACTAGTCTGCCCTAGTCTGTAGGGTATTTGGATTTTCCTTGAAGGGTTTACGCCATGACATATTCTGAGATAATTTTCCCCAGCGTCTAGATTTTGCAGTGGTCTGCCCCTGTTTTAACCTCAGAAAGACTTGCCCCATATTTATGAGAAAGTCTTGATTCAGGTCAATATCAATGAATGATCAAGTTCTTCTTGGACTGCTCTTTGTTGGGATTTCCGTTATGTCAAGTACTAATTTGCAGTTTAAAATTGTTCATTCAAAAATGGTAATTTTAATGCAACACTCATGCAAGTTTTGAAAAAGCATTTATTGGAATGATGTGAAAGTGTATAACGAGTGGACTATTAGTCCAAACGCAATGCTAATTTAGTTGGTGTATGAAAGATATAGCAAGAATATGACACCAATACAGAAGATTAGCAAATATGTAGGAGTCAGTTTACGCAACCTTGCTATAGTATGCTTTTAGAATAAACCTCGCCTCAATTCGGTCTTTTGAGGGTTGTAACGTGGTCTGGTTCACGGTTATAGAAATAAAGGATATAAGGCTCAAAGTTTGATTTGTACCCACCCATTCTTCGTGATGAACTTCAGTCCTATGTTCAGTTAATTCTACACATGCCCTTAGAGCTTGACGGTGTAAGCTTGATGACTCAAGGCATGCTTGAAATAGCAGTCAACCTTATTTATTTTTGTTGGATGTCAGTGACCCTTTTTGGTTTGGTATGGTGATCACCGAATCTTATTTTGTTTTTGTTGAGGATTTGAAGACCTCTTTTGATTTTTCTTTTGATCCCTAATTTTTGCATGGACTGATTTTGTTCTTCAAGTCCATCGGGATTGCCTTGACTTTTGCCTAAGTCTCCTTTTAAGGTGTTCGACTTAGCAGGCTTTTTATTATATATTTTTTGAAGGGTTTGTGACTGCCAAGTCATTGGTCTTTGATGAAATACCGTAATATCTTGGATTTTGTTTCATGATTTGAGTGCGTAATCAGGTTAACTGAACACTACCCTGCCCCAGGTTAAGCGTAAGGGTTTAGAAATCCGAAGGAAACTCCTACTTCTAGGCTCGAAGTGGTTGACTAGGGACTAACTCCTTATTTCTTCAGTGTTTGGGGATTTGAAACAATGCTTGTACATCATCGGCAGAATTTTATCCAAAAGCATACTTATCAGCAATTATGGGTATTTCGTTTTCGTCATCCTCCCTCAAATATTTGCTAAACAGCAGTGCGATAAAGGAAGTGAATTTTTTTGTGAATTTTTGCAATAAATGAGAAAAAGGTGAGTGAATACGAATGTATTTGATCAAAAACATGCATAATTATCACAATATCATTAATAAGAAACAATGTCTAAAAGCAAGTTGCACTATAACAGAAAAGAAACTACAAATGCGTAAAAACAATATGGAAATTGCCAGTATTGAGGAACTGGGCTTTTCTCTCTTGCATCACAGTTGAGCTACCCTTCTTGCTCATCGAGACAAGTATGATAACCTTCTTCATATCTACTCTCTGCAGCTTCTTCCATGTCATGGACTGAGGAACTCACTTGACCAGATGAAGGTTTGATGTTGATATGAAACCCTTGAGGTGTGAACGAGATTAGCTTGGACTCAATCAGATCTTGAACCTTATTCTTAAACTGTTTGCAATCTTCGGTCGAATCCCCCATGGCGCCATCATGGTAGCCGCATCGTGCATTGGTGTCAAAGCCTGGTGGGTATGGTGGAATCACAGGATCCAAGGCCTTTGGCACTATCAATCCAATACTAATCAAACGTGGTAACACGTGATTGTATGGCATTGGTAACAGATCAAAGTGTCTTTTTGCTCTTTGGTTATAATAACGTCGGCGTTGCGGAGCATGCTGCTTTGTGATCCGTTGTTGATAAAGGATACCTTTATTGACAGGAGAATGTTGACCATGTGGAGAGACCGGAGTCACATGGGTAGACCCATAGGATTGCTGGCTTTTAACAATTGAGATGTTTGGGTACAGAGAATAAGGTAACGATGATGGAACTTGTGGAGCGTCCCAAATTGTATTGATTTCATCCTCTTCTTCCTCTTGGGAGCTAACAACTGATTCATTTTCACTAGCTGGGATGTTTGAGGTGTCGTGGATCTTTCCCTTCTTGAAATGGCTCTCGATGCGTTCTCCCACTGAAACCAAGTCAGAGAAGTTGGATGTCCCATTGCCCATCATCTTTTCCAAGTACGGGTTTTGCAACGAATCTATGAACATGTCAACCAATTCTCTGTCTAAGAGCGGTGGTTGAACGCGAGCAGCTACCTCTCTCCATCTCTGAGCATACCCTCTGAAGGACTCATTTTCCTCTTGAGATAAGCCTTGCAACTGTATGCGACTGGGAACCACATCAAGATTATATTGGTATTGCTTCACAAAGGTGTTGTCTAAGTTCGACCACGACTGGATATGGACACTTTCTAGCTGCATGTACCAACTCAATGATGCCCCACTAAGACTGTCTTGGAAACAGTGAATCATAAGTTTATCATTGTGAGCATATGAGGTCATCTTTCTGCAAAACATCACCAAATGTTGCTTTGGACAACTATCTCCTTTGTATTTCTCAAAATTTGGCATCTTGAACTTTTGAGGTACTACAAGTCCGGGTACCAAGCACATATTCAAAGCATTCAGATCAGAAGTATCACGCCCCATCATGGTTTCAATTTTCTCTTCCAACACACGACATCTTTCAGCAAACTCAATATCCTGAGGTCGTTCATCATTCACCACTAAGCTTGCCCCTTGGGAATTTGGCGTAGTAAATGCAAAGCTATGGTACTCAACAGCATCCTGAAACAAGGTATGTTCATCTCGAATAGTGTGACGCTCTTATATAACCTGGTCTTCAACAGGGATCCGCACAGGCTGAGCTATGACGTTTTGAGATTTGTCCTCTCTCCTTGCCAATGATAACATAACTCCCACAAGCTGGTCCAACTGGTTCTTCATCAAGTCAACATCTACTCTTGATGCAAACTGGTTTTGCTCCTCTGAGTTCATGATTTCTCCAAAAATTGCTTCAAGTCCGATACCGGTGTCGGGAGATCAACTGCGGATTATGGACAAAGGAGGGATAAGCTTACTGGTTAAGAGAGTGATATGCAATGCAAATGAAATGCAAATGCAATGGTATGTGAATGCAATGCAATCACAAATAGGATCACAGGCTCAATCACATTCTGAGGTCGGACAGAAGAACGGGTAAATAACAGATATCTCTGATCAAAGGAACCCCATAGGTAGGCTCTAAACGGGTAGGTGCCTAGAGTCATGGATCTTTTCAAAGATATTATTACCATGGCAAAGATTCATCCGATAATAGTACCCTCAAAGGATCTCTTCTAGGTGAGGTTTTCGTGTCGTCCCACGAGAAAGACTCATCGCGAGTCTCAACTACACAACCATCGAATCCAAGGTTTCTTAAAGGGACCTCAGATTCATAGATCGAGGTTGAAAATATCATTGTCAGAATAACGATACGTTCAAGGGATCTCATCTGATTGGGGCGTTCATATCAACCCAACAAGGAGTGGTCCTCATGAGTTAACACTACCGACCACCATGGATAAAGGGTAAAAGGTCCTTAGAGTTATAGATTTCAGCTCAAAAACATTATTGCCATGGCAAAGACTCACCACAACAATAACATCCTTAAGGGAATCAACTCTAAGCGGGGCTTTCGTTTCCTGCCAACGAGAAAGACTCCTCGCAGGATTCCACTACACAACCACCATTCTAAACCTATGTTTTTTCTCGGACTCGGATGTAGAGCCATCTCACAAAGTTCCAACAACCAGAGAACCCCAACAGTGTCACAAGAAACAATAATAAGATATAATAAAGATAAGCAGGCAAGTAAATAATTAAACAAGCAAGCAATAAAAGAACATAAACAAACAGGCTGCTCTAACTCTTGCGAATCGAGTCAAGTTAGGCTTGACTCTCTCTAGCATAGGGCTATGCAAGTCCCCAGCAGAGTCGCCATCTGTCGTACCTCGAAAAATACGATCCTCGCGATGGACGCGGAAAATACTGTTCGAAACAGAGTCGCCACCGAACTTTACTCATTCCAAGGATGGAATAGAAAAATATCGATAAAACCTTAAAAGGGATAAGAACATGGTCATCGCAACCAATATTCTAGGTTCGGGAGTCGGTTACATGAGGGGAAGGTATTAGCATCCCTCATGTCCGTTGTACTCAACGGGAACCTCTTGATTCGATTCGTGAGAGAAAGTTAACTATGTTTGTTTATCTTCTAAGGAATTGCTTGCTAAAGGGGAAATGGGTGGTTTAAAGATAGGGTGCTCGCTGATCGCGACTTTCTATGTCTAATACAACCTAACTGCAAGTGCACAGTCTATCGCGTAGTAATAATAGATATCGGTCCCACAGGGACTCGTAATCAAACTAGTGTTCTCGGGAGTTACTATGTTTAGCTAGGTAGAATATGTTTAAGGGAATAAGATTGTCACTAAAAGGGAACTAAGAATACTATTTAGATTATAATTGATTGAATCGATACATAGTAATTGTGTTCTTCAGGGATTTGATAAGTTACTGGTGTATGAAATAATTTTCAAAGTTTATTTAAGCAGAAAATGGAGATTTGAAGACTCTCTCCTCACGATGGTTATTGACGCTAATCATAATCCTAAGGGCCAAACGTACACTTTCGTATCCCGTTCGGGGTTAAAATTATTTTTTGGAAATCTCTAAGTTCTAATTCATTTTAAAGTGCTTTCGCTGTTATTAAAACAAATGCCTAGTGTTTACTATCTGACCTTACCGCAACTTTCGCTTGTTGGTTCGTATCTTAATTAATTTCCCACTTTCGTGGCAAAACTACTTTTAAATAAGTTCTCGCTTTCGCGACGAAGTTTATTCAGTGAATCAATTTTAAACACTCAGACCATAGATTACTTTTATGAAAAGAAAGTTTTCCAACCAGTTGTTATCAAATCCCCTTCGAATTATTACTACATATCGATTACCTAAGTTTAGCTAGACATGGATTTGGGAAAGATAAAATATAAATAAAAACACTAAATAATGATTTGCATTATAATAAAACTGAAATCGATCAAAATGAAAACCTGTAAATATTCCAATTGGCCTTTGGGCAGATCCTCCACAGATGTTGGCAGGATTCTGGTCTTTAATGCCAATTTGGTCGTACAATAAAATAGAAGTTATAGAAGAATGGAAAAAGCAATACAGGAAAGGTAAAGAGAAACAAATAAGAATAAAACTGGAAAATAATGCTCTGGAAAGTAAATTCGGCAGCACTTCGTGGTATGAATGCAACACCCTTTCTGAAGTCCCCTGCTTCCCTTTTTATAGAAGTGGAATCCCAACGGTTATCACTGAAGATGATGGACCTTGAGGCAGATAATTTAGGGAGTAGTGGTCCACTCTGTGGGAATTGGAACTGTTTCTTTGACGTGTAATCTGAGTGGGGCGTTTTTGCCTGCATGACGGTCGTCACAAGGTGTGACGGTCGTCACCCGTGTGACGGTCGTCATGAAGCTGTGACGGTCGTCACATCAGCAAAAACAGCTTGCTGCGCTTTTCATTGTGTTTTCACTCCTTTTTCGTCCATATTTCATCTGAGATTGCTTCTTTTCTTCATGTTGCCTTGTTTAGACGTGATCGTTGAATACCTGCAAAACATCAGACAAATACACGGAAATAACCCGAAATCGGATCGAAAACGGTTAGACTTTAGTTGAATTATGCATGAAAATATCTATATGATTTCGTGTTATCAAACTCCCCTAAGCTTGAATCTTTGCTTTTCCTCAAGTAAAACATGGAAAAGTCGGCAAGCACGAGGCAGCTTCTTCGTTCGCAGAGTTTGGAAGAACCGAGATTCTTGGTAGGAACAAGACGAGTATTATGACGACACTGGACTACAAGTCTTCGGAGGTCTCCTTTTTATGCAAATCGGTCTCAGTCATGCTACTGTAGCTTGGTGTCAAGGTTCTCGCGGCAAGTTCACCCTGTTTGTTCTAGCGCAATCACATTAAACCCGTTGTCCGCATACTTTCATGGCAAGTCGACCTGTTAGTGAATATGATCTCATTTCTGTTTTTGATCTTCTTCATTGATCATAAGTTTATGTCATTGATTTTTCAATGAGTTTTTCGTGCCGTTGGGCTAAATGCTCGGGTGAGGAGCACCTAACTTAGTAGGAAACGTATCTTATATTCTTGGGCTTTTTAGCTCTCTTTTCATGATTTTTCATCTTTTTGGAGATCATACACTTATTTGCATCGGTCGCTCGCTTAGAAGTGTTTTTAGGATGGTGTTGATTGCTAGTATAAACTACTTGGGGTTGAGTTTGCGTAGACACTTGAGACTTTGGTACGCGTAGGTAGTGAAACCGACTCGCATAAACTAGAGATCTAAGGTGTCTGGACGATACTGGTTTTGTTAGAACTGTCGTTTCCTCGGGGTTTCAAAACTTGTTTTGAACTCGGTTGCATTCTCGTGATGCTTTTGCTTTTGAGGAACGAACTAAAATTTTTGTTTACATTGAATAATGTGGGGATTGTTTGCGTAACGGGAAAAATATATAGACGAGCTTTATTTGCTAGAAATGGAAAGTGTAAAAATAGAAATTACGAAAATTCAAAGTGCAGTGAAATGGAAATAAAGGAAATAAAGAGTACAATGAAATGGAAATAAAGGCTCCGCTCCCACACTATCTCGATCAGTGTCCTCACTGATACTTGAAGCATGCGAGAGGGAGATACAACTGAAAATGAAAATACAAATAACTGAAATATAGTAAACAATGTAGGGAAAAAAATGAAAATCTAGTCACGGCCTCTGTCACGTCTGCGCTGGCATCCTCTGGCTCTGGCAAGGGCTACTCTATCCTCATAGCTCATAGCTCCGGTGTGGTAGACGGTGTCTCGGAGTCCTTCGACCTGCAAGGTCAGATTCGCTAGGCTCTCAGTGATCGTAGCTTGGCCGGTGTGAAGTTGTTGCATTTGAGTCCGGTGCCAAGCTTCGAACTGGTCAGCTCGCTGATTCTGCTGCTGCAGCATCGCGAGTATCTGTGCCTGCTGGTCTAGGGAGCGACGGAGGTCCTCTTCTGTGTAGTCTGGCACGAGATGATGGCGGCGGCGGCGGGAGGATGTACCTACGGGAGGAGGAGGCTGCGATGCCTCTGGCTGCTCGGACCTGTCCAACTCAGCTTGGATTTCATCGTCGGAACCGTGAATGTGATCTTGAGTGGGAACAGCGGCAGCAGGAGGGGCAGTGAGGTCGAACAACCAGTTGGTACGGTTCTCTGGGTGTGTGCGAGTGTGGGATGAAAGGATGATGTTTTGGACGGTCTTGCCACGCACTACCGGATGGTATTTGCCGTCAGCTCTGGAGCGGATAAGATGATAGGCTCTGCAGTGGTCGGTGTCTAGGAACATCGAGGGGATGGAATGGAGGTGCTGGAGGCGGTCGCCAAGGTTCAGCCCAAGTGCAATAGCGGTGACAATCCCGCCAAAGTAGAATGGCTTCGAGCCACGGTTGCAGTTGGCCTGAATATGAGCCAGCAGGAACGGAGCAGCGTTGACAGGCTCATTGTTGAAGACGCAATGAAGAAAGAAGATCTCTTTCGAGTTCACTTTGTGGTTGTTGTCTCTTGCGAAAATAGTGTTGCTCAGCGCTCTGTGAAAGTACCGGATGGTTGGGTTATGGATATGAGTGGCGTGCAGGGAGTCCCAACCATCGGCATTGATGTCGGTCAACTGATACCACAACGCGAAAGCTTCGTGTTGGAACTGATCGGTGATGCGGCGATGAGCGTTGTCGCTGCGAGGTAGCTGCAGAATGCTGGCAATCTGATTTTGGTGCATCTGGTAGTTGACGCCAAACATCCGGAAGCAAGCGGCACCTGAATGTTGGTTAAGTTCGCCGCTGCCTGTGACGTAAGTGAACGAACTCAAGAACTCAAGAGTGAGTTGTTCGTATGTTGGCTGTGGGTTGGTGCAGAGGTTCCAGATGCCTGCTCTTTGAAGCATCCAGGTTACACCTTCAAGGAGTCCGAGCTCCGTAAGCGATGGAAGGTGCGGATAATGAGTCGGCTGGAGCGACTTCTGATGAAATGCAATGTAGTTTGCTCGTTGTCTTTCGCCTAAGTCTCCTTCACTGAAGGTAATGTTGCTGATATCTGGGGTTTCTGCATTCCTTGCCATTGTTGGAAGATGGAGAGGTTTCTGAGGTTTGGGGTTTTTCTGCAGAGAGGGAAAAACTGATAGAAGTGTGGTTTGGAGGTTGAATTTGGAGTTGAAATTTATAGTTCAATGTGGGGAGGACGAAAATTCATAGTGGGGTAGGAGTTAGGATGATTGAAAGTGATAATGGGGGGAAGTGGAAGAGAACACGAACCCTGTTTTATCAGATATCAGTTTTTGACTGCGTGACGGTCGTCACGTAGGTGTGACGGTCGTCACTCGCGTGACGCTCGTCATGAGGCTGTGACGGTCGTCACAGCAGCAAAATCTGCAGAACGCAGAATTTTGCTCTGAGGGCGTACTCGTAGTGACTTTAAGGCTTAGTATTGATATGATGATGTAATATAACAGCCAACAAACAACAAATAATGCGAAAACAGAATAATTGAATAAAAACTAGAATTGAAATAACATAAAATTGAAACAATTGTATGTAGTACATAAAGAAAACTAACAATGCGAAAAATCCAAATGATTAAATGAAACTAACTAGACTAGACTAAACTGAAACTACTGCTAAGAGCTAATAACTAATCTTTTCATGCCTTCAACTCATCGAATTTCTGTGAATAGTAGTCGAGTTGGTCGCAGACTAGATCCATGAAGCCTACCAGTTCGCTGTGCATGCTTGCGATGTCAGCTTTTACATTAGTCAGAGTTGTATCGACGTTGTCCAATCTGAGTAACACGGCATCCATTTTGTCAGTGGTCTCCTCAGGGATAGGCTCAGGATAAGTATTGTAGTGTGGAGGAGTCGTAGGGTCTACTTCAGTTTCAGATACAGCGTCCTCATAGTACATATAGTCGTGTGCCTCAGAGATGTGGTCACTGTCATACATATAGTTCTGGGGTGTTGACTGTGGTGAAGGAGGTCCCATAGGCTCATCCAATTCATAGAGCCAGTTGTCCTTGTTGTGGATACTTGTCATCAGATGATCAGGCAGTGTGAATAGCTGTACTGGTTTTTCGTTAATGAGGTACTCATACGGTCCAGGTCCCATAGTTCCTAAAATGCGCCTGTTAAAGCAGAATTGTATGTTCATGGGTCGGATGGTGCCAAAAAGAGTGCTGGCATTTAAGTGGAATCTAAGGCCAAGCTCGTGGGCAATCATTGTTACTAGGCCTCCTATAAGGATAGGTGTCTGTGGTTCCTGCGTGAGGCGTTTGAAAGATCTCATCATGAAAGGCACTGCATTTACTGTCCGTCCCTGAGAAGCACAGAACATGATGAATAACTCCTCTTTAGATACTGCAGTAATATTTTCTTCTTTTCCAAACAAGGTGTGAGCTAGTATCTTATGGAAGTACCTGAAGGCTGGGTTGTGTATGTCATCATTGTGCATTCTGTCTGGTTCAGGGTGATAGTCGCCTGTGATTCTACCCCAGAATTGATCGAGTTGAAAATCAATATCGTCATCTTCTGCACTGATGAACATATGCGGTCCGCTAGGGAATCCTAGGAGGTTAGCTAGTGACATCCGGCTATGGGTTTGGTCCATTCCAAACAATCGGAAGGTAACCAACTCTGTGTTGGATCCAAAACCATAGTTGGGTGTGTATCTGAAAGAACTAAGGAATTCATAGGTAAGATCCTTGTAGGTAGCGAAACGTGTTTTCAGAGCAGTGTTCTCCCAACCCAGTTGATTGAACAGGTATTGAATGCTATCTGAGATCCCTAGTTTATCCATAGTAGCCTTATCATAATACAGCGTTAAGGCGAATTCTCTTTCGGTCAGTGCTGCAAATCTTGCCTTTTGAGCGAGTCCTCTGAAGTGAACCTTTGTGAAGTCGTACTCGGCCATACTCGCAGGTAATTCAGAGAAAACAGAAGGAATGTTTTGAAGGCTTTTAAAAATCCTAAAAAGTTTGAAACAAGAAATTGAAGTCAGGATTTTTAGAAACGAAAGGCGGTAGAAACAAAAGACAAAATAGAGAAAATAAAATAAGAGTAAAAGTACGAAAATGAACGAAAGTAGAAAGTAGTAGTAATTTTAGAATTTTTGTTGGATTTTCAAAGTAGAATTTTAAGGAAAAATGAAATGCAATAACGAGGGAAATTTGGGTTGCCTCCCAGTAAGCGTTGTTTTTAACGTCTAAAGCCTGACGATAGCTTGGTGAGAAGCTATTCGGGTGTCTGAGCTGGAAGCTCAAACAATGTTATATTGCTGACTTGAGGACTGTTGTCGTTCTTATTGTAATGTTTTAGACGTTGCCCGTTTACGATAAATGGTGCATTTGTCTTATCGGTAATTACAACAGCTCCACTCTGAAGTACTTTAGTCACTTCATAGGGTCCAGACCACCTAGATTTTAGTTTACCTGGGAAGAGTTTTAATCGTGAATTAAAGAGCAATACGATGTCTCCCACACTGAATTGTTTCCTGATTGAACGTTTATCATGCCACTTTTTAGTTCGTTCTTTATAGATACGGGCATTTTCGTAAGCATCTAATCGAAGTTCTTCCAACTCGTGTAAGTTCAAGATTCGCTTTTCTCCTGCCTCGGTGTAGTTGAAGTTGAGTGTCTTAATGGCCCAAAAGGCCTTATGCTCTAACTCTACAGGGAGATGGCAGGATTTACCGTAAACTAATTTGTAGGGGGTGGTTCCTATTGGTGTCTTAAAAGCGGTCCTATAAGCCCATAAAGCTTCTTGTAGCTTCGGCGACCAATCTTTCCTTGAGGTAGCGACAGTCTTTTCCAAGATCTGTTTTATTTCTCTGTTCGAGACCTCTACTTGTCCGCTAGTTTGCGGATGATAGGGTGTAGCTACTCGGTGGCGGACTCCATATTTAGAGAGAAGTTTATCGAATATTCGTGATATGAAGTGAGATCCGCCGTCACTAATGACGAGTCTGGGTACACCGAATCTAGGAAAGATTGTGTTTTTGAAGAGTTTGATTACTACTCGTGCGTCGTTTGTTGGAGCAGCTATGGCTTCTATCCATTTAGACACGTAATCGACAGCGACGAGTATGTAGTTATTACCAATAGAGGATGGGAATGGTCCCATGAAATCTATTCCCCATACGTCAAAGATTTCTACCTCTAAGATTCCTTTCTGAGGCATTTCATCGCGTCGTGAGATGTTGCCAGTTCGTTGGCATCTATCACACTTTTGCACAGCGATGTGAACGTCTTTCTAGAGATTAGGCCAAAATAAGCTGGCTTGGAGAATCTTAGCGCACGTCTTGGATGTACTAGCATGACCACCATACGGTGCTGAATGGCATTGGGAAATAATATTTTCTATTTCTTCCTCTGGGACACAACGATGATATATGTTGTCGGCCCCTCTCTTGAAGAGTAGGGGTTCGTCCCAATAATAGTGTTTCAGATCATGGAAGAATTTCTTCTTTTGCTGATAAGTAAGATCCGGTGGAAGCACGTCCGCAGCGAGGTAATTAACGATGTCAGCATACCAAGGTAATGTGACTTGGGCATAGACGGCTTCTATGGTTCTTTCAAATTCTGGATCTTCCGAGATTGAATTAGGTGTGTCACTTTCTAGTTTGGCTATCAAACGTTCGTACGGGAAATCGTCATTTATCGGTACTGGTTCATGTCTGATGCCCTCTATTCGGGATAAGTGATCTGCAACAACGTTCTCGGTTCCTTTCTTATCTTTGATTTCTAAGTCAAACTCTTGTAATAACAGGATCCATCTCAATAGTCTTGGTTTGACATCCTTTTTGCCTATTAGGTACCTTATGGCAGCGTGGTCTGTGTATATGATAATTTTTGCTCCTACTAGGTAAGAACGGAATTTGTCAAGCGCAAATATAACTGCTAGAAGTTCCTTTTCTGTGGTAGCGTAGTTCATTTGGGCAGGATCTAAGGTTCTACTGGCATAGTAGATAGCATGGAGTTACTTGTCCTTCCTTTGTCCTAGAACTGCGCCTACAGCGTAATCACTCGCATCGCACATGATTTCAAACGGTAGTCGCCAATCGGGTGGTTGCATGATTGGTGCGGTGATAAGGGCTGATTTCAATGTTTCAAATGCTTTTAGACAGTCGTCGTCGAAGACGAACTCAGCATCTTTCATCAACAGGCCGATCAGAGGTTTTGTGATTTTCGAGAAATCTTTTATAAATCTTCTGTAGAAACGGGTGTGTCCTAAAAAACTCCGTATTTCTCGTACGGATTTTGGAGGTTGGAGATCTTTTATAATCTTTATTTTAGCTTTGTCTACCTCGATTCCTCTATCTGATATGACGTGTCCTAGAACTATTCCTTGTCGGACCATAAAATGGCATTTTTCCCAATTTAGGACGAGGTTTACTTTTACGCAACGTTCTAATACCATTTCTAAGTTCTGTAGGCATCCTTCGAAACTTTGTCCACATACCGAGAAATCGTCCATAAACACTTCCATGATGTCGTCTATGAAATCTGCGAAGATTGCCATCATGCATCTTTGGAAGGTTGCTGGATCATTACAGAGTCCGAACGACATTCGGCGGTAAGCAAAAGTACCATAAGGACAGGTGAATGTAGTCTTTTCTTGGTCATCAGGATGGATGGGAATTTGGAAGAATCCTGAGTAACCATCTAGATAGCAGAAATATGAATGTTTGGCTAATCTTTCCAACATTTGGTCTATGAAGGGTAACGGGAAGTGATCTTTGCGTGTAGCCTTGTTAAGCTTTCTATAGTCAATGCACATCCTGCTTCCAGTCACGACTCTTTTTGTTATTGATTCGCCTTTTTCGTTTTTAACTACTGTGACTCCTCCTTTCTTTGGTACGACGTGAACTGGGCTAACCCATTCGCTATCGAAGATCGGATAGATGATTCCTGCATCTAGCAATTTCTTTACTTCATCTCTGACTACAGTGCTCAGGATGGGGTTCAGTCTTCTCTGATGCTCTCGAGAGGTTTTAGAGTCTTCCTCTATTGTAATTCGATGCATACAGATCGAAGGGCTTATACCTTTTAGATCGCTTATGTTATAGCCTAACGCGGTGGGGTACTTTTTTAGGACTTCTAATAGCTTTTCGGTTTCTGGTTGTCCTAAGTCGGCGTTGACTATCACTGGTCTTTTTAGTTCATCATCTAGAAATTCATATCTGAGGTTTTTGGGTAGTGTTTTGAGTTCTAAAGATGGGTTCTTCGGACCTGGCATATGGTTTGGGGTCAGTGCTAAGCTTTCGCTTAGGCTGTCGTCTTTATACGGTTTACGCCAATTATCGTCTTCAGAAATATCGGGTATTTGAATCTTTATTATTTCTGAATATGTGGTCTCTTCATTTTCAAGTTCTCTTATGCATTCGTCGATTTCGTCTACTAAATAGCAGGTATCGTCTATTGCTGGTGCTTGTAAGAACTTGGTGAGAATGAACTCTATCTTTTCTTCTCCTACTTCGAATGTTAGCCTTCCTTTCTTCACGTCTATAATGGCTCCGGCTGTAGCTAGGAACGGTCTTCCTAGGATAATTGGGGTTACAGTGTCCTCCTTGATGTCCATGATTATGAAGTCGGTTGGAATGTAAAATTGTCCTATGCGTACTGGAACGTTTTCCAGTATTCCGACTGGATATTTCACTGATCTGTCAGCTAACTGTACGAACATTTTGGTTGGTCTGAGGTCTCCCATATTCAGCTTTTTGCATATAGATAAGGGCATAACACTGATACTGGATCCTAAATCGCATAGAGCTTTGTCTATTACGAACTTTCCTATGACGCAGAGTATGGAGAAACTACCTGGGTCTTTTAATTTAGGAGGCATGCGGTTTTGAGTAATAGCGCTACACTCTGCAGTAAGTGTAACTGTTTCGTTATCCTCGATCTTTCTCTTATTCGATAGGATTTCTTTGAGAAATTTAGCGTATGATGGCATTTGAGTTATCGCTTCTGTAAAAGGGATAGTAATATTCAACTGTTTAAGGAGCTCTACAAATTTCTTAAACTGTCCTGAAGTTTTGGAGTTTATTAGTCTTTGCGGATAAGGAATAGGTGGTTTATATGGCACTGGAGGTGCTTGAGTTTTTTCACTTGCGGTATCCTCCTTCTCGTTGTCCTCCTTCTTCTCTAACTCAGATTCCTTTTCTGCTTGATCAGTTGGTTTTTGTTGCATGGCTGAGTTTTCGGTCCTCGGATCGATCGGTTCGTCCAATTCTTTTCCACTTCTTAGTATCACAGCATTTGCTTGGCCTTTTGGATTCTGTTCGGGTTGTCCAGGAAATGTGCCAGCTGGTGCGACAGCAGAGGCTTGTTGTTGAGCCACTTGTGATATCTGAGTTTCTAACATTTTGTTGTGGGTGGCTAAAGCGTCTACTTTTCCTGTCAACTGTTTAATTTGCTCGCTAATGTGTATGTTTTGATTCAGGAATTCTTTGTTTGTTTGAGCTTGAGTTGCTATGAACTTTTCCATCATCAATTCGAGGTTTGATTTCCTAGGTGCATTCTGAGCAGCTGGTTTCTGATATCCTGGCGGAGCAGTAGGCATTTGCAATGCATTTTCGCTTTTGTAAGAAAAGTTTGGATGATTTCGCCAACCTGGGTTGTAGGTATTTGCGTAGGGATTTCCTTGAGCATAATTAACCTGGTCTGGTGGGATTCCGGCTAGCAATGGGCATTCGGGTGCATTATGAGTGGTGCTTCCGCATAACTCGCAATTTGGAGTTACTGCAGCGACAGTTGCAGTGGGGTTAACGGTCAGACTATCGATCTTCTGTGCTAGAGCATCTACTTTAGCATTGAACTTTTCAAGGCTGCTGATCTCGTACATCCCACCTTTCGCTGTTGTTTTCTCAGTTGGAGTGCGTTCACCTCCCCATTGGCAATGGTTTTGTGACATGTTTTCTATCAGTTGATAGGCTTCATCGTATGGCTTATCCATAAGTGCACCGCCCGTGGCAACGTCTATTGTCAATCTAGTATTGTATAGAAGCCCATTATAGAAAGTATGGATTGTCACCCAGTCTTCTAGACCGAGGTGAGGACATGTTCTCATCATATCTTTGAATCGTTCCCATGCTTCGTAAAGAGATTCAGTATCTTTCTGTCGAAATCCGTTGATTTGAGCTCTAAGCATAGCAGTTTTGCTTGGCGAAAAATATCTTGCTAAGAAGACGTTTTTCAATTGCTCCCACGTCGTAACGGAGTTGGATGGTAACGATTGTAACCATGTCCACGCTCTGTCTCTAAGAGAGAATGGGAAAAGACGAAGTCTTATCGCGTCTGGAGTTACTCCATTTGCTTTCACTGTGTCTGCGTATTGTACAAACTTTGTTAGATGTTCGTTCAGATCCTCAGTTGCGTTTCCTGAGAATTGGTTTTGTTGTACAGCCGACAGCAATGATGGTTTCAGCTCAAAATCGTTTCGGGTAATAGCTGGGGCAGCAATGCTACTTCTAGGCTCCATCTGAGATGGTGTAGCGTATGCCTTCAGCGGTTTGTTTGGAGGTCCTTCAGCCATCTCTGGTTCTTCTTCTTCTGATTTGGGAATGGGAGTGAGAGGTTCGGGAGTGTTATGTTTGAGTTGTTTGAGTTGGTACTCAATGATTCTACTTCTTAAATGTAAGAAGCGTTCTAGTTCTGCGACTGAAGGTTTTACGATATCGCTTTGCGGGCGATTTCTTGGCATACAATCGACAGAACTAGTGAAGGAAAAAATGAAAATTGTTAACCTAGTCTATACGGTGTAACAGAAGGTTACACTATTGACTAAACGGGTCCCCGGCAACGGCGCCAAAAACTTGATCGCGACTTTCTATGTCTAATACAACCTAACTGCAAGTGCACAGTCTATCGCGTAGTAATAATAGATATCGGTCCCACAGGGACTCGTAATCAAACTAGTGTTCTCGGGAGTTACTATGTTTAGCTAGGTAGAATATGTTTAAGGGAATAAGATTGTCACTAAAAGGGAACTAAGAATACTATTTAGATTATAATTGATTGAATCGATACATAGTAATTGTGTTCTTCAGGGATTTGATAAGTTACTGGTGTATGAAATAATTTTCAAAGTTTATTTAAGCAGAAAATGGAGATTTGAAGACTCTCTCCTCACGATGGTTATTGACGCTAATCATAATCCTAAGGGCCAAACGTACACTTTCGTATCCCGTTCGGGGTTAAAATTATTTTTTGGAAATCTCTAAGTTCTAATTCATTTTAAAGTGCTTTCGCTGTTATTAAAACAAATGCCTAGTGTTTACTATCTGACCTTACCGCAACTTTCGCTTGTTGGTTCGTATCTTAATTAATTTCCCACTTTCGTGGCAAAACTACTTTTAAATAAGTTCTCGCTTTCGCGACGAAGTTTATTCAGTGAATCAATTTTAAACACTCAGACCATAGATTACTTTTATGAAAAGAAAGTTTTCCAACCAGTTGTTATCAAATCCCCTTCGAATTATTACTACATATCGATTACCTAAGTTTAGCTAGACATGGATTTGGGAAAGATAAAATATAAATAAAAACAATAAATAATGATTTGCATTATAATAAAACTGAAATCGATCAAAATGAAAACCTGTAAATATTCCAATTGGCCTTTGGGCAGATCCTCCACAGATGTTGGCAGGATTCTGGTCTTTAATGCCAATTTGGTCGTACAATAAAATAGAAGTTATAGAAGAATGGAAAAAGCAATACAGGAAAGGTAAAGAGAAACAAATAAGAATAAAACTGGAAAATAATGCTCTGGAAAGTAAATTCGGAAGCACTTCGTGGTATGAATGCAACACCCTTTCTGAAGTCCCCTGCTTCCCTTTTTATAGAAGTGGAATCCCAACGGTTATCACTGAAGATGATGGACCTTGAGGCAGATAATTTAGGGAGTAGTGGTCCACTCTGTGGGAATTGGAACTGTTTCTTTGACGTGTAATCTGAGTGGGGCGTTTTTGCCTGCATGACGGTCGTCACAAGGTGTGACGGTCGTCATGAAGCCGTGACGGTCGTCACATCAGCAAAAACAGCTTGCTGTGCTTTTCATTGTGTTTTCACTCCTTTTTCGTCCATATTTCATCTGAGATTGCTTCTTTTCTTCATGTTGCCTTGTTTAGACGTGATCGTTGAATACCTGCAAAACATCAAACAAATACACGGAAATAACCCGAAATCGGATCGAAAACGGTTAGACTTTAGTTGAATTATGCATGAAAATATCTATATGATTTCAAGTTATCACTCGCCAAGGATTGGGGCTCTTGTGCCTATGTATCTTCACTTGTAAGAAGTGGAAAATCAGAGCATTCGTAGTTCATGGGACTACGGGTAAAAGAAGGGATTGTGGGGAAATGTGGGGAAATGTTCTCGCTAGGATTATCGCAATCCTATGCCTACGTACTCTCAACAGATATGAGAGATCAGAGCAGCCGTAGTTCGGCCAACTACTGTAAAAGGTTTGTGTTTGGAATGAATGAGAGTTTAGGTCGCATTCTAACTGCTAAACATTGGCTTGTCTGCTCTTTAGGGGAGGCTGGAGCACGAGTTTGTTATGCGCGGAAGAAGGGACTAAACAATGTTCTCGGTAAAAGGATTGTTTGAATTGTAAGTCGCACGGGGCGAGGAGAGTTTGATTGGTTAAGTATTTTGGTTTTGAAAAAAGGGTAGATTTGAATATATTTTAGGGTTGTGGTCGCACGAGGCGAGAAAGAGATTGGTTAGATGTATTGGATGTTTAGCTAGAGGTGACGATTACCTGAAGCTTAAGAAAAACTTCTCGAACCCAAGTAATCGGGAGAGTGAACCAAAGACTTGGAGCTCTCTCTTTTTCAACCTCAAATGCGAAAGGATAGAATTGAGTATGGTTTGAATAAGTTGAATGGATGACGATTACTTGAAGCTGAAGAAAGACTTCTCGGACCCAAGTAATCGGGAAAGCGAACCAAAGACTTGGAACACTTTCTTTTTCATCGCAAAAGGAATTGTTTGAATGGTGTTTGAAAGATAGGATGTGATTAAGGTATTTTAACAGATGAGGATTATTCGAAGCTTAAGAAAGACTTCTCGGACCTCAAATAATCGGGAGAGAGAACCAAAGACTTGGAGCTCTCTCCTTTTCTCATCTAATATTATAATAGATATTCAATATGATTAGAGTGTATTAATTGGATGACGATTACTCAAAGCTCAAGAAAGACTTCTCGGACTTTAAATAATCGGAAGAGTGAACCAAAAACTTGGAGCTCTCTCTTTTTCATCTATGTGTTTAAGAAAATAGATTTGAATTCGTTTATCATTTTTTAGGAGACAATTGTTCGAGCTTAAGAAAGACTTCTCGGACCCAAACAATTGGGAGAGAGAACCAAAGACTTGGAACTCTCTCTTTTTCATCTTTTATCGAAATTGTGTTTAAGTAATTATTAAGTATTTTAATTTGATTTAGAGAAAATACTCGATGTGAATCGAGGTTTGAAATTAGAGTTTTAACGTGTACACTAGCAAAGTGGGCTAGTCTTCTAAGTGACCAATTAGAAATAATTGATCAAATAGGTATCACTGTAAGGAAGCCCAGGATTAAGCTTTAAAATGTTGTGTCTGTGACCAAAGGTTGATGGCGAGGCTTTAAAAGCACTCGACTTACAAGGGTAGAAAATGGCTCGACTAATCGAGAGTTTATTTTGAAAAGGGTTTAAAGCATAAATAAAAATTATTACATTTTGAGGGAGTGGGGTACATTTTTATCGAATGGGGATGGAACTAAGATGCACGCAAGTGTTTACGAACAAAAACAAATTGAGTTTTAGATTCCGTTGACCTTGACCCAATTAAATTAAATTAAATTAAATTAAATTAAACTAATTATCAAAATTATTCAATTGAAAAAAAATTAGTGTAATCAAATAGCTAAGTTAATTCAAATTGATTAATGAAGTTAGGCGATTGGAATTTGATTAATTAATTAATCATACTAATTAATATAAATTAACAAAATTATTCAGTTAAGTCAAATAATTAAGTTAATTGAAATTGATTAAAAAAATTAAATTATTAAACCCAGTTAAAAATTATTTCCTAAAAAAAACAAAATCAAAAGAGTTTGAGTTGGACCTTGTTGGAAACCGAAGGGCTGTAGGTTGAAAAGTCATGATACCGTTGAATGAGTAGTTTATTTGTGGTCGTGATACTCCCTCAACTGTCCAGTCTCCTTTGAAGACCTCATTTAGATCAACAACCTGCTAATTTATTTATGTTCCTCCAGAAAACGTTTTTTTTTCTTAAAAGTGAAAATCCATTAATGAGCAATAACAACCCAGCATATGAAAATAAAAGTTTGCGGAAGCAAAACCGGAGCATGTGTAAATGAGAACAGCAACCTGTGTACCAATCATTACTCCCATCAATATTTATCACAATTATTACACCAACATATAATGCAAGAAGAGCCGAACAATCAAACTAATTCGTACCGCCGAAAATGATTGAATAATATAATAACAGAAATTGACCGTGATGCAACTGATGCATTAACAAAGAACGCAAAGTTCCAATGAATTCGAAACAACATAAAAGAAAACTCAATCTTCCAGGTCTTTCATATTCATAATATAGTAACCAACATCAATGGTAGTCATCAAGTTAAATCCTGCAATTAACATACTATTATAATCTGAAACATAATGTATTGAGGACGTAAATAATATTTGAACTCGTGCACTGTAACATAACAATTACCCAAACCAAAATCAACTAATGATTCAAAATATTAGTTATACAAGGTGATATTTGCACAAAACATAATAGTCGAAAAACAGAATTCCATTAACCATACATATCAAATCATTGTAAGATAGTATCCTTATAGAACAACAGCACAAACCCCTGCAAAAACAAATTCTACATCTATAGCGTACAATCTACGACATACATATCGGTTTTAGAGGATAACACAGCAACAACACAACAATCATACTATCATCAAGTAAATAATGCAGTTACCGCAATGTCGCTATTTGATGTTGGAACGAAAATATCATGGCGGTACCATTGTCACAGATCCGGTGATGAAATCGTCTAACAGTTTGAAGTTGACATTGAAATCATTGTCGGAAGCGCAGGTCCATGGTGAAATCATTCTGCAGCTCTCATTATTGAATCCTTCTGGTTAATGGTGACTTCAAAAGCTTCAACAACCTTCATTATCATTCACTAACCGAAACCGGCGATGCCGCGACCATTGTTGCGCAATCGAAGTTCAGCAACACCATAACTGTGATGCGTCCAAAGCAAATCCGAGAACAGTGCACTTTCCTTGTACAACTCCTGAACACTTGTTCTGTTGTTATGGAACTACCGAGTTATATGGATCTGGTGCTGTCATGTTGAAATTAATCGAACCAATATCGCTAATCAACTCTCAACCTGCACATAAATGAAAGCACAAACAAACAGTACTAGAAACCAAAACAAGAATTGACAACGAAAAACAAAAGCTAAGCGTATACATAACCCATGCTCTCCTCTTTCCGGTGAATCGGCGACATAATAGTATTGATGGGTATCAGTAAAACATAGCACTGCAAAACAAATAAATGAAGGTTGTTGTGGGAGTTTTCGGTGAATGGCGACAGCTGCAAGTTGCGAGAATCCAGTTACGGTTGTGTAGTCGACGTGTGACGAAACTTGGCAATGTCGCAACCTGTCAAAAAAAGAACAAAACAAACAATATCCAACAGCAGCTGGGACTGACTTGCTGTCTCAATACCAATGTGGATAGAAGTTGATGGTATCGATGTTGATAACTGAGGAACAAAACCAAGATGCTTCTGAATACCGCTGTCCTGATTTATTGTTGTAAAGCCAAATTATGATGACGCCAGAAGGTTATCATCATTGCATAATCGAAATGCTTCATGAGCGAAAATGCTTGTTAACAGACACTGAGATAGAACAAGGTGGAATCTTAATCGAAACCGGAGACACGGAGTTGCATTAGCTATGGCATTGAGCGTAACTGACACCATGATTCATGGAACGTATTCACTGCGGCTTCAAACTCGTGTGATTGGAAACACATCTGATATCGAGATTCAGCAACGTCGCGACCTGCACAAAATCAACAGCCAGCCCAAATAGAATAGAAAAAACGAATTTCGCGAGTTCGAAACTGACCATGTGATGGCAGAGAATTCAGAACAGCATACATCTCATATATCTTGCAAAAACTAAAATAGACAGTTACCGTTTTTGAACTCAACTCACGCATATGCATCACTAACAGGGCCAAAATACAAGCAGCAATAGTAACTCATCTTGACACAACCATCCGTTTATCATGCATGGAATTTAATACATGCAAAGTAGCAGTATTAACACCAAGAAATTGGTTCAAAAGTTAACCACGGGGATTCAGAGTCTTAAATCAAAGATGAGTCGAAACATTCGAACTGAATCGCGCTCTGCTGCTACCTGGTTTCGAAGTGTTACCATAAGCAACCTCGCCACTGTCCACGTCGTTTGGAGCTTTGTGTTAGCTGTCGCTGACTCGAAACAGGGAGACTTATCAGAAATTGTGGCATTCCTCCAATAGCATCAGTTGCATTAACAACAAATGTTTCTGAAACTGGTTATGCTCGTGCTGGAGCTGCGAGTGAGATCGAGTTCATAACAACGTGTGACGTTTGTTATTGCCGCTTTAAGAACTCAGAGTTGTTAGTATTGTTGCAGTTGTTGCAGAAGAGGTTGATGTCGTGGCTGACTTGCTATTGTAACAAAGAGAAACTGAGTCTGATTTAAGTTACCGAAATTGCAATGTTACTGTTACTAACGTTATTGTTGCTGAAACCGAATCAATGTGTTTGTGAAGCCGCACGGAAAATGTTGTTGTAGATGATTTTGTTGATACAACATCAATGTCAGGCCATTACGCAGTGTTAAATATCGTAGCAACCACACATCAAACCGAAGCCCTATAAAGTTGATGCTCCAAACCTTAAGTCTTGAAGGGAATCATTGTCATTGGATTGTAATTCGCATAGGTTGACGAAGAGACTTTTACGGAGGGTGAATCAGAGAAGAGGGTTGGGGTTATGATGGAGATGGAAAAGAAGGTAGAAGAGGGGTTGATAAATATGAGGCCAAGGCATTGAACGGAGAGGGTTTGTGACGCGGATGGTTTATTTGGGGTTATGATTATGATGTGAATGGTTTAATGGCAGATAGGGTCGATTGAAGGTGGATGAGTGGTGTCGCAAAAATGAAGGAGAAGAAGAAAGGTGGCGAAAGTTTTACGGATGAGGGAGAAGGAGAATGGTTGGTCCGGCGGCGAGTTTGAGCTGAGGAATTATTAGGGTTTCAGAGTTGGGATTGGAGGCTAGGGTTTTCCATTGGGGGAGATGAACAGTGTTCTCCCCCTTTTATACTAAATCCAAACCCTAATTTCTTATTGTTTCAACCGTACGTACTCTCATTCTCTTTCAACTGTTTTCTTTTTTTAATTTTAAATTTTTCTGAATAATAAATCTAATTAAATTAATAAAGATATTTTATATTCTAACTAATTAATTAATTAAAAAACTAACTCTATTTTCTTAATTAAATTCTAATCTAAAATCTATTTATTAACTCAATTCCTAATTATAATTCTAATTTCTAATTATAATTAAATAATTCCAATTCTATCATATTCTAAACTAATCAATTAATTAATATTAAAACTATATTATACTTACTTACTGTAAAAAAAAATCAAATTATAAAACAAAAACGATAATAAATAAAATAAAATAAACAATGCCACGTGTCACGAATTTATTCGTTAAAAAAGGTGAGAAAACTTATTTTTGCTAAAAAAATACGCTACACTGTACAAGCGATGCGAATTGGAAAAAAATAAAGTCGGGCTAATGAAAATTTTGAAACAAGTAGGACAAATTTGAGGTATGACAGCAGTACATAAAGTAGAGCTGTTCATTATTTACATAGTCTGGAGAGTTTGTAGACTTTCTGTGATGAATGCATCCCAGGAAAATCTTTGCCCAGATCTTGTAATCAGGCTTCAGATCTTTGAACTTATTAGAGGCTTGTCCAGCAGTCATTACTTCCTCATATACTTCATCCATATCTATACGCCCAACTGGCAGATGAGATACTCCATCTGTCTCCTTATATCCAATGAGTTTCCTGATCAGATCTTCTGTGATGATTATCTCTTTACCCAGAATAGAAGATAAGATAAACTTAGGGTATACAGCAGCATGGATCCAGAATTCTTTCACCAGAAGGGGGTAGACTGGTCCAAAAAGTATGTCAAAGTATTTTACCCATCCTTGAGCATCAATTATGGAGCGAAACTCAAATTCATTTTCAGCCAGTGAATCAAATTCCACCATTGATTCACAGAGAACTTCCAGTTTGTCAACAGGTGTTAACAAAGTTCTCTTTGGTGTCGTATATGGAGTCACACCCATATTTGCAGAAGTAACTGCAGCCATGGTTGATTGAAATTGTGCAGCAGTGGATGATGAGGTTGCCATTGAAGATGAGTTTGTCAAACGCTTAGGGTTTTTGTGAAGAGAGAAAAGGAGACAGAAATGCATAAACGATTGAGATGTGAAAAGTGTGAAAGTGGTGAGAAGTGTGATATTTATAGTAAACACTTAGGCATACAAACAGTCAGATAATGGCACGTTCACACATAGCATTTAATGAAAAAGAATAAAAATCATTTCAAGCATTTATTGATTCTGACAAATTGGGGGGAAAATCAAGATTTTCACTATTCAAACTTCACCTCAAACGTCTCTTCAATAGTGTACACGCCACCTTTGCAGATTCAGAGTGGCACGTGTTTGCTTGCATGTGCTTCTGAATTCTATTGAGAAATGAAACGTTAACCAACGTTCAGATCCTCTGAGTATTGTTAGTTCAGAGTTTCACACAAAAAAATAATTAAAGAAAATGAATAAGTAATCAGAAGAAATACTTCAGAGCATTAAACATTTTTGCATCTGTAAAATTTGCTTCTGACAAATATTATTCTGGACAAAAATCCATACCAATATTTTTCAGAATAAATTTGAATCTATCTTCAACAAGGGGTTTTGTGAAAATATCTGCCCATTGATGATCTGTATCAACAAAGGCTAAATTTATAATTCCCTTCTGAACATAGTCTCTGATGAAATGATGCTTAATTTCTATATGTTTTTCCTTAGAGTGTAAAATGGGGTTTTTAGACAAACATATAGCAGAAGTATTATCACAGAATATAGAAATGTTAATTTCAAATATTTGATAGTCTTCTAGCTGACTTTTCATCCAGAGCATCTGCGTGCTACATCCAGCAACAACAATATATTCTGCCTCTGTGGTTGATAGTGCAATTGTGGGTTGCTTCTTGCTGTACCAAGAGATTAGATTTCTTCCTAGAAATTGACAACTTCCAGAAGTACTTTTTCTTTCCACTCTGTCTCCAGCATAGTCAGCATCACAGAATCCAACTAATTTGAAATCATTAGATTTTGTAACACAAACTCACATTAGAAGTACCTTTCAGATACCTTAGAATCCTCTTGACAGCTGTCAAGTGTGATTCTCTAGGATCTGATTGGAATCTAGCACACAAGCATACACTGAACAATATGTCAGGTCTAGAAGCAGTTAAGTAAAGAAGAGATCCTATCATACCTCTGTAGAGTTTCTGATCTACTTTCTTACTTACCTCTTCCTTGCCTAGTGAACTCGTTGGATGCATGGGAGTCTTTGCTAGCTTACTATCAGTCATGTTAAATTTCTTCAGAAGTTCTTTAACATATTTGGTCTGATGTATGTAAGTGCACTCTGGAGTTTGGTTGACTTGAATTCCCAGAAAGAATCTCAATTCTCCCATCATGCTCATTTCAAATTTTGCCTGCATACATTGAGCAAACTCCTTTCCCAGCATAGTATTGGTAGATCCAAATATGATATCATCCACATATATTTGACAAATTAGAAGATCTTTCTTAAATGATTAACAAAAGAGTGTTGTGTCCACTTTGCCTCTGATGAAATTTTTCTCCAGAAGAAAATTGCTCAATCTCTCATACCAAGCTCTGGGAGCTTGTTTTAAACCATACAGAGATTTCTTTAGTTTGAAAACATGATCTGGAAATTTTTCACTCTCAAAACCAGGAGACTGGTGGATATAAACTTCTTTTTCTATAATACCATTTAGAAAGACACTTTTAACATCCATCTGATACAGAGTGATGTTATTTTGTGTAGCAAATGAAATAAGAAGACGTATAGATTCTAACCTTGCCACTGGAGCATAAGTTTCAGTATAATCAATACCTTCTTATGGACTGTACCCTTGAGCAACAAGCCTTGCCTTATTTCTTTCAACTTCTCCTTTCTCATTAAGCTTATTTCTGAAGACCCATTTAGTTCCAATTATATTGAATCCTTTTGGTCTTTGAACTAAATCCCACACATCATTTCTGGTGAATTGATTTAACTCTTCTTGCATGGCAATAATCCAATCATTGTCTTGCAGAGCTTCATCTACAGAAGTTGGTTCAATTACTGACACCAGTCCAAATAATGATGCTTCAGATGATCTAAGAAAGGATCTTGTTTTGATAGGGTCATCCTTCTTTCCAATAATAACATTCTTTGGATGAGAAGCTTTGATTCTGGAAGATGATCCTTTAACAGTTGATTCTTCAGAAATGTTTAAATTGTTCATCTGAGAAGTTAAAGGAATGGCATCTGGCGTTACTTTTGGTTCCTTCACTTGAGCTTTGTCTGCCTCTGAGCTTTCAGAGTCTGTGAAGACTACTTCTCTATCTGCAGAGTTTTCAGACTACTTTGGCTTTTTAATGCCAAGCTTATCATCAAATCTAACATGAATAGATTTTTCCACAATCTGTGTCTCAGTGTTGTATACTCTGTAGCCTTTAGAGCGTTCAGAATATCCAAGCATGAAACACTTCTGTGCTTTGGAATCAAACTTGTTCAGATTTTCTTTAGTATTTAACATATAGCAAATACATCCAAAAGGATGAAAATATGAAATGTTGGGCTTTTTGTTCTTCCACAGTTCATATGGAGTCTTCTCCAGAAGAGGTCTTACAGACACTCTGTTCTGAATGTAACAGGCTGTGTTGATTGCTTCTTCCCAAAAGTGTTTTGCCAGATTAGTCTCATTGATCGTGGTTCTGGCCATTTCTTGCAGAGTTCTATTTTTCCTCTCTACAACTCCATTTTGTTGTGGAGTTCTAGGACAGGAAAAATCATGAGCAATGCCATTTTCATTAAAATATTTTTCAAAATATTTATTTTCAAATTCACCACCATGATCACTTCTGACTTTTATAATTTTGAAATCTTTTTCATTCTGGACTTGTTTACAGAAGTCAAAGAATACAGAATGTGACTCATCCTTGTGTTTTAAGAACTTTACCCATGTCCATCTACTATAGTCATCAACAATGACTAATCCATACTTCTTGCCTCTGATGGATGCAGTTTTCACTGGTCCAAACAGATCAATATGAAGTAATTCTAGTGGTCTGGAAGTAGAAACAACATTTTTTGATATAAAACATGATTTTGAAAACTTCCCTTTTTGGCATGCTTCACAAAGAGCATCTGAGGTGAACTTCAGATTAGGAAGTCCTCTGACAAGATTAAGTTTATTAATCTGAGATATACGTCTCATATTAATATGCCCCAATCTTCTGTGCCAGATCCATTGCTCTTCATTAACAGACACGAGGCATTTAACATTCTGAACCTTAAGTTCTGAAAGATTTATTTTATAAATGTTGTTTTTCCTCTTTCCACTAAATAGGATAGAGCCATCTTTTTGACTAATAGCTTTACAACATTTTTGATTAAAGGTTATATCATAACCATTGTCACTTAATTGACTTATGGACAATAAGTTATGCTTTAATCCTTCTACAAGTAAAACATTAGTAATAGAGGGAAGTTTACCATTTCCAATGGTGCCAGATCCAATGATCTTGCCCTTCTGGTTCCCTCCAAATTTCACATCACCTCCAGATCTAAGCTCCAGACTTTGGAACATAGACCTTTCTCCTGTCATGTGTCGCGAGCATCCAAAGTCCAGGTACCATGATTGGCGTCCTGACCTTGCTGCTAAGAACATCTGCAACATGAACTATTTTACTTTTAGGTACCCAAATCTTCTTGGGTCCTTTAGGGTTAGTTGTTCTGAAGGTTTGTCTAAACTTCTGTTTTTCAACATAAGGTTTATTCCGACTAGCCTTAGATTTAAACACATGAATATTCTTTTCAGAACGTGTTTGTTCAATATCATTCAAGTGACCAAATTTAAAGTGGGAATATAAAGGAGTCTTCTTGATGATAATTTTATCAACAGGTTTTGGATTTAAATCCTTTCCAGAGGAAGATTTATATCCAATTCCTTTTCTGTTATTTTTGCTAACTCCATAGATCATAGAAGCCATTTTGCTTCTATATATGCTTTTAGCAAGAAACTTCTGAAAGCTATAATCATATTTTTCCAAAATATTTTTGCATTCAGATTCAGTTTCAGAATCAGAGTTTTGTGGAGCTAATTCAGAATCATTTTTCAATTTTAAGTTCTTTTCATTTAGCTCAGCTACTTCTGATTTGAGAATATTATTGTCAGATACAAGATTGCTTTGATGCTTCTTGTATTTGAGCTTAATATTGTTATAGCTCTTCAGAACTTCTGATAACACTTTGATAAGTTCTTCTTTAGTGAGTTTAGCCATTACCTCTTCAACGTCAGAGTCAGATTCAGAGTCAGATTCAGATCCTGAAGTTCCTTCCTCCTGATCTTCCATGTCTACTGTAACCCGGTGAACTGACTTTAAACAATGTTGCGGATAGCAAGAGTCGCCACCGACTTTTATTTTATCCATAAGGAAAGGTTATAAAAGAACAGGAAAGACCTTAGAGAATATTTTGGGTCCGGGGGGTAGGTTATGAAAAGGGAAGGTATTAGCATCCTTTTCATCCATGGTTATCCATGGGCTCTTAGGTACTTAAGCTCACTTTTGAATTGTTTTGAAATTGTAGTGTGTGAATAGAAAATTTTCAGAATAGTTAATAAATAATCCATGTAAGGATGTGTTAAGAACTTGTTTGAAAACTTGTTGAAAATTTGTTTAAGTGCGAAACAATTTTGAAGTGAGCAAGCACCTAGGAGTAACCTACCCTAATGTTTAAAGGTCTTTCTTATTCTTCATTCTTTCCTTTAGTAAGACTATCCCTACTATAATGGAGTAGGTAGTCCTTACTTTGGATGTTAAGGGGTATGTGAGGGACAATTTGACTTTGAAGGCCATTGTGGGATGTAATAAGCACATATAAGGGACCATCATCATTTTTCGAAAGGGACTCGATTCGTAAAGGCAACCATAAGGGACTCTGATGATTTTTCTATTTGAGGGACTCGCTTTATACACCCCACTTAACCATTATTCGTAGGCAACTTGAGGGATATCCTTAGGAAGTGAGACGGCGATTAAAATCGACTTACGTGTGTGACGTGTTTATTTTAATTATCTTATATTAAAATGATCTAATTTATTTTTTTAAATATCATCCATGTTAGCACTCCCTAATTACTAAACATAATGATAATAATAATTAAATAATTACAATTTACATCCCGGAGGCAATTACAAAATTATAATAAATAAAATAAATAACGGTAAATGCAATAAACTGCAAAACGAACAAACAACGTTAGTGGGCAGAATTAGATGAATTATCAGATGGTGAAGAAGTGAAATTACGCATCTTTTTGTGGTTTTATGATGTAAACTTCAATTTGAATTAAAATAGGATTTTCAATATTGGTAAATTAATTTAACTTTAATCCTCAAAAATTGTTTTAACCTAATTTTTATTTTTTTAAGAAATGGATTTTAATGTTATTTTAGAAAACAAATAAAAAATAATTATAATGATAGAAATAAAATAAATAAAACACAAATAATAAAAAAAAAAAGGGAAGGGAACCCAATTCCCAAATCGAACCCTAGGTTCTCTCTCGCCGTCGGCGACACTTCTCCTCTCAATCTCGTGCTCTGACCTTCTTCTTCGTTGAGTTTTTCTTCTCGTTCTCATGGCTTTAACGCAACCTGCAAATTGAAATAAGCAAACGACATGTATTCGCGATGTTAGATCTTTTACCTACGAGTAGGAGTCGGTGGCGGTGAGACGATGATACGGTCCACCAGCCCCTTTCTTTGAATGGTGATGATGAATTTCGAATGCGATCTGAGCTTCACGGCGATGAGAGTCTCCTCTGATTTGAGCCTTCGAACGCGTATCCTTCTTTGTGGTGGTAGCGGCTTCTTTTCCGACGAGGGATTAGAAGTGGTGGCTTTCACGGCGTGGTTGACGGGCTCCTGCTTCTGTCGAAGATAAGTTTCCTCTCGATTTCTAGGTTTTCTCAGCTTTTAGGGTTTTCACGGTGCTTTGCGAGTTTTTCGTATGAGGATTTTTCGTCGTGAATGCTTTTCTTTTCCCCTTCATCTCTTTATATAGGCATCCTGAGAATTAATGCCGTATTTAAAGTCTGATTAGAATGGTTGAATGTTTGATTTAAACATTTTGAAGATTGATTGGAACTTTTTGTTTTAGGATAAATCAGATTGGAAAGTTTCCTTTCTTGTTCCAATCTTCTTAAATATCTGTTAAATGATAATCAATTCTTTGGTACCGTATCAACCCATCTACGTTCGATGTTAGGGTTTGGATTAGGATATCAGAATCTTCTTGTGGAATATCCTCCAATGGTTTTTTTGCTAATTTCGGAAATTTCGTTTGTAGGTGTGGAAAGCAGATACGAGCTTGTTGGGCCAGGGTGAATGAACTTGAATGCAAACCATGTACTGAATTGGGGGGGGGGGGGTGATGTTTTCCTTCTCCATCACATTCTTTTTCAAATGGATACGTTCTTTTGACTGAAATGCGGTGGCTCCGTGAATAAGTGGTTTCATAGGTAAATGACATGGGTTGGAATTGTTGACAGGTGACGATATTGGTGGTAACAGGTTTTCAGTACGGAGCTTCAAAGTAGACTCAAGGTGTTGTTATGTTGTGAGATAACCACCGAGAGTTCCGAGACCTGGTGTACTGTCTTCTTCACGATGTTTTTCTTCTTGTTGTTTGTTGCAGCCGGCGATGTTTCTCAGCAAGCCTTGTAAATGTAACAACACTATCCAGCTTTCACCGTGAGTCTCCACAAAGTTTCTCACTTACTAAATCTGAATAACCTGCAGACTCCTTGACTTCTCTAGCAGTTGTATTGTCATGGTCAGGTTGCATAATAGCTTCATTTGCTTGTGGCTTTCACACAAAACCATGCAAATTTTCAGCGATATTTGTGTTTGGTTTTGGCTTTGAGCGTCGATAACCTTGTAAACTTATTATTCTTCTTGCTCTGGGTTTTGTATAGGTCATCCGCGAATTCATGATGCTGACGACAAATGATATCCGTCCTTCAACCGTCGTAACAGCGCTGGTACATGGTATTTTATTCGTACCAATAATGATTCTATGTTCGAGTCTCCTTGTCTAACCTTCTTTGAACATTGCTGCTAATCTTGACAGGTTTCACCGTGTTGCCGTGATTGATTGACGACTGATGGATTTTCCGTTTCTGGAATAGAACTGTGACTTGTTACTGTGAAGATCCTCATTCAGTCTTGTGTTGTTTTCTTTTTTTGCAGGTGTTTAATGTGGAGGAACAATGGCCCAGTGCGGTCCCGTGGGATAAGAATGGGTGAACACTTTACCACAATCTTCAACCTGAAAAGTCTCAATTGTTCCCTTCCATATCATTTTCAGTGTGTCGAAGCAGTTGTCTTATTTCTTGAACTGGACGGCAAGAACGCAGCTCCGTCTCGTAACCTTCGTTTCTTCAGGGTCGGCAAGCATTCTAGGGATGACAACATCAATAGCATCCTGATTTTGAGTCCTAGCGGCCTTAGCAGCAAGGAGAATCACATGCTCTTTATCCAACCGTCTATTTGGGAGTCATCCAGCCTTGAAGGTATAGGTTGCTTTTACATTAGTGATGGAAACCTTGTCTTTTGGACCACTAATAAGATTGAATGTTACTGCAGTTTTTTTTTTAGCATGGTGGATAGTGCCAATGTAAATGAGGCTTTCCCAAATGAAATCTGGTCAAGACATGTGCAATTTCAGAGACAGAGCAGCACTTGTGCTCCCGGCTGAACCTCGCTTTTGTTGATGTTCCATTCCCTTCTGTACTCGCAAGGTATGTGCATTTGCAATCATCATTTTGTTGAAGTTAAGCCAGTCTGGTCATACAATTATCCAGGACACAAGGCTTTGATAGTATTTTAGTGCATCTAAATACTTAGATTAGTGTTGCTCCTGTAACAGGTATCAGGATGATTGGCTCAAAGCATCAGCAAGATGTCTGCAGCATTGGGAGAAAGCTCTCCTTGGACCTTATGTTTGTAATCACCAGCTGATGATGTTGCTTGAGAACGAGTTAACGACTGTCCTTCGTTTACATAATTGTATGCATTGTCGGTTACAGATTACGTATCGCGTTGTGTGTCCCAATATTGGTCTCCTACTTCTGCTGCTGCCGATCTTCCAACAACTGGGAGCAGGTGAGTAGTGATAATTATGCTTCAATTGATTTATAAGGTATGTTTGATGACATTTGAAGTTGTGTATTTGAAATCTTCCTCTTGCGATCTGGCTACAGTGACCTTCGTATGCATATCCAACCCTATGATGAGTACAGTCGCAAAAATTCTCTTAGCGCAACTAATGGCTTCGCCTCTTGGAATGCAGGCGAAAATCTTTCTTCCAGCTGAGCCGGACCGTGTTTGGAGCTGTACGAAACCGTAATTGGATAGTTCTCATTGTGCGGAAGATCTTGCGCCATGTAGCTTCGCAAGCGGGGAAAACCTTAGGAAACAAAAGCAGAATCCTAATTGTCTGGGTCTTGTTATATACTGAGTTACTTAATGTTGTAAAGTATAAAGTCTTTGTAATCCATATATGAATGTCTTTTGAATTACTGTGGAGCTCACATGCGTAAACTTCTAAACCTTGTCATGTTCACCATTATCAATTGTTAAGATAACCCAAAAATGGAAAACCCCGAAATGATTCTTCCTGTAAATGTGAACACATGAAATTCTTGAGTGGTGAATTTACCAATTTGTACCCTGTGAAAGAGTGCCTTGTAATGTATTCGAAGTTTCATTACGTGAATTTGACGTCAATTGTGTAGAAATCGGATGAATCCCTCAGGCGATTTCCTTTATAATGAACTTGCAAAAAATGCTTAACAGATCTCAAAAGGACTCGAACTTGTGCTCATAACTGAATGGACTTGCAATCCTCCCTTGAATTTAGGTGCCACCTTAACCAAAGTGATGACTTAAATTGAGCTTAATCCCAGCTTATTAAAAAACAAAAGTCTTGAACCCTTTTAGAATACACTTAATGGAATTGGATATCAATTTGAAACGCACCAAATGCATCGTCCTTAAATCTTGAATTCAACATCTTGTACTACCAATGCTTCAATCTATGAGTCCGTGATCTCAATTCCTGTACGAACCTTGTCTTGCCAAACCTTCCTTGATAAAGAGAGAAAGCTTGAAAAGGACCAAAAGTCTTGATTTAAGGGGATCTAATCATGAAACTCCTCCAGAGACGTCTTCGCAACAAAATAACCCTGCGCGCATTCGTTAGTCGTAAAACATGCATACTAAAATAGAGTCAAATAGCAAAAGAAAATGCACAAACAGAGGTGAGTGTAACCCGGTGAACATCATGAAGTGGCTTTGTAGACCTCATGACCCTTAGGAAAGCTTTGTAAACATTGTGAATCTTGTGAACCTTGTGAACCTCCAAGAAGCAACCTATGGACTTCATGAACCTCATGAAAGGTATTGAAAGCACTGTGGGACTTGTGAACCTTGTGGACCTTCTTAGAACACAAAGTCTTGTATTGTGAGGGCAAATTTTGGGGTGCAACATCTACCATCAAAGCTACATTGGCACATTCCTCTTCTGACTCAGATTCAGATTCAGATGTATCTGAATCATCCCAGGTGGCCATTAGAACCTTTTTCTTCTTATCATATTTTCTTTTAGGCTTGTCTTTCATCACCTTTGGACATTCATTTTTGTAATGTCCAGGTTCTTTACATTCATAACAGACAACCTCCTTTTTTCCAGATCTTCTGTGTCCTGAAGATTCTTTTCTTTGGTCAGGCTTCCTGAAGTTTCTGAACTTCTTTCCTTTATGCTTCCAGAGTTTGTTTATTCTTCTAGACAACAAGGATAGTTCATCTTCATCTTCAGATGAGGATTCTTCAGAGCTTTCCTCTATTACTTGCAATGCTTTAGCAGATTTATTAGAGTTTAAAGCAATTGATTTACCTTTCTTTTGAGGTTCATCTTCCTCAAGTTCAATTTCATGACTTCTTAGTGAACTGATTAGTTCCTCCAAGGAGATCTTGTTAAGATCTTTAGCCATTTTCAGCGTAGTCACCATAGGTCTCCATCTGGTAGGTAAACTTCTGATGATCTTTTTCACATGATCAGCAGTAGAGTATCCTTTATCCAGAACCTTTAGTCCAGCTGTAAGTATTTGAAATCTGGAGAACATAGCTTCAACAGATTCAGAGTCTTCCATCTTGAAGGCTTCATACTTCTGGATTAGAGCCAGAGCCTTTGTTTCCTTGACTTGAGAGTTTCCCTCATGAGTCATCTTTAAGGACTCAAACATGTCAAATGCAGTTTTTCTATTTGTAATCTTTTCATACTCAGTGTGAGATATTGCATTTAACAATATTGTTTTGGCCTTGTGGTGATTTCTAAATTCCTTCTTCTGGGCTTCTGTCATAGATTTTCTATCTACTTTCTTGCCATTCCCATCAATGGGATGAACATATCCATCTATGACCAAATCCCATAAATCAGCATCATAACCAAGGAAAAAACTTTCAATCCTGTCTTTCCAATAATCAAATTTCTCCCCATCAAACATAGGGGGTTTAGTGCTGATTCTGTCCCTTTCTTCATATTTGTTGTTAATGTTAGACATTGTATTATCAGCCATAGTAACAACCAAATATATATCAAAGTTTTTCTCACTGGATCTTTACTGTCACTGTGAAGTGGTAGCACACACATAATCGGAGCTCTGATGCCAACTGAAGGTGAGAAAATACTTAGAAGGGGGGTTGAATAAGTATGAAGATAAAAACTTAGAAATGAAAAATCAAGTATTTTTATCCTGGTTCGTTGAACTCAACTACTTCAGTCCACCCTTCCTAGAGTGATTTGCCTTTCTCAATTAAGGACGTAATCCACTATTTAATCAACTGATTACAATAGTAAGCACTAAGAACAACTGTTCAAAGTCTTCTCAAGAACTACTGATCCTAACTGGATCTTCTTAAGATTTTCTTACAATCAAATGTAATAACAAATACAAGTGTTTAAATTGCTTCTAATAAAGCTTTATCACAACTGTGATTTTTCACTTAATATTAAGAACAAAGAAATTAATTCTAGAAAGAATTTGAATTGTATGAGAGCTTTGGATATTGATTTCTTTTCAGGTAAAACGTCAACTGAAAAAGATGGGTGAAGACTTGCTTTTATAGGCAGCTTGATCCAAGAGAACTTCACGTTGAGAAGAGTGTACCAAAAGGTCTGAGCCTTTTTGTCTTCACATCAAGTGACCTTTCCTAGAAGAAGAAAGCACAGAGAAATCCTTTTTGTCTGTGTTCTTGTGTCTAGCATAAATAAGGAAAGAGTCGTTTGGATTATTCCAACGGACATAATCTTTGAATTCTTCTTCATCAATGTTCAGCAAGAATCATCAGAGTCTAAATTGATCAGAGCCTTCTGATGTTGATCAGAGTTTTGCTGAATCAGAGTCTTTGCAGCAGGTGTGCTTTTAGCGTGTATAAGTTCAGAGCATATTTGAGTCAGATCCTCAGTACTGGCAGCTTTAGTACTTTCAGAATCTTCTGTAGTAACTATGCTTGAAAACTCTTGATACATAATTCTTCTTTGGTTCAAATGCTTCTGACATGCTTCAGATTCTTCTGGAGCTTCTGCTTCAGATCCTTCTGGAGTTTCTGCTTCAGATCCTTCTGGAGGCTACGCTCGGGATCTTCTGTTGGCAGCATCCAGAATCTTCTAATGGATGCATCTGGCGCTTCAGAGTCTAGCATATTTCTTATGTTTAGTTCTGATTTGCTTCTGGAGTGATAATTACTTTAATATCTGCAGCAAACACTCTCAAGCAAATTTTAGAGTATATAATTCTTAATTACAAAATTTCATAATAGTTATCATTAAAACATAGAGATATTATTAAGAACCAATCTGTGTTCTAACATGATTTCCCTTACACAACCTATTCTGACTTATATTGGGCCAAGGGGTCATCCACAGACCCCGCCACCGATAGGGACTTCAAAGTTTATAGGCATCCCTCCCCCTAGGCTTTCAATGTCTTTGCCTTGAGACCCATCATATGGAATGCCAACTTCGATGATGGAAAACTTGCAAAACGCCCCTCCATTATATACAGAACTCGTAACGACTTCGCCATTACAAGGATCTGGCTCTGGGGTAAATATGGGTCGAATAGTCAAAATTTAGGTATAGGGTATTCAACTCAGATGCCAAGTTTGACAACCAGTTTTATATCTTATTTGAGACAACAGATGGACGAAAGTAACCATCAAATGGTTCAAATGACATCTCAAACTATAAGGAAAATTTTTCTGCCCCTCATTCAGAATACTACACAAACTAATCAACAATTAGCAGTGCAAATGACGCGCATTGTAGAATTCTTGGGTGTACCAAATCCCCCTCGACAACCACCGAGGGAGTATCTGAGACAAAACCAAGGGGTAGTCTTCGATAAAGACAACACCATTAACCAAATTCCACAAAATCCGGCCCAGGAAAATTGTAACAGCCCAATTTTCAATAACTGATTAATGGTACTAGTTAATTGGTTTGTATGATTTAAGTGAATTATTAGATTTAACTGATTTATTCTATTTGGTAGAATAATGTGGACTTACTAGATATTCTCTAATTAAGGATGAGATGGGATATTTTATGAGAAAATGAATTGGTAAATATTTTGAGAGAAGAAATAAATTGGAGAGAATTAGAAGGGAAGGATATATGAAGGGAAGCGGAACGAAAATGTAAAATAGAAAACATGAAAGAAAAGTGGAGGAAGAAGAGAAAGTAGAAGGAAAAAGAAGGGAAAGCTTGGAAAGCTCAAGAACGACTTCTAGCTCCCGATTAATCGAGGTAAGGGTGTGAAATATTGTTATCTTACCAATGTATGTGATTATGTATGGATTGCTTGGATTTGTTTGGTTGTTCTTCCTCATCTTCCATTCTAGAGCACAATGAGTTTAATCGGTAGAAACCGAGTTTTAACGGTTAAAAATGAGGACAAGTGGTAGAGTTTAGTCGAGGGATGTTGGGCTAAGGCTACTGAGACGAGTTGGGATGGAATCGGCTGGATTTCGATGAGTTTCAGAGTTTTAGACAGTGGGGATTTCTGAGTTCGCAGACCCTTGCTAGCACGTTCGCTAGGCGAGCAGGTCGCGAGCATTCGCTGGGCATTCATTGTGGTGAGCCAGTAGCGAACGGTCCCAGACTTGGACAAAATGGTTTTAGGTGTTCTTCGCTGGTAGCGAAGGGGGTAGCGAGCATTCGCTGGGGCGAGTGGGGTAGCGAATCAAGTCAGTGGCTTTTGTTTGCCTTCGCAAGCTTGTTCGCTAGGCGAACAGGTAGCGAGCACTCGCTAGAGGCTCGCGTAGCGAGCAAGGTGGCGAGCATGACAGGATGTGATTTTCTTGTGTGTTCCATCTGAGGTCGGTTTTCCGACTCGTATATGATTAACCCTATCACACGAGGCGATGATTATTGTTGTGATATGTTATACTGAGGGTAGCCTTATGGCGTGAATCCTAGATTATGAATTGATTGTGAAATGTAGCCTTGGGCAATATATGATACATTATTAATATGAATAAGAATGCATGATGATTTGTGATTGGGTTATTGTCGTTTGGCACGATATTTGGAATGCATGAGAACATATCGAGAATATGTGTGCATTGCTTGGTGATATGGTGATAGTATTGAATTGGGAATACTTGATAATATGAATATGTTGTGTGTGCAATCATGTTATAATTCTTGAAGTGATGAATTATTTGAATGCATGGGATTAAGACGAGTGAACGGTCTTAAGTGCATTTTGTTGTTGATTGCATATGCATCATTTAGTCAAGAGGCAATGTTTGCTAGTTTCGTGGAGACTAGTGACTTGTCCCAAACCTAGAAGGGTGGGTTTGAAAGCTTAGGGAACGGGATTTTATTGTTATCTGTCTAGAAGGGTGGACCCGGTTTAAGTGTAAAAACTGAAAAATGATAACAAGTGTTGGTACCACATGGCATGAGATGCATTGAGTCGTATTGAGTCTTATGGCATGAATATATGATTGATTGTGTGAAAGTATGCATATGTGTATGCTTATGTGGAAAGATAAGAATTATGGATATGTTTGATGATTGTCCATATTTGTTTGTGTATATATGCTTTATGAAGTATACGATGAGTTATGATGAAGTATAGTGAGAATTGTGAAAATATATGTATATGTATGACTTGTGTAAATGAGCATTGTGAATACATGATTGTTGTATGGAAGTGTGTATATGGATGTGTGCATGATGAAAAATGCTTGAGTGATTATCCATATTTGTTTACACACATGTTGCAATGTATATGATGATTATAATGAATTTTGGTGAGAAAATGTGGAATATATGTATTCTGTAATTGTGCATTTATATATGATTATATGCATTGTTATTATGATAATATTTCTCACCCTTCTGCTGGAATGATGTCCTACATGACATCCTGCAGGTATCAAGGAGTAGTATTGCTTGTAGTGACGAAGTCGCTATTAGTGTAGTTGTTTAGTGAATTAATTATGTTGGGTCGAGTCATGCTCTGGTCATGTAACACTAGGATCGCTTGGTTTATGTTGTAGTGATGTACTATGTTTTCATATTATTGAGATATGGTGATGTTGGCCTCAGTGCCTAAGTGATGTTGATTTATGTGATAAACACAAATATTTCTTTTATGAAAAAAATGTGATATAAATGAATCTGCTGCTACATGCGGAAAAAAATGAAAATTTGTAAAGTATGATTATTTAATTCAGTGTTAATGAGCATGAAAGGTGGTTGTAAGTAATTTGGAAGTGTATGTGTGACGCCCTTTGTGAATGCATGTTAATTTTACTCTTATTATGCTTATATTTTCCGTGGGGTTTGAAAGGGTGTTACACAAATCAAAATAACCAGGAAATGATTGAACGCCATAGAGTCGAACCCCCTAGGAAGCAACCACAAGAGGAGAAGAACAAATGGTAGCTTTGGTAAATAGGAACTAGGATGCTAAAAATGTCGTACAACAAGTTTGACGTAACAACCTAGCAGCAGACAATAATTTGGCTGCCTTTGTCGAAAGGATCATGGCACGTAACGAATTAAATTTTGGCCTTCGATGGTAAAATTATACATCACCGTTATCAGAATATATCCTCCAGTCAGATTTACCCCCAAGAATAAAGGTTCCTAAGTTTACTAAGTTTTCTGGGGATACTAATGAATCTACTGTCGAACATATGGCTAGGTATTGGATAAAAGCGGGAGACATTTTGAATGATGAGAATATTAGGATTAAGTATTTCCCAATTTCTCTTACAAAGAACGCTTTCACTTAGTTTACAACCCTACCTCTAAATTCGATTCATAATTGGGCCCAATTAAAACGTTTATTCCATGAGCAATTTTACATGGGAAAAACGGAGATTAGTTTGAAGGAATTGGCTAGTATAAAACGAAAGTTTATTGAGCCAATTGATTATTATTTGAATAGGTTTCAACTTCTCAAAGTAAGGTATTTCACACAAATACTAGAACATGAATTAGTCAAAATGGCTGCCGGTGGCCTAGATTATTCCATCATGAAGAAATTAGATACTCAATACCTGAGGAATATGGCCCAGTTGGATTTAGAGTTCGACAGTTAGAACGTTCGAGAGAAGAAAAGGTTAGGGTAAATAAGAATAAAAGAATGGCCTATGTTGAATTCAATGAAGACGACGAAGGGCCTTGCAGTGAGTCTATAAGTTTCGATGAGAATGAAGTAGATCTCGCTGAATTGAAAAAGGGTTCACCCTATTCTTGCAAAGTTTTAGCACCTTCAAATGGGAAGAACCCTACTGAATCGGATAAGAATGATAGGTTTCCCAAGAAAACTTATACATTCGATGTCACAAAGTGTGATGAAATCTTCGATTTATTAGTTAAAGATGGGCAAATGATAGTACCTCCTGGTGTTAAAATACCCCCTTTAGATCAAAGAAAGAAAAGAGGATTTTGCAAATACCATAATTTTTTAGGCCATAAAACCTCTCAATGTTTTATTTTCAGGGATCTTGTTCAAAATGATATCCTAGAAGGAAGGCTTAAATTCAGGGAGAAGCCCAGAAACCAAACGAAGGTTGATGTCGAGCCTCTACAAATTGTTGAGGCTCAATATCCTAAGCCAAAAGAGGTTAACATGGTCGAAGTTACTGAAGGTTTCGACAATGTCGTCAACATAGTTGAAGTCACTGAGGACTTCATTAACAAAGATGTTTTGCTTCAGGTTACTGAAGAGTTTGACTAGAAATTTATGACAAATTTTGTTCGGGAAGTAGATGAAGGCTTCATCCAGGAAACTACTGACAGTTTCGACAGAAAAGTTACAAATGACTTTGCCAAAGGAGTTGTTGAGGACTCCAACCTTATGATAACAAGGAAACAACTGATGGTTTCATTCGAATGGACAAGGATGTTGATAGCGTTCAAATGCAGTTCTGCAAGTTAGACATTGCTGATAATGTCACAATGGACATCAACATGGTGGAAGTCTCACACTCCCATGGAAGTCGACCGGGAGTGTCGACAAGAGGAATACAACAAAATGGCTTACCTAAAAAAGGAGGAAAGCCTCATTGACTTTCTTCACAGGTGCCAAAACAAAAAATATGAAGTTATGTTATGCTCCAGGTGCAGTGTTATGTTCGATAAAAAAGTGCAACATAGAGGGCGTAAGAAAGGAAAAAGATAGGCGCGAGCATAGGGCCTCCTATGGGCAACGAGGCTTCGACCCACAAATGTCTTCTTCCAAGCAAGACGAAACCAAACAGAAGGTGCCAGGGGTTAAGCCATCCACATTCCCACCAATAGCGGAGGCTTCCAAGGGAAGTTGGATAAAGCCAGTTGAGGGCAAACAACAGGGACAACAAAAATGGCAAAAGATTGACTTCGACAGGGGCTCATCAATGGCCTACGATAAGGAGTTCCTAGCTTCAAAGAAAATGGCCTATATTTCAGAAAACTACAAGGGAAAGAATCCAATGTCTCAATCAGAGTTTCTCACAGGATCAGAGTTATCTCGAGTTTCCTTGGAGGCTTCATTAAGGTTTTTTTCCCATTGAAGAGCATGGAATTTGGGTTTTGTTTTAAGTTTGATCTTGAAGATACGGTACATGGATCTTCAGCTTGAGTTTGTTGGGCTTGAATGTGTTATGATTTTGACCGTAATGTTCGAACCTGGTTGCGATATGGTATTTACTTTGGGAGTAGTTCTTTTTCTCTGAAGAATGTTGAGCCATTAATAAGAATCTTCATAACATGATCACAACATAATCACCATTCAAATTTCCAAAACTGAGGGGGTGTTTGTCAACAATACGTAGTCTTACAGGACTTTCTATTCACTTTCAATTTCTGATTCAATTGAATCCCAGCATCCGAGTGGTGTCCATAAAGCCCAATTAGAAATATCTAATTCTAGTCAAGATTTTGTGTTTGTTAAATCCACGAACTTTGGCAATATCTCTACTCCATCGTGAATTCGTAAAGCCTATGATCAAGACTTCAAAGTTTCAAAGTACAGCTGGTCCAATCATTTTTCTTTTTCGTCCATAAATTTTGACGAGAAAGGATTCATTTATTATTCAAGGAGCCTTATGTGTTCATGACAAGTTTTAAGCTTAAGACTCAACATTGCAAAGTAAAGCTTAAATTAGCTCCAAGGATTCAAGGTTACTTCAAATAAACAATGAGCACCACCTTCCAAGATTTAAGATTCATTAATTTCTATCTCAAAAGATTTGAAGTATGATAAAAGTTTGGAAAGTTCATAATAGTTCAAAACTACAAGGTGTACAAAAGATGATCAATAATACACAAAGATATAAGACACGATCGTGATTATAAACACTTTGACAAATAAGTTTAGAATTCTCCATACTATGCTAAGTACACTTAACCAGAATCAGAAGGAGAATCTTGTTGGCTCGTAAGATTTTCCTTTTCGAATAGGAGTGGTTCTCATTCAACCTGTCATAGCTCTGAGGAAGTTATTGGCTTGCTACCAAGAAGAGTTCCTAGACAACCAAAGCCTATCGTCCCTCACGCTCACATGCGAGCCACGCCTTGTCGTGAAACATCCTATGTCCTGTAACAAAACAAGGTCTTATGTCACGCATAATCAAAAGGTAAGGAGAAGGTGTTTTCCCTTGTATGTAATATAACCCGTAACAAGAAGCGGTCACCAAACTCACGGATATAATCAACATTCAGAAAACAATACACTAACATGACTTCAAAGTTATCTTTCCTAGTCATATGCAGATTCTCATCACCATAGAATCAAAATGAAACTTTCCAACAATTTAGGTTCTAGCCATCTGGTTCGCTAACATGAAGCAAATGTTTTTGCACCACCCCGTTGCGTGAACGCCAGAAGTTTAAACCAGTGAAAATCAAGAGTATGGATACTTATCTTGTAAGTTTAAGAATTTAATTAGGAGATATGAAGGGTGAGAAAGTCGTAAGCCCCACAATTAAAAGAGCAGCATCCATCAAGACCGTGAAGAAAAATTGACTATAGCCAGCCTTTCATGAGATTGACAACATACTATAGGGCGATTATAGCACGGTTTGTCAAGAAATACCTCTCCTACATAAATCTAAAGTAAAGTTAGTTGGAATCTGGGTTAACTAAGATTCAGAATCACACGTGATCATTCCTAGATTAGAAATGAACCATAAGACAATCAAATGAAGCATATACAACCTGCTATCCAAAAACCGCAAATTTAAGCTGCCAGAACCACGTTTTCTTTCCAAACAAAACCAAGCCATGCCAAACACGTGCTAGGCCTGACCATTGTCTATTTATAGTACAAGTATCAACCCAAGTTAAAATCCAACTCGCAAGACAAAGTAAATATCAATGGCAATTAAGAACATTAAGCATAAGCTTAACACTTACCAGCTCGAAACTCACATCCCCGATTTTTTTTATATACTAACTTTAGAGTAACAGGACCAGACTTTTCCAAACCTTCATTATCGACAAAGGCATACAAATAACTTTAGCCCTCATCAAAGTCAAAACCGTGGATTCTCTGACTTTCCTCAAGCATCACGCACATGAAAAGGGAAAAAAAGGTGGTTAGCAAAACATCATATCACAAAATACCACAACCACATAAACTAAAGTCCGTTCACACCAAAGGTCATAAAACGCGACAAAAAATAATTTATCTATCCGTAAGACAAAAAATAATTTAATGGATTGGATCCAATCCATCCACTAACTCATATGAATAACTCATATGAATGGATTAAATCCATCCATCTCATTTTATAAATCTATTGGATATTATGTTGTCACTTATTAAATTAATTAAATAAACTATTTTTATAAAAAAATATTAAACATTTCAATTAAATTTTACATCAATTATTAATGGATATTAAGAATTTTATCTTAATTTTTAAATTAATTTTTTATCCAAAGAATTTTTAAATTAATTTTTTGGATGGATGAATATCCATCCATTAGAAATATGTTAATGAATGGATTGGATGGATTTTATCTTTTAATGAATGGATTGGATTGGATTTTAATTAAGAGAGTTTAGTAGATTGTTAATGAATTAATGGATTGTTTTGAGGATACGTAGGCACAAGATGCGACTTCTTAGCGAGTATACCTAGAAATAAACTCCCTAGGTCTTTCACCTTGAGCAAACAAAAATAAAACAACAAAACAAGAGGTTCCTGTAGAGTACTACAGATGCTTAGGATGCTAACACCTTTCCTAGGTATAACCAACCCCCGAACCTTAGATTCTCTAAATTTGCATTTGAATTGCATACTTTTAGGTTATTCGATCTTTTTCCCTTCTCTTGGACAAATAAAATACCGATGGTGAACAATGAATTAAGATTCAAGTTAATCCAATAATTTGATATTTGATTCTCACCGCGACAACTATGAAAGAGAAAGACGAGGAACCGAAGTCTTTCGACAAGTTACCCGTGGGGAGAAAACTATTTACTGCCCAGGGAGAGAAGGCTAAGGAGAAGCATGATCGAGAAATTGAAAAAGACGAAATGCTTACAGATAATTTTGACTCTGGGTCAGAAGGCTCTTTAGATATCATAGTAAAGTGGTATCAATTTTTCCCAAAGAATTTGACCAGATAACCGAGGTCGAAGATTTGAATATGTATATAGAAACAGAGATGGAGACACACAAAACTATGTGTTTCTATGTCATGAATAATGGTTGTGTCGAACAGAAGAATGAATTATTCGAATGGCCAGATGAGGTGATGACAAGTCATCTTAAGCCTTTGTTTATCACTGGTAAGGTGGAGAATGTAACAGCCCGATTTTTCATTAATTAATTATTTGCATTAATTAATGGGTTATGAGAATTATTTAATTGATGGATAATTGATTAAATGAATTAATAGATGTTGGAGAGAATTAGAAGAGATAGACATATTAAAAAGGAGAGTGGAAAGAAAAGGAAAAGATAGAAACATAAATGAAAGAATAGAGAAAGAAGGAGAAAGGGGAGAAAAGAGAAGAAGAAGAGGGAAGAACTTGGAATCATCAAGAACAACTCTCAAGCTTTGGATTAATCAAGGTAAGGGTGTGAAATATCATCATCTTAACAATGTGTATGAATATGTATGCTTGGGTTAGAGTATTGGATGTTTTTCTACAACTTCCATTTTAGGGCATAAGCGGATTAATCGGTAGAATCTGAGTTTTCACGGTGGAAAATGAGAATAAGTGGTAGTATTTAGTCGGGAGGATGTTAGACTAAGGTTACGGAATCTGTTCGGTGAGAATCGGTTGGTTTTGGAGAGTTTGGTGGGAGTTGGACAGTAAGAAATTCTGAGTTTGCAGACATTCGCTAGCGTGTTGGCTGAGCGAGCTGGTAGCGAACGTTCGCTAAGCGAGCTAGTAGCGAGGCAGTAGCGAACGGTCCCAGACTTGGACATAATGCATTTTATGGTGTTCGCTGGTAGCGAAGGAGGTAGCAAAGGTTCTCTAGGCCTTCGTTGAGCGAGCGAGGTAGCGAACAAAGTCAGAAGCTTCTGTTTGCCTTCGCGAGCTTGTTCGCTGGGCGAACAAGTAGCGAATACTCACTAGGAGATTGCTGAGCGAGCAGAGTAGCGAACGTGACAGGATGTGTTTTTCTTAATGTTTCCATCCGAGGTCGGATTTCCGACTTAACTTTGATTATTTCCATGCTCGAGGCGTCGATTACGCCGGGATATATTATACTGTGGGTAGCCTTACAACATGAATCCTAGATTGTGAATTGATCAAAATTGTGATTCATGGAGAAATGTAATACATTGTTATAATTGATGTAAAAATGTATGAAGAATGCATGAGAACATATTGTGTATATGTGTGCATTGTTTGTTAATATATTGATGATATGTATGAAAATGTTGTGTCTGCAATCGTTGTGATAATTCTTGAAGAGATGAATTATTTGAATGCATGAGATTAAGATGTCGGTCTTAAGTGCATTGAATTGTTGATTGCATATGCATCATTTAGTCAAGAGGCAATGCTTGCTATTTTCGTGGAGACTAGTGACTTGTCCCAAGCCTAGAAGAGTGGGTTTGAAAGCCTAGAGGACGAACTTTTGGTGGTTATCGGTCTAGAAGAGTGGACCCGGTTTAATATAAACCGAAAAAAGATAACAAGTGTTGGTACTACATGGCATACGTTTGCATTGGGTCGTATTGAGTCACATAGCATGAATGTCATTATTATATGAAAAATGATTGCGTGTGGACTATGTATATGAGTTAAAATGAATTGTGGTGAGAAATGTACTGTAATGTAATGTATGTATGTTTTATGTTATGTATGTATATATAATTATATGCATTAATTATTATGATAATATTTCTCACCCTTCTGCTGTTTTATAATGCTCTATGAGGCATTGCATATTAGGATTGCTGGAGGTTTTCTTTTGGTGAAGTATAGCTTCATTCTTTTGAGTCGGTTGCTCTGATATGTAACATCGGGTAGCTAGGCTTGTAGGGTATTCTTTTGTGATACATTGTATATGTATCAGCTGATGATGTTTGTAAAATATGAATGATATTATGAATAACTTGATGATGTGTACTTCTATTATATCATGTCTTAAGTCATTCAATGTTCTAGTCTTATGCTTTAATCAAAACATTGATATGTGGACTCTAAGAGTTATGATTTACTTTTAGTTGAGATTTACCCCTTTTGTTTTATCTCTTTATGAACATTATTATTTATGTTGTCGTTTCATGAATAATGTGATGCACCTCTTTTATACCATGTTATAAATATACTCTGATGAATTTTGTATATGTGATTAAGTGTTTAATTGCATTATTTTGGGGGTATAGAAGGGGGTGTTACCTTAAGTGGTATCAGAGCAGGTCGGCCAGTTGGCCAAGTTGTTAACTTGTTTATTCCCTTTGTATATCTGATTGTGTGCGACACTATCGATATTGTTTGACCTTGTGAGTTTTGTTGTTGAGATAAAGAACGATGGTGGCTGGTAGGAACGACGAGGCGATTACGAAGGCTTTGACTAGATTGGCTGGAGCGATCGAGCAAAACCCTCAAGCCAATTTGAATGTTAGGAATCAAGCAGATGATGAATTCTGTGCTTTAGGAAGGTTTCAAAGGAATAATCCGCTAGTGTTCAAAGGAACCCATGAGCCTGACAAAGCACAGGTTGGTTGAAGGCTATAGAAAAGGTCTTCCGAGTTATGAATTGTTCGGATGCTCAGAAGGTTCAGTTTGGCACCCATATGCTTGAGGAGGAAGCGGAGGATTGGTGGGGTAATACTTGCCAAAGGTTTGAGGAGAATGAGATGGTGATTACTTGGGATTTTTTTAAAGAGACATTTCTGGAAAAGTATTTTCCAAAAGATGTGCGTGGGAAGAAAGAAATTGAGTTTCTTGAGTTGAAGCAGGGTAACTCTACTGTGGCCGAGTATACGGCAAGATTTGAAGAGTTGATTAAGTTCTGTCCTCACTACAACACCATTAATGCTGAGAGATCTAAGTGTCTCAAATTTGTAAATGGTTTGAGGCCGAAGATCAAACAAGCTGTCGGATATAAGGAGATCAGGCGATTTTCTGAGTTGGTAAACAAGAGTAGGATTTATGACGAGGATAGTAGGGCTCGGTCTAGCCACTACAAGAATTTGGGTGATAAGAAGGGAAAGAGTCAATTTCGAGGCAAACCTTATGTGACTCCTACAGATAAAGGGAAACAAAGAGCTGATTAAGGTAAGAAGCCAAGTGGGGAAGGAGCCTCTACTCCAGTAAGATGTTATAATTGTGGTGAAGCGGGACATCGTGCTCCTGAATGCAAAGGTGTTGGGTTGAAGTGTTTTAAGTGTGGCAAGTCAGGCCACAAAGCTATAGAGTGCAGAAGCGGTGCAAATGTGACTTGCTACAATTGTGGTGAGCAAGGGCACATTAGTACAAAGTGTGATAAGCCGAAGAAGATGCAAGGGAGCGGAAAAGTGTTTGCTCTATCTGGATCAGAAACTGCTAGTGATGATCGATTGATAAGGTACATGCTTCATTAATGGTATACCTTTGATCGCTATAATTGATACCGGAGCTACGCATTCTTTTATTTCTTTGGATTGTGTTAAGAGATTAAGTCTTAAGTTGTTTGTTATGGGTGGCGGTATGGTTATTGACACTCCTGCTATGGGTTCGGTAACTACCCAGTATGTGTGCTTGAATTGTCCGTTGAGTATTTTTGGTAAAGATTTTGGAGTTGACTTAGTGTGTCTTCACTTAGACCGAATTGATGTCATTCTTGGAATGAATTGGTTGAGGTTCAACCGTGTTTATATTAACTGTTTTGGCAAAACGGTTATTTTCCCTGAATCTGACAAAGAAGGTGATTTGTTTATGACGGCTAAGCAAATGAAGGAGTAGGTGCAAGATGGTGCAAAGGTATTTATGTTGTTGGCAACTTTGAGTATTGGTGAGAGTGAAGAAATTGCTGTTTTACCAATTGTTCGTGATTTTCCGGAAGTTTTCCCTGATGAGATAAGAGAATTACCGCCGGAACGGGAAGTGGAGTTTACGATCAATTTGGTTCCTGGAACTAGTCTGATATCGATGACTCTATATCGTATGTCCGCATCGAAATTCAAAGATTTGAAGAGTCAAATCAAAGATCTACTTGATAAGAGGTTTATTCGTCCAAGTGTGTCGCCATGGGGTGCACCAGTGCTATTGGTTAAGAAGAAAGAAGGTTCTATGAGACTCTGTGTGGACTATAGACAGTTGAATAAGGTGACTATCAAGAATAAGTATCCACTTCCGAGGATTGATGACTTGATGGATTAGTTGGTTGGTGCAAGTGTGTTCAGTAAGATAGATTTGAAATCCGGATATCATTAGATTCGCATGAAGACTGAGGATATTCCAAAAACTGCTTTTAGAACGAGGTATGGACACTATGAGTATTCTCTAATGTCATTTGGTGTGACTAATGCACTAGGTGTGTTTATGGAGTACACGAATAGAATTCTTCATCCCTATTTGGACAAGTTTGTGGTTGTGTTCATTGACGACATTCTAGTCTATTCGAAAAATGAAGAAGAGCATGTCGAGCATCTGAAGGTCGTGTTATCTGTGTTAAAAGAAAGGCAGTTGTATGCGAAACTTTCTAAGTGTGAGTTTTGGTTGAAGGAAGTGAGTTTCCTTGGGCATGTAATTTCAAGTAGAGGTATTGCGGTTGATCCGTCGAAAGTTGAAGCGGTATTGCAATAGGAGACTCCGAAATCAGTTTTTGAGATTAAAAGTTTTCTGGGGTTGGCCTGTTATTATCGAAAGTTCATTGAAGGATTTGCTAAGCTATCGTCGCCGTTGACGCAGTTGACTCGGAAAGGTCAAGCTTTCGTTTGGGATTCCAAGTGTGAAGGAAGTTTCCAAGAGCTTAAGAGGAGATTGACGACGGCCCCTGTTTTGATTTTGCCAAATCCGGAAGAACCGTTTGTTGTGTATTGTGATGCTTCTTTGATGGGTCTGGGAGGTGTGTTGATGCAGAATAACCAATTTGTAGCTTATCCTTCGAGGTAACTCAAAGTGCATGAGAAGAATTATCCGACACATGACTTAGAGTTGGCCGCCGTTGTATTTGTGTTGAAACTTTGGAGGCATTATTTATTTGGTTCGAGATTTGAGGTGTTTAGTGACCATAAGAGTTTGAAGTACCTCTTTGATCAGAAGGAATTGAATGCAAGACAGAGAAGATGGTTAGAATTTCTAAAGGATTATGACTTTGGTTTGAATTACCATCCCGATAAAGCGAATGTGGTAGCAGATGCATTGAGTAGGAAATCATTGCATATGTCGATGATGATGGTGAAGGAGTTGGAATTAATTGAGCAGTTTCGTGATTTGAGTTTGGTGTGTGAAAGGACTTCTTATGGAGTGAAGCTTGGTATGTTGAAACTTACTAGTGGTATTCTGGACGAGATCCGAGAAGGACAAAAATCAGATTTGAGCTTAGTTGATCGGTTGACTTTGATCAATCAAGGCCAAGGTGGTGATTTTTGGATTGATGAGAATGGTATTATGCGGTATCGTGATAGAGTTTGTATTCCTGACATTGTTGAGCTGAAGAAGAGTATTCTTGAGGAAGGGCATCGTAGTGGATTGAGTATTCATCCGGGTGCTACTAAGATGTATCAAGATTTGAGGAAAATATTTTGGTGGCCTTGTATGAAGAAGGATATTGCATAGTTTGTGTATTCTTGTTTGACTTGTCAGAAGTCGAAGATTGAACATCAGAAACCGTCAGGTTTGATGCAACCGTTGTTTATTCCTGAATGGAAATGGGATAGCATTTCTATGGATTTTGTGTCCGGTTTACCGAGAACGCAGAGTAATTTTGAAGCCATATGGGTTATTGTGGATAGATTGACCAAATCTGCTCATTTTATTCCTATGCGCATGGACTATCCATTGGAGAAATTGGCAAAGTTGTACATTGAGAGGATTGTCAGTTTGCATGTTATTCCGTCTATCATTGTGTCAGATCGAGATCCAAGGTTCACTTCGAGATTTTGGGAGAGTCTGCAGAGTGCTTTGGGTACGAAGTTGCGTGTGAGTTCATCTTATCATCCTCATACAGATGGTTAGACGGAAAGAACGATCCAATCACTTGAAGATCTATTGAGATCTTGTGTATTGGAGAAGGGAAGAGCTTGGGATGGCTACTTGCCTTTGATTGAGTTTACTTACAACAATAGTTTTCATTCGAGCATCGGTATGGCACCTTTCGAGGCCTTGTATGGTAGACGTTGCAGGACACCATTATGTTGGTATGAGTCGAGAGAGAATTCTGTAGTTGGACCCGAGTTAGTTCAAGATACTACCGACAAGATTAAGATGATCCAAGAGAAGATGAGGATTTCCCAGAGTCGTCAGAAGAGTTATCATGCCAAGAGGAGGAAAGCAATCGAATTTCAAGAGGGAGATCATGTGTTCTTCGAGTCACTCCTATGACTGGTGTTGGTAGGGCATTGAAGTCGCGTAAGTTGATGCCGCATTTCATTGGTCCTTTTCAGATTTTGCAGAGGATAGGAGAGGCAGCCTATCGTGTTGCTTTGCCGCCATCTCTTCCTAATCTTCATGATGTGTTCCATGTATCTCAATTGAGGAAATACATTCAGGATCTGTCTCATGTAGTCCAAGTAGATGATGTACAGGTGAGAGATAACCTGACTGTGGAGATATCACCTATGCGGATAGAGGATCGGAATTCGAAGCAACTTCGAGGCAAAGAGATTGCTTTGGTGAAGGTCGCTTGGGGAGGACCGGCTGGTGGGAGTGTAACGTGGGAGCTAGAGAGCCAGATGAGGAAATCTTATCCAGAGTTGTTCGAATCAGGTAACATTTTCGATGACGAAAATTCCTAACGTGGGGGAGAGTTGTAACAGCCCGATTTTCATTAATTAATTATTTGCATTAATTAATGGGTTCATGAGAATTATTTAATTGATGGATAATTGATTAAATGAATTAATAGATGTTGGAGAGAATTAGAAGAGATATACATATTAAAAAGGAGAGTGGAAAGAAAAGGAAAAGATAGAAACATAAAGGAAAGAATAGAGAAAGAAGGAGAAAGAGGAGAAAAGAGAAGAAGAAGAAGAGGGAAGAACTTGGAATCATCAAGAACAACTCTCAAGCTTTGGATTAATCAAGGTAAGGGTGTGAAATATCAGCATCTTAACAATGTGTATGAATATGTATGCTTGGGTTAGAGTATTGGATGTTTTTTTACAACTTCCATTTTAGGGCATAAGCGTATTAATCGGTAGAATCTAAGTTTTCACGGTGGAAAATGAGAATAAGTGGTAGTATTTAGTCGGGAGGATGTTAGACTAAGGTTACAGAATCTGTTCGGTGAGAATCGGTTGGTTTTGGAGAGTTTGGTGGGAGTTGGACAGTAAGAAATTCTGAGTTTGCAGACATTCGCTAGCGTGTTCGCTGAGCGAGCTGGTAGCGAACGTTCGCTAAGCGAGCTAGTAGCGAGGCAGTAGCGAACGGTCCCAGACTTGGACATAATGCATTTTATGGTGTTCGCTGGTAGCGAAGGAGGTAGCGAAGGTTTGCTAGGCCTTCGCTGAGCGAGCGAGGTAGCGAACGAAGTCAGAAGCTTCTGTTTGCCTTCGCGAGCTTGTTTGCTGGGCGAACAAGTAGCGAATACTCGCTAGGAGCTCGCTGAGCGAGCAGAGTAACGAACATGACAGGATGTGTTTTTCTTAATGTTTCCATCCGAGGTCGGATTTTCGACTTAACTTTGATTATTTCCATGCTCGAGGCGTCGATTACGCCGTGATATATTATACTGTGGGTAGCCTTACGGCATGAATCCTAGATTATGAATTGATCGAAATTGTGATTCGTGGAGAAATGTAATACATTGTTATAATTGATGTAAAAATGTATGAAGAATGCATGAGAACATATTGTGTATATGTGTGCATTATTTGTTAATATATTGATGATATGTATGAATATGTTCTGTGTGCAATCGTTGTGATAATTCTTGAAGAGATGAATTATTTGAATGCATGAGATTAAGATGTCGGTATTAAGTGCATTGAATTGTTGATTGCATATGCATCACTTAGTCAAGAGGCAATGCTTGCTAGTTTCGTGGAGACTAGTGACTTGTACCAAGCCTAGAAGAATGGGTTTGAAAGCTTAGAGGACGGCTTTTGGTGGTTATCGGTCTAGAAGAGTGGACTCGGTTTAATGTAAACCGAAAAAAGATAACAAGTGTTGGTACCACATGGCATACGTTTGCATTGAGTCGTATTGAGTCACATAACATGAATGTCATTATTATATGAAAAATGATTGCGTGTGGACTATGTATATGAGTTAAAATGAATTGTGGTGAGAAATGTACTATAATGTAATGTATGTATGTTTTATGTTATGTATGTATATAATTATATGCATTAATTATTATGATAATATTTCTCACCCTTCTGCTGTTTTATAATGCTCTATGAGGCATTGCAGATTAGGATTGCTGGAGGTTTTTTTTTGGTGAAGTATAGCTTCATTCTTTTGAGTCGGTTGCTCTGATATGTAACATCGGGTAGTTAGGCTTGTAGAGTATTCTTTTGTGATACATTGTATATGTATCAGCTGATGATGTTTGTAAAATATGAATGATACTATGAACAACTTGATGATGTGTACTTCTATTATATCATGTCTTAAGTAATTCAATGTTCTAGTCTTCCGATTTAATCAAAACATTGATATGTGGACTCTAAGAGTTATGCTTTACTTTTAGTTGAGATTTACCCCTTTTGTTTTATCTCTTTATGAACATTATTATTTATGTTGTCGTTTCGTGAATAATGTGATGCGCCTCTTTTATACCATGTTATAAATATACTCTGATGAATTTTGTATATGTGATTAAGTGTTTAATTGCATTGTTTTGGGGTATAGAAGGGGGTGTTACAGAGAATGTCGCGGTCAACAAAATTCTAGTTGACTGTGGCGCTACGGTGAATCTAATGTCGCACTTCATGCTGAGAAGAATCAGCAAGCACGACACAGATACCAAGCCTCATAACATGGTGCTCTCCAATTATGAGGGAAATGTGGGCACCACTTTAGGTGTTATAAAAGTTGATCTGACAGTGGGGATTGTTACAAGGCCTACTGTTTTTATGGTCGTCGAAACAAAATTCAACTACAACTTGATATTGGATCGAGAGTGGATACACGGAGTTGGGATTGTACCGTCTTCCATGCACTAGAGAATCACGATATGGCATCCAAATGGCATCATCGAAAATATTGAGGCAGATCAAGGCTATTTTAAAGCCCCAATCAACCATGTCGACAGACGCAGTTTCGACAAACACTTGGCCAACATTGCTCCATGCAATCCGACCAATTTTGCTTTCATCCCAGATGACGATGTTTATTGTTCGTTGTATCTGCATCCCGTCCAGGGCTTTCGATGGGACAAAGAAGTGGTAGGAGATGACAACCTGCCATATCTTGGTGTATCTGGGATAACCCCAAGAGGTTGGGGAAGCGAATTCGGTGATGATGAGTGAATTCGAGGTGCTAAAAAAGATTTCAGCTTACATAGCCGAAAATAAGATACAAATGGACTTGGAGGCTGAAATGGAAAATATGGCTGTAGAAGTCAACCAAGATTTACACAAAGAGGGTCCTGGTAAGGGCTTTGAATAGCCGACAGCAAAACAACACCTATTTTTTATGCCTATTTAAGTAGAATTTAGTTTCAGCTCAAGGAGGTCGCATTTTGTAACATTGCAAAGAAAACACAAAAAGTACCAGTGTCTAAGAGAAGTGGGTTATTTCTACACAAAGGTATACATGCGTCTAACTTATATTTGAGCAATTTACTTTATAAGTTTCTTTTCCAATTCACTTTCCTTTCTAGTTTTTGTCTTGTTTTTCTCATTTATTTATTTGAGTTGCACGAACACAAATTCATTCAATTCTTTGTTTACCATTTCAAATCCAAACACTTAAATACCCATTCTATACTTAACACTAAGTCTAGGATTTTGTAGTCGATCCTTCAAGTAACCTTTAATAAGAGGATAGAGATTGTTCGTCAAAAATCTGCGCAAACACAAACTTGTTTTTTTTTCTCTTGGGCTCATCTTCTTCGAGCTAAACCTCATGTCTTTTTAAGGAACTAACCAGTTATATAAGAGAGGTGTTGCTGAGGTCCTTTGATAACTTCATAGCAGTTACCATTGGTCTCCAATGCTTAGGAAGACTTCTAATGATCTTTTTGACATGATCAACAATAAAATACCCTTTATCCAGAATCTTAAGCCCTACGACAAGAGTTTGAAACTTTGAGAACATGTTCTCAACAATTTCTTCGTCCTCCATCTTGAACGCTTCATATTTTTGAATCAAGGTAAAGAGCCTTGGTTTCTTTGACTTGTGTGTACCCTTCATGCGTCATCCTCAAAGAATCAAATATAAATTTAGTAGTATCTCTGTTGGTGATATTTTCATACTCAGTGTATGAAATAGCATTTAGCAAGATGGTTTTTCATTTGTGATGATTCTTGTAATCATTTTTCTATTGATCTGTCATCACTCTTCTTTCAATTTTGTTGCCACTTGCATCTATTGGGTGCATGTGGCCATCAACTACTATGTCTCATAGATCAACACCGTGACCTAGAAAGAAACCTTATATTCTGTTCTACCAATAATCAAATATGTCTCCATAAAAAACATAAGGTTTAACATTATAGTGATCTCTATCATTTGTTTGAACAACTAGAGGTGGAATGAAAGCCATTGTGTTTCACACTGGATCTTTATCTGACACTGCTAGGTGTTTGATAATCTTATTAAAATCAGAACTGGAGCTCTGATGCCAATTGAAGATGGTAAGAAACGCAAGAAATAGAGGGTTTGAATTGAGCTTCTAAAAATCAAAGTTTTTTCAAAACCAATTCAATACACAACAATATGAACAATAAAATAACACGTTATTTTTATATCGGTTCATTGTTAACTAAGCTACCTCTAATCCACCCTACTAAGGTGATTTCACCTTCTCAATAAGGACTTAATCCACTGTAAACAAACTGATTACAGACATTACAAAGACAACTGTCTTTGCCTTTTCGAGTATATAGACTAAACCCTAGTCGCTCAAGGTAACCACTCAAACAAATTTGAGATTTACAGACTATGTTTACAAAGTCCAAATTCCTGTTCTTTCCATCAGGCAAAATAACCAGCTAGAACACTTGAAACTTTTATTAAGTCCAAATTGTATACACTCTTCGACCTTCAACTACTTCGACCATCATTGCCACACATGACTTTTGACACGCCCAATTCAAGTCATTTCATGGTTTTTATTTATCATATTTAAATTTAACTTTCACCGTAACATACTTATTTGTCTTACTTGCCACTTATATTTAAGTCAAAAATCCAAAATAGCAGCTACTCGAAATAGGTTTCCAGTGCCCACCCACGTAATGAACGTGAGTAATGTCGTGTCAAAGCAATATAAGACCAGAGAAAACAATCAATTGAACAAAAACTATCTCTATTAGAATAAGGGAGAACAAATCCTCCCTTTGCCACATTTTCTAAAGATGAAATGAAAAACCACCATATGACTCTTCACTCCAGAACTAAAATAGCTTTTATATATACCCTATTTTCTAAATGGGAAAGACTCTCTAATCTTTTTTTCAAAAAATCGTATATAAAACTTTTCACAATTCCATGTGAGTTAACCCTTAATTAGGGCTGGCAATGAACCAAACCAACTCGAAGATAGTTCGGAATTCGACTCGACAATTAAATCGTTGAACTAGGTTCATGAACCAAATGAGTTGAGTATGAGCGAAAAATTAAGTTCGTTAACTAAATGAGCTGAACTTGAACTATACATAGTTCGACTCGTTAGGTTCATGAGTCAACTCGGTTACATATGAAAAGAATTATACTGTCTTTAAGATTAGGTTTAAATATTTACTTCAAATCTTAGACAAATTTAATCTTCAATTTAGTAGTTTTTGAATTAGACTCTCAAATGTATCTCTTGAAAGTTGTGTAGATTTTGAATTAGTAGATTTCAAAGATAAAGTTAAATTTCAATATGATAACTTTTATTTTATTTTAATATTTTATTTAAAAAAAATATATTTATTTAAAATGTCAAATATACTAAAAAATAGTTTTTAAGTTCGTGAACCATGTGAGATGAACCTAATGAGATGAACCTAACGAGTCGAACCGAACTGTTCGTGAACTTATAACGAGTCGAGTTTGAGCTTAAAAAAAAGTTCGTGTCGAACTCGAACTCGAACTCGAATTCGAACAATTCTTAACGAGTCGAGCCGAGCTGAGGTGAGTTCGACTCGACTCGACTCATTTCCAGCCCTACCCTTAATACATCTAAATACCCAATAACTTAATACTTGTTTGATTAGTTTATATTATTATTATTATTATTATTAAATTATTACTATTATATAAACATGAGCAAGTTCAGCCAACCGACACAAATATACAAATCATGGATTATAATATTTGTTGATAAAAGAAATTAACCTTTCTTCACCCAACCCAAAAAATAAAAAAAGTAGTTTCCATGTTACCGTCACGCACACCGATTTCGACCTCAACTAACTACACGTGAAGCACACTAGGATCCAGCTACCCATCATTTTCTTTCTTGTTTTTTAAAAAGGTTTAAAGCACTTGCAAATTGCCAACCACGCGTTGTAAGACGCGTGACGCGTGTAATTTCCTACGTGTCTTTTAACTACTTTAATTTATGTATTCTATCCTTTCATTTTCCTTATTCTGAACCTTAACGTTTCTTTCACTTCACCACCACACCAAAATTTCTCCTACTTCTTTTTCTCTCCCTACACAAAAAACCTTCACACTTTTTTTTCTTCTTTTTCTCCGTTCATAATTCTTAATCATTATTATTCATCAAATTCAAATTCAAATTTCATGTTAAGAGATTAATTAACATGTTTAACGAGCTCGCAGGAGGGAGCTTTCGAATTCCATGGCTGATTTGGATCCAACTAATTGTTCTCTTTCTTCTTTTTGCACTCTTCTATTGTTTCACAATCTCTGACGATGAAGACGCCTCCGTCTCCGCTTCCATCTCGCCGGAAACTTCCTCCGTCCCTTCTAAAAGCTTCCGTTTCGAGGAGATTCAACGGATTGACAAACCACTGTTAACAGGCAATAATGACTCAATTACCCCTGTTTCAAGTAACGGTCAACACCACGATATTACTATGAAGGTTAGTTTTATTTCACCTACTTTTTCTATCTTATTGGTTTTACTATTTCTATTTTTTGAATTTTAATTTTAATTCCACCTCTACTCAAACAAATTCAAGTATTTGGCTAAACATAGATTTTTTTTTTCACTTTTTAAAATATTATTAATATTATTAACTAGCTGTTACACTCCATGGAGAGAATAAATAAAATTATGTAAGGATAATTTTAAGATCATTATTATGCATCCAATAATTCTTCTACTGGATTTTATCTTTTCAAAGTGCGGTGGTGTCTGAATTAGGAAATGTAAGTGGAGCCACGACACTGGCCCTCTTATCCAAACCATGGTATTTGCTTATTTTAGGCAAATAAGAAATTGGTGTCTTGTTGAAAAAAATATTTCCAATAATAAAAAGAGGGGTGGGATTCTAATTTCTAACTCTTTTGCTTTAAGCAGAAGAGTTAAGAAGTTAAGAAATTGAAAGCATCCACACTTCTTTACTTTTCCGGAAATTCACTTAGCTGTATGGCACTCAATGTAGTTTTACCAGGAGTGGTTGTGGAGCGGGTCGAACCCAAATTTAACCAATTCATTGGAACCCTATCTTGGCCCAGCTTAGAGGAAGACTTTCAATGCGGAAGAGGAGACAAATGTCTATAGGTGAAAGGGTTGTGTTGTTAAACTCAGTCTTAAATCTCTTTCTATAAAGCACCAATGATAGTGATACGAGTGATTAGCAAATTGCAAAGAACTTTTTCATGGGGAGGTGATGAAGAGATGGAAAAAATAAATTGGGTCTGTTGGTCTAAAGTTTGCAAGGTCAAGAAAGATGGAGGGCTTGGAGTCAAACTAATAGTTTTGTGTGGCGGCAGAATAAAAGTGGCTTCTCTATAAAATATCATATGAAATATTCTTTCAATCATTTTTGAATTATAAATATTAAATAAATAAATATTTATCAAATAAGTCATGCATTAAAAGATTGTCCATATTATAATTTGAGGTAGGTGATTTAATGACATACATTGGGTGTTTTAACAGGGTGTGCAGAATCTAAGTATTAAAGATGAGATAGAAACATGTTCAAGCATGAGAAGCGAAGAGCTTTTGGAGGAGGAAGAGTCTTCAAAACTGAGTTCCCACCCTTGCAATTTTTTTCAATTAGCCACAGTAGTATTTCTCAAATGTTTTGGTCTTGATGATTCCACATCTGGTTCTTCATCAAAACAAAAATGTAGAAAAAGGAAAGAAAGTTGAGTATAATGTTATTCTAAATATCATTCGTTAAATAAAAAGTCCATTCATTAGTTTTCTTACATCTTTTAATTACAGTCGGTTTAACTATTTTTGTTTGAAAAAGATAAAGCTTCTTTGGAATAGATGATACCCTGCACAGTTCAACAAAATTAACAACAGCCAGTCAAACCCAAGAAAAAAAAATTTTTAATTAACGAATTGTGAAGATAAGTCCATACTGTTTTAGTATTCTACTATTCCACAATAGTTGATTGTTTGGAAAAGTATGATTTTAAATAATGTAAGTCACTTTTAACTTTTGTAAGGTATATTAATTATATATTTTAATATAATAAAAATAATTTTTTATTTATGTATTTTTATAAAGTTTTATTACATTTTTTGTTTCATATTTTAATTTATTTACGAAATTAAAATTTTTCTATTTTAAATTCAAATAATTTTAACTATGGTATACACAAAGTTGAATCGAATTTGATATATTTGTTTATTCATTATATTTAGATTTTAATTTCAATGAATTGAGTTTATCGTAAACATGCAATTTTATTATCAAAATCAATTAAATCTTATCATTTATGATGGTCACTCACGCACACCAAGGTTTCATTTATTTTTTAAAGAGAATAAGATAATCTATAATAAAGATTGCTTAATGCACATTAGAATTTATAAGTTTTGGAGTTGAACATTTTTACTATTGAAATAGATACACGTGGCATTTTCGCTTAAATATTTTGTATAAGTTGCTTTATGGAGGATAACTTCATGAAAGCGGCAAAATAGTTTCTCGCTTGCAAGAATGCGAAGGTCTCGTTTAAGTTTTTGGACTTAAGGATTGGAGACAAACATCAGAGAATTTCATATTGGAACCCGGTCATATATTTATTAGAAGTAATTCATATTAGTAGTACTATTTTCTTAGCCCCTAAATTTGTTAGAGGGTATTTTAGTATTTTATCCTATTATAGTAACCCTAGTTTTAGCTTATAAATAGGGTTGCAATCATTGCTATTTGTAGTAGAGTGTGTAGCCGCCATTCTCTTAATAGAATATTTCTCTTTTCATCATTTATTCTACCTTTGCACCAACAATTGGTATCTAGAGCTCCGGTTTGGATTCATTGGGAAACACGGGAAACACGAGTGAACGTGAGGTCTTGTGTGTTTGATTTTGATTCTTAGATTCGTGTTGAATCTTGAACAAAATCTGATCAGAATTTTTTAATTCTGTGAGTTGGGAAACACTGTGTGAGAAATCAGAGTGTATTGTGCAAGGTAGAAGATGAACGAAAACGGCAACATGAACACCAAACTTCCAGTATTTGACGGTAAAAACTGGAACCGTTGGATGATCCAAATGCGTGTACTGTTTGGTGCTCAAGATGTTTTAGATCTTGTCACTGATGGTTATGTTCCAGTAGCAGCAAATACAACAGATGAACAGAAAAACGCGCAGAAGGAAGTAAGGAAGAAGGATCAGAAAGCATTGTTCTTCATTCATCAATGTGTGAATGTAAATGTGTTTGAGAAGATTGCAGATTCAACAACAACAAAGGCTGCGTGGGACACACTGGTGAGATGTTATGGTGGTGACGCATCAGTGAAGAAGGTGAAGCTTCAGTCCTTGAGAAAGCAATATGAGAATCTCAACATGAAGAATAATGAGAAAGTCTCTAAATACATCTCCAGAATGATTCTGATCACTAATGAGATGAAAGCGTGTGGAGAAACTCTTTCTGAAGAAGCAATCATGGAGAAAGTATTAAGATCCCTTACCCCTCAATTTGATTACATTGTGGTAGCAATAGAACATTCCAAAGATCTGAGCACCATGAGAATTGAAGAGCTACAGAGCAGTCTAGAAGCGCAAGAGTTGCGTTTGACTGAGAGAACTTCTGAAAAGGAAGTAGAGCAGCAGGCTCTGAAAGCAACTTCTGATAGGAGGTATCAGAAATAGTCAGAAGCCAGGAGAAGATCTGATGGTGGTCAGAAGTCAGAAAGCTCAACCTCTGATAGACAAAAGAATGCTCAGAAGGGAAAAGAGAAGTATGACAAGAAGAAGATCCAATGTTACTGTTGTAAGAAGTTTGGTCACTTTGCTAGAAATTGTTGGTTAAACAAGGAGAAAAAATCAGAAGAAGCAAATATATCCAGAAGTTCTGATGACGAATTTGTGCTATTGATGGCCTTTGAATCTGATAATATGGATCTGATAGACTGGTGGTATATGGACACTGGCTGTTCAAATCATCTTACTGGAAACAAGAAATGGCTGGTTGACTTTGACTCTGAAAAGAGAACAAAGATCAGATGTGCTGATGACAAATATCTTACTGCAGAAGGTATGAGAAATGTCAGAGTGATTCTGAACAATGGGAAAACAACATTGATTCAGAACGTGTGGTATGTACCTGACATCAGAAGCAATCTGATGAGTGTGGGACAATTAATTGAGAAAGGTTTTTCAGTTACCATGAAGGACAATCTTCTGAAGCTGTATGACTGCAATCAGAAGTTGATTATGGAGTCAGAACAGGGAAGGAATAGAACATTCAAGATGAATGTCAGAACTGCAGACTCAGAATGTCTTAGTGCAACAAGTGCTGAGAAGGAGAGTGAGCTGTGGCACAGAAGATTTGGTCATTTGAATTTCAGAAGCTTAAAACATCTGAATTCAAAGAAGTTGGTACATGGAATTCCTGCAATTAAGAAGCCTGAAAAGTCATGCAAAGTTTGCATGGAAGGAAAACAACCACGATTTCCATTTGCGTCAGAAGCTGCTCCAAGAGCAAAACATGCCTTGGGAGTTGTACATTCTGATGTGTGTGGTCCATTTCCAGTAGCATCAATTGGAGGGAATAAATACTTTGTGTTATTTGTTGATGAATTCACAAGAATGACATGGGTATCCCTTATTAAGTTTAAACATGAGGTGTTTGATGAACTCAAGAAGTTCAGAATGAAGGCTGAGAATCAGAGTGGTCAGAAGTTGAAGATTCTTAGAACTGATGGTGAAGGTGAGTATAACTCCAAAGAGTTCCAGAAGTTCTGTGAGGAGAATGGAATTGAGCATGAGGTTACTGCTCCTTATACCCCTCAACATAATGGTCTTGCTGAAAGAAGAAACCGAACTTTGCTTGATATGGTGAGAAGCATGCTAAAGGAGAAGAAGCTTCCTCAAAAGCTCTGGGGAGAAGCTGTTGCCACTGCAACGTATGTACTCAACAGATGTCCTACGAAGAAGTTGAAGGAAATAGTTCCAATACAGAAGTGGACTGGAGATAAGCAAAGTGTTAGTCATCTAAAGGTGTTTGGTTCTGTTTGCTATAAACATGTTCCAGAAGACAGAAGCTGGATGATAGAAGCAAAGTGATGATTCTGATAGGGTACCACAGTACAGGTGCATACAAGCTCTATTGTCCAGAAACCAATAAAATTGAATTCAGCAGAGATTTGATTGTGAAGGAATCAGAAGTTTGGAATTGGGATAAGTCTCAATCTGACTTTGATGTTAGAACTTCTGAAGAAAGGTCAGAGTTAAGAATTTCTGAAGTTGGAGTAAATTTCGACGTTGACTCTGATAGTGATTCAGACTCTGGAGAAGACTCAGAAGATGAAGGTGACTCTGATGATTCAGACTCTGATGATCCAAACTCTGATGGCAATCCAGATTTTGGTGGCAATTCAGACTCTGGAAATATGCCAGACTCTGAAGATGGTCAAGACTCTGGAGGAAGTCAATCATCTGAAGCTAGAAACTCTGAAGCTCAAGACTCTGAACAAGTTCAGAGACCACAAAGAATCAGAAACATTCCCAGAAGATATGCAGAATTTGACATGCTGCAAGACACTGAAGTAGACTCTGAAGGAGAAGTTATTCAGTGTGCCATGATAGTAGACTCTGAACCCATAAGTACAGAAGAGGCTCTTAAGCAGAAGCTCTGGATGAAGGCCATGAAAGAAGAACTTGATGCTATAGAGAGAAACAAGACTTAGAAGCTGACAGAACTTCCAAAAGATAAGAAAGTCATCAGCGTCAGATGGGTTTTCAAGCAGAAGTTAAAGCCAGATGGTTCAATTGGCAAACATAAAGCAAGGTTGGTAGCCAGAGGATTTCTACAGAAACCTGGGCTGAATTATACAAAGCTCTATATGGACTAAAACAAGCGCCCAGAGCTTGGAATCAGAAGATTGATTCATTTTTCAAGAAGCAAGGCTTTCAGAAATGTGAGATGGAGTACGGTGTCTATGTTCAGCATACTTCTGAAGGCAATATGACTCTGGTATGTTTATATGTTGATGATATACTATTGACTGGAAGTTCTGAACAGGAGATAGCCAAGTTCAAGAAAGTTCTGATGAATGAGTTTGAAATGACTGATCTAGGCAAAATGACATACTTTCTAGGGATGGAGTTCAGATATTCTGAGAAAGGTATCATTTTGCATCAGCTCAAGTATGAATTAGAACTTCTGAAGAGATTTGAACTGAAAAGTTGTAAGATTGCTGTCACACCTTCTGATACAAATCAGAAACTGGATTCTGACTCTGATGGAAAGGATGTGGACGCTACAACCTTCAAACAGTTGGTTGGTTCTCTGAGGTATCTGTGCAATACCAGACCTGATATTTGCTATTCTGTTGGGATGGTTAGTAGGTTCATGAGTAAACCTAAGTGGTCCCATTACCAAGCTGTTGTCAGGATTCTGAGGTATATCAAGGGAACTCTGAAGTATGAAGTGTTGTTTCCTTCTGGAAGAAAGGATGAGTCAGAACTTCTGAGTTATTCAGATTCTGATTGGTGTGGAGACAAAGTTGACAGAAGAAGTACATTTGGGTACTTGTTCAAATTTCTGGGAGGTCCCATTTCTTGGTGTTCCAAGAAGCAACCTGTTGTGGCGTTATCAACCTGTGAAGCTGAATACATTGCAGGTGCTGTTACTGCATGCCAAGCTGTGTGGATTTTGAATCTGTTGCAGGATCTGAAGATTAAAATAAACAAACCTCTGAAGTTGATGATTGACAACAAGTCTGCAATCAATCTTTCCAGAAACCCAGTGTTGCATGGGAGAAGCAAGCATATTGAGATCAAGTATCATTTTCTGAGACATCAAGTTCAGAGTGGAGTGCTAGAAGTTGTACACTGCAGCACTCAGAAACAGTTGACAGATGCTCTGACGAAAGCTATCAAGACTGATCAATTTCTCAGACTAAGGGATGGAATTGGTGTTACAAGTTTTGATGGAATATGAATTAAGGGATGGTATTAGAAGTAATTCATATTAGTAGTACTATTTTCTTAGCCCCTAAGTTTGTTAGAGGGTATTTTAGTATTTTATCCTATTCTAGTAACCCTAGTTTTATCTTATAAATAGGGTTGCAATCATTGTTATTTGTAGTAGAGTGTGTAGTCGTCATTCTCTTAATAGAATATTTCTCTTTTCATCATTTATTCTACCTTTGCACCAACAATATTGCTTCAAGCGTCCGTTATCACTTTGAAAAAGAATAATGTTCTCAATCGGTGGTAAGGTATCTTTGATCAACTCTGTCATAAATAATATGCATGTACACTGTTTTTCTTTCTTTAAGGCGCCTCAAAAGGTATTAAAAGAATTGATATCCATACAAAAAAAATTCTTTGGCACGATTTTGAGAAAAATAAGCAAATGGTCATGGAGGTTTGAGAGTGAAGGATTTAAGAAAATTCAACATAGCATTATTGTCAAAATGGTCATGGAGGTTCTTAACGAAGCCGGAGGCAATTTGGAGCACCATTTTACGCGAGAGATATGACGACTACCTCAAGTTTATTGTCTCAAAAGAAGTTTATGTTTTGAAGCCTATGGATTCCCAATGGTGGAGGGATCTCATGAGTATTAATATGGTTTCAAATTTTGTATCTTTTGGTGATTTATTAACTTTCCGGTTAGACAATGGTGGTATGATTCCGTTTTAGACGGTGCGATGGATTGGAAACACGACTCTGCAGGAGTTGTTTCTGAATCAATTTTAAGTTGCAGAAACCAAAGATGTTATCGTGGCAGATTTGAGATCGTGGGAGAATAACCACTGGCATTGGAAGTTACAGTTTAATAACTTGTCGTCACGTGCAGCTGCAGAATTTGAAGATCTTTCTCTACTATTGCGTGACATTTCACCTACCATTGATGTTCAAGATAAGCTGATATGGCATAATGGGGCATTTTAACAGGTTTACTGTCAAGTCATTATATGAAGAAATATCAAAAGGGGTGGGTGGGAGAATGCTTGATGATGTAACCAATACATCATTGAAATGTATGTGGGATTATTTCATTCCTTTCAAGTTAAAAATATTTGGATGGTGTCTTTTGTTGAATAGGTTACCGACGAGGGAAAACCTTCTTCACCGCAACGTCTTAACAAATCCTCACGACACGGTGTGTGTATTCTATTTTGGTCACTTAGAGGACGCAACACATCTCTTCCTATCATGTCCTAAAATGCTTGTTGTTTGACACAAAATCTGTGCTTGGTTGGAGATAAGTTGGGTAGATGAAACATTTCTTCCAAGACATTTAAAGACTTGGTCTAATTGTTTGAGAGGAAAATGTTCTACAAAGATAGAAGCCATCTTGTGGGTGGTAGTATGTGGGGGTATTTGGTGGGCAAGAAACCAAATAATTTTCAACGACGGAATTTGTGATTCGGAGGCGATTGTTACAAGGATTAAATATTTATCATGATGGTGGATTCTAATATTATCAAAGGGTAAAATATCTTGTAATTTTTATCAATAGCATTTATATCCTCTCGATTTTTTGTAAGGTTGACTTAGACCTTTGAACATTCGACTATAAATTGGGTTGGGATACCCCTAGTACTCCTGTTAATATCATAATTTACTTATAAAAAAAAACAATCCAAAAAATATATTGTTTAGTATTAAATTGTAGTGTATTAATTTTGATAATTGGTAGAGCCAAATATAGATTGATCGGATCATATATATATATATATATATATATATATATATATATATATATATATATATATATATATATATATATATATATATATATATATATATATATATATATATATATATATATATATATATATATATATATATATATATATATATATATATATATATATATATATATATATATATATATATATATAAATCACCGTATGAATAAAATTAATTTAAATTACTGAGATATTTCTTAAATATAATGTGCAATTTGATCTCACATAAATAGTTCAAACAATCAAAATTAATTCTCAATATTAAAAATGCTCTAAGAAGTGTTTACATGTTATTTGATTGACGGGCAACTAAAGTGAAAAGAAAAAATAATTAAGTATTTGTAGCTAAGGCGTTGATATGTTTATAGTTGTTTGATAAAATTCAAATTATTATTTTGGAATGGTTAAAAGTTGTAGGTATCTGTGATTAAATCTTATGGTTTGTCTTAAATTTTGATGTAATTTTCTATTGTTATTGTTTTTATATTGTAAATTGTTTTTCCTTTGATGTAATTCTTTTGTTAGAAATTTTTATATTTTTGTTTTCTTTTATGTATTATTAATGGTTGGTTTTACCCTTAAACACATACTTATACTTAATAAGTTGATTTATTAAAAAAAACAAATATTTGAATATCAATATAGTTACATGTACAAAACGATGCTGATGCAATTGGGAATAAAAAACTTTAATTTAATAGTTTTATACAGATATTCTCTGATTTTTATCACCAAAAAGAATTGCTTTTAAATTTGTTGAATAAATAATATAGTTAATCTACTAGATAATGTTTTAAATTATTAATTAATTATTTAATAAACTTTAAAAACAATTTTTTTCTTTTATAATAAGAACTTAGAACATGATAGAGTATTAAATATTCTGTCTAGTGGCTGCTGGTTAGGCATGATGTTGATGTGATCATTGAGTAAAGAAAAGGCATGATGTGATTTATAGACAACGTCAAAGCAACCCCATTTTCGTTTGTAAGTCACCTATCAATGGTTTCTATCTAGTGAATTGTATGCATGATTATTTAAACACCGCCCAATCTAAGGTGCTGATAGAGATGGTTTTCTACATTTTTTATTTGAATGATTAGGTTTCGTCTCGCATGACCCTACCACATGTGATATCGAGAAAATTAGTACTTGAAAAAAATAAATTTTGTAGTACTCCTCAATAGGACCAAAAGGCTTAAATCTCTTAGAATCGGTCATGTTGAAATGAAGATTCTCCTCCGCATACAATTTTCTGTCCACTGCTCCATATGGTGAACTTTCTTTACCAAAATAACCTAATTAAAAAATAAAAAAAAACTCAAAATACTCTCCATTTTAAATTATTTTCTAAAGGACTTTAATTTAGGATATTGATTGTATGCAGGTGTCATGTAAATTAGCGATCATTTGTTGGAATATGAGTGGAGCCGCCAATTGAATTGTAGATAACATGAGATGTTTTCAATCTAATTGGCGACTGGGGTGTTATTCTTAAAGGGGAGTCGCCAATTTATCTAGAGACAAAGTGCTTTCTGTAAAAAAAATTACCAAAAATAAATAACATTATCATTAATTAAAAAGACTATTACGTAAATTAATGTTGGCGACCGGGTTGGTCATACCGGCCACCGGTTCCACATCCCCTAGACACCCTCACTCGTTGCACTTGTTCCCCCTTGTTGCACTCATTCTCCCTCGTTGTTGATTCACGACAGGTGTTTGAGGAGTTGAAGTCTCAGGAACATTCTCAGATGGCTCCCTAAGAATTTCTTGCATTTCCATGAGGTCTTGTGTGTTGAAACTGAGTGTGCGGCCCATGCCAGAGTAGTTCGGATGTGATGAAGGGGTCATTGGTGTGCGGCCTGAACGATTGAAAGGGGACATTGGTGTAAAGGATTCATTGGTGAAAGGTTGAAATGGTAGTGGTGTTTGAAAGTCATAAGGTTGTTGGGATGTTTGAATGTGTAGACTATGGTATGATGTCTGAGCGTTTTGGCTATGGAAAGATGTTTGGGCGTTATGGTTATGGTATGATGTACCCTCATTTTGGCTATATCTTGATATTGTGTTGAAGGCATAGTCATATTGAGTTTCTTGATAGTAGTCAGTGTGTTGGAGATGGTATGGGAGACGATCTTGGTATTGTGGTTGCGTGTTTGGCATGTTGGAATGGTTAGTGGGTTGGTAATTTTGTTGGGTAGGGGGTTGCGAGTAACATGACCTTCCTGATGGGTAAGACGCTGAAGCTTCTTGTGTGTAGGTTGTTTGTCGTGGGCCGTATAGATACCTTTCTTTGGAGACAAACCCAGTTACAACTGATCTGTACCAAACCATATAATTATTAGTTGGTATAGACGGGGTTGCCATCACCGGGTCACATAAAACATGGGCATTGCGGTTCCCCTATTTACGACACTCAGATTTTGCAAAATCCTTCCAGTTGGCATAGTGTCATGATCATTAACTCTTTTTAGATGCCATTTACCGAGGTCAACTGGGGGTTCTGGGATGTTTTGATGCATTCCAAATTGTAGTTTGACACGGTAACTATTGTGCATCTCCACAGTGGTGAATCTGATGATCGGCACGCATGTAGTCCAAACGACTGCATCTTCCTCTCTAACTTTATGTAGGTGTTCCATGTTTAGATATGAGCGCCAAATGAACTGAAGAAGAGAAAAAATTAGATCATAAAATTGTTGATATAAAAAATAAATTGATTTGTTTATAGGCCTTACATCTCTAGGTGTTAGGTGATCCAACAGATTGCGGTATTGAATGATGCAATGTCTAGGACATCTATTATAACTCATGCCATTAACCGATCATCCAAACAATAAGAAGTTCAATTTCAATTAGTTAGACACAATAATTGATAAGGTGAAATAAACTAATATTAAGTTATTAACTTACTTTTGTGCATTCGGGAACAAAAAGTTGTTGTGGTTGACGGGCGCTAGGGATTGCAATCTAGACCATCCCCATGCTTGGAGCAAAACAACACATCTAGGAAAAATAGATGTGTTTTTCTTGCGCACTTACATAAAGAGCTATACAAATAAGACAGATAAGCGAAACTCCAACTATACTCTCTTATTTTATCTAGGTTTCTCAATAACGGTAAATACATAACGTGCATAGAAGAACCAATGCCTTTGGGATATACAAATAAACCAATTAAAAGCATAAGATAACACCTAATTTTTATTATTTTCATTTCTTCTATAGAATCTTGATCTAATATAAAATCAGTGTACCATGTTTTGAGGCGCGAAAGTAAGATACCTTGGTCTCTTGAGTTCTCATCTAGCAAGTCAGCACCCAAAAGTTCCTCATAAATTGAACCATCAAGGTTGGTTGGTCCATTGACCGCCTTACCATCAATATGCAAACCGAGTAACATATACACATCCTCTAAGGTCACGGTACATTCAATGGTTGAAAAAAAGAAGGTGTGTGTCTCTGGGCGCCATCTCTCTTACAAAGCTAGTATAAACTTTGCATCAACCGAGTAAGACATGATTTTGCTTACATGTTCGAAACTGGCGAGATCAATATATGGTTGAATTAATTCATTGGGTGCAACGTATTCATGGACACGAGGATGAAACTTAGAGATGCCCTACATAATTGTCAATTAAAAAAATTAATAGATACATTAAAAATTAACAGAGACATATGTCTTCGATGACACTGGGTTTGGTTTTCATAACACCGATGTCGTCCGATTTACAATCAATAGAAACACAAGTTTCTTGCATTTCAACGAAAGATTGGAATCGAAATTAGGGTTTGGTCCTATATCACAAATAATATATCAAAACCCTATTTTTTTAAAAACCAACCACGTTAAATTTTATCCACTTAAAGTGCGAGATGATGAAGATGTTGAAAATATGTTCGTTAGTCACGAACATTCTGGTTTCAACTATATTGAGTTGTATACGTTCCTCCAACAAAATATTCCATCTCAAAAGTCTCATATCATCAATCAATCAACAAGTGTAGACTCAAATGAAACCGAAATAAAATACTCAGATGAAACTGAACCGGAGGTCAACATCGTTGATGAAGAAGAAGAAGGAAGCGAGACGTTGGTCGATCAACTGTTGAACAACAACGTTGAAGATGACGAACATATGCCAATACCTCCAGGTCATGTATATTGTCCGCCTCAACATATAACAAACTTGGACTTGCAAGACGATGAGAGATCTGCATATATGTTTCACAACCCGTATATGCAGTCAGAGAATGAATTAAAAGTGGGAGACAAGTTTCGTACCAAGGAAGATTGTGTACGAGCCATTAAAAAATATCACATGTATAACTCTATTGATTATAGTGTGCACCGAACTAATTCGAGAATGTATGTCATTATTTATCGTAATCCACCTTGCAAGTTTCATCTTGTTGCGTCTTACAGAAAGAGAAGCGATTCTTGGAAGATAGTTTCCATAGAGCCACCTCACAGTTGCACTGCCACAAATATTGTTCAGGATCACCAAAAGTTAAGCGCGGAATTGATATGTCAAGACATTTTGCCGCTTGTTAAAAAGGATCCATCAGTGAAGGTGAGTATAATAATATCTCATATCGTGACGTGGTATAATTATTCTCCCTCGTATAAGAAGGCATGGATTGGAAGGACAAAGGCTGTTGAACAGGTATTTGGCAACTAGGAGGATTCGTACAAGGAATTACTGTGATTTTTGGTAGCGCTAAAGACATAGACACCGGGAACTTTTGCAATCATGCAGACAATGCCGACATGTAGTCTAGATGGAACTATTGTTGATGGAAATGTTATCTTTCACCGTCTCTTTCGGTCGTTTCAGCCATGAATAAAAGGTTTTGCATTCTGCAAACCTGTTATTCAAATTGATGGAACATGGCTCTACGAAAAATACAAGGGCACCTTGCTTATGATTGTTGCACAAGACGACAACAATAATGTCTTTCCCATTGCCTTTTCTCTGGTTGAGGGTGACACCGCTTCTTCTTGGAGTTTCTTCCTTAAGAATCTCAGAACACATGTCGCTCCACAAGCCATTCTCTGTTTGATTTCAGACAGGCATGCTGCTGTAAAGAGTGCTTACAATAACCATGATAACAGGTGGCATAATCCTCCTTCTACCCATGTATATTGCATTAGACATATTGCACAAAACTTCACGTGTGCAATCCAAGACAAGAACCTTTGCAAAAAATTTGTGAATGTCGGGTATGCTCTAACTCAACCAACATGTTAATACTACCTTAACGAAATTAGGATGTCAAACGCAGATGCAGGAAGGTGGTTGGATAATATTCCACTAGAAAAGTGGACAAGGGCTTTTGATAGTGGATGTCGTTGGGGCCACATGAAGACAAACCTTGTGGAGTCCATGAACGGGGTATTCAAAGAAATTAGAAATCTTTCAATCACCGCTTTGGTGAGATCAACCTATTATAGGTTGGCATCACTTTTTGCAACAAGAGGAGAAAGATGGAGTGCAGTGTTAATGCGGGTCAAGTATTTATTGAAAGCATAATGAAAGTGATGAAAGAGAATACTATCAATGCCAATACACATGCAGTTACAGTCTTTGACTGTTATAGGAAAACATTCAGTGTACAAGAAACAATGGACCATAATGAGGGGAGGCCTAATTTATCCTATGTTGTCAGGCTAAACAGATGTTGGAATGACTATGGCAAGTACCAGGCCTTTCTTGTACCTTGCTCACATGTCATTGCAACATGCACACATGCTCGTCAGGATGCTTATAGCCATCTATCTGATATTTACAAGGCGATCAATGTTATGAATATCTACAATGAAGGCTTCACAGTGCTACCAATGGAGGAATATTAGCCTCCATACCAAGGTGACATAGTTTGGCACAACAATGAGATGTGAAGAAAGAAAAAGAGACGCCTAAACAGGAAGCATATAAAAATTGAAATGGATACGGCTGATAAAATGATAAGATTGTGCAGTATAGGTCGTTAGCCCGGACACAACTGAAAAAATCATCCCAATGTCGAAGCAACATCTGCATCATGATTTAGTCTATCCTTTCAGTTGTTGTAACTTAATATTTTTATATATTAATGAGTCTTTGTTACAACAATGTTATCAACAAACAACACATACGACACATAAACCAGATAACCGAAAAGAAACATAAAACATTTGTAACTGATTACAACAATCAAACTAATTTCATTCGGTCCAAACATGACTTCCCTCGCATCCTTGTCAGTCTTAACGTGAACCCATCCATGCAGCCGATCAAGTCTCACAATACTTCGAATTTTCCCCCTTCACCTATGTCTCCTAACCACCGATTCAACTCCCACTTAAATTGATTGAAACTTTGAATGTTCCAAAACAGCATGTCCATCGGAGACTTCTCTCTCAAATAGACAACTTTTTCCCACCGGCGACGATACATGTTATCCGTGAAAATTCATATATGAGATGAGTTGTGGAACTAAATGATCGGAACACCTCTATTTATAGAAAAAAAATTCACTTTCAGAGCTATCTCCAGATGATTTGGCGACTCCCCTTTAAAAATAACACTCAGACGCCAATTGGATTGGAGACACCTCATGTTGCCTCCAATCCAATTGACGACTCCATACATGCCCTAACAAGCGGTCGCCAATTCACATGGCGCCTGCATGCAATCAGTACCCTAAACTGGAGTACTTTGGAAAATAATTTAAAATGTGGGGTATTTTGGAATTTTTTTTTTAAAAACTGGATTATTTTGGTAAATAAAAGTTCTCATATGGTCCTACTACGCCAACAACTCTACTGGAAGCATTAGACTGAACATGTTTTTTTTTTCAGTTCAGAAAATTTTACCGGCCATAAATAGCAATTGTCGTTGGCACTGACATCCCATCATAAAATTTAATATTTCTTCCGTCTCATAACTTGTATCTTATTTAGTTTTATACGGTTTTAAAAAAAAATGATTTAGATGTATTAATTTTAATGGTAAAGTTAGTATCTTTTATTAAAATACTCTTATTTATTATAATTAGTGGAATAATTGAAAATGTGAAAGTTAATAAATAGAAATATAATCGTAGAAAAAAATAATACTAAAAATAATAAGTATTGCATTAATATTTAAAATAATATATTTTAAAACGTAAAAATAAGTGTAAATTAAACACATTTTATGAGACGGAAGGAGTACACACAACTTTTGTATAATAAAATTTTGTAAGTGATTGTCTTTTAAGAAATATATAATTTCTTCTTTAAATTGTTTAATGTTAATTAAAATAGTCTTCTCATCAAATAGTTGGGTTAGAGATAAAAATGAAAAAACAGACTATCCGACCTACTTCGAGCCATAAGTTTGAGTTTTAAGTGAATCAGTTTTAAAGTCTAAATTTAAAGAGACTATAACTTGATTGTTTAAGCTCGGTTTTTCGTGGGCTACATTTATGGAAATTGGTCTCAAATATATATAATATTAAACTTTTAATTATAAAAAAAATATTTTTTTTAAAAAATAAACATAAAAATAAAATTAATAGACCATAAACTATAAAATAAAACATATATAAATATTGAGCATTAAAAAGATATAGCTAAATTACATGCCTAACATATAAGATAAAATATTATAACCATAAACTATTTTAATTAATTAACTAATTATTCACGTTATTTTGTTAGAGAATAAAATTTCAATAAAATTTATTTATATATAATAATTTATTAATTATATAATGAAGCAAATATTCATTTTAATGATATATATATTCCAGAATTTCTATGACCGAGTTATTGAGGTCGAGTATGAAGAAACAATCATGTCGAGTTGTATAAATATGAAAAAATTGAATCTCGATCATGAGAGTGTTGGTAAATAACAGGAACAAGTCGGACCCGGTCCCACGAGAGTGCTAGTAGACCACATGAGTAGGTCGAACCCAGTCTCTTGAGTGTGCTAGCAGATAACATGAACAGTCAGTCATGCATAACAGTTACAAAGATAACTCCATGATTACATGGGAGTTACAGAAAATGATGGAAGAGATGTTACATGATAGTAAGAGAGGACGACATAAATTATCAAATATCATTTAAACACAGGATTTGAAGAGACACTTCTTAAATAGCCTTTGGTGGCCTGATAGGTATAAAAAGGCTTCCCATCGAGGAGGAAAGACTAACAACAAATACCCTTTATTGACAAGACGATTGTGATCTCACCTGATTCGGTAAAACTTTCACAGGCCTCACAAAACAATACAGTTGACCATAGCAATACGATGTCTGAATCATCTCCTAGTAGGATTGAACCTCGCACCCCACCAGACATGGCGCAACTCCTTATAATTATGGAGAACCTGCGCCAACCACTATGCCAAAAAAGACCTTTAGCAGCGCTTTTTTTGGCCTTTAGCAGCGCTTTAAAGCGCTGCCAAAAGTGGCGCTTCTAAAGGTAAAGGCAACGCTTTTTTTATGGAAAAAGCGCTGCTAAAGGCTCCCTTCAGTAGCACTTTTAGCAGCGCTTTTATAGCCCTTTAGCAGCGCTTTCATAAGCGCTGCATATTCCCCCCAACCATCCCCCCCTTTAGCAGCGCTTTTACAAAGCCTGTCTTAGAGCCCACCTTTAGCAGCGCTTTTACAAAGCGCTGCCATAGCCCCCCCCCCTTTAGCAGCGCTTTTTAGAAGCGTTGTCGTAGACCCCCCCCCCCCCCTTCCAAACCTATAGCATTGCTTTTGTAGCGCAATGTTTGTGACCTTTAGCAGCGCTTTTTTGTAAAAACGTTGTCTAATATCCCAGATTTTAAAATTTTTTAAAAAAAAAATATTCACCCTGTTTTGTATATTTACCAACAATCTGCTTATATTACACAAACCTGCTTATAATTCAGGCCTTTATTTCAACACTTTGGCCTTATATATACAATTCAAAACTTTGGCCTTAAATATACAATTCAAAACTTTGGCCTTATATATACAATTCAAAGCTTTTGATACATTGTAACTCATCACTTTGTTCATAAACATTTTAATACACATAAACCTGCTTAAATATGTTACAACAAAATTCGATCCTCAGAATTACAACATCAGAAATACATTCAATTTACATATAATTACAATTCTTCCAATCCGATAACTTTATACAATTCTCAACCCAAGAATAAATTGACATCATTCCTCTTTAATTTCTTCCAATTTTGCTTTGGTGTAAGTAGCGCACTTGAATTCATCAAAATACTACATAATATAACAGAACATGCAAGATTTAATTTTAAAACTAATGACTCAGATGAAGTATCTGATAATTATCAAAATGAATCATATAACTTATATAATGAATTGATCCATACCATGACTGGAATCTCAAGTTGACCAGAAAGAATAATTTCCCTCATAAAGCGCAATACAAAATATCCACAGTCAATACCATTGCGCTGCCGAGGACACTGTAAATGGAAAAAACAAATGAACATTTATCAGGATATATAGTTTAAATAGTTTTATCAAGTAGAACCACTATAACAGTCAAACATGTGCAAATATACCTCCACTCTGATCCAGTTGATGTTGTTAGCCTTGCTTTTTGGCGCCGTTGCATCTCTTTATGCTCTGAATATTTGTATAACTCTAACATAATATAAACGCATATTTAGAACAATGTCACATAATAAATAAAGATATATATAATTAAAGACAACAATATATCTCATCACTTACGTATCAACCATGTTCCTCAGATTTTCATATTTTGTTGTATCGTCATCCAATGAATCTATATAATACACTATTTCTTTCCTCGGATTAATCGCGACCAACAACCAATGTCCACTATAAAATAAGACAACAGTTTAGACGGAAATGTTATATAGAAAGAGAAAAATAGAACAATTATAATAAATGAATTTAGAATAAAATCTAACCCATGGCCAGTATTATATGGCAACAAGAACAACTTCTCCGTAGTCGCGTGCATAAATCTCTGCACTGTGTACTCTTTGACTGTATCTGGTGTCTGGTCTATTATCCGTGAGTTGACACAGCTAGCAGATAAAAATGTGAATACTGAAGTCAATTCATTCGGGACCAACAACTTGTCATACAAGAACCTAAAAAACATAATCAACATTAGAATATTCAGTTAAACGAGCAAATTTTAAAATGTTCAATTATTTAATTAAAATGGATCGAAGTACCTGATGTATGAATGCATAACACCGACGCCCAATTCAGAATGGTTGAAAACCTGATCAAAATCCTCCTTAGCAATTGTTTCGGGATATTCAAAACCGAAAATACCCGCGTCCATATGTATTTGATGGATGCCACCCTCAGGCACATCTGATGTTCCCAGATATGTTTCAAGGCACATCCTAAATCGAGGAACAAATGCTTTTCTAGGCACCTTGGAAGTTTCAGGCATCTTACCCTTGCTGACTTGTTGCGACTGTTGATCATGAACCTAAAAGTCATATATAAGTTTAGTAATTAATGTATAACAAGATAATCATGTAACTGTAGTAATACCTGTTTCTTTGATGCAGCTGAATCGGTATCCCGCACAATAATTCTATCATCTTTTGATTTGGATTTTGTAGGAGTCTAAGATCATCATGTAAATAAGTAAATGTAATGTAAGAATAACTTTCATGTATGGATCATAAAACATTTGAGTATTAAAAGGTTCAACCTACCTCATCATCTATGCAAATGAGATTTGTCGGCCATGCCACATACGCTCCTATTGCGTCTCCCACCACTGTTGCGCCTGAAATATCATCTGGTATAGGCAACAACGCACCCCCCTTTAATGTAATATCAATAGATACTTTCAAAAATCCAGAAGGGAGCGGTTTGTGGTGAAGTAAGTCTCCCAGAAAGTTATGCACCTTTCCCTTTCCAACCATTCGATGAGTAGGTGACGATAAATATAGCCGGCAAAGTGAAATGCCCTAAACAAATAATGATCAGTTAATGTGTCAATTAAGTAAACTGTGCTAAATTAATTTCAATGTAATATATACAATTACCTCTGGAAGCTTCTGCGGACAACCGATACTATCTTTGTCACTAGTAGCTTTACCCTCTGGAGCGCGTCTTTCCGACATGTATCTCTCCTTATCCTTCTGTAATTCACGGATTTGCGCTTTCAATTCCTCCAAAGTATCCATCACTTCTTTATTGGTTGGATTTTTTTTCTTTGGCTGCTTATACAGTTTGGATGGAGTGACACCAAATCCCTTACCCCTCACACGCCCAGAATACTCAGGAATATTCAGCACCCGACTCAGTAAGCTCCTGCAATCATCGTCCTCAGCGGGAGTTATGGTCTGGGATAGAGTCTCCTGAAATATAGATAAAAACATATATAAATATATTATACACTTTTGATCAGTTACTGACAAAGATAACGTTGTACTTACACATTGTTCAAAGACTTGTTGAACTTCTTCCTGAACGACTCCATCTCGTCCCACACGGGCAGCCTTCCATATAACATGGTCTGGAAGAGATGTCACATCACTCTTCTCCTCTTCCAACTATGCATTAAGACGGATAATAAAGCATTATATCCTATTATATATACTTACTATTTTTTGTAAATATATCATATTAAAGCATTTATATGTACTTACTATTTTTTGTTCTAATCGTGCATATCCCAAACGGCCCATTCTGTATGGATATGCGGGATTTGATGCCCGTTGACGATTTACGCCACTAACAACCTGAAAAAACAAGTTTATCAGAACTCTTGTGGAAGAAGTATATATACTATACATAGTTCATGATAAGTTGTACTTACTTCAAATTCTTTTGTTCTTCGCTTTGCAACAAACGTCTCCCATTCTTCCTCCGAAATCAAATCCGCGTACTTCATTGGACGCTCCGAGTCAACAAATACAAACTTGGAACATATGCTAAACATCTCAACCGTTCTGTTATTGAAGCGAGATCAGAATAAAACTTTGAAAAAATATGCTCCTTGAACCATGTTATAAAACTTCGATTGTGCTCACATACTATCCAATTTTCATTTCTATTCAGATTTAAACCTCGGAGAACGTCCTTGTGCATTTCAACATACTGCTCAACCTCAATGTCATTATGCAGAACATACAAATGTACTTGCTCCCGTTCATCCCTTGAAACTGTCACAACTTTATTTCTAATTAACTGTTTACCTACTATTTTTTCAACAACATGAGATTTTGGGAGGCCAATGGATTGAACGTTGGACAAATATTCAGTACAAAACTCAATAGCTTCTTCAACAATGTATCGTTCAACAATACATCCCTCTGGTCGACTTCGGTTTTTCACATACGCTTTCAATATTTTCATATAACGTTCAACAGGGTACATCCATCTCATATAGGCAGGTCCACACAGTTGTGTCTCTTTCACAAGATGAACAACTAGATGCACCATTATGTCAAAAAATGATGGAGGAAAATACATTTCAAGCTCGCACAAAGTAATAACTATTTCTCTTTGCAATGTTGGTAAGATTGCAGGATCTATCACCTTACTACAGATTGACCTAAAGAAAAAACATAATTTAGTTATTGCGCCTCTCACTTTTTCTGGCAAAATAGAACGTATACCTATTGGTAGAAAGTGTTCCATTATAACATGGCAATCATGTGTCTTTAAACTCTTTAACTTGAGGTCTTTCATAGAAACAAGTCTTCTAATATCTGAAGAGTATCCTTCTGGAACTTTAACTTCACTCAGAAACTTACACAATATCTTTTTCTCCTTTCTAGATAAAGTATAAGCAACAGGTGGTAGATATGTGCGATTTCCTTTCTTCAAGGGTCCTAATTCATTTCTTATTCCCATTGCTACCAAGTCCTTTCTTGCTTTAAGGCCATCCTTAGACTTTCCTTGTATATTGAGTAACGTACCAATAACACTTTCAAATACATTTTTTTCAATATGCATAACATCAAGAAAATGTCTTACATACAACGACTTCCAATACGACAACTCAAACAAAATTGACCTCTTCTTCCACCCACGCGTGACAAGCGTATGAGCAAAAGGCTTGCCAAACTTAGTACTCACATATTTCACCTTTTCAAAAATTTGTTCGCCGGTCAATGTAGGTGGAGCTTTACGTTGTTCTGAATTTCCATTGAATGCTTCTCTCCATCCACGGTAGTGATGACTAGAATTTAAGAATCTATGATGACCAAGAAAGACATTCTTCTGACCAAATTCCAACCGCGTCCAATCTGTGTTTTCTTCATAGATAGGACACGCACATTGACCTTTAATGCTATACCCCGATAGATTTCCGTATGCTGGGAAATCATTAATTGTGCCAAACAACATCGCCCTCAAATTGAAACTTTCTTTCCTATATCCATCATAAACCTCCACACCTTTCTCCCACAAACTCTTTAAGTCTTCGATTAGAGGTGTCAGGTATACGTCTATGTCATTTCCTGGTTGTTTAGGGCCAAAAATCAACATAGATAACATCATGTACTTACGCTTCATACATAGCCATGGAGGTAGGTTATAAATCATAATAATTACAGGCCAGGTGGAACGTGAGATACTCTGAACACCATGCGGATTCATTCCATCAGACGATAATGCCAAGCGAAGGTTTCTAGCTTCTTCTCCAAAATCAGGATAATCATTATCAATTTTCATCCACTATGGTGAATCTGCCGGATGTCGATACTTCCCATCTACAATTCTATCATCTGCATGCCAAGTCAGGTGTTTTGCATCTATTTCACTACGAAACATGCGTTTGAATCTCGGAATTATAGGAAAATACCATAATACTTTTGCTGGTGACAATTTTTTCTTATACCGAGATACACCGCATTTAGGACACTCGTTTAATGATGCATATTCATTTCGAAACAAAATGCAATCATTTGGACAAGCATGTATCTTATCATAGCTCATGCCAATAGAGCATAACATTTTTTTAGCTTCATAGGTTCGATTGGGAAGAACATTATTCTCCGGAAGCATCTCTTGAAGTAGGGCTAACAACTCTGTGAAACTTTTATCCGACCATCCATTACCCGCCTTTAAATTGTACAACTTTAATACCGCGGACAATCTTGTGAAAGTAGTGCAACCTTTATACAACGGTTTCTCTGCATCGCTTACCAACCTCTCAAACATCTTGGGACAATCTTGAATATCTTCTTCAAGTGCTTCTGCAATCTCTTCGACTCGATCACAATCATATGTATCCCTGCCATTATCCTTTGAAGCACATGTCGTATTATTCCGGGGTTCAACATTCTCGTTACTTATCTCACCATGTAATGTCCAACATGTGTAACTTCGATCAATTCCATGTCTCATTAAATGAGATTCCAACTGAACGGCGTCAAATCGACACCCATAACAGCATCCTAAGCAAAGACATGTGATCCTACTAGGAGGGTCTTTGGCGTGTTCAACACCGAACTTAACGAACTTCGATACTCCATTCTCGTACTCTTTTGACAATCGATTACCAGACATCCATTTTTTATCCATACTAATTGAGTAATCTACACTAAACTATGAAAGTTAAACAAAACAGAGAATACCTGTAAAGAAATCACTAACTTCTAAGAATGCTACACAGTAGGATGCTTGGAAACGATCACAACTTTGCTCTTCACATGTAACCCCTATAGCAGACAAAATATAAATTTTATTAAAACCATATTAATAATTAACCAAAACAAAAATACTAGATAATCCACCAAAACAAATCATATTAAAAATACTAGATAATCCTTAAACCAAAATGACACCCTTACTAAACATTGAGAAATCCTAACTAAACATATAAAACCATAATAACATATCATATAAACATTGAGAAATCCATAATAACATATCAACATATAAAACCATCAACATATAAAACCATAATAACATATAAAACCATATCATATAAAACCATATTCATGTTGGCTACTCTCTTAAAAAATACGAATTTCCAAACTATTAAAAAAAAATATGCTCTATCAAGTTACATTAATATTTTTAGCCATCATTATCTAATATTTATTTTATATTCAAATTAGAAGAAAACTCATTTGTATGAGTGGTGCTAGATGAATTATCCATCTAAGTTCAAAATAGCAACAAAATAAAAACAACATCAATCTCAATTCCAAAATAACAATAGAAAAACAATAACACATAAAACATTTTGAGTTTAGACTTTTAACAACAACAAAAACAAAAACAATAGTATACGTAACATATCTACACAAACCCAACAACATTAGTGTTAACATCATATCAAATATCATACTTGAACTCAAATTTACTTGCATGTCCTCAAACCTTCAATGCAAAACAACACTAAAAACCTTCACTAAACCTTCAATAACTCAATAAAAACAACAACAACAACAATAATATTAAACCTTCAATGCCTCAATAACAACAAACCTTCGCATTGTAACAACTATCTCAAACCTTCAATATCTCAATAACACAAAACCTTTAATATCTCAATAACAACAAAGAGACAATAACACATAAATGCTTAACTCAGCAAACCTTTAAAGAATTTGATCAATACATATAACCACTATAACTCAGCAATGCCATATACATATACCTTCAATATCTTAATAACAACAAAGAGACAATAACACAAAACCTTCAATATCTCAATAACACAAAACCATCTATGTCATCAGAACAGAAAAACCATCTATATCTTCAAATACCAACAATGGTGAAAAGATAAATAAACAAGAAAACCATAGTAAAACTTCACATACCGTAACAATGGTGGAAATGCAATGCAGACGGACGGATGCACTCGAAAACAGACGGTGAACGGCGGCGCAATCCAATGGAAAAGGGCGACGTTCGGACGGAGGATGACGGCAACAGAATGTTTGAATAGGGCAAGTTCGTTTGCTAGAGGAGAAAGAAAGAAGAAAAGAAATGTACGCGACTGTTCTGTTTCTTTCTAAATTCTGGAGGGTATTTTAAAATTATAATACTAATACCTATAGCAGCGCTTTTTAAAGGCCTTTAGCAGCGCTTTAAAAAGCGCTTTCATAGGGTGCCTTAGCAATGCCATATAGCAGCGCTTTATAGAAAAAGCTCTTTCTAAGGGTCCCCCTTTAGCATCGCTTTTTAAAAGCTCTTTCATAGGGTCCCCCTTTAGCAGCGCTTTTTAAAAGCGCTTTCTTAGGGTACCCCTTTAGCAGCGCTTTTTAAAAAGCGCTTTCTTAGGGTCCCCCTTTAGCAGCGCTTTTCTAAAAGCGCTGTCTTTGGTAGGCAATTTTTTTCTCTTTTTTTACTCACCCTTTAGCAGCGCTTTTTTAAAAAGCGTTGTCTTTGTATGCGCTGCTAAAACTCAATTCTGGCGTAGTGAACAAAACAAATCTTTGCAGAAAAGTGTCCACACACTACAACAGTCACAAAACACTAAAGAAGATGAAGAGGAGAAGGAGGAGCTTGTTGATCTTTAACCTCTTTTAAAGGTAATTTGGGGCGATCAAGTCCCAGAAAACTTCAAACTGTCACCTTTGTCGTCCTTCGATATAAAAAAGTGACCCGTAGGAGCATATAATATCAATTAACATTCAAATGGAAATACTTAGGGCTTTCAAATCCTTGAAATGCATGCTTATGGATGGAACTTTCAAAAATGTGGAATTACGCTGATACATGAGTCTGCCTAGATTATCAATCACCGGTTACCAAGATCTAACTAGAAAGACGGTGAAACATTTCTCTGCCAGCAATCATAGAAATGTGACCACTACCAGCTTGTTTAACGTTTTCCAGGGACCCCACGAATCCCTCCGAGAGTGTATGGCGTGATTCAATGAAGAAACTATAAAATTCTCCCATCCAAATCAAGATATGTTCGTGAAAGCCTTTCAAAACGACATAAAGGTAGACCATTTCAATGAATCATTGGCACTGAAGCCAACCACCAGCATGGAGGAAGTAATGAATAGAGCAGAATGTTATATCAAAGGGGAGGAAAGCAATATAGAGAAAACATCCTAGGATGCTAAAGAAAAGACACAATCTAGACATGATGGATCTGGAACCAGGAAAGAACATCATAAGTAGGGGTCGAGGGAAAGGTAGGCGATAAATCCTTATTAGAGGACATATGACAACTTCACTGAGAACTTTACTCCACTCTGTCGCTACTGCGAAAATCGGCGCTGGCTGAACAGAAGAGTCGCCACCGTGCGTTATTTATCCCAACGGAGGGAAAGGAAACGCTCGAAGTAAACCTCGCGAAAAAGGGAAAGGTATGGTCATCGCAACCAAAACCTGGGTTCGGGAGTCGGTTACGCAAGGGGAAGGTATTAGCACCCCTCACGTCCATCGTACTCGATGGGATCCACGCTTGTTTGGGTTGTACGGATTACACTTCTATCTAAACTAAAGGATGAGGTCTGAAAAGAAAAGAAAACATGACTCGGCAAAGCATCACACTTTATGCCTACGTATTCTCGTCTGGAACGAGAAATCAGAGTCAACGTAGTTCGCCTAACTACGGGGGAAGGTGGGTGAAGGTTGCTCGCTAGGATATCGCATCCTATGCCTACGTACTTCCACACGGCATGGAAGATCAGAGCAAACGTAGTTCGGGCTACGCACGACACAAGCTGTTCAAGTGTTTTTTATGAAAAATCTCACCTTAAACAAGGGTTTTCTTATTGCAAAAAGGTTGATGTCTGTTCAAATCTTTTGACGGAAGAAATGAATTAATCTCTGTTATAACCTTTATTAATGTTTTTTCTGTTGTTTTGAAGGAAGAAGAGATGACACTCTACAAATCCTAGGGTTAAAAGGGAATAAAATCTACCCTAATGTTATCATGCATGGGTTAACTCCTAATGTCTATCACATCCTCCCTTGAACAAGGAAGAATGGAAGTCCTACGGGAAAGGAAACGAAAGGAAGAAACGGAAATACAAGTAATAACCGCATACAAGTGAACATGAATATAGCAATGGTAAATGCAATGCAAAGGAGGGAGGAAGGTTCATCTCAACCTCAAGCCCATTCATGGATGGAATAAGAAAATATCAAGTGATCATATGCAAAGAATCGAGTGAAAACTCCGAATGAAACGCGTAATCCACTATTTGGAATCGCAACGTGCTATCATGCAAACAAGTCGATAATCGGGCAAGCTACACATACAAATAACAGCTACCTAAGGGGTCTTCAAATACCTCTAGCCTATCTATAATAAGAAATATAAACCACGGCATTCACCACGCAAACACAAATCGGCCATTGGAGCCTTAACAAAAATAAAGTCCGTTCGGAAGTCCAAATTACAAGTTCGAATACAAAACATAAGAAGAATAGCAAAAGGGGCTAAAAAATTCAAATAAAAATCTCCAATTCCCTACATCAAGCCACAAACCAGGGGTGAGAGATACCACAAAAATATCCAAAGATAAATGGTCAAACAAGATGAAAACATTGCAAGATATCTCATGTATACCAAAGGAAAGATTAAAGTGGAACATGTTAAAGAAAGCATCCAAAACCAATTAAAATGGTACAATAAAATTCCCACAAAAATATATCACAATACCTCAACGTGTGTATGAGATCCCTGCAAAAGGATTGACATTTAAATTGTGTTTTGATAGGTCAAAGAAATTCAACAAAATGATAGCACCAGCATTGGCCTTTTTATGACGACCCAAATGTAAAAAATCCAAAGAAAATGTCAAAATATGGTAAAATTATAATTCCAGTTTTATTAAATCCTAGACATCTTAAAGATTCAGAACAAAAAAATGGGGATCAAAAAGACTAATTTTCCTATTTTTTATGATTATTTGAAGTCAGCATATAAAACAGAAAAAATAAAAGAACATATGGAATAGCATGAACACATGAGAAAACAAGAGAAATAGTGAGAATAAATAAAAGTGGCATGAGGCTTATGTGGCCGATTACGTGGCGCAGTGAGAGGCGTTGGATGAATGGAAGAAACCTTGACTTGGAAATGCATCCGACGGTGTTAACACCTTCTTCTCCAAATCAAAATTTTCAACTTTGTGAATAGTAACCCGCAACCCCATGAACATGAGTTTTTTGCTACTTTGAAGCACCATAACTCCATCAATAATTATCCGTTTTGCACCAAATTTTGGTCAAACTTGAAGGAAAAAAATCAAGGAATCCAAATATGGTCTTAGATTTTCTTGAAACTCTCTCTAACTCCCAAAACGTGGCACCTCAAGAAAAACTCAAGAACCAAAAATTGTCATAAAACCCATCTTTTTTGTACTAGAATCCATGTAGGAGATGAGAGCAATGTAATGCAACAACAATAATGCAAGAAAGACTCCTAAATAATGAGTTATGTCGAATTCTTTATACCTCCGAAAAATGGCTTATGGAGCTTCACTCGATCCCCAATTCTTTGAGAAAATGATGTAGAATCACTCAACAATACTTGGTGAATATGTTTGAAGCCTTGACAAGTCTTGAATTGATGAAAAAGTGAAAATTGGAATTTGAGTTTTCACCACTTTTTCATGTTACTACAAGGTTCCTCTTGCTCCAATTCTCTCAAAAAAAATGATGAACCATCTCTATAATTGTTGTGTAATTGATTGGTGAAGAGAAAAAGTATGGAAAGTGAGAGAAAAAAAGATTGAAAAAAATTCCAAAATGTGAAAGTGTGGGAAAAATGGAAAAAATGGTGAAGAGAAAAAAATTCAATATGATTTGCAAATGGATTCAACATCAACTATCACCAACCTTTACTCTTAATGATCTCAATCCAATATATAGATGATGATTAACAAACTTAGAGGTTTCTAGAATAATCTTGGAGGATTCTAGAAAGTTGTGGAAATTTCATGAACTTCTCATGCCATGATACTTTGAATATCTCTTATCTCATGCTTGCACCTTTCCAAACTTATGTCAAAATCTCCTTACATGAGATATGGGAAGTGTATGTAAGCTCCTTGCCTTGAAAATTCATCTTGTGCCAAGTTTTCTATACTTGCCTTATTATGCAAGTAACAAAAATACAAAGCAAGTCCAATTTTTAAACCCTAACTCAAAAACTTGGCTGAACCAATGTCTTTAAAATGATGTTTGGAATCAATTTGGTATATTGGATGACCCATATTGGATTTGTAGATCTCCCAAACCAATTTTTCATTTCAACTTTTTCAACTTATAAGTCATTTTCAAGTCATTTGCACCAATTTTAAAATTCCATGCTCTAAGCTTTTCCAAACTTTCACACCTTCTTTCCTAGCCTTAAAATCCCATTTTGAACAACTTTGATGTTGTGAAGTTTTTCATTTGAAGCTTCCTTGTATGAGTTTTAGGCATAGGCTAAGAATGACCTGTAATCCTCAAATGACCAAAATACCCTTTGCTTGCCAAGACCATAAGTAGAGTTCCATAAATCATATGAAGGCATACCATACCATTCTAGAAATATAAGACAATAAGGAACAATTCTCATGTTGGCCAGAAATCCATTTGAAGTACCCTTGAAAGTCAAAAGTTGCTTGGAATACAGACAAATTTCAGTGCCCTCAGATGGCCTGTAACTTGCAAGAGCCATAACTTGAGTTCTACAAATCATCTTGATGACTTCCACCACTAAAATTAAAGCTATGAAGATATTCTACAAGTTTCATGTGGACCAAGAATCCATATGAAGCTTGCATCTTGAGTTACACTACTTTGAAGTTTGACCTAAATCAGGGGATTTTACAATAAAACCCTAATTTAGTAACTCCAGTTCTCCTTGACTCCTCTTGATTTTTCTTTATCATAACATCATATCCATATCCACCTAGCAAGTAATGAATCCCCCATTCTTCAAATGATCCTTGATGCCCTTCAAAACACTTCTTTGACCTAGAATTGACCCAGTGTTGACCCTAGTTGACTGACTTCAACTGAGGCTCCTGCAATCATTCAAATGACTTGGTTCTCCTTAAAAATGATTCTCTAGACTCTTCATAACATCCATACACACCTCATGCTCTTGGCTCATAGCTCACATTTCCTCTGATGATCCCCCACTAGCCTCACGATAGGAGAGAATTCACTGATCAACCTGGCAGCTCTTCAAAGCTCAAATTCTTCCCTGATGACCTGAGTAGTCTTGAATATGAATGAAACCCTTGGATATACCTCTTGAAATAAGAACAACACTTGATCCCCTGATTAAGATAGCTTGCCTATGCAGATGAATACACTATGTACATGATGACAATGCAAATGACTATGCAATTGAAACATAAACCTAGGTTAGAAAAGGTTGGGCAAATTTTGGGGTGCAACAGCTGCCCCTATTCAAGCGACTTGGACCCGACTGGATGAAGAGCGCGCAGCCTTCAGACAATCGAGGTACGAGACGGTTGAATACGAAGGAACCCGGAAATTTGCCAACCGCAAAAATAAATTGCGAAAACGACTACTGCTTGAGAAAACCCTGGGAACTGGCTTCTGTTGTCACGGCAACAACTAGCCATCCATCTGTCAAATAAACTGATGCTGTCCGCAGGCCACTCCATTCCGAAGAAATGAGCATACACCACATAACGAGAAATTGTTGATATCACTTATCAACCTTTGTTGATCTCACTTATCAACCTCTGTTGATCTCACTTATCAACCTCTGTTGATCTCACTTATCAACTTCTGTTGATCTCACTTATCAACTGAGCACACGCTAACCAGCGGGAGAATATTGACTTCACTTGTCATGTTGACTTCACTGATCAACTTTTCGTATCCTGAAGAAACGAACAGACGCTTAACCAAGCGAGACGATGTTCGAAGACATAAACCACCGACTCTGCGGGGAAATGAGAAACTTAACCAAGCAACTCTGAGGGGACAAATTCTGACGACTGCCGTTAAACACCTGCTGGGGAAAATGGGAACTTAACCAAGCACCCTTGTTGAAAACTACGAGGAATTTAACCAAACAACTCCTGTAGCGAGCACCCTGCTGGGAACTGTGAGAGACTTAACCAAGCAACTCACTAACGTAACACCCTGTTGGGGCACATAACTCTGTTGGGGAATTGCGGGTAACCACCCGAAAATCTGTATTACCACCTTCTAATACTGATACCACATCATCCTGAGAAAGACTCAGCTGGGGAAATACAAGTGACTTAACCAAGCGACTTGTCAAAGGATACCCTGCCGGGGACTACGAGGAACTTAGCCAAGTATCTCGTTGAAGAACAACCCGCTGGGGATTACGTCTCTACTGGGGAAACTGTGGGTAACCACCCAGAAATTGCATTATGCCATCTCTACAGCATTCTGAGAAAGGACTCGGCTAGGGAGAAAGAGAAGTGCTTGGCCAAGCAACTCTGCTAGGGGAATATGCCATGACGGACACGATCACTGCGTGTCTGGCACAAAAAATCCACAAAACTGCGACGAACACGGTCACTGCGTGTCTTACAAACAAAAACCATTTAACGGGACAAACACGACGAACAGGATCACTGCATGCTGCGTTACAATCACATCGACCATAAATCCAACCGGATGAGATAAACACGATCACTGCGTGCCAGACGAAATAAATCCACATAGGAGAGGCGAACACGTTCACTGCGTACTTCAACCACCAATATGATAAACACGATCCCTGCGTGTGCTGCAATAGGGCGAATGCGATCACTGCGCATCGCGACCAACAAAACCCCGGAATTATGTCAACACGATCACTGCGTGTGTCACAAAATCAACCCATGTAACAGGACGAATACGATTACTGCGTATGCCGACCAACAACCCACTGATACAATAGCCACGATCACTGTGCGCTCCGCATCATAAGTTCCCGTGGTACTAACAACACGATCACTGCATGTTGTACGAATACGATCACTGCGTATCTTGAACACGATCCCTGCGCGTTCGAACACGATCACTGCGCGTTCTGAGCCACGATCCTCTTGACTGGAGAAAAAACACGATCCCTGCGTGTTGCGTGAATACAGTCACTGCGTATCTGGAACACGATCACTGCGTGTTTGAACACGATCACTGCGCGTTCTGAGCCACGATCCTCTTGACTGGAGAAAAACACGATCCCTGCGTGTTGCGTGCCTCAACTAACCCACATAACTGGACGAATACGATCACTGCATATCCTGACCATACATAGGATAAACGCGATCACTGCGCGCTTCATGTCACGACCCTCTTGACTGGAGGAAACACGATCCCTGCGTGCTGTGACACAATTTCAAACATGGGACGAATACGATCACTGCGTACTTCGGCCACCAACAACCCGATGAACACATTCACTGCGTGTCCTACAGCATAATCAAACTGCATAACGGACGAATACGGTCATTGCGTATCAACCCATAATCACTATAACACGGACGAATACGATCACTGCATATATCGACCAACAACTGGATGAACACGATCACTGCGTGCCTTGCTCAATAAAACCCCCGAAACGATACCAACACGATCACTGCGTGCCTTACAAAACAATCTTCTTAGATCGGGACGAATACGATCACTGCGCCATTCGACCACAGATACACATTCCAAGATCAACACGATCACTGCGTGTCCTACGACATGAACCCCATACCGGCACAAATACGATCACTGCATACTTGGGCAACAAATCAACATCTCGAAATTAACACGATCGCTGCGTGCCTTACAAAACAATCTTCTTAGATCGGGACAAATACGATCACTGCGCCATTCGACCACAGATACACATTCCAAGATCAACACAATCACTGCGTGTCCTACAACATGAACCCCATGAAAGAGACAAAATACGATCACTGCGTACTTTGGCCACAAATCAACATCTGAAAATCGACACGATCACTGCGTGCCTTACAATATGAACCCCGTAGCTGGTACAAATACGATCACTGCGCACTTTGACCAAACTCCACATCTTCCTGAATCACGATTTCTCTTATCGGCAAGGAATAACATATCCGAAACTGGAGAGGTAACCACCTGGCTTATGTTTCAAATATGCATGTTTGATAATGACGAAATGCTTCCATACTGCATGGAAATGCTACATACTTGGGTAGAATGCAAATGCTCATGATGCATGCTTATGCAAAGAGTTACTTCAGCAAAATAAATGCTGAAGACACACTGGATCCGCTGGGGATGATCGGAATACCGCCGATACGCTTCCAACAAAATAAATGTTGGAAAGATGAACTAACTCCGCTGGGGATGACCACCCTGCTGGGAAAATAGCTCACGAACTCAGAACTCCAAAATCTGCTGATGACGGTCCTCCTGACGAGAAAGAGCGACTTGCTGGGGAAAGGAAGAACAATCCTGCTCGGGAAAACTCCTTTCAGCTGCTCCAACCACTGATCACACTCTGTGGGAACCCCTCCTGCTATCACTGAGCTGGGGAAATCATCCCGCTATCACTGAGCTGGGGATTGAACTACACATTCTGATTTGCACTGCACGAAAACTTTCTGGGAGTTAATCGTATCCATCTCGACCTTCACTGGGGAGGACTCTGCTCTGCTTGATAAGCTAATGCTGAACTGAAGATACATTAATCTTAACTCTCCTGGGGAATTAACATTCAGTTTTGCCCGGGGCGACTTCACTGGGGAAGACACAACATACAATCTCTGGAGAGGGTACCAGCCTGCCATGGATTCTGGCGGGGAACTTTGCGAGCTTTTGAATAGCTTGCCCCAGTGCACTCCACTTGCCCCTATCTACCTCCTGGGAATACTTGCACTGAACCGCTTACTATGAGACGGCCTCGAGATTACTTGCCCCGGCATCTATACGGCAAAAAGATTCCATCTCCATTAGCCCTGATCAACCTAGTTGGTTTCAACGTTCTCTGCGGTGACTTGCCCCTGAATGAGCTTTCTAGCGACTTATCCTGGTCTGATTATCCACCTGAAGTGTCTGCTTTCAAATCTCCACATTCTGCATGACTGCCCCTGATGGGATCTCGAGAAGACTCTCTTCCGATTAGTTGCCTCTCAAGCATACTGCCCCTTAATCAACTGAAACTTCGGAACTTGTCCTCAGACTAACCGATCCCGAACTCACTGGAAGTCAATGCCCCTAATTCACATGACTTTGCCCCCAATTAGCTGGTCCAGAACAGTACCTCCAACTACGAGAGATTTACTGAATCTCGACCTGATTGCCCCAGAGTAGCTGACTTCTCATGGCTGACCTGACTGGGAATCACGATAATAGCTTGCCCCTGCTCTCGGAACATTCGGGCGCTCTGTATTCTATCCTGACCATACTTTCCATTGCAGAAAACTTTCCTGCTGTCAAGCGCTTACTCGCAAGTAAAACAAGTTGTTATGCGTAAAAGACATATTAATGTAACACATATGACAGTTTTGACATCCAATCTGTTTGCTGGGAAAAAGGGAAAAACAGTTTATAGCATACACTGCACAAAACATTTATCAACATCAATACCAACATGGTAAGAGGAACCCTTTCAGGAGTCAGAATCGACGCGGCCTTTACCGAAGTATGCTTTCGAAACAACCTGCTTCAATTAGGACTTTTGAAGGTTATAACGTGGTCAGGTTCACGGTTTTGAAGGAAAGGATAAAGGCTCAAAGTTTATTTTAACCCACACATTCTCCTTGATGTTCTCCGATCCTATGTTCAGCTAATTCGACCTTAGCGCTCACCTCTCAGAGGCTGAAAGATATGAGTGATAGTTCGAGAACCCATGAACTTTTAGAGTGACAGCCACTGACTTTTCGTCTTTGACACTTAGGGTCACACGACTCGCATTTGATTTGAGGATTTTTCTTTTTGTCCTCCTTTCATCTTTTTTCTTATCCCTAAATTTTGCCTGGACTGACTCTTTTTGAGTTTCTTTTGATTTTTTAAGTCCAGCGGGATGCCCTCATTTTTGCCTAAGTCATTTGTCTTGAAGTTGTGACTTAGCGGGCTTTTGATTCTTCTCACTTTTCGTTTTTTTCCGAATAAGTCGTGTGACACTGGTTGTCTGACTCTTTGGGGAATGATGTGACTGTCTCACTCTTGATTTAACCATTGTGGTTTTTTAGGCACGACCTCTAGAGGTGTGATTGATCCTCGAATGGACACTCCTTTTGCAACTTGAACGCTCGGTCAAATTAGCTAACACCTACCCTGCCCCAGGTTAAGATTGAGGGTTTTTCATTCACAGAAAGAAACTCCTACTACAAGGCTCAAAAGGGTCGACAAGGGATTATCTTCCTTATAACTCCGGTGTTTAGGGATTTGAAACAATGCCAGTACATCATCAACAGATTTTATTTCAAAAGCATACAATATCGGAAGTTGCATGTCATTCATTTTCGTCATCCCCCCCAGATTCCTCTTAACCAGGTGTTGGACATTTATAAAAACAATTAGTGAACACGAATGGATTTAATCAAAACATGCATATTTATTTCATCATCATCAATTGAAATGAAAACAACAAGTTTTACAAACAAGATCGCAATTCAAACATGAAAGAAACTACAAACGTAAAGAAATGACAAGATAAAACAAAGAAAAACACCAGCTTCCGAGAACCGGGCTTTCACATCTGCCCTGCTGCTGAACCAGCTATCTTCACAATTAGTTATGAGAGGCAGCCTGCCGCTGTTCTGATCTACTTTTAACGGCCCACACGAACTATAGAACAACCTCTTTGTCCACCATATTCCAGCCTATTCATGGTTTGGCATTGGTTTTTGTGTAATGTTGGGACCTTCCTTCCCAAAATTGATGGCCGAGCTATCAAGCAGATCTTGCACTTTGTGCTTGAAAGCTAAACAGTTCTCGATGTTGTGCCCGGGTGCACCAGAGTGAAAATCACAATGCTCGTTGATGTCGTACCCTACTGGTGGCGTGCCAGTCGACGACGCTAAGGTTCTCTTTTCAACTAGCTGTAACTTCAATAGGGTCTGAAGGAGCTCTGCGTAAGACATCGGCGGTACCTCAAATACCCTCCTCGGCCTTGGAGCCTGAAACCGCCGTTGATTCTGCTGAGCCTGCTGCTGTTGTTGTCTCTGTTGCTGAGGTGGTCCCGGAATAGTCACACTTGCAACTTGAGGCTGTGGACGCCGGTTCTGATTCCTATTTCCCCGTTGAACGTTATACACTGCATTAGCATCACCTTGCCTTTTACCACCGAAGGCTTTCTTGGTGCTTCCAGCTGAAACAGATTCTCCCGGTTGAATCTTACCAATTTTTATCCCGTTCTCTATACGCTCCCCCATCAGGATCAGTTCGGAGAAGGTACTCATTGAGAAGTTAAGCAGCCGGTCATAGTACATCCCTGAGAATGTCCCTACGAACAAGTCCATCATTTCCCTCTCGACCATAGGTGGTTGTACTCTCGCGGCCAGGTCACGCCATCTCTGGGCGTACTCTTTGAAGCTTTCCTTGGGCTTCTGGGACATGCTTTGCAACTGAACTCTGTTAGGAGCGAGATCGTTGTTGTATTGGTAGTGCTTCACGAAAGCTTCCGCCAATTCCTTCCAAGTTCTGATCTGTGTTGGCTCCAGGCTCATGTACCACTCCAATGACGGCCCTGACAAGCTGTCTTGGAAAAAGTGCATAAGCATCTTTTCGTCGTCCGAATACGCAGACATCCTTCTGTAAAATGAACGGACATGCACCCTCGTGCACGTGTCGCCTCTATACTTATCAAAAGATGGCGCCTTGAATTTCAGAGGTACCCTCAGCCCCGGTACCAACCCCATGTTAGACATATCCAGTCCCACAGCGTTCTGATTAGCCAGACCATTTACCTTTTCTTCCAACAATCTCATGCGGAGGCTGTCCCCTGTAGGCCTCCCGTAGCCTTCATTATGACCTGAGAAAACGTCTTCCTGATGGTCCCCCCAACGAGGTATCTCTTCATATGCAGCATGTCCAGCGTTACGGCCCAGACCTGCTTGGAAGTACCCGGGGTTACCCCTCAGGTTGCCCATATCCTGGCCATTGTTCATACCCATTCCATATCCCGCGTTACCATAACCATGGTCTCCGTATCTAGTTTTGGCGCCAGCCACATTGCCATATCCCACATTCATACCCTGAAAGCCCTGATTACCATTGCCGCCATTCAGCCCGACGTTCTCTGCACCCAAGTTGAAACCCTGGTTGACGTTCCCTATGAACACTCCTGCAGTATCTCCGTTAGTGTTACCAGTGTTTCCGTTCCCACCAGCAGGACCAGCTTCTCCGTTGTTCAGCCCAGCGACTTGAATGTGATCAGTACTTTGATGATTTTCAACCCTGGGAGAGTTAGCCACGTTTTCACCATGCGGGGTACCATTGTTCTCAGCACGAGTAACCAACGGCTGCACCAGACTCTGCAACTGTTCCTGCCCTTTGGCAATAGTCTCCATGGTTTGCATGAACAGGGCCATCCTGTCACGCATCTCTTGCATTTCAAGCTGCATGGCGTCCATGATCTTCTTCTGGTTGATTCTTGTAGAGTAACGGTGGACCCGCCTTTCTTCAATCTTGAAAATACCTTGCACGGATGCGGGAGATAAGATACACGGCTCACAAACCTGTAATGCAAATATGGGTATGTATGCAAAATGCAATGATAAATGGGTATGCAAACAATGCAATGCAAACAGCTGCAACAGGGGATCAAGTGCCCTGAATAAGAAGCCCAAGTCACACCAAGAACAGGTCTCAGACAGACCCTCCAATACTCATCAAACTCTGGTCTCAGACAGACCTCACAAAGAACTCCAGCCTGGTCTCGGATGTATCCAATAATATAACCCACACCTGGTCTCTGACAGACCTCATAACATAACTCCAACTGGTCTCTGATAAACCTCATACCATAACTCTGGCTGGTCTCTGATAAACCTCATACCATAACTCTGGCTGGTCTCTGATAGACCTCACAACTATCCATAAATACCAAGGATCTCTGATCAAGAAATAACCGGTATCTGGAGGTCTAGTTACCTGCATATCCCCAAACCCTATCACAGGTGGATGTCCTAGTAACTGACAAAGTATGGCATCCTATGCGGTCGTCGGCGTCACAAACTTTCAGGAGTGACGATACGATTCCCAGAAGGAGTGGCATCATCACATCCTGAAGAGGCCTCACTTAGCCAACTTCCAAATGATCGGTCCCCAGAGTCGACAATCCAACTAACCAGCAACCCGAGCCACCCAAAGGACAGGACAAGAGGCCAACCAGAAGAACCTCGTCTGAGCGTAGATTTCGCGGGACACTAGGACATGCAAAGCACGTGCGCGCCCACTAATCTCTACTCTAAATCTAGGTGCACTCAAGCCCAGGTCCGGCTTATCTCTCCATCATGGAACACCCGTCACAACCCCACAATACAACAATAATAATGATAATATAATGCTGAAAGGTAAATACAGAAACGTAAATCCATACAAATTCCTCGACGGGCAAACAAGCGCTAGGATTGACTCTCTTAAGGGACGTTGGACCCCAAATGCATAAGAACTATCGCAGTCCTTAGCAGCCAGGGGACGAATTTGTCCCCAGCAGAGTCGCCAGCTGTCGCTACTGCGAAAATCGGCGCCGGCTGAACAGAAGAGTCGCCACCGTGCGTTATTTATCCCAACGGAGGGAAAGGAAATGCTTGAAGTAAACCTCGCGAAAAAGGGAAAGGTATGGTCATCGCAACCAAAACCTGGGTTCGGGAGTCGGTTACGCAAGGGGAAGGTATTAGCACCCCTCACGTCCATCGTACTCGATGGGATCCACGCTTGTTTGGGTTGTACGGATTACACTTCTATCTAAACTAAAGGATGAGGTCTGAAAAGAAAAGAAAACATGACTCGGCAAAGCATCGCACTTTATGCCTACGTATTCTCGTCTGGAACGAGAAATCAGAGTCAACGTAGTTTGCCTAACTACGGGGGAAGGTGGGTGAAGGTTGCTCGCTAGGATATCGCATCCTATGCCTACGTACTTCCACACGGCATGGAAGATCAGAGCAAACGTAGTTCGGGCTACGCACGACACAAGCTGTTCAAGTGTTTTTTATGAAAAATCTCACCTTAAACAAGGGTTTTCTTATTGCAAAAAGGTTGATGTCTGTTCAAATCTTTTGACGGAAGAAATGAATTAATCTCTGTTATAACCTTTATTAATGTTTTTTCTGTTGTTTTGAAGAAAGAAGAGATGACACTCTACAAATCCTAGGGTTAAAAGGGAATAAAATCTACCCTAATGTTATCATGCATGGGTTAACTCCTAATGTCTATCACATCCTCCCTTGAACAAGGAAGAATGGAAGTCCTACGGGAAAGGAAACGAAAGGAAGAAACGGAAATACAAGTAATAACCGCATACAAGTGAACATGAATATAGCAATGGTAAATGCAATGCAAAGGAGGGAGGAAGGTTCATCTCAACCTCAAGCCCATTCATGGATGGAATAAGAAAATATCAAGTGATCATATGCAAAGAATCGAGTGAAAACTCCGAATGAAACGCGTAATCCACTATTTGGAATCGCAACATGCTATCATGCAAACAAGTCGATAATCGGGCAAGCTACACATACAAATAACAGCTACCTAAGGGGTCTTCAAATACCTCTAGCATATCTATAATAAGAAATATAAACCACGGCATTCACCACGCAAACACAAATCGGCCGTTGGAGCCTTAACAAAAATAAAGTCCGTTCGGAAGTTCAAATTACAAGTTCGAATACAAAATATAAGAAGAATAGCAAAAGGGGCTAAAAAATTCAAATAAAAATATCCAATTCCCTACATCAAGCCACAAACCAGGGGTGAGAGATACCACAAAAATATCCAAAGATAAATGGTCAAACAAGATGAAAACATTGCAAGATATCTCATGTATACCAAAGGAAAGATTAAAGTGGAACATGTTAAAGAAAGCATCCAAAACCAATTAAAATGGTACAATAAAATTCCCACAAAAATATATCACAATACCTCAACGTGTGTATGAGATCTCTGCAAAAGGATTGACATTTAAATTGTGTTTTGATAGGTCAAAGAAATTCAACAAAATGATAGCACCAGCATTGGCCTTTTTATGACGACCCAAATGTAAAAAATCCAAAGAAAATGTCAAAAAATGGTAAAATTATAATTCCAGTTTTATTAAATCCTAGACATCTTAAAGATTCAGCACAAAAAAATGGGGATCAAAAAGACTAATTTTCCTATTTTTTATGATTATTTGAAGTCAGCATATAAAACAGAAAAAATAAAAGAACATATGGAATAGCATGAACACATGAGAAAACAAGAGAAATAGTGAGAATAAATAAAAGTGGCATGAGGCTTATGTGGCCGATTACGTGGCGCAGTGAGAGGCGTTGGATGAATGGAAGAAACCTTGACTTGGAAATGCATCCGACGGTGTTAACACCTTCTTCTCCAAATCAAATTTTTCAACTTTGTGAATAGTAACCCGCAGCCCCATGAACATGAGTTTTTTGCTACTTTGAAGCACCATAACTCCATCAATAATTATCCGTTTCGCACCAAATTTTGGTCAAACTTGAAGGAAAAAAAATCAAGGAATCCAAATATGGTCTTAGATTTTCTTGAAACTCTCTCTAACTCCCAAAACGTGGCACCTCAAGAAAAACTCAAGAACAAAAAATTGTCATAAAACCCATCTTTTTTGTACTAGAATCCATGTAGGAGATGAGAGCAATGTAATGCAACAACAATAATGCAAGAAAGACTCCTAAATAATGAGTTATGTCGAATTCTTTATACCTCCGAAAAATGGCTTATGGAGCTTCACTCGATCCCCAATTCTTTGAGAAAATGATGTAGAATCACTCAACAATACTTGGTGAATATGTTTGAAGCCTTGACAAGTCTTGAATTGATGAAAAAGTGAAAATTGGAATTTGAGTTTTCACCACTTTTTCATGTTACTACAAGGTTCCTCTTGCTCCAATTCTCTCAAAAAAAATGATGAACCATCTCTATAATTGTTGTGTAATTGATTGGTGAAGAGAAAAAGTATGGAAAGTGAGAGAAAAAAAGATTGAAAAAAATTCCAAAATGTGAAAGTGTGGGAAAAATGGAAAAAATGGTGAAGAGAAAAAAATTCAATATGATTTGCAAATGGATTCAACATCAACTATCACCAACCTTTACTCTTAATGATCTCAATCCAATATATAGATGATGATTAACAAACTTAGAGGTTTCTAGAATAATCTTGGAGGATTCTAGAAAGTTGTGGAAATTTCATGAACTTCTCATGCCATGATACTTTGAATATCTCTTATCTCATGCTTGCACCTTTCCAAACTTATGTCAAAATCTCCTTACATGAGATATGGGAAGTGTATGTAAGCTCCTTGCCTTGAAAATTCATCTTGTGCCAAGTTTTCTATACTTGCCTTATTATGCAAGTAACAAAAATACAAAGCAAGTCCAATTTTTAAACCCTAACTCAAAAACGTGGCTGAACCAATGTCTTTAAAATGATGTTTGGAATCAATTTGGTATATTGGATGACCCATATTGGATTTGTAGATCTCCCAAACCAATTTTTCATTTCAACTTTTTCAACTTATAAGTCATTTTCAAGTCATTTGCACCAATTTTAAAATTCCATGCTCTAAGCTTTTCCAAACTTTCACACCTTCTTTCCTAGCCTTAAAATCCCATTTTGAACAACTTTGATGTTGTGAAGTTTTTCATTTGAAGCTTCCTTGTATGAGTTTTAGGCATAGGCTAAGAATGACCTGTAATCCTCAAATGACCAAAATACCCTTTGCTTGCCAAGACCATAAGTAGAGTTCCATAAATCATATGAAGGCATACCATACCATTCTAGAAATATAAGACAATAAGGAACAATTCTCATGTTGGCCAGAAATCCATTTGAAGTACCCTTGAAAGTCAAAAGTTGCTTGGAATACAGACAATTTTCACAGACAAATTTCAGTGCCCTCAGATGGCCTGTAACTTGCAAGAGCCATAACTTGAGTTCTACAAATCATCTTGATGACTTCCATCACTAAAATTAAAGCTATGAAGATATTCTACAAGTTTCATGTGGACCAAGAATCCATATGAAGCTTGCATCTTGAGTTACACTACTTTGAAGTTTGACCTAAATCAGGGGATTTTACAATAAAACCCTAATTTAGTAACTCCAGTTCTCCTTGACTCCTCTTGATTTTTCTTTATCATAACATCATATCCATATCCACCTAGCAAGTAATGAATCCCCCATTCTTCAAATGATCCTTGATGCCCTTCAAAACACTTCTTTGACCTAGAATTGACCCAGTGTTGACCCTAGTTGATTGACTTCAACTGAGGCTCCTGCAATCATTCAAATGACTTGGTTCTCCTTAAAAATGATTCTCTAGACTCTTCATAACATCCATACACACCTCATGCTCTTGTCTCATAGCTCACATTTCCTCTGATGATCCCCCACTAGCCTCACGATAGGAGAGAATTCACTGATCAACCTGGCAGCTCTTCAAAGCTCAAATTCTTCCCTGATGACCTGAGTAGTCTTGAATATGAATGAAACCCTTGGATATACCTCTTGAAATAAGAACAACACTTGATCCCCTGATTAAGATAGCTTGCCTATGCAGATGAATACACTATGTACATGATGACAATGCAAATGACTATGCAATTGAAACATAAACCTAGGTTAGAAAAGGTTGGGCAAATTTTGGGGTGCAACAGCTGCCCCTATTCAAGCGACTTGGACCCGACTGGATGAAGAGCGCGCAGCCTTCAGACAATCGAGGTACGAGACGGTTGAATACGAAAGAACCCGGAAATTTGCCAACCGCAAAAATAAATTGCGAAAACGACTACTGCTTGAGAAAACCCTGGGAACTGGCTTCTGTTGTCACGGCAACAACTAGCCATCCATCTGTCAAATAAACTGATGCTGTCCGCAGGCCACTCCATTCCGAAGAAATGAGCATACACCACATAACGAGAAATTGTTGATATCACTTATCAACCTTTGTTGATCTCACTTATCAACCTCTGTTGATCTCACTTATCAACCTCTGTTGATCTCACTTATCAACTTCTGTTGATCTCACTTATCAACTGAGCACACGCTAACCAGCGGGAGAATATTGACTTCACTTGTCATGTTGACTTCACTGATCAACTTTTCGTATCCTGAAGAAACGAACAGACGCTTAACCAAGCGAGACGATGTTCGAAGATATAAACCACCGACTCTGCGGGGAAATGAGAAACTTAACCAAGCAACTCTGAGGGGACAAATTCTGACGACTGCCGTTAAACACCTGCTGGGGAAAATGGGAACTTAACCAAGCACCCTTGTTGAAAACTACGAGGAATTTAACCAAACAACTCCTGTAGCGAGCACCCTGCTGGGAACTGTGAGAGACTTAACCAAGCAACTCACTAACGTAACACCCTGCTGGGGCACATAACTCTGTTGGGGAATTGCGGGTAACCACCCGAAAATCTGTATTACCACCTTCTAATACTGATACCACATCATCCTGAGAAAGACTCAGCTGGGGAAATACAAGTGACTTAACCAAGCGACTTGTCAAAGGATACCCTGCCGGGGACTACGAGGAACTTAGCCAAGTATCTCGTTGAAGAACAACCTGCTGGGGATTACGTCTCTACTGGGGAAACTGTGGGTAACCACCCAGAAATTGCATTATGCCATCTCTATAGCATTCTGAGAAAGGACTCGGCTGGGGAGAAAGAGAAGTGCTTGGCCAAGCAACTCTGCTAGGGGAATATGCCATGACGGACACGATCACTACGTGTCTGGCACAACAAATCCACAAAACTGCGACGAACACGGTCACTGCGTGTCTTACAAACAAAAACCATTTAACGGGACAAACACAACGAACACGATCACTGCATGCTGCGTTACAATCACATCGACCATAAATCCAACCGGATGAGATAAACACGATCACTGCGTGCCAGACGAAATAAATCCACATAGGAGAGGCGAACACGTTCACTGCGTACTTCAACCACCAATATGATAAACACGATCCCTGCGTGTGCTGCAATAGGGCGAATGCGATCACTGCGCATCGCGACCAACAAAACCCCGGAATTATGTCAACACGATCACTGCGTGTGTCACAAAATCAACCCATGTAACAGGACGAATACGATTACTGCGTATGCCGACCAAGAATCATGTGGACCAAGAATCCATATGAAGCTTGCATCTTGAGTTACACTACTTTGAAGTTTGACCTAAATCAGGGGATTTTACAATAAAACCCTAATTTAGTAACTCCAGTTCTCCTTGACTCCTCTTGATTTTTCTTTATCATAACATCATATCCATATCCACCTAGCAAGTAATGAATCCCCCATTCTTCAAATGATCCTTGATGCCCTTCAAAACACTTCTTTGACCTAGAATTGACCCAGTGTTGACCCTAGTTGACTGACTTCAACTGAGGCTCCTGCAATCATTCAAATGACTTGGTTCTCCTTAAAAATGATTCTCTAGACTCTTCATAACATCCATACACACCTCATGCTCTTGGCTCATAGCTCACATTTCCTCTGATGATCCCCCACTAGCCTCACGATAGGAGAGAATTCACTGATCAACCTGGCAGCTCTTCAAAGCTCAAATTCTTCCCTGATGACCTGAGTAGTCTTGAATATGAATGAAACCCTTGGATATACCTCTTGAAATAAGAACAACACTTGATCCCCTGATTAAGATAGCTTGCCTATGCAGATGAATACACTATGTACATGATGACAATGCAAATGACTATGCAATTGAAACATAAACCTAGGTTAGAAAAGGTTGGGCAAATTTTGGGGTGCAACAGCTGCCCCTATTCAAGCGACTTGGACCCAACTGGATGAAGAGCGCGCAGCCTTCAGACAATCGAGGTACGAGACGGTTGAATACGAAAGAACCCAGAAATTTGCCAACCGCAAAAATAAATTGCGAAAACGACTACTGCTTGAGAAAACCCTGGGAACTGGCTTCTGTTGTCACGGCAACAACTAGCCATCCATCTGTCAAATAAACTGATGCTGTCCGCAAGCCACTCCATTCCGAAGAAATGAGCATACACCACATAACGAGAAATTGTTGATATCACTTATCAACCTTTGTTGATCTCACTTATCAACCTCTGTTGATCTCACTTATCAACCTCTGTTGATCTCACTTATCAACTTCTGTTGATCTCACTTATCAACTGAGCACACGCTAACCAGCGGGAGAATATTGACTTCACTTGTCATGTTGACTTCACTGATCAACTTTTCGTATCCTGAAGAAACGAACAGACGCTTAACCAAGCGAGACGATGTTCGAAGACATAAACCACCGACTCTGCGGGGAAATGAGAAACTTAACCAAGCAACTCTGAGGGGACAAATTCTGACGACTGCCGTTAAACACCTGCTGGGGAAAATGGGAACTTAACCAAGCACCCTTGTTGAAAACTACGAGGAATTTAACCAAACAACTCCTGTAGCGAGCACCCTGCTGGGAACTGTGAGAGACTTAACCAAGCAACTCACTAACGTAACACCCTGCTGGGGCACATAACTCTGTTGGGGAATTGCGGGTAACCACCCGAAAATCTGTATTACCACCTTCTAATACTGATACCACATCATCCTGAGAAAGACTCAGCTGGGGAAATACAAGTGACTTAACCAAGCGACTTGTCAAAGGATACCCTGCCGGGGACTACGAGGAACTTAGCCAAGTATCTCGTTGAAGAACAACCCGCTGGGGATTACGTATCTACTGGGGAAACTGTGGGTAACCACCCAGAAATTGCATTATGCCATCTCTACAGCATTCTGAGAAAGGACTCGGCTGGGGAGAAAGAGAAGTGCTTGGCCAAGCAACTCTGCTAGGGGAATATGCCATGACGGACACGATCACTACGTGTCTGGCACAACAAATCCACAAAACTGCGACGAACACGGTCACTGCGTGTCTTACAAACAAAAACCATTTAACGGGACAAACACAACGAACACGATCACTGCATGCTGCGTTACAATCACATCGACCATAAATCCAACCAGATGAGATAAACACGATCACTGCGTGCCAGACGAAATAAATCCACATAGGAGAGGCGAACACGTTCACTGCGTACTTCAACCACCAATATGATAAACACGATCCCTGCGTGTGCTGCAATAGGGCGAATGCGATCACTGCGCATCGCGACCAACAAAACCCCGGAATTATGTCAACACGATCACTGCGTGTGTCACAAAATCAACCCATGTAACAGGACGAATACGATTACTGCGTATGCCGACCAAGAATCATGTGGACCAAGAATCCATATGAAGCTTGCATCTTGAGTTACACTACTTTGAAGTTTGACCTAAATCAGGGGATTTTACAATAAAACCCTAATTTAGTAACTCCAGTTCTCCTTGACTCCTCTTGATTTTTCTTTATCATAACATCATATCCATATCCACCTAGCAAGTAATGAATCCCCCATTATTCAAATGATCCTTGATGCCCTTCAAAACACTTCTTTGACCTAGAATTGACCCAGTGTTGACCCTAGTTGACTGACTTCAACTGAGGCTCCTGCAATCATTCAAATGACTTGGTTCTCCTTAAAAATGATTCTCTAGACTCTTCATAACATCCATACACACATCATGCTCTTGGCTCATAGCTCACATTTCCTCTGATGATCCCCCACTAGCCTCACGATAGGAGAGAATTCACTGATCAACCTGGCAGCTCTTCAAAGCTCAAATTCTTCCCTGATGACCTGAGTAGTCTTGAATATGAATGAAACCCTTGGATATACCTCTTGAAATAAGAACAACACTTGATCCCCTGATTAAGATAGCTTGCCTATGCAGATGAATACACTATGTACATGATGACAATGCAAATGACTATGCAATTGAAACATAAACCTAGGTTAGAAAAGGTTGGGCAAATTTTGGGGTGCAACAGCTGCCCCTATTCAAGCGACTTGGACCCGACTGGATGAAGAGCGCGCAGCCTTCAGACAATCGAGGTACGAGACGGTTGAATACGAAAGAACCCGGAAATTTGCCAACCGCAAAATTAAATTGCGAAAACGACTACTGCTTGAGAAAACCCTGGGAACTGGCTTCTGTTGTCACGGCAACAACTAGCCATCCATCTGTCAAATAAACTGATGCTGTCCGCAAGCCACTCCATTCCGAAGAAATGAGCATACACCACATAACGAGAAATTGTTGATATCACTTATCAACCTTTGTTGATCTCACTTGTCAACCTCTGTTGATCTCACTTATCAACCTCTGTTGATCTCACTTATCAACTTCTGTTGATCTCACTTATCAACTGAGCACACACTAACCAGCGGGAGAATATTGACTTCACTTGTCATGTTGACTTCACTGATCAACTTTTCGTATCCTGAAGAAACGAACAGACGCTTAACCAAGCGAGACGATGTTCAAAGACATAAACCACCGACTCTGCGGGGAAATGAGAAACTTAACCAAGCAACTCTGAGGGGACAAATTCTGACGACTGCCGTTAAACACCTGCTGGGGAAAATGGGAACTTAACCAAGCACCCTTGTTGAAAACTACGAGGAATTTAACCAAACAACTCCTGTAGCGAGCACCCTGCTGGGAACTGTGAGAGACTTAACCAAGCAACTCACTAACGTAACACCCTGCTGGGGCACATAACTCTATTGGGGAATTGCGGGTAACCACCCGAAAATCTGTATTACCACCTTCTAATACTGATACCACATCATCCTGAGAAAGACTCAGCTGGGGAAATACAAGTGACTTAACCAAGCGACTTGTCAAAGGATACCCTGCCAGGGACTACGAGGAACTTAGCCAAGTATCTCGTTGAAGAACAACCCGCTGGGGATTACGTCTCTACTGGGGAAACTGTGGGTAACCACCCAGAAATTGCATTATGCCATCTCTACAGCATTCTGAGAAAGGACTCGGATGGGGAGAAAGAGAAGTGCTTGGCCAAGCAACTCTGCTAGGGGAATATGCCATGACGGACACGATCACTACGTGTCTGGCACAACAAATCCACAAAACTGCGACGAACACGGTCACTGCGTGTCTTACAAACAAAAACCATTTAACGGGACAAACACAACGAACACGATCACTGCATGCTGCGTTACAATCACATCGACCATAAATCCAACCGGATGAGATAAACACGATCACTGTGTGCCAGACGAAATAAATCCACATAGGAGAGGCGAACACGTTCACTGCGTACTTCAACCACCAATATGATAAACACGATCCCTGCGTGTGCTGCAATAGGGCGAATGCGATCACTGCGCATCGCGACCAACAAAACCCCGAAATTATGTCAACACGATCACTGCGTGTGTCACAAAATCAACCCATGTAACAGGACGAATACGATTACTGCGTATGCCGACCAAGAATCATGTGGACCAAGAATCCATATGAAGCTTGCATCTTGAGTTACACTACTTTGAAGTTTGACCTAAATCAGGGGATTTTACAATAAAACCCTAATTTAGTAACTCCAGTTCTCCTTGACTCCTCTTGATTTTTCTTTATCATAACATCATATCCATATCCACCTAGCAAGTAATGAATCCCCCATTCTTCAAATGATCCTTGATGCCCTTCAAAACACTTCTTTGACCTAGAATTGACCCAGTGTTGACCCTAGTTGACTGACTTCAACTGAGGCTCCTGCAATCATTCAAATGACTTGGTTCTCCTCAAAAATGATTCTCTAGACTCTTCATAACATCCATACACACCTCATGCTCTTGGCTCATAGCTCACATTTCCTCTGATGATCCCCCACTAGCCTCACGATAGGAGAGAATTCACTGATCAACCTGGCAGCTCTTCAAAGCTCAAATTCTTCCCTGATGACCTGAGTAGTCTTGAATATGAATGAAACCCTTGGATATACCTCTTGAAATAAGAACAACACTTGATCCCCTGATTAAGATAGCTTGCCTATGCAGATGAATACACTATGTACATGATGACAATGCAAATGACTATGCAATTGAAACATAAACCTAGGTTAGAAAAGGTTGGGCAAATTTTGGGGTGCAACACACTCAATGCAAACCGTGGTGATATTCTACGAGAATTATATCATCTCAAGCTAAAACTGGAACTTTCTTTCTCAAGAGGGTCAATGATGAGCTAGGAAAAGATGAAAAAGCATGGTGTGCCTATCATCATTTGAGAGACCACCATATTGAAGATTGTCATTAGTTAAAAAGAGAAATCGAGATCCTAATCCAAAGAGCCCAGTTGTAGTCGTATGTAAAGGAGGTAGAAGGATCAGTAGGAAAGAGGAATCCTTCTAGAAGAGAACCAAACGCGCAGAACCTCTTTGCCAAGAAGGGAAAAAACACTGAGGAAGTGTGTGAGACCTAGATGGATTACCATACACTAAACACCATATCAAGAGGGTTTGCTGGGGGAGAAGAAACTATATCGGCCAGAAAAAGATACGCCTGATCAGTAATACATGTGTCATATAATCTGTTTCGAGAAAAGCGGTTTTAGTTTTATGGCACAACCCGCAAACAAAAGTCAACCCAACTCATAAATGAGTGAGATTTTTTTAATTCGATTATGATAGGGAAATCATGGATTCGATTTTGAAGAGCTTTTTCTTTATGAATTTTGGCTATGTTATGGTAAGAAAAGTCCAAAGCCAGATGATTTCAACATCAAATTTTAAAAAAAAATACATAGATATTCTAAAGGAAGACATAACATTATTTCTGAACAAATTTCATGCTAAGGGCAAGCCACCTAAGGCCATCATTATGAATTTTCTCACACGAATCCCAAAAATAGATAATCCTCAAGAGATTGGTGAATTTCGACCTATATATTTGGTGGGTAGTCTTATAGAATTATTTCAAAGATTTTGGCGGCTAGAATGAAGAAGGTAATGCTTAAGTTTCTATCTACATGTCAATTTACATTTGTTCCTAATAGACAAGTGCTTGATGGGATGTTAGTAATAAATGAACACGTGGACCTAGTAAAGAGGTAAAAGAAGGATTATATGATGATAAATGTAAATTTCAAAAAAGCTTATGATAATATGTGTTGGGACTACATTCAATACATCATGAGAATAATGGGCTTGTTGAGGTGGATGGAAGCATGCGTCTTCACAAGCAGCATGTCAGTCTTAGTCAACGGTAGTCTAACATGTGTAGAGGTTTTCTTTAGGGGGATCCTATGTCCCATTTTCTATTTCTACTTGTTGTAGAAGGATTTGCTAGACTAGTCCATAATGTTATTCAATTGAGAGAATTTGAAGGTTTTAAAGTCAATGAAGATAACCATTTTAAAATCTTATAATTGGTGTCAGGTTTATGCGTCAATTTTCACAAAAGCAAGCTTTATGACATCAATTTCAAGGACACTTTTTTTTCAAACTGCATCAACATTTTTGAATTGTTATATAGGCTTGATTCCATTTCTTTTTTTTAGATATCCATATGGATTACAATCCAAGGACAATGACAACTTGTAGCTCTATTTTGGCAAAGCTTAAAGGAACTATAGGTGGAAGGGTTGTGTTGTTAAACATAATCTTAAATAATTTACTTATGTACAATTTCTCTTTCTATAAGCCACCAAAAGTAGTAATACGAGAGATTAGCAAATTTCAAAAAAAAATTCTTATGGGGAGGTGATGATGAAATAAAGAAAATTAATTGGGTTAGTTGGTCTATAGTCTGAAAGGCCAAGAAAGATGGAGGGCTTGGAGTCAAACATAGTGAATGGTTCAACCTAACACTGTTCAGCTAGTGGAAATGGAGAATCCTCAGTGAGGATGATGCAACATGGGTTGGTTTGTTATCATATAGGTATGATGACATCATATCAAAAATTCTTGATGATATTAATTATGTGGATGGTATGAGGGACTCCATGTGGTGGAGGAATTTAAGGTCACTATGTTCTTCACAATTGGAGGGATTGAACTACTTTACTAGCAGTATAAGATGCAGACTACGGAATGACAACATGATTGATTTCTAGAAACATAAATTCTTAAGGAATGAGCCTCTGTGTAATTTATTCCTAGAGTTGTTTGTTTGTACAAACCATGCAGAAGAAAAAGTTGCAGAATGGGTTTTTTGAGTGAGAATTGCTAGGGGTGGGGCATTTCTATAGTTGATAACAAGTTAGCTGATAAATAAATCACTCAATTGGAAGAATCAAAGGTAATATGAGATGTCCGGTGAGATTTGAAATTTGTTATCTATTAGACTTAGAAAGAAAGAAATATTAATTAATGATGGTGTGCAGAGAATGGATGTAGAGTTGGGTCATATTAAGTTGGTCTCGTGGGAGTGGTTTGTATTTAGTTATAGAGGGGCTTGCACTTGATTATATAAATTTTTTCATGTGAAATATCATATGAAAAATATTCTTTCAATCAATTTTTAATTTATAAATATTTATCAAATAATTAAAAGAATGTCCATATTATAATGTGAGGTGAGTGATTTAATGATATACATTGGGTGTTTTAATAGGGTGTGTAGAACCTAAGTATTAAAGGCAAGATAGAAACATGTTCAAGCATGAGAATCGAAGAGCTTTTTGAAGAGGAAGAGTCTTCAAAACAGAGTGTTAGAAAATTAATTTAAATCGAATTGATCGAGGCTAGAATCGTGAATGGTGTCATTTTCCTTAATAGTATTTCAAACACTCTCAAATGTCTTAGAGTTGGAATGCAGAAATACCCAGGATAATTTATCCTATACTCGAGTTTGCACAAGATCGATGAAAACTCGAATGTAAGGAAGAGTGTCTGGAATTTTAGTGAAGAGGATGTATGTTTTTTTTTGTTATGTTTTTTTATAAATCTTGAATGAAGTATTTATAGGTCATACTAATGTTGTTTCACAAGGTTGCGACCCTTGGTAAAACAACTTCCTTTTACCAAGAGTTACAAAATTTTCCCAAAAGTTACGTACGTTTACTAAAAGTTAAATTGTTTCGCCTACAACAACATTTTTTAAGAGTTTCATACCTTCATTCTGCAACACTTCACAAAGTGTTGCCTATTTCCAAATTCAAACCTAATGCAACATTTCACAAGTGTTGTCTATTTCTAAGTTCAAAAATTAATCTTCACTTGAATATTTTCTTGTCATATTGGAACACTCCCATGGGCATTGATTGTCCATAATTTCCAACAATCTCCCATTTGTTCTAATATTGACAAGTATAATTCCAGAAAAGGAGGTATAAAAATGTTAATGCAATTAATTATCTTTCGATTTAAAACTTAACGTTAGTGAGGACAATGCAAAGTCAAATCGAAATGTTAGGTAATAATGCTTTTAAATCTTGCCTAGAACTTATTTATGGCCATATGCTTTCCTGTTTTATGAATTTTTCATGAGAGAAACTTCAACTCTCACTTTGAGACGACACCATCTCGAAATTCACATAGGTGAAGTTCATATTGTATCCTTTTCCATGAGACACATACCCTCAGTATTGAACTTCATTAAGAGTTTAAATAAAAACTCAACGCTCCTTTTAAAGGTCAACATTATCACAAAATGTTCGACAAACATCCAAATCAACGACTTGTTGTTACCCATCGAATCTTGAGGTTAATGTTTTATTAACATAAAATTGGGTTGCCGCCGCTTTTGGAACTATTACTCAAGGAGTTTCAACCCCATGCCTATCGAGGTTGTTTTTACTAAGTCTCTGGCCAGTGGCTTAGTAAATGGATCAAGAAAATTATAACTCGATCATATATATGTGAATGATTACATCCTTAATCAATTTTCTCTCGAAAGAATATCTAAGTCCTACTTGTCTAGACTTTCTACTATACGCTTTTTGTATGCTTTAGTTAAAGTGGTTTGACTACCGCAATGTATCAACACCATTGAAAGGTTGTCTTTAGCCAATAGAACTTCCAATAGAAGGTCCCTCAATCAATTAGCTTCTTCACAGGCGGAAGCAAAAGCCTCGAACTCTGATTCAATGGTTAAAAGAGTGATCCAGATTTATTTCTTGCTCTTCCAAGAAATTTCACCCCATGCTAGTGTCAATATCCACCCAAATGCATATTTATGATATTCAACACTTTATATCTAACTCTCATCGGTATATCCTTCTAATATAGTAGAAGATTCTACCATAATGGAGACCAATATTTTTTTTTTGATTTTCATAAGATAGTCGAAAATCCTAATGTTGGCCTTCCAGTGCTCACAATTTGAATTGCTAGTAAAATCTACTAATTGAAAAATGTTATGCTAGTTCTAGTACATTGCATACACTTGCATATTCCAATTGAGCTACAACTCTTCCATCATTCTATTGAAGTTTGGCACTAGAATCAAATAGAATGGTCACTTTCTTAAAGTGTAAGTCTTTGAACTTATCAAGCACTTTCGCTTTACTTTGATCCCTGAAAGTGTGTCAACTAGTCCAAAATCATTCATCTTAAATGTGGAAGTTAGAAAACTATTTGTTTCTAAAATTCCACTCATCTCATTGCTAATGATCAACCATATAATCAACATGGAGATAATTGAATATCACAATATTCTCACACAACTTAGTGTACAAACACTTGTTACAAGAATCAGACGAAGAAGGCATTTACATAATCATGCATGATGATGCAAGAAGGTTTTAGATGAAGTGAGAGATGAAATTATGAGCAATTTAAAATAGTAAAGTAAAAATTACAATGACCACCTTATTTATGTTCACTTTTCTCAAATAGTCACTTGAATTTATATGTTAAACCTTCTTGATCAACTTCATCATTGATGTGCTTGACACTTTGTTAGCTCCCAAATTCAACACCTATTTCTGATTAATGGAAACAATAAAGTAAAATAACTTATATGAAGCTGTGAGAAACTTCGACAAAATTGTGAAACTTGTTTGTTTTGGTCGAAGCCACTTTTTTGTACAAGGAAGATATGCTAAATGGATTTGGAAAAATATTCTAAGTTTTAGAAGTTGATTCGACAGAGAGTTGATGTTGGTGTTTTCGACATAAGATTTGAATTCAAATGAAGGAGGGAACTTTGTTCTTATATAGATTTTTGAAGGAGACAAGTAGAGCATTGTCAAGGAAAGAAGACATGTCGAGCGCCACTTGTCTTACTTTTGTAGGAAGGTCGTTACAGGAAGTTGTTTTCGATCATTATAAATAGGAAGTCCTGGCGTTAGAATTTTGGGTGTGTTCAAAGTTGTAAAAAAATCTCTAGAATTACTCAAAGTACCCGTGTGCAGAGAAAATAGTGTGTTGAGAAAATGTATGTTTGACAAAACACCATATCTTTACACTTTAATTCAAGTTTTATAATTTTACCACAATTTTATCTTCTTTATTGCCTAAGTTATTTTCAATCCATTTACTTGCTTTTGATTAAGTTTCTGCAATTTACTTTCTTTAAAATTTAAAGTTGTTAACTGTTAGATCATGAGTATTGTCGAAGTATTCACCATTTTCCAAACTTTATTTTAAGATTTACTAGCACATGTCCTAGGATCTGTATGGTTGATCATATAAGTAACCAAATTCTTTTTCGATTTGAAAGACCATAGGGTATTTACTAATTTTCACAATAAACACAATTTTGAACATTTTCTTCATTGATAACTGATCTGACCTGATCAGAAGGGGATCAAGGGATGGCCACACACTGTTGGACTGCTACCTGTTCACCGGTGACGAGGAGGAGAAATGGGGGTGTACCTGCAAAACACTCCGATGCAAAAGTAAGGAATTGGGCAGAGTGAGAGCAAAATACAGAAATGGGGTAAGAAGTGAATTACCTGACCCTCTTGAGGAAGAGGGTATTTATAGAGAGACCCCAGCGTTGGGCCAACGGTCACTTGTGTTAGGCTGGATGGCCAGGCCCAACCCAGGTGACTGCTAGGGCTTACATGGCGTAGTGAAGACCAGAACGTGGTCTTCGCCCTAGTCCAACTGTCCCGTGATCTCCGGGAAGTGGGTTTGACCTGCTCTTTCGGAGGTGGGCAGTTAGGAGATGACGTGTCCCCGCGGAGGGGGCACGTGGAGAACGCGCGCAGGGCACGTTGTTCTCCCTGCAGGGGGGAGCTCGCGAGGTTCCCCAGAGACACGTTGTTCTCCCCGAGGAGGGGAGCACACGTGGACGTGGGAGAGCCATGGGGTCTCGCTCGGTGACATGGGGTATACCGCCCGCAGAGGGCGGTGCTTGATCGTGCGGGCGATTCACTTGCCCGGCGTGGTTGGGACGGTTCTTCCTCGCGGAGAGATCTTTCTAGCGGGTCGGGGATCTTGTGCCCGACGTGGTACCCGAACTAGATAGGCCTGGTGGAACATTATTGGGCTGGGCCAGCATAGTTCAGCCCGGGGCCCAGGCCAGAACAGGAGCCCCCCAAGTCGTTGCTCCGAGGATGGGAGTGAGGACTTGATGACGTCGTTCCGGGGAAGCGGATTGGTCTGGGGGAAGAATCCTCCGTGTGAGGACGCGTGTTCTTCGTCGTCGATCGTCCGGGCTCGAAGATGGGTATTGGCGGGGAGAGGTGAAGAGACGCGTCTGTCTGCTTCCGCCACGTGTCGCGTTTTGGGTGGCTGCTAGGGCGGCTACCCAAGGGTACTCAAGTGTCTAGAGACGCTTCGAGTCTCGTGCAGGGTATAAGTGAGCGAGCTCCTGCTCATTTCTCACTTTTTGCCCTCTTGTTCTCAAGTTTTGAGCCTGCTGTTCCGCCGCCCTCCAATATCTCCGCCGTCATTGCCGTCGCGTTCTTCGTCATCGATTTTATCGCAGTAAGTTTCTTTTTCTTTTCTCTTGCTTTTCTTGTTTGTTTCTTGATCGTGGCTGGGGCTGTTTGAATTCCCCGAGGAGCGGCGAAAATCTCCGCCGTTCTCGAGGGTTTTTTAGGGTTTTTATTATGAATTTCCCGGGGAGAGACGCTAGTTCCGATGAGTGTCCCGGGAAGGGGATCTTTTTTCGATGAATGCCCCGGGGAAAGATTCTTTACTCCGATGAACGTCTCGGGGAGCGACGCCTATTCCGACGGATGCCTCCGAGGTGGATTTACAATACGAGTTATACTGAACCGGGGAGGTCGTAGGTTAGGGCAGACCCACCGGGGACGATGCTCGGGTAGTCCTCGTCGCCCTTTCACTTGACTTGCGGTGGAAGGGTGAATTTGATCTCTGTCATCGAATTCACCGTTACCTTCTGCTTTTCAGGTGTTTAATGACTACACTCGTCTTGGGCACAATGGCCGAGGATAATGAGCCAGACGTCCCCCATTTTGATGAGCGTGTCGTCCCGATTGGAGACTGGGTGGCTGAGGAGCCCCTCACCATGCCCTCCTGCTTTGCTTCTGATCTGGCAGGGGCCTACGCCACCGTGGAAAACCGGGAAGAGGGGGATCCTCAAAACTGGCAAGTCTACCGCCCCCGGCCAGGTCATCGGATCTGCTTTAAATATGGGCGGATGCGCTTTCCGATGTACGAGTTTTACTTCAAAGAGGCTAGGCTCAGGTTACCCTTTTCGGACTTCCATCTAGGCCTCTTCGACTGGCTGAGGTTGGCCCCATCGCAGCTGCACCCTAACGCCCTGGCCTTTATTCGGGCCTTCGAGCTCGTGTGCCAATATCTCCAGGTCGGCGTCACGCTGCCACTGTTCTTTCGTATTTTCCATTTGCAACGGCAGTCGGTGGGAGGTCGACATGGCTGGGTGTCATTCAAGCAGCCGAACAGACTTTTTAGGACGTACATGGATTCCGTCCGAGATTTCAATGGTCGCTTTTTTGTGGTCATCTCTATCACGCACGAAGGGGTCCGCTCTTTATATTCAGAAGGGGAGAGGATAGTGGATGGTCGTCGCGAGGCCGTCATGCTGCCCCGGGTGCACGTGGAGTGGTCCCTGGACCATTATTCTCGGGGAACAGGTGGGTATATCGTGCGGGCGGGGATGCTTGATGAGGAGGACATGGCCAGCTACCTGAAGATAGTTTCTTTCATGCGAAACTTACCGCCGTCGAAGCTGGTCACCCCCGACGGCCAATATATCCTCGACAGTTACGGAAACATTCGGGAGACGGTGAGGCTGATCAACACAAAGGGCCTGCTCGAGTGTGCCTCGGAGGAGGATGCTCTGCGTTACCTAGGTGGTGGCCGCCTCGTCCCTTTTCGACCTGATATCCTCAGCTTTTTCCTGACTAGTTTTTCTTTTGTCGTGCAGGGAATATGGCTTCTGTCAAGGAGCGAGTGAAGAAGCTGCGCGCGTCAAGGGTCGTTGTTCCTCCGAAGACGCGGGTGGCTCAGTTGGCCGGGAAGTCTTCTGCAGAGCAAGATGGAAGGGGGTCGTCGGCGTCCCCGACCGGTAGCCAGTCACCTACTTCCCAAGGGGGCCTGAAGAGAGCGGAGTCTTCCGAGTAGGGTTACACCATCGCTCCTTGTCACCAGCATCTCGGCTACTTCCATGGGGCTAGGTCGCCCAGCATTCCTGCGGGGGTGGTGAAGGTGATTCTGGGCGCTGACCGTGCTACAAGGAAGCAGGTTCTGACCGAGGATTTGGCCGTGTTGATGTGGACTTTCACTACAGCGATGGTCCTGAGCGAAGAGAGATGCTCGGTCGTCGAACTGTCGAAGCTGCAAGGGGATCTCGCTTTCACGCAGTCCCGTCTGAATAAGGCGGCCGAGGACTAGGAGGAAAGCCGAGGGAAGGTGACTCAGCTGACCGGAGAGCTGGAGAAGGTTCGTGGGGAGGTTGACCTCAAGCGCAAGAGACGTGGCGGTGTTGAGGAGAAGCTGAAGGCTGCTGAGGAGGAGCTGCGGGCGTCGAAAGCCCGTGTGGCGGAGCTCGAGGGCGATCTCTTTCCTGGTGATGATGAGACTAACGACGAACGGTTGCTGGTTACCCGGGCGGATCTGCTTTCTAGGATACGCGTGTTGGAGGGGGATTGCCTGGATGGTTTTGCTGCGGGTTTCAACAGTGTCGTTGCTCAGCTCAGGGTGGTGAACTCTGGTGTCGCCTTCGTCGATAATGGGATCGGCCCTTTCCATGAGATAATCAACGGCCGGGTGGTCGACCCCAGCGCCGAGGAGGCTGGCACCGTCGTCCCTGTCGTGGAGCCTAAAGCTGATGGAGAGGAGGGAGCTTAGACTAGTCCCGGGCCTGCGTGCCCGTGTAGTTTGGCCTGCGCGCCATGTTTTGTATTTTGTTGTTTTGTTTGCCGGGTCTGCGCGCCCTTGTTTATGTAATGTTGACTACTAGGCTGGTGCCCGCTTTTGATTAATATATTTTGAAAATTGTCTAAGTGTGCGCCTCGTTTTTGCATGTTGTTTATGCTCGTTTTATTTTTGCACGTATTTGTATGCTTGAAATATATATATTTGAAATGCATGTCTGGTATGCCTTTGGGCCTGTTCGGGGTGGTAGCTCGACAATACTTGTTACCGGCGGTGTAGGGAACTAGCCGGTTGGCCGGCGTTGTTGCCTGACCGGTTCGGGGATAGTTCTCCCCTCGGTGTGGACGTCCCATCGCGAGCTGGGTGTCCTGTCAGTTTTGGTACGGCGGTGGGGAATCTCGGTCGAGGTGTTCCCCGTCGAGCAAGGCCTTCTGCTCGCACACACAAGAGCCAGGGCTTGCTTTCTCTGGTCGTTAGTGGACGCGGGGAAGTTCGGTGGTACCACGTCGCCCCCTAGTGGTCGCGACGATGGGTCGTCGCGGGCAGTGTCTAACTATAATACCGCTTAAGTTTCTCGGCGTTCCATGGTCGAGCTAGTTGTTCCCCGTGCAGGTTTTCGAGATAGTAGGCCCTGTGTTCCGTCTTGTCGCGGACACGGTAGGGACCTTCCCAATTCGCCGCTAGTTTTCCCTCGCGTGAGTCTTTCTGGTTTCTGCACAAAACTAAGTCGCCGATTTGGAAGTCGCGTTTTAGGACTTTGTTGTCGTGGCGAAGTGCCACCTGCTATTTCATCCAGGCCTCCCGGAGGGCGGCTCCTGATCGAATCTACTCGACGAGGTCGAGCTCCTCTCGTAAGGCGCCGTCGTTGTCGTCGGTGTCGAGGGGAGCTTCAGTTCGTCTGGATGGCTCGCGTATCTCGACCGGGATCACTGCCTCGGTTCCGTACGTGAGGCGGAATGGGGTTTCCCCCGTGGTTGAGTGGGGCGTAGTCCGGTATGCCCAGAGGACGCTGTGGAGCTCCTCGACCCATGCCCGCTTTGCGTCGCCGAGTCGTCGTTTTAGTCCCCTGAGTATGACCTTATTCGCGGATTCCGCCTGGCCGTTTGTCTGGGGATGCTCGACCGAGGTGAAATGGTGTTTGGTTCCGAGCTTGGTGACGAAGTCGCGGAAGTTTTTGTCCGTGAACTGAGTGTCGTTGTCGGTGACGATGGCGAGCGAGACCCCGAATCTTGCGATGATGTTTCGTTTGTAAAATCGGAGTATGTTGTGGGCCGTGATTTTGGCCAGGGCTTCGGCCTCGATCCATTTGGTGAAGTAGTCTACGCCCACGATGAGATACTTGTTCTGATAGGATCCTAGGGTGAAGGGGCCGAGGATGTCCAACCCCCACCAGGCGAATGGCCACGGGGATGAAAGGGATTTGAGTTTGGTTGGTGGAGCGAGGTGCATGTCCCCGTATCGTTGGCATTTGTCGCATCGTTTGACGTGTTCCTTCGCGTTTGTTTGCAGCGAGGGCCAGTAGTAGCCTGCTCGTAGAGCCTTTCTCGCCAGGGACCGTCCGTCGAGGTGCTGCGCGTTGATGCCCTCGTGGATTTCCTCTAGGACGGCTGCGCTCTGGGAGTTGTCGATGCATTTGAGGAGTGGGATCGCGAAGCCTCGACGATATAGTTTGCCTTCGAGGAGGACGTACGAGCAAGCTCGTCGCTTGGTCGCGCTTGCCTCTTTATGGTCGGTTGGTAGGCGGCCGGTGCTGAGGTAGGTGTGTAGTGGTGTCATCCAACAGTCGGTATCTCCGATGGCGTTGATGTCGAGCGGGGCGGTGGTCGCTTTGGTGCTCGGTTGCGATAAGACTTCTTGGATGACCGACTTGTCGCCTCCTCGCTTTTTGGTGCTCGCCAATTTTGAGAGGATATCGGCGCGGGTGTTCTGCTCACGCGGGATGTGCTGAATTTCCGCGGAGTCGAAACTTTGCAGTTTTTCGGTGATTAGTGCTAGGTATTCGGTGAGGTTTTCGTTTTTTCGCTTGATATTCTCCTCGTACTTGCAAGGCAACCAGCTAAGAATCTATGTAGATTCTGATTTCTCTGGCCCCGAGGTCTGATGCCAAGCGAAGTCCGGCCAGGAACGCTTCGTACTCGGCTTGGTTGTTAGTCGTCGGGAAAGCCAGCGTGAGGGAGACCTCTATGAGGGTGCCCTCTTCGTTGTCGAGGATGATGCTTGCTCCGCTTCCCGTGGAGTTGGAGGAGCCGTCCACAAAAATGGTCCATATGTGGCTCCCTGTGGTGGGGTCGGGTGAGGAAGTCATCTCGGCAAAAAAGTCGGCCAGGGCTTGAGCTTTGATGGCTTTCCGGCCTTCGTAGACGATGTCAAACTCAGATAGTTCTAACGACCATTTCAGCATGCGTCCGGCCATGTCGGGCCGGCCGAGGAGCTGGCGGATGGGCTGATCGGTGCGGAGCACGATGGTGTATGCTAGGAAGTAATGTCGGAGTCGTCGCGCTGCGGTGATGAGGGCTAGGGCGACTTTTTCTATCAGCTGGTATCGGACTTCGGGACCGTGGAAGGCTTTGCTCGTGAAGTAGATTGGTTTTTGCCCTTCTTCGGTTTCTCTGATGAGAACGGAGCTTACGGCCTCGTTAGCTACGACCATATATAGGTATAGAGTTTCGCCTATCACGGGACGTGTCAGCACCAGTGGTTCGGACAAGACGCGTTTGAGGTGGTGGAGGGCTTGCTCGCATTCCTCTGTCCATTCGAACGTGGTCTCCTTCCTGAGTAGTTTGAAGAAAGGGAGGGCGTGCTGTGCGGACTTGGCGATGAACCGGGAAAGTGGGGCGAGCACGCCGTTGAGGGATTGGATGGACTTCTTCGTGGTGGGTGTGGTGATTTCCGAAAAGGCGTGGCATTTATCCGGATTTGCCTCGATCCCACGCTCGGTCAGGTAGTAGCCGAGGAACTTTCCTGCGCGGACACCGAAGGTGCATTTCTCCGGATTGAAGCGCATTCGGCATGTCCTCGCGGTGTCGAAGACCTTCCTGAGATGGGCTGTGTGGTCGGCTTCCGTGCAGGATTTGACGATCATGTCGTCCATGTATACTTCGAGCATGTCGCCGATTTCGCCCCGGAAGACACTGTTCATCATCCGTTGGTACGTGGCACCGGCGTTCTTTAGGCCGAAGGGCATTACGTTGTAGTAATAGTTTCCCGACGCCGTCATGAAGGCCGTGCTCTATTTATCGTGCTCGGCCATCGGGATCTGGTTGTACCCCGAGTATGCGTCCATGAAGGACAGGAGCTTGAAGCCCGCGGAGTTGTCGACGAGTTTGTCGATGTTGGGGAGGGGGTAGGCGTCCTTAGGACATGCCCGGTTGAGATCGGTATAGTCAACACACATGCGCCATTTTCCATTATTATTTTTGACAAGTACAACATTGGACAGCCAGGTTGAATACCGAGCTTCCGAAATAAAATTCGCCTCTAGGAGGTCTTTTAGAGCTTTCTCAGCCGCTGCCGACTTTTCGGGGGGCTGTCTACGCCTACGTTGAACTACGGCCTTCGTGGTCGGGCTGATGGACAGCTGATGGCAGGCGACCTCGGGGTCGAGTCGGGGCATTTCTGCGGCGCTCCAAGCGAAGAGGTCGGCGTTGTCGCGGAGGCAGGCCTGTAGCTGTTTTTTTGCTAAGTCTGGGAGTCCGGCGCCGATCTTCACGGTTCTGCTATTATCTTCCCCGAGTGTGACGATCTCGAATTCGCCGTCCGGGATGGGATGTGCCGGGTGGGTGGGCTGGCCGTTGGACTGGTTGGCTTCGCCGGTCCTTATTTCGTGGTCGTGCTCTTCGTTGAAGCGACTGTCAAGATCCACGGATCCGACCAGCTCCTTTGGTTCGCTCTTCGGTGTCACGGTTGGGGTCGCCTTCTTGGTTGTTGGGGCGATGGTGTCCAAACCTTTCAGTGCGGCCTCGAAGCACCTCCGGGCGGCCTCGATGTCACCGTTAAGGGTCACCACGGCCCCCCGTTTCGTGTAGTACTTCATCTTTAGATGGACGGTGGAAGGTACCGCGGTGAGTTCTGCTATTGTCGTTCTGCCCAGGATACAGTTGTAGAGGGACGAGCATTCGATGACTAAGAAACGGATGCTGATCTCCCTGGCCGTTTCCTCTTCCCCGAACGTGACTTTCAGATCCACGTACCCCCAAGGTCTCGTCGTCGTCCCGTTGAACCCCTGAAGGTCGGAGCCTACGTAAGGGGATAGGTTGGATTCGTCGAGTTGGAGGGTCGTAAAGAGGTGGGTGTACATGATGTCCACCGAACTGCCTCCGTCGACGAGGATACGCCTGACGTTGAAGTTCGCCATCCGCGCCCGTATGAGCAGGGGAATGTTGGAGTTGGGGGATCCCCTGGGGAGTTCCTCGAGGTAGAATGTGATCGGATTGGATCGACCGCGAAATCTTTCGAGCGTGCTCATCTTATCGGAGTTGCTCGTGATAAGCTCATCGAACTTTCTTTTCACCGAACCTAGGATAGGCTCCTCGTGGCGCCGCCCGAGATGACCATGGATTTAGGAAAGTATTCCCACCGGGTGGTTGGCCGTACCGGCTCGTCGGGTAGGTAGGGGCCGTCGGGGAGATCGAACTTTCTGTCCGCGAACCAGTCCTCGGGGCGGCCGACACACATCGCGACCTGGAGTCTGTTGTCGCCGTCAGAAGAGGGGAGCTCTTCGACTTTCTTGGCCTCGGGGGCTTCTTGCCTCGGGGCCTCACACCCCCCCCCCCTCCCGAGTGTATCTTTTTAGGTGGCCGTCCTTAATCAGGATTTCGATCGCGTCCTTGAGATGGATGCAGTCTTCGGTCACGTGCCCGTGGCTCCTATGGAATCGGCAGTATTTCCATTTTCCCACATTGGGTTTAGGGGGTGTCGGCCTGGGGAAGCGAACACCTCCCTGGGCAAATTCGGTTTTGGTGCACTCGGCCAGTATGCGCTCGCGGGAAGCGACTAGGGCCGTGTATTTCGTGAACCGGCCGGCGGGGCCGCGTTGTTCGCGGGGGCGGTCTTCCCGACGGCGGTCACCTCCCCGCCGCTGACTCGAGGCTCCGTCATCTCGGTGCCCGCGGGGGGCCTCTCTGTCTCGGGTGTCTCGTGCGGAGTTGGCTGCTTGATTTTCCTCGAACCGGATGTAATGCGCGGCTCTGTCGAGGAAATCCTGCAGGGAGGTTGGCTGGTGTATGCCCACGGCCTCGTAGAATTTGGAGTCGTGGCGTAGACCCTGCTCCATTAGGTAACGCTTCATCTCGTCTGACGTTGTTACCTGCACCGCTTCCCGGGTGAATCTTTCGATGTACTTTCGGAGAGGCTCGTTAGGGGCTTGGATTATCGCGCCGAGGACGGCTTCCGTCTTCGGGTGGCGTCAGGACGCGGTGAAGTGTTTTGAAAACAGGTCCTTCAGGACCCTCCACGACGTAATCGATTCGGGTTCCAGACTTTTGTACCATGTCATGGCCCCTTTCCTTAGGGTTGTCGGGAACAGCCTGCACTTGATAGCTCCTCGGACGTTTCAGTAATCAAGCATGGCCTCGATGTCTTCCAGGTGATCATCCGGTTCGGATGTGCCGTCGTACGTCGAGAGCGTCGGGGGCTTCTCCATCCCGTGGGGAATGGGGGCGGCCATGATTTCCCGGGATAAAGGAGTCTGGTAGTTGTCTTCGTCGCTGAGAGCGGGTGACCGAGGGGAAGGTGGGCCGTTTAGGATAGGCATCTGGTTTCGGATCCTCGGCCTTCTGACCGGGGGTTCGACGCGCAGATTCCTAGTCGGAATTGTTGAGGTGTTCTGCCGCCTCCCTCGAACTTGTCTTGTCGGGGATCTGGTGCATTCCCGCACTACTTCGGTTTGGGGCCTCTCCAACCGAGGTCTTCGGTTTCTAGGTTGAGGCGAGGGACTCCTCGAGCCCTCGTTCTGGTCTTCTCGCAGAGGGGACCTTGGGGGGACCTCCCGCTCCAGCGCTCCAATTCGTGCGTTCTGCTGAAACAACAGTTGGTTCGTCTAGTTGATGGCCGCAAAGAGGGCGGCCACCGTTGGGTCCGCTCCCGCCGGGATAGGAACGGGTTGGAACGCCGCTGGGCTCGTGGGCCGGTGGTCGGCCTGGCGCAGCAGTTCTGCGGATGACAGAGAAGCAGTCTGGCCGTCTCTCTCGTCGGTCTCCGTCGGGCGTGACGTCTCCATCTGCTTGCTGCCGTTGGCGGCGGTGTTGAGCACGAAGTCGTGCATGGTATCGTCGTGGCGTGGGCTAGCCATGATCGTGGAATGTTGGTGAAACTTTGGTTTTCTGCTCGGAGTAACGGGGAAGTTTCTGTTCCCACAGACGGTGCCACTGATTTGACCTGATCAGAAGGGGATCAAGGGCTGGCCACACACTGTTGGACTGCTACCTGTTCACCGGTGACGAGGAGGAGAAAGGGGGTGTACCTGCAAGGCACTCTGATGCCAAAGTAAGGAATTGGGCGGAGTGAGAGCAAAATACAGAAATGGGGTAAGAAGTGAATTACCTGACCCTCTTGAGGAGGAGGGTATTTATAGAGAGACCCCAGCGTTGGGCCAACGGTCACTTGTGTTGGGCTGGATGGCCAGGCCCAACCCAGGTGACTGTTAGGGCTTACGTGGCGTAGTGAAGACCATAACGTGGTCTTCGCCCTAGTCCAACTGTCCCATGATCTCCGGGAAGTGGGTATGACCTGCTCTTTCGGAGGTGTGCAGTTAGGAGATGACGTGTCCCCGCGGAGGGGGCACGTGGAGAACGCGCGCAGGGCACGTTGTTCTCCCCGCGGGGGGGAGCTCGCGAGGTTCCCCGGAGACACGTTGTTCTCCCCGAGGAGGGGAGCACACGTGGACGTGGGAGAGCCATGGGGTCTCGCTCGGTGACATGGGGTATACCGCCCACGGAGGGCGGTGCTTGGTCGTGCGGGCGATTCGCTTGCCCGACGTGGTTGGGACGGTTCTTCCTCGCGGAGAGATCTTTCTAGCGGGTCGGGGATCTTGTGCCCGACGTGGTACCCGGATTGGGTAGGCCTGGTGGAACATTATTGGGCTGGGCCAGCATAGTTCAGCCCGGGGCCCAGGCCGGAACAATAACATTTGTCTTCATCAAAATAGAACTAGATATAAGATGTATTTCTCACAATCTCCCGCTTTTGATGATGACAAAATAGTTGAATTCGTGTTTTGATAAGATTGAAAGTTTCTTCTCTAAGTTGTGTGTCTCCCCTTTAATTGGTGAATCTTACAATGATAAAGTCAAACTTTTGATGTTATTGTTTTGGTGCTTGTTTTAATCCATACAAAGATTTGTCAAACTTGCACATATTTTGTTCATTATCATTAACCTTCTAGCTGCTCCATATAAATCTCCTAATCGAGATCTCTATTTAGGAATGTTATTTTGACATCCATTTGAGGAACTATAAGTTCATGCAAAGAAACTAATGCAAACAATATTCTAATTGTCGTCGTCCTTACTACTAGTGCATATATGTCGAAATAATCAACACATTCCTTTTTTTTCTTCTAAAACTCTTGGTTACTAATCTATATATGTAGGTGTTTAGTGTATCATCATTAAGAAACTTTCTTCTAAACACACACTTGCATCAAATGAGTCTTGATCTTTTAGTTAGATCAACAAGTTCCCAAGTGTGGTTTGACATTATTGAATCTATTTCGTCTTGGATAACGCCCTTCTAAAGTGATGAGTCCCTTGAAGTCATTACTTTCTTGGTTTCACAAATATATCGACAACTATAATGGACTTTGATCAAACCAATTTTAAGGACTTTTCTCCAACAAATAGAAAATATATCACTTTCTATTTGCAAATACTTTTAGAAATTACACATATTTTCTTTATAAATTTAGTCACCACACACTTGATGATCAATTATTGTAATTGAAATTTTTTGAATATATGAAGTTGTTCTTGAATCAATTTCGATAGATAATTGATCTTCTCTTTCAATTTACAATTCAATAATATATGAATCTTAAGTGCTAAAAAAATATTATGAAACTTTTATGAATGATTTTAAAGTTATGCACAAAGTTTCAACATTTTTGAAAATGAATGAACACTTAGAAAATTATTTGAATTGACGTGAAAAATTAATAATGAAAGACGTAATTTGAAAACTAATGTTTTTTGCCTTGAATACATCCTAAAAAACTTTTAGGAAATGATGCAAAAGTTTGAGACATTTTCATGAAGGCTTGCAATAGTTTAGAATGACAGTGGTTCATGAAAAGACATAATTTTTTAATTCTGTCCAAAACTTGTCAAGTTGTTTAAAATCTGACTTAACAAGTGCAGGACGAATTTTGAATTTCAAACAACAACATATTTTATTAAGTCGGTTAACCAAGTCTGACATAAAAATCACAATGTACCTGACTTAAAAAGTGCTGACAACTTTTTTTAAAATATGCTTTTTATGTCTTTTATTTTTCTTACTCTTGAATTTGTTCTTCTTTTGAAGTGTAAGACATTCATTTTTAACATGTCATATTCCTCCATGTTTAAAGCAAGTGATTTTTCTTTTTAGTATTTTTTTTTTTTTACTTATTTCTTTTGTCTATTCCTTTCTCAATTTTTTTTTGAATTTCTGATTTAAAACATCATCTCAAATAAATATTAACCAAAAAGAGAAGTAAATATCTTCCTCACAATAATTTCATCTAAAAAGAGAAGTAAATCCTGAGGAAAGACGAGGAATATTATTGTTAAGTGCAATTGTACAAATCTAAGACAATCTAAGACAAAGATAACATGTTTCATTGCAGATATATACTAAATATGGAAGGAAAGAAGTTTATAAAACACAATAGTAATCCATTTTGGATTTAAAAAAATTATTGTAGTGATTGTAAATTCAGCTAGTTCAGGATTACTACTACCATTATTTACAGCTAGAATTAGTAGCAAAAGGTAATAATTAATTCAATATTGTGATAACTTAATTTAAGGAATTGAGAGCAAGACTTTTCATCTCCAAATTTTGTCATTTGCTATATGAAAATTTTGGTTTCCTTATCATAAGAGAAACAAATGGAATCCATCAACATGCAAATATTTAGCGATATACCCAATGCATTATCAAAAATTTTAGGGGGCATCAACTGTGTGAATGTCTCTGTGCTTAAATCAAGCAAAATTATTACAAATTGCTCAACGGCGTCATCTCTCCCAAACACATCTTGAACAACCATTCAGTTAATAATGCAACTCAAATGTACACCATCATACTCATGACCAAAGTACAATTGAAGAAAAATAGCCCGAAAACTTTGAATAATTCCGCAAACATTATCCCTTAAACTAAAAACTTTCACATTGGTTTCCAATAGAGAACGATTCCTAACTGAACATAACACCACCACTTTATAACTTTCGGTTGAATTATCATAACCAAACGTGAATTTATTATTGGGTGTAAATGTGATCTGTTAAAGTTCCACATTGTCTACGAATAAATGAAATGTTGGATTTGTAAGAGAGATGGCCAATTTATCTAACACCTTAAAATTTCGGGTTGAGATGTGTTGTCCCTTTCTCTTGTGGTCCTAGAGCATTAGTTTCATTGGTGCTTCCGACTCTCCCGGACTCCCCAACAGTGGTATCAAAGTTGTGGTTTGGATTTGTGGGGGGAGCAAGAGCTGGATCCTGTTATAAGATGTTGAGAACTCACACTTGTGAGAGAGAATGTTGGGTGCAAGTGTGAATGGTTAAAGTTTCACATTGTCTATAAATTAGTGAAATGTTGGATTTTACAATATATTCCTCGTAAAATTATTTTTTTCTCAATTTTTTTGTAATTGTTTATTTGCTTCTTCTTTTCACTTAATGTGTTTGAGGTGTTCAGTATAATAAGTGTGAGTAGTATGGATAATAGTCTCACATTGGATAAGAATGTGATGACTTGAAAAGTCACATAATACTATTAAATTCAATGCATTATTAAAGTCTTTAACATCACCTTAAGGTGATAGGTTTGTGGGTTCTTCTACTTATAAATGTTTAAATTACCGTATTATTATCCAACATGAGACTATTATTCAGACTATTCATATTTTTATACTTAACAATATACAACATATTGTTAGACCTCTATACCACATAATACAAAAGTACTATAAATTAAGACTTTTAATTTTAAATTTATTATGAAATAATAATTATTTAAAGATTATTTTATTATTTTATTTATTTATGATAATTATATATATATATATATATATATATATATATATATATATATATATATATATATATATATATAATTTTTTTAATTCATATAATTAATCTTAAAATTTATCTCACTATTAATTATTCCATTTTTGAAGTCAGTCGCTCTGTTCTACCATGTAAAATTAATAACTCTGATTTGTGCAAATTAACATAAGAGGACGAACATAAACAACTTGTAAAAAGCATTTCCAAATGTGTTTTTAAGTTGAAAATATCGTTAAATATTACTATTTTAGTGAAAAACCGTTCAAATCTGTGATTTAGGTTGAAATAACTGTAAATGATAATCTCTTAATCGGGTATATTATAATGTTTAAAACTAGGATTTCTTAGTAGATGTCAACACCCAATAGAAGCTTAATATTGTTCATAGTTCTGTTTCCATTCATATTTTCTCTCAAAGCATTACAGTGAGGGGAAATTGTCTTTAATTTGTACCATGTAAGATTCTTGTATGTGCTAGAAGGTTGGATACTATATTTTACTTGATTATTACTATAGACAATGAGAAAATTTTAATAAGTAACTACATTTCTTAATGGTAATAAGAACTGCATCATAAAGTTTTGTTCACTAATTTTAATCAAAATTTCAAAACACAATTTTATTTGGATGTAATGAAAAATATTTAACTTTAACTTTAAGGATCTCTCAATTGTGTTTTTCAAGTATCTCTAAATTAAAATTAAATTCAAAATGCAATCACTATAATGTGAGTCACAACATAAACAATAACCGCAATTGTAACACATGTAAATAATTAAAAATTGTGAATGATTCTAAAGATATCTTTAGAATGCACCTTTCGTCCTCACCTTACATTTATTAATAGAGAAAACCGAGATAAGAATTACTTGTTTATTCAAAAGAGTTGTGTTGTGAATCGGATCTCTAGAAACAATAATATTAAACGGTTTCTTTATAATCAAGAAACACACAAGAGTTAGGGTTAATAAAGAAAATAAGGAAAAACAACAAGAAGAAACAAGGATTGGTTATAAACTGATTTTATTTCCTTTATCTATCAAACAAGATTACAAGTATACAAGAATAACAAATAACCTCTCTTGAATTAGGATTTTATCTTCCTATGTTTCCTTATACAAGATGAGAGACTAGCATGCTATTTATAAGAAAAATAGCACACTAACCTAATGGGCTTTTAAACAATTATCCATTACAAGCTAACTTAACCAATTGGACTTACAAGCAATGCCCAATTCAACATGCTAACAAACCTAGCAATATTGACTAATGCATGTTAGAACAAACTCCGACTACAACATGCATTACTTGTGAACAGACTTCGACCATACTAGAGTTCGATCCAATATCTCACAAATCTCTACCTTGGATCTAACTCTATAACATCAAGAAACTAGATTTCTTCATGCAGCTTTATCAACTGCATATAGTGAAAAAACTTGCAACTAGGCAACGTCTTGGTGATCATATCAGCAACATTATAATCTGTTGAAACCTTCAACACTTGGACTTCTCCACGCTCGATTACCCCTCTGAAGAAATGCAACCTCACATCAATATGCTCGGTTCGCTCATGATAGGCTGAATTCTTTGACAGGTGTATTGCACTTTGACTATCACATTTAACAGTAATAACTTGACCTTGAAGTTTCAGCTTCTTTGCAAAACTTTTAAGCCATGAAGGAAACCTTCAAGCCATAATGCTTCCTTCACAGCTTTAGTTAGGGCGATATATTCCTCTTTAGTGGTTGATAAGGCAACGACCTTCTGAAGTGTAGCTTCCCAACTGATTGTTGTCCCAAACATAGTGAACACATATCCAGAAATAGATTTTCTAGAACCCATACAACCTGCATAATCAGAGTCGACATATCCTTCAATTGCTGCTTTACTATCTTCACCCAAGGTTTCGCCATAGATTAGGACTCTATTCAAAGACCCATTTAAGTACCTTAAAATCCACTTTAAGATCCTTCATGTCAAACTCCTTATTGAGTTCAGCATTCACCCTCATTACATCTTCGACATTGTTGCTTGCTATTAGAATATCATCCACATAAAGCAACAGAATAACAAATGAATTACCAGGTCGAAATCTGAAGTAAAGATATATTCAGTTTGCACACATAATCTTTCTTCCCTTTTTCGACATACCCTTCAAATTGCCTCATAAAGATTGTTTCATCTAGATCACCATACAAGAACGCAGTCTTCACATCCATCTGTTCTAGTTCAAGGTCGAACTGTGTCACTGCGGCAAGCAACATTCGAATGGATTTGTGCTTCACAACAGGAGAGAACACATCATTAAAGTGGACACCTTCTTTCTGAGTGAACCCCCTAACGACCAATCTTGCCTTGTATCTCTTCGACGCCACTCCTTGGATCCCTTCCTTAACTTTGAAAATCTATTTACAGCTGACTAACCTGGCTTCAGCAGGTTTCTTGATTAGTTCCCAGGTGTTGTTATCATGAAGAGATTTCATCTCATCATCCATGGCCTTCATCCATTCAGTATTCTTTCGACTCCTCATAACTTCCTTATAGTCTCTAGGTTTTTCGTCTAGAACCTCACTTACAGAGATTAAGGCATAAGCTATAAGATCTGCATATCCAAGTCTCTGAGGTGGCTTAATGACTCTCCTCAACCTGTTTCTTGCTAGCAAGTAGTCAATATCAATCTCCTCATCTTCGACAACATCTTCTGCGTCTTCTTTGACTTCATCTAGGATAAGCAGTTCAACATCAACATGCTCCACCTCAACAGGAATCTCTCCCTGTTCCAGCTCTTCGTCAGCATCATCAGTTTTCTTGAAAGTCATCTCTGCTTCATGGAAAACTACATCTCGAATGGTGATACACCTCTTGTGACCTGGCTCTAGGCACCATAGCCTATAAGCTTTGACTCATTCAGAGTATCCCATGAACATGCATTTCAGAGCTCTAGGTTCGACCTTGTCTTGCTTAATATGAGCATAGGCACGCAGCCAAATACTCTAAGTCTGTCGAGAATAGTTGGATGTCCCGACCTAACTTCTTCAAGTGTTTTCATTCCCAAGGCAGTCGAGGGACATCTATTTATCAGATAAGTTGTTGTCGTAACAGCCTCCACCCAAAACACCTTTTTCAATACAACACTAACCAACATGCATCTAACCCTTTCAAGGATTGTTCAATTGAATCTCTCAACTAAGTCGTTTTGTTGAGGAGTATCTGCTATAGTCTTATGCCTTGCAATCCCAGACTCAACACAGTAACTGTCGAACACTTCGTTGTAGGACTCAAGACCATTGTCGGTTCTCAACCTCTTAACCTTTCTGCCAGTTTGAGTTTCGACCAAAACCTTCCAACTTTTGAAATTCTCAAAAGTTTCATCCTTCGTCTTCTGGATGAATACGCATAGCTTTCTGGAATAGTCATCTACGATGGATAGAAAATACTTTGCACATGAGTGTGAAGGATTCCTTGCAGGCCCCCAAAGATCAGCATGAATGTAATCCAGGGATCCATGTGTTCTTTGGTTGCCTTTGTTAAACTTCGCCCTACAGGATTTACCAAATACACAAGATTCACAAAACTCCAACTTTTCGACTTTGTCACCGCCTAGCAGGTTCTGCTTCCTCAATTCAACCAGGCCTTTTTCACTAACATGGCCCAATCTCATGTGTCATAATTCTGTCTCCACACAGGTTTCATGGATGCAACATTTATTAAACCACTTACAACCTCAGCCTCAAGGGTATACAAGCCTTGTTTCTTCAAGCCTCTCAAGACTTCCTTCGACCCTTTCATGACTCTTAGGATACTTTTCTCTCCTTGAAAAACATATCTCTTCCTGTCGAATTCACCAAGAGAAATCAAACTTCTCTTCAAGTCAGGTACATACCTGACTTCAGTCAATAACCTTATTGACTCATCATGGAACTTGAATCTCACAAATCCAATACCTGCAATTTTGCAAGATTTTTTGTTTCCCAACAGCACCAATCCATCATCTTGATCATAGAGCTCCTTGAACAATTCTCTGTTTGGAGTCATGTGTCAAGTGCAACCTGAATCCATAATCCACTCTTTTCTTGAGTCGCCACTTGAAACCACAAGAACATCATATCAGTCAAAGTCATCTTGAACAATGGTTGTGTTGCCATTATCCTTACCTCCGTGATCTTTCAGGCGTTCAGGGAACACATTTCTTGTGTGATCCTTCTTACAGTGATAACATCGAATACCATATGTTTCGCCACTATAAGACTTCTACTGAGTTTTTCCTTTCTTCTTGTCGAACTTACCATCCTTTCGCAAGAATTTCCCTTAACGGTCAAACCTTCGTCCACCGTCGAAGGTTTATGATCCTTTCATTTGTTCAAGTCCTTAGAATACAAGGCTGATTAAACTTCTTCAAAGCTCAGGGACTCCCTTCCATACAAGAGATTTTCTTTGAAGTGAGCATGTGTTATGGGAAAAACACACAACAACAATAGTGTTTAATCTTCATCGTCGATCTTCACATCAATATTTTCAAGATCAAGAATCAGCTTGTTGAATATATCCAACTGCTCAGCCAACACTTTGTCTTCACTCATCTTGAATGAATACAAAGCTTGCTTCAGGTAGAGTCGATTCACTAGAGATTTGGTCATGTACAAACATTCAAGTTCACCCATAATCCTGATGTTGTAGTCTCCTTTGATACCTGTCGAAGAACCTTATCACAAAGGCTCAACAATATTGCGCTGTGGGCTTTCTCAATCATGATCGTCTTTTCTTTTTCCATTAACGCAACGTCCATAATTGCCTCTCCCTTCAACGCTTTCAAACAACCATGTTGAACCTGTAGGGCTTTCATCTTCAAGCGCCACAGGCCGCAGTCGTTCACTCCGGAGAACTTTTCAATTTCATACTTTGTTGAAGGAATCTTCTCCACGCTCACAACACTAATTTGATGTGAATCAGATGCCTATAAACAAAATATTAAACGGTTTATTTATGATCAAGAAACACACAAGGGTAAGGGTTAACAAAGAAAACAAGGAAAAACAACAAGAAGAAACAACAAGGATTGGTTATAAACTGCTATTCTTTCCTTTATCTATCAAACAAGATTACAAGTATACAAGAATAACAAATAACCTCTCTCCCTTGAATTAGGATTTTATCTTCCTATATTTCCTTATACAAGATGAGAGACTAGCATGTTATTTATAAGAAAAATAGCACACTAACCTAATGGGCTTTTTGACAATTACCCATTATAAGCTAACTTAACCAATTGGGCTTACAAGCAAGGCCCAGTTCAATATGCTAACAAACCTAGCAATATTGACTAATGCATATTAGGACAAAATTCGACTACAACACGCATTACTCGCGAACAGACTTCGACCATACTAGAGATGGATCCAATATCTCACAAGTTGGATAAAGTTTTTTATTTATGTTGTACTCCAGATGTTTTGTAAAAGTTCTAAAACAAATCACTTAGTTTAAGAAGGTTTTAATGATTGGTCTCATCTTACGATTAGGTTTAAATAATATGAATAAAGTGGTGCACACGTGGCTTTTATGAGTGAATGAATTGACTTACAAATTAGATTTCAAAAAACATGAAATTGATAAACATCTTCAAGAGCTTATAGAAAAATAAAAAGAACATTGAAAGAATGTTTTGATTAGGATAATTTCTATTAGATATCTTTCTAGACAAAACTTAGCTTTTCGTGAAACAAATAACAAGATCAATATACGAAATAATGAGAACGTTTTTCTCTTGTTAAGATGATTGCCGAATGGGATCATGTTATGCAAAGGCACCTTGATCGCATCAAGAATAACAAAATTAATTTTCATTATCTTAGCCATAAGGTCCAAAATAACTTGATTAATATGTTAGGTAAGAAAGTTAAAAGTGCAATAATCCAAAAGATCAAAGAAGCAAAATACTTTTTGTGATACTTGATTGCACTTCTGATGTAAGTCACCAAGAACAAATAACTCGTATACTATGTTGTGTCGATGTTTTTACAAGTCCAATAAAGATAGAAGACTTTTTTATAGAATTTTTGAAAGTTAACGATACAACTGGCCAAGTTTTGTTTGAAGAATTACAAAATATTTTAAAAACTTTTAGTCTTGATATTATTAATTTAAGAGGGTAAGGATATGATAATAGATCGAACATGAAAAGAAAATATCAAGGTGTACATAAAAATGTTAGATATAAATCCTAGAGCATTGTACACATCATATGTTTGTCATAATCTTAACTTTAGATGATGTGACATTGCATATTATTGTTCTAAAGCTAGATTTTTTTTTGTGAGTACTACAATGTATTTGCACTATATTCACTCATTCCATAAAGCGTTGGAAAATTTTTAAAAATAACGTGAAAGGTTTAACTCTCAAACCATTATCAAACACGTTAGAAAAGTCACATGAATAGTTAATGTGAGATGTTGGATCGAACTCTAGTGTTGTCGAAGTCTGTTCGCAAGTAATGCGTGTTGTAGTCGAAGTTTGTTCTAACATGCATTAGTCAATATTGCTAGGGTTGTTAGCATGTTGAATTAGGCCTTGCTTGTAAACTCAATTGTTTAAGTTAGCTTGTACCCTAAGTTAGCTTGTAATGGATAATTGTTAAAAAGTCCATTAGGTTAGTGTGCTATTTTATTATAAATATGATGCTAGTTTCTCAATCTTGGCATAAGGAAAAATAGGAAGATAAAATCCTAATTTCAAGGGAGAGAGGTTATTTTTTTATTCTTGTATACTTGTAATCTTGTTCTAAGAGAAAGGAAAGAATAGCAGTTTAATAACTAATTCTTGTTGTTTTCTTCTTTATTAACCATAACCCTTGTGTGTTTCTTGATAAGAAACCGTTTATACTTTGTTTAAAGGTATCTGATTCACAACAAATTGGTGCGGTGAGCGTGGAGAAGATGCCTTCAACAAAGTATGAGATTGAAAAGTTCACCGGAGTGAACGACTTCGGTCTGTAGCGCTTGAAGATGAAAGCCCTATTGGTTCAGCAGGGTTGTTTGGAAGCGTTGAAGGGTGAGGCAACCATGGACGCTGCATTAACGACAAAAGAAAAGATGGGCATGATCAAGAAAGCCCATAGCGCAATATTGTTGAGCCTTGGTGATAAGGTTCTTCGACAGGTATCAAAGGAGACTACAGCATCGGGATTATGGGTGAAACTTGAAAGTTTGTACATGACCAAATCTCTGGTGAATCGACTCTACCTGAAGCAAGCTTTATATTCATTCAAGATGAGTGAAGACAAAGTGTTGGCTGAGCAGTTGGATATGTTCAACAAGCTGATTCTTGATCTTGAAAATATTGATGTGAAGATCGATGATGAAGATCAAGCATTGTTGCTGCTGTGTGATTTGCCCAGAACACATACTCACTTCAAAGAAACTCTCTTGTATGGAAGGGAATCCCTGACCTTTGAAGACGTTCAATCAACCTTGTATTCTAAGGACTTGAACGAACGAAAGGAGCATAAACCTTCGACGGTGGGCGAAGGTTTGGCCGTTAAGGGAAAATTCTTGCGAAAGGATGGTAAGTTCGACAAGAAGAAAGGTAAAAGTCAACAGAAGTCTTATAGTGGCGAAACATCTAGTATTCGATGTTATCACTGTAAGAAGGAGGGTCACATAAGAAAGGTGTGCCCTGAACGCCTGAAAGATCATGGAGGTAATGGCAATGCAACCATTGTTCAAGATGACTTCGACTCATCTGATGTTCTTGTGGTTTCAAGTGGCGACTCGAGGAAAGAGTGGATTATGGATTCAGGTTGCACTTGGCACATGACTCCAAACTGAGATTTGTTCGAGGAGCTATGTGATCAAGATGGTGAATCTGTGCTACTGGGAAACAATAAATCTTGCAAAATTGCAGGTATTGGATGTGAGATTCAAGCTCCATGATGAGTCAATAAGGTTATTGACTGAAGTCAGGTACGTACCTGACTTGAAGAGAAATTTGATTTCTCTTGGTGAATTCGACAGAAAAGGATACGTTTTTCAAGGAGAGAAAAGTATCCTAAGAGTCATGAAGGGGTCGAAGGAAGTCCTGAGAGGCGTGAAGAAACAAGGCTTGTATACCCTTGAGGCTGAGGTTGTAAGTGGTTCGACAAATGTTGCATCCACGAAACTTATGTCGAAGACAGAATTATGGCACATGAGATTGGGCCATTTTAGCGAGAGAGGCCTGGTCGAATTGGGGAAGCAGAACCTTCTAGGAGGTGACAAAGTCGAAAAGTTGGAATTTTGTGAATCTTGTGTATTTGGTAAATCCTGTAGGGCGAAGTTTAACAAAGGCAAGCAAAGAACACATGGATCCCTGGATTATATTCATGCTGATCTTTGGGGGCCTGTAAGGAATCATTCACACTCAAGTGCAAGGTACATTCTATCCATCGTTGATGACAATTCCAGAAAGCTATGGGTATTCATTCAGAAGATGAAGGATGAAACTTTTTAGAATTTCAAAAGTTGGAAGATTCTAGTCGAAACTCAGACTGGCAGAAAGGTTAAGAGGTTGAGAACCGACAATGGCCTTGAATTCTGCAACGAAGCGTTCGACAGTTACTGTGCTGGGTCTGGGATTGCAAGGCATAAGACTGTAGCAGGTACTCCTCAACAAAATGGCTTAGCTGAGAAATTCAATCGAACAATCCTTGAAAGGGTTAGATGCATGTTGGTTAGTGCTGGATTGAAGAAGGTGTTTTGGGCGGAAGCTGTTTCGGCAGCAGCTTACCTGATAAATAGATGTCCCTCGACTGCCTTGGGAATGAAGACACCTGAAGAAGTTTGGTCGGGACATCCACCTAGTCTCGACAGACTGAGAGTATTTGGTTGTGTGGCCTATGCTCATATTAGGCAAGATAAGGTCGAACCTAGAGCTCTGAAGTGCATGTTCATGGGATACCCTGAAGGAGTCAAAGCTTATAGGCTATGGTGCCTAGAGCCAGGTCACAGAAGGTGTATCACCAGTCGAGATGTAGTTTTCAATGAAGCAGAGATGACTTTCAAGAAAACTGATGATGCTGACGAAGAGCTGGAACAGGGAGAGATTCTTGTTAAGGTGGAGCATGTTGATGCTGAATTGCTTACCCCAGATGAAGTCGAAGAAGACGCAAAAGATGTTGTCGAAGATGAGGAGACTGATAATGACTACCTGCTAGCAAGAGACAGGTCGAGGAGAGTCATTAAGCCACCTCAGAGACTTGGGTATGCATATCTTATAGCTTATGCCTTAATCTCTGCTAGTGAGGTTTTAGATGAAGAACCCAGAGACTATAAGGAAGTTATGAGGAGTCGAAAGAAGACTGAATGGTTGAAGGCCATGGATGATGATATGAAATCTCTTCATGATAACAACATCTGGGAACTGATCAAGAAACCTGCTGGAGCCAGGTTAGTCAGTTGTAAATGGATTTTAAGGTACATAAATGGGTCTATGAATAGAGTCCTAATTTATGGTGGAGCCTTGGGTGAAGATAGTAAAGCAGCAATCGAAGGATATGTCGACTCTGATTATGCAGGTTGTATGGATTCTAGAAAATCTATCTCTGGATATGTGTTCACTATGTTTGGGACAACAATCAGTTGGAAAGCAACACTTCAGAAGGTTGTTGCCTTATCAACCACTGAAGCAGAGTATATTGCCCTAACTGAAGTTGTGAAGGAAGCATTGTGGCTTGAAGGTTTTGCAAAGGAGCTAAAACTTCAAGGTCGAGTTATCACTGTTAAATGTGATAGTCAAAGTGCAATACACCTGTCGAAGAATTCAGCCTATCATGAGCGAACCAAGCACATTGATGTGAAGCTGCATTTCATCAGAGGGGTAATCGAGCATGGAGAAGTCCAAGTGCTGAAGGTTTTGACAGATTACAATGTTGCTGATATGATCACCAAGACGTTGCCCAGTTGCAAGTTTTTCCACTGTATGCAGTTAATAAATCTGCATGAAGAAAGCTAGTTTCTTGATGTTATAGAGTTAGATCCAAGGTGGAGATTTGTGAGATGTTGGATCGAACTCTAGTGTTGTCGAAGTCTGTTCGCAAGTAATGCGTGTTGTAGTCGAAGTTTGTTCTAACATGCATTAGTCAATATTGCTAGGGTTGTTAGCATGTTAAATTGGGCCTTGCTTGTAAGCCCAATTGTTTAAGTTAGCTTGTAATGGGTAATTGTCAAAAAGCCCATTAGGTTAGTGTGCTATTTTATTATAAATAGGATGCTAGTTTCTCAATCTTGGCATAAGGAAAAATAGGAAGATAAAATCCTAATTTCAAGGGAGAGAGATTATTTTGTTATTCTTGTATACTTGTAATTTTGTTCTAAGAGAAAGGAAAGAATAGCAGTTTAATAACTAATCCTTGTTGTTTTCTTCTTTATTAACCTTAAACCTTGTGTGTTTCTTGATAAGAAACCGCTTATACTTTGTTTAAAGGTATCTGATTCACAACAGTTAAATGCAATTAAAACCCAAGCTTCAAACATAAGAGAAACTTTACTTCAACTAGTTAAACAAGATAATGATCCAAAGATTAAGAGCGAAGTTGAATCTTTAGCACATCATAGAATTGAGAACTTTGAGTTTTTACTAGCTATGACTATCTATGACTATCTGGTTTGAGTTGTTATTTGTTGTTAATGAAATTAACAAAAGTTTACAAAAAAAAAAACATGTGAATTGATGTAGCTATACAGTTAGTAAAATGTTTGATTACTCACTTGAAAAAGTATAGAGAATCTGGTTTTGCAAAGGCTATTGCTATTGCTGAAATAACTTCAAATGAAATAGACATTGAATGTGTGTTTATTCAAAAATATAAAATTTACAGAAAGAAACGCTATGATGAAAATCCATCTGAATGCACACAATCAAACATTGAGTTTACTGAGGAGTCTTTTAGGATTCATTATTTTTTATACATTGTAGATCAAGGCATTGGTTCACTTAATAGAAGATTTGAGCAATATAACTCATGAGAATATTTTTGAATTTTTGTTTAATATTGAAAGACTTAAGTTATTTTCCGATGAGAACTTGAAATCGTCTTGCATAAATCTTGAAACTTATTTGAAACATGGTAATTCTTAGGATCTTAATGGTCAAATTTTATATGAAGAATGAAAAGTCATCAGAGAAATTTTAACAGTTGAATCAAAATTTATTTTTATAATATTGAGTTCTCTTAAGACATTCAATTGTTTTTCTAATATGTGCATAACTTATAGAATAGTATTAACTATTCATATTATTGTTGTATCGTTTGAGAGGAGTTTTTCAAAATTAAAATTGCTAAAATCTTATTTGCGATCGACAATGTCGCATGTTAGATTAAATAGTCTGACTTTGATTTCAATTGAAGATGATTTTTTAAAGAATCTTGATTTTGATCAAATTATTGGTGATTTTGCAGCAAAAAATGTCAAGAGGATGATATTCAAAGATTAATAGACAGAGGTTGCAACTAGTGTGAAAATCAAAATGCTACTGATACGTATTTTGATTGATATATGCATTATAACTACTTTTGTCATAATTTTATTATAATTTTAATTTGGTATAAACTTTTTAATATTAATGTTATTTTTTTATTTTTTTTACAATTATATATTTATAATTATATGACTTATAAATTTGGTATAAAAAATTATGAACTAAGAAAAAAGACACCAAATTTATAATTTTGACATGACACTCAAAATTTTGGTAACAACTCTGTCTACACCTTTGTAAAAGGGTGATAGAGGTTAGTTGTAATGCATATAAAAAGTGGTCATGTTTTAATACATGATCTCGGATGTATATTGGGGTGTACATGATCCAATCAAGAAGCTCGGCTAAGGGGGATTGTTGTGGTCATGTCTTATGAGTTTATTTTGATGTGTATTTTGATGTGTAATTAGCATGAAATTTATATAGTGCATGGGTAGTGTGACTTAATCCAAAGAATTTAAAGATGTGAAACATCTTCGGGATACCCTTGGGGTGCATATCGTTGAGTGATGGGTGAATTAGTGTTCAATTTAATTGACCTTAGAGAAAATTTTAGTTTTAGATAGAATCTCACTGTAATCATTATCTCATCCTATCTTGTCCATATTCTTTTAAGATAAGTAGGTGATGGAAAATGGGAAGGAGAAGCTTTTTGAAGACTGCTCGGAGATTCACTATCTTTTGGTTTATATTTTTCATTATATATTTATGCTTTGGCACTAAGACTATATGTTGCATATGTACTAGTCTTTTGTATTTTGCCATGCTGGTTGTATCCAATGCCAATGATAACGTCCTAAGTTATAATTCTAGACTCAAAATACTAGAAAATAATATAGAAACATAAAAAAATGTTGCCTTAGCAAGTGATATAGCAACAATATAAAGATATTTTCTACTTTCAATTAATCATAATAATTAATCATAATTAATAAATTTTTGTGTTTGACTTTTTATACTAATAGTGCATACCAATTACATATATCGATACTATAATATCAATTTAATTTTTTTACCCAAGTCTTTGTTTTTTATTTTATATGTATACGTAATAATAATTATTAAAAACTCACACTCCATAAAAATTAAAAATTCAAATCTGTGTTAAAATTCAACTTTGTAATATAGGCTTTTGTCATAAGTTGTGTATTTTTTATTATTATTTATTTTTAACTTAATGATGAACTATATTTATAGGAAATGATATACAATTAAGAAATGCTGGTGCTAGGGCTGGAAATGAGTCGAGTCGAGTCGAACTCACCTCAGCTCGGCTCGACTCGTTAAGAATTGTTCGAATTCGAGTTCGAGTTCGAGTTTGACACGAACTTTTTTTTAAGCTCAAATTCGACTCGTTATAAGTTCACGAACAGTTCGATTCGACTCGTTAGGTTCATCTCATTAGGTTCAGCTCACATGGTTCACGAACTTAAAAACTATTTTTTTAAATATATATATATATTTTAGTATATTTGACATTTTAAATATATATATATATATATATATATATATATATATATATATATATATATATATATATATATATATATATATATATATATATATATATATATATATATATATATATATATATATATATATATATATATATATATATATATATATATATATATATATAAAATAAAATATTAAAATAAAATAAAAGTTATCATATTGAAATTTAACTTTATCTTCGAAATCTACTAATTCAAAACCTACACAACTTTCAAGAGATACATTTGAGAGTCTAATTCAAAAACTACTAAATTGAAGATTAAATTTGTCTAAGATTTGAAGTAAATATTTAAACCTAATCTTAAAGACAGTATAATTCTTTTCATATGTAATCGAGTTGACTCATGAACCTAACGAGTCGAACTATGTATAGTTCAAGTTCAGCTCATTTAGTTAACGAACTTAATTTTTCGCTCATACTCAACTCATTTGGTTCATGAACCTAGTTCAACGATTTAATTGTCGAGTCGAATTCCGAATTATCTTCGAGTTGGTTGGGTTCATTGTCAGCCCTAGCTGGTGCAATCAAATTTAAATAGTGATATGCATTAGTTAGGCAAAATTGCTTTGCAGTCCCATAGTTCAATTCTAGATAACCGTTTAGGCCTTTATCATGTTTTTATTCAAAAATTCTTTGCATGTTAAATGTTAACCATGTTATCATTTTTAAAAGAATCTTCCAAAAAATTCATATCATCTTCATCATCAACTTTTAAAATTAAAATAAAAGATTTTTTTTATCGAATGAAGAACTCAAATTTTTAAATAAACCCACATTTTGAAGAAAACGCTGTTCTTCATTCAGCCTCATCTCTAAGAAGCCGGTGTCTATTTGATTCATCTTCATCAACTATTTAATGTTTATTTGAATAATTTTTTGGATCTATAGTTACTATTCTCAATCTAATATTTGTCGGACGGACCGGGCTTTAGACCTCAAAATTTTAAAAAATTTCAATTTTTTTAAAATTTAATTATAAATATCTAAAATGACATAATTTACATTAATATTAAGGTTGATAATGTAAAAGATAAACTTATGTTGCCTTCCAGAAAATCATAGACGGCTAAACAGCAATAGACAAACACATATGCACACTTAGTGGCAGGTGTCTCTTATTGGGACATCTTCGAAAAGCAAGGTGTCCTGTTACATAGTATACAGCTATTTAGACACACACTAAACCAGACAACTAGTGGAATCCATCTTCAAGAGGCAGCAGCAGAAGAGAAATAAATATGGATACGATGCAGAGAGAAAGAGAATCAGCATGCCATTTCATAGAACAAGTCATGAAAGCTTTCTCCAAATGTCTAGGTCTTGATCCATCGGCTGAAAATATTCAATACCGTGTTGTTGAGAATAATGGTGAAGTAACATCATCCATAATATCACGAGCCTTTAAAAGACCTCCTAAACCTCCTTTAAGCGCAGGACGTGGACCTCAAATCAATCTTTCCACCTCTTAAAAGTTATACAACAACACTATCTAAGCTTTCTTCAATTTTTATATAGTATGATGATATATATTCTTGATTTTTATATGTAGTTACATGGTCTCATCAGAGTTGTACTTGCTCTATATTGCATGTGTAGGTAACTTCAGTAGCACTGAATATGGAGAATAAAATCAGAGACTTCATTGTTAGGTGGAGCACGGTCAGGGTTTGAGGGTTGAGACATCATTTGAGGCTTATGTAACTGTACTACTGTGTAAATTGTCATGTTCTTTAGGACAGACACAAAGGTGTTAAACCTTATCTAATGTTTTGATTTTGTAGATAGGTTGTCTTTTTAAGTAGCTTCCACGTAATTGTACTGCCTATACCTATCTCATTCATAAGTAGTCCCGCAAGATGGTTTTATGATCGGTCATTCAGTGACATGTTATGGCGTCGAATTCGTTAGCTTTTCATAGACAGGTGGAATAGATCATTAGAACAATGTGAAAAAAGAATCTAATCAGTACAACCCGTATCTGGCTTTACCTAAAGGAATAAACAGGTTTGCAAGTGAATTTCGCAAGAGTTTGAAACATTAAATCCTAGTATTAAGGTTTATGTAGAGTACAAAATGCACTCAATCTGTTCTTCCTATTAGGTTTCTATACACATTATTGATAATACTACCCTATAACCTCAAGCCCTCAATCAAAGGGAGGGAAATATCTCTATTGCAATATGTAACAAGAGAAAAATGTCAAAAGTACACAACCAAAACATCCATGTAAAAAAAAACAGAAGCTCATATAACAATAGAGAAGAGAACCTTGGTGCTGCTCAAGGCTCCCACTGAAGAAATCAAGCAACTTCTCTGCTTCTGTCTCTACCTTTTTCCACGTCTGGTGATGAAGTTGAGAGCAAAACTTGAAAATTTGACAAGCGAGAAACATATCTTCAATATAGAACGACCCTTAATAATACCCTCTTTCATGCCTCTTGCGGTTCTTCCCGCCGCAAGTGCATCTGAATCAGGCTCAGTATAGGGGCTGTATTTCATTCCCTGCGAAGAAGCTGTATATAACCAAATGAACAGCATTGCTTTAAAGGCATAGTTTTAAATTACCAGCAATTGCTGCTACAATATATCAGTTTACAATTCATCTACAAACTCAAATTATAGAAATCTAATTATAGAAATCTAACAACTAGTTAAGACTCAAATTTTCCGGTAAAGTGTGTCAGATGTCTGATATATGTCTGTCAATGTTGTCTAGTTATTATGTTGATTTAGCAAGTAACCTGAAGAAGAAGGCATAGAGGTTAAACCGCGAATCCCCTGCTCCACCGAGCGAACCACGCGAGTGGAGCTTCTAACACCTTGGGTAATCTCTTGTCTGCATCATCACAGAAACAAAAACCAACCAATGTTTCGTTATTCTAATTTTAACTTTAATGTCATTTACATTTAGAAGGTAAAAAAAAAAAAGCAATTACCCAAAATCACTGAGTTCGGTGGTTAAGTCGCTGATTTCCATGGCTGATAATTTAACTGCAGCCATGGTATCAGGAAGTTCCTCTCTTGCTGTGTCCATAGCCTTCTCAAGTGATTCCGCTGCTTTCTTGAAAGCCTTTATTATTATTAAACATTCTCATCATATCAGATTCTAAATGAAGCTATTTCAGAAACTATTATTTACTACCAAACAAGGCATTACAGAAACACAAACCAGAAGCGTGGGAATTGCAGAACCAAAAAGCCACGTTGTAAATATCGCCGTCTGAGACGTTAACAAAAAAAAAACCTAAAATCAATTGAGGAATCGACAAATTGAAAAACGTAATTGGAATTATAGAGAGAAAGGGTAAGGTACCACGACGGCGGAGGTTTGGAGGAGAGTGAGGTGGCGTTGGGTGAGGTTCCATTGGGAGGAGCTGAGCGATGAGGATCCAACGGTGGATATGTAATGTGGCGGTTGAGGTTGAGGTGAGTGGGAGGAAAAAGAAGAGATGAGTTTGGGAAGTGCTGCGGGTTTTGTGAAGGAGAGGTTAGGTTGTTGTTGTGAGGGAGTGTTGTTGATGGGGAAAGGATTGGTGGAGGTTAGAGAAATGGGTGGGTGGTTTGAAGCTTGAAAACTCAAGGAGTTGAGCATTGTGATGGTTGACACGGTGACCAAGAGTTTTCTGCCTTGCAGTCTCCGAACAATCTACGCTGGATCTCTATTGGGTATAGCATTTTGCACCATTCTCACACAACTTCATTAAAATAATACTTCCTCTTGATCTTTATTCAATAATTATCCTATTTATCTTTGAATTTATTCAATAATCATTTACTATTTAATTGATTTAAAAAAAAACTATAATAATAATAATAATAAGTAGGATAATGTCAACTTGTGTTTGAATAACACATTGAAACCTATAAATAAAAAGTTTATTTGAACTTTAAAAACTTTGTGTTTTAAAATTGTGTTTTGATTTGGTTAAAAGTCTTTATTTAATTTGTTTATTTACTCTTTCAAACAAATTTTCTCTTTATTATTTTTTTAACACGTGTCGTTAGAGTATTTTCAATGAGAGTAAATTAAATGGGTGGACGTAAAGTGATTTGTAGGATTTAAAATATTTATAGTTGATTTGAGTTGTTTTTACTTTATCGATGGTTGCTTGTAAAAAACCAAAATTTGATCTTATATTTTATATTTTAATAATATAAAATAATAATTAGAGTCATTGAAATTTGATAGTGTTCGTTAGTTATATAGTTGTTGAAGACTAATTGTTAGTTCACTTAGTATCATGTCATTCTTATTTCAATGCAAATTATTTATAACTACCGTCACTATTAAACAATTTAATACTAAAGAATCTGCACTAAAGATGTTGTTAGGGTTAAGTTACTGTTAGAATCACTTTAATAAATATTAAAGAGTATAATTTATCAAAATTATTTTTAATATTGTTTTTAAGTTTGAGGTTAAATATGTTTGTGATTCCTTAAATATTTTAAATTTTATTTTTAATCTCTTAAAATATTTTTTTTAAAGAATTATCATCCTCTTAAAAAATTTCATCCACATTTTTATCCCTCCTGCAACTTAGCGACAGAATTTACAGCTTAACGATAGAATTAGTGACGGTTTTAGCGAAGATTTATTACTTAACGACTGTATTAGCGACAATTTTAGTGACCATTCTAGTATTAGGGAACAAAAGTGTATATAAAATATTTTAGGGGATCATTTTTTGAAGGAAATATTTTGAGAAACTAAAAACGAAATTGAGACATTTAAGAGAACTACAAACATATTTAACCCTTAAATTTATAAATTCTATTTTTTTTTAGATCAACATTGTCCCAACATTTAAATATTTGTAGACCAACTCATATTTTAGGTGATTTTAGAACATAATTGATTCAGACATGCATTAAAAGAACCACGTGTTAATTAAAGAAAAATTAAAATGTGTAATAAATACATAACGTGTTTCGAAAAAAATATAATCAAAAATAAACTATTGGGTTTGTCTAACCCTTCAGTTTCACCTCCGCCTATACTGCAAGGTATTATGTGCCTTGTCAATCGTGTCTTCTACAAGGGTCAACTAGGGATTGTATTCCTCAAATAGTTTTGCCACTATGCATGATCTCCCCATATCCATAATATGTCGATAGACCGTCGACACGTCCTCGGTGAGGTCATCCCTAGCCTCAAGTACCTCTTGATTAGCTGGTCTAGATGGTCTTCCAAGAGCGTCCGGTGTCTTGATAGGTTGTGATATCATATAGAATTGTGTCATCTAGTTGTCTGCATAAGCCCAATGTACATGAGTTGGCACTCTGTTGAAATTGTCCTTGATCAAGATATCGGTTATTTCGTTATTTTAATGTTTTGCTTATGTTTATTGTTTTATTTGAGTTCCCTTGTTTCTTAATCATCAAACACATGCTAAAGAAGTTTTCAATGTATTTGTGAAGTTAGCTATGTGTCTTAGCTGTTTGAATTGATTCATAAATGTTCCTGACTTGATTCAAAGTTTTTTTGTCTTCTGACTCGAGTCAAGGCTTTCATGAATCGATTCATGAAAGTGTCTCAAAAGTTGATTTAGATTATATTTGCTCGAATTAAGTCAGAAGCAGTTTTGAATCGAGTCACAGATCTGGAAATTTCAAATTAAATTGATTCAGTCAAGGTCACGAATTTATACAGGATGCTAATTTGAATTGATTCATTTTGGATTCGACTCAAGTAAACTTTCCTAACTGAATTGAGTCATGGAAATTCCTGAATCAATTCATGTAGTTCATTTTTACTCATTAATTTTGCATATTCTTTTGCACCTATAAATATAAGTTTCATTTCCTCATTTTTCAAGAGACCAAAAATTTTTCTGTTGGAAAACCTTTGCAAACACAACTCCTTTCTCTCTCTCAAATCTTCATCTTAATCATACTCATGGAAATCATTCTCTTGTGTGTGTGCGTGTGTGTGATAATTAATTGTAAGGAAACATTAGGGATCTAACTGTTCATTAAAGTGTACAGATTTTTTGTTAGAGGTGTTTTGATCTTGGAAATTTCAAGGGTTGAAATTTCTTAAAGAAAAAAGAAGAATAAGCTTTTCTCCATTGTTATGGAGTTTTTCTGTGGATTTGTCAACAACTTGTTGAAGAGAAGGATTCAAGGCTTAGAGTTTCAAGATTGGGTGAAGATTAGAAAATTTATCAAGATAGAAATCCATCAAAAGTTGAAAATCAAGATCTTGGGTAAAGATCAAGTTAGTGGTGGTAGCTAGTTACAAGCAAGTTCTTACAAGAAACAAGGACGAAGATAGATTGGCTTGTTATAGTTTATCTTTTTCTTTTCTGAATTGTTGTAACACAAACCTAATTCAATATTGTTTTAATGGAACAAAAAAACTCTTCGATGGTTCTCCGTCGAAGACTAAATATAGGTGCCTACGAGGACGGTAGCACCGAACTAGTATATATCCTGGTGCATTCTCTCTTTTTCTTCCTCTCTCTTTATCGTTTAAAATTACATGATTGGGTATCTGTTAAGATTCATTATATTCATAGTTTTGATATGTAAAAGTTTAGGTTTAATTAGATTTGTTCTTCTAAGGGGTCCTGTTAATTGATTATTGTATAAGAATTGAATTTAAAATTGTCTTTCAAATTGAAGAATTGTTAAAGTCTTTAAGCATCGCGTTGAAACTTTAACCATTAATCATTCATTGTATTCCACCTTATTAAAAACCTTTGGAGTAAGTATAGCACAAATTCTCTTTCAACTTTTGAAAACAAATTTTCACCATATTTGTTTCTGCTTGCGTAATCTTATTTTTTAAAAAGAGGGGATTTTTTAATTGTCTATTCACCCCCCCCCCCCCTACCCCCTTCTAGACAATTACTCCATATTCAAACCAACATTTGTGATACTATTTTAATACCAAATGACTCTTGAAATTATTAAGTATTGCATCAAGATCTCTGCAGTGACGGTGAGATGAACAAAGTCAAATAGGGATTTCATAATAATCTACAAATAGTCAAACGGGTGCATCACTCGCTCAGGAAGATAAGGATACATCAGAGTTTATCCACATGCTACTCATCCGGAGTATAAGAAGATGACGTCCAACTGGCGCGTCTTGCTATGATTATCGTATGGGCAGAAGGCAATGTCATTTGGTACATGACTGTTAAGATACATTATGAATGGCTCGATCACATTATTCTTCTGCATTGGGTAAATGTGGCATCTCGCGGCCAATTCTCCCTAGTTTTACTCGTGATTCGTCGTCAAGTTGATGAATTACTTAAGGTAAACCACATCAACGTAGGTTGCACTTTTGTCTATAAAATAGATGTGCCAACCAGGAACAAGAGGTAACATATAAATGCATAAGTATGATGGTACTCAACCTGCATATCATCGTCATCGACATCCACAACACACCACACGTGGTCTTTATAGAAGTCTTCCAAAAATGTAAGTCTAGCATGAGCACCTCTGGTATCAACTACCTCATATGTCGCATTAGTTGGATCAGTCCCCAAATATGTAAACATTATCTTAGTGGCTTCCTCTTGACCGAGCCTTTTGTGGCCCAGTAATTTTCCCCTTATGGGAAGATGTAGGAGGCACAAGTCGTCATCCAGGGTGATGGTCATCTCGCCAATCGGAAGGTGGAAAGATGATATCTTTGAATGTCATCTCTCAGCAAATTTCATTTGCATGTCATCATTTATGGTCATGTACGCAGCAACACAAAAATTGGCAAGACCAGAATAGTGGATAACATCATTAGACCAATCAGCGTCGGGTTGTACCAACTCTAATATCTTTCGTCGTGTTTTACCGATTTTAGACATGGACCCTCCTGTAAAAAAAAATTATCATTATTAGTCTCGATTTAATTAGTTTAAAATAGATATATTGCAAAAGTAAATAAATATACATATCCTTCTCAAACATGTCTAGTAGCATGGTTTACATAGAGATGAAGTAAGGAGGTGTCATATGGGCCTCCTAGATAACTCTCTAAAGGGGCATAAATAATGGACTCCTCATGGGCTTCAGGGGCTTTAGGTGCTTCAGGTGCTACTTCATCATTTGGGGACCCGTGGACCTGTGAAGTAGAGGCCTGAGAAAAATTGTAACACTTGAGGCCGATGAGGGCAGGGAATGGTCGTCGATGCATAAGTAATGACAATGAGCGACTTCTTGCATCTTCTAGGAAAAAAATGAATGTACATCAGAATGAGAGGGATCCCGAGGTTGTGCAAGTATGGGACTACACGGTTGATAGAAGGCTTATAAGGATTGATTGGTATTGCCTTACCAGCAAGATGCATATTCTTTTATGTAGCCTAACAAATAAGAAGTCCATAGTTAAGCATGTTTGACTTGGAGTAGTATTTGGATGGGTGACCTTTTAGAAAGTTTCTCTGAAAGTATCTGAGTGAGGACAAAACATGCTGAAAAGACCCGGTTTGGTTTATGGAATCAGTCGGTAATCCTGAAAGCAATCTGGGACATTACACAAACGGCTACGAGAAGTAGAACCAGATGGTTAGGAACCTCGGAGTTATGAACCATCAAATAAGGTTTCATCAACTCGTGGCCTTGTGGTCCTGTTAGCGGCCATCTCATGTCGTACAAACGCGGTTTGGAGCACAGATCGAGTCTAATTCTGACAAGGTTATTTTCAGTCATTGCACCTGCGTCAAAACCAGATAATCAAATAAAAAATGTAACCAAAATTTTTCAAGGTTCAAATCCGGAGATACAACTCCAAAAATATTTCATAAAAAATCTAGAGATATATCTCCAAACAAAACTATGATTTTGAAGAAATGGCGGAAACGTCATTGTTGCCCTAAACACCAAACAACTTTCAATGCATGTCCATTTAGGCTACTTATTTCGATTGCACACTACCTAATGTAGGTTAAACATCTTATGTTTCCTAAAATATAATTTAAAACACAAAAAATGAATGACTTTTGGAAAATTTACCAAACCTAAGTTGTGGATGAGAAGTTTGAATGAAGCGAGAAGCTTTGAAGCAAATGAACTAAAATGTAGTAAGAAGCTTAATTGAATGAGAATCTTGGATGGTTGGAGAAGAGCACCAGTTGAATTTTTTTAATTTTTTTTAAAGATTTAGTGAGATTTTTAGAAAATGAAGAAGTTAGAGGGGAGGTTTGGGCACAATTTAATGTATTAAACACATCCGAAGATGCATCTTCATATCACCCACTAAATTTTGAATTAATGATGTTTTCATAGATGCATCTCTGTACTCACATTTTATGCATGTGAAGATGCATCTCTAGATTAAATTTTGATAAAATAAGAGTTTTTTTTATCAATTTGAGTTGAAGAGTGTGTGAAAAAATTGCGTAGGCTAAAAACAATTATGATTTTTTACGTTTAAGAATTAAAAAGTACAAATTCAAAAAACTTATTAACACTTATAAGTCGTCCACATTTTCAAAGCAACTCAAAATTATTTAAGTTATAAATTCAATTGAACTAATCAATTTGTTATTTTATATAACAACAATAAAGTCTAATGAAAATATAATAACAAATTATTAATAGAACAAAGATACTCTAAATATTTATTTTGTGACTATATTAAATTTAAACTTAAATAAAATTATTTAAAAATATTTTAAATAAGATATTAACCTCTAATATAAATTATACACTAGAATATTTTTTATTTATTTAATATATTAAAATCACGAAACAAAATTATTTATTTTATTTCTAATTTTTAATAGTATAACATTTACCAATAAAAATCACATTATAATTAATAGATCGCTTAGTAAAAATAATAATAATTTAATACATATTGATCAAAATAATAATAAATATTTTTAATTTACGAAGAATAAAATATTTGGATCTTATATCGTCTTTATCCACATCTTTTTGGTCTTTATGTCTTTTGACTTCTATCGTACTTAGAGTTCTTTCGGTTAATCTTGTATTTCGTTATGTTATTTTTGTAGACTTTGATTAATACAATTTATTGGTTGTACTTTGGTTTTATATTTCGAGGTATATCATTGTGTGTTTCTTTTTGAATTGTTTCTTAGTCTTTGATCGAGCCTTCATTGGTGAAAAATCATGATGAGTATAACCTTTATAAGAAGAAATGACCCTTAGGGTAGTCTTGTCAGACAACTGATTATGCAATTATATATGAATGAAAGTCGATTACTAGAAATTGAGTCTTCAATGTTTTCTTAGGTACCTTACTTTCAAAAGATACTATCAATTCGATGTACCCCCATTGATCCCCTAGAGGTCGTTCCCTCTCTATTGAATGAAAATTTCTCAAGTCATGTGTAACTTTTCCAAGAGATTGATATACATTATGTCGCCTGAGATTCCTTGATATACCAAGACCCTTAGCACGTCATAGTTGACCATGACGTCCCTTATCAACAACGCGACGTGATAGTTACGTATTTTATTAATTAGCTCTTTGTTATAAAAGGAAATGGGTGGTTGACCTTTCTTAAATGGTTTTATATGTGGTTTTTATTCTTGAAGAATTATTTCTTTCATCTTTTTTATCGAGTTACAAAAAGCTTTCTCGAAATGAGGGAATCCTCTTAAAACCACCCATGTGATAGTCAACATGGTCCGTTATGGGGAGATTTTTTTTAGTATGTCTCTTATATCATTTGTTTCTCCTATGTCTCATGGATTTACCAAGGTGTTAGTAAGTAGTGCCTCTCATAACTGCAATGGTTCTTCCTCATAGTTCATTAGAATATGTAGTCTTTCATATTCATTATCCTCTCGCGATGGTGCATGCTACCGACAACTCACTATCTTCTTCTTTATTAGATGATTTAGCTTTTTTAACTTCGTTCATTCTTGATTGCGGGTTTTCTTTATCCGGTATCTTTTCTTTGAAACTTCTCTTTTCTAGGTGGGAAAATTTAGACAACTTTCCCTTCCTGATTAAGTCTTTGATGGTGTTCTTCAATTTCATGCATTCTTATATGTTGTGAGGGTTACATATGAGGAAGTGGCAATATCGGGATTTATCAACCTTTATATGTTCCCAAATGGGTTTTGGTATTTTAACTCGCTCATCTCTGAATTTTAAATTTATTTATTCTTGCAAGATGTGTTCTCTTGATGTGTTTGGAAGGGGTGTAATCCTTGTATTTGAATGGTGGTGTGCACGTCCTTTTGGCCAGGTTTTAGATCTTTGTTAGCTTTTCCCTACTCTAATTTCCTTGTTTGTTGTTTTTGGCTCCCCTTTTTCTTGTTTTTACCTTCTCGAACTTTTTACTTTGAATTTCCTTACTTGCGACCATATTTTATTCTTATTGTTTATACTTTTCATCATTTGGAAGTAAGTGAGGAACTATGTGCTTGCATGTATTGTTAAGGTGATTTAAGGTTGTGGAGCTTGTTGATAACAAAGATGCAGTTAACTGATTGTTTGATTGGTTTGGATGATGACAACACCTGATATCAAATAATATTCAGTCAAATATTTATATGTTGAAGATAGATCAAGGGATCAAAGATGCTCAATATGGTTCATCAAGATATTCTCTTGAGTCAAGTTACCCTTAGAAGATGCTTTGGAAAATCAAGTAATCTATTTTAATTCAACATTATGGTCAAACAATATTGGTTTATCTTCTCTACTCTTTGATGATGGTAATAAACTTAAAGATAGCTCTAGCCTCATTAAGAAGACTCGAGGTTATTGGGTGATGTTAGACTCAATGATAATGATGTCAAGACTTAAAACTTCATGGTTGTAAAAGTGATGAAGTATGTAAGCTCGCCTGATTGTATCCATCTAATTGATCAATATCTTATAAAGGCACATGGGTACTTCTGGAAATACCAAGTCAAAATCATAGACACACTAAAAATCTTTGGAAAACCTCTCATATTTTACTCAAACCAACAGAAAATGTTTTTAAAGCCTAGCCAACTAATTAGGGGATTGTTTGATCAATTGGATGACTTTTTACAACTCTATAATCAATTAGACCTAATTACCTAATCAAATATTTTATCTTTGTTAAGTCTAAAATCAATCGGTACAATCTCTTAATGATTAGTAATGACTATATATCAAAACCTTCCATTTGTGGCATAAATTATCGATTATTAGGGGTCAACAATTGATTATCCTAATCAATTATGGCATTCATTTCGCCCATGAATTGTTTCCAAATTTAAACCCTAATATGGCCTGTGAGTGGAGAGTTTCTCTATCATTTCATTTCATCCGGAAAATGAGTTTTGATCTCACTTTCATACTGTCTCATAATTTTCTATAAATCTCTCGGTTTCTCACGTATATTTTGCCTTAAGGCTTCGCGAGTGCTTTTTGTGTCTAAGTGAGGATCATTGTTCTGGTGAGTGATTAATTATAATATAACAAGAGTGAATTATTTCTTAAGTAAATATTTCTTCTATAATAAGTTGTTTGGTTGGGAGCTAAACTAGTAAAAGCTCTTGTTTGTTTGGGGGGTTGTCTTAGGAAGTCTCTGTTTGGTTCGTGAGTCTCGCCAAGAAGAAAAGCTCTTTTTTGTTCGTGAATATCAGCCATTAAAATTTCTATGATAGATCTTGAGTTCATCCTGATTAAAATTTATATCAGTTTGAGACTAGCATGTGTTAAATTTCACTTTGGTTTCTGAGTTCAACCTTGTTTAAAAGCTTAGTTGCTTCAAGATTAGCCTATATAAAATTTCATCTCAGTTAGGAGGATATCCAAGATAAAACTCCATCATGGTTCAAGATTAGCCCGTGGAAAATATTTGTTTTGTTTAACCACTTTAAACTATGTTTGTTGTTTGGTTGAAAGTTAGCTTTTAAACTTCATTTTCTTTTATAAGGAGGTTTGTGGTCACATCCTTCTAAAAGCTCTCAAGATGAGTGGATACTTTCAAGAATAATTCTTAGAGACATTAGTAGGTCAATTTAGGTCAAAGATGTATAAATCTTTGGTGTTTCTCGATATCACTTATCTTTTTACTTTATTATCTTTCCGTTAGTTTTCCATATATCTTTTTATTCAACTACCTATTTGCTTGTTTGTTTTACACAATATTTTCAAACTCTAATTTTTCAAATGATTTTGATTTTAACCAACATGTTCAAGCCTCCACAATTCATCCCTTGCGTGTCTGGAATCACATGTTCAACAGTAGGTTGTTGAAAGTTTTAGGCGCACTTATTTTAATGCTCTTGGTGAATTTGGATCATGATTAGAGTCAGAGACTTAACATATATCTTTTTAACATTATTGTTTCTCCATTGAACCTCTCAATATAGGATCTTAGTGGTTCATCTTTCCACATCCTGATGGATAATATGATTTTCGTTGATTGGGCTTTCTTTAAAATGCTCTAAAGTGGCCCAAAAAATGTCTATGAAGTTCACCCTAAAAATTGATCAATTTGCTCCTTAATCTCCTGAATCAAGGCATATACCTTACTTTTAGAGCAAGGACGAAAAACTTGGACTTCTTGGGGCCTTTCACTCCCTTAAATGAGAACGTCGACGAGTTCCACATATTTGTCAAAATTGATTGTTAAATCATAGGTCCCCATTCCTAATGATTTATGGAGTTCCTTCCTAATTGGGTATTTATTGATTCTTTTAGTGAAGAAATTTCGAAAGGATTTGTATTTTTCCCCTTCAGAACCACCGGTGGATGAGGAGTATGAGGCTCGTCAATGAAGGCGACTCTCTTGGTCAGTCACCTTCTCGTTTTGTACATTTGTCAGTCCGAGGTTCTCGGTTCCTAGAGGTTTCGTCATTGTGATTTGTAATTACTTTTTGTAGAGTTTGGGAAGTAGCAAATGATAGAAATCAAGAATTTTGCCTCTTTAAAGTTGCTCGTTTTGAAATTCTTGAGCTACTGATTGTCTATTGACTATTACTAATAGAGTTATTTTCGAGTGTCACATCCTTACATGATACCATATGTTGAGGAAGAGTCACATAGATCATCTTATCAAGAGGTTTTATAGAAGGAGTAAGCTAGGGTAGATCATGTTGTTGATGTGTTACCTGCATGTCATCGTATTATGGATCTTACACGAGCGGTATAGACACAGGAGATATACACAGTAGTCAAGTATTTGTATTAGGGATTATATATAGTATTATCATTTATAATTTGGTATTTTGATTGTATCATGGATTCAAGATTGATTCATTTTTATATATACGACATTTTCATCTTATTAGATCAATGTATGATTTAATTGATAAATTTTTTATTATGATAGTATAGTTATAATACATGTTCTATTAGATCAATGTATTTCTATAAAAAAAATGTCAAATTTGACTACCTAAAGGGTGATTACAGAAGTGTACATTCGTATTTGTTATGAAGATGCATCTCCGAACTAAAATATGACAAAATGATGGTATGACTCAGTTACAAATGGATATGCATATAGGATTATATTGGAGATACGTCTATGTACTAAATTATGGCAAAAATAAAAAGACGTTTCAAATTTCCATTAGATGTTTCTCTACCACTAAAATGGGAGAAGTAATCCCATTAATCTTTTTCTTTTATACTTTTCTCCTAAATAAAACAAGAGATGTGCTGTTAGGGTGTTTTTGGCTTGAAAGAGAAGTTGTGAAGAGAAAAATAGATAAGAGGGAGTGTAAGAAGAGAGAGAAATAATGATAAAAATAAAATAGATTTGAAGTATTGTTTGGTTAAAGAGAAAAAGAGAAAAAATAGAGAAGAAGGAAGAGTTGCATATTTTTAAAAGTACTATAGTTCTCTTATGATAAATAGCATTTAAAAACATATATATTTATTATTTAATTGGAAAAATAGTCATATTTATATCTTAATTTGTTTTTTTAAGGCTAAAATAAGGTTTTAATGAAAACAGGGCATAAGATATGCCAAAAATACAAAATTTATTGATACAAGCAACACCTAACACCAAAATACACCAAACAGAAAAAACAGAAATGGAAAATAGCAAGTTCTATCCACCAATTGTCACCAAACTCACGCTCTCAAAGCGCAGAGTCAGTAAATTCTACTTTGGACAACAACTTGGTAAGAAAAACACAATGCACCAAGCTAAATTTTCAGCTTCCAAACACTGCACAAATGCAGAAACATCCCAGACCAACATGTATTGACACAATACCGATATTATATTCTGTCCAATTGATCGACAACTTCGCAGCCGTTGTAATTTAATATGAAATTCAAACAATCCTCCACTACGCTTCGGCAAAGCACAATTGACCGGACTAAAAGTTCACACATACCACAATGATCACCTGCAAAAAAACCTTTATAACACAACAACCCAAAACACGCGAACAGTGTCAGAACCGCTCCGATCTACAATGCAAATACCACTCACAACAACATAGATTAAATCCCTCACAAGTATTATGTATCCCTCAAACGCCTAACTACCTGCAACACCCAAACTTTACCAGAGCTAAGAGACAGTATAGTTTCCGCCCCTGATCCTCAACACCTAGATTAACAACTGGGCAGCAAACTCCCATATCGTACTCAGAGAACGCACTCATGCGGATTTAGCATCCATAGTTCCAGAGGATAACTAAACCCGGTCATTTTACTCTTTAACCATGACGAGCAACTTCCCTGCTTTCATATCCTTATTCCTGAAAATCTTATCATTCTGATATTTCCACACAGTCCAAATACACACGAACCATACCGTTTTGATCGTATCAACTTTCCCTTTACCACTTTCTATTAAATAACTGAATTGTGTAAAGTTTTCGTAACCTGAGTTATTTAAAGTTGTCGACACACTCAACCATCTAAGAATTGCACCCCAAATCTCACTCGATTTTGGACACTCAAAAAATAAATGAGAGACAATCTCATCTCTTCCACATCCAAATGATCATAGCCTTTGCGGGCCATTCAATACACCTCTTTTAACAAGATTATCCTTAGTCGAAATTTTGTTTTACCACATTCTCCAGACCATTGTCGATACCTAGTCGGAATTTTGTTTTGCCACATTCTCCAGACCATTGTCGATATCTTAAACGGGATACTCTTATTCCATGCCTCTGCAAACCTTCTCCTTTCTTCTATCCTACTATTTTTAGCAACTAGCTTATATGTTTCTTTTACCTAGTATTCTTTGTTACACCAAAGTCGCTTGTCTTCTACATCTTCATTGTATTTTATTCTTTGAGCTTTTCCATTAATTTCCTCTTCAAACTTCCTTTCTTCAAACTTCCTTTCCTCCTCGTTAAGATTTCCATTAATTTCCTCTTCAAACTTCCTTTTCCATTTTATTCACTGCATTTTATTCTCTGAGCTTTTCCATTAATTTTCTAACCCTTCACTGCATTTTATTCTTTGAGCTTTTTATAATATTTTTAATATCTAAATATCTTAATTAACTGTGTAAAATTTATTGTCTCTTTTTCCTCTATTCCACCACAACGTTACATTCTCTTTCCTCCATTGTATTGTGCATGGTTCCACCACAACGTTACATTCTCTTTCCTCCATTGTATTGTGCATGGAGGTTGATGGCTTTGTACCAAGAAGATGCATAAAACACATTGGAAAAGAGCTTCCCGTGTGAATGTTAGGTTAAGACCAGTCATGACTTTTCGTGTGCTTCTAAACTTGCATTTCATTTCTTAGGTACTCATATTCCTATTGATTAATGTGTACAATGTCTATTGTATTACCAAGCAGAGTGTAGTTTGTGAACAAATGGAGAGTGTAGTTTGTGGATAAATAAAAGGAAACAAATGTATTATCATCATCATTGCAAAAGAATAATATGCAAATGGAGAGTGTAGTTTGCGGATAAATGAAAATAAACAAATGATGTGATTATCATCACTAAATGAAAATAAACAAATGATGTGATTATCACTAAATGAAAATTCATTGTATTAAAAGTGTTGCTAAGCAAATTCTTAGCAAACCACGCCCACCTCTTCGGAATACACTATTGTGGCTTGAAAAGAAGCATTATTTCTTTACATCTTATATTATTTTTAATGTGATGAACAAGACGTGTGACCCCACTAACTTAAATTAGTACTGCATGCTCACATAGCATGTGTCGTGGCAAATGTTTTCCCATGCATCTAACCTAACCATATTCTATTGCAGAGTTTGATGTTGTGGCCATCCAAGCCAATCTAGTGAATACTGCTGCGTTATCTTGCCGAAAGAGATTAACTATAAAGATTTTCACTATAGAGATTTTCATTGCCATTTACATCGCATATTTACAGCCCAAACCTTACATAACCTGCAAAATTCTTAATTCCCCGAACAGATTAACTCCAACCCGGCTGCTACCTCTTCCAGCCTCCCTCTATTTTCCATTACTTTCCCCTTTGTTCTGCTTTTCTCCCCAGTTCTTGCCGTTTCTCAAATATGAAGTTCATAATTAGGCAAATAATCTGTTTCTGACCAACTCTCGTCAAACAGGAACCAAGCAAACCACAAAATATGAGTTTCTTAGCCTGTCTTCTCATTAATTCTACTAACATCTGTCACTGTAGCATTGCAAAAGAAACACCTTTGACAGTTCAAAAGATGCCTAGTTATACAGCCATAGCAAGACCTATGTGAACAAGGTGCAATCTGGGTATCTGCTTCACTTGCGTAACATATGCAGCATAAGTTATCATCAAGGTCTGAATCTACAACACTGTTCACTTCATCACGTTCAGACATAGCGCGGCAAGCAAGGAGGGTCAGAAAATTTTCTAGCTGCTTATATTTTTCCATGTATGCTTCTCCCCGACATGATTCATCCTAAAAAATGAAAGAGCAAAATGATAGAAAAAAGGATTAGTTTCACAGTGTAAACCTCACTTCAACAAACTTGAGTATTAAATCTTCGAAGATTGCAAAAACTGGAATCCTGGCACGAACAAGGAAGAATCTGTTATTTTTTGACAGCTTTCTAATCATTTGAACCACTTCATAAACTGTTCACACTGCTAAAACTATATTGGCGACAAGATACCTGTGTTTTAATACTATAATAATAAAAGTCCTGAAAAACGTGAGGGATTTGTACCCCAACGAAAGATCAATAAGATTCATATTGTATATCCTAGTATTCTCATAATAACCAATATCTCCTTGAGAAAGTTTTGGAATGAATGCTGATCTTTACAGTTGGGTTTTTTTTAGTAATTCAGCATTAAGTGGCACAGACCAATTGGAATTTTCAAAATGTTGGATAAGAGTGCATTTTTGCATCAACTTAGGTGTTCTACAAACAAAGGCATTCTAAATACTTAGGAATCAAAAACATAGAAGGGTGACAACAACTAACCCAGTTATAATTCACAAGATATTGGAAACCATAAAGAACTGTATCGGGACAATCCATGCTTAGAAAAACATCAACAAGATCACTGTTTTCTCGACACTCTGCCAACTTAGCAGCATCCAATAAATTTAACATGATCCCTACGAGAGGCGCCAATACCATGCCTCGATTCACTTTCTCTGAAGATTGGTTATGCCGTCTAAGGGACCTGAAATCAAATTAAAAAAGGCAACCTCTCAAAAAACCATTGAAGGAAACTATTTTCAACAAACCCACATTGTTCCAAATTCTCAAGGGGAATCTTTTAAGGGTCATTTTATGAGATAATAAAGTTGGACTATCAGTCTCTCCAAAGCAATATCCATATATGGAAGATGGATAAGCAATAAAAAAAATTTTGGTCTATAATCTCAAATTTAAGTCACGGGCTTGTAACTTACAAGTCAAAGAATTCAGCATCGGCTGAAGAAGTAATGTTATTCAAGATAAATACAACCAACTCAGTTAACCTCCTTAGGTTTGTTTCTGGTCCAGACAGGAATGCTTGAGGAATCTCACGAGTACAGAACTCCAAAATTTTTGCAAGATTACACGAGAGATCAAATATGACACCACATTTCTTTTGCTGAAACTCCATTACCTGTGAAATAAGTGTATGGAATATAAATCAATGGAAAGAACTACACATATATTGAAGTAAGACAGTAAACCATAAATTTGACCAGGAATTGTTAGAAAAAATTCAATTGTATCCACACAATATGTCTTCCAAACCAAATTACAAGTTAGAACAAAGAAATTGATAAAATACAAGAATGAGTACATAAAACTTAAACCCCGGACTCCATGTAGCATATGTACTAAAACAGCTACAGAACTCTAACTTAAATCTACAAAAATAAGAAGACATTGAGATAACCAAGAACCAAATTCAATGAAGGACAGGATAAAAAAAAAATCATACCTGGTACTTTTCTTGCATTTCTCGAACAGAAACTGAAAATTCTGTCATACTCCAGCTAAGTATATTAAATAGACGGTTTAGGAAAGATGAAAACAATCCTTCATCATTTATGCAAGCTTCTTTTAGCAACCTCTGCATTGCATAGAGTCAAAAAGGGAAAAAGCTCTCTGGTGAGAAATCAATCCAGCAAATATTACTTGGTAACAAAATGTGGCAGTTACATACTTGGAAAAGAATTGATGATGAAGACGACTCTCCATTCTTTGAAAAACTAAAACCAGAACCCTTGCATAATCGTAGAAGTATGTTCGTCACGGGGATCCAAGACCTGTTATCAAATGCTGATAACAGAGCTTTTGGCAGCCTTTGGTTGGCTGCCTCGTTGCTCTCAAAAACTGCAAAATACTCCCTGTACTGCACCAGGGCGGATATAGACTGGAGAAGAAGATCCCTAAGATCCGCACTTGATATCCTTGGATCATTGAAATGAGTAACTACAAAAGTGACCTGGTGAAAATGACATCCAAGCATAATAACTTAGAAACAATGCAAGAAACACTCAACAACTTTGCTAAGGCAAGTTTACAAACATCAGGCAAGTTGCAGCACAAATTACATATCATAATTTGTAATATTCAAATGTAAGGCGGTAAATTCAACATCATAGCTTGTATAACATCCACTCTTGAACAAAAGTTTGGCTACTTTACTTCTTTCAAAACCGGTAAGACTTATCAACAAAAAAAAACTAATCCAACAAAGAATTACATAAAGCAGTAGCAGCAAGACAATGCAAGAAAATGGAACAAAAAAAAATCTAACCTCACACATAAGGCACTGATAGGTTCAATTTAATATCTAACAGCAAATAAACAAAAGAACAAAAACAGAATAAAAATATTCAGTAGGAAAGTTATGAACTTTTAATGAAAAGGACTAGAGATCAAACGATCTAGTCATTTAGGGAAAACAGAATTGTGCAGAAAAAAAGATCATTTAGGGAAAACAGAATTGTGCAGAAAAAAAGAAAAGGATAAGGAGGCTCTTAGAGAGGCCTAGTCTCTCCCAAGAGGATCTTATCCACTAAATTCTGCATACCAATCATTTATTGAAAAATCCCTAGATTCTCTCTCCACTCACCAAATGCCATCTGTCCCACTCATGTGTTAATACAGCTAGCAGAATTTGTACTATTCTATTACTCTCTCTCTCTCTCTTCCTTTCTTATGTTTGCTCTGATATACTTTGCCATATCTACCAACTCTCCCCCCTTCAAGACTCTCCAGGACAAGGAGAAAAGTAGGAAATTCTGCCCTCATTTTCTCAACCAACTCCCAAGAATTTTCAAAGTTTGGCAGATTTTTCCATTTTACCAACACCTCTACCCCACCTTGCTCTCCTTGTGTGTATTCTACTGCTTTCTCAGGTGTTGGTTCCAAGTACCATTCCTCATTCATGCATGCTGGCAAGGGTTGAGGTGCCACAACGGGTGATACAACTTTCTTTAACAAGGATGCATGAAACACTGGGTGTACTCTAGAATCCTCAGGTAGCTTCAGCTTGTAAGCCACTGCACCTATCTTTTGGATCACTTCAAAAGGGCCATAATACCTAGGACTGAGTTTCTGATTCATCCTTTTGGCCAACTTCTTCATCTTGTAAGGCTGGATCTTCAAGAACATTTGATCTCCCACCTCGTATTCCACCTCCCCTTTATGCTTATTGGCCCGATTTCTCATTAAATCCTGAGCTTTAAGCAATTGTTCCTTCAGTTCTCTCAACACTAAATTCCTCTCAGCAGTTAATCTATTAACCTCATCTACTGCTGATGGAGGATTATCTCCTCTGACTAACACAGGGGGAGCTTTCCCATAAAGAGCTTCAAAAGGTGTAGTCCTTAGCGAGGCATGATAATTTGTATTGTACCAATGCTCTACCCAGGCCATCCACTTGGGCCAATGTCTTGGTTTCAGGCCTATTACACATCTTAAATAGGTCTCCAAACATCTATTCACCACTTCAGTTTGCCCTTCAGAATGAGGATGGTAAGCACTGCTATACTTCAATTTGTTACCTGCCTGTTTGAATAATTTTGACCAGAACTGGCTCATAAAGACTTTGTCTCTGTCAGAGACTATAGAACTAGGGAACCCATGCAACCTCACCACTTCTTGAATAAAAAGATCAGCAACTTCTTTAGCTGTGTAAGGGTGACTAAGAGGTAGAAAGTGGGCATATTTGGTTAACCTATCCACCACTACCAGGATTGTATCCACTCGATGGGCTCTAGGTAACCCTCCAATAAAATCCATGGAAATGTCACTCCAGGTCTGGGTTGGAATGGGCAAGGGTTGGAGTAATCCCCCAGGGCTCAGTGTTTCATATTTGTTTCTCTGGCACACTTCACAAGATTGCACATATTCTTGAATCTTCTTCCTCATTCTTTCCCAGTAAACTACACTTGCAATTCTCTTATAAGTTCTCAACTGGCCAAAATGCCCTCCTAGAGTTGTATCATGAAACTCATGAAGTATCCAAGCAATCCTTGGGGATTGTTTTGGAATCATTATTCTCCCTTCATGGTACAGTCTTCCTCCTTTCATGTAGAACCCTTCATGGCTAGCAGGATCTATCAACAGGGCTTGCACTATAGCCTTTAACTTACCATCCTGTTGTATTTCCTCTTCTAAACCCTCCCAAGCTTCACATTGCATGGTGGTGAGGTGATTATACATCATTTGTCTAGATAAGGAATCTGCAGTATTGTTCTCCCTTCCTGGCTTATATTTAACTTCAAAATCAAATCCCAATACCTTAGATAAATATTCCTGTTGCTCCTCCCCCATAACCTTCTGCTCAGTGAGGAATTTTAGGCTCTTCTGGTCAGTATGCACCTTAAAATGTCAGCCCAATAAATAGGGCCTCCACTTGTGTGTAGCCATCACAATAGCCATTAACTCCCTCTCATAGACTGATTTTTTCTGATCCCTGTCAGATAAAGTCTGACTCATATAGGATATAGGTCTCCCTCCTTGCATTAAGACAACCCCTATTCCCTTCCCTGAAGCATCAGTCTCCACAATAAACTCCTTTTTGAAATCTGGCATAGCTAGAACTGGGACAGTGGTCATGGCAACTTTGAGTTCTTCTTAAGCTGTTTGAGCTTCATTATTCCACATAAAGTTATCCTTCTTGAGTAGTTGAGTAAGAGGCCAAGCAATCCTCCCATAATTCCTTACAAACTTTCTGTAATACCCTGTTAAGCCCAAGAATCCTCTTAACCCCTTTACTTTCTGGGGGACAGGCCATTTCAGCATGTCTTCTACCTTCTTAGCATCAGCTGATACTCCACTGCCAGATATGATATGTCCCAAGCATTCAATCTCCTCCTTTCCAAAAGAGCATTTCTTTTTGTTCGCAAAGAAGCTTCTGGTCAAAAAGCACTTGCAAAACCTACTTCAAATGCTTCAAGTGTTCTTCTCTACTCCGGCTGTACACCAAGATGTCGTCAAAGAAAACCAAACAAAATTTCCTTAGGAAGGGCCTCAACACTTCATTCATCAAAGCTTAAAATGTTGAAGGAGCATTAGTTAACCCAAAAGACATCACTAAGTATTCATAATGACATTCATGGGTTCTAATGTTGTCTTGGTTATGTCTCCCTCATTCATCCTAATTTGATGATAGCCTGATTTCAAGTCCAGTTTGGAAAAAATCACAGCTCCCCCTAATTCATCCAACAATTTCTCAATGATAGGTATAGGGAACTTGTTGAGTATAGTCACCTTGTTTAAGGCCCTATAATCAGTGCAAAATCTCCATCCACCATCTTTTTTTTTCACTAAAAGAACAGGGCTGGAGAAAGGACTGGTGCTATGCCTGATAATTCCTGCTTGGAGCATTTCCCTCACTATCTTCCCAATCTCATTCTTCTGATAAAAGGGGTACCTGTAAGGCCTCAAATTAGGAATAACAGCTTCAGGTTTGAGGGTAACTGCATGGTCATGCTCCCTTATAGGAGGAAGTCCAGCTGATAGATTAAACATCTCCTTGAAGGAACTCAACAGCTCTTCCCAACCATCCTCCTCCATTGGATGGTTCACCACCTCTGCCCCCTTTGAATGAACAAAAAATCTCACCCCTTCATCACTAAGGGTCTTGACCATGGCTTTCCATGATGCTTGTCTAGTGCATAGAGCTGGATCTCCCTTGATACTAAACTTCCTTCCATCTTTTTCCCATTTCAAACTGAGTTCTCCAAAATTAACTGCAATATTCCCCAAACTTGCCAACCAATACATCCCTAGCACCATGTCTATCCTTCCCAACTTCATCAAGAAGAAATGTTGACTAAATTCCACTCCTTGTATAAGGAATTTCAACCCTTCACAAATCCCTTGGTTGGTAACTCTTTCTCTATTTCCCACTTCTATTACATAGGTTGGAGTTTCAACTACCTTCACAGCTAATTCAGTCACAATATTGGGGTCAATAAAGTTGCTAGTAGCTCCAGAATCAATCAAAGTTAGCAGCTTTCTACCCTCCACAGACCCAAACTTTGAAAGATTTGTTGGAAGTAAACCCCTCTTTACTTTGCATGGATAGTTGCAAAGTCTTAAATTCCTCCCCTTCTTTCTCTCACTCTTCTGTTTGTATTCCTATCCTTCTTATTTCCTCCTCCTCACTACTGTTTTCACACAATTTCAAACTGATGTGTTTGAATTTGCAAAGGTGCTCTCTATTCCACTTATCCCCCATTTGAAACAAAGTACTTTCTTACTCCTTTCTTCTAATTCTGCTGGATCCAATCTTTTGCCCTTATACTTCTCATTTCCTCCACCACTTGCCCTTTCACCCTCCTTCCTATGCCCTCCTATATCTCCAGAATCATGGATCCTTAGATTCCCTCCCCTTTCTCTCCAAGAACTACCCTTCTTTTGCACCACTTCATTCTTTTTTTTCAATGAGCAAAGCTCTATCCATCAACTCAACCAAATCTTGGCTCTCATGGAGCTTCAATTCAGCTTAAATCTCATCTTTTAAACCATTCAAAAAAATAGAGTCGGGCATGACTCTTTCTTTCCTCCTTAATGGTGCTACCATCATCTCAAACTTCTCCCTATATTCCACCACTGACCCATTTTGTTTCAAACTCAGCAAGGGTCCTAAAGGATTGCGTAAGAGCCCAGGTTAGAATCTTATCACAGCTATTTTGAACTCCTCCCACGTCCTCAAGGGTGCTTGTTCCTCCCACCATTGATACCAATTTAGAGCTCTTTCCTCCATTGCCAACACTACTGCATCCAGCTTGTCTTGAATCCTTACTCCATTCAAGTGAAAGTAGCTTTCGATGCGTACTAGCCACCCATATGCGTCGTCCCCCTTGAAACCTGGAATCTCCACCCTTCGATGACCTTCAACAAACCGAGAATGACCTTCACCACCATGACGACGATGGTGTGGTCGTGATTCTCTTGAGATAGTACTTCGTTCAACCATCTGTCCCTTTCCTCTTCATCGGCCCCACGAATACGGTGTCTCCGGTGTCTTACATGATTACGAACAACACTCTCTTGAATCAGCTGGCGAATCTCCTCTACTGTGACCTGCGGCCGTGACTGGTGGTCCATCACCAGCTGTCGGATCTGGTCCATCGTGACCTCAAAATTGCTCACCCTTTGTTCTATGGCTTCTACTCTGTTTTCCATGGTGCTTCTTGTAACAACCATCCACTTGCGCAGGCGAAACCAAGGCTCTAGATACCAAATTGATAGGTTCAATTTAATATCTAACAGCAGATAAACAAGAGAATAAAAACAAAATAACAATATTCAGTAAGAAAGTTGTGAACTTTTAATGAAAAGGACTAGAGATCAAACAAGATCTAGTCATTTAGGATAAACAGAATTGTGTAGAAAAAAAGAAAAGGATAAGGAGGCTCTTACAGAGGCCTAGTCTCTTCCAAGAGGATCTTATCCACTAAATTCTGCATACCTTCATTGGTGCCAGCCACCAATCATTTATTGAAAAATCCCTAGATTCTTTCTCCACTCACCCAATGCCAGCTGTCCTACCCATGTGCTAATACAGCTAGCAGAATTTGTACTATTCTATTACTCTCTCTCTCTCTTCCTTTTTTATGTTTTCTCTTATATACTTTGCCATATCTACCAGGCACTCATCAGGGTACACATTAGTAGAGGAAGTTCAAATAAAAGAGCGAGCTTCATAAATAATTAATCTTAGAGGGAGCTTGAGGATTTCAAGGGACTCAGATGGCAATTGTACTCATCTCCAGTGGGTACCCGCAAAAACCCGAAAAATAGGTACGGGCACGAGCACAGGTAATTACCTACTAAAATAAGCGGGTACGGGGGCGGGTACGAGTACCTTATTACCCAGCCCCATACCCGCACTATATACATTATTATGTACACATGTTAATCTAACAATTTTATTAAATACATCACTATTAAATTTCTACCTATTTTAATATAAATGTTTGTTTATTTCTTATCTCAACAATAACATCCTCTAAATTTTTTAAATGTTCTTAAAAAATTAAAATGACGAGATAAATTATAAATGATCGATCATTTTTTATTAGAAATGTGAGTAAATGGGTACGGGTATGGGTACTTAGGTATCCATAGGGTACGAATACGGGTATAAGCATTGGTGCCCACGCGGGTATGGGCTCTGGTACGGGAATTTTTTTTAACTGCGGGTTTGGGTACGGGTACTATGGTACCCTGCCCATTGCCATCCTGCCATCCCTAGGACTGCATTAGGAACGATCAGAGTGAATTAATAACTAAAGAGAGAATTACTGAATTTATTATTTAGGATGAGAATGAGGATTCACAGAGAAAGGTACTTCCTTCTGCAACAGAGCCTGGCTCCTATAGAGAGTCATTGCTCCCTGTCCATAATTAAGAAATGACTCAAACAAAGATGCCTCTCATCACACCTCTTCTGCCTGTGTCAATGGAAAATCCCTAAGAATCGGTAACTAACTTCTTTCTCTGCCAGCACAGCAACAAGTACTGCCACGTCTTTTTTTTCCCCTCTCCCTTTTCCCGTCTTAGTGTAAGCCTTTCAACAGTTGAGGCCTTGTGTCCCTTGGTGGACAGGTTGCTCATTTGGGTCTGTTGGTAAAGCTTGGGATCTGTTCAGGATGCTTATATCAAGTGGAATGTTGCACTACTCAACGACTTAAGATTTGAAAATAAAACAGATTTGCAACTGCAAGAAAACACCCTTGATGAATTGAAATATCAAATTTTCTACATCTGGATTGGTGGACAAATGAACATAATCAAGGAGACTCACAAAAACCTCCAATTCAAAAGGATTACCTACTATTTAAGTTCTGGGGGAGGGGAGGGGGAAAGCAAAAGAACCTTAAATATCATAAATATTTTTTATGGGAGAGCAGTGTAAGAGGCCAAGGGAAAGCTAAATGACATCAAGACTACCCCAACTCAACCCAATAATGTCAATGATGAGATCCATATATGCTATTACCTAAGTACCATACAAAAAATAAATTATCCCTTTCTATCTTGATTGTTTGACAGTACAAGTATTTTTAGATACAGCTATCTTAGAAGAGATCATATGAAACCTAAAATATATACCAATGACAAACAATTACTCACAGTTCTAAAGATTCTAATCTAATTCACCGGAATCCAGAAATAAGTATAAAGTATACAGTTTAGTACAAGAACAAGTCAAATATAAAAAATGAAGAATGAAGAAACTGAAACTGAAATGGTGGAACTTACAAATGAAACAAGTCCATGCTTGATCAAAATTGTGGATGGAACAAATGGAGGATCACTTTTCCGCAACACATGAAAGCAATCAACCTGTATGAAAGACAAATGTTACTGCCGGGAGATTTGTTTGCAGTTATAAGAAATGCTCAGAGAAATTGTAATAGAATTAATATGCACTTAATTAAATTAATGAGGCAGACAAAATATGTGGGATTCCCAATCAAAATTAATGCTTTCATTTCATGACCAAAAAAGAAAGTGTAAAGAAGCATACTGCATCAGATATGTGATGGTTAAGTACCAGCAAAACTAAGAAAGTGTATAGAAGCATATAGCTGATAAAGAGATGTGTCCTCTATTGGTGAGTGAATCAAATCTGCTGCTAAATTTAAACCAATGGAAAATGCTTATTTACCAAAGCTTCCAGATAATATTCAGGGGTGTAGATAAACACGGAATCCGTATTGCTAAGAACCAGTAGCAACTGGACAACCCACATGCACATTGCATACATTCCTCGCTGCTTCCATCGAGATAACAAAGAGATACGATACCTGTAAATCAAGAATAGGCCCCGTAATGAAACACAGAATAAGGAAAAAATACAAAAATATGTATCTCAACTCACAAAGTCATCAAAAATTGTGATTGCTGGGTTTTTTTTTTAGGGTCTGTTTGGTTCAATCGAGGGGAGGGGAGGGGAGGGGAGGAATTTTTATCAAGGGGAGGGGAAGGGAGGGGAGGGATTTTAATTACATATATGTCTGGTTCAAAATATGAAAGGGGAGGGGAGGGGAGGCATTTTATTTACAAATATGTTTGGTTCACAAGGGGAGGGGAGGTATTTTAAAACTAATTTACTTTTTTATCCTTCTAATTTTACCATAAGACTTATTATATTTACCGTTTATAATTCAAATACAAATTTATTGACGAAATATAAATATTCAATCAGAGATTATCATGAAATATTTTATAAAAATGCAACGGTTATAATATATAATTGGCTAAATTATAGTTTTGGTCTCCCTATTATTATAAACAAAAACATTACGATAACTAAAATTAACATTAAAATATGAAAAATAAAATAAAAAATTTAAACAAATATAATGATAGTAAGATGAAGATATAAAAATACAAAAAATATAAAAGAAAGATTAAATTTGTTCAAAATAGAACTTTTAACATTGTTATAAGTTAAATTTATATTTAAATAAATAATAAGGGTAAATATGTAAACATAATTATAATTAAAATCAAGCACCTCCCCTCCCCTCCAAATCGAGGGGAAGCAAAAAGTGGTTCAGGAGGGATTTTGGTCCCCTCCATCTACCTCCCCTCCCCTCCATTTACCCCCAACCAAACAGACCCTTAAGGATACTAGTTAGTGAGATTTGAGAAGAATAAAAAACTCAGGCTGAAACAACACACTGAAGTATATTCTAATCAAAGTCCCAAACGTTTATCATGTTGACTTTGTATGAAAGAGAGGTATATATGAACTGTGTTAACTGAAAAGTTAAATAAGTAGCGCAGTTCTGATGTCACTAATAACTTTGAAAGCATGTTAAAAAAAGAGTAAACATGAAACTGATAGCACAATTATTAGAGCTGGCACAGGCTATTGTAAGTCTTCCAACCTTTGGTACAACGAGCATTTTACTAAAAACATATATGCAAATACAAAACAGACAAAAATTTCTATTGTAAGTCTTCCAACCTTTGGTACAACGAGCATTTTACTAAAAACATATATGCAAATACAAAACAGACAAAAATTTGAAAGCACAATCTTCCAGATTCAAACATCTGAACCATTTTTCTATTCTTCAAAAAAACTATCTCTATCTTCATTGGAAATAATTCAGTTCAGTAATCTTAGGGCCCAAAAACAGAAAACATAAACAAAGTGAGATAGGGGATGGTTTAAAAGTTTATGAAGTTAATCAACCAGGAAGCTTCTTATCAACTGTACCCTGAATGTGTCCCACCAGAAATTTGAAAATAAAAAAGAATATAGTCAACTTTGTTTCGAATATCATCTCATAAAATCTGGTTCTCGACTAGTTAGAGGTTGAGAAAATAGTTTATAACCACAGCTACTGAAAATTTCAATCTAAGACCAATAGGAAGTAGAAAGGTACTTGAAAAGCAAAAAGCTTCGAGGGAAAGTATAAATAGTAAGGTAAAATAAGCCTAAATGCTGCTTCATATGGTTATCTTACCAAGCACAATGCCTAACACAGTCAATAACCTCTTCTCTATACTCGTTACGAGCTTCTTTCAAATGCTTCAATTTTTCACCACAAGCTCGGTCTCTTATTTGCTTATCAGTTTCCTCCAAAAGGGAGATTGATTGTGCCTGATGAGTCATGTAATACGATGCCTGCAAAAACAGAAAGAATTACATTCTTATCTCTTTTACATCCTTTCTGTATAATTTCAATGATAGTAAATATCAACTACATGATTGAAAATTCAAAAATCAAACCGACCAAAATGAAGACGGACAGAGTTGATGTCTCGAACACCAGACAAAGATTATCTTACCGCTAGGTTAGATGACACTGATGCAAAGAAAAATTAAGTTTATGCTATTACCAATCTTTACTTGTATACCATCGTTTGTTTATCAAATTCCCCTTTAGATGAAAAATGTATAATGCAAATCATGCTTGTAGAATTTTACATTAAACTGTATCATGAATGTACTTTAAGCAAACCTAGAGGGAGGTTAATCTAATTTAATTGGAGCGAAGACTTCAAATGCATGTTCGGTTTTGATTAATTTGGGATAAAGTTTTTTTTCCAAGTCCAATGGGAAGTATTTCAACTATAAGTTGTTCTAAAACAAAATAAGTTGATTCAAACACACACCAAGTCTCAAACTTAGTTTTAAATTTATTTTGAAAAATATTACTGTATTGACCTTGAAAAAAAAAACTAGCCTCAGCAGAGTGAAACTATTCAGGGACATATAGATTAATAAGCCTCTTATTCGACCACAACTTCAATTTTTCTTTCCCAATCTTTATAAAAAAAAGTTGAGGAATGTCCGAGGATTTCAAGCCTCTCATCATCAAATCATGCTACTCCCTTCGGTACTAGTTTTTCTTTTTTGTTCCTAAATATAAGAAAATAGTACATTCTTTAGGTATATTAATTATTGAGTGTCTTTTTATACACCTTATTTTATTATTTTTTTGCCAAGAAACTCCTCTTACCTATGCAAGTGGGTTTCATTTAATAGATATTACAGGTATTTTTGGAAAGAAAAAAAAGTTAGCATGAACTCCTTTGAATGTGCCCAAGAGATATCACAATAAATTTGGTCAACATGATCTCACCTGCTTAAAATTTGGAGCAAGACCAAATTGATACAGCCATAACAAAGCATCAAGCAGCTCTTCTTCTTGTAGCATATCCATACACATATCAGTATCCTTTGGGACAGACTTCAGATGGTGCACTTGGCGGTAACCATACTCGGGTTCAGATTGATCACTGGAACTGGGTTTATCTGATATCTCACTATTCAAACTCCCATCACTGCATTCAGCAGCAACATGAGCAGGTCTTTCGGGAATAGGGCTACAATGGCCCCGAGACCCTTTGGCCAGGTATTTAGCTGGAACCTTTGAACTCCTTGCAAATTCAGAATCATAACTTGAACAACAGCACGGCTTCTGTTTGGTTGAATGTGTCACTCTGATTTCTTCATTATCCATGCAACCTTCATCCCATTGAACTACTTCCCTTTCATGATCAACTACGGAGTGTAGTTTTGATAAATGGGTATAGGATCCCCCAAGCCTGGAAATATCAGTTCTATGAGGGTCATTTCTTAGAAACAAGTGTATGGGAAAACTTTGTTGACCACCTCTGTGAAGGAAACCAACATCTGATTTGTAGCTCTTTAACCAGCCACAGATATCACCCAATGCAAATCCTTCTGATAAAAAATGGAGCACAACTGTATAAATTGAAACAAGAACTGAATTGCTAGAAACTCCAGGTGGTGGGACATTTCTTTCTGCCCCTCTGTTCTTCAGTAGAAGGTTTTGTAAAAATGTCCTAAATACTGCTCCAGGTAATTGGGGAGGTGCCATAGGAGGTATAAATTGTATAACTAAGCGACAGAGGTCCCGATGCTTCTCTTCAATCTACAAGTGGAAGAGGCATACTTAGAAAATTTAAGGAGGCTATGAAAGAAGCATCCAAAAGCACCATGATTTGAAGAATATTGCCCTCAAAAAAGAAGAAATGCCATTCTTACAAATTCAAAGAAGCAACCTAATCATTTCTAATTTTCTATTGTATTGTTAAATAATGAGCAAATTCTCTATATGATAAAAATGAGAGGAAAAAAATTCCAGGGACATATAATGTTTGCCAGTAACCACTAAATCCTAATCCTTAGTCTCATGCTATGATCACATGGAAATGTAATGGAGCATAAGATTATGACTTGAAAGTGATTTCATAATGAACAAAAATAACAAGTGAATGAAAATCATAAGGAATAACATACTATTCTTCGCATAATAATTAGATCACCTGATTAGGTCAAAAGGCTGTGTTAAGTTGATAAGTTTGACTTCATATTCAATAGTAAATTTGTCTTATTTTCATTAATTGTTTATGTGATCTTAGAACAATGACAGACATGTTACTACATGTATTAAATAGTATAGGAGTGGAAGTAATAAGACACAGTATAACTGAAGAAGTGTCGTGAGAATAATTAAAGACTTTGTCTAAGCATGCAATAACAGAAGAATAAACTACTACATGTTACTCTTTATACTCACTTTAAAAGTGTTCTTCTGTTAGTTCATACAACTCTCATACCCCATCAATCATGACAATGCCATGGATATTTTTTATCATTGTATTAAAAAAAATCAACTCAGGTTATAATAATTAGTAACTAACAATGAAACTAGGTCACTGAGAAAAAGAATATACCTTGCTGATTGATTCAGACAAAGCTGTGGTTGCCAACATCATGTTACCTTCACTACAAGCATCTTCGCATGAACCGGGCCACCAAACAGTGGGTATCATAGAGTCAAGATCCTGCTTGTTTGGAGTTTTTCGTGACATTAAACCTTCAAACAAAAATTCAAAATCTGGTGATTTCCACCAAAGCACCATAAGTTCCTCTCGTCTTAGTAGATGACATGCCAGGGCAAGGTAAGGATATGACCCAGAGTAAGGACATTCAGTTAGAACTAATTGAGTTGTTTTACAACCGCATGAAAGTGCGTTTAGGATGTTTTCAAACAGCACATGTGATCCTCGAAATTGTAGCAGTACTTCAACTACTTTATCCAAACTTGAATAATCATGGGGTGCATGCAACTCAAAAACTTCAAACATGAAGGACAACACTGGACCCCAAACCATATACTCTGTGTGTCCAACATTTTCTTCAAGTATAGAGAATAATTCCTCACAAATAGCATTAGAGACAGGACGGAAAATTTCTTCCAATGAAACAAACCTCTTTACTCTTCTCAATTTCTGAGCTAATGAATGTTCAGCTCGTTCCACTGAATGCATGTCCAACAACCTTGACCAGCACCGAAGCAATCGTGTGAGGGAGTTGCTTTTAGAGGGAGGAGCCTGAAGAGGACGGTAGCCTTCAATTGGGTACTTGAAGGGCCGAGCTCCAAAGTTCAATTCACATCTTTCACCCTCGGAGAGAGAGATTGCTGGGTGATAGCCAAAACCAGGACCCATTTTTTGAATTCCTCTAAATGCTGTCCCAAGTGAATTTCCATTCCTGTAGAAAATTATTTCATCTTGTTCCAAATCTATGCAACATCCGATGACATCACCAACAACCCATGACTGACCATATGTCTCAGCACCCTTGTTCCACTTGCTAACTCGTCTCCCGTCATAGGCATATGAGTCATCAGCATCACCGACACCTTTATGGTCGGTGAAAGGGCAAGAAAGAGTGGCCCAACCAAGCTGCTGTATGCCAGATGTTTCCAACAAAACTTCATACATCCATTTCCCTTTCCAAACACAGGTATTAACCCTTGCACTACTGAACAATTCCAAACTCTCTATAAGAAAAGGCGGTTTGATGATTTTAATATCACCGCATATGCTGGATTCTTCTAGGCCTACAACATCTGGTCTACATATCATATCTCTTTCACTAGAAGAATCACCAATATTTGCATTATACTTTGAAAAAACATTCCTAATGACAGAATGAATAAAAATGCTGTCAACTGGACCATCCAATGAATTTAAAGATCTGTTGGGGAGACCAAACACGTATTCAAGCGTTCTTTCCACCGACTGTTCACCAAAATCATCACAGCAGGAAAGTAACCGAGTTTTCGGCAACTTTTTCTTATTATCCTCACCATTCAATATGACAGCCAGACCAGCTGAAAACCCACCAAGGCGTGAGCTATCTTCAGCCATTTTTGAGCAGAAACAAATCACTTTCCCTCAACTATCCCCAACTCAGCTGAAAGCTTTTCCAATCTCAAATTACCATCAACTATCCAAAACTCTATTGCGCTTGCTAGATAGATATTATTGATGATCCATGTTACAAACAAAATTATGAAATCACTAGGGGGAAAAAAGCAATCTATAAGAAATCGTAAAATTAAAATATGCTCAAAATTAACAAATTAAAAAAAAAAACAATTCAAAAACTAACAAACAACAAATCTATTTCCTACTTATTGCATAACCATGTCTAAGTTCTAACAAATACAACAAATCACGAGAAATTCACGAAATTCCCAACAACAACCAAAAAGTGAGAAAAAAAATCACATCAGTTTTCTAGAAAAGGGGGAAATTATATGAAGGATTGAAGATTTGATGAAAAAATGAAAATCAGCGCGAAATTGAAGCAGCGTCGGACGGAAATGAAAAAGCTTAAGAGGTGATAATATAAATTAAACAATTAAATATTAATTAATGAAAAAAAGAGATAGTTACAGAAAAGTTTCATGGTGTGGGTAAAGGCAAAAGCGGCGGAAGAATGCTAGGGTTTTGTAAGCTCCATTGATTCTGATTCGATTCCATTTCCAACTATTCGTGACAGTCACTGTATCAACAATTGGAGGAAAAGAAAACGTGGAAATTTCCTCGGGGAGAAGTCGTATCTGATTTTTTTTTTTTTTTTGCTTTTGTTTTTTATTACATATTAATAATTATAAAAATAAAAATAAAAAAGTAAAATAAGTAAATAATACTGTAACGGAAAACGAGTTTGTTGTAATTTTTTGCCAAAAAGTTTGGGAAGCAAAGTAAAGAAAAGACAAAGAGCGAACGAAGCAGACACCGAAAACCCGTTCGCGCTGACTCTAACCCTAACGCGAAGGGACTGGTTATCGACACGTGTCGAAAAGAGGGTGAAGTAACCGGTAGGATTGGTGACTAAGATGCTGACTCGACAAGTAGTGCTAGGGTAATCTAATGATATGGCTAACGGAACAACAGGGGCCAACCGTTGCAGTGGTGGACGATAGTGCTGCAAGTATTTTATCTTTTTTTTTTTCTACTTAACTAGTAAATTTGTAATAAAATATTTATTAATTATTAAATATATAATTATATAATTAATAAGTTATTAAAATATTGTTTTAATATTAACAAACAATAAAAACCATTAAAAGATCATTCCATTCATTAAAACTGACAATAAAAAAAATTAATTTTCACATATTTATATAAGTATATATTAAATAAATTTATAAGTAGCATGTATTTTTTCATATACTTTATCAGTTTATATCAGAAATTTATATTTTTTAATTAATAATATTTTGACATGAATAACAATAGAGTTTAATTATAAGGCTATGTCAATATAAAAAAATATTACGAGTGTCGAATCATTTAAGTAATTTAAAATTTATAAATTAATTTGTTGTAATACATAATTGTTATTTATTGAAAAGATAAAAATAATTTTCAATATCAATCCATCTTTATTTTTCTCATAACAATATTACATTCTCGCTTATATTTTATCTTTATTATTTATATTTTCTTTAAGTTTTTTATTTGTCCCCTTTTCATTATTATAATATTAATTTATTTTAAAAAAATAGATTATATATATATATATATATATATATATATATATATATATATATATATATATATATATATATATATATATATATATATATATATATATATGTATGTATGTGTGTATTTTTTTAATATTTATTTTAACAACATGTGTCTTAAGTATTTTTTAGTTAAAATTTACTAAAACATACCATTATAAAAATAAATAAATCCACTTTAGTAAATGCTATATGTAACATTCCGTTATTTTTATATACAACATTTGTATTTGTTTAGTAAATTTTTTTAGTTATTCAATAATTTGTCTTGTGTATAAAATATTGTTTTATTATTATTATTATTATTATTATTATTATATATATATATATATATATATATATATATATATATATTTGTAATTAGTTATTTATAAATAATTATCTTGCTAAATTAGTAATATTGAAATTAATCTTAATTATTTGTGTACTTGCTTATGGTAATCTTTCATATATTTATTAAATTTAATAAGTAACATTGAATCAATATATATTTATTATTTTAATATTTTTATAAATTTAATAATGTTTAATATAAGTATTTAGATTATAAGTAAATAAATAGATATATAATTTAATTTAACGAAGAGTTAGAAATAAAGGAGTGTAACTTATTAATTAATGAGCCAAACCCATGATTCAATTAACTTACAAACAAAGGAAATAAAAAGTAACCTACTTTTCATTAATAAATGTACAGTAACGTGAATTAGCAAACTTGGAATTCATTATCCAGAGTATGAGAGGGGACAAATTTATGTTCCGGAATCAAATAATGTGTTAAAAGAATCTTTCTCGGATTTATCTCAATTTTCGGTACGTTCTTTCTACTAATTATTTTATCTATTATTTTATCTCAAATAATGTGTTTATCTATTATTTTATATCGTTTTGTGGATTGACTAACATTTATTTTATTTGTATTTTCATCAGCGTAATTTTAATTTATGCGAAACTAACGTCAAAACGATTGGGTAATGTAAGCGATATTTTTATAAAGTTTGAATTTTGTTTTGGGGTAATTTTCTTTTATCTAATTTTTGAAATTGGTATTTTTAGTGAATTTTCATATCGTATTTTTAATTTATTCATAAATTATCGAAAACGAAATGATTGGAGGACGACGAGTTGATGGAGCAAAATTTCTACATATGAACTTAAATTAGTAGGTGAAAGAATGATAATGTTAAGATCTTGCTCGTGGTGACAATTAAATGGAGTTCGGAAGTAAAACGATCTAGGTAAGGGCACTTTCTCATACTGGTTATAACAAAACTAATAGTTAGGTATTATAAAATAAATTATATAATATGTAATTTTTATTTTTATTTTGAAATAAAAGATTATATTAAATAAATAAAAAACCCTCAAAGTACAAGGCGATCTCTATCGATCCAGCCCACGAAAACGACCAAAACTACAAGAAAACAAACAAGCTACATCAAAAGCTTAGCTATATGGGTTCTATACTTAGGTCTCGTCCAGCCTCTATGCACAATATTGTCAATGATATGTCTAGTGATGGTATTGCTATCTCTATTACTATCAAAGATCACTTCGTTTCGATGGTGCCACACTGCGTAAGTAGCTTTAGCAGCAGCAATCTTAAGCAACCCCGCCTTCCAGCTCTTTCCTTTTGTGTGCTTTATAAGCCCATTCTTCTCATCTTTCCAAATCATTGGAGTGTGATTAATTTCCAGCCACTTCAGAACATCTCTCCATATTTCCTTAGTGATTTTACACTCAAACATAATGTGGTATAGGCTTTCATTTGGTTCTTTGGCTAATGATGCTCTTTAAAATCCAAGAACTCGTGTTAGTAATGGGAGTTGTCAACACATTTATACCCTTTAAGTAATACACATGCACCCACTTAACCCAAAGACTATCCACCTTCATGCAAATGTTCCACAAACATTTCAGCATAGCAACATAATTCCATATCTCCAGATATATAACATTGAGGCCTCTTTGGTGAATTGGACTACATATTTTCTTCCAAGCCACGGGACATTTTCTGCTAATCTCAACTTTACCTGTCCATATGAAGGATCTGCAGATCGAGTCAATTTTATAAATGACAAACTTTTGGCAAAGGGAAACAGTGCATCCAGTATTGAGCAATAGCAGTGGAAATACTATTCACTAATTAAAATTTACCAGTTGTGCTAAGAAGCTTGGTAGTCCAGTGCTTGATGCAACCAACAATCATGTCTACCATATGGATTCAGGTTAAGCTTTTTGTAGGAAAGAGGGACTCCCAGATATCTTATTGGTAACTACCCCTCATTAAACCCATACATCTTTTTAACCTCGGTTATGATATCAGTATCCATGCCTCCACATAAAAGTTTGCATTTGCTAGGGTTCACATTAAGACCAGTAGACTTTGAGAAGTTGTTGAAAGCATCCAAAATCATCTCAACATACTTTTTGTCACCTCTGCTAAAAAATGAGCACATCATCAGCGAAAGATAAGCAGGTTATAGCCAATTTTTCACATTTGCTATGATGATTGAAATTCGAGTCCTTTTGCATCTTTATCATGGTTCTGTTTATATACTATATTAGGATAACAAAAATCAAGGGGGAGATAGGGTCCCCTTGCATTAAGCCTCTTATGGCCTGCAGAATATCAGAAAATTCCCCATTAATATTGAAGTTGTAAGTGACAATAGTAATCACAACCACAATCCATTGAATAAATTTCCTAGGTAAACCAATCTCAAACATGACACACTCAAAAGATCTTTAAGCAACCATGTCATAGGCCTTTTGTAAATCAATTTGCATCATACATATGAGGGTCCCTCCCTTTATAGAATAGCCTTTCATAAGCTCAAAAGCCAACAGAATATGATTATGTATGACTTGACCTGGCAAAAAAGTTGCTTGGCTTTGATGAATGACATCCTGTATTACTTTTCCCAGCCTGTATGTCAGAACTTTGGATAAAATTTTGTAGAAAGTAGTACGTCCAACTATTGTACTATTAAAAGCCTTGTATAAAGTACCTTTATCAAAAAATACCTAAGCTGCAGCAAGAACATCCTTTTTAATATTTTTCCAGCTAGCCATAAAAAATATAATATGTAACTGTTCTAAAGAGAATTAAAGTTTAATGTTATTTCATAAATTTCAATACTTGCTCGAATTATGAATAATAGTTGATATATTGTGTTTTGTTTTGTGTGTGGATGAAGCTTTTTTATGATTATATGATGTAGATGAATCTTTGTTTTGTTAGTGTTTGTCATTATTATGTGTGGTTATGATGTGAATGGATTACGATTGAAGATGAATGATTATATGAAATAATTTTTAAGATGTTGTGCTTGATGACATGATACTATATGGTTGCATGATTGCCTAAGTTGTGGAATTTGCATTTGCATCAACATTTATGGCATATGCATTGTTTGCCTTAGTGGCGGGTTGCCTTTGTGGCGAATTGCCTTTGTGGCAGGTTCTTTTCTCCATTGGTATAAGATGAATTCTATGTGGTGCCTTAGTGGCGAGTTGATTATATCCTGATCATTTAGATTTAGAAGCATACATATTCACATACAAAGATAATTGTAAAATAATGACCTTAGTGAAACTGCTTTCTCTTAAGCTGTTATGTTTTGTATGAGTTGTTTTATAATGTTGTATTGTATGCTTTGTTTTATTTGATATGGATGATGGAAGATTGACCCCCTTACAACCAACATTTTAGGTACCATTGAATTCGAAATGTGAAGTGAAAATAGTGTGATGTTTCACGTGATCGCGGGGAGAAAATTGAATTTTTATCAAACTCATTTGTTTTACTTTAAATTACATATCTTTCCAAACTTGTAACTATGAATTTTTATCAAAAACAAATTGTAGCATTTTTTAAAAGTAAATATAGTTTTTTTACTAGTGTCTTAATGTTAGCTGGAAAATTTTGACCAAGGAAGCAAAAGCATATTTGACAGGACATTTTGCGAAATCATGTCAAAGGATCCTCAAAAGAACATTGAAGCAGGCTCGACATAAAGTCATCCCAGTCAAAGTCGAAGAAAGGAACGGCGGACATAAGAATAACCGTCACTTTTTAGGCCTATTTAAGGAAGTGTCAATTTCAGTTCTAGTGGTTGCAATTTGTAGCATTGAGATAATATACTCAGAGTACCAGCGTGAGAGAAACGAGTCAAAATTCTGCAAATGTATGTAGGCGTCCACTTTTACACTTAAATAATTTATTTTATAAGTCTTGTCTTTCTTTCGTTTGTTTCCCCTTTACTATTTATTTGCACTTTCCCTCATTAATCTAGTAAATCTTGCAATCATATCGCTTCATCTACCTTTTTCAAACCTGAAAACTTAAACGTCCAGCGTTTATTTAACATATAGTCTAGGATTCTTGTAGCCGATCATGCACGTAAACTTTAATAAAAGGCTAGAGGTTGTTCACTAGAAATTTCCTGCGAACAAATTGACACACTGTTAAGGCCCAAATTGTGCATACATTTGATACTATTTTGTGGCCCTTTCCAATGTTTTCATTTGTATTTTAATAGTAACTTTATAAGTTTTACTGTAAATATGCAAGTTTATGATTTTATTATAAATATTGTGAATTATGATCATTTTGATGCTTTTTTACAGGCCTTTTGCTAGTATATAATGCTTGGAACCTATGGTGAAGGAAAGAAGTCTTGGAAGAGCATTTTCGGAGCGATCGTGTCGGTAAAACGCGTTTAGCACACTTTTCAACACGGTTTCACTGTTGAGGCAGTAGCTAATGGTCTTCAACCGTGCTAAGCAGCCTCTAGCCGCGCTTAGCGTGCTTTCTGGGATTTTACCTCTGTTTTAGTGACTGCACTTAGTGCGCTCCTGATGGCGCTTAGCACGGTGCCACTTACTGCTACTTTTTGCACTTTGTATAAGTAGCTACCTTGGAAGATATTCTCGAACAACTTTACAGTTTTCGGCATTTTGGAGATTATAAATGGTTTTTAGGTCAAAAAAGCTTAGAAGCTCAAGAAGAAGTGAGAATCAAATCTTTGGAGCATCAATCTTTGATTCTTTGACTTTGATGCTAGCAAAGCTTTCTTTTTTACTTGTTGGTCAAGTTACCATGGTGATGGGTATCTAAACACTTTTGTGTCAAGATTAGAGGTAGTTAACCTTACTATTATGTATTTCTTTTAATCTTTTGTATGTGAATAGCATTGATGATCAATAGATGATGAATATCTTTGCTTTTAATGTTGTGTTTATGATTTGAATCACTCTCGACATAGGTTTTCCAAGTCTTGATCTAATTTCTTCATCTATTAACAAACAAACTCTAGATATAGATTTAAAAGTTAATACTTGCTTTGTACCGGTCTTTATGTTTATTGTTGCGATTGTTATTTCGAGAAATCATCTAGCGATTAAAAACAATAATACCTACAAAGTCGTTTTAGGGATAAACGAATTCACGAGTATACGCGATTGTATTGATTGAAAATACGTTCACATGCTTGATTAATCAGATATTTATGAAAAGGATTAATGAAATATAATCTTGACATGTTTTTCTTAAGAATTAAACATATTTTCTTTATTTTACATCTTTGCTACTAAACTTATGCTACAAAACAAGAACTTTGTGAAAACCCTTTTTTCCTTAGAACTCGAAACTTTTGAGCGGCAAGCATCTAGATATCTTAACAATCCCTACGGATACGATAAAATAACCCACCTAAAATACTTTTCAACAAAATGGCATTGTCGAGGATTGTTGATATTGATATTGCAAGAATTGCAATAGTTTAGTGATTTTAAGATATTTGTATTGTAAACTCTTACCTCTATAATTCTCTTGCGCTTTTTAATTTGTTTGGCTAGTGTGCATAATGTATTTATGTGAGGGAGGGTGCCTGCAGAAGTGTTCGAATTGTAGTAAAGCGGCAAGAAGCAAAAATTTAGTTTTGAAGGAATTCTCTTCGGGATTTATACCGTCTCCACGGGGATCGGTGCGATGAAAGAATACCGTTCAACGGTCTCTATATTTCTAAGTTTGTTATTCAAAAGGTTTGGTTTAAAAGGTTCAAGGAACCATAAATAAAAGGTAGAAAATATAATGACGGAAAATATAAAGTAAAGACTGAAATATAAACGGAGCCATGTTGGGATTTGATCTCATCAATTGATAACACATGCATTCTTCTGATCATGTTAAACATAACTCAATCAATCGTCTAATATCCTCATGTATCACCCACAACAGAGGTCATATCTAACGCAACATCGAGAGAACAATCGTATTGTCTCATTGGTGATGTCTCGCGCAACAAAAACACAACACAGAGCATTAAGAACTGATACTCACGCAAATGTTAAGCCTAAATCTATGTCTAGATTTTAGGACCTAACAGGTAATCATCCTAGATCCAGATCTGAAGAGTACATGTCTATAGTAGTTCAAATAAAAGATAAATAGGTAAATAAAGACGACACCCATATAAGATAAATGATTGTTTTGAATAAAAAACAATGATCAGAATACGCACATACGCTTAACCATTTTTACATGTATTCACCTAATCTGCCAAATGGTTGTGAACATCGTTCTTCATCACTATTATCACGCACACGCACAATATCGTATTGATCCTACTCATTCTAATTAATCAACACAATAAAATAAAATATACAATTAATATCAACTTACAAAACCATGTCAAAGGTTTATTCAATAATGGATGAAAATCTTAGATCAAAGATGTGAAAAGGTTTTGTCAAGACCCACAAATAAGCAATCAAAGATAATCAATCAATAAAGAATCTAAACTAGTTCACAAACATATATTAGATGAAATACATAAGGTATCAAAAGATTACATCCAAACCCCAACAAGAGATCAAAGATCTTACCTTCCCCCTCTTAGGGTTTTGTATTTCTCTCTCTAAAATAAACTTGAAATGAAAAGAGATAAGTTCTGATGTAAAATAAAATAACATTCTAACTTAAAAAGCAAGAAAAGTACTTATATAGTATATTCAGGATCTGTCTTGTTCGCACTACGAACAGATCCTTTGCCTAGTGAACATCAAATTAGGCACCTGAGGTGCCTCTGAACAGTTAAACCACCCCTGACATATTTCCAAATATTCGTTGTGCGAGCAATCCTTCTTACTGCGAAGGATTTGCTACAAACTTCGCACAACGAGTTTCAGTTTCTTTTCTCTCTGAGTGAACAGTACCCAGTCTCACAAGGGTCTTCGCTAGCAAGTTCGTTGTGCAAAGTTGGTGATGATTTTTCTGGGGAAGTTCGCTAGGAGCTTCGCACGACGAACTTCTTGATGATTTTCTGTTGTCTTGGTTTCCTTTCCCAATTTCTTGTGTCTTACTCTTCTTTTGTTTTGTGCCTAATTCCTGCACAATAACACACAAATCAAAGCAACCAAGGTATTTTCCAACAATGAAGCATATCATCTAAAACATGAGTGATTCTAATCACTTTCGCCTACAAAAATAATGAAAGATGCCAACATTTGATAGGCAAAATAAGCAAAGTTTGGCATTTAACAAGAAGAACTTCTTTTTGATCCAGAGATTGAAAGAACTGCTCATAGAATCAATAGCAGAATTATACGGAGACGGCAACGTGCTTTAGAAAGAAGAGAGCAAGGAGAATCTTCTTCATAAACATCAGTTGTTACACCAACTTCAAACATGGCAAATCCACCTCAACGACCACCTCTTGCTTCAATTACATGTACCAAAAGTCCAAGGTATAATGCTCAGTTTTCGAGAAACACCTACAATGGGAGGAATTCAGAGATGAAAATGGGAATTCTTGCGTTTCTATACCAAAATCCCTTTACCGGTATGGACCACGAGGATCCGTTCACACATATCATCAAATTATATGAAATTACGGGTGCAACAGGAGCGCCTGAAGCTAAAGAGGAATCCTTGTTTAAGAGACTATTCCTGCATTCCCTATCTGGGAAGGCTAAGGAATGGTATCTTGATCAATCGACTTTGGTAATGACAGATTGAAATTTTTTGGAAGAAAAGTTCCTTGAACGGTTTTTTCCACATAATAGATTCATGGAAGTGAAGACGACGATATAGGTGTTTGCTCAAGGTGACAATGAATCTCTCAATGAAGCTTGGGAGAGGCTCAAATCCGTGTTACGAAGTTTTGACGAATTGACTCAAGTGCACATCTTCCAAAAATCGGTTCACAAGACTTTGTTGGATGATACTTAGGGTGGATCGTTAATGTCCAAAAGCGCCAAAGACGCAATTGCTATTATTGATAGGATGGCACTCAATGATCACCAAGGAAATCACAATCATGGTATAACTCAATGAAAACCGGGCATGATAGAGTTGGGAACAAATGACGCGATTCTTACGCAAAACAAATTGCTTTCACAACAAGTGGAGTTGTTGACTCAACAAATGTCAAAACTTCCACAACAAATAAAAGAAATGTAATAAATTCCCAATAATAACAAACAAGTGGCGAGTTATGAGCTTTGTAAATGAGATCACCCAACTGGGTATTGTCCTCCGGTAATTGAAGAGGTTAACCATGTGAGAAATCAAAACCAAGGGTATCAACCTCGACCACCTTACTAACAAGGCAACCATGGTTACCAACAAAGAGGTAATCAAGGTTATCAACAACAATGGAGGCCTCAAGATGCCAGAACTTCCAATTGTCAACAACAATATCAAAACTACACTCAACTTCCACAAGCTCCAAGCGGAAATTCAAAGTTAGAAGACACCTTCGCCTAATTTATGCAAATGTCAATTTCTAACCAAAAGAACATCGATGTTTTTATTCGGAATCTTCAGACTCAAATTGGGCAATTGTTCAAGCAATTAGCCGAACAACCCAACAGGTTGTTTCATGCTGACACTCAAGTCAATCTTAAGGAGAATTGTAAAACTATATTTACTAGAAGTGGTATGGTGATTGATATGGGCATATGTGAGGAAGTTATGGAAGAAGAGGGAGTAGTTGAAAAAGAAAAAGAAATTGATGAAAGTAAATGAGAAAAAAATGTTGAAGTTGAAAAGAAGAATGAGATTGAGAAGGTAGTTGAAAAAATGATGTAAAGAAGAAGTTGAAAAAAAAGGGAAAAAAGAAAGGAGTATAAGGGAGAAGTTCTTCACAAAAAGTTACCATACTCTATTCCTCCTGCTAAAAAAGAAAATGAAAGGTATTACGCGAGATATTGGACATATTTATCCGATTACAAATAACCGTTCCATTTTCTGAAGCTCTCAAGCAAATGCCTAAGTATGTCAAGTTCATGAAGGACGTACTTGCAAAAAAGAAAAGGTATACATACAAAGAAACGATTGTGTTTAACATAAATTGTAGCGATGTTGTTCAAAGCATTCTTCCGCAGAAGAAAGGTGATCCGGAGAGAGTAGCTTTACCTATCACAATATGTAATGATTTTAAATGAAAAGCTTTGATTGAAATGAGTGATAACATCAATTTGATTCCTTTGTCTATGGTAAAAAGACTTTAAAATATGGAAATGAAATCAACTAGCATGACTTTGCAACTTGCGGATAAGTCAAGGACTCGTCCTCGTGGAGTTGTAGAAGATGTGTTGCTAAAAGTAGACAAATTTTTGTTTCCAGTTGTTTTCATAGTCATAGACATGGAGAAAGATGAACAAACTATGATTATCCTTGGAATGCCTTTCATGAAGACCGCAAAAATGTTGGTCGATTTGATAAAGGCATCATGAAGGTAAGGACTAGTAAGGAAGAAGTGTGTTACACATTTTTCAAAGGAGTGATGTGATCAAGTCTATTGGAAGATGGCTATCAGGAGAAAAAAGAAGATACAAGAGTTGCATTAAGGAAAAAGAAAGATGAATATGCCAAAGTGTCAATGATGAAATCATGTTGGGACTTTTCATTCTTGAAGAAAATTGGAAGAAAAAAGGGTCATGAAAATGGATGAAGACCGTTGTGTTGAGATCTTTGGTCTGGTTGGTTTTAGTGCCTTTTTGTGAGCCGTGAGATTGCATTGGACCATCGAGCTCAAACAAAGTTAAACAAAGCACTTGTTGGGAGGCACCCCAACATTGTAAGTATTTACTTTTTTTTTTAATTTAATCGGCCAGTAAAAAGTTGGGAGAGCACAGCCTGAAACCAAAATAAATGGGTATGTTTCACTAAGCGCGCTTAGCGCACTTCTGAGGCTGCTTAACACGGTCATATGAACTTGCCCAGTCAAGTGTTGGCCCGAGTAAAAAAGAAAGTGGGCCTAAGTGGGTCAATATACCTTTTAAAATAAGACTTAGAGCAAAAACCCTTTTGTTTCTCTCATTTTTCACTCACGACAGCTTCACTTGTGCTTCTAAAGTCTTCTCTCAAAATTCATCTATTGTATTTCATTCTCTCTTTCACGAGTTTATCCTATTCCCTACGAACAGGTTTGTCTGAAACTCTTTATTACTTTTATTAAAAGCATGTTGTTAGGGCCTTAATTGGTTTAAGTTGAAATTGGTTATTAGGGTTTAATTGAAATGATTTTGTAGGAGTGATTTTGAATCCTTTGTGACCAATGTTAGGGTTAAGTTGAAATGTATATTTGCATGCTGAGAACTTGTTGTTTCTGTGCTAGTTTTTTTATGCATATTGATAGGGTTCAGATTGAGAGTAATTTTGATGTTGATAAAGCAGATTGGCTATGATGGCAGAGGAATTTGTGCCTGTTATTATAAGCGCGCTTTGCACGTTGACATCATCGAAACACACATTTGTATGGTATATGAGGATTTGCCCTCATACAAACTACCTAAATAAATATCAACAGAAACATTAGAATTCCAAAAAAAAATTATAACAGGGCAAGAGAGGCGCGCTTAGCGGACTCAAATTACATATTCATAAACATAATGATTCACACATGAATTCAGTCTAACAATCACATAGTCAATATAATTAGTCATCTATTTTTTAGATTGTAACATAACAACAACACATCAAAATAGAATTACACAATCCTAACGAGAGTAAGGGTCTCTCTTCTCTATCCTTTTATAATAAACACCCATAAATAAGTATTTTCTCCCCCCTTACCTTAAACTCCTAGCAAGCAAATTGTGAATTGGATGGGTTCTTCCCTCTTCAAACCCTAGCCTTATTTCTCCTAAAATTATGTTTTTCACGTACTTAAAATTCTAGGTCTCTAATCCCTTTTTTTTATCTCAAAGACCTAATTTAAACTCTTGAAAGTTACACCAAGGCCCAACTAGAACATAAACTCTCTCCACTACTCATCTAACTTTCCTTTATTCCAATTCAGCCCCAACTCCCCTAATTCTCACTATTTCTCATTTTATTTTAATTAGTTAAAAACAATCATTTATTATAATTATTTTGATTATTCTAATTCTTCTACCACCCCACCAATGCTCTCACCATACCCATATACACACATAATTCAATATATAGCACACCTCATACTAATTTAATAAAATTAGGAATAATCTGATTAAATAATTTAATCAAATTTTGGGGTGTTACACCTAACATAGACAAGTTATTTGACAACTCGGTCATATATAAATTTCTATCCTTTATGGATGTATACTCTAGCTACAACTAGATATCGGTGTATCAGCTAGACAAAGGAAACCCCACTTTCATGAACAAACAAGAGAACTACTAATAGAACGAGATTCCATTCGGCTTGAAGAATGTTGGGGCTAAGTTCTAAAGGATGATGAACAAGGTTTTTAAATATGAAATAAGTGATATATTGGAAGTATATATGGATAACATGATAGTCAAGTCAAACAAGGTAGATGTTACATAAACAAACTCTTGTTCGAATCTTTTGAAGAGTCTGGCAATATAATATGAAGCTCAATCCAAAGAAATTCACTTTCGACGTGAGATCTGGAAAGTTCATGGGCTTTTATCTGATAGGAAAGGGATTATAAGCAAGCCCAAAAAAGCGTGAAGAAAATATTTAAATAAATGCACCAACCTCAAAGAAATAAGTGATTACACTAAATGGAATACTAACGACTTTGAACAAATTCATTTCGAAGTTGGCGTAACATGCCCTCCTTTTTATAAGTTGTAGAAGAATGAAGTTATGTTTGAATGGACACATAAGAGCCAACAAGCATTCACCTCCCTAAACCTGACCATGTCCACTCCACACATCCTCTCCCAAGCCTTGCTTGGAGAACCTATGTTTCTCTACTTAGTTGTCTAAGAAGAGGCAATTAGTGTCGTCCTTGTTTGAGAACCAAACGACCAATAAACTCGATGTATTTCATTTTGAAAGGCCTTGACCATAGTAGAAACTCGACACCAAAAGATAGATAAGGAAACCTTAGCCTTGATGATGACATTAAGGAAGTTGCGATGTTACTTTTTGACACATATAATAATAGTAATGACAAACTTTTCGTTGAAACAAGTCCTCTAATGACCAGATCTAAGTGGAAGATTAATGAAGTAGTCCGTCGAGAGGTTAGAGTTTGACGTTTATTATGAAACCAAAAAGGCTCAAAAGGATCAAAAATTTACAAAATTTATAGTCGAAATGACTCCTGGAAAGCCAAAACTATCCCATGCCCGAACAATATTCAAGGATGGGTCATCAAACATACAAGGAAATGGAGTTAGACTCATTCTGGAGAACAAATCCAGATTAATCATCAAAGCATCCCTGCAGTTTAAACTCCTGACTACCAAAAATTAAGTCAAATATGAATCAGTAATAATAGGTATAACTCTGGAATCCAAAATGAGAGCATACAATATCATATTAAAGAAAGATTCTTAGTTTGTAGTGTCACAAATTAACGGAAAAGCCCAGACAAAGGAGTCAATACTATAATGTGATGTCTGATTGGCCAAAGAAAAGCTAGCCAAGTTCAAATTGTGTGAGATATAAAATATCCTTAGAGAAGAGAATACAAGGGTATACGTCTTATTTAAGCTAGCAAGTACCATATCATATGGCATAAACCATTCATTTATCTAAAAGACTCTGAAAAATCCCAGCATAAAAGGTCCGGAAGTTGTGAAATGTTAATAAACATCAAAGAATGACCATCCTGGATAGAGCCTAGTGCAATTTTGCAAGATATATAGAATAAGGAACTCTTCACCTTAATTTTCATGGAGCCAGCCTCATGAAGAGAATGTGCAACTATTACTTGCAAATCAAATGAACATTGTATTAAAGAGGATTCTCACCCCCTGGTGAAGTGTTTGAAGAAAGAGGAAGACGTCAACAACTTAGTCAAGGTACATGAAGGGATTCCAGGGTATCACTTAGGCGTGCGAGCATTGGTGAAAAAGGTTCTCATAGTTGAATATTTTTGGCCGACGATGGTTAAAGACGCAAAGGAATAAGTAAGAAGGTGCGACATATGTCAACCACACAGAGACATATACAACGCACATCCATCAGAATTACACGTGTTAGACTTACCATAACCTTTCTCTTAGTGGGGAATGGACATCCTTAGTCCCTTTCACCATGCCCCAGATCAAGTCAAGTTCCTATTTGTGGCGGTAGACTATTTCACCAAGTGTATAGAAGCAAGTGCATTGGAAAAGATCACGACAACAAATATTTTAAATTTTCAAGAGAAACATCCTAGCACGATACAAAATTGTGAAATCCATGATAAGAGACATGCCACCTAATTCACGTACAAAAAAGTCAGGACCTCCTGGAAGATATGAACGTCAAGTAACATTTCACATTGGTAGAATACACTAAAACCAACGGGTAAGCTGAAGCTACAAATAGAGTAATCCTTAGAGGGCCGAAGCAAAAACTTGCGACAGATAAAGTAAATTTGAGAGACAATATCCCACACGTCCTTTAGGCCTGCAAGACCACACCTCACTCAACCACTAGCGAGGCTCGCTTCTAGTTGACCTATGGGATGAAAGTCGTCATTCTGATTGAAATAGAAGAACTAATGTATAGGATGGAACACTCCTTAATTGAAGAAAACAACCACAAAGAAATCAGAGAAGAGGTTAAACTTTTGGAAAAAAAGGAGCGCCACGACCCTTATAAGTGTGGTCGTCAAACAGACAACAGCAGCTAAATATAACAAGCATGTTAGGTTTTGATAATTCAAACTAGAAAACCTAGTGTTGAGGCATGTCGACATTGGGGTGGGGGGACATAAGGTATTGCATACTAAAAGCTAATAGGGAAGGGCCATACATGGCTAGAGACAACACAAGAATGAAAGCATACACTCTAGAAGCAATAGTAGAAAACCTATACCTAAAAAATAGAATGTGACAAAACTCAAGAGATATTACAACAAAGTGTTTTTTAAGTGTTTTACTTGTTGGAACAAAATGTAATCCCTCACATAAATTTAATGTTTTGAAAGTAATGATATAATGTTCTTTGCAATACTCATTGTCAACATCACTAACAGAAAATAGAAGGCACATATAAACACGACATTTCATGTTATAACTGGCACACCTCGCCTTGGTAGCTAGCCACTCCAAGGACGTAGATGGTAAAGCCATTGATACGTAGAATCTTAACCAGGCCTAGATGTAGGGGTAGACAACAAGACTCGACCCTTAGTTAGGCATGGTCTTTGCTGGCGTCAAAGAATACCTTAATCTCATGCAATGAAATAAAACTTCAAACGGATACAACAATAAAGCAAAATCACCAGAAAAGTAGGTATTAAGACAAAGAAAAATAAATCATTAACAATCCCTCAAGTAAAAGAATTACAAATATTAAGAATCCCTCAGGTGACTAAGGACATTTTTCAAAATATATTACAAATGCCTCAATGGCCCCGAACATCACTCAAGTAAAAGATTCACAAAAATATTAGCAATCCTTGCTACTCTTTTCTTCATTTTCTTTGTCCTTTACACCATCTTTTGCCTCTTCTTGGTCATCACTAACAATCTCCCCATCCATAATCCTCTTCTCATGCTCATTTTTTCCCAAAGGGATTGCAATTCTCTAGCAGAGGAATTAGTCTAGCAAATGAATTACCCTTGTTGAAGAATTTATTGTACTCTTTCTCTGATTCCTGTTGAGATTCTTTCTCCTTCTTCTAAACATTTTGGGTGGAAGTTACATGGAAAAATAATTCACTAGAAGTGTTGCACCCTAATTTTTGACTTTAAGATCCCGCCTCCTTTCGCATTTTTTATCTCTACATCTCTGTAGGCGTGCTTATTATAACTAACCAGTTGGCGCAGGTGTGGTAACTTCAAGTGTAAACCCTTACAGCCCAATACTTCAAGGTGACCGTCTGGTCGTTTTCCTCAAAAAGGTTATCAGGATTTTCTTTGTTCGCCTCAAAGTTCCTTTAAGGCATAACTCTCATGCCATGTTACATTATCATTTCATGAGGTTGGGTTTTCATTTTCGAAAAAGAGTTCGATTTTGGCGGATAATTTAATATGGCAAGTATGGATGAAATCGTGAATAAGGCCTGAGTAATATATTGTCAAGACATTAAAACCTTAAGTCATGTTGGAAGTCCTCCAGGGGTGCACAACTCGAGAGTTTCAGTAAAGACCACAGAAGGTTCATCTTACAGGCTAAAGTTCAAGATTCATGTTTAGTTAATAAATTTGGATTAAACGTCGAAATCTAGCTCAAATTCAATACAAGTTTTCTTGATAGCAAAGTAGCCTTGTGTTCACCGAATTTCCAAGATTAAGCTAAGCATAAGAAGGTCTAGGAGAATAACTTGGATTTAAGGGCTTGCACCATTTTCAATCACCTTGAGTTCTATTTACCAATGTTGAAAGAAGAGTTGTAATTCAAGCGCAATTATGGGAACTTCAGACACTAACATTCCAAGGTGCATCAATTGATCTCGAGACTCATGTTTATTCATTGGGATTACTTCCCAAAGACGTATACTAGGATGGACTCCATTGGGTAATCCACTACATGTCATAACGTTTTACTTTCAAAGACTCCAGGCACCTTTCTAAAATTCAAAAACGAGCATTCAATGCACATGGGATTTAATTGTAGAAGTCTTTGAACTCAAATTAAGTCGAAACATTCGAAATACGCCAAAAAGCTTACAAAATCCATCACAAGGCCATATATGAATTCATAATAATATTATCCATTAACCTTAATCCAAGAGCGTTACAAGGAGACGTTTTGTTCAGAACACAAGAAGGGATACAAGCTATGGAGCACCACAAAAGATGCCTCATTACGACTACTCACACCAGAGCTGGGCACAATATGAGCAACAGTTCCACAACTAGATAGCACAGGTTTGGCCTCCATCATTGCTTGACCCTTGGTTGGGTTCTTTGCTGCTTTTGTCTAATCACTCTGTAACATTTTTTCTCCGTGGGGATGGTAGACCGGACGACGCACTTCCGACGACAACGAGACCATCAAGCTTATGTCCCTATGCAACCGGAAACAATCTGCGTCATCAAGTTAATCAGACATGAAGCCATAGAACATCTCACATAAATCTAAGGGCAGCAGTAGACATCAAATGTTACCTTATTCTTGAGAGGATTTATAAGTTAAGGAGTATTTATAACGAAGGCAATGCCTAGGACCGGAAATCAAGAGTTGGTTCGCTAACGGACATAAGAGAGAAAACTCGGCCTAACCAAACTCCTTGGTGTTGCTGAAGACATTGTAGCTACATCGGTGCTTTGTTGTTACTTTCCTCTTGTCTCCAAAAGCTACGACCACCATGAAGTCTCTTCTGGATCAATACCCACCGTAACCCACTTCCTTTGCGTCACACTCATATCTCATTGTGATCCTGCAAGAAAGTAAAGCGCAAGATTATCATCATTCCTTGAAGGAACATGAAGGGTAATATCAACACAAATATCAGAGGACAAGTGGTGATGCGTTTTCTACCAAATTCTGCTTAGTTTACTGCTGCGGCTTTCCGCACCCTGCTATCGCTGCCTCATCCTTGTCCCGTTGTTTTTTCCTGCAAGTGCCATTTCAAACTATTAAAAGCCTACAACAATCTCCAACATCGCACAGTAATGTCGAAGGAAGCGACATCTTGAACATAGCACTGACACCCTTATGACTTGGATGCAAAGACCGAGTCAGGTGTTGTTGCTAAATGTTTTGGTATGCATCTCATTGGAGTTGCAACGAGTATCCCGCTATCAACCTTCAGCGCAAGGACGTATGTCACAACAACAGCTGCCTTTTCAAAACCACACGATCAATACGCTGCAATGTAACCAAATAGAAGGGAATCTACTTGTTTCCAGCCAATGAGTCGGAATGTCGGTAATAAACATGGATACACCCTGCTTCTATAAGACAGTTAGCTACTTCCAAATTGCGTAGCCAGAATTAGATGGTACCTGTCAAAGCCATACATCGATTAATTAGAACAACTTGCAAACCAAGCCAACACAATTAATTATGAAAAAGAAGTATAAGCTGCAGCGTGAGATCAAATATCTTTGAAATAGTTTGGCGAGAATTACCAGTGATAAATACAATGTAGTGCAAGACCCCATCGCTGTTATGCATCAAGAGCTGGCCGCACCGCCTTTCCAAGTCCGTAACTTTCCAACAACCAGCAGACACCAGGATAGTTAGGAATGCCAGCTCTACTTCTTCAGTCTCCAATTAAGGCCACTTACGGTGAAGTTTCTAAAAGCTGGAACATTGCTCTTCCTGAACCAATTAATGAAAACTACCAGAAGGAACATTGCCTGCATCAGCTTCTGTTGAAAGTTTCCTATTACGAAACACAAGAGTTTTAAAGAAAAGAGACTTTAATTCTTAGCAACATATTCGATTGACACTTGCCATAAGTTATATAGTGAGGTGCGCTTACTTTGAGCCGGTCGAGCCGGGAAACTTGGCATCAAAGAATTCGCACTATCAACCCCTGTTCATAGCAACACTTCTGCAAAATGAAAACAAAGTCAAAATTCATTAATCACCACCCTGTGTCAAGAGGTTAAAACCTGAAGTGCTAACTGCAATTGCCAAATGAAGCTAACACCTGCGAGACGATAACAGAGCTGTATGAATAGGCTGCAGCAATACGATGTCAATGTTATTTGTTGATCAACTCCCACAAGACACTAGAAAGGGATTAGGATACCTCTAAAACTCGGATGCGTGTAAAACTTCCCAGGCAATACCCTCATTGGAGGCAAGATTGTAGCGTGTTGTTAGAAATTTTGGTATCAGCAATGTTCAAGAACTTGAGGCTAAAGCAACCCTCATACGAATGATACTCCTAAGAGACGTTTGGCGCTCTACCTGTCATGAAACACTGATTGAAGTGGTTGTGTTAGAATAAGAATGAAATTTCAAGCAGATGATCAGTTGGAAGTGTTACAGAGATTGATGATATACCTACATCATTGGATGCTCCCATGGATACATTATCAGGTATTCAAATTTTATGCAGGGATATCACTAATGTTGGGTTGGTGCGAATGTTGCGTGTCATAGAGAGCTTTGAAGCCTGCAAAGACCCCCTGTTATGGTTAGTACAGACGAAGATATCAAGGATGAGGGCGGTAACTTGTGCAATACCTTACCCCAGTTCCCCAAGCGCCATCACCAAGTACATGAAAAAGAAACAGTGTTAGATATGTATCAATTCGACCTGAAAACAACCATAAAGCTTGAAGGAAAGAGAGACCTCCAAACCTTGCCCTTCTCCACTCATGTCATGGGCGCAGGATGTCACTCTTCGTCACCGTCGGCATTCCCGTGCGAACTTCCATCAAGGAGCAGATGGAACTCTGAACTCACCATGCCTCTCCACACCCCAACGTGTCAAGTTTGTACCTTCCCTGGACCGCTCAAATTCCTTCCTGGCCCAAATGATTGCTACCTACACCTGCCAATATCACAATCTCAAGTCAGCAAAATCAATTGGAAGAATATTCCCAAAAATATCCAATCCAAATCAATTTCTAAACATGTAGACATATTTGATCCACAACTCAGAGATTAAGATTTCATTAACAAGCATTAAACAGAATTGGGGGCGAAAGAGGAAAGATTTCCATTCTCGTCTAAACCAAAGTAGGAAATCCCAATCAATCATCAATCAGCATTCAAGTTTGGTTTTAATCAAATTCTCACAAAAAATCTCGCATCTGAATCCTATATAAAGCGCAGATTAGAAACGAGAAGGGAGACGGGAAAAATTATCATAAAACCCCAAAAACTTCGTAACCCTAAAAAAAAGAGTGAGAGAGGAAACTTATCTGCTATAAGCCACGAGGAAAGCCGCTGACGCCGGCGCCGTTTCAACCTTCACCGTCTTCAGCACCGTCAACTCTCGGTAAAACCTTTTTTTCGTATAGTGTTTGAACTCCATGATCTGTTTTACTATGTTTCAGGTTATGCAGAAAGACGAAAAAAAACTAAAGAAAGATGCGGAGAATGAGTCTAAGAGAGAAACGCGAACGAAGGAAACCAAGCGATTTGGAGGAGAAGACGAAGAGATTTCGGGGAGGCTAGGGTCACCGCCCCCCCCCCCCTATCGTGCTCATTTCCTTTCTGTTTCCTGTTTTGTTTTTGTTTTTTTTATTATGATCAAGTGTCCGCAAGTGCACACACCTCACCTGCACCCTCACGCGTAGACCACACGATCTCCAACAGATCCACCGTACACGTTCCAGATTGTAAGTCCATCGTAACACTCTGTTCGCACACCCACTCGATCCAACGTTTCCCTATAATTACCTTCAATTTACAGTTAACCTGCCCATTAAGTAAACCCTAATTTAATTTTAACCTTAATTTTAACTACTAATCGTTTTTTTAGCTAATAACTAATAATCAGTTTTTTTATCATTTAACTTAATTATATAGTTTTTTTGGTTTAAATATTTTGTTTTTATTTAATAAATTGTTTATTCCACCATCTTATTTAATTAAGTTAAATCAAACTTTTTGTCTTAATAATTAGAATCTTTTTGAAAATCCTGTTAATTCACCTAAAATATTCAATTAATTAAAATCAACTTTTTTTTACTTAATAGCAATTTAAATAATAATTTGTTTATTCATTAAAAACCTCATATATATAATTTACACCTAATTGCCAATTTATCTAATTAGTATTTTAGAGAAGATAATAAAAACAACTCTTTTTATGTTATAATTAACAAATTAAATTTATTCAAGTAATCATCTCACCTAAGTCTTTAGATAATAAAATTAAAACGTTATAACATTTTATTTAAAACCTTAAAATTTAATTTCAACCTCTCATTCAAAATCAATTCGACTCTCCTAAAATCAATACAACTTTTCCCTTAAAACCAATCCCGCTAATAATAAGTTAATTCAATATTACTCATAAAATCAACCTTCCCATTAATTAATTCAGCAATCAATTAAAATCAATCAACAGCGTAAAAACAACCCAATCGTGCACACCCACTTCACGACACATTCACTCTCACACACTTCAGCGCTTTCATGCGTATGTGTATGTTTACTTATTTGCCCTTTACTTTTCCGCAATTTATTTTACGAGCAATTTTCATTATCGCAATTTATATCATCGCATTGCATTCTGTCCAAAGGAAAAACCTACACATAATTCAACGTTGTGTGTAGTGCATCTCATTTGCATCATTATCCCCCCGATCCTTGATCCCATTTAAGTTGATCGCTTAAGGTAGATCCTACCCCATAGGAAGAACCGTGTCTTCTATCTTCAAAACATAGGAAAACAAACAACACAACAATCCAAACAATCAATTTAATACAATTCAAACAACACAATCAATACAATATCCTTACACATTAGAGAAAGGTGCCAAATCATCTTAAGCGAGATAGAATCTCCACCCCCACAACAATACAATCAAGCCGTAGGGACTTTTCCTTAAGAGAAATAAAGGCATACTCGTCAAACAATCCGAGTACTTAAGCCCTTTTCTTAAGACGATGCCAAGACTATTTTCCTACAACTTGTGGCGGTTACATCTCTCTTAAAATGAAGACACATCTCTTCTCCTAAAGTCAATCAAACAACTACCCTAAACCCGTAGGAACTTTGACCATAGTCAAAGAATTCCTCAAACCCTTTAGGGGAACTACAGATACTCTGATTCCACTCCCGTAAGGATATGTAGGCATAAGATGCGACATCTTATCGAGTATACTTAGAAATAAACCCCTGGGTCTTTTAACCACTAAGCAAATAAATCATAGCAATAAACAAATATAAAACAAGAGGTTCCTGTAGAGTACTACATAAACTTAGGATGCTAGTACCTTCCCTAAGTTTAACCAACCCCCGAACCTACAACTCTCTTAACCTTGCATTTGCATTGCATTGTGGGAATTTCGATCTTTATCCCTTCCTTTGGACAAATCAAAGTTCGGTTGCAAATGAATAAGATTCAAACTCATTAATAGTTTGGTATCCAAATTTCACCGCGACAAGAAGAAGTTCGAAACTCTTCTAAACTCTCATATTTCTTAGCCAAAGTCCCCTGCAGGTTGACAATCCTAGCCGCCAAACCAGAGGGAGCATCATGGGCCTCCACTTCCTTCATAAGACCATATAACTTCTCGACCTCAATCTTCCAATGTCCAACTTCTTCCCGACATTAATTCAACTCTTCCTAGAGGGAAATCCACCCACAAATGGAAGCCTCACATTTACTCTCCCATTTCTCCTTTCTTTCGGTAAATTGTCGTGGGAAAACACCTTACCCCATTCGACAACTGCCAAAGTCAGCAAAGAAGAACCACAAAATGGATGATATGTTGTTTCAACCATTAGCTCCATTTTTACATTATCGAAAATACCATGTTCATAAGAAGCATCATATTAAAATAAAGAGGTATGTACTTTTTAAGACTTCTGAGACACTCTAGAAGAAAAAGTAGATAAAAGTTCGGGGAGCACTACATTAGAAACTTCAAGGGAGATCCCAACAATGCTAGAGTTAGAAGACTTCACCATTTTTCCAGGTCCTTCTTTAGCCTAATGTTGCATTAGTTTCTCTTATTCTGATCATTGGCCAAAGATAAGGGACGATCATGCGATTTATTGCTCCTCCTACCACTCTTGTTGGCGAGGCCCAACTAAGGGCGGCTAGATTGTGAGACAATGACAATAAAAGGTTGATTGGCGGTAGTGGTTGCAGATGTCTACTCATTGGTTATCTCTAGTTATCCAAAAGCGAATGAGGGAGGAAGGGTATGAGAAGAAATTATAACCTTCAATGTTCTCCTTCTATCATAAAGACTTATGAGGGATATCATATATCTTGTAAATAAGATGAAAATTATTAGCTAACAGAAAACACATTGAAATATCTAAGAATATAAGAAAAATTCCCCTCCTCGCCAAAAATGCATGTCCTCTCTTCGACACTAGAGACGTCCAAGATGGCTCATAAATTGATGAGTCGTCTTTGCTATTACTCAATCCCACCTTCCTGATACCTTTTCCCTCTTCAAAACTCAGGTTCTCCCAAAAATTTACCAAATCATTTTTCATCAACACTTCGTTTGAGGATAACTTATCATCAACAAAGGCATAATATATGGAATCCTGGTTGAAGTGGTCCTAATACCAGTATTTCCTAACCCTTTCCTTGAACCGAGGGAAAAGAGAAGCAAAATTACAAGTAAGAGTATATGCCTCACTGCTTGCTTCACAAAACCTGAATGAGCCACTGGAGTCAGCGGGTCACTAAGATGTAATGATCATTTAGAATTTTCCAAATATCTATATAAAAACTAAAAATCTTGGTCGATTGGCAGATTTAAATGATCCCCTGATCGCAAACACAATCCTTTAAAGTCTAAGATACATAGAACAAGTTAAAGAAAATTCGGGACAACTCGGTTTCACATTACTCACACAAATACTAGAATATTTTGGCAAAACCTAAGCAGATAGATGAAGCTAGGAAGAAGTTATGGTTAAGTGATCCAACAATCCTTCTTCAAGCATGCTGAAAAGCAACCTTAATCTCAAACGAGTAAAGAGACATTCGTAGAAGGGGATTATGTACCCATCATAAAAACAACAAATTATTTCTCCCTTATCAATATGAGAAATCACCAAGTCAGAAGACAAACCCACTTATATCTGGGCCACTACCACTTTCTCTGTACACTTATACATAGCAACAATCCCAACCAGTTCAAAGTCAACCCCAGTATAAAGTCTAGAGTCGGGAGGTTGCACAAAAATTGTGTATCCCCGCTTCACCGTGTCGTTCCAAATGTCACGTAAAAGAGAACTCCAGTCAGAAACTGGATGGTTAGCTTTAAAGACGGGGCGTTCCTTAATCTCCTTAGCGATAAGATCCCGACCATACACCACTTTGAAGGTTGCAGTGAAGTAAAAAGTTTTTAACTCATTTTGAAAAGAATGGGATGTCTCTATTTCCTCGCGATCTCACATTGATGAAGCTAGGCGAGTGATTACCTTCATATAGGCCAGAGTGCGTGAGCCGCCCTTCTCGTTCCCATCATGAGGACTAGGAGGGCCACTTCCACTCTCTACGGAACTTCCCCTAGTACCAGAACTATCACTTAGAACCACTAGATTCAGGATAGGGCCATTAGCCTCCAAAGGTTCGTCATTAAGAATATCAGGGTTCCTATAAATGGCTAATATTGGATAGTCATTCTCCATCATCTCCATTTGTATTTACATGTACACCTCCCATGTCATCCATGAAAGATAGTCAAAGGGATAAAATACTAAGTTAAGAAATGGTATCTGAGGAAAAAGATGAAGCAGACGAAACTATTTAAACATTGAACAAATAATGACTGATAATGTGAAGGAAAAAGGATAGTGCAATGAGAAGTAAGCACAAAATTGATAGATTAAAAGGCAAAAGGAAATGAAAGTTATGAGAAATGTTAAAGGAAGTTTTACATAAGAAAAGAAGATGAACCAACAACATAGAGTGTGAGATAGTGAAAAATCAATAATCAACAGTTTGGATGGTGCCTAAAAAACAAAAATATAATCAAGTGCATTTGAATGACCTAGACAAACGCGTCACACCATATCCTATTCACCTAGAGCCACGCGTAGGAAATTTGGCGAAACGTTCCAACGTTTGGACATGTACTTAATGAATATGTCATCAGGTCTTTTCCACTCATAGACGCAATATCATGGACAAAGCAATACCCAAACCAACTTTAGAAGGCTTCCTATGCATCACAATATAGAAAGCCCGAAGGCAATAGTATTGGGTTGTTCCTATGACCAAACATATAAAAGGCCTAATTTGAACCGCCTCAAAAATACCATATTGACGCCGAAACAAATATGATTTTTATCATTCAAAATTCACTCTATTTTTATTATTAAAAAATTGACTTTAACATTGAATTGTTAACATTGCATATTTATCTATATCACCACACCAAAGCAAATTGTGACACGTCGCAATGACAATTTTAATTTTAGCACGGAAGACATCCTATTTTTTGTATTAAAAAATTGACAAAAAATAGTATATATTTTTTTAATATTAAATAGTTATTCCGCGAGAAAAAAGCTTAGTTCTTTAGTCAAACTAAAAATATTACAAATAAGTTTTATTTTAGCTTGAAGCAAATGAAGATTGGTAAGATTATAATGAAACAGTTTGATCGATTTAAATAAATAAATAAATCAATTCAAAAAAATGAATTTGATTTAGTTTTTTTTTTTTTGAGTTTTTTTTTCTAATAAAACTCAAAATAAACAAATGAAAAAACAAATTAGTTTAATTCAATCCAATGAGTTAAGATTTATAAAAATCTTTTAATTTTTTTACTCAAACCGGATAATTTTTATACTATTAAATAAGTATATAAATTATAATATAAAATAGTTATTTTAATAATTAGACACTACCAAAGTAGTTATTCGCGAAAAAGAAAAGGGAAACGGGTTTAGTTGAATTGAATCTTCTAGTATCTAAATTGGAGGGCCCTAGTTAGTTTTTTTAAGTCACAAGAGAGTTATGAAATGGGAGAATCTTATTGACAAGAAGAACAAATAATTGGGTTGGAGAGAAAGGGAAGTGAAATGAACCACTCGTGAAGGACAACACTGTTTATTGAGATTGTCATTCCGTTTTCTATATCACCCAAAGTGCTTGAATCGTGATGCGCATTAGGACGTGGTGATCGAATAAAGTTAAGAAATTAAAGTTAAAAACTCTCTTTTTATTTATTATTATTTATATTTTCTTCATTTTCTAGTTACACGTTGCTTAGCCTTTATTATTATTTATATTTTCTAGTGACTTCAAATTCTCTTCATTTTTCAAATAAGCTGATACATTTATATTTCTTAATAATTCTATGTAAAACATGAATTAAATAAATTTGACTATTGAATTGAGAAACATTATCAAATCAATAGATTATTTAATATTCTATTACGTCAATTTATTTTAACGTATAATAAATTATTTATAATATTTGTAAATATTACGGTTGAAATATTTTATAATTTAAATATTATTTAATTATTATATTTTAATAATTATTATGTGAGCATGTATATTTTAATTATATTAGTTATTTATTAAATTAACAGTCTTAATTAATTAATGTTGAAAATTCAACTACAATCTAGGGAGAATTTCACTCAATCAATCTTGATCTCAAGATTGTTTCAACTCACGTAATGACAATGAAAGAAAAGTTTAAAAAGAAAGAAAGAAAGTAAAAGTTGGAGAAGAAGAATACGAACAATTTTCTGCAGAGAACTCTCTGCCCACAAACTGTGAAAATTATGTTATTTCACTTGCAACTGCAAATTGTGAATTACAAAATATGATGAAACGAGATGTTTACAAAATAAGAGTTTCTCCCTATTTATAGATTTAGGTTAGCTTGCACCCCAAGCCAAATGTCAAACTATAAAAGCCCAAAAATATTTGATCTAATCTTTCTAAATCAAATCTGATATTTCTAAAACAATGAATTACATATTTAACACACCACCTAATTCATTATGTCTAAACTATCTACATTTATCATAGACCTTAGCTTCTTGAACACTTCGACCGACACTCCCTTCGTCATAATGTCTGTAATCTGATTCTCAGTCCTGCAGTGTTCCAAGCTCATCTTTCCTTCTGCTACCTGCTCTCGAAGATAATGGAATCTCATTTCGATGTGCTTGCTTCGTCTGTATGCTATTGGATTCTTTGCCAAGTTGATAGTTGACATGTTGTCGATCTTCATAGTAATTTCTCCATGACTCTTCTTTGTGATCTCTTCGACCAGGTTCACCATCCATGTTGCTTGACATGCACAAAGAGAAGCAGCTATATATTCTGCTTCGCATGATGACAATGCCACTACTAGCTCTTTTCTCGAACTCCAAGCAACTGGTGCACTACCTAGCATAAACACATAGCCAGTTGTGGATTTTCTATCCTCAACATCACTACACCAACTAGAGTCGCTGTATCCCACTAACTTGCATTATTTTCCTTCATCAGCTCCAGGAAACAAAATACCATAGTCGAGAGTCTCTTTTAAATACCTCAGTATCCTCTTTGTCGCTGCTAGGTGTGATACCTTAGGATTCTGCATGAATATACTTACCATACCTACATTGTATGCTACGTCAGGCCTTGTGTGACAAAGGTATCAAAGTGACCTAATAAGTCTTTTATATTGGGTTGGATCAACATCATCTTCATCTGAATCCTTCGACAGTTGCAATCTGATCTCAGTTGGATTCGAAGTTGGGTAGCAATCTTGCATCTCAAATCTCTTAAGTATTTCACCTGCATATCTTCTTTGGTGCATCATCAAACCTCTAATACTCTTGTAGAATTCGATGCCAAGGAAATATGAGAGATTTCCCAAGTCTGACATTTCAAACTCCTCACTCAAGTTATGTTTGAAGTCTTCGATATTCTTCTTGCAACTTCTTGTTATCAACAAATCATCGACATAGAGGCATACTATAAGCAATTCACTACTGCTTCTTCTTACGTACACTCTATGCTCAATCGTACACTTCACAAATTCCTTCTCCCTTAAGAAGCTGTCGAGTTTCTTATTCCAAGCTCTTGGAGCTTGATTAAGTTCATACAGGGCTTTATGCAGCCTGTACACCTTTCTTTCTTCGCCTCGTTTCATAAACTCAGCTGGTTATGCAACATAAACTTCTTCTTCTAAGGGGCCATTAAGGAATGCATACTTCACGTCCATCTGACATGTGTGCCAATTATTCATATTTCCTAGACCGACAACCAATCTGATTTTTCGATCCTAGAAACCAGTGCAAAAACTTCGTCGAAGTCAATTCCTTCCTTATGAAGAAATCCTTTTGTCACAAGTCTCGCTTTGTGTCGAGTTACTTCTCCTTTAGGATTCACCTTCACCTTGTAAACCCACTTCACATCAATTTCCTTCTTGCATTGAGGAAAATCAACAAGTGACCAGGTTTTGTTGACTTCGATGGAGTCTAACTCCTCATTCATTGCTTTTACCCACTTCAAATCTTTCAATGCCTCGGCTGCATTGACTGGTTCGACATCTGCATAAAAATATAGTGTACCAGCTCACCTTCTTCACCGACCACATCATCTGTTGTAATCACACATTCTTGCAACCTTGCAGACATGTGTTTTATTTGTCGAGGTCTGCTAGGGCCAGCTTCATCTCTGACTTGTTTCTGTCGGAATTCACTTTCAACTTCAGTGGTTGGTTCTTCACAAGAGATTCTCACTGAATCCTTCTTGACATCCTCAGTCCAATCCCATTATTTAAGCTCATCTATGATCACGTCCCTGTTGATCACTACCTGCTTATTCACTAGGTCGAACAACTTGTAACCTCCAGTCGAATGATATCCTATCAAGATCATCTGATTCGACTTATCATCAAGCTTCTTTCTCAACTGATCTGACACATGACTATGTACTATAGATCCAAATACCTTCAAGTAACTGAGGTTAGGCTTGACACCAAACCAACATTCTTCTGGTGTGATTCCTTCAAGATTCTTCGTCAGACACCTATTTAATATGTAAGTTATTGTCAAAACTGTTTCTCCCCATAATTCTTTTGGTAGAGGCTTTCCATTCAACATACTTTTCACCATGTTCATGATGGTTATGTTCTTTCTTTCTGCAATTCCATTTTCCTGTGTAATGTAGGGTGGCACCACCTCATGCATAATCCCTTCTTTTTCACACAATGCATCGAACTCTTTCGATACATACTCTCCACCACCATCAGTCCTCAGAATTTTTAGCTTTCAATCACTCTGTCTTTTGACCATAAATTTGAAACTGGCAAATACCTCGATCACTTAACTTTTCTTCTTGATGAGGTATGTTCACAACTTTCGACTATAATCATCTATGAATGTGACAAAGTATCTGTTTCCTGCAATCAAATCCATCTGGATTGAACCACATACATCAGAGTATATGACTTCCAGAATTGCCTTTGACTTCCTTTCTGCATCCTTGTTAAAGCTATTCTTGTGTTGTTTTGACTGAACACATTCTTCACAAACTTCACTTGGAATGTCGATTTTAGGTAATCCTGAAGCCATATTTCTCCTATTTAGCTCTCTGATGTCATTGAAGTTGAGATGGCCTAGTCGGAAATGTTATAACCATTCATCTCTGCTGGCTGCAGTTGCTAGGCACTTGTGCTCCATCACATTGAGTTCAATCTTGAAGGTCCTATTCTGAGACATTAGAGCCTTCAAGATCAACCAACCACCTATGTCGAGAACTCTCATCATCTTGTCTTCGATCGACACCTTGAAGTTCTTTTTGACTAGTTGTCTTATACTGAGCAAATTACTCTTCATGTCTGGTATGTACAACACATTGGAAATTGTTGACCTCTTGCCATCTTTCCTCATAATCAAAACATCGTTAATACCTTTAGCTGCTAGAGTATTGTCATTTACAAATTTCACCACATTCTTCGACGAGGGCTTCATGTTGACAAACCAATATTTCCTTCCAGTTATATGTGATGAGCATCCCGAGTCCAAGTACCACTGGTCCTGTAATCTCTCTTCGTCTCTTGTTGTGACCATTAGCAACATCTATTCTTCTTCATGCTTCACCATATTTGCATCAGTTTCTTAATTCTTCTTCTTTTTTAGACATTTACTAAAATAGTGACCATACTTCTGACAATTGAAATACTGAATGTGAATTTTTTCAGGCTTTCATCCACCACCTATTCCTCTACCTGCAACACTACCTCTTTTGTTGCCTTGATTCAAGGGTTGTCTTTAATTCAACCAATTTCCTTCCTGCTGATTTCGACCAGTTGAATTGTTGTAACCTCCTCTACCTTTGTTGCCATTCCAGATTCCTTGCCTTTCCTTTCCTTTTTTGATTGCGCCTATAAAGCCATATCACACTTCAACTTTCCTGCAGCTCTCTCAGTCATCCTTTATTCATGAGACTCAAGCGTCCCTTGAAGCTCTTCCTTCGTCAATGTTGACAAGTTTTTCGAATCTTCTATGGCTACTACCATGTGGTCGAACTTTGGAGCCAACAACCTCAAGATCTTTGCAACAACTGATCTTAATGTCAATACTTCTCCATATACCTTGATTTGATTCACCAGCTTTGTAACTCTAGTGAAGAAATTTGTTATACTTTCACTTTCTTCTATCTGAAGCAATTCATAGGTTCTCTTGTGAGTTTGTAACCTTACATCTTTCACCTTTTATGTACCTCCAAACGACTTTTCAAGAATCTTTCACGCTTCCTTCGCTGATTCTACATCACTAACCTTTTCAAAATTATTTGGATCTACACATTGATGTATTATAAAGAGAGCTTTATAATCTTTCTTCTTCAATTTTTTGAATGCAATATTTTCTTGATCCGTCGCATTTTCTGCAAGCGGTGCTACTCCTCCCTTCACAAAATCGCAAAGATCTTGATAACAGAAAACTACCTTAATCTGCTTGCACCAATTCTCATAATTATCTTTCTTGAGAATTAGAAGGTTTGTTGAAAGTGATCGTTTGAATGATTCATCGCCATCACGATTTTCCTTCTTTGAATCGTAACCAGAGCTCTAGATACCAAACGTTGGAAATTCAACCATAACCTATGGAGAATTTCACTCAATCAATGTTGATCTCAAGATTGTTTCAAATCACGTAATGATAATGAAAGAAAAGTTTAGAAAGAAAGAAATAAAGTAAACATTGGAGAAGAAGAAGACGAACAATTTTCTACAGAGAACTCTCTGCTCACAAAATTTGAAAATTATGTTATTTCACTTGCAACTGCAAACTGTGAATTACAAAATATGATGAAACGAGATGTTTACAAAATAAGGGTTTCTCCCTATTTATAGATTTAGGTTAGCTTGCACCCCAAGTCAAATGTCAAACTATAAAATCCCAAAAACATCTAATCTAATCTTTTTAAATCAAATATGATCTTTCTAAAACAATGAATTACATATTTAACAATTAAGTGTTCAAATAAATTTAAAAGTTATTTAAATTTCTATTTAATAATAAATAAATTAATTAATTAGATATGAACTCAAATATGATTGGAGGTCAGAAGACTCATTTCAGAATAATGGAAATCCTAATTTGTCACCACACTATATATAGACAATGATCCTAATATATCATACACAAGCAATTTATATAAATTAATTAATTAATTAGATATGAGCTCAAATATGATTGGAGGTCAGAAGACTCATTTTGGAATAATGGGAATCCTAATTTGTCACCACACTATATATAGACAATGATCCTAATATATCATACACAAGCAATTTATATCTTCTCCCAATCTAAAGAGTATTCAAGGCATTAGGAGTACTGGTTGAGAAAGAATAATACAAACCAAAGGGTGCTTGTCATTCGTCTCTCTTCACTTTGTGTTTTAGGAAAATATAAAGTCGTCGTGTCAATGATTCGATTATCCATATATTTCTAATCTCAATTCTCATAAATTAACATGTTGTAGATCCTAGTGTGTGTGTGTGTGTATATATATATATATATATATATATATATATATATATATATATATATATATATATATCTATATATATATATATATATATCTATATATATATATATATATATATATATATATATATATATATATATATATATATATATATATATATACATACATGGGCGGTTTTAAGGCCCGGCCAGGCTGGGCATGTGCCCGGGCTCGGCCCCAAAATTTTGCCTTCTTTTATAAAAGAATATGAAAATTGTGGCGGTTAATAAGTGCTGTTATGGCGGTTAAAACCGCCACAATTAACGAAAATGCAAAAAAATAGTACTTTTGAATAAAATTTCTCATGTCATAATATATATTAAATAAAAAGGTGGTTTTTTGTCGTTGATAATGGCAGTTTTAACCGCCGTAATTTAAACAATTTTCACAAATTAAACATAATTTTCTTTTCCTTTTTTATGCAATTAAACATACATTATATTAATTTTTTTATATGATAATATTTAGATTCAACTACATTACAAAAAGTGCAAAATTAAAATAAAGTTGCTATTTATGACCAAATTAACCAAAAACAAAAAATGAATACTTGAAAAAATAAAATTTAACATAAAAGTAGCAGCTACTAAAATTATAAAAAAACATGTATAATGTTGTAAAAAAGAAGAAGAAAAGAATAAATTTTATCCTCAAATAATATAAAAAATATATTAGGTCCAATTCTTCAATTTATGTTCACTCTAAATTATATGGTTCAATTGATGTTAACTAGGAATTTGTATTTTAAATTTAGTTTGTAGTTACAGTAGTTAGTAAATAAAATTATGTTGTTAACTTGTTGCTAATTTCAAGAATTATTATGAGTCACATAAAATGATATTCCATGTTAGTATCAGCCTCAAATTGGATATGGCTATGTTAGTTTTAAAATTCTGCCGAAATCAATTAAATTAAAAATCTTTTATTTTGATTAATAACTATTTATATGTACAATATGAATTTATTGTCTTTAAATTTTTGCCCAGGCTTCAAAAACTTTCTGGCTCCGCCACTGTATACATATACATATATATGGCTTAATACCATGTTTTGTCCCTTAACTTTAGTCAATATTTCTCTTTGGTCCCTAAAAAAACATTATATAGTGGTCCATTAACTTATACTCTGTTACATATTTTAGTCATTTCTGTTAGTTTTTATTAAAAAAACGTTAAAATTTGCTTTGCTGGATTTTTAATTGTTGAGTTTGAATAAACTGGAAGGCTTGGAATAAAATACCTGATGCCACATGGAATAAAAAAATACAAACTTTGGAATAAGTGAGAAAGAAACCAACAAACACACCACCATTCCATTTACACATACAAATAAAGATAAATGAAAACAAGATATCATTTCTTCAACTCCAACCACCGCCCCTCTGCATCTGCAACTCCAACCACTATTTTCTCACATGTTTTAACAATAATCATAACTTGCTCTCTCTTTTTTTCAACCATCACCTATCAACCTACGTTTTCTTTTCCAAAAATCTCATATGATTTTTTTTTCTCAATGAGAGAGATGCTGATAAAAAGGTAAGATTTTTTTTTAAACGGTTGGAGTTAGAAACATCAAAGAGTAATTTTAGGGAATCATTATTATTCATTGTTAGGTTAAAAAGGTGGGATTTTTAAATGAAAAATAGGGTTTTGATGATTGGTGTCAACCGAGAAACAACGGAGCCGGCGATGGAAGAAAAAATTAAACAAAACCAACATTCTCGGATTCCAAAACCTACTACTTTCCAAGTACCAAACTTCGATCCAATAAGAACACATGTTCAATTTTTGAGATAGAACGATCCCAGAAAATATAAATGAGATTTTTGGTGAAAAAATTTAAGTCAATAGTGAGTGGAATTATGCTTACCGAATAGTCAAAATGGCATAAAAAATGGAAATTGAACATGATTGAAAGTTGGAAGAAGAGAGAGATATGTGACAACAATGGAGGAAATAGAGAAAGTGAAAATGGGTAGGGACCAAATAAAAATTGAACATGATTGAAAGTTGGGAGAAGACAGAAGCTAGCTAAACGTTCAATTTATCATTTGCTTACCTGGCATGCCACATAAGCCATAGTTAATATTTTTTCACACAAACTAATGGTAGGGACCAAATAGTTTAACGGAAGTGGAGTTAAGGGATCATTGTGTAACGTTTTTTAGTTTGGGGACCAAAGCGAAACTTCGCTCAAAGTTAAGGGATCATTGTGTAACATTTCTATTGAGTATGTTTATATAATCATTATTATATTAATTCCAACAAGTGGGATCAAAGCAGATCTTCAGGTTTAGTTTATTGAGATTTGTCCTCTAAACATCAATGTTTTTTATTTATTTTAGATCATGAAATATATATTTGAAATTCATGTTTTTTTTCTTCCAATATTGATATATATGTTTTAAGAGGCCTGAAGTTTTAATGATAATTTTTTTACACTTAATATGAAGTTTATGATTTGTATGTTATATTTATTTTCAAAAGATTTATATGGATTTAGGATCTTCCATATCTTGTATGAATCCTTAAAAGTAAATTTGGTTAAGGTATATATTTAAATGATATTTATTTTGGTGATCACATTTGAAATTATAATTGTGATTTGAAAACTATAATATCATGTTAAGGATCTATTTTAAGTTATGATTGCTAGAATTATATTTGTGATAGTGGAAAGTTTTGAATTTGACATAGAAAATATGTGATAAAGATTTGTTTGAAAATGTAAATTTAAATATTTTAGGAAAAACTATGTTTGTGAATTTTTTTTGGAATATATATATATATATATATATATATATATATATATATATATATATATATATATATATATATATATATATATATATATATATATATATATATATATATATATATATATATATATATATATATATATATATATATATATATATATATAATCGCATATATGATTATGATTGATGATTGAGAATCCTAAAATCTATTTTTTCTTAAAGAATTTTGATTCTCAACCGTTTATTTATGACTATAGATAATATATTTAGAAATATATATTTATGTCAATTATTTTGGAAAGATAAATATTGAATTTAAATCTTATTTTGGTTATTTGATTATTGGTTTTGAATTAAAAAATATTTTACTATCATTTGTTTGATTTTTTTAATTATTGTTTTATCTTTCAATTTGATTTACATAAAATCTTCACATGAATTTACATTTTGAATTTACATTTTGAGAGATAAGACAAATACTAATTTGTTTAATATATATTTAGTTATTATATATTATTTATAGATATTTTATTTTAATATTTTGAATGTCTCTCAAAATTATAAGATCAATTACTTTTATATCGCACTTAATAGTGAATCTCAAAATATTATAATCTAGTTTTATTAAGTACTAAAATTAAGGTTTTTACTCTTTAAATTTTAGAAAATTTGGATTCAAGATTTATGGTTTATTTATAAGCCATGTGAAGATTTGTTTCATTTATTTATTTTTTTTAGAAATTTTGATTCTAGAATATTTATTCATTTATTTGAAGAGTCATTGAGTATGTCTGTGAATCAATTTTAGCATAAAATGATTTTTTACTATATATAAAGATTTAATTTTTATTTGAATTAAAATTAAATATTTGGTTTATAGAATGATTATGATATTTGAATTTTATAGCTATTAATTTTTTATTTCATGCTATTTATTGTTTTCTTGTGAATATGTTCTCACATTAAGAGTCGTTAAATAATCTTATGATTACGAGGAATGCGGCAAAGCTTAAGGATCCTTCTTATATTTTATGTGTGGTGCCTTGTAAATTTAAGACATTTTTCTCTTTTAATTTATTAAATTGTCTAGTAATTTTGATTGAGTTGGTTGAAACAACAAGTTGCAAACGTAACTTCTATTGCGTATATTTGATCTAGTTGAAATTACAAAAGATGTAGCATGAAATTATTCATGCGAGCTGTTATAGTCCGTCAAAAGGAAGACACAGTTTGACCAGATAATTATATACATGTGACGGTGAATATGTGGTAATTATTAAGCTTTTTGTTTCATGTGGGTAATGGTTAGTGTCAAATTCCATATTATCTGACAGGGTTTATTATCAATGTTTGATCAGAGGATCTGCCAGACTTACATTTTGAAAATAACATATTATGTGACGTGTGACAAAAAGGTAAGCAAGCAACTAGCCCTTACAAATGCTTCACATGGACCTTTTTGGCCCATTTAGAACAATAAGTCTATGTGGAAACGTCTAGACCCTTGTAAATATCGATGACTAATCTAGCTATACCTGGACATTGTTCCTATATTAGAAAAGAGATATGTCTATTGCCTTTCATAAGAATTGCATCTTTAAGTAGTGACCATTGTAAAGAAATGAAAAATGAGGAATCCAAAAAAATTTATAACAAGAATGGTATTTTGCACACCTTTTACGCTCCACAAACTCCCCAACAAAATATGGTAGTATAGAGGTAAAATAGGTCTCTAGCAGAGCTTGCAAGGATGATGCTCAATGAGACTAGTCTTCTTAAAATTTTATGGATTGATGTTGTGAGTACCGCTTGCTATGTTATGAATCGTGTCTTGATAAGAAAAATTCTAAAGTGGATTCCCTATCAACTATATAAAGGAAGAAATATGAATATTTCTCTCACTTACATGTCTTTCGTTGCAAATGTTTTATCCATAATAACAGGAAAGATAACCTCAAAAAACTTGATGCAAAAGTTGATGAAGGAATATTCATAGGACATTCCAAGTCTAACAAAGATTTTAGAATTTATAACAAAAGAACTATGCCAATCAAATAATCAATTCATGTTACCTTTGATAAATCTATCCTCAAACCTGTAGAAATATAAGTTGATGATTATGCAGATATTTTGGAAAAGACAAGTCTGAAGGATAATTAAGAACTAGACCAAAAACAAAATGAAAATCAAGCCACTGAGGAAGAACTAGTTTAAGATCAATTCTTATACACTCTGCAAGAATATCCAAATCTCCCAAAGCTATGGAGACCAAAAAAAAAAGACCATTCAATCTAGACTATTATTAGAGGTATATCCAAGGGAGTCACTACTTGAAGGTCTCTCAATAAGGTATGTAACTATGTGGCTTTTGTTCCACAAATTGAGCAAATAGAAATCAACGAAGCTATAGTCGACAAACATTAGTCTGTTGCTATGCAAGAAGATTTAAATATATTTGAATGAAACAACATTTTGGAACTCATTCCCAAAGCTTCAGTTAATATAGTAATTGGTACCCAATAAGTCATTCGTAACAAGCTAGATGAAGATGGAAAGGTTTTAAGAAATAAAGCCAGACTTATTGTGAAGGAACATAATCTGTAGGAAGGAATAGATTTCGATAAAACCTATGCTCATGTAGCTAGATTAGGAGCCATAAGGATGTTATTAGCCTTCTTGTGCATCATGAATTTCAAATTATTCCAAATGGATGTAAAAAGTTCCTTTCTAAATAGTTACATCCAATAAGAGGTATTTGTTGACCAACCTCCGGGTTTTATCAATCCAACTTTTCAAAAATATGTTTTCAAGCTTAAGAACACACTATATGGGCTGAAACAAGCTCTTAGAACATGGTATGACCCTTAAGTAAATTCTTGCTTGAAGATAAGTTCCAAATAAGACAAGTTGATACAACTTTTTTCATCAAGAAAACCGAGCATGACACATTGTTAGTTAAAATTCATGTTAATGATATTATCTTTGGTGCTACTAAAGAATCCTTTTGCAAGGAGTTTTATAAGATTATGCATAATAAGTTCGAAATGTCAATGATGGAATAGCTCAAATACTTTTCAGGACTTTAAATCTAACAAACTAAGAATAGGACCTTCATCAACCAAGCTAAATGTTGTATAAAACTATTAAAAAGATTTGATATGGAGAAATCCAAAATAATAGCAACCCTAATGCCAACCTCATGCAACCTAGATAAAGAATAATATAGAAACGGATTAAAGAAAACAAGTACTGAAGTATGATAGGCTCTCTTTCCTATCTAATTGCATCTCATCCTAATATAATGATTGATGTATATATGTGTGCACGCTTTCAATCATACCCAAAAGAATCACTTTTTAGTATGGTCAAACACATTATGAGATATATCTCTGGCACACAACACATGGGTTTATGGTACTCCAAGGGAGCGGATTGTGACTTAGTTGGGTACTATGGTTCCAATTTTTTTAGGTGCAAATTGTTGCACCCCAAAATTTGCTTAACATTTTCTTACCTGATTTATGTTTCATTGCATTTCATTTGCATAGCATAACATAGCCCTAACATTGGCATAGCATAACATCATTCATTGTGCAGGGGATCAAGGGTGAGATATGAAAGAAAGAGCCTAGCTGGAGGTTCACACAAAATAGAAAAGTCATCAAGAGTATCATGTCAAAAGAGGGTGTCCTTGAGGAGTTTGATAATCTGTATGAGGCCTATCTTAAAGTGTGAGGAGGTATCTGAGGAGCCTATAGGGTTTAAGGAGTCTTTATCAAGGTTATTATGTGTGAATGAAGCTTAATGAGTCCCTAGAGGGCCATGTTGGAGTTAATTCAAGTCATTGATTCAAGTACAAGAGCCACAGTTGAGGTGCAGTCAATTAGGGTTTCATCTGGGTAACCCTAGGTCAAGGAAAGCAAAGAAAGGGCATCAATACCTAGCTATAGGTCATGGAAGTCATGGATTGATATATTGAAGCATGTGTGTAGATGATCCAAGACCAAGTTCAAAAGAATCAAGAGTGGTTGGAGGTGTTTAAGACAGGGTTCCTAGGGTAAAATCCCCTGTATAGCACTGGACTTCCAAGCCACATAAGTCAAAATACAAGTTTCAAATGGATCTTTGGCCAACATGAAACTTTTAGATCATCTCAATACCTTTAATTTGAGTACTAGAAGTCCTCAAGGGGATTTATAGAACTCAAGTTATGGTTTTTGCAAATTACCAGTCACCAGAGGACACTGAAATTTATCTGTGAAAGTCACTTGACTTCCAAGCAACTTTTGCCCCTTAAGGAGTTTTCAAATGGATTCTTGGCCAACATAAGAGTTGTAGGTCTTGATCTTAGCTTTAATTTGAGTACTAGAAGTCCTCAAGAAGATTTGTGGAACTCAAGTTATGATCTTGGCAATCCAGGGGTATTTTGGGAAAGTTGAATTATAGGTCATTTTCAAGAATGTGCCAAAATCTCCATCTTCCACTCCTCAAATGGAAAATTGTTCAACATGAAATGTGCTTGGAATGATGTTTTTAGGTCAGATGTGAAGTCATGGTAGGTTGAATGAGCTTGTATCAAGAAGTGCTCCAAAATGGCCTAAAAAAAGGGATTTTTCAAATGATTCAAAGGAGGGAAATTGGGATTTTTGAATTATAAGTCATAAACATGTCATGTGGGTAGTCATTTTGACCTAAAATTGGATTTCAAACACATTGGCATTTCCACAATTTTTAGATGAACCCTAATTTCATGACTTGCTTTGTAAAGTGATTACTTCATTTACAAGTTACAATGCCAAAACAAGAATCAGGGTATTTCAGGCTGAGATAGCTATCCAAACATACTCCATGATCAATTTGTAGTTGGTTAGAGCATTCTAGAGCAATCTGAGAGCTCAGAATCGTGACTGTAGCATTGGACTTTCATGGCCATGACAGAATTTTGGATCAACTAAATTGGGCCTGAATTGGATTGCAAAAGCCCACAAACACTTCATATTTAAGTTCTAGAATGAGTTCAGATTGGTTTTGGTGATGATTTCGTGGAGAGAGTGAAGATTGAAGTTGAGCTTTCAAGGTTTCTAACTGAAAATGGTTTTGAAGTTCAAGGCAATTTCAGACCAAATTGAAGTTGCAAGAAGCTCTTATTATCATCAGTGAAGGATTCTGGAAGATCTTTGAGCTTAATTCGAGCCAAAATCATCCTCAATTGAAGCTTGAAACCAGGTTTTCATTCTTCAACTTTCCTCTTTAATTATGATGATTCAAAGCCTTAGAAACATGTGGTTAGGTTCCCTATGATTGGTAGAACGATTTAGGTTTGGTTTGGCATCATTTGGTGATGATCAAGAGAGTGCACCAATTTCTGTTTGGATTCAGTTACATGTGATCTTGAGGAATTAACATGATTGTGATAGCTTAGGATGATCAGTGTAACATGATGAATAGATCTATGGATTTAGATTTGAGTTTGGTGAAGATCAAGAATGTGACATGTTTTGGAAATGCTATCGGGTTTGAAAATCTAGAAGGATTTGAGAAAATTTGAGGCCAGATTCATGATCAGCATGGGATTTTGAGTGAGATAGGTATAATCTTTGTGATTTCTGGTCACCTGCAAGTGGACCTTCACCGGAGAAGACGGTGGTTTCCACCGTCTGAGAATCATCTCAGGTCACCTGAATTGTGAGGAAGACGAGTCCTTGGCCATTAGATCTCACTTTGACTGAAGACCAAGCCAAGAATCTAACGGTTGTATTTTAATTTGAGTTTGGATCCAAAGCGCAGCGTTCCATTAATGTGACTCAGCTTGTGAGTCAGCTGCCACTCATCTCTCACGTGGACATGCTCTGATGCTCAGATCTGATTACCTAGTCTTCTCATCCTACACACCTGATTTAATCCAGCTTTTTATTTTCTTTTAATCATTTTAGTATTTTCTTTTATTCCATTTGATTTCTAAAATCCATAATAAATCCAATATTGATCCAAAAAATATTTTAAAAATACCTCAATGATCTTGGATTTATTTTTGATTTTATGAAATTAATAAATCTCATTTTCAGTCATTTTTCAATTTTATTTGATTTTTCTTATTTTTGTGTAATTTCTTTTATTTGCATATTTGATCATCTGTTTTATGGATTTTATTGTGAATAATTGGTGATGAATTTTGAGCTGATTCGTTTTGGGCTAGATAGCTTAGATATGCATGTACCCATAGTAATTTTCTCATATTTTTGTGAGAGAATTTTAGGCTAGTTTGAGCATCGGACATTAAAGGGTTTAGAATTAGGGTTTTAAGTTGATACCTTTAGGTTTAGGGCATAGTTTTAGGTCCAAATAAATGGTTAATCCCCTGGTTTTTGTATGAGAGATTCATAAGAGGTTTAGTAACCCTTAGTAATTTTTGTATGATTTTGTAATCACTTTTGGTATTTTAAGTAGAATTAGTTTTAAGACTAGCTTCTAGGTGTTTCTGATGAACTAATTTGGCTAGTTTGATTCAATAGTTCCCCTTAGACTAGGGTGGTGTTGCTTTTGAGATTGGATGATCATGAATACCAATTTAAGGTGCTTTGGAGAGCTTGAAGGAGCTTGGATGTGAAGATTCTCTCATCTTGTGGATGCTTGTCAGGAGCTTAGGGAAACTAGGGTTTTAGGAAGAGCATTAGACTAGTTTTGTTTCTTTCTTCAAACATGGAGTATCTTGTCCATCTCCATTCTATCCAATGACATAAATTCCTCCTTGGGAAGCTCCATCTCTCCTTAGTAGGGATGAGTGGTATGCCCAACTGAGTAGAACTTTGAGGGTGCCAGTCTCTCATAGTGTTAGGTTCTCAGTGACTTCCCTTAGTTGTCATTGAGCCTCTTAACATTTCACCTTGATCTTGTTGGTTTGATTATCCCTTGGAGGTGCTTGTTGAATCTTGGTAAAGAGAAAGTTTTGTGCTTGTTGAAGCTTGGTGAGGATGGAGTCAGTAGCTTGTTGAAGCTAGGGTTTTACTGCTTGTTGAAGTTGAAGTCAGGAGTTTGTTGAAGCTGGTTACTGGTTAGGGTTTGAGCTTGCTTAAGCCGGGAGCTTGTTGAAGCCTGATGCTTGTTGAAGATTGAAAGTTTATGGAAGCTTTAAGATGGGAGTTATTCATGAAGATGAAGGTTGTTGCTGTCAACTTTTTGCTGGTTAATCATCTGTTGTTGTTAGAGCTGCTGTTTACTGTAGGAGATTAGTGCTGCTGCTTGGGCTACCTCCTCTGCTGTGGCTTTTGTTTTCTGTATTGTTTGTTGGCCTGTGTAGCTTTCCCCCTAGGTTTGAGGTGAATGTTGATTCACCTTGCCTGTTGTTTTCTCAGGTTCGAGGTTGAGTGAGACTCCCTTGCCTCGCTTGTATTGTTGCATTGCATGCATTTTACTGTGTTTGCTTGCTTGCTTTTCTGTTTATCCCCTAGGATCTCTGATTTCCTCTGTGCAGGAGGGAATTATGATAGACATTAGGATTCTTATCCATGCATGACAACATTAGGTTAGTTTTTATTCCCTTTTCAACCCTAGGCTTTTTAGAGCTTCTTTCTCTTCTTATCTCAAAACAACTCAAAAATACAGTAATAAGGTTAATCGATATCGTACGTTACGAGCCTTAAGCTATTTGAGAAAGGGTTGCTGGAGAGCTTCTTTCCAGTAGTCTGGCTGCTTAGTGTGGCACCCTTTGGGTGACACGCGACGTAGTCACTCTCAAATCATAGTCTCTAGTGCGTCGGAGATTGCAAACAAACTAAAAAACATTTCTTTTGTAAAAGATTCAAAACAAACATCAAAGTGTCATTTTTGTCCGCTTGGACTCTTAATCAAGAAAAACCTTTTTTGAAGGCAATAAAAAACAGTCAGACAAGCTTGTGTCTTCCGTAGCCCGAACTACGTTTGCTCTGATCTTTCATGTTGTATGAAAGTACGTAGGCATAGGATGCAATATCCTAGTGAGTAACCTTCCCCTCCTTTCCCATAGTTAGGCGAACTACGTTGACTCTGATTTCTCGTTCCAGACGAGGATACGTAGGCATAAAGTGAGATACTTTGCCGAGTCATTTTATTTTCTTTTTAACCCTTGACCTGTAGAGTAGATAGAATAACAATCCGTGCTAGAAAACAAGCGTGGATCCCGTCGAGTACGGCGGACGTGAGGGGTGCTAATACCTTCCCCTTGCGTAATCGACTCCCGAATCCAGGAATTTGGTTGCAACGACCATTCCTTTCCCGTTTTGCGTTAGGTTTACTCTGAGTGTTTCCTTTCCCTCCATTGGGATAAATAACGCACGGTGGCGACTCTTCTGTCATAGTCGGCGCCGATTTTCGCAGTAGCGACAGCTGGCGACTCTGCTGGGGACCTATCATTTGGGATTCAACTAAGTGAGGCCACTTCAAGGGATGATGATGCCACACCTTCTGGGTATCGTATCATCGCTCTTGAAAGTCTATGACGTTGAACCCGCATAGGATGATGTACCTCGTCTGCGAGTTAAGTACACACCTGTGAGGGGTAGGTAGGTTTGTTTGCAGGAAACCTTTGACCTCAGAATACCTGGTTTATCTCTATCAGTGAGATGTGGTTACAGGGTTCATTTGAGTGGTTGGTTTGAGATGAAGATTTGATGGTTCTCAGGCTTCAGTACAGAGCATCACAGTTCATCAACATTGCACTTGATCTCCTGTTTGCATATGCATGTGCATTTTTATGACTGCATTTCATTAACGTGTATTTATGTTACAGGTGTGATCATTCCCCTCTAATTCTAGTGTATCTTCTAGCCAAACAATGGAGTCCATGAAGAGGACAATTGCTTACCGGTTGCATTCGCCAGATATCAGTTCCTTGCTGGGATTAGTTGCTCTAGCAGATGAGAGAGTGAGGGCTGAGTTCAGAGTATCTTATGGGAGATTGCTTAGTTTGTTGTACAGGCCTTCAGCATTTGAGACGACTGGGGTGTATACTTTGATGCAGTTTTATGAGCCTCAGCTGAGATGTTTCCTATTCCCCGACTATATTCTGGCACCCACTTTGGAGGAGTATTCTGCTATTATGAGAGTTCCTGTATTAGACCAGATGCCCTTTATACATGTTGACGCTGAACCTGAGTTGGCTACACTTGCTGAGATTGTCAGTTTAGACGCTTCTGAGTTTCCTGGAGGATTGGTCAAGCTAAACGAAGCCTATAGTTTTCACCTGTCTGTCCTGGTTGAGAAGGCTACACAGTGCGCGAAGAGTGGATGTTGGGTTGCCTTCAGTGCCATTCTAGCTGTCTGCATCTATGGGACTGTCTTGTTTCCTAATGTGCCAGATTTTGTTGACTCAGATGCCTTCTTGATTCTTGCCTCGAAGAATCCAGTTCCTACTCTCTTGGGCGATGTTTATCATTTTATTCACTATAAGAATGAGAAAAGTCGTGGCAAGAATGTTTCCTGCTGTCTTCCTCTTTTGTACAGGTGGTTCCAGGGACATCTTCCGAAGACAGGGCCTTTTGTTGATGCTGTTGATACTTTGGATTGGTCTTCCCGGTTGATGGGGCTGTCTGCTGAGAACATCATTTGGTTTGATCGGAGTATGCTTGGAACTGATATTATATATAGTTGCAGTGGCTTTCCGAATATCCCTTTGATTGGACGGAAAGGTTGTATCAATTATAACCCTTCTCTGCTGGTGAGACAGTTTGGTTATGCCTTGAGAGATGCTTCTATTGAGGTTGAGATACAGGAATCTCTGTATCTCACAGGCTCATTAGGCGAGGCTGTTTCGATCAGGTTGAGACGTGCATGGGCTAACATCCATAGGAGAGGGAAAGCTTTGCTTGGTAAGAGCAACAGCAAAGCTTATGATCCCTATTTGGCTTGGATCCACGAGAGAGCTAGGATTTCCTCGATGCCATATCCTGTTGTGGAACCTCTGTATCTTCCATTGATTGAGGCACCTACTTCGGTAGAGATTGAGAAGTATAACAAATTGTTGGCTGAAAATGAAGAATTGAAGAAAGCCAATGATGAGTTAGAGAAAGAGATCTTCCAATTGCGTCATGAGAAGAATGAAGCTACCTTCACTGTGAAGGAACAGACGGAGTTGATTAATAGGTTGGGTTCAGAGTTGACTGAAGAGACCAACAAGAAGGAAAAGGTGGGAGTAGCCTTGAACGGTGTTAGCAAGGTGCTTGCTTCCAAGAAGGAACTCTTAAACAAAGTGTATTCCCGACTCGGCAAGTGGGAAGCATTATGGAATACCATGCTTACCAAGCGGAAGGAGCGTGAAGATGAGCTGAAGCTGCAGATTGCCACGCTAGAGGCGCAGATTAGAGCCCAGGATGCAAAGATTGCTGAAGAGACATCACTTAGGAGTGCTATTGAGCTTAGAGTAAGTGACCGTGCCGAGAAGCCGAGAGTTTGTGAATTGAAGGCCGGCTCCAAGAGATGCAAACTCGATGAGTGTTTTGGCGAAGGAACTTGCAAGGACGATGCCAAAAAGATGAGATCCACTACTGAGCGACATGCATTACTGATACAAGAGCTAATCTCCAGACTAGGTCATTCGGAGACGTTGAGGATATTGGAAGATGTCAGAGCGCGCCATTTGGCCTGAGTCATCTTTGCCTTGCTTTTTGTACTTGTATTTTGACCATCGCCATGCTTGTTGGCCGAGGTCTCTTCAGTTGTATTCAGTTGTACTCTTGTACTCTGCCTCTTGGCATTTGTTTATGTATGAGGGTTTTCTGATTCCTTGCTTGCCTGATGGGGACTCCATTGTCGTGATGGCCTTCTCTCTGAAACTAGAATCGGGGGGGGGGGGGACTATAACCTGTAGCATATTTATACGTTTGCATCTGCATCCTCATATTGCATAACCGGTATTTTTGAATCTGTATCTTATTTCCTGCATCTCTTAGGTTTTTCAGGATTGACGACCAGAGAGTCCATCGCTATTCAACCAGAAACAACTGCGAGAATATAATGGATCAAGTCCAAGTTGAGATGCAAGAAATCCGTGAGAAGTTGACTCTGTTCATGCAAGCTATGGAGAGCATGGCCAAGGGCCAGGAGAATCTTCAGACCTTGGTGCAGTCGCTGCTGGCACAGGCAAACAGAAATGGCAACACTGACCACATTTCTGTTGAAACTCCTTGTCGGGAGGATGAGATACCAGCAGTTGTTACTCCACCTGTTGTGACTGTCAACGGAAACACTGGTACTGGTGCCGGTGCTGGCGCTGGTAACGGCAATACTGGGAATGGTGGTGATGGGTATGTTGTTAACAACAAAGGGAACAATGTGGATGCTGATCAAGGATTCGTTGACAATGTTGGCTTCGGAAACAATGGGTATGACAATGTCAATCAGGATGGGAACTTCGGGTTCAACAATCAAGGCTTTGGTAATGACGGTTACGGCAACAATCAGGGGTACGGCTATGGTAATGGTGGGTTCGGTAATGTGATTAACAGCGGCGCTGGAGCATTTCCTTTCAACAATGGTTTTGGACCTGCTGGGGTCAATCTGGGGTTCGGCAACCGAGGACAGGGTCCTATGTTCAATCAGTAAGGATTTGGCCGTAACACGGGTTATGATGGGTATGGCAATGACAGGAATATGGATCAACAGGAGGACGCTTTTTCAGGAAGGGGTATGGGACCTGAAGGCCCTATTGACCCTGTTCAGAGGATCAGAATGCTAGAAGAGCAGATGAAAGGTGTGGTTGATCAGAACTCCGCTGGGTTAGATATGACCACTATGGGGTTGGTACCAGGGCTGAGAGTGCCGTTGAAATTTAAGGCTCCAACATTCGACAAATACAAAGGGGATACCTGCCCAAAGGTCCATGTACGTTCTTAGTATAGAAGGATGTCTGCATATTCCAATGATGAAAGGATGCTCATGCATTTCTTTCAGGATAGCTTATCGGGACCATCATTGGAGTGGTACATGGGACTGGAGCCCACCCAGATTAGGAGCTGGAAGCAGTTGGCTGATGCTTTCGTTATGCATTACAAATATAACAACGATTTGGCGCCAAACAGGGTTCAGTTGCAGAGCCTGTCGCAGAAAAGTGGTGAAAGTTTCAAAGAGTACGCGCAGCGGTGGCGCGATATGGCAGCTCGGGTGCACCCTCCTTTGGTTGAAAGGGAGATGAATGACATGTTTGTGGGGACATTTACAGGAATGTACTATGACAAGTTGCTCAATGTTTCGATGGGCAGTTTCTCCGATATGATCCTTATGGGGGAAAGGATCGAAAATGGAATAAAAATTGGAAAGATTCAGGCAGGCGAATCTACTTCAGCTGGGGGTGCGAGAAAAGCGTCCGGCGGAAGACGACAGGGTGATACAAGCGCTGTATTTGGTGGCAGAGGCCGGGGCAAAGGCAGAAATCAGTACATTCAACCTCAACAAATAGCCAGTGTTACTATTCCAATTCCTCGACAACAACAACAACAACAACAACAACAACCGCAGCAGCAACAAAGGCAGAATCAGAGTCAGGGAAGGTTTCAGAATGTAAGGCCGAAGAGGGTATTTGATAAGCCTCCGTCGACATATGCAGAGCTTCTTCAAACACTGCTGGGGTTGAATTTGGTCGAGAAAAGAACAATGGAACCACCTACAGGATCGGTACTTCCTAGGGGGTATGATGCTAGTAAGCATTGCGAATTCCATTCCGGGGCGCCCGGACATGATGTAGAATCTTGTCATGCTTTCAAGCATAAAGTTCAAGACTTGTTGGATAGTAAAGCCATCAACTTTGGCCAAGTGGGGCCCAATATTGTACAACAGCCTATGCCTAATCATGGGGCAAATGCCATCTTAACGGAAGAAAATTTGAACTTGGTGTTGGATGTTAATGAGTTGAAGACACCATTGAGTGAAGTGAAAAGCAGGTTGCTCAGAGGGGGAGTATTCCCCGGTTGTGATGAATACTGTTTAGAGTATTAGACCCAGCCAGAGGGTTGTAATGATTTGAAGCAGGGCATTCAGGCCATGATCGACGAAGGGACCTTGCAATTTGATCGAACTGCGGTTGAAAATCCTGTGGAGGCATTATGTGACGAGCAGAATGATATTGCAACGATGACGATCCCGAGGAAGACTATAACGATAACGACGCCCGTCCAGCGACCAACTATTACGATTACCAAAGCAGGGCCTGTTCCCTTTGAGACTACGAAAGTTGTCCCGTGGACGTACGGTTTAGAAGCGTATTGCAACGGTGAAAAGATTGTGGTGAATAGCCAGCCTGCTGGTGCTGTTGATAATGTTGTTGGAACGGGGGGCATGACCCGTAGCGGAAGGATCTTTACCTCACCTGAAATAGAAGCAGAGAGGTTGGCCAAAGGTAAAGCCAAAGTAAATGAAAGCGGACCTATTCAGTCGAAAGAAAAGGATACGTCACTCAAGGACGTAGAGGAGTTTATGAGATTGATTCGCAAGAGCGACTACAAAATTGTTGAACACCTACAGCAGACGCCGTCGAAGATTTCTATCTTGTTGTTGTTGTTATGTTCCGAGGCGCACCGGAACGCCCTGCTAAAGATCTTGGATACGTCATTTGTGCCTCAAGAAGTTTCTGTAAATCAGTTAGAGGGGGTAATGGCACATGTCAACGCTAGACATAGTTTGGGTTTCACAGATTTTGACCTAACACCCAGGGGTCGAGAGCACAACATGGCTTTGCATATATCGGTGGAGTGCCGGGGCACCGTAATGTCGCGAGTATTAGTGGATACGGGATCGTCGTTGAACGTATTGCCAAAGAAAGCCATGATGAAATTGGACATACGGGGAGTTATTTACACGCCCAGCGATTTGGTTGTGAGGGCGTTTGACGGAACGAAAAGATCAGTATTTAGGTCAATAACATTACCGCTTCAGGTGGGGCCGGAAATTTTTGATACCGAATTCTACATCATGGATATCCATCTAGCTTATAGTTGCCTTCTTGGGCGCCCATGGATCCACGATGCAGGGGCCGTAACGTCCACATTGCATCAGAAGTTGAAGTACATGGTGGGTGGTAGTGTTGTTACCGTTTGCGGGGAGGAGGACATTTTGGTCAGTCACCTGTCATCATTCAGATATGTGGAGGTCGACGGAGAAATACACGAGACACCTTGTCAAGCCTTCGAAGGGTTGCGGATTAAAGACAAAGCTCAAGGTTCCAACAAAATGCCAGAGGTGGCAGTGTCATCTTACAAAGAGGCTCAGGCTTTAGTGCAGACTGGTGAAACTAAAGGTTGGGGGCAGGTGCTGGAGATTCCCGTGAAGAATGACAAGTTTGGGCTAGGGTATCGACCGACGTCGTCAGCGTCCTCTTCAAGAGCGCCCAGGTTCAAGGGACCGATCACGATTACGCCAAGCGGGGTGTGCTTTGAGACTATCAACGCTATTTCCGATGCTGAAGACGGAGATAGTGACTGCGATATGGACGCGTGGATCAAGCCAAGCGTGCCAGGACAAAGTCTCTGCAACTGGTCCATCCGGGAAACTGTCCCAGTGACTTTTAAACAGTAATGATTTGTTTTCCCAATTGTTGAATAATCCTATGTCCTACCCGGGGTATAGTGATGTTACATAAGGGCTGCTTGATTATGTATATTGCACTGTTTAACCATGAAATAAAGGCGTTTTTCATATTCAAATATTGTGATCCCTGTTTTCCTTACTTTACTTTAACAATAAATGGCAACGTGGTTATTTGCTTTGTTTGCGTGTTGAAGCGTTTAACCATTTCCTTTGCAGGACTAATATTTCAGATGACATCTACGAACCGCCTATGACTCGTCTCGACTTCGAGCACCCGGTATTCCAAGCAGAGGAAGAGATTGTTGAGGATAGTGACCTGCCAGAGGAGCTGACTCGTTTGTTGAAACAGGAAGAGGGAATCATTCTGCCTCATCGGGAGGAAATTGAGATTATCAACTTGGGGTCGGAAGAAGTTGTGGGAAATATCCGTATAGGGGCTGCGCTGCAGAGCGACATCAAGCAAAGGCTGATTGAAATACTGCGAGAGTATAGTGATATATTTGCTTGGTCGTACAAGGATATGCCTGGGTTGGACACGGACATGGTTGTGCACCGTCTGCCACTGCGAGAGGAATGTCCGCCTGTTAAGCAGAAACTCAGAAGAACCAAACCAGACATGGCTGTGAAAATCAAGGAGGAAGTACAAAAACAGTGGGATGCTGGTTTCCTAGCTGTTACAACTTATCCGTCGTGGGTCGCTAATATAGTACCAGTGCCGAAGAAAGACGGTAAAGTGCGAATGTGTGTAGACTACCGTGATTTGAATAGGGCGAGCCCGAAAGACGACTTTCCACTTCCTCACATTGATGTGTTGGTTGATAACACTGCTCAGTTCTCCGTATTCTCCTTCATAGACGGCTTCTCAGGCTATAATCAGATCAAAATGGCACCGGAAGACATGGAGAAGACTACCTTCATTACTCCCTGGGGAACATTTTGTTATAAAGTGATGCCCTTCGGACTGAAGAACGCTGGGGCAACATATCAACGTGCTATGGCGACTCTCTTTCATGACATGATGCACAAAGAGATCGAGGTTTATGTTGATGATATGATTGCCAAATCCCAGACGGAGGAGGAGCATTTGGTTAATCTGCTGAAACTATTCAAGAGGCTTAAGAAGTTCAGGTTGAGACTGAACCCTAACAAGTGCACCTTTGGGGTGAGATCGGGTAAACTGCTGGGGTTTATTGTGAGCGAAAAGGGAATAGAGGTTGATCCTGCGAAAATAAAAGCTATACAAGAAATGCCGACGCCTAAAACAGAAAAAGAAGTGCGTGGGTTTTTAGGGAGGTTGAACTACATCGCTCGGTTCATATCTCACCTAACTGCGACATGCGAGCCGTTATTTAAGTTGTTGAAAAAGGATCAGGTGTTGACCTGGAATGAAAATTGTCAAAAGGCATTCGACAAGATAAAAGAATACTTGCAGGAACCTCCTGTTTTGATACCCCCAGTGGTCGGGAGACCTTTGATTATGTATTTGACGGTTCTTGAGGAAAGTATGGGTTGTGTTCTCGGTCAACACGACGAGACCGGATGCAAAGAGCATGTGATTTACTATTTGAGTAAGAAGTTTACCGACTGTGAGTCCAGATACTCAATGCTCGAGAAGACGTGTTGCGCGCTAGCCTGGGCCGCCAAACATTTGAGGCAATACATGTTGAATCATACAACCATGCTAATTTCAAAGATGGATCCAATCAAATACGTGTTTGAGAAGCAAGCACTCTCCGGAAGAATTGCCTGATGGCAGATGGTGTTAACAGAATATGATATCCAATATGTCTCGCAAAAGGCTATTAAAGGTAGCGTTCTGTCAGAGTACCTTGCGGAGCAACCTGTTGAGGACTACCAATCGATGAGGTTTGATTTTCCTGACGAGGATATCATGTACCTGAAAATGAAAGATTGCGAAGAACCGTTGTCGGACGAAGGACCAGAGTTGGGTTCCAAATGGCAGTTGATATTTGACGGAGCTGTGAATTCCTATGGTAGCGGAATAGGTGCAATTATCACCACTCCTCAGGGGTCGCACATCCCCTTCACTGCCTGATTGACCTTTCCTGTTACCAATAATGAGGCTGGATATGAGGCTTGCATCATGGGTCTGGAAGAAGCTATTGATTTGCGAATCAAGAACCTGGATGTATATGGGGACTCAGCTCTAGTGGTGAATCAGATTAAAGGAGAATGGGAGACACGTCAGCCCAATTTGATACCATATATGAATTATGCAAGGAGATTGTTGCCTTTCTTTGACAAGGTGGAATTGCATCACGTTCCACGAGCAGAAAATCAAATGGTTGACGCCCTGGCGACATTGTCTTCAATGTATAAAGTTAACTTCTGGAACGAGGCTCCCCGGATTGTTATATCTCGGCTCGATAGGCATGCATTCATATTTGCCATTGATGAGGCTCCCGATGGTAAACCCTGGTACTTTGACATCCAGAACTTCCTGAAGAACAAGGAGTATCCGGCTGGGGCATCCAGTCGAGATCAGAAGACTCTCAGGAGATTGGATGGCAATTTCTATCTGAATTCGGACGGTGTCCTGTACAAAAGAAACCACGACTTGGTATTGCTACGATGTGTAGACGAGAAAGAGGAAAAGTTGCTCATGGAAGAGATACATGAGGGTACATTTGGTACACACGCTGGTGGGCATGCTATGACAAGAAAACTGCTGCGGGCAGGTTACTATTGACTGACTATGGAAACAGACTGTTTCAAGTTTGCAAAAAGGTGTCATAAATGCCAGATTTATGCGGACAAGATCCATGTGCCTCCAAGTCCTCTGAATGTGATGTCATCACCGTGACCTTTCTCGATGTGGGGGATTGATATGATTGGCAAGATTGAGCCCACGACATCAAACGAACACCGGTTCATTTTGGTGGCAATCGATTACTTCACCAAATGGGTGGAGGCAGCGTCATATGCCAATGTAACCAAACAAGTGGTAACCAGATTTATCAAACGAGATATTATCTACAGATATGGAATCCCTGAGCGGATTATCACCGACAATGGTTCAAATTTGAATAACAAAATGATGAAAGAGCTGTGTCAGAATTTTAAGATTGAACATCACAACTCTTCTCCTTACCGACCTAAGATGAATGGCGCTGTCGAAGCGGCCAATAAGAACATAAAGAAGATTGTTCAGAAGATGGTTGTGACGTATAAGGACTGGCACAAGATGCTACCTTTCACTTTGCATGGTTATCGTACGACGGTACGCACATCAACCGGGGCAACCCCTTTTTCATTGGTATACGGGATGGAGGCAGTGTTACCGTTGGAGGTCGAGATTCCTTCCCTGAGGGTTTTACGTGATGTCCAACTCGACGAGGCAGAATGGGTTAAAGATAGACTGAATCAGCTCAGTTTAATGGATGAGAAGAGACTGGCTTCTTTAGCATACGGTCGGTTATATCAGAGCCGGATGAAGAAAGCTTACGACAAGAAGGTATGCCCTCGAAGCTTTCAGACGGGCGATCTTGTTTTGAAAAAGATTCTCCCACCACAAACATATCACAGGGGCAAGTGGACTCCTAATTATGAAGGACCCTACGTTGTCAGAAAAGTCTTCTCTGGAGGAGCCTTGTTACTATCCACCATGGATGGTGAAGACTTTACGTCTCCTGTGAATTCGGACGCAGTTAAAAAATACTTTGCTTGAAAGTGACCCGCCGGACAGTAAAAAGAGAGTCCAGGCAAAAATGGGGCATCCCGGCGAACCATAAAAAATGAATGAAAGGTTCGGGCAAAAATTAGGGATAAAATTGAAAAAATGTACACCCGCGAAGTCGAAAACCTGAAAAGGGCGACTTCGGCAAAAAAGGGCATCCCGGTGAATTGAAAACCCGCAAAGGGCGGTTCACGCAAAAGTTAGGGATTGAAAAAGCAAATGAATGCGGTCCGGATTTGATACATCATTGCTTAGTGGTTTGGGAGATACCTGGGGGCCGTCGATTCAAAAACAATCTCTTCCAAAGATCGAGTACCGGGAAAGCGCAGAGTCAGGCGAGTCATAGGAGGATCAGCTCATGGTGTTTGTCTGTACCACGTCGCCGACATGTATACAAATATTGTTTTGTATTTTATTTATGCTTCTTGTGCATATATGTATGTGTGTGTGCGTAACTTCCTCTTTTCAGGAGTTGCATCCGGTGTACAAAACTTTGCCTATTCAGAGGCCCGTTATCAATAAAACATGTTATTCAATACTTGATGTTTGTTCTTTACTGTTTTGTTTGTGAAAGACGCCGATGTTTTTGATAAACTTGCACTTGCATAATCTTGCTGGCCATTGCCAATAATTGCTAAAACTTCGAATTGACTGAAGTAATGTCACGAATGCTAACCCGAGTAGATTCTGTTGTATAGGCCTGTTTTGTCTCGTTTGTGTTTTGCAGGATTCTTACCTTTGGAGCAAACGGTCAGGGATTGTATTCCCCAGCCAAGGTCGCTTGACATAAGACCTGACTCCAGTCGATGTTATTCCCCAGCTAGTCACAGCTTATTCCCAGAGAGTTGGAATGACGTTATCCCTTACCGAATGAGGGATTATTCTCCCCAGAAGAGTATTCTCAGGGAAGTTGTCCACAGGATATCCCCAGCAAGTCAAAATCAATGTTCCCTGCAGAGGTTGCGCTCCTTAGCGAGTCGAAGGTGTGCGCGTTCAATCTCCAGCATGGGAGATTCCTGCAATAGTTAACCAGGTTGTTGGTTCGAAAGGTTTATATCCGTGAAGGATGGTTTTCTTGCTCCCCACGGGTCGTCGTGCCGTTGATAGGATGTTGATCCTCAGCAAAGTCCGGGGCTTCGAGTTTGTAAACTGTGCCCAGACAGTGTGCTTTTCCTAGAAGTGTCGCTTTTTCCCCAGCTAAGTTTGTTCACCAGCAGAATGTTTGTTCTTTCTTCCCAGTGGAAATCGATGTGTAATCTCTCCCCGACAGAGTTGGTTGTGCTTCCGGCATTTATTTTGCCGGAATACCTTATGATACTTGTTCTCCAGCGGGGTTGGCGTTATCCTCAGCATTCATGTTGTTGAGACAACACTATCAGAGTGGCCCCGGCAGCTTGAGCCTGCATTTGCATTTGCATATATCGTCACATTTGTATCTACTCAAACGTGTAGCATTTCCATCTTATATGGAGCATTACGCCATTTTCAAACATGTGCATTCTGAAACATAAGTTAGGTTGACTACCTCTTTGTTTTCAGGTGTTCTTCCCTGCAGGTAATTGGACTTCTTGTTCAGGATCGTTTTCAGATATTCAGATTTGCGGCATAAGATATGTGATGATAATGTTCGTCCCGCCATATGTTCCCTTATCAGAGGTGCTTGATTAACTCCTCTTCCTCCTCAGTGGGGTGTTCTTTATACGGCTTCATAATTGGACTTTGGAGTTATTGTCGAAAATCCCCCGGCGGAGTGTTCCCTCGGGTTGATGTCACGTCAGCATTTTCAGAAAAGATTTCAGGGATTAGACATCTGAGGTCATTACTCATCATCAAGTTGAACGTCTGGCAGTTGACGTCAGAATTCCCCCGGCAGAGTTCTCCCCGGTTTGTTGTTATGGCTTCATATTTAGACTTTGAAGACGTTACTATCATGATTTGGCTTCATAATTAGACTTTGAAGTTCGTTACCTCAGCGCTATAAGGCTTCATGATTTGACTTTGGAGTCGTTGTTGGCATCTTTAAAGGGGGGATTTCAGTGTTTAGACGGCTGAAATCGTTACTTGGTGTCACTGCTTCATAATTAGACCTTGGAGTTATTATCAGTTTATACGGCTTCATAATTCGACCTTGGGGTTATTGTCAGTGTTAAACAACTTTGTAACTAGACTTTCGAGTTGTTGTTAGGAGTTCCCTAGCGGATTTTCCTCGCGTAGCTGTTATGTCAGCATTGCAGACTTTACGATTTGACCTTGGAGATCAGCCAGTTTTCTTCGAGTGGCTGTTACGTCAGCGTTACACGGCTTCAGAATTAGACTTCGGAGTCGTCGTTAGCGATTCCCCAACAGAGTTTTCTATAGCAGCTGTTACATCAGCATTGAGCAGCTTCATTATTAGACCTTAGAGTTGTCGTCAACATCGAACAATTTCATAAGTAGACTTTGGAGTTGTTGCCATATTTCTCCCCACAAAGTTGCTTGTTGAAGTTTCTCTTATCCGGCCATCGGAGTATTTTCTCCAAGTTTGCTGTTCCGTCAGCGTCATAGGGTTTCATAATCAAATTTCAGGAGTTGTCTCCTGTTGTCGAAATAGGTGCCTATCAGTTAATTTCAGAGCATCCCCAGTGGGTTTGGCTACTGCAAAGATAAGGCGGAGTTATTGTCCAGTATGATTGACAAAATTGAATTCCTATTGGGTGGAAGAGTTCTACCCCCAGTGAAGCCGCCATGATTTCTTCGTGTTGACAAAGTATTATCCCCAGTAGAGTCCTCCTCAAAGTCGTTGTCACGTCAGCGCTAAAAGGTTTTGTGGGTTGGTACCAATGGAGATGATTTTCCCGTATGGATAGGCGGATGAAGTTTCCTGTGTTTAGACAGATGATGTTCCCGTATGGATAGGCGGATGAAGTTTCCTGTGTTTAGACAGATGATGTTCCCGTATGGATAGGCGGATGAAGTTTCCTGTGTTTAGACAGATGATTTTCCCGTATGGATAGGCGGATGAAGCTTCCTGTGTTTAGACAGATGATGTTCTCGTATGGATAGGCGGATGAAGTTTCCTGTGTTTAGACAGATGATTTTCCCGTATGGATAGGCGGATGAAGTTTCCTGTGTGTAGACAGATGATTTTCCCGTATGGATAGGCGGACAAAGTTTCCTGTGGTTAGGCAGATGATTTTCCCGTATGGATAGGCGGATGAAGTTTCCTGTGGTTAGGCAGATGATTTTCCCGTATGGATAGGCGGATGAAGTTTCCTGTGGTTAGGCATATGATTTTCCCCGTATGGCCGTATGGATAGGTGGATGAAGTTTCCTGTGGTTAGACAGATGATGTTCCTGTATGGATAGACGGATGAAGGTTCATGTGTTTAGACAGATGATTTTCCCGTATGGATAGGCGGATGGAGTTTCCTGTGATTGGACAGAAATATTTCCCAGTGAAGTCGACAAATTTATTGCCTATGATTGATAGGACCTCCTCGTGTTGGCAAGAGGCGGACAACTCATCCCCAGTGGAGTAGCCGGGATTTCTCCGTGTTGACGGAATGTAGCGTCCTAATGTGGACAAAGTTCTATTCCTGTGTTGTTGAGATTTCTTCGGGTTGACGAAATGTGAGTCCTGACGTGAACAGATTGGTGTTTATTCGTGATTTGACAAAATTTGGGTCCAGATGTGGACAAGGTTACTCCTGTGACGACGGAATCTTTGTTCGTGTTGATGAATTTGTTTCTCTTCTTGTGTTGACAAGGTTAGTCTAGTTGTGGACGGAGATGTTCAGTACCTGTGGCGTTACACAGGTGGTTGATGTTGAAATCAGAGTTATTATCAAACGTTGAATCAGTTGTTGCCGTAACAACCAGATTCAGTTGGTGGATGTCGTTCCCCAAGCAGTTGTGCAGTTTATTTCTGCGGTTAGCAAATTTCCGGGTTTCTTGGTATTCAACCGTCTCGTACCTCGATCGTTTGAAGGTCGTTCGCTCTTCATCCAGTCGGGTCCAAGCCGTTTGAATAGCGGCACAAATTGGATAGGAAAAGTATCAGTGGTACACGTCACTTGCTTGGTAACTCACTTGTCTTGTGGCATATAAGAAACAAGAAGTGTCATGTTATCCACAACTGAGACAGAATACATTGATTCAGGTAGCTTGTGTGTTTAACTCGTTTATATGAAACAACAACTCAATAACTATAGTGTAAATTTGGGAGTTTTCCCAATAATATGTGTTCTGGCCTGGGCCCAGCCTCGCGACCCAGCTCAATAACGGACAAGGCCAAATAAGTGAGGCAGCTTGACAGGACACGCACCCCCCACCGGACGGGCCGGATACGCTCCCTGTCAAGCAGGACGACGCGCTTCTAAGCGTCCTCGGCGCTCCCCCTAGCGGGCGGTATTCCCCATCACATCGAGCAAGAGCCCATGGCTCTCCCACGTCCACGTGTGCTCCCCTCCTCGGGGAGAACGACACGGCTCCGATGAACCTCGTGAACTCCCCTCCGTGGGGTGAACAACGTGCCCTGTGCGCGTTCTCCACGTGCTCCCCTCCGTGGGGTCACGTCACCAACCAACTGCCCACCTCCGAAAAAGCAGGTCAAACCCACTTTCCGGAGATCAAGGAGCAGTTGGACTAGGGCGAAGACCACGTCCTGGTCTTCACTACGCCACGTAAGCCCTAGCAGTCACCTGGGTTGGGCCTGGCAATCCAGCCCAACGCAAGTGACCGTTGGCCCAGTGCTGAGGTCTCTCTATAAATACCCTATTTCTCAAGAGGGTCAGGTAATTCACTTCTTACCCATTTTTTGTACTTTGCTCTCACTCTGACCAACTCATTACTTTGGCATCAGAGTGTTTTGCAGGTACACCCCCCTTTCTCCTCCTCATCACCGGTGAACAGGTAGCAGTCCAACAGCGTGTGGCCAGCCCGTGATCCCCTTCTGATCAGGTCAGATCAGTGACACTGTCTGTGGGAACAGAAACTTCCCCGTTATTCCGAGCAGAAAACCAAAGTTTCACCAGCACTATACGATCATGGCTAGCCCATACCACGACGATACCATGCACGACTTCGTGCCCAACGTTGCCGCCAACGGAAGCAAGCAGATGGAGACGTCACGTCCTGTGGAGACCGACGAGAGAGACGGCCAGACTGCTTCCCTGTCATCCGCAGAACTGCTGCTCCAGGCTGACCACCGGCCCCCGAGCCCAGCGGCGTTCCAACCCATTCCTATCCCAGCGGGAGCGGACCCAATGGTGGCCGCCCTCTTCGCGGCCATCAACCAGACGAACCAGCTGCTGTTTCAGCAGAACGCACAAATTAGAGTGTTGGAGCGGGAAGGCCCCCCAAGATCCCCTCCGCGGGGAGACCAGAATGGGGGCTCGAGGAGTTCCTCGCCTCAACCCCGAAATCGCCGACCTCGGCTGGAGAGGCCCCGAACAGAAGTGGTGCGAGAACACACCAGATCCCCAGCGAGACAAGTTCACGGGAGACGCCAGAACACTTCGGCGATCCCGGCTAGGAATTCGCGCGTCGAACCCCCGGTCAGGAGGCCGAGGACCCGAAACCCGGTGCCTATTTTAAACGGCTCATCTCCTTCTCATGCACCCGCTCTCAGCGACGAAGACGACTACCGGACTTCGTTGTCCCGGGAAATCATGGGCGCCCCCATTCCCCACGGGATGGAGAAGCCCCCGACACTATCGACGTACGACGACACATCCGACCCGGACGATCACTTGGAAGACATCGAGGCCATGCTTGATTACCGAAACGTCCGAGGAGCTATCAAGTGCAGGTTATTCCCGACGACCCTGAGGAAAGGCGCTATGACGTGGTACAAAAGTTTGGAGCCCGAATCGGTCACATCGTGGAAAGTCCTGAAGGACCTGTTCTCAAAACACTTCACAGCGTCCCGGCGCCATCCGAAGACGGAGGCCGTCCTCGGGGCGATAATACAAGGCCCCAACGAACCTCTCCGAAAGTACATCGAAAGATTCACCCGGGAAGCAGTGCAGGTAACGACGTCAGACGAGATGAAGCGCTACCTAATGGAGCAGGGTCTACGCCACGACTCCAAGTTCTATGAGGCTGTAGGCATACACCGGCCAACCTCCCTCCAGGATTTCCTCGACAGAGCCGCGCATTATATCCGATTCGAGGAAACCCAAGCAGCCAACTCTGCACGAGACACCCGAGACAGGGAGGCCCCTCGCAGGCACCGAGATGACGGAGCCTCGAGCCATCGGTGAGGAGGTGACCGTTGTCGGGAAGATCGCCCTCGCGAACAACGCGGCGCTGCCGGTCGATTCACGGAATACATGGCCTTAGTCGCTTCCCACGAGCGCATACTGGTCGAGTGCGCCAAAACCGAATTTGTCCAGGGAGGTGTCCGCTTCCCCCGACTGACACCCCCCAAACTCAATATGGACAAATCGAAATACTGCCAATTCTACAGGAGCCACGGGCACGTGACCGAAGACTGCATCCATCTCAAGGACGCAATCGAAATCCTGATTAAAGACGGCCACCTAAAGAGATACACCCGGGGGGTGAGCCCCCGAGGCCAAGAAAATCGAAGAACTCCCCTCTTCTGACGGCGACAGCAGACTCCAGGTCGCGCTGTGTGTCAACCTCCCCGAGGACTGGTTCGCAGATAGAGAGTTCGGCCTCCCCGAAGGCCCCGACCTACCCAGCGAGCCAGTCCGGCCAACCAGCCGATGGGAATACTTCGCCAGAGCCATGGTCATCTCGGGTGGCGCCACAAGGAGCCTGTCCATAGGATCAATGAAAAGAAAGTTCAACGAGCTTATCACGAGCAACTCCGGAAAAATGAGCACGCTCGAAAGATTCCACGGTCGATCCAATCCGGTCACATTCTACCTCGAGGAACTCCCTGGGGGATCCCCTAACTCCAACATTCCCCTGCTCATACGGGCGCGGATGGCGAACTTCGACGTTAGGCGCATCCTCGTCGACGGAGGCAGCTCGGTGGACATCATGTACACCCACCTGTTCACAACCCTCCAACTCGACGAATCCAACCTTTCCCCCTATGTAGGCTCCGACCTTCAGGGGTTCAACGGGACGACGACGAGACCTTGGGGATACGTGGAGCTGAAAGTCACTTTCGGAGAAGAGGAAACGGCCAAGGAGATCAGCATCCGTTTCTTAGTCATCAAGTGTCCATCCCTCTACAATTGTATCCTGGGCAGAACAACGATAGCAGAGATACCGCGGTACCTTCCACCGTCCACCTGAAGATGAAATACTACACGAAACGGGGGACCGTGGTGACCCTTAACGGAGACATCGAGGCCGCCCGGAGGTGTTTCGAGGCCGCGCTGAAAGGCTTGGACACCATCGCTCCAGCAACCAAGAGGGCGACCCCAATCATAGCGCCAAAAAGCGAACCAAAGGAGCTGGTCGGATCCGTGGACCTCGATAGTCGCTTCACCGAGGAGCGCGATCACGAAATAAGGACCAGCGAAGCCAACGGGCAGCCCGCCCACCCGGCACGCCCCATCCCGGACGGAGGATTCGAGATCATCACACTCGGGGAAGACAAGAGCAGAACCGTGAAGATCGGCGCCGGACTCCCAGACTTTGCGAAAAGACAGCTGCAAGCCTGCCTCCGCGAGAACGCCGACCTCTTCGCATGGAGTGCCGCAGAAATGCCCGGACTCGACCCAGAGGTCGCCTGCCACCAGTTGTCCATCAGCCCGACCGCGAAGGCCGTAGTTCAACGTAGGCGTAGACAGTCCCCCGAAAAGTCGGCAGCAGCCGAGAAAGCTGTAAAAGACCTCCTAGAGGCAAATTTTATTTTGGAAACCCGGTATTCAACCTGGTTGTCCAATGTTGTACTCGTTAAAAAGAATAGTGGAAAATGGTGCATGTATGTTGATTATACCGATCTCAACCGGGCATGTCCTAAGGACGCCTACCCCCTCCCCAACATCGACAAACTCGTCGACAACTCCGCGGGCTTCAAGCTTTTGTACTTCATGGACGCATACTCGGGGTACAACCAGATCCCGATGGCCGAGCACGATAAATAGAGCACGACCTTCATGACGGCGTCGAGCAACTATTACTACAACGTCATGCCCTTCGGCCTAAAGAACACTGGCGCCACGTACCAACAGATGATGAACAGTGTCTTCCGGGGCGAAATCAGCGACATGCTCGAAGTATACATGGACGACATGATCGTTAAATCCTGCACGGAAGCCGACCACACGGTCTATCTCAGGAAGGTATTGGACACCGCGAGGACATGCCGAATGCGCTTCAACCCGGAGAAATGCACCTTCGATGTCCGCGCCAGAAAGTTCCTCGGCTACTACCTGACCGAGCGTGGGATCGAGGCAAATCCGGACAAAAGCCACGCCTTTTCGGAAATCACCACACCCACCACGAAGAAGTCCATCCAATCCCTCAACGGCGTGCTCGCCTCACTTTTTCGGTTAATCGCCAAATCCGCACAGCACGCCCTCCCTTTATTCAAACTACTCAGGAAGGAGGCCACGTTCGAATGGACAGCGGACTGCGAGCACGCCCTCCGCCACCTCAAACACGTCCTGTCCGAACCGTCGGTGCTGTCACGTCCCGTGATGGGCGAAACCCTATACCTCTATCTGGCCGTAGCTACCGAGGCCGTCAGCGTCGTGCTCATCAGAGAAACCGACGAGGGCCAAAAACCATTCTACTTCACGAGCAAAGCCCTCCACGGCCCTGAAGTTCGATACCAGCTGATCGAAAAAGTTGCCCTAGCCAAAATCACAACCCACAACATACTCCGATTTTACAAACGAAACATCCTCGCAAGATTTGAAGTCCCGCTCCCCATCATCACCGACAACGGCACGCAGTTCACGGACAAAAACTTCCGCGACTTCGTCACCAAGCTCGGAACCAAACACCATTTCACCTCGGTCGAGCATCCCCAGACAAACGGCCAGGCAGAATCCGCGAACAGGGTCATACTCAGGGGCCTCAAACGACGACTAGGCGACGCAAAGCGGGCATGGGTCGAGGAGCTCCACGGCGTCCTCTAGGCATACCGCACTACGCCCCACACAACCACGGGGGAAACCCCATTCCGCCTCACATACGGAACCGAGGCAGTGATCCCGGTCGTGATACGCGAGCCATCCAGACGGACTGAAGCTCCTCTCAGCTCCGACGACAACGATGACGCCTTACGAGAGGAGCTCGATCTCGTCGAGGAGATTCACTCATGGGCAGCCCTCCGGGAAGCCCGACTTAAACAGCAGGTGGCACTTTGCCACGACAACAAAGTCCTGCAACGCGACTTCCAAATTGGCGACTTAGTTCTGCGCAGAAACCAGAAAGACTCACACGAGGGCAAACTGGCTGCGAATTGGGAAGGCCCCTACTATGTGCGCGACAAAATGGAACACGGGGCCTATTACCTCAAAAACCTGCATGGGGAACATCTAGCTCGACCATGGAACGCCGCGAAACTTAAGCGGTACTACAGTTAAACACTGCCCGCGACGACCCATCTTCACGACCACTGGGGGGCGACATGGTACCACCGCACTTCCTCGCGCCTACTAACGACCAGAGAAAAGCAAGCCATGCCTCTCGTGTGCGCGGGTAGAAGGCCTTGCTTGGTGGGGAACACCTCGATCGAGATTCCCCACCACCGTACCGAAACCGGTAGGACGCCCAGCTCGCGATGGGATGTCCACGCCACGGGGAGAACTACCCCCGAACCGACCAGACAACAACGCCGGCCAACCGGCCAGTTCCCTTCACCGCCGGTAACAAGTTTTATCGAGCTACCACCCCGGACAGACCCAAAGGCATACTAAACATGCATTTCAAACATATATATCTCAAGCATACAAATACGTGCAGAAATAAAGCGAGCATCAACATCATGCAAAAACCGAGCGCACACTTAAAAAATTTTCAAAAATATATTAAGAAAAAGCGGGCACCAGCCCAGTAGTCAACATTACATGAATAAGGGCACGCAGGCCCAACAAAGAAAACAAGAAGTTACAAAACATCGGCGCGCAGACCAGGAAACTACGAGCACGCAGGCCCGGGAAACCTATACATCCTCGCCCTCCTGCTCAGCATCCACGGGGTCAGCGTCAGGAACGACAAGCTCGGGGTCGACCACCTTCCCGTCAACGATCTCATGATACGGCCCAATCCCGTCCACGACCAGAGCAGCGCCGGGGTTGATAATTTGGATCTGCGCAACAGCGCTCTTGAACCCGACCTCGACAGCGTCCAGGCAATCGCTCTCCAGCACCCGAATCCGGGCGACCAAATCAGCATGCGTAATCATCCGTCGATCTTCCTCAGTCTCATCCTCAGCCGGACGAAGAGCGCTATCCAGAACTTCCAGGCGAACTGTCAGCGCCTGCATATCGGCCGCCGCCGCCCCCAGCTTCTCCTCTACCGACGTCACCTACTCCTCAGCACCTTCCGCCCGCTTGCGCTGGTCGGCAGCATCTTTCCAACTCTTCTCCAGCTCCTCGGTGAGTTTGTCCAGGCGCGACTGCATGAAGGTGAGGTCCCCCCGCAATTTGGCCAGCTCAGCAGCAGAGCAACCCTCCTCGTTCAGGACCAGAGCCATGGTAAAAGTCCGCATCATCGCGGCCAAATCCTCCGCCAAGATGCATCGGTGAGACTCTCGATCGGCATCACGGACAACCTTCACTTCGCCAGCAGAGGCAGTAGGAGACCGGGCCCCGTGAAAATAACCCGGGTGTTGATGGCACGGCGGGACGACGTAGCCCTCCTCGGATGAACCGGTCATCAGATCAATCAGGCCACTGGGCTCCTTGGACCTTGGCCTCTTCGCAGCTCCCTGAGACGAAGGAGACTGGCTTTCCTAAGGAGAAGAAGACGAACTCTGGCCGCCCTGGGCCACGGCTTCTTGCCCGACCAATTGTCCCACCCGCGTCTTCGGTACCGCGGCAACCCTTGAGGCACGCAGCTTCTTCACCCGCTCTTCGACGGAAGACATGTTCGCTGCAAAAAACAAAAAGTGTCAGCAACGTACAAAACATACGATCACCAGAAAGACGAAACATCCCTACCTAGGTAATCCAGAGCGTCCGCCCCCGAGGCACAACCGAGCAGGGTCTTCGTATTAATCAGTTTTTTCTTCGTTGGCACGTTCCCCTACGCGTCAAGGATATACCGACTGTCAGGCGTCACCAATTTCGACGGAGGAAGGTCCCGCACAAACGCCATTATTTTCATATAAGCGGCCATGTCTCTCTCGTCGAGAGTCCCAGCCCGCATTATATACCGGTCGGTACCGCAGTTGAAATGCTCTGGGGTCCACAATAAATGCACCTTGGGGAGCCACGCGATGAACCACTGGTCGTCTACTATTCGCTCCCCCTCAGTAAAAAGAGAGTCCGATCCTTCCTGGGTGATCAGCCGCACGAGGAAGAACCGACCCTTGAATTCTCGGACAGAGTCATTGTATGTCTTAAAGAGCTTGGTCGGCTGCTTAAACGAGACCCAACCCTGACGGCCATTCACCGATTGACGTTGCAGGTGGAAGATGCGAAAAAATAAGGACACCGTGGCCTCGACCTCGAGAAAGTGGCACACCACCTCGAACGCACGGATAAAGGCCAGGGCATTGGGATGCAGATGAGACGGGGCCAAACGTAACCAGTCAAAAAGACCCAAGTGGAAGGCGGAGAATGGCAGTCTAAGCCGAGCCTCTTTAAAGTAGAATTCGTGCATAGGAAACATCTTCCGCCCATAGCTCGAGCAGATGCGATGATGCTCCTTGGGACGATACACCTGCCAGTATTGCGGCTCCCCCTCCACCCGATCCTCCACGGTAGCATAGGCGCCGAACGCATCGAGCGCGAAGCAAGAAAGGGTGGACAGGGGCTCTTCGGCCACCCACTCCTCGACGGGGAGGACCCGCTCGTCAAAATCTGGGATCTCGAGATCACTGTCTTCGACCATCGTCCCCGGTATCAAGGCCGACATGTACACTTGAAAAACAGAGGATAATGGTGAATTCAATAGCCAGGATCAAATCCACCCTTCCACCGCAGGTCAAGTGAAAGGGTGACGACGACGGGCGAGCGAGCAAAAGACGAGCACGTGGGCGGCCCCCGAGGGACGCTCTCCGCCGCGTCTCCACGGGGCATTCAAAGCTAACCTATCGCCCCTCCCCGAGGTACTCATCAGAGAAGGAACCCGTCCCCGGGGCATTCATCGGAACAACCGAACCTCCCCGGGGCATTCATCAAAACAAACCTAAAAAACCACCAGACACGGCGGAAACTCGCGTCTCTCCTCGAGGCATTCATCGCGCCCCGACCACAGACCCAAATCAAACAGTGGAAATGAAAGAAGAGAAGAAGGAAACTCACTTTGTGACAGCGACGAACGGGGTGCAAAACTAACAGCGCAGCGACGATTCACAGCAACGACAGACGGGGAGGAATCACAGAACTTCGCAGGTGAGAAAGCAAGGAGAAAAGTAAAAAATGCCCGGGGACCCCTATATTTATAACCCGACGTAGAACTCGAAGCGACACTAGGCCTTTGAGTGTCCTAGGGTAGCCGCCCTAGTGCCCACTCAGCGTGTGACACGTGGCGGTAACCTGACGGTCGCGTCCCTTCATATGCCTTTGCCCCGCTCACCCGGTGACAGGAAGACCTTCGCGCGCGCACGCGTCCCGCCCGACACAAAACCGGCGAGCCACCCGCCTCGCTATCCCTTTTCCCGAAGCATCGACCTTAAGTCCTCGCTTTTTCACCATAGAGCTTCGACTTGGGGGGCTCCTGTTCTGGCCTGGGCCCGGCCTCGCGACCCAGCCCAATAACGGACAAGGCCCAATAAGTGAGGCAGCTTGACCGGGCACGCACCCCCCACCGGACGGGCCGGATACGCTCCCTGTCAAGCAGAACGACGCGCTTCTAAGCGTCCTCGGCGCTCCCCCTAGCCGGACAGAACAGCCTCCGCGGGCGGTATTCCCCATCCCACCGAGCAAGAGCCCATGGCTCTCCCACGTCCACGTGTGCTCCCCTCCTCGGGGAGAACAACACGGCTCCGATGAACCTCGCGAGCTCTCCTCCACGGGGAGAACAACGTGCCCTGTGCGCGTTCTCCACGTGCTCCCCTCCGCGGGGACACGTCACCAACCAACTGCCCACCTCCGAAAGAGCAGGTCAAACCCACTTTCCGGAGATCAAGGAGCAGTTGGACTAGGGCGAAGACCACGTCCTGGTCTTCACTACGCCACGTAAACCCTAGCAGTCACCTGGGTTGGGCCTGGCAATCCAACCCAACGCAAGTGACCGTTGGCCCAGCGCTGGGGTCTCTCTATAAATACCCTCTTCCTCAAGAGGGTCAGGTAATTCACTTCTTATCCATTTTCTGTACTTTGCTCTCACTCTGCCCAACTCCTTACTTTGGCATCAGAGTGTTTTGCAGGCACATCCCCCTTTCTCCTCCTCATCACCGGTGAACAGGTAGCAGTCCAACAACGTGTGGTCAGCTCGTGATCCCCTTCTGATCAGGTCAGATCAATATGTGACATCAGTAGTGCCATAAATGTTACAAAAAATGATGCTTCACTCTTGGTCTAAACACATTTAAGTTAGGAACCACTTTATTAGAGACCATGTTGAAAAATGAGAATGCATACTTGAATTTGTAACTTCATCTAATCAACTCACAAATATTTTTACAAAACCCCTTCCTAAAGAAAACTTCTTTTTCATAAGAACTCAATTAGGGATATTAAACAAATTATACATAGAATAAAAACGACTACATGTGTTAATACCATGTGATATATGTCTATCTATGTGCTTATGTTTTCATACTTTATTTCTCGCATTGCATAATTTTATCTATATTTTTATTTCAACAAAAGGGGAGAAATATACTCTCAAGGGGAGTAGATTATACTCTCCGCTTAACTGAGGGGGGGCTTTAATCATTTCAAATATATAGTTGTTATTTATTTTACCGTCTTCCTAAGAGATGAGTTGACATCATAAAAAAGGGAGAATATGGATCTATGTTCTTGCAGGTATAAAGTTGAAAATCACTCAGAAGATCTATCAAAAGTTTTGATGACGACAACAATGATTAAATTCGATGGAAATAACTTTCAACCTTGAAGATGGTGATCTAACCAGAGAAATATATCCTGTCTTATCAACAAAATGAAACTCAAGATTAAAGTTCTTGTGTAGGGATGGCAAACAAACCCGGGCCCGCCCACACCCGCCCGAGCCCGCCCCGAAATTAACGGGGGAAATCCGATTTAATTGGGTGCGGGTGCGGGTGCGGGTGAAACCCGGTTCTTAACTACGGGTGCGGGTGCGGGTGCGGGTAGACACTAAGACCCGCCCGCACCCGCCCCCGCCCCGCCCCAAATAATATATTTTATTTTGATTTCCTTATTTTATTTATTTTAATATTTATTTATTAATTATACTTTTAGTTAAGTTATTAATATTCTTATTGCGATTAAAATAATAAAATTAATAAAGTTAATATTTATTTATTAATTAAAATTTTAATTAAATAATTAATTAATTTATTAAAATAATTAATTTTTTAATTAAATTACTAATTTTTATTATAATTAAAAAAATAATAATTTTTTGCGGGTGGGGGCGGGGCGGGTGCGGGTGCACCCGTTTTCTACTGGGGGCGGGTCTGGGTGGTAAATTTTCACCCCCGATTGGATTTGGGGGCGGGGGCGGGTCTGTTACATGGAGGCGGGTGCGGGTGCGGGTATAGTTAAACCCGCCCCCGACCCGCCCCGTTGCCATCCCTATTCTTGTGTGATCAAAAGCAATCTAGAAAAGAATCTTGAAGCCTTAGATAAAGTGTGAAAGCTTACAGTCATATATGTATGTTTGTTTGTCTATCTGCGTAAACTGAGTTTTGCGAAAGTCAGGAAGTAACTTAGAAGTACTAAGGCAACTCATACATACACACCTTAAAATATATTTTTCTAATGTTTTTATCTTGAAAAATATTTTCTAATCCTAGCCAAGTGATTAAAAAGTTGTCCAAATATTTTCCAAACAATTTTTGAACTAACTAATTAATTGGTAACTTGTGCCAATCGATTAGAAAAACTTTTTTGATTCAACCAATCGACTAGGAAATTAAGCCAATCGATTGGAGAAGAGCTAATCAATTAACCAAACAATTATATAAAAAAACATTAATGAATTGTAAAAGCTTTATATCAAATATTTTCTATTTGGCATGATAATTGATTAAAAATGAGTTGGCCAATCGACTGGAGCTTCATGCCAATTGATTGGTTCATCAATTTCGCCCATGGATCATTTTCTTTTTTGGTTTTTCCAACTCCTGTATAAAGGAGTCTCACCCCCTCTTTGTAACATGCCACTTTCCAATGATTTACATTTTCTTTGGAATTTACGTCCCTAATTTCTTTCCCCCTCTCTCTAGAAAATATATCTTTCACATAAAACTACCTCAATGCTTTTGAGTGAAAATTTTCTTGTAAGGGAGATTTTTGTAAATGGTTGTGTTGTTTGTTGAATTATTGGGAGTGTGATACTCTTTAGAAGATTGAGTTTGGTTCGTGAGATAAACCAATCATAAAATCTCTGCTTTAGTTTATTGAGCTTTTGTTTGAAAAAGTTTTGCTTTGGTTAGTGAGATAAGTCTGGAAATCTCTAAGAAGGTTCGTTAGCTCAGTCTTTAGTAAAAGTTATATTTGGTTGGGGATAATCCTATAAATATCTCAAGATCAGCTTGTAAAAAGTTTCATGGGCATAACCTTCAAAAGGTCAAAGTTTATAGTCAAACTCTCAAGAAGACATCTTGGGGACAAGACTAGGCCAATGTTCGGCCAACTACTAACAATAAGACATCTAGTGCAATATTTATAACCATTTTCTTTTAATTTCCGCCATTTGCTTTTATTGTTTATTTTTTATGCAATTCACTCATACGCAACTACTAACACGATCTTAATCGAGAAAAGTATAAAAGTAATCATGAATTTTAATACTATAATTTACCCCCTCCCCCATCTTGTGATTGAAGTCAATTGTCTAACATGATTTACTTAGTACAAATCAATTATGTGAAAAAGGTAACAATGTAGCATTTGATTCTTCTGAACGCAGAGTCATGAAATATATATCAAATTAAAATCTACTTACAATCTTGAGAAGTAGAAATACCCAGACAATGAATTTAAATAAAATTCCTTCAAATGTTGTATGTCTCTTGAGTAATGAGGATGAATATTGGCTATAGCATATGAGAATAGCTCAGATCCATATAGACCACTTAAACAAGTTGGCATGTAAGGATCTTGTAGTCAGTTTTTCAGAATGCATTTTGAAAAGAACAAATTATGCGATGTATGCCAAAAGGGTAAGCAAGCAAGAACTTATTTTAAAGGAAAAAATTGTTTGCACAAATTGGAACTTACAAATACTTTGCATGGATCTTTTTGGTCCATCTAGAACCACAAATATTTATGACTATTCTCGCTATACCTAGACATTATTTTTGTCTTAAAAAAGAGGCATGTTTGTTACCTTTTGAAAACTAGTCAAGGTTATCCAAAATAAAAAAAGGATTAAACATTGCATCGATTAGAAGTAATCACGGTGGAGACTTTCTGAATGAGTAATTTAAAAGATTTTATTACGAGAATGATATTCGACATACATTTTTTATTCCACTAGCTCCTCAATAAAGTAGGGTAGTGGAGAGGAAAAACTGATCTCTAGAAGACCTTATAAGGACGATGCTTAATGGGACAAATATTCCCAAATACTTATGGAGTTAATGTAGTAAGTACTTCTTGCTATGTTATGAATTGTGTCTTGATAAGACCAATTCTAAAGACGAAAAAAAAACGTATGAAGTATATAGAGGAAGAAAGTTGAATGTTTTTCTCTTACATGTCTTTGGATACAAATGTTATGGATCTATGTGTTTGCATATATAGTGAAGAAGTGGTCCAAGACAATGAAGCTTATGTATAACAAAGATGTAAATTAACTAGTAGCTGCTTAGTTTTGATGATAACAACACTTGAAGTTTAGGATATACAGAAAATAACTTAAGTGTTCAAAGATGCACAAGATGGTTTAATCAAGTTATCCTCCTGAATTAAGCTAGATATATGTTTAAAGTCAACATTGTAGTCCAATGACTCTCAAGTGAAGGCTTAGGTTTCAGGAATTACCAGTGGTTCAACCTTTCAAACTCTTGGGTGATGGTATTTGTTGCGGTGGAAATAAGATATAAAATTATTAATTAATTTGAATCGCAATTTTTAATTCACAACCGCTCTTTGATTTATCCGAAGGAAAAGGTCAAAAGAGGGAAAACCTATTTTTGCATCATAAACACAATGCGGGGGGAGACCTAGGTAAGGGGTTGGTTAAGCTTAAGAAAGGTACTAGCACCCTAAACATTTGTAGTACTCTACAGGAACCTTTTGTTTATTGTATGCCTTTTTATTTTTATTTATTATCTACTTTAATAAATATTGAGCTAAGGGATAGAGTGACCTAAAGAGACCTAAGGGTTAGTCCTAAGTTTACTCGGCAAGACGTTGCATCTTGTGCCTACATATCCTGTCGGAAATGGAATCAGAGTAATTGTAGTTCCTCTCGAAAGGGAAGTTAGAAACTTCTTGACGGTGGTCAAGGTTTCAATGGGGAATAAATGTATCTTAAGGACATGCTTACGTGGAGTTTTGAAACTCCTATTTCTACGTTGAAATGTTGAGTTGAAATTAGGGTTAAATTAGGGATTCCACGGCGAGAAACCCTAAGACAGAGTACGGCGACTCTTTGACCTAAAACTAGGGTAGAGGGTATTTTTCGTCCACGGCGGGACGCCTAGGCTATTAGGGTTTGAAATAGTCAAAGGGTTAAGACTATTGACTCGGTGGTCAAACGGTTAGACCTAATTCCTTCGGAGGGAACATAACGGTAGATCAATCATGCAAAACATGGCAAATTATGATACGGCAGAAATAAAGTGCGGAAAGTAAAGAAAGCGTCACGATGATCACTCGCGTAAATTACAAATCCCAAAAATGCGAAAAATAAAAATAACCGCGATCATGACCTCGCATAAATTACATCCATGAAACCGAAAAAGGGCCAAAATGTGAACATTAACAACCATGTGCAACATGGGATAGGAATATCAGAAGAAAATTAACAGAAACATTAATCATTTTTGTTTTTTTTATTTAAAAAAAAAGGTTAGTGATTTATTAAGAAACTTTAATTTATTCAAAAAAGGAATTTAGTTTTGGAAGAAAATTAATTAAATTTTGTTTTATTTAAAAAGAGTTAAGTCTTCAAAAAGGGTTTAAGTTCCAATCATAAAAAAAGTTTTAAGTTTTAATTATAAAAAATATTTTAATTTTAAAAGTTTTATGTTAAGGTTTTTTTTTTTATCTTTTTTTTTAGATGCTTTTTATTTTAAATTTTAAAGATAAGTTTTAACCTAAACAAAAGTTTTAATTAAAACAAAATTAATTCCATTCCTAACTATAAGTTTTTGTTTTTTTCTTTAGGAGTTTTAACTTTGAGTTTAAATAAAAACTTTGATTTAAGTTAAAAAAATTGTTTTACATTAAGTTTAAAAAAAATGATTTACATTAAATTTTAATAAAAAATGATTTATGTTAAATTTTAACAAAAATTGATTTATGTTAAGTTTTAATAAAATGATTTATGTTAAGTTTCGATACAGAAGATGCAATTCCCATTAAGTTTGTTAAGAGACCTTAATTTACATTAAATACAGAGAAGAATAAATAAAAAAAATAAAACAAATTGAGACAAAGGACGGAACATGAAGGGGAATACGGATGGCCCAACTGTAACATTTGGGGTTTGGAAATTTCATCTTCTTCCTTTTCATCCGCCGGCGGCGCCATTGTTGATGGCCGGCGAAGGTTTCCGTTCTTCCGCTTTCCTTTACTTTACATGTGGTCCTCCCTGCTTTCTTATTCTGAAACACAAACGAAAATATGTGAGGAACAAACTTCTTACCAAAAATGAGTGTTTTGCCGGTGATTGCTAACACTGAGGCTTTAACGTATCGATTGGGCCGCCGGTGGTGTTGAGGACGAACGAAAACGGAGGTTTGGAGCTTCAGCTGGGTCCGTCGGTGGATTACGAAGGCTTGTGGCAATGATGGTGATGATCTGAGCCAAACGTTGATCTTACGGATGGATTTCATCTGAACTCGGTTGCTAATGAAGGTTTTCGTTCTACTTTTGATCCGTGAGGATGACGATGAAGTTTAGATCCTTCTAAAATTTATTATTCTTTTCCGTTTGGGTAATGATGATGAAGCCAAGTGCTTCGCGGAGCCCTCTTTTCTTCTGCGCCGCTGCTTTTGGTTCCCTCCGGTTCCCTTTTTACTGATGAAATGCTGGCTTTTATATCTTTCCTTCTGGGCTGGATTTATGAACTTATGATCGTTGTTGCGATGATTTCTGCGATTTTGTCGTCACTCTTGCAGGACTTTCGGAGACTCTTGTTGGTGTTTTGACTGAGCTGGCCTTTGGATCCGTTGGAATTGTTGTTGCTTTGTTGACGGTGATTCTGGGCTTATTAGTTTGATTCGTTCGAATTGGTTTGATACTTGAGCCGGTTTTTCTTTGAACCGTTTGAACTTGTTTGAACATTTCTGAACTGATTTTTCAGAAAGAACTGGTTTGAATGTTGAACTGGTTTCTGATCTAGATTTTGAACTATTTTCACTTGTTTGATATTGTCGGATTTTTCTTGGAATTGTTTTTCAGGAAGATTGGCGTTAAGGCCCTGTTTGGGCAAACCGTCTTCCTGAAAAAACCACTTCTCAAACCGACTTTTCAAATAAGCATTTTTCTGTATAATCCCTTTTTGACCAAACAACTTATTTCAAAAGCAATTTTCCTCTTTTCTTTCTCAGTTGCCTCAGAAAAATATAAGAACAAAAGCTGCCTGGTCGGGCCATCGGCTGACACCCGACGATGATACTACTCTGAAGGTGTCGGGAAATATTAACTCGATACAATTGTTTGTTTGTTTTGACTGCAGGTTCTGAAGAAACGGAAAAGACGAATAATCGGAAGGAGTCAGAGAAAGTCGGAAGCTTTAGGATTTTTTAGGAAATTATTTTATTTTTGTAATTTTATACATTTTATTTTTAGAAAGGAAATGTAATCTAAAATGTAATTTTTATTTATTATTTTTTTTCATGATAATGTAAATTATTTTTATATAACAAAACTACTCTATTTAGATTAAATGAAATAATGTTATTATTATTGTTATTTTTTTTTTATATGAAATGGAATGAAAATCAAATTTTGAAAAATGAAAATAAAGTCAAATACACAATGAATTGAGGCCAAACTGAAATAAAGTTTGATTTAAAACATGAAATGAAACAAAAATAATAATAAAAATGAAATGAAATTGATTTTAAAAACGAAATATGATCAATGAAATTAAGCCTAAAAATGAAATATGATTGTTTTTGTTAAAATAAAATAAAAAAGAACTTAAAATTGAAATATAAAAAATGAAATATGATTGATGAAATATTTTTTTGCTCTTTTTGATCCTTAAAATGAGAAAAAAGCCATTAAAAAATCTAAATTTTGTTAATTCCCAATTCATCCTAATTTGTCTGATTTATCCTAATCTTGTCTCCGACACCACTTCCGATTAAAACCTCCCAACCAGATCAAACAACCCCAAAATCCCTGATCACAACTCAAAATTCAACTTGACGGCCGACTGCAGATAAAAGACCATTTTTCCCTTCATGAACCAAAGAGCGTGCCACATAATATTTTCCTGCCAAAATCAACCAACTACATAACATGTTAGTGGTTAGCTAAAATGCGATGCGAAATGCAATGAAATGCAAAATGATTCGACTAAATCTCAGGGCAAATTTGGGGTATTACAATATTCAACATGAGGATATATAAAGAATATTCAATAAGACCCAAGGTTATTGTGTAATGATAAAGTCAAAGATAATGATGTTAAGACTTGAAGCTTCAGAGTGTGAAAGAGAGTAAGTGTCAATGCTTGCCTGGTCGTATCTGTCTGAATGACTAGTGTCTAGTAAAGATACAAAGGTATTTCAAGAAAAATTATGGCTAAAACACACACACACACACATACACATACACAATTATTGAGAAGCCTTTCACTTTTCATTTATCTCATAACCTTTCACAGTTTTTCACTATTTTAGCCACAATGTTTTGCGAGTGTTCTTGAGTCTAAGTGAGGAATGTTGTTTTAGGTTAGGGCAAAATTGTAAATTTTATTTGAAGTAAATAATTTTTCCATAGGAAATTGTCATTTTGGATGTGAGTTAAACCAGTTAAAATCTCTGTTAGGTTCTTGAATTTCTCCTTTGAAAAAAAACTCTATTTTGGCTCATAAGCTTTGCCATGAAGAAAAATCTCTCTTTTGGTTTGTGAAGACCAGCCACTGAGTATCTCCATAACGGTTCTTGAGCTCAATCTATTTAAAACCTCCATTGATTCGAGATCATCCCAATCAAAATATCTCTTGGTTTTTTAGCTTAGCTTGGTGTAAAAAAACTCAACGAGTTTGAGAACAGCTTGGTAAAAATCTTGGTTTAGTTCGTGGACAACCTATTTAAAACCCTTGTTTGGTTTGAGAGGTAGCCAACTCAACTCAAAATTTCATCTTGGTTCGAGATCTTCCCGTGCAAAATCTCTGTTTAGTTTGGAGACTAACTGCTCTAAGTTTTGTTTGATGTTTGGTTAGAAGTTAACCTGAAAACTTCATTTCCTTGTATATTTTCTCATCTGATTTTGAAGATGATTTAAATGATTTTTCAGATGATTCTTTAGAAGTGTCATACCCAAAATTTGGACCCTTAGTTTCCATCATCATTCTAGGAACATCAAGCATATCATTGCTAACCCTAACCTTGTTCAAGTTTGTCCTTGTGTGTTTCCATCTAAATTAGGGTTTTGGCCCCAAAGGAAGTCAAAAGAATTTTTGCCTGATCAGTCAATGCCTTGGATGGATCATCAACCAATAAAGTTTGAATACACTCAAGAGGCCTTTATTCATCAAAATTCAATTACATTTGGATCCCACTACAAGTTCATTGAAACCCAACTTCATTTGGCCCCAATTGTGCCTTTGAATTTTGATCAAAGAATGATCCCAAGCCTTGAGACATGATTCAATATGCTCATATACATCCTAGGATTCCATCCATGATGATTATAAAGTTCAAGAATGCAAGATCGTTGAAGATCACACAGTTGAATTTATCTGATACATAAACTTTATCTGACAAAGTCAACCCTTTGACTTTTAGGGTTTTTGGTCCAAATTGAAGTCTTCAAGTCAAATTTCATCAAGACATATATGATAAATGGATTTGAGCATAGAAAATCAAGATTTGGGAGGTTTCTTGCAAAAGGGGCAAAGTTAAGGAAGTGATTGTTTTTCTAAGTGTGGAGAAAAACCTTAGTTTTGGTGCCAACTTTGAAAGATCATAACGTTCAATCCACACATCCTTTTTTTTGAGTTACAAAGGCCAATTTATAGATCTAATCATATACTACAAAAGTGTAAAACTTACCCATGGGAAAAAGAGGTTTAGATTTTGAGTTATAAGACTTTAAAGTTTGGAAAATTTTCAAACCACTTAGAGAAATTTCAAGGCAGATTTTATTCTTCAAAAGTACCAATCTTTGGAGCCATTTTTCACTATGATCCTTTTAGATTCAAGATATTTTTCAAAGATGAAAGTTTTAGATCATTTTTTGGGCTTTCCAAAAAGTACTAGAACTCTTCAATCTCATTCTTGAGCTATGAGTTCGAAGAGATGAAGTTAGGGCTCCAAACTTGATTTTCAAGACTTTCAACATGATGAACTTGATGCAAAACTACTTAGCTACCACATAATATTGCTTTGAAGAGTTTTTTGATTTCAAATATCACCTTAATCAGAATAATACATGGCTTAGGGAAGCATTACACGCCAATTTGAAGCTTTGTCCATTGAATTATGTTATTTTTGGGAAAAGGGTCACACTTCCATTCTTGAAAAGGTTACTTTAATCACCAAAACACTTTCTTGAGCCCATACTTTGTTTTCTATAGCCACACTCAGTCACTAAATTCAGAAGCAACATGTCTAAGGTCTGAAACTACTAAAAAAGCCTTTGTACTTTGCATGGAAACCAAAAGTTTCTCACAAACCATCACTTAAATCCAACTAGAGCCAAAACTCTACCATTTGTTATTCTGACCAGAGATTCTCCCAACCTTTTCCATATAAATAGAGGGATGTCTCAAGCTTCAAAGAGAGAAAAAAAATCACTATCAAAACCTTTTCAAAATCTGTCTCCACCACAACTTGCAAGAATACATTATTCTTGCAAGTTCTCTCCAAAACAAATTTCCAATCGTGCAAGCCTTAAAAAAAATTCATAAATCATCCGTAAACACCCATTAGAGTTCATTAAAACCTTTGAAAGAGCTCTGTAACAGCCCCAACACCTCTTTCCATTTCCACTTGCTCACTTTGCAAGAACCTTCGTGTGAGTCCTTCAAGAAGTTTCTGGTCATTCTCTTTGTTCAAACACTCACCAAAGTCATCAAGGAGGCTCTTAGATTATTTAGTTTGTATCTATAACATCATTTGAAGAGGCCTTGGACCTTCTCCAAGAGGTAAGTTTCTAAAACATTTGAAACACGTATGCGTGTATTGTTCATGACTCTCTTTTGAAGCTAATATGTAGATAATATTATGCTTGTATTGTTTGAATCACTGTTTGCAATAAATATTGTTCATGATGAGACTTTGACATATGTTGTTTTTCATGTTATTGCACTGGTTTTGAGATGAGTGTGTCTTGTACCCTTAGTTTTAGGGCAAACAAATAGCATATTTAAATTCCTGGGAAAAATTCAAGCAAGACAGATTTTTATTTTGTGAAAAAATATTGGGAAATGAGGGAGATATGTTGATTATAAAAATGAAAAAAAAAACAAGTTGTTGTTATTGTTGCACTCGGGGAGAGAGAACAAGAGATTGAGGAAGAAGAAGTAAGGTGGAGGTGATGTGGAAGTGAGATGGTGTTGACTTGTCCATTTTAATGTGTATTTAAAAAATATATTATTGAAATTAGTTTAGTTAACGGATGAGGGCGTAGCACCGCTGGTCAAAGAGGAGGTTTTGTGTGCATTTGCAAGCGCAGGGTCTGAGGTTCGAATCCCCCTCGCCTCAGACCCTTTTGATTTGTTTTATTTTTTAGCATTTATGAATCAGGTTTAAAATTTAATACATTGCTTCCATGTTAGTTTCATCGCGCGCCATAGCTCGGTTGGCTAGGTTTTGAGTTGTTGAACATGAGGGTGTGGGTTTTAGTCATGGCTGGGGAAGAATGTTTATTTTTGACACTTTTCTCTTAATTTTTATTCACAATTTCATTTGATCATAACTTGTTCATGATTTCACCTTTTTGATCCCTTCTGTTTGCCATGTACTCGTGATACTTTCTACTTTCACGTGGTATAAAATTTTCCCAAAAAATATTTATTTTTCTCATACTTATGATGGTTCCAAGTGTGAGATATTTTAGGGTTTCCTTGGGACATTTTGTGTTTCTTTTAAGTGATTATTTGAATTCTTTTGGTAATCATGAGTTTTATGTGACTATTATGTAGCATGTACAAACCTTGTGTAATGTTGTCAACTTGTATCTTTTGGTTTAACATAGTTTTTGGCTTACTTTTATGTATGTTTACATGTTTAAATGCTTTGAATTTTGTTTGCCTATACCATGAACCTTTGTAAAACTATCTTGCCTAAACATGAGATGTCCTCTCCATGTTTACATGGCCATGATGTGTATGTTTTCCTTCGTGAATGATTTCACCATGTTTGTGTGTTCTTAAACACTTGAATTTTGTCATGAATATGCCATTAAACACATGTTTGTTTACCTCAAACTTTGTGATGTTCTTACTTGTTTATGACCATGATTTAACCCTAGCCTACATGTTTAGGTTATTGCCTACTTCTCTTAATATGTCCAAACTTATACCATGATTAATTGTTCAATGTATGTCCCAATTTTGTTCACATAATGTTTGACATTCAAAACATGTTATACATGGATGTTTGGGTGAATATTTATGAAGTTTCCATCTTGTTTAAATCATGTTGAAACCCTAATGCATGCTTTCTTCAATCTTGAATTTAACTTGTATCCATGATATTTTAGTCTTTTTAGAATTCTGCTTCATGAATATTTTAGATGTTGTAACATCTCTGTTGTTCACCATGTGAGTCTGAAACTTCCTTGAATTTGGTGTATGTTTGGTTGTTACCTTGTTCCTTTTGACTTTGTCAAGTCTTTGCCTTGGATTTTGTTACATCTCATGATTTGGTTGTTATCACTTGCTTTCCCATGTTATAATTGATGTCATGTTTGAATGTTATTACTTGAATGTCATGCTTGTTTCCATCTTACTCTTCTTTAAACTTTGTTAAGTTGTTTTCCCAAGTGATGTTAGCTTGTTAGCTTTCATCCTTAAGTAACCCTTTTATTTTCTCAAGTCCAAAAGAAAGTCTCTCTATTGGCTCAATGTCATAGATAACTCAGTCTTATCCTTTTCTCATGAGCTTGTTAAAGTCATCCTTTAGGCCTTGTTAGAGCCACTTCTCTCTTAACCTAACTTTAGGGTTAGGGTTTGTTAACCCTGTTTGATGCCATTATCATGAGTACTCACCTCCCTCCTTTTGGTCTTGTTAGAACCAATTGATTTTGCAATTTAGATTCAAGTTTAGAGTTTCTCAACTCTATTTGTGTATCATTGTTATATGTGCTTACTTTCCTCCTTGACTTTTGTCAAAGTCAATCCCTAGTTAGGTTTTTTAAGTTAGACTTAGAGAGTTTGTTAACTCTATATAAGTGTCATAGTTATGAACATTTATTCCCCTTGGAACCTTGACCATAGTCAAGTGTTCTTCACCCTTAGCAAGGTGAACTATGAATGCTCTGATTCTATCCTAGTTAGGATACGTAGGCACGAGATGTGATATCTTGGCGAGCATATTTTGCATATACCCTTAGGTCTTTTTACCTTAGCACCATTTCCCTTAGAAATCAAACAATAGCATAATACAAATACTAACAAGAGATTTATGTAGAGTACTACAGATACTTAGGATGCTAACACCTTTCCTAGGTATAACCAACCCAAGAACCTTAGATCTCTAGCTTTGTTGTTACATAGTGCACTTAGGGTTTTCTTCGATCTTTACCCTTTCCTATGGATAAAGCAAAGCTTGGTGGTGAACTTCATTATTTCTGATTCAAGTTAATTAAATAGCTTGATATCCGATTCTCACCGCAACAAGAAGTATCTTCATTTTCCTCTTTGATATTTTCCTCATTTTGAAGCGATTGAATTAACTCTTTGATTTTCTTAATGATCTCAGATTTATTTGACTTGCCCTCTAAATCACCAATAATATTTGTATCTTCAAATTCTAATATTGGATTAGGTTTTCAATACCAATTATTGAATCTTTTATACTCATTAGAAAAACAATTTTCGAAATCAATTTTCAAGATTTTTAATATCAGAGATCCCTATTTGAATATTTTCTTCATTTTCATTTGTTGTCTCGCACTCTTGTTGAATTTGTTCATCATTTTCCTTTTAACCTCACTAGAACCTTAATAGTTCATTTCAAGGGTGTGTCACATTTATTTAGTAATGTTATAGTTAAAAGCATAATTGTACTCTCTAGTGTTTAATAAACTTATCATCAAGTAATTTGGTTTAAAATTGTATTGCACTTTATCCTTCTCTTCTATTATCCACAAATTTCTTAGTTTGTGTACAACTTTATTATCAATGAAATGAGTAGGAAAAAATGGATCATTCATAACATAATCCTATAAACTGAAATTAACAATAACCAAAATCATTTTCGTTCTTGCTTTCCGACCATATGGTAAACATTCACCTTTAAACGATGGGTATTGAAATTTCTCGGCCACTTAGGATTTGCCTTAGTTTATATTTTGTTGATTTTCAATTTAGTCATTTGGTTTGTTTGTCATAATTGAGTCTATGCACATAATTGCATATTTTAAGGTTGAGTGCTAATTTTTTTTACACGTGCATTAATCGAACTATTTTCTTAAAATCAACACAATATGGTTATAGTCAATTAGTTGGAGTTTTGGATCAAGAAACACATAAAGGCATGATTCAAATCGTGCCAACTCTGGATTCAAATAAAGAGTTCATTTTTTGTAAAAGTTGAACTTTTTGAAGTGTGGTTCAAATCGTAGAATTGGCTTCCTGGAATCCAAAATTAATGTGAAAATCATAAATTGTTTCTATAATTTTTTATTTGAGTAATGAAAAAGAGTGCCTCGAATAAAAATTGAATATGAAAAACAAGATTTTTCCTCTGTATTCTTTATTTGATTCACAAAAAAGCCTGACTTGAATCATGGCAGTATTGATTTGAGGATGATTTTATTTTTGGATCCACTGATGAATCTCTATGTAAATAGTTTGCTAGTATCATGCAGGTAGAGTTTTAAATGTCATTGATGGGAGAGTTTAATTACTTCTTAGGATTGCAGATCAAACAAACAAAAATGACATGTGTTGGACAAGTAGCTTCAAGCACAAAAAGGAGAATGAAATATGATATTTAAAATCGCGATTACTTTTATATTTTTCTCGATTAAGCTTGAAATTGTGTTAGTAGTTTCTTAAGAGTAAATAGCTGCAGAAATAAATAGTAAAAATAAACAACAGAAATTAAAAAAAAAAGAAAGAATAGAATTAGAGAGATTGCATCAGTATACAAGTTTGACTGGACGTTGGTCTAGTCCTGTCCCAAGAGATTTTCTTGAGAGTTTGACTATAATCTTTGAGTTTTTGAAGGTTATGCCCACAAAACTTTCATAAAATATGATCTTGAGATTTTTACAGACTTATCCCCAAACAAAGATACCTTTTACCATAGAGCAAGCTAACAAACCTTAGAGATTTTCAAACTGATCTCAATAACCAAAAACAAAACTTTTCTGACAAAGATAATTAAACCAAAACAAAGATTTTATGAATGGTTTATCTCACAAACCAAACTCAATATTCTCAATAACATCTCACTCTCAAGAATTAAACAAACAACGCGATCACTTACAAACTCTTTCTCACAAGCAAAGTTTCACACAAAATCACTATCTCCTTGTTGTTGGCCTTTGGTGTGTTTGCCGAAACAGAAACTCATATTGCTTCACAAATGTTTCATCCTCTTTTTTGACAGATCATGAATCTCGCAACATATCAATGTTCAATTTTTGCTTTCCCATCCCTTCTTTAGACAGTGCTTGGTAACTTCAATAGATCTTAGATTTCAAGTTTTCCACACTTTTTTGATATTCTTTAGGTTGAACTTTTAAGGTATTTTCCAAGGACTTTATTTGGCAAAAAAAAGCTAAACTTCAACGATGTCTTATGCTACACTGACTCCCTAGTCCCCCTACAATTTATCAATATTCTCAAGGAACCAACTCCTAAATTTCATAAGTATGCTCCTTTAATTCAAGTCACTGAAAATTTGTTCCTCCAAAATTGGCCTCCATTCATCATCCATACACTTCTGAGAGAGAAATTTTTGCATTTGATTCTTTGACTGACCTTAGTGTTTTCTCAGATCATAAAATATTTTTAACTTAAATGTAGTTTTGTCCCTAATTTGATGATTTTTACCTTTTATTCCCCCCATTTCTCTAATCACTTTAATTTGCAAAATAAAAACATTTCGCTAATCCTTCATTCTGAAAAAACAAACTATAATCCCCTTCTCTTCAATTACCATTGTTGGTTAAGCACATCCTCTGATAACGAAAGAACAACACAAATCAATTAACCATACGAAAGAGATAAATTACAATTTACAATCAGCCATTGTTACATCATTAAGACTATTTATGAACTGGACAAGAATGAAAAGTAACCCAATATAATGGTCATAATCAAGACCATTGAACTTGAAACACTTTAGAAACAAAAACTCATATTCAGGACCATTGAACTTGAAACACTTCAGAAATAAAAACTCTCAAACTAAAGGCAGGTTTAAAGTAACAATGAATTATAAATAAAAGCTGATATATTATAAAAAAAATGCGTTGTATAATAATATACATCAATAATAGTGTAACTTCCAACATTATAACATTAGATAAAATAATTAACAAAAATGAGCCAAACAAAACTAGCTGCAGGCAAATACAATTGATGGAGTTTTGTAAGTTGGCTTACCACAAGCTAAGCTGCTCATGGTTTTACACAAAAATATGAAGTTTACATGACCAAAAGATGTTTTACCATTCTGAACTAGTAATCACCTTCGACATAAAATGGTCTTTCCATTGACCTAAGCTAGCAAAAGGCATGAGACCACAGCACAATGGCAGAACAACAAGCAAAATAACATAGAACAGCAACCGACGAATCCAATACCAAAAAATTGTATTGCCTTTCTTTGTCTGCATTACTTCGATTGGTCCATGAAGAATTCGATACAAAGCAGGTGTCCAGCATATAGATACGAAATGCAGCAAACATAGAATCTCCCAATATAAGAGCCAAACATTACCACTCCCTCCCAGTGTGTCTATACACAGTTTTCCACAGTAACCACAGCCAATACATAGCATCAAAAGGATGAAAGTAACTGGCATTGTTTGTGATGACAATGTCGATGCCCGCTGGAAGAGCAAATACGCAACTACAATAATCATTAGGAAACCAAACACCATCCGGCTTACAACTCCAACTCGACAAATAAAAATGTGCACACTTGAATTGAACCAGGCTACTGATTTTGGAGTGAACCAGGAGTAAGATTCCTAAAGTAGATTAAAAAAACAAACACCATAAATATCTCCAAATTAAGCAAAGAGGGTGCTGAAAAGAGCTGTCATAATGATATCCTATTTTACATAATCTGCACCTTAGTTCTTAAACAAGATTTCAAAGAAAGTGAATACGATAAGTAGAATATTTGATCATGTACTTAAAAAATGAAAAACTAAACAAGGAAAGAAAAACTATAAGCAAAACCAATTTCTTTTCTAAATAATATTATAATGATCCGGCCCATATTAATTATTTGCATCCTTCAAATATAATTTTGTTTCTAAATAAAATTTTATCAATACTTCTCCTATTAGTTATTTTTCATCATGCAATTACAAAAATATTATAACTGCCTCAACCATAGCTTAAAATTGGAACATGGAAAAGAAAAATATTATACTTGCCTCTTCTGGAGCACACAATTCAGCAGCCTCAATAAACCGTTCAAAGTTGTAAACATAAGCGCCATAAAAAAGTGAGGCTGACATAATGAATAGACCAGCAATAAGACAGTCTATGCACGTCTTATTTAGTTCACCATATCTGGTATCTTCTAACTGATTCTTAAAATTTTCAGTTTTGAAAGATGACTTTGATACTTCCATAGCTAACTTTGATCGCTCCAGATCATTTAAATCGTAGCGGAGAGCCAGATCTATCTCTTTGAGTTTCAATTTTTGTCTTGTAAGACCAATTTCAACAGTCTTGAGGTCATTAGAACGGCATTGCTCCACAACAGACTTCTCAAATGTGCTATTCACTGAATTATTAAATACAGCTCCAGAAGAGGTTGGAGAAAAACAAACCATTTGGTTTGATTGCCCATGCAAAGCAAGATCATGAGTAACTGACTCCATGTGAAAATTATCCCTAACCTCTTCACTACTAATTGATTGATCAATATTTTCAGCATGTTCGTGTGACAGTGGCTCTGATTGACAATCCTCCATAACAATATCACGTGAGCAATCTCCTCTGTTCAATATAGAATTTGGAATTTCCAACCTCACGTTATTCAATTTAGAATTTGGAATTTCCAACCTCATGTTATTCAATTCAGAATTTGGAATTTCCAACCTCACGTTATTCAATTCAGAATTTGGAATTTCCAACCTCATGTTATTCAATTCAGAATTTGGAATTTCCAACCTCATGTTATTCAATTTATTCCCTTCATTGCTAGCCGTTGATTCATAAATTAATCGAAGAGTACTCAAAGTGCTATCAAAAGATTGTTCAAAGTTCTTTGTCAAACCATCTAGCTTGTCTCCAAATACCTATGGCGGGATAGGCAGAAATCAAAACAAGTGTCACACGGACATCACTTTAACATGATGGACTTTATCGACAAGAAAGCTTTCAGAGAAATGTAGCAAAATCACAATCAAGGGATGAATTAACAGTTAATGTCTAGCTTACACTGGATAAAGATTCATTGATCGCAGACGTGCACATCTACAAGGCAGACAATCAGTAGAACAGTCAACACTCAAATCAAAATTGAATCGAATTTCAGCAACTGACAAAGATGCATATAAAGATAGCTGAAAAAATCTCATGTTTGTGACTTTCCCTAAATTCATGGTATCAACAAATCATAATCATAATCATAATCAATCATACAAGTGACTTTAGAAGTAGTTATGATTCGAATCAAACATTTTTAATTATCTGCCAATTGCAATTGATTGACTGTGTAAATTAATTAAATCCATTGTAACAATGAATGTGCACAAGCCAGAAACAAAATTTGTTAAAACCAGACAACAAAATTACCGATGAAAGATGACTGGGAGACATACTATCACCTGCAGCATCTCTTCTATACAACACCTAAAAACAAAAACAAACAAAAAATTCATGACCAGAATCAATAAATAACTGTACAAATTAAAATAAAATAAAAACTTACTAGAATTGATTGTTTTAGTGTGTTTGGGCTTCATATTAAGGAGAGCCAAACCAAAGGTGATTCCAGACACCTAAAATTGGTTTTGACATTTTTGAGTAATGTCGATTAGAACTGATTTTGCAACCAAATTTGATTCTAGATTGAAGCTCCAAACTGATTTTTTTTTTACTATTAACGTGAATTTTACACTCAAATTACTTTCATGCTTTCATCTTAAAATCAATGTTACAAAATCAATCCATTCAAAATCATTTTTTAACAGCAAACAAACACACTAATAGTTCCTATAATAAAAAATTAACAGATTTGATTGAAAGCATCAATTTTTAAGCTTTCAAACATCAATCAATACGTAATTAGCAGAGAGCAAATTACTTCAGAAAAAAAAAATTTAGCGAGTTCCTTTACCTGAGCCATAACAGCGGCGAAAGACATTCCAAGAGGAAAACCAATGGCGGCAACATTATTAACCCTTGTGCGGCGAACAGTAGCTCTAGGGTTCCGTCGTTTGCACAGTATTCCCTTACTTTTAGGTTTAGGTTTTTGAAATTGTGACGAACTATACGACGTCGTTTCGGAGGCGTCGAAAGTTGACCTATTATTGGGTATTACTTGTGATTCTGATTGAGAGGAACAACACTGGATCTCAGCGATTTGATGGCGCTTGTCGTCATCCATTGCTATCGTTTCAATGAAGAGATGAAGAAGCCATGAAATTTGAAATTAAACAACGCCGAAATTTGGAACGCCCGGTGTTATAGTGATAGAGTAGTAATAACGATAATTTAATTTTATTCAATGCGCTGCTATTGGAGAGTGTTGTGTTGGGTATGTGAAGCGGTGTGTATGATCGCGTCAATGTTGTCTCCGTACGTTTAACTTGTACTTTACGGCTTCATCACTTATTCCCAAACTTGATATTTATGGAGTAACTTGTTTCATGGATATATTTTTGGAATACAAGATTGGAAATAAAAATATTTCTAAAAGGAAAATAAAATTATTTCTAGAAAAAAATTAGAATTCTTTTTTAATATAACAAGTATATTCAAAAAATATACTAAAATAAATAAAAAATTAGAAAAAATTATCAGTGTGGTCAAGTTTCTATCTTCTGTCGTCAAATAAAATGACGACTGCATCTCCCATATGACTTTGCCGCCATACCATTGACGAATTGGTGTTGGGCTTAATCTTCGCCATTGGACTTGGCGAATTAGACTTCTATTTCCATTTTTTTCCGTTTATATTTTTTAATTTATTTTTATTTGTTTTTATTTATTTATTTTATATTTTTTTTGATAAAATTTTTATGAAACAATATATATAATTTTATAAAATATATCATAAATTAAATATATTTACATTGCTTTTATGAAACAATTAAATTATTAATACAATTAAATATAGTTTTCAGTTTTTTTTACATTGCTTTTATTAAACTATATTTTTATATTTTTTGTTTAATAACTAATATTGTTGTAAATTATATAAAAAAAAAATTGGATGAAATTATCAAACACTAAATATAATTTGTATGATATAGTTTTATAAAATAATAAGTATAATTGTATATAATTCTTAAGACATAATAAATATAAATAGGCATAAATTTTAAAACATAATAAATATATTATTTAAATATATTCTTAGTAGGACACATTTGAATTTTGATATTTTTATAGCTTTCGGTGAAAAAAATTTGTATTTGTTGAAAAAAAGTATATAAATTTTGTAAGGGTATTTAAGACATATCATATGGAGCACGTACTATTTTATTTTTCTATAAATACAACTGCAAACACATATATTTTTCCACAACATTGTATACCAAAAGACTGAAGTCTTAATAATTTTGAGTGGAGTGCAGTCTAGAATGTCGGCATTTCTAAATCAACGTTCTTTGTCGTCGTCATCAGCATCTGAGGAACCGTTTCCAACATTTCCTCTAATGAAAAGAAATATCCTAGTTTATTTTTCAGCAACAAAGCCTCCGATGAAGGTGCTCTTGTGGAATACGCAGACGTTGGAGCACTTGCATAGGAAACTGAACCGCTGGCTAGAAGGAGATATTGCTCCAGGAGAAAAGATTAGGAAAATTGAGAGATTGGGAGAAACAGAGTTACTCGTGAATGGAGAAAAGTGGAAAATGATGCTGGTGTCCTTGTGATGATGTTAACACCAAAGAAGATAATGTTGATGTTCGTGATATCGTAGACGCCTTGGTGCATTGTTCTGTTTTATGTCTTTATGTTGTTGTTATTTTCGGAATGTTGTTGTGATATTAAGTAATGTTTGTTTAATTTTTGTTGCTTGCTAATTGTAATCGGTTAAGTATGCTTTAAATGAAATGAAATTTGCTATTGATTTAAAGGGACACATTTACATATGAAACTATGATCTGCTGCTTGATCCTACGTTAGGATATTTTGTACAATTGTGTCCTGGTTGCCGACACGAACTACATAATCTTACCATCTTGTTTGCGGTATCCATCTCCGTTCGAATGTGCGTGCTGTTAGGGCGACCCTTTTTCTTTCTTCGCATCAAATCATTATGCTAGACAATTTCGCCTTCGTATTGAGGCCAGTAGTCCTCCTTTGCCACCATCTGAAAGCTACATGTGTAGACATTGCATAGACTTATCACTTGGTGAACTGCAGAAAGAAGGTTGGTTGGGTTCTAGCGCGTATTCGAACATGTTGCTATAACATGAGAACAAGGCATACGAAATGCCTGAAACTTCCCACAATCACACCAGCTCATATCCAGTTCAACACGGTAACATCCCTTAGGCCTTCCTTCGTTGTGATCAATCGACTCGGCAACACTGAATCAACCTTTATTACAGCCAAAGATTGTGACCACGTGCGTGTTGGCTTTGGCAGCTTCGTCTTTCATGAATGTTGTTGAATTATCACTATACAACTGACAAGATTGTAATATTGAACCCCACTTTGTACGTCTGCTATCAAAGAGTGTGCCTAACCTAAAATATGTTGTCTTTACCAAGACAGTTATCGCCAGGTTTCAGATTCCCTTGAAAACAGAAATCATTGATTCAACGAGGTTAGTTGTCATGTGGCCCCATCGCACCCCATTGTCGTATGCCTGTGTCCGTTTCTATTTATCAATGTTATCAATCCATCTTAATGCATTCGCGTTTGTTAGTCTGATCTCGTCACGATAGTGTTTGAAAGTGGGTTCTGTTAGTGCATATCATGCGTTGACAACCTTCTTCCGTAGTGTTTTGTCTTTGATTTCCCGCATGAAATTTTGGGCGATATGTCTTATGCAATACACATGGGTCGAGGGAGGATCCTGCCAACCGTTATCAAGGTTGTTGTATGCACTCTCGATAGATGGGTGCCTATCAGAGATCAAACATAATTTAGGTTGGAGCGAAACGTATAGGTGGAGATTTTTTAGGAAAAAACTCCAACCCCCAGCAGTCTCCCCTTCAACTATACGAAGGCTATTGGAAAAATGTTGTTGTTCCCGTCCTGTGCCACAACCATGAGTAGGGTGCCCTTATATTTCCTGTATAACCATGTGTCGTCAACTTGAATTATAGGTTTACAATATGCAAACACATTGATGCATGGTTCAAACGCCCAAAATAATCTGTGAAAAATTCCATTTCCACCAACCCAAGTCCCGTCAAGTGTACACGCTGACATTGTCTCCAATATGGCAACAGTCCCTGGAGAGTATTGTTTTAGAGCCACCAAGAATTTTGGAAGTTCCTTGTACGAATCCTCCCAATTTCCAAACACCCTTTCAACCGCTTTAGTCCTAGTAATCCATGCTTTTTCGGTATGAATGAGTGTAATTGTACCTTTGAACCATATGTACAATTATGGTACTCACCTTCAAAGATGGTTTGTCGCTAATGACTGACAGTATCTCATCGCAAATCAATCGAGAGCTGAGTTTGCGATGGTCCTGTATCGGATTTGAGATTATACAAGTGTGGGCTGGACCCATTAACCCTATCTTCCAAGAATCACTTCTCTTCCTGAAAGACGCTGTTAATCAGAACGGGAACACCTCGTTACGATAATAGATCGTATACCGAGTCAGATTCATCAGATCGACTCTATAATCGGCTGACAACTCTATGTGATATTGTTTAATTTCCCGGACACAATCTTCTTTGGTACGAAACTCGTCACCCTTTTTAGTTGCCCTTTTGTTGCGTGGTTGGGGTTGTAGAAAAGATCTGTTGAGGGTTCATCGTCACCTAAGTTGAGAGTTGTCATGTGTTGAAGGGGACAATAAACATGGTCGGGTGGAACCCCCCTTCCTCGTTGTTCACCATCTCGTCAACAATGACTTCAGCTGCTTCTTCTTCTTTGTCAATGACATTGACTTCAGCGTGTTTCTCATCAGATTCGCAAAAATCTTGAGAAGAATCAAGTTGTTAAGATAGTTGTTGTTGTTGTTGTAACGTAACATGTAACACGATATCTGAGAATCCAAAATACTCGTGAACGCGGAACATGTTACACACATCTTCATCGTCTCGAACCTTTAATGGGAAAATTTTGCATTCGCCATGCTCGCCAAAAAACACTGGATTTTTGTATATTATTTGGCCAACTGGACCACATTGCATTTTTTTCTAATCTTGACTTCAAGTGTAAAAAATTTGACCTTTTGTCAATTAAGAATCTCGTAACATCAGTGTTTCTGAAATTGTAACCGGCTATGGCACATTCAAAAACTTCACCGTTAAGATGTGCACTAATCATGTATTGTGGTGTTTGAGACATGGTGAACATTGTGTTTGGAAAGTCTGTTTTACTAATTGATATGATAATAATACAAATTTATCTACTCTATTAATAATAATTTGGTGAGCTGCATGACAAGACAAGACAAGACAACATTTTGCACGCCACAGTGAGTTGCATGATAAGACAACACTATGTGCGCCACAGTGAGCTGCAAGACAAGACCACACTCAGGCTACCATCTGCACTCTATCTACAGGCCTACGAGATTCTTATTAATAAATGTATGTTACATGGCTACAGTGATTGTCTGTACTCTGCATGACATGACATGACTGAACACCATATACTGCATTTTTGAAATTAAATGTTGAATATATTTGCTGCTGCGTTATTTGTAATATTATGTTTGACGTTAAATAGCATAGTAACATTATACATATTATGTTCACATTTATTAACCCAATATTATTATTAAATTCTTACTAATTAAAAATATATTAAACTTAATAACGAGAAAGATTTAACTAAGTTTATTTTACTTGAATGTGTGCAACAAGCATGCAAGACAAGACAACACTCAGGCTACCATATGCACTCTGTCTACAGGCCTACGAGATTCTTACTAATAAATGTATGTCACATGGCTACAATGATCGTCTGTACTCTGCATGACATGACAAGACTGAACACCATATAATGCATTATTGAAATTAAATGTTGAATATATTTGATGTTGCGTTATTTGTAATATTATGTTTGACGTTAAATAACATAGTAACATTAAACATATTATGTTCACATTTATTAACCCAATATTATTATTAAATTCTTACTAATTAAAAATATATTAAACCTAATAACGAGAAATATTTAACTGAGTTTATTTTACTTGAATGTGTGCAACAAGCATGCAAGACAAGACAACACTCAGGCTACCATCTGCACTTTGTCTATAGACCTACGAGATTCTTACTAATAAATGTATGTCACATGGCTACAGTGATCGTCTGTACTCTGCATGACATGACAAGACTGAACACCATATAATGCATTATTGAAATTAAATGTTGAATATATTTGATGCTGCGTTATTTGTAATATTATGTTTGACGTTAAATAACATAGTAACATTAAACATATTATGTTCACATTTATTAACCCAATATTATTATTAAATTCTTACTAATTAAAAATATATTAAACCTAATAACGAGAAATATTTAACTGAGTTTATTTTACTTGAATGTGTACAACAAGCATGCTTGACAAGACAACACCCAGGCTACCATCTGCACTCTGTCTACAGGCCTACGAGATTCTTACTAATAAATGTATGTCACATGACTACAGTGATCGTCTGTACTCTGCATGACATGACAAGACTGAACACCATATAATGCATTTTTGAAATTAAATGTTGAATATATTTACTACTGCGTTATTTGTAATATTATATTTGACGTTAAATAACATAGTAACATTAAACATATTATGTTCACATTTATTAACCAAATATTATTATTAAATTCTTAATAATCAAAAATATATTAAACCTAATAACGAGAAAGATTAAACTGAGTTTATTTTACTTGAATGTGTACAACAAGCATGCTTGACAAGACAACACTCAGGCTACCATCTGCACTCTGTCTACAGGCCTACGAGATTCTTACTAATAAACGTATGTCACATGGCTACTGTTTGTACTCTCCATGCATGACAAGACTATACATGCACGCCTTCCTTAATGCATGTCCACTGCATGCCTGGCGACACTCTGCATGCCTGACAACACCATATCATGCACTTCCAAAACAAGACTAAACCTGTACGCCTCAAATGCATCAAGACACTTGTCCTGCATGCATTTACAAGTCACATGCATAAAGACACTTGCTCTGCATGCATTTACAAGTCACATGCATCAAGACACTTGCTTTTCATGCATTTACAAGTCACATACATCAAGACACTTGCTCTGCATGCAACTACAAGTCGCATGCATTCGTGGACTATAAATAGAGGTTTTTTACACAGTAAAATCTGCTCACACTCAAACTCTACTCTTCTTCACCCAGCAAATTTGTAAACCACAATGTCTCTACTGACAATGGGCAACTCTCACAAAGGCACAGTTGAGAACATCGCCGAGTTTGTAAGTTTTTAGTTTTTGTCTATGTTTACGATCTTTAGTTCTCCTATAAAACTAACGAAACATAATTTATTTTGCAGGATGCGTCAAGGTTTCGATGTCGTGTGCATGATTACATACCACACGACCTCCTCATAGAGGGATACCTTGAACATTGTGGGTTTGGTGATTTGATTAAAATCAAATCATACTCACTCGATGCGAAGTTCATTCTAGCATTGTTAGAACGCTGGAGACCAGAGACACATACATTTCACCTACCTTTCGGTGAGTGTATTGTGACGCTTCAGGATGTCTACATGTTGCTCGACCTACACATCAATGGTAAGGTCGTCAACAGCAAAGTTGGTGTTAACGACTAACTTTGAGAAGATTATTGGGAGCCCCTCTTTGTGTGGACTCAATTGAGGCAGAACGCGAGGGTCCCCCAAGGGGTCAAGGAATAAATCTTAAATACTTCCGACAATAATACAACATTATTGTCTTATGTGAGGATAGCACCGAGAATGAGAAAATACTTAAAACTCGGTGCTATATTATGATTTTGTTTGGTTATTTTTTATTTCCAGAGGGCACTGGAAATACCGTAAATATTATGTATTTACCATTGTTATAGCCTTGATACGTTTTTTGACCCTACCCCTTTCAACTATCTACTGTTTGACTACCAAACTCCGCAACAACCAACACACTGTTACCAACCCGATTCAATGTACGAATTCAGACAACCATACCGTCCATACTCCACCAAACCTCCCCGGCAATCCTACGAAAACATGGGCGTTGGGCTTAACTACGGAAGCGCCGTTAATAGTGGACCTCCCGACTATTGGGGTCAAATGCTTCAAAATTTATCTGATACGCCGGGGTCATCCCAACAAATCCCTCTTTCATAACTCAACACACAAAGACCGGACACACCTTAGCAATCTCATGGTAGACCCCGTCGCCGCGCGCATCCTCCACAATGTGGCACCGGTGGTCGTTTGGATAGAGTCGGCCATTATTTATTTTTTTATCAATTGTAATTTGTATTCTGTTGTAAATTAATATATTTTAATATTTATTACATTTCTATATTTTTTTATGGTTATTTAAATTTCAATTAATTATGAAAAACATAAAACATAATTTTAATTTTAATTAATTATAAAAAACAAAAAAACATAATTTAATATTTATTCCATTTCTTTTTTTAATAAAAATTAATTATTAAAACATAATTTAATATTTTTTATAAAAACATAATTGAAATTAATTATTAAAAAATAAAATAAAACTTAAATATTTTCGCAAACCTTAAAAAGAAAAAAAAAATGGCCTAAGTCACCATTTCATTTGGCGAAGAAGGAAAAAAAACAAATGGCCCAAGTCGCCATTTCATTTGGCGAGAAAGAAAAAATAAAACGAAATGCCCCAAGTCGCCAATTTCATTTGACGACAGAAAGTAGAAATTTAGCCACGTTGATAATTTTTTCCAATTTTTTGTTTATTTGGTATATTTTTTGAATATACTTGTTATATTAAAAAAAATTCAAAAAATTATATCAAAGAAATTTCTTTTCATATGCCTTTTTAATTCTCTTTTACAAGTGTGGGGAATAAAAGATTATCATCAAATTTTATGTTGAAATAATTGATTATCTCCACTATTAAACACTATTTTATTTTTATAACTATTCATTTTATCTATAATTATAATATATTATTAATTAAAAATAATTTAAAGTAAAAGATTTATAAGATTTTAAGACAATATTTAAATACCTTTTATAAAAATTTATTCTTTGAAATGCTACGTCTGAAAAAATTGTTTGCGGGATTAATTTTTTATATCGTGAAACAAGCGTCTCTTTAGATTTTATTTATGGTAAACATTTTTATATTTGAAGTAGGTGTATATAGGAGTTAATTTGGATTGAGTTTGGTTAAAATCAATATTTAATGCACGTAGAGTATACCGTTTTGAATGAGATAAAATAACCACTCACGATATCATTTTATCACTTCAGGTAAAACCATAAATTTATGAGTTTGGTAGTGAGTCACTCAATTTTTTTTGGGTTAAATATGTATGAGGTCCCTATAAATATGACAACTTTCAATTATAGTCTATCAAAAAAATTTCTTCAAACAATGGTCCTTATAAAGTTTTTCGTCCAAAAAAATGGTCTCTCCCGTTAGTTTTCTCTAACGGAAGGTGATGTGGCATGTCACTGGGATCCTTGTCATGGTCACGTCAGTTTGAGTTGGAATAATTATTTTATTATCATAAATAGTAGAGGAAAACTGAGTGAACCCTAATCCCTTTGTTCACCGTCTTCATCTTTTTCTTCTTATTCCTTCCAATCGTTCTTCTTCTTATTTGTCTCCCTCGTCCATCTCATAAATATGTCGTATTCATCTAGGTTAAGCAAAGTAGTTTTGTACTATTCGACGACTCTGACGTACCGTGGAGTGAAAAGGTGTGGATGCAATGGTGTTATGATTTCATACATGTGTAAGAACAGAGAGAGCAAAGGTCGATTGTTTTGGAGATAACCGTATTGGAAAAACAAGGGTACCTGCAATTTATTTATTTGGGATTATGAAATTGCAAAAGTCAAGGATGATGAGGAATGTGTACATTCAGGATGGAGGAAGGACAATAGTAATGTGAGGAAAATGCAAGCTTTAGAAACTCTGAAGGAGCTATACGAATCATCCATGAAGAAGAACAAGAGGTTGAAGATGAATATTAAGGAAGAGGCATTTTGGGGGAAGATGAAGATATTATGTATTGTAGTTTCAGACATGGTCAATTTGTATATGTTAATTAGGTGTAATTGTCGATTAGGTGTAATCATCTGTAATGTTGTGTAAGTTTTAATCTTGTATAAGTGGTATGTTGTGAAATGTAACATAAACTGCTTTTGTAATCTTGAATTGGTTTAAATACAAATTGGAATTTTATGTAATTCATTTAGTATTGTTCAATTGGTATGTTCAATTTGTAGTTTTAGTCAAGGAACATAGTTTACCTATAAATTGGACATAATATGAGACATAATCGACTATATAACTATTGTTGACTGTATAAACTTGAACATAGTTTAAATCACTCAGTGTTGTTGAGTTTGTGTAACTAGCATATAATTAAGTGTATAAAATTGATTGTATAAATTTGGACATAGTTCCAGTCAATTAGTATTGTTCTATATGTCTAACTAGCATATAATTGATTGTATAAAGTTGACCTATTAGGTGGCTTTAATTTGATTGTATAAAATTGAAACCATATGGACTTAACAGTCAAGGAACATGAGTAGGAGAAACCGATCAAAACAGAATGTTCACAGGTTCACATTGAGCATACCATAATATGTTCACAAGACAAATTTGTTCTCAATTGATTTCATTAAATTAACATACCATAACAGGTTCATAATAGTACATTAGTATAATAAATTAATCAATACAACACATCATTTCCATTACATCAAAAGAACATGATTTGTTCAAAAGGCTACATCAGTACATCACATTGAGTAAAAAAGTAAATCAGTACATTACATTAAAATATCTGTTCCTAAACAAGTCCATCTGCCAAAAACTAATGCTTCATTGGGTTTGACCTTTGCCAGTGGTGTTGTCTTCTTTAGTTAGATCCAAAGGGTCATTGGGTTTCTTCCTAGGGTCAAGAATGTTCTTTGTTTTCAAGGTTCTCAATCTTCCACTATGCCTTTTTTCTGCTGCAACATTGGTTTTTGTCTTGTACCTGCTATGGGTTTTAAACTTAGGTGGTTCACTTGAACTTGGCCTTGAAATATTTGTTCTAATACCAGGTGGTTTGAAAGACTTGTTCTAATACACTTTGGGTTGCTTACCAAAGAAAACCTTGACATTACTCTGCTTTGGTGCAGTTGCCTTGAGAGGTGATTTGTCAACCCTTAAAGGTTGAATATCCAAGACCTCATCACCTCCTAATAATGCAGCAAGAGTTTCATCCAATGAAGCACATGTAGCTTGGTCAGTTGGCTCACATGGTTCAATTATCATTTCATCAATTGGATCAATTTGATCAATTGGCTCACATGGTTCAGTGACAGTTGGATCAGTTGCCATATCCTCAGTTGGATCAGTACTAGCCTTTCCCTCTTTGATACCTGACTTTCCTTTATTGACAGAGGTCATTTCTTCATTGATAGAAGTCTTTCCCTCTTTGGCACTTGACTTTCCCTCATTCACATTTGACTTTCCTTCCTTGGCACTTGACTTTTCCTCCTTGGCACTTGACTTTCTCTCCTTGGCACTTGACATTCCCTCTTTGACACTTGACTTTGCATCTTTGACACTTGACTCTCCCTATTTGACACTTGACTTTACTTCTTTGACACATGAATTTGCTTATTTGACAGTTGACTTTGCCTCTTTGACACATGACTTTGCCTCTTTGACAGTTGACTTAGCCTCATCGACATTTAACTCTCCCTTCTTGACACTTGATTTCCCCTCCATGACAACAACTTCCTCATTGACAATTGGTTCCACAATGTTGGTTGCCTCATTAACAGATGCAACTTTAATTATTCCCTCCTTCACTTTTGTCTTCCTTGTTCCCCCCTTAGATGTACAATTGTTGGTAGATCCCTTAGGCCTCCCTTGCATGAAACAAACAAATAGTTAACATTGTTACCCTTGCACAAAATACCTAGATAAACAATCAGTAAATGTAAGATTTAAGTTAAACAATGCCATTTTTTTGGTGCCAAATTGACCTTGCTAGTCTGACTTGCTTGTGTAGGTAAGTCTTGAGTGGTATGGTTTGGCAATTCTTGACTGGGCTGGGTGGGTAAGTCTTGAGTGGCCTAGGTGGTATTACTAGAGGGAACAACCACAATCAGCTTGTTCTTCTTGTAGGTTCATTTGTTGTGACCTCGTGTTGATACTGCACCACCACCAACAGATGCTCAGGCTACATAACTCATAGCTTCTGATACTACACCACCACGAAGTACAAATAGAATAGACTACCTAAATGACATAGATCCAAATGTTCTCAAAGCAATTCTCAATGATATCATTAATGAAATGGACATTGTTCTTGACATTCAACCTCTTACAGTTGACTTAAGCCCTATCAATCAGGCTGCTGTAAACACAAGTCCTTCAATGTTTGGTGGTGCGAAGACCTTCTTTGGCAGTGCACCAAAAGTTAAACCCTCAAAAGCATTCAAACATCTAGGAAAGGTCAAGGCAACCTTTAGCGATCCTGTAAGTTAGATCAAGTTTATTCATGGCTGTTTTTTAGGTTAAGTCTATAATGCTAAAGAAGAAAAAAGTCCCAGGAGCTGTGAGTTAAACCAGAAAGAGTGAAAGACTCGAGACTATAACAACAAAAGACATCATAGGGTCTGGAAAACACCCTGAAGATCCAATTGTGCTCACTGAAGATGATACATCGAAACAACCAAAACAAAAGGGAAGAAAATGTTAGAAAGAAATTCAAAAAGGCTTGACTCAATGAGGACGAAGTTTGAAGAAGTTGAATGATCTTGTTTTTGTGGGCTATGTTACCATAAGTGTGTTTTTTTGTAGACTTTGATTAAGTATGCTTTTTTGTTTATGATGTAACCTATGATTATCTGTACTCGATATACAATGACTTGTACTTTTGGTCATCCTTTTGGATCAAACTAAATTCATGTGTTGACTTTGAATACTTTGAATTTTTATGTTTTTAATGGAGTTATTTCATGTCAATTTGTTTGCAAATTATGATGTCAAAAGTCTTACCAAACTTTTAGGGATATAATGCCAAAAATGAGGCAAAATTTAAGGGAACATCATGACAAAATTTAAGATGTTATAAAGTCAAAATTTAGATGTTATGAGTCAATTAGAAGACAAATTATAATTGAAACACAAATCTAATAAAAACACACAAAAACACAGTGATCAAACACAATTCTTATAAATTGAACATCCACAATTCCATTACATTGATCATCCAATATTCCATTACAAAGCATATCATGATAGAAACTACATAACATATCAATCCAAAAATTCATTACATTGATCATCCTAAATTCAACAATTACATTTCATAAATTGATACACATTAATCATAACAGAAACTACAAAGCATATGAGCTTGATTTTTCCAGCCCATGCCCCTGCTCTCAATTTTGCTTGCATCTTCATGTTCTTCTTCTTCAAACCTTCGTACAACTCTCTCAACAAATCAACTGTATCCAATTCCTTCGTCCTGTAATTTTCTACCTGATCAAAACCATTATCATCTTCTTCGACAAGATCTTCATCCCATACAAAAAAGATCACAAGTTTCTTCACCCTGCCGAAAATGACATTTCCAGAAAAGTCTGCCTTTATTACGACCATTCTTGCAGACGTATGAAACCATACGAGCATCACAGTCGCAATTCCTTCCTCGACGACGACTTCACACAGATGACGAAGACATGCTAATAAGTTTCTTAGGACTTGTCCTTGAATACGACATCAAATGAGTTGAAAGAGGGCGGAGACAAATGAAAGTTGAAGAAAAGGGCGAAGAGAAATGGAGGCTGAAGAAATGGAAAGCAAGAAGACGAAGACAAGAATCTGAAGATGAAATGAGACTAAAGAGAAATAGGGGTGTACTAATGTGATTTGGTGAAATTAGGTTAAGGATTGATAATCTACGCTGACCTGCTAATCTGTTATCTAATGTGTCGTTTCCTAGCAGACGTTGAAATCCAAACAGGTCCAAATAATTAAAAAAGAAAGCCAAATCAGTGTCCACGTAGGATGCCGTTAAGTGAAATAGACAACATAGATGAAATTTAGGGACAAAAATCTTTAGAAGGATGATTTTTTATACAAAAATATTAGGAGAACTAAAACTAAATTTTTGATTATTTATAGAGACCTATAACATATTTAACTGTAATGATTTTTATCAAATGATTTCAATTACGAATAAATTTTCTCGTGCGAACACAAGTCTTTTCTAGTAAAGAATTAAAAATAATAATTCTAAATTAAATTGAAAATATCATGTGGCCCAGCTTGAGTGATGCCACGTGTCCCATTTATCTCCACCCCTTCCCTCCTTTCTAATTTGTTCCACTCCATCTAACTTCGTCTACGTCTATTCATCACTGTCACATTGACTCTTCTCTCTTCACACCATGAAAATCATGATTCTACACTGATCATCCCTAATCTCTTTAGAAACTTCCAATTCATGGCTACATCTTCTCTTCTACACTTACCCGAACTCCATTTTCTTTCTCCACAAATCCTTCACCGTAACCGTTTCTCTCTTTCTAAATACTCCATTTCCCGCCTTTCTACCTCCATTGCCGCTCTTCGCACCACGCGAATCCGTGCCTCGAAAGAAGAATCCGCGTTAGCCGATCGTGTTAACGACGTGGAGTGGAGCGGCAACGGAGCTGCCTCCCGCGGATATGTTAACGGTGCCGTCGACAGAAGCTCAGTGGAGTACGGATATGGAAACGGTGTAGCTTCTACGGAGGTGATGGACGTTGAAGCGTCCAAGGTTAATGAGGATGGGAGGAAGAGAAGGTTGGAGGAGATTGGAAAAGAAGACGCGTGGTTTAAACAAACTGAGAAAGTAAAAGTCGAGGTATGTCGTCGTTTTGTTTCTGTTTTGGGGTTGTACAAGTTTGAAAGAAGTATGAACTATGAACACCTTTTTTTGTTGTTGTGGCAGGTAGCCGTTGCTCCTGGAGGTCGTTGGAGCAGATTCAAGACTTACTCTACAATCCAGAGAACCTTAGAAATCTGGGGATTTGTTGTGACGTTCATCTTTAAGGCATGGCTGGACAATCAGAAGTTTTCTTACAAAGGTTCGGCGTCGCCTATTAATTGTCTCTATCCATTGGAATTTGGAAGAATCATGTGGTTTATGGTTTTCTTGTGGCGTTGTTTTATTAGTTTTTTAGCTTTAATAGGCACTGTTTCTTTGGTAAACAAATTTCCTCTTTCAGTGATGTGTGTGGGGTGCTTATTACATTTATCGTTCTGTGGAACTTTTTCATGTCTACTTTACCAATTAAAGTTGATTTGTGGTATATGCATATGCGTCAGTATCAGGAGTGTTTGCTAATTTGCTATCAGTTATGGACAGAAACTAAATAGTTCAAAAGCAGATATAACTTAGCTTAATAGTTTACTAGTTGAATACTTGAATTTATATTATGATCATGTTAGTCGAGAGAACTTTGAGCCGGCAATAGCATTAAGCTAATCTGTAAGGGATGTTATAATGTTATAATATGGTTGGGACTCGGGACGTTGTGGAAAGTTGGAAACTATAATCAATGGCAACCACTCAAGTAGGAAATATGGGAGTTTTGTGATAATTACTGTGGGTTTAGGGTCATACCATGGTGTTTTTGTTCTTGTCCTTCTTCATGACAGTTGGTGCTAATTCATGACGACCATAGCGTGATTACTTAGATATGTTTTTTTTCTCCAATTCTTGAAGTTAGCATGGTGCTATATTATATGCCTTTGAAACTACTTTGTATCCTTCGATGCAAAACTTCTATGTAGATTGGAGTGAATGTCTTGGCAAGTTAACTGTGACGGTTAGAGTGGGTATCACTATCACTAAATTATCAACTCCCAAGTGCTGACCTAAGCTTACCAAGTTAATCTCATTGCTGTTATGAGTATTCTTTGAATACGAGCCATTGCACAACAGTAAGGTTGTTGCCGTGCGACTTGGTTGTCACACATTCAAATCCTAAAAACTATCTCTCTCTACTTGTAGGGGATAAAGTTACATGCATCACCCTCCTGAGACTACTTGATAGGAACTCATGGACCGCCCCCCATACATTGTTATGATTCGCTTTAACATTTTTTATAAAGAGTTAGGATCGAGTGACACTTGAAGTCCAAGTTTACTTTGACTCCAAATCTTATCCGTCAATTTTAATTAATGTAATAGTTCTTGCTTATTAACTTAATCTGTGTGCGGGATCTTGACTTCTTGTGTCGAAGAATCCGATGGTCGTAATTCTATTCGATCGTGATTTCCTTTTATTAAAATTCCTCTCTTATATGGACCTCACTCTATTTTCTTTGTTCAAGGGCTTGCTCTTTATAAATATTTAGAGATGCCATGCCAAAATGAAAACAGTTACTGCTGTGATAAGTGATAATTCATGAATTTCACGTCTTATATGCAGTTCTCTACTTTTTAATATGCTATGCATGTTTATGTTCTTGTGCTTATTTTAGTATTACAAGTTTTAATTATGGGGTTTGACCAACGAGAAAGAGAGGGTGTGTTAGTAGTTTGGTTTGTCCCCAAATTAAAATAAGCACTTGGATCAAACAAAAATAAATTAATCGTAGCAGATAAATGAAATGACAAATGAAAAATGATAGAGAAACATTGGGATATTCTTCAGTGCCGTGGGAGAGTAAAAGCGAGGAGCACCGAGTGAATCATGATCACTTCAGTGGAGTGAATAAACACGTACAATAGACTAATAAAAATTGATGGATAAGATGGTATCATGATTCTTTGCAAAATGTTTTTCATTGTTCTTTGATGATATTTATGATCATCACCAGCTTTAAAACCTATGGCTATTCCTAGAAAAAGCCCATGGCTAGGCTTCCAGGCTATAACAATTGATGGTATTTATGATCACATGAGTGGAGTGAATAGACACGGACCAATAGATTAATAAAAATTGATGGTTAAGAAGGTATCGTGATTCTTTTCGAAATGTTATTCATTGTTCTTTGATGATATTTGTGATCATCATTAGCTTTAAAAACCAATTAAAAAAAGCCTACGATGAGGCTACCTATAACAAATAAACCTGTTACAATACAAAATGTTCATTTATTGAATTTTGACGAATTTCTAGGATGCCATTGTCTGGTTTTATTTGATTAGAAGATATCACTTACAGGAGGAATGACCGAGGGAAAAAAGAAGTTAAGGCGGAAGACCCTTGCCAAGTGGCTTAAGGAAAGCATTTTGAGATTAGGCCCTACCTTCATTAAAATTGGTCAGCAGTTCTCCACTAGGGTGGATATTCTTCCTCAAGAATATGTTGACCAGTTGTCCGAACTTCAGGTAAGTTAGAGTCTTGAACATCATTTATGAGATTATTTCCTTACATTGTTGTATTTTGAACTTGCATGTATTTTTGTTATATCATCCATCATATCTTTCTGCCAAGAATCCTACATTAGATGAAATAAGGTATGAAACTGCATTTGTCCGTGGGGACAATCCTCACCTTACAAGTCCGATTTTGTAGGGGTTGAGTTAAACCCAATCCCAATTCTAAATATGATATCAAAACTTACACAAGATTTGTTGTGCCGTCTGCTATCAAGCTAATGCTACCAGACCACTCGGGTTATGCTCAAGATTTCCGGTCCTAGGCATGAGGGGTGTGTCAAGAGTCTCACATTGAATGAGAGAAGGTATGAAGAAATGTTTATAAATAAAGGCAGTCCTCACCTTACGACCTGGTTTCGTAGGGGTTGAGTTAGGTCCAACCCAAAAGTATGCAATGTCTTGTGGTGCATGTCTTATAATTTATAAACCAGCAACCTTGCATAGTCAACATATGTATATACTACTATAGTCTTTCCCCGGATTGGCCTTCAAATACTGAATAATTCTAATCCTGCATCATGCATGAAATTTACCAACTATGTCTGGCCTGGTGTGGGTCGGCTATTAGAAGTTAGTTTCCAGTATGATTAGAATTTAATATGCATTTTAAATAAATAGAAAAGTTAGGCAGTTTGGAAAATAGGCACTTAGTTGGGACTGGATATCAGTTAGGAGAGGCCAAACTCAAATTCTTGGAAGGGAGAGACCCAAGACTGTTGAATTTCTTGGGAACTCATTGTGTATTCATATTCTATTACCAATTAAAGTAAGTTATTTATATATTTCACGGGTTCTCAAGAAATTTGACAGTCTTGGATGATACCCATGGGTTCTCAAGAAATTCGAGAGTCTTGGGTCTATTCCTTCCAAGAATTTGAGAGTTTGGTCTCTCCCTATAAATATCCTGTCCCAAAGTTAAGGTCTACTGATTTTTTTTCTTCCAGTTTTCCTATTTATTCAAAATCTGTCTAATAAAATAACTGTCAACCTAATAGTATAACTGCTACCTTAAAAATTTAAATAATAATTGTTGGGTGCTGCCTAATAACATAGTAGTTGCATCCGAATATAATATAATAGCAATACTAATAAGAAGTCTAACAATGGCAACCAGTTGAGCAGTAAATTTTTTTCATCAATTTTCTGTGCGTATCCCATCGATTTGGGTAAGGATGTAAACACATGCGGTTTTTGTTCAGCCATGGTTGAAGCATTTAATCCATTCAAGAAAATTCCTTGGAAATACTTATGATCACCCCCCTTGAGTGGTCCTGCATAGAGTTCAAATTGTTCTTTCTATTCCACAGTCCCAATTTGTTTGAGAGCAATCAACAATTCATAGGAGTTTTGGGTTACTGTTGGTTGAAATCAAGAAGTGCACCAAAAAACTCATTTCAAGTCGGTACTACTTCACAAAATACCCACCATAGAAACCAATTTTGAGCCTTCACCTCCATTGCCAAAATGGTTGCCTGCAATCTTTCTGCATCGGTGACCCTCTTCAAATCAAAATAGTGTTCAAATTTCTTCACCCATCCAAATCCATCTTCTCTGGAAAAAAGAAGAATTTCTAGTTTGCGCATTTTGTCTCCCATGTTACTCGATTCGTTGCCACCAGTTTCGCCTTCTTCGCCGGTGGATCTTGATGTCCATTCTGTTGTGAATTCCAGTTCAGGTTTTTAAGATATCAGTCTACTGGCTCCGGCTTTCAGCCCTTTCTTCCTCGATTATCTGCCTCTGATTTCCGAACCAGAGCTCAAGTGCTTCAATCGTTGCTTTCATTTTCGCGTGTGAACCATGAAAAATGCCCATAATTGTATGCTATGGCACCAGTTGATAGAAACTGGTACCATACATAGAGGTTTAATTGAAATTATTGACTCTTATGATATGATAGAATAAGATTACACAATGGGTTCCCAAGAAATTCGAGAGTCTTGGGTTTCTCTCTTCCTAAAATTCAAGAGCTTGGTTCAGTTTTTCTACTTATTCAAGGGTCATGAATGCTTGACTTTGGAGACGAATATTTCGACACAAGTTAAAGAATTTAAAAGTGGAAATTTAGCATTGAAAAAAACAATATTCTGACTATTAAAAGTTGAATGCTCGACTTTTAAGACGAATCTTTCTACTTGAGTAGTTGCTTAACATGTGCTTTAAGGGCAAAAGTTAGAATTTTCCTTCATTCAAAATCTGTCCAAAAAAGAACATAATAAAATAACTACCAGCCTAATTTCATAACTGCTGCCTTAAATATAACATTTGTAGCCTAATATAATTTAATAACAATGCTAATAAGAGGTCTGAGCATCATCATCCATGATGCTATTATCTTGAACTTTTTATTTTTATGACAAATAGTTGTCAATATTTTCTAAGAAATCACGTGATATTTTCATGTCAAGTTATTTACAATCTAAGCACGTGTTATAAGTAATTTATTGCATGAGAAGCAAACTTTCCTGTTATAAGGATTTTGTAATCCTTGTATTATTTAGTTTCAATCTTGTTCGTCTAATTTGGCAGCAAATGATATTAAAAAAAGCATATAACTATGAAATGTGAAAGTGTTTTCCTTCGAATCCTAAAAACTGGTGACATGAAAATATTGACGTATATATAAACTTAGTATATATAAACTTAGAAAGCTTAAGCTGAAAAAGAAAAATTTAAAGGTTGCATTTCTTCAGTACTTACGTTACCTCTTATTTTGGGTTCAGGATCAAGTGCCTCCGTTTCCCTCTGAGACTGCTATAGCTATTGTTGAAGAGGAGCTCGGAGCTTCTGTAGGTGATATCTTTGATCAGTTTGACTATGAACCAATAGCTGCTGCAAGTCTTGGTAATCAATGTTATGCTTTGCATGTTTTTTTTTTATGATATGTGTTATATTAAGATTATAACAAATTGCAGTATTTAGTTGAAATAAATACTGCATAGTTGAAAGGTATTGTGTTAAATTTTATATTGTTTTGTTTGTGTTGTGTATTGACCACCAAAAAGTATATAGAAGTATTTGGAAGAGCTTATTTGGGCTTATCTTATGATATAAGCAATAGCATAAGTGTTTGGAAGAACATAATGGAAATAACTTAAAATGTGTCCATAAGTTGTTTTCATCTTATTTTAATAAATTCTTCTAGATAACTTATTGTCGTATGTTGTTTTCAGTTTATCCAGAGTATACCCTTATTCACTCTTCGATTGTAGAAGCAACTTTTATTTAACCTTCTATACGATAAACACTTACCAAATAAGCAGTTAGTTAAGCTGTATATCCAAACACCCTAAAAAAGTTGTGATGTTCTACTCGTGTCTCAATGTGCATCAAACGTACCTACAATTTTTTTCTTATCATATTGTTTGATGGAGATTTAATGCCAGACAGTGGTAGGAGGAGCAGAGTAATGAGTGCAGTTTTGATTTCTGAGGGAAGGATGTGAAAGTCTTTGTGCCTGGACCTAGAAAATGCTGACGAGACCATATTGGACTTTTATTTATTTTTGTTTTATAGAGCCTTGTGGCAAAACTCACACAGACTAAGTGTAGAGAAGAGGGGTATTGTGGGTTCAAATCTAAAATATCCCTGTAGCTTTTTACTATTTAAGCCGTACTTACAAGATACTGTATTGGAGTTTTAGTTGCTGATAAGATATGAGAAAATAGCAGTAAGTGAAAGAAAGTTGAAGAGAAAAATTCTTAATTATCTAATTTTGGTATTTGTGAATTCTGAATGAACAGTATGAATCTGATTACACATGTTTGTTTTTAGAGTAAGTGAAGGTTTGATCTGTAGCTGCCAGTCTGCTATAACTGTCAGATTCTGTTGAAACCAAATATCAACCTCCAACTGAAAACTAAACACAGAAGTACACTGTCTGGCTGGTGTGAGCCTGCTGATTCACAATCTTTTATAACAGATGAAAATAACATGCAAATAAATACTTCTAATATTTGAGGAGAAGACTGGATTAGCAAACTGTTTCCCCCTAATGCAGGTCAGGTTCATCGGGCAAGATTGAAGGGACAAGAGGTTGTTGTTAAAGTGCAAAGGCCTGGTCTCAAGGATCTTTTTGATATTGATCTAAAAAACCTGAGGGTGAGTGTTATAGTTTATAAGGCTTTCCATATAAACCTCATGCTTATAGCTATGTCTGCTAATGTAATATTACTGTCTGATAATTCTTTAATTTCCAAATGCTGGTCTCAAGGATACTTTTATCTCGCATACATGATTTTTCTTGTCTGCATAGCTAGGCACAGACATTTCATTCTATTCTTTGAGAGAAAATTTTGGTACAAGGATCTCCATCTTTTGAAGATTCTATACCAGTGTATATAATGCCGATACTTGATCCTTTCTTTAACTCCAGGTTATTGCTGAATATCTTCAAAAAATTGATCCAAAGTCGGATGGTGCAAAGAGGGATTGGGTTGCTATTTATGATGAATGTGCCTCTGTCTTATATCAGGTGATAATATCTTGGCAAGTTGCTTCTATTTTAGGCTAATTGGCATTACTGAAGGAAATCGTTTGTCTAATTCTGCTGAAGAGAAATCCAATATTAACTACCTATGTCCCTATATAAGACTCTCTTGTAAAATATTAACTCTTTTTATAAGACCTCTTCAAGTTACAAGATGTATTAATTATTTTTTCATATAAACCCCTATAATTAAACAGGGAGACGGAGGTAGTAAGACGGTATAGAAACACTGTTTGTTTAGAGTTTAGGTGCATGGGGTGGGCAACGAGGCTGACTTGCTCTATGGAGTTGTATGTGACTTCTTCTCTAACATAGATCCTAGTAATTGGAGTTATAGGAAAACTAGGTGTTAAAAACCCAGAAAAATAAAGCAAAAAATTAACTTACATTATTCACCAGTCTTTGCTGAAGTTTTGGTTCTTACTTTCTACTGTTTTGAATATCATTCTTGGTTTGATATGACATATGCACGTGTTCTCCGCACATCATCGAATTATCTCTGATTTTATTGCTACAACATAAATTAATAATTTTCAGGAGATTGATTACACTAAGGAGGCTGCTAATGCTGAATTGTTTGCAAGTAACTTTAAGAACATGAGTTATGTGAAAGTTCCTACAATCTACTGGGATTATACCACACCACAGGTTTAACCTTCATTCTCACAAATATATGGAAAATGCATCAGTTTTCATACTTCCCTGTTTATATCGGTAAATTATTCATCCATAAATTAACTATGTTTCCAATGCAGATTCTGACAATGGAATATGTTCCAGGAATTAAAATAAACAAAATACAAGCTTTAGATCAACTTGGTGTTGATCGCACAAGGTTAATAGAATCTTTACTTATTTGGTTGGCTAAACCACTTTGTACTAATTACCATACTTTTGTGTATCTGTGCTAATTTAATTCAAAGATTATTCGGATGCTTGTGTTATGTCCTACAGGCTAGGGAGATATGCAGTTGAGGCGTTCCTGGAACAAATTTTATCGCATGGTTTCTTCCATGCTGATCCTGTGAGTTTTCTGTTTCAGAATTGAAATCAAATTTCTCTTTATATGTTATGTCATATTATATTTGGATTGGCCATATGGTAAACTTTTATCAAAGCCAAAATGTTAACTGCCTTTTACCGCTCTTATGATGCAACACTAGCATCTAATGCCAGAGCTACAAGCAGTATGCTACTTGTGTTTTATGATTATTATTGTTTTGCAAGTCTGTTTGATGTGGGACTTGTTTTATGGCAGTCTTAATTTATCTTGTTGCCTTAGAGTAACTTTTGTATGTTAAGAAATGTGTTTCCCCCATGTAGCAACACGAAATTACTAATGCTAATTTCTAACTCTTGCCTTTCATTGATGGGTGGGTCTTGCTATCAAGCCCTCTATGTCTTTACATTGTAAGGCGAAGCAATGTCGATTCTGTGTTTGGAAACCTTTTTCTTAAATAAGGAATAATAAGTTTTCGTTATTTCATGTCTCATGATTATCATTAGGAAGTTTGCCGCTTGATATTTTGTGTACAGCTAATATATGTTTAAATTATTCCTGCAGCATCCTGGAAATATTGCAGTTGATGATGTCAATGGTGGAAGGTTGATCTACTATGATTTTGGAATGATGGGAAGGTATGTTCTTTGTCTTCTATGACTAGTTCAAACCTGTTCAAATTAAAATTTACCAGTATCAGTTATTTTAAGCTTTGCCTTTACAAATAATGATCGGTGCTGCATCTTGTAGTATTAGTCCAAACATCCGAGAAGGCTTGCTTGAAACATTTTATGGAGTCTATGAGAAGGATCCAGATAAGGTAGATGCTTTTAATAGATTGTGTAGCATTTTGTTATGGATACTCTACCACAGTATTCCATTCTTAAACTCAAATGCCTTAAAATTGCCAATGCTTACCAAATGAAGCTGGTGTGCTGGTGTTAGGTTCTTCAATCAATGGTTCAAATGGGTATTCTTGTCCCTACTGGAGATATGACTGCTGTTAGGCGAACAGCACAGTTCTTTCTAAACAGGTAGTTATGAACCTATTTAGTTGGAGTTATATTATACATGTAAATTGTTATGTCGGAGTGTCATGCCATATGACTACACAGTGAGTGTATTTACAATCAAAAGAATTTATCTCTTAAGAATTAGGAGAATCAATTTAATTCGTAATTATATTCCTAATTAATAGCAAGTACTATTTACACAATTAACACATGTTAAGTGTGTTTTCTAACACATAGAAACACATACAGTGCTCAGAACTATGATATTTCTACAAGTCAGTATTATAATATATGGAAGTCTAAAGGCTGGAACTGGTACATTGTTGATTGGTGTAACCATTAGAATGCAGAATCCACTAAATTGGAGAATCTTAAGTCAAAACATTTCATCTTGAAGACAAGTTTTGCTAATTCAGTATATTGCACTAGTAAATAGATAATGAATTTTCTTCATTTTGTTTAATTTATATCTGTCACGCCAAAGGCATAAATGATTGCTTTTTTACTAGGGTTGGTGCAGCTTGCCTGTCCTGATTTGTTATATTAAAAATATACTAATGTCTATTTGAAAACTTACCGCACAAACACCTTTCTGACCCATTATGCTTTCATTAGATTATTTTTTCATTGTTGCTACTATTTTTCCATAGTTATGCTAGAATTCAACGAGACATCTGACCTCGAGTTCTTCAATATATGTCTTCTACAGCTTTGAGGAGCGCCTGGCTGCACAAAGGAGAGAGAAAGAGGAAGCAACTGGTGAACTTGGATTCAAAAAACCATTAAGCAAGGAGGAAAAAATATTGAAGAAGAAACAACGTTTAGCTGCTATTGGTAATGCACATGGTGTAATTGGATGCACACTTTTTTATGCTTTATGGATATAAGTGTGCGCTTGAAACAATTTATTGTTGGCTAATCTGGCCAAATGTTAAGATAACAAATAAGCGAGTCCTAAGGAAGCATGTAGGTTATCTCCCACACAGCACATATTGTCCCTTTCATCTAAAATCAAAGGAGCACGACTCTGTAATAACAGTGAATTATTAAAAAGTTATATGTAGTATACAAGTAGATGAAAATTGAACACATACAATTGTGTATTTATACCGTGATTTTTTAATGTTTTTTTCCTGTAAGTTTTGGTTAATTTTCCTGATTGGTCTAAATTGAATTTTTTCATGAACTGTGACATCACCTGCCTCAACTATAAGGATTGTGATCTGCTTCCAATTATCAAGCAATAAATCTTATTGAATATTATTTTCCATTACTTTAATGACAATATGCGACCCATAGGTATTGTTTTTTTACTTCTAAAAAGATGTTTAGTACTCAGTCATAGCTGTCTTTCTTTAATCAGGTGAGGATTTATTATCCATTTCAGCCGATCAACCCTTTCGATTTCCTGCTACATTTACATTTGTTGTTAGAGCATTCTCAGGTAAATCTAAATAAGTTAAATAATTCAATTTGTAAATCCTATGCGTGTGATTGTGAGGTAATAAGCTAGTGTTGTTTCTGCAGTGTTGGATGGCATTGGAAAGGGCCTTGACCCACGTTTTGACATTACTGAGATTGCCAAACCGTGAGTTTTGGGTTCATAGCTTTTGCATTTGTAATTATTTTTAGTTATTCATCTTTAAGTGATGTTTTTTTTGCATATATAACACAACTAGCCTTTCTGGCCTTGTAGTTATGCTTTGGAGTTGTTAAGGTTTCGTGAGGCAGGGGTTGAAGTTGTCTTAAAGGTGGTCATAAACACTTTCAATTGCGCATGAATTCAGTCTAATATTATGATTTCTTTCTCATATCTTTCTTTTCATATACAGGACTTCAGTAATAGATGGGATAGACAATCTCAAGCATTTTACAACTTATTTAGGCAGGCTGACAGGGTTGACAAGCTTGCTACAGTTATCCAAAGACTGGTATGTGTTGGATATTTATATTTGATCTGTACCTTTTGTTTGTTCTGGATCTCTGGTACTCTAGATCACTGCGTATTGCACTTATTTTTCGCAGGAGCAAGGAGATCTAAAGCTCCGAGTTCGAACTTTAGAGTCTGAAAGGGCATTCCAGCGTGTTGCTACAGTCCAGAAGACTATAGGGAATGTGAGTTAAGCTGAGATGTGATTTATTTGGATAATAAAAGTTTATTTGTTTATTCATATTTGCATTGGATTTAGACTGTAGCGAATTATTCTATAGTCTACTGTATATGGCTTTTGACTGTTGTATGCCCCGATCAATCAATGGCAACAATTTATTTGATTATGGAAATGTGAATGAATATATTGACTGTTACATATACTGGCTATATAATAAACTTGTATCTTTTCCTGTATATGAATGTAGTTCTCATATACCAGTATATTAATTTTTTCACTCTAGATTTGTGAGTGCCCATGCATCTACGTGTAGATTCATATACTTCGCATCGATTGACTTCATGTGGTTCACCTTTTTAGATACATAATCAAGACTTCAATTTCCAGTATCTCTAAAGCTTTTGAACGAGTGATGGATGTGTATGTATATTTGACACTCGTTGCAAGTACAGTCCATGTCTGTTTCTATTGTCTGCCAATATGTCTATTTTTCTTTTCAATTTTTGACGTAAAAAAGCCTCTCAATTTTAATCTTTGTTCAAATTGATGGGTGATATTATTAGATCAACGACTGAGAAAACCTTTTGGGATGATGCATATTGTTGTTATGTTTTTGTCAATTTACAGGCAGTAGGTGCTGGAAGCTTAATAAATCTTGCAACAATTTTGTACCTTAATTCAATTCGTGTAAGCTATCCTGTCCCGCATCCCTATTTTTTCTTGTTCCTATCCCACATCCTTTTTTTTCTCTCTTTCTGTGGTTACTATATAGTCAATTCATTGATTATATGGTGTGACTCCCAATGTTTGGTCACTTGTTACGTTTTCAGATGCCTGCAATTGTAGCATATGTCTTCTGTGCATTCTTTGGTTTCCAAGTGCTCTTGGGCATTGTAAAGGTCAAGAAGCTAGATGAAATGGAACGGTTGATAACAGGAACAGCATAAACAACTACAAGGTGAATCTTTATTTCCTTATTAAAGTGTTTTATATTTAATAAGTGCCCTATGATATTCTTGACATTTTTTAGGTATCATTGTAAATTTTTAGTGATGGGTCATCCGGATAAACTCGACTTAATACCTATACAATTTTATTATCGAGGCCGATTTTTGTGACCGAGTCACCCAATTTTATCCGAGTCAATCATGCGGTTCAACCAATGACTCTTTGGTTTGACCACTCACTCCTTGACCCCTTGAGCTTGTGGGTCGATGGCCGAGCCTGTTTTTAAAACATTGCATTCATGTATTATTGTATTAACTGCCAATTATACTTTGTGATTTTTTGTCATCCTTTTCTTGTTTGTTGATATGATGTTTAGTGATACTTCAAACCTTAAGGTTGTACTACGTTTTTGGTATTTGCTAGTCTGATCACCTTTCTAGTGGTTACTTTTCTGAGTTCTGATATCTTTCTCAAGAAGTACATCATAGAAAAAATGTTGAAGAGGGACTAGTGTGACTCTCTTCTGTTTGTTCTATTATATTTATTTTGTCTCGAGCAAAAAATTAGCCAGCACAGTACTTAATGCCTGTTGCATGATTGTGAACGAAAGATTGGTTCTCTCTGTTTGCAACCTTGGAGTGAAATGTATGTTGAGTATAATTAAATTATAGCCTGACAAATGCAAATTGCAATGTATATTACTGCTAAACTCCTTCCGCCCCATAATGAGCCATCTATTTGATTTCACTAATATTACAAAAAATGTATAAACGAAGTAGAGGGAATATGACTTTTACTAAATTACCATTATTAAGTATCTGTGTTTATATTATTTTAAATGCAAAGTACTCACTCAATTTCAAAATGAGTGTCGTTTAAGGATTTTATACACATTAAGAAATGTAATAAAGTTGCGAAAATATATGATACTTTACTAAACTAATCTTATTAATGCTTAGGAAATACTACGGTGCTTTGGAAGTACTATTGTATACAATAATATTTAAAATGTATAATTGGAAAAATAGTATAAGTTCTACATTGAAAATTGATTATTGAGAATGACATTTATTTGAAACAAAATTTATTTAGGACATTCATTGGAAGTGAAATAGTATTAATTAGAGGATACAATTGAAAAATTAATATTGTATTAAAACTTAAAAATTAATATTGTATTGAAACTTGAAAGGGCCATTCATTTTAGGATAAATTATTTTAGCAATGGGTGTAGCTTGTCAATGTATCTTAGTATATCAGAGGCTTTTTGTATGTTGGCTTTTTATCTTTTGTATATAAGGTACTGTTCATCTCAAACACAGGCTAATTGTTTAAAAAAACTTATGTTCAGTATGATTAAAAATAATCTTCCAAACAATGTGAAAAGCCTTGGATTCCTAGGTTTTATATACTGATGGGTAGAGTCAATTCAATTGTTTATTTGAGATACTAGTACTGGGTGTCAAGGATACTTTTCAGTTGATGGTTTAGTATTTAAAAATGATTTTATTTATTGGGTTTGCTCAGTCTTATTTCAGAACTTGGACGATGTGTAGCACATGTTAAAGGCCATGAAAGGGATGATTTTGGAAGAAACCAACATTTCAGGTTTCACCAGCATATGTTAAAATCTTTTGACTAACAAACATGCTGGAGGCATTTTATGTTCATCACCTGTTACTTAGTAAATGTATATCGATCTCTGCATTAGCTAGCTGCATTTTTGTCATTAGCGACTCCAAAAAAACAACACATAAAATAATTGTCACAAAAAGGAACTTATATAGGTATGATGTGAGTTTTGTAAATATTACATATCATACTTGAATTTAACTGAACTTAGTAAATTTTAATTATTTTTTGGAATTACTCTTGTAATTACCATGGGTTGATGCAGTTTCCTACAACTATCTGAAGGGGAAGCATAACCTTAACCTGACATTGACATCAAATTTGTTCGATGAAAATGTCAGCATGTGCAATTAATATGCATGTTGGGTTGAATTTAAGTTGCTGACTAAACAACAGTTTTTTTTTTTTTTAATGTTTCACCGCAGACTATTAGTGTCTGTTTGACTACTCACACTCTACAGTATGTTATGTCTCTTCATCTTTAATTTCTGTATTTTTCTATTTTAGATCTTTGATTCGTACTTTTCATCTACGTGGTTCTCCAAAAGGTCATCAAGTTAGTGCAAGGCTTGAAATAGCATATGATTCAAGTAAGGAGCTAATATGACAACAACCACAATAGATCAGAGAAGTGATATTTGATGGGGATATAGTATAATAATAAGTTATTGGTATTGGTATCCAATGTGGTTGATGGGTTGCAGTCTTCTTAAATGAAGGTAATTTAATAAGGCATACCACATGGGTATGTTCTGATACTTCCACATGTTTCTATAAAAGAGAATCCTCGATGTCTCTAGTTTGACTTTGGTCCCTGGAATTTGTGTTTTACTAGCAGCTGTCTATTCTTTTTAACTGCCATTTTTTTTCAAATTGAGATTCTCCAAAGACAGTGCCTTTGTTTATGCAAGCTGAACCCAATTTAAAAGGCACGTATTCTCTTGCTAAAAATAAATCTCAACTTCAAGAAGTATGTTGGCAACTAATTATGATAAATTATATATTTTCAGTCTCATTCATTAAATGGAAATACTACCAACAATGATCTCGTCACTTCAAAATACGTTTCACTAGTATGTAATGGTGCCCAATAATTTTAGTCAAATTCGCAGTGAATTCTATCTGATAAAGAAAATGTTGAAAAGAATGGTAGAAAGTGTATTCTTAGCATTTTCAAGATGATTCAAATGCATATATATATATATATATATATATATATATATATATATATATATATATATATATATATATATATATATATATATATATATATATATATATATATATATATATATAAAGAGGAACAATAAATCAAAGACCAAGATAAAAAATGATAAAGGATGAATATATATAATACCAATTAGAAGCGCCTCGCTATTTTTGAAAAAAAGTTTCAAAAAAAAACTTATGTAACAAGAGGAGATTAATAAATATCATCAAATATAATTAATTTTCATACTTTATATATTTGACATTTTTGTTTTTCTATTACTAGAGAATGTGGAGTTTCTAAAGAGTCATTATTTATTCTTTCAATTTTTTTAATTTTACCTTACTGTATATTATATATAATTTGTTTTTCTCATAAAATAATAATTAAGTATCTTAATTCTTGTAAAATGTACAAAACATTTGAGATTATCTATTTATTCAAATTATATACTACATATTAGAAAACATATTGATTAGGTTACACTTAAATCCAACTGAATTATATTTAGGAATGTGATACCGATGACCGGTTATATTCTAAATTCTAATGTCATTGGATTCATTACCTTTGTGTATCATGAAACTGAATTATCTTTAGGAATGTGATACCGATGACCAGTTATATTCTAAATTCTAATGTCATTGGATTCATTACCTTTGTGTATCATGAATACAATTATCTCACACATTGTGATGCGTCTTGATCAAAGAGTTACATATAATAATATTGTATTTCTTAAGTTTATAAATATAATTTTTAAAATGACAGATTTTACCATAAAAAAAAAGTCGGATCATCTTCATTCTTGTGTAAAAGTTCAAAACTGATTTGTTTTTTTTTAATAATTTTTTATAATGATCAGTATATTGTATTTAATGTTGTAACTCGATATAGAAATGTGTGTGGAAATCTGAAAAAGAAAAGACTAATTAGTATATGGATTTTACATTTGATAAACAGAAAATTTTAACCCAACAATTTGCAGCTAACACTAAATCGTGTAGATCTATCCAACCCTTTATAGTAACAAACAAGTACAATACACACTATTCTAATTTAGTAAAGAAAATAGTAAGAAACAATTACTTCATAATACAAAAAAACAATGTGTGTCATCTAAGGTAACATAGAGTTAGTGTAGATATAATCTTCATTTTCCAAATCAGTTTCTTCAATTCCACCATTTACTTTCTTGCACTCAACACCTTGTTTTTCACACTCACCTCCTCTCTGCAACAACACATAACCTTAATTAATACTATAACAACTTTCAATTAATATCAAGAGATAGAAAGTCTTAAAGATGAAGTTTCAAATTCCAAAAAACTTACAACAACAGTGACATAATTACTTCCAGAACCACCACCACCACTCACAACTCCTTCGTTGACCACTGCTTCACTTTGAACAACACACGTTACAATGAAGATGAAAAAACCAAAAAGAAACAATGTTGCCTTTGAGAGTCTCATTTTTTTTTACCTGTTCAGAAATTTACTTTGAGGTTATAACTTATAATACAAATATCATATATAGCACCGATTATATATGTTTCTATTTAATTCATATATATTATAAAATAAATAAATTATAGTATTAAAATTGAAAGTTTGAGGTTGGTTTTGGACCTGTCTCTGAATTCCTAAACACAAAGCTCGACCCTCGAAGATGTGGGTTGGCTAATCTTGGTGTTTTCTCACTTTAACTAAGTGGAAGATATGCACATAATCCTTTCAAAAAGATATGTAGGACACACAAACTATGTATCCAATACTATAAACAAAACAATTCTATAGTAAGATTTAATTGAAAAATTTAAAGCATATGATATATTAATAGTCATATAATTAAACGGAACCTAACTTTTGTCATAAAAAATTAAAGAGGTGCTATATTTTAACTTGATTGATAAGACAAATGATATTACTAATATAGAAGAGGATGTCTCTTGTTGTATTATGTCTAGCTATGTGGCATATTTGTTTGATAATTTCTCCTTTCCATGAAAGGTCGTTTTTGCTTATATATTATGCCTTTTCAATTCATGGAAAAATTTAATTTGAGGAAACCTTCATTTTACTATTTGAACGTGTCTAGTGTTGGAGTTCAACAATGTCTTAGGGTTGATTTGATTGAAAATATACATGTTAGAAAAAAATTTACATAGGTTAATTTTGTGAATGAAGAGTAAGTTCAAGACTATATATATGATTCGATTTTTTTGAAGTCCTACGTCGCTTAGTTTTGTGAAGAAAGATAGAGTCCAAAGCTATATATATGATTAAGTTCTTCATTCTAAGATGCACCAGTTAAAAGTACTTTAAACTTGTATTTGAATTTCTTTGTTCTCTTATACTATTGTATTAGATTGTTGTGAGATGTAGTTAAATATTTGTTTTACAGGGTGTGAGTGTACTGAAGGTCTGGGTTAGTTGAGAGTATATTATATGTTGTAATAATTTTTACATAGTATTATTCTCTAGCTCTCTATTGATAATGACCATGTTTTTTTCTCCGATTTTGAAATTTCCACGTTATATTCTTGTATTGTGATTGTGTTCCTCTTTTTTCTCCATGTCTTGCTTTGTTTTTCCTTACACATTCAACCTCTATTAACAATGCACAAGAGAAAGAAGATGATGAACAATTGTAGATAGATAGAGATAGAGAGAGATAGAGATAGAGAGAGAGAGAGAGAACACATTTTTCTAACTAACTTCCTCTATTGAGAAATATCATTTTTCTAACTAACTTCCTCTATTGAGAAATATCATTTTTCTAACTAACTTCCTCTATTGAGAAAGATCTACTAAAACTCGGTTACAAATTCAACTCGATTATAATGACCCAAATTCAAATTCAAACTAAATGAAAACTCAAATTCAAATTCAAATGCAAATGTAAATGCAAATGAAACTAATCTTAAATGTTGAATTACATTCGAAATCATCCCTTAATTCACATTTAAGTTAAAATCAACAACACCATTTACATCCCTTAAATTGATGAGACATTCAATTTTGATTGCCTTAGTTAACACATCTGTAAGTTGCTTTTGAGTGCTGACATGAACAACCTCAAGTAAATGTAAATGTAACTAATCTTAAATGTTGAATTACATTCGAAATCATCCCTTAATTCACATTTAAGTTAAAATCAACAACACCATTTACATCCCTTAAATTGATGAGACATTCAATTTTGATTGCCTTAGTTAACACATCTGTAAGTTGCTTCTGAGTGCTGACATGAACAACCTCAAGTACTCATTATGAACCTGAATATGCAGAAAGTGGCATTTAGTATCAATGTGCTTGCTTCTTCCATGCAACACTGAATTGTTAGCAAGACTTATGACATATTTGTTGTTAATCATCAACTTGACTAGTTTGCTCACTTTGAACTCCTGCAGCAAATTCATCAGCCTAACAGCTTGACACACTGACAAAGCACCAACTATGTATTCAACTTCACAGGTTGACAACGCAACCACTGGTTTCTTCTTGGAACACCAAGAAATATGAGCTCTTAGATACATGAAAATGTATCCTATAATGATTCTTCTCTCTACTCTGTCCCCACACTAGTCAGAGTCTGAGTAGGCCTTGCTTTATGCTTGGAAACCGAACCATCTAACTTCAGATTTATCTTGAAAACTCATCCCACACTGATGGCTTTCTTGTTCTGAGGCAGAACAATCAATTCCCATGTCTTGTTTCTTTCAATAACCTCAAGCTCTTCCTTCATGGCGTTCACCCATACCTTCTTCTTAAGAGCCTCATTGATGTTGATGGGTTCAAAGTGCATCATCATGACACTCTGTATGACTTACCCTCCAGTGTAAATCTCAAAGTCTCAAAGTCTACTTGGTATTTGTCTAACTCACTATGACCTCTGGAACTGTGAAAATTCATCTTTAGAAGTAGGACCACATTCAGAAACACCACCTTCAAAAGTTCCACCTTCAGAGGCTGGATTAACTTCTGAAGTTCCACCTTTAGAAGTTCCACCTTCAAAGGCTGATTCAGAGGCTGGATCACCTTCAGAGGCAGATCCATCATCAGAGTCACTCACCTTCAGAGTCAAAGTCACCTTCAAATTCAGACTCTTTTTCAGAGTTAGAGTCATCTTCAAATTCATACTCTCTGTTGAGCACATATACTGAAGTAGCAATTGTTTCACCCCACAATTGCTTAGGTAGATTCTTCTCCTTCAGCTTGCTCCTTTTCATGTCCAGAAGAGTCTTATTTCTTCTTTCAGCAAGACCATTATGTTGTGGAGTATATGGAGCAGTCACCTCATGCTTAATACCATGTTCCTCGCATAACTTCCTGAACTCTATTGAGTTGAACTCATCTCCATCATCAGTTCTGATGATCTTCAACCTTTGTCCACTTTGATTTTCAAACTTCACTTTGAACTTCTAGAACTCAGAAAACACCTCATGTTTGAACTTAATGAGTTCTACCCATGTCATTCTTGTGAACTCATCCACAAATGACACAAAGTACTTGTTCCCTCCATGTGAAGGTACGTTAAATGGAACACATACATCAGAATGTATGACACCCAAAACATGAGTTACTCTTGGAAGCATTTCTAATGAGAATGACAATCTTGGTCGCTTGCCTCTAATGAATATATCACATGATTTATCTGGTGCCAAAATTTTAGGAATTCCATGTACTAGATTCTTTGAACTCATATGTCCTAAGCTTTTGTAGTTCAGATGCCTCAATCTCTTGTGCCGCAACATTCACTTTGAATGTTCTGTTTCTTCCCAATTCAGATTGCATAATCAAGTTTTAATTACAATCATATAACTTCAAGAGATTGTGCTATGGTAACTATAAAACCTTTTTCAATCAACTGACATACACTCATCAAATTATTATTCATCCTAGGAATATACCACACATTCTTGATCAGTACAATTTTTCTTGCGTCAAAACTACTTAACTAAATCAACTATTACAAAAGAACAAGTAAAATTTCATAATCTTATTGTGATACTTTAAGCTTATATCATAATACAACTTTACAAGTGTTAATTTTTTGTGATCACATTATATTAATGGGAGAGCAAGGGGTATCCAACCCGTACAACAAAGTTTAGTCTTAGCTCAGCATCATAGTGGAAAGCGAGCTTCACACCTTCTATGAAGGGTTGCAAAGAGCCCACCAAATAATGTGCTCTTAAGCCAAACAAATGCGGTATAAGACAACAAACTAAGATGAAAGTTATTATATCATGTTTTATTACGGAGAGACGTATTCTGTATCAAACACTAATACCATACTACTACACTGTGAAAATGCAGTCATTGCGGAATATACTTGATGAGTGTAGTACGAGAGTGTGATTAGAGGCCTACAAGTATGTTTTCTATGAAGATGACAATAAGTGTGGTACGAGAGACGTATTCTGTATGGTATTAGTGTTTAAACGATTTCCAGTGTATATTCCTGAATCAATTTTTACTGCTCATGTTTAAACGATTTCCACTTGATGAGTGTAGTACGTACACAGTTTTGTTTTGAATTTGACTGCATTGGTTTTCAAAGATAAAAATCATATTAAATTTTTTTTTTCCATTGATGTTGATATTTTTATCGATATGTTTCAACTTCTGAAAGGAAAAAAGGAAAAAAAATCTTCCCTCTTTAAGCCCTTTGGTAGTTATAATTTTGGATACAAATGTCTCTGCAATATTATTTTATCTGTAACCAAAAAGGTTTCCTTCCACCATATTAGGAGTTTGAACCAGAGAGATTGAATGGGCACTATGGCATTACTGCTTTTCTCATTGGCAACATAATATCTGCTATACCTTACATGATAATGATCTCTCTCATTTCTGGAGTAATAGTATGTTACCTTTCTGGACTACAGAAAGGACTAGAGCAATATCTATACTTTGCTTCTATCCTATTTGCCATTATGATGTGGGTTGAGAGCCTTATGATGGTTGTGGGCAGTATCTTCCCAAATTTTGTGATGGGTGTGATCGTTGCTGGGGGAGTTCAAGGACTTTCAATTTTAACAGCTGGATTCTTCCGACTTCCTGATGATCTTCCAAATCCATTATGGAAGTACCCTGGCTACTACATTTCCTTCCTGACATATGCTTTCCAAGGATCATTCAAGAATGAATTTGAAGGCTTAACATTTGTTTGGAATCAAGATGGAGGTACCATAACTATTAGTGGTAGAGATTTCCTAACAGATACATTGCATGTGCAAATGGGTCACTCTAAGTGGGTTGATCTTGCCATCATGTTTGGAATGATTGTTGTTTATCGGGGGTTCTATTCTTGGTCATCATTAAGGTCAAGGAGCAGTCAAAACCTACTCTTCCTACCATAAACTAATGGAACCCGAGCAAAAACATTATGTAAAACCAATATGTTTGAACTCTAAATAATGTTCTATGTAAATCATACGGGATATGCCAATATCATGAAAAAGAAACGTCAAGTCAAATGTACCTTAAAATATCATACTTGTACTTTGTGTGCTATATTAAATTTGTAATGACACAGCAACAATTTCTCAAGTTCTACAATAGTGAAGGCAAATTCATATCTATATTTGTTGGAAGCATCTAAATAAAAAGATAATGAATATTTAGAAAGTAGCATGTTTCATTATGTTATGATTGTTATCACCGCAGTAATATCTATGAGACATAGGGAAATTTTGATCAACCTGGTAATATATGCACAACTTCCCAAGCTGTTATGACCAATTCATCGAAGGCCTTCCACGCCCCCAGCCTCTAGTTCCCTTCCCCTTGCCATATCCCTATATACAATTGATGAACAAAATATTGAGTTGAAAAGTCTCAGTATCTCTTAACTTAGTAAAGAGAATTTCGGACAAGGCAAACATAGCATACATTCTAAGAAAATTTCTAACTGACCATATTCCAATGGATTGAGCAGTCTCGAAACTATAAATGTAACACTAAGCATTCGTAATATCAAGCATAAATCATTTTTCTTAACATAAATACTTAGTCGCGTATACATATTTACATAATATCTCCAACTATTTGAAATCCACTAAGAGTTACAAATTTCAAAAGGCAACTAAGAAGAAACTATTTTTGCTTGGATATATCCTCACTTGAGTTCTTCACATTGGTTGCAGTAACAATAAACTTAAATAATGAGATATAAAACGTCAATGAGAAATTCTTTAATTAAGTACTTACAATTAGTCAGCACTATTAGTGTGTTTGTATTATTCCTCCCTTATGGCAGAATAGGCCACAGAAACAACATCTTCAATAGTATTGTCATTTAACATAGTCCCTTGAGTTAATAGACGTTGTTTCTCCTGAAGTAGTTCTCCAAGACACGTCTAAAGAAGGAGGTGGAGATCGATTCTCCAGTGCAACACATACAACTTCAAATTTGATTGAAATTTCTTTAGAAATTGATCCCGCTTACTGACTGCATAGACAGATTGAACGACACTTAGCGCGGCCTGTAAAATAGCTGAATGTTTAGCTCACAAATTAAGGAACCCGAAATAATAGTATTGAACAGAAAGGTTTCTTTGACAATAATTAGCTATGTCAAGCTACAACTAAAATCTTTTAGCTATGTCTACCACATGCCTTTAGCAGTAGAATAGGAACACATATTGTTTACATGTGAGGTTCAATGGAATCGAGAATCCAAGATATAATTTGGGCAACATTGTCTTCCATGGCTCCAGTGCAGTTTTCTCTCAGTTGTACATGTTGAAGTACCGTCTACATCACCCTACACACCTTTTCCTTTCACGTACACCTTAAACTGGAACCAGAACAAGATCACACAGTGCTGTTGTACAAAGAACAAAGAGTAACATTCACTACTGTTGCAGTAGTGGCGTACTATTATGTTTTTTAAAACAAGATCAGAGGACGGTTCAAGAGCTCTTGATACGATGTCAAAATGAATTTTGTCCTTGATGCCTTCTCTCATTCTCCATTCCTCCATATATAGTACTGACTCAACAATAACTACGATTAATGACATAATCATCACTACTAATTACAAATATCATAGTCTTAAAAAGCAGACCGGTCTAATCGATCCATCCAATAACCAGACACATAACCAGATCAGTCTAATCCGTCTATCCAAGAACCAGAAACATAACCAGTCCGATCAGGCATATGTATCGAAATCAAACAGAAAATTATATACAATTAGTAACTTCTTAATTTATACAAAATATAATAGGAAACTAATAATAACAACAGATTTTCTTATTAATGTATTTATCTATTGTGTTGAAAAACTTCCGTCACACTACAATAATGTGTTATTGTATGATCAGAAACTTATCCAAAAATAATCATTTATAATTGATTCTAAATTATACAAAATATAATAGGAAAATATAACGATATATTCCCTATTGACTATGCATTTATCTATTTAACTATTTGGTGGAACAACTTCCTTCACAATACTACTCGCTCAATGATCTCTCTCAACAACTTCCTTCATAATCATGTAAAGTATTGTGAAGGAAGTTTAACAGCTGGTGGAACTTTATACTACTCGCTCAACTTCATTCCAAACTCAATGTCTATAGCAGAGAAGAGACAGGCAGATATCACACTCAGAGAAATGGGCCTGCTAGATGCTATTAACACAAGGGTTGGAGGGTATGGTTCTAAAGGCCTAAGTGGAGGGCAAAAGAGGAGACTAAGCATTTGCATAGAGATGCTAACACACCCTAGACTTCTTTTCCTTGATGAACCAACTAGTGGACTCGATAGTGAGGCTTCCTACTATGTTATGAGTAGAATTGCAAGTTTACGTTTAAGGGATGGTATCTAAAGGACAATTGTTGCATCCATCCATCAGCCTAGTAATGAAGTTTTTGAACTTTTTGATGACCTCTGTCTTCTTTCCTCTGGAGAGACAGTCTATTTTGGTCCAGCTTCTGAAGCAAATCAGGTTAGGAACTAAAACCTTTGTAGCACATATTGATTTCAAGTTAACAAAATACATATATGGTGACACTTGATTCAATGCAGTTTTTTGCTTCAAATGGTTTCCCTTGTCCAACTCTCTATAATCCTTCTGATCACTACTTACGGATCATAAACAAAGATTTTGAACAGGTATTATGCAAACCCTGAGTCTGAATAGTGTATTTAAAAACGTTGGGAACTTTAAAGGTATTATACACTACAATATAATAAAATAGAATTAGCTAACAAAATTAAGTACTGAAAAGATAAAATCAATCTCTAATTTCTATCACCAGACTTTAGCAGAGTTGAAGATCGGTCTCATTTTTTCCTTCTCTAAATTTCATCGCTGAATTAATTTGTATATAATGATATTTTACTGTTATATATACACAAAATCGAAGATCCTCTAGATTAGAAGACACAAAACAGTTGAAAAACTGAAACATAATGGATTAATCTACTTCATTTTTAGGACACTGAAGAAGGCTTTGGTAAAGGAGTTATTACTGAAGAAGCAAATCGTATCCTTGTAAATTCTTATAAAACGTCCGAAATGAAAAGTCAAGTTCAGATTGAAGTGACAAAAATAAGTAAATGCATAAGTATCATAGTACACTCTTAAATTAGACCTGGATTAGAAAAACACATAATACAACATACTATTCAAAGCCAACAATGAGCACAAGTTCTACTGTAGATCACTTTGGTAGATGGCTCGGTGTGAATCACAACCTGAAAACCATTTGAAACTTCATGGACGACAAACGTCATATTCTGTAAATAGAGATTCTTGTCTTCTTATCCCTGTTTACTTTGATGGCTTTGATAAAGAGATTCAAGAAACTCGGCTTCGGGAAAACCAACAGTGTCCGAAGATGGTTGATTCTGGTTTGGGATCTGATGTCCTTTACAAGCCAGTTAAGGTGTACGCTGTTAGGTATTTGGATGAGATACTGGTTGCTACTTCAGGGGGTTCCAAGTTGATGGCTATGGACTTGAAGATGAAAGTTGTGAAAACTTTGGAGCTCAATTTAAGTTTGCATGTTGATAAATTGAACACAGCAATTCATAGTGCTGTGTCAGAGAAGATTGAGTTTCTTGGAATGGAATTCAGAAGAGATGTAATTTTCAAAGTCAAAAATTATAACAAAGGCAGAGGCAGGGAAAGCAGAAGAGATCCCTGGAAATAATAGTGCGGATAGCTGCTATTTGACTACTTTTTAGACTTGTTAAGAGTCCCATATCGGACAATATATGACATGAACATGTGTTTATAAGTGGGGGCAATCCTCACTCTACCAACCGGTTTTGTAGGGTTGAGTTAGGCCCAACCACAATTCTCAACATGGTATCAGAGCCTGGTTTAAGATCCGGTGGGCCACCTTCTATGGTTTCCGCTATCGGGCCACCCACCATTTATTTCCACGCTTCAGTTGTCCAGTCCTGAGCGTGAGGGGGTGTGTTAAGAGTCCCATATCGGACAATATATGACATGAACATGTGTTTATAAGTGGGGGCAATCCTCACTCTACCAACCGGTTTTGTAGGGTTGAGTTAGGCCCAACCACAATTCTCAACAAGACTAATTATATATTTGACTACTTTTGAGACTAATTATATGAATAATCTATAAAACATATATTTAATGTTAAATCAAACAAATAAAAGAGGAATAAAGTTAGTAAATTACTATTACTTAAAACTACTTTTGAGACTAATTATATGAATAATCTATAAAACATATATTTAATGTTAAATCAAACAAATAAAAGAGGAATAAAGTTAGTAAATTACTATTACTTAAAAAAAACAGAGGCCAATATGAATAAAGAAGAGAAAAGAAAGAAATAAGAAAGGAGAGGAAAGAAAGAAGAACAGAGAAGTAAAAACCAACTTGAGAAGCACTCCAACATTTATTCATTTTAAGGGTAAATCTGAATTTTAGCGTTGAAAACAGTTAAATCTGCTCGGGTCGGGAAGAGCGTCGCTCCCGCTACCCGCTAAACATCAAACAGCGGCCGCTATCTCAAACAAAGACACAAACCACTCCTCCATAGCGGAGGGTCACCGCTCCGGGATAGCGCCGGTATCGGTCACTATCGATACCTCTGCGATAACTCTGCTGATGATTGACAAAATTGGAATAGTTGCAACTATTATAGCACATTCTATAAGAAAGAAATGAATATGATAATTGTTTAGGGTTGACTGGTGAGAAAAAATTAAGACGAAATTCAGTAAAGTATGAATAACTCACTTCATTGATACCAATCAAAGTAGAAAAAAAAGAGTTAGCTGCAGCAATTGGCAGTCATTCCACATCAACACAAGAGGTACAGTCGATGTCTTGAAGAGTGATTCTCCCCAAGTACAAATCATGTACATGATCCGTACAGAGAGGGAAGCACTTTTGGTTCAGGCTTTCATGAATTACGCCCATCCCTTGCACCCATTTTTCATTCTCCAATGGCTTCACATTCGAAGTGTTTTGTAGCAATCGGACCCGATAAAATACTGTTGTTGTCTTGTCACAGAAATGGGCAATACAATGTGTTGGAGACTCGTCAGATGCCAGCCTTACTACAGCCAATGATAAAACCCCGTCTACAGGTTTTGGATCCGAAAGATTTCTATCTCCCATCATCTTAACCTCCCTTTCTGTGGGAAAATTCACTTCATCATTTCCGTTCATATCATAGACTTTCAAATCTTTGCTGAAATGCTTTATAGCTTCGCGCTTAGTGGACTCGTGCTTCTCTGCTAATGTCAAGATGCATGAGAACCTCAAATGATAACTTACAATAGTTTTGACCACCTTGAAGTTGTGGCAACAGCAATAGAAGTCAAGCCACCTTCTTGCTATGCCAGCATACCACTTGATAATATCAGCATCCTCAAGAGCGACAAGGAATTCTATAGGCCTTGGACAGCCCATATGATTCGTAAACGCACCCAACCTAACAGCTTTTCTTATGAGTAATACTGGTGCATCGACTTTCGTACAAAACCTAGTCAAATCCTCAACTGTTCCTTTTGAATATTTTTGTTCTTCCTTTTGCGTTTCTCTTCTTTCTTTGTCCTCAATTACTTTCCTGAGTTTTACAGGATTCAAATGTTTATCTACCTGTTCTTGGAAGTTATCATAAGCATCAATAAGCTCAGGAGGTAACTGATTTCTAATGTGTCTCAAGGAAAGGAAATCACCGGCCGTTAAACTCCGATGCCATTCTTGACACTCATCCACACTCCCCAAGAACTCTTGCACTACTTCATCTGCCCAAGATTTAAAAATCTCCCGGACTTCGTTTTCAATACTAAAGTCAAACTTAAACCCGTCACTTAGCTTCATCTTCTTATAAACATGATTAAATATTTTCAACCCTAATATCCTCCTATTCCTCGCTCTAGCATTTTGGAACTCAAATGCTCTAACTTCCTTTTGTCTAAGGTACTTCTTGTGTGCCCGGATCACTTTCTCTGACATAGCCGGGCGTAAAACCGATGGCGGAACAGCCTGGAATTCCATTCCAAGAAACTCAATCTTCTCTGACACAGCACTATGAATTGCTGTGTTCAATTTATCAACATGCAAACTTAAATCGAGCTCCAAAGTTTTCACAACTTTCATCTTCAAGTCCATAGCCATCAACTTGGAACCCCTGACGTAGCAACCACCCCTGACGTAGCAACCAGTATCTCATCCAAATACCTAACAGCGTACACCTTAACTGGCTTGTAAAGGACATCAGATCCCAAACCAGAATCAACCATCTTCGGACTCTGTTGGTTTTCCCGAAGCCGAGTTTCTTGAATCTCCTTATCAAACCCATCAAAGTAAACATTTATCAAAATTGAAGACAACCCACATTCCTGAGGAAAGCCCTTTCCAAGAGAATTCCTACCCAATTCAATGACCAAAACTTTACACTCAAACAACTTCTTAATCAAATGAATGAAACCATAATCTTTCACTTTACGTTGAATGAAAAAACATAAGTTATCCATATGAGCAGATTCAAATTTGTGAGGCTTAAACCTAACAGTAAACCACCAAGTAGGATTTTGAACAGTGTTTTTTAAGTACCTTAGCAGTGTGTCTTCCCATACCAACGCGTCCACCGTAGGAAAACGTGACGAACCGTCCTAAGGGCTTCAATGACCACCTTGAGTTTCAAATTGGGCAAAAAGGGAGAAGCGGAGGATTTGAGTGAAACGCAGCAGGATGCGACATCGAAGCTGTTTTGGCGAAGCTGTTGAGCCAAGACATCGATGTTGAAAAAGCGGTCTGGGTGGGGGTGAAAGGGTGTGGTGGAGATGTTATGGGAGGCGGTGAAAAGGGTGAAGCGACGACGTGTGAAGGTGGCATTAGTGTAGTTGTTGAGAACAAGGGTTTTGAGCTGGGATGTTGTGAGAGGTTCTGTGGGTTGTTGTTGTTCAAGAGTTGAGTGAAGTTTAAGAGAGTTTGAATTTGAACTGATTTTTGTGATTCGTCTCAAACGCAGTGATGCCAGCAAGAAGGAAATTTTACCCCATATTCCTACAATTATACCAATACTCCTACACAAAAAAAATTTGGACCAAAATACCCTCGTATGAAAAGTTATAATTTTTTGGTTTGTTTACCGGAAGACTTTTTGGAAGTCTTCCTGTTCACATTTTTTTGGTTTGTTTACCGGAAGACTTTTTGGAAGTCTTCCGGTTTACATTTTTTTTATTTGTTTACCGGAAGACTTTTTGGAAGTCTTCCGGTTCACATTTTTTTGATTTGTTTACCGGAAGACTTCTTCCGGTTCATGTTTATTTTTTTTTTAATTTTTAATTTTTTTTAATATTCAAATTACAAATATATTTATTCTATTTACTCTATTTTAGTTAATTAATATATTTATTCTATTTACTCTATTTATTCTATTTATTTATTTATTTAATAATAATTATTCCACTAATTTGATTTTTTATTAATTTATTCTTATTTATTTACTTAATAATAATTACTCTACTAATTTGGTATTGTTTTTTTAATCAATAAAAATAAAAGTTGTTAACTAATTTATATATTGATTGTGTTCTTTAAAGAAGAAAATTAACAATTTAATAATATGTTTATATAAAAAAGAAAAATAAATATCATATTTAAATTATAATCCTATCATTTCTTCTATCAAAAATTTTCACCAAAAAATTATAATATATAACATTTATAATTATTTAAACAATATTTTATGGGGTAAAATATTAACTTTTAAAAATATATTTTATGGGGTAAAATATACTTTTAAAAATTTTCACCATAAAATATTAACTTTTAAAATTTGTAGGGGTAAAATATTTTATGGGATAAAATATTAACTTTTAAAAATTAAAAACTAATTAAATCATAAACATTTCCTTCCAAGTAATTGTGGTGTCTCAAAATTCTCAGGCATATCTAGAATCACAAAGTCGACTGAAAATGATAGAACATATACCCTTACCGAGACATCTTCAAGAATTCCATATGGGCATGTGATTGATCTATCCGCCAATGTTAGAATCATTTGAGTAGGTTTCTACTCACCATATTTTAACTTCCTCATCATGGACAATGACATCAGATTGATGCTAGCTCCTAAATCACACATAGAAATGCTAATATTTAGCGAACCAATAACATAAGGAATAGTGAATCTACCTGATTAATTATTTTGGGTGGAAGCTTCCTTTGGATGATTTCACTACACTCTTATGCTAAAGCATGTTTTCATCACTCTTCTGCTAAATATTTATGATTTAATTAGTTTTTAATATTTTAAATGTTAATATTTTACCCCATAAAATATTTTACTCCTACAAATTTTAAAAGTTAATATTTTATGGTGAAAATTTTTAAAAGTATATTTTACCCCATAAAATATATTTTTAAAAGTTAATATTTTACCCCATAAAATATTGTTTAAATAATTATAAATGTTATATATTATAATTTTTTGGTGAAATTTTTTGATAGAAGAAATGATAGGATTATAATTTAAATATGATATTTATTTTTATTTTTCATATAAACATATTATTAAATTGTTAATTTTTTTCTTTAAAGAACACAATCAATATATAAATTAGTTAACAATTTTTATTTTTATTGATTAAAAAAAAACAATACCAAATTAGTGGAGTAATTATTATTAAGTAAATAAATATAGTAAATTAATAAAAAAAATCAAATTAATGGAATAATTATTATTAAATAAATAAATAGAATAAATAGAGTAAATAAAATAAATATATTAATTAACTAAAATAGAGTAAATAAAATAAATATATTTGTAATTTGAATATTAAAAAAAATTAAAAATTAAAAAAAATAAAAAATAAACATGAACCGGAAGACTTCCAAAAAGTCTTCCGGTAAACAAATCAAAAAAACGTGAACCTGAAGACTTCCAAAAAGTCTTCCTGTAAACAAATAAAAAAAATGTAAACCGGAAGACTTCCAAAAAGTCTTCCGTTAAACAAACCAAAAAAATGTGAACCGGAAGACTTCCAAAAAGTCTTCCGGTAAACAAACCAAAAAATTATAACTTTTCATACGAGGGTATTTTGGTCCAAAAAATTTTAGTGTTGGGGTATTGGTATAATTGTAGGGGTATGGGGTAAAATTTTCCAGCATGAAAGGCAATGTTGGAACAAGAACCCTTTCAAACAACTACCAAATTGAACCGGTCAAACGCGTACTATAAATGTTGAAGTGATTTTTATGATTTGTCTCAAACTCGTAGTACAAATGTTTCTTTTGTAGTATTCTAGAGTCAAATAATGAGCACCCTTAGTTTTTTTGTTCGTGCATCTCACCGATATTTTAAAAATTGAACCGGTCATCAAATTTATTATTAAATTTCTGTTTATTGACCGAGGTATTGGATTATGAGTTGAATTGTGTGACTAAATCGGATGATTCGGTTTAATAAACTTGAAAAATTGGTCAAACCGGTTAACTTGATATCTAAAAAATCACTATCACTTAAAAAAAATCATAATTTTCCATTTTCATAATTTAAATACAAATTTGAGTCAGATATAAATTTGAGTCAAGTAATTAATTTAAAAAGCTTCGTGCAAATACTATGACATAAAAATTAAGTATAATAATGGAACTAGTTCTATGCATGCTCATTTATCGAGATGCCTATTTTACAAGAGGAAAAGGACATCGTCTTCTATGACAAGTGCTGAAGAACATGTTGGGTCTCCTTTAATCGTCAAGTTTGACCAAGAAGCCATTCGAAGAGTAATGGTTAAAATGTTCATAAACATGGAGATTCCTTTTCGGAAGGTCGAACATGAGTCTTTTCATGAATTTATGAGTCTCACTTCACCAAGATTTCAGATTTGTTCGCGCACAACATTGGCACGTGATGTCTTGAAACTGTGGGACACAGAAAACATAATTTAAAAAAAATTTCTCTCTCTGAATTGTCGAAGAGTTTGTCTCACCACTGATATGTGGACTTCTTGTTAAAAGTTGAGCTATATGTGTGTGACGGTCCATTTCATTGACAATAATTGGCACTTACAGAAGAAGATTTTAAATTTTTGTCAAGTCACAAGTCATACAGGGGATGCTATTTGTGAAACAACGGATATGTGTTTGAACAATTGGGGCTTAAACCGCATGCTTAGTTTGACGGTTGATAATGCTTCATCTAATGATGTTGGAGTTGAACGTCTCAAGAGAAGGCTTTTGTCTAAGAATAGTTTAGTTATGAGCGGAAACCATTTTCATATGAGGTGTTACGCCCACGTATTAAATCTAATTGTGAAAGAAAGTTTGAAAGACATTGATAATTCTGTTTATAGAGTTCGTCATGCTGTTTGGTATGCTAGATCTTATCCGGCGAGGCTTGCTAAATTCAAGGCATGTATTGATGAGGAGAGCATGGACTATAAAGGTTTAGTTTCTCTAGATGTTTGAGACTCGTTGGAATTCAACTTATTTGATGTTAGTATCTGCATCAAAACATGAAAAAACCTTTGAAGAATTAGGTTTTCGAGATAAAAGGTACGTGAAACTTTATTTTGTTTATGTTTGCTTATGTTTGTTATTACCACTGAATAACATTCAATGTGATCTTTCTTGCTTTGCATGCTTGTTTCTTTTAACTCAGAATCATACACAGTTTATACATGTGAGTCTGAAAATTTTGGGTTTCCCCTTTCATAATAATGTTGTGAGTCTGAAATATACATGAATACAATGAATACAAAGATTATAAATGGTCATCAAATCAATCGATGAACATTAGAGATACAAGAGAATGATAATCACTTGATAGTATATGCGGTTTCAAATTTCAAACCTTGTAACACCTCTATATTTTGAAGTCCCCTTAGAAAAACCATTGCTTTTCCTGCAAGCAAAGAGAAGGTACAATTTTAGGCAAGGAACTTAATTATAGTGTTAAATAATTAGTGGGTTAGCTTATACAAACCTTCGCAGACCAAATCTAGTTGCACTTCAGTTATTATATGCAGAAAATAGATCCAAACTGAATAATAAAAGTGATTGTTACAAGAAAGTTTGTGGTAGCTGTTTCTCCCAAGTACTTCAATGCTGCCAAATCATAAGCCCTTGCTGCATTTTCTTCACTGTCATAGCCACCTATGGAAAATCATAACCATTAGTTTAGCATGTACTAATTAACCATATCATGCTTTAGGGAATTTAGTAGAAACATTTCTCACCTAAATACACTGTGACATGACAGGAGCCAAGAATTGCACCGAGTCATTCCATGTCAAAGAAAAAACAAGAAATTCAGCTTATAGTGTCCCTAGTATTTCATGTTCAAATAAAAATAATCAGTAAAGAAGTTCAAAGTAAAACAAAAGAGATAGAGAAAAGAACCTTGACGCCCTTTCCTGACACGACCCGAGAGATAGAGAAAAGAACCTTGACGCCCTTTCCTGACACGGCCCTCTAGCTTACTATTGTGATCCCATAGATTTGCTTCAAATCTACCCGTCCATCTGTGCCTATACAACAATAGAAAACCTTGCAATTACGACGAACATACATGGCAATTTTATGAATGTAGATTTAATAATAAGAATGAATACCTTGAAACCCCTCGGTATATCGAAGTTGGTTGAGCTGAGCTACAAATGAAGGAGTGAATATAAAGAATACAACCTGCAAAACAAATAAATCAAATTTGGACTCGACGCAATAATTGAACTTCTCGGATCAATCATAAAATCAATGACACCGAGATCAATTACTGCAGTAAATGCAGAAGATTAATATGTGATGCATTTGTTGAATATGTTACCTTGTTTAAGGATTTTCTAAAATCTGATGAAAGAAGATTGTTGAAATATTGAGTAGCCATAAAAGCTCCCAATGCACTAATAAGCAGAACTTGGATAACTGGCATAGAAGCCGCTTCCAGAAGCTCTAGAAAACCCAATTTTGCTTTTGCGGAACTATACTATACACAGTTGTTGTGTTTTGTGCTGAATCTGAACTCAAAAACTTGAATTTATTTCTATAGGACAAGAGAAAGATGAATGATTAGCCACCACTGGTAATATATCCCCACACACGTTCCAATGAACTTGGTGACAATGTGACATTTGTGTCATGTTTATAGACCACATCATATCATATGCATGTTAGAAATGCATTTAACTCATCAATCAAAGATTATCTTATATTCATATAATATAATTATATATAGATTTTCTTCACTGTCATAGCCACCTATGGAAAATCATAACCATTAGTTTAAACATACATGTCAAATTTGATTTATCTATAGAACGGATATCATTATTCGGTTCTGATCCATTCGACTCGGAACCAAGGTTGTTAACAGTAGTAGAAACCACTAGAAGTTCATCGATTGATTTAGGATCTAGTTCGCCATTGAAGAACATCGAAGCAAGACTGGTATAAAAAGTTTCCATTTCCTGCATTTTGTTTTGTGACAAATCCATGCAACAAGCAGTGTGTTTGGGTTGATATATGTTAAACAATTCATGTCTGATTTTTGTTTTGTTTGGATATTATTCACTGAGATATCAATGATGGTTGTGTTAAATATTCATACTTTAATTTATGTTAAACATTTTATGTTGTGCTAGGTATGTGAATGAGTTGACAAAGAAGGGAAAAGGTGTCCCGACAAAAGATGATTGGAAGCATATCAACTTAATCATTCCATTTTTAAAGTTGTTTTATGATGCTACAATACACATATCAGGATCATTTTATTTGACAAGCAATATTTATATGTTTGAGGTCCTGGGTATTGGAAAGAGCATTGCGGATACGTATGCGTCTGAAGATGAACATCTACGTTCAGCAGCTCAAAAGATGAAGAAGAAGTATGATAAGTATTGGGGATCTCATGAGAAGCTTAATATGATTTTGTTGATTGCTCTAGTTTTCGACCCTAGGCGCAAGATTAAATTGGTTGATTGGATGGTAAGGCGGTACTGCAATAAGGATGATGCCGATGCCTTGAAAGCAAACTTAGATTTCTACTTGAAATCTATTTATGAAGAATATTGTGCTGGATTTATGCCTCCTCAAGGTAATTCAGATGAGCCGCAAGTTTTTGGTAGTGTTAGTCATCCTTATGGAATTGCTGAGTTCTATCTTTTAGAAGGGTGTGACAATGCAGATAATGAATTAAGTACTTATCTTGGAGAGTGTTGCACCCCAAAATTTGCCCTCTTTCAAGGATTGACTCATTTCTTCAAATTCAATGACATAAGGGAAGCCCATCATTCCAAATTCAAGATTCATGAATTCAAGGCTAGATTCAAGAATATTACAAAGAAAATTTCATGACATTTGCAAGAATGTCACACTTGTTACAAAATCCAAACTCTTGGTAATACTTAGGAAATTAAGTTATTTCTAGTCTTAATTCAAGTTTCTAAAAATAACTTCATGTCATGGTATCCCCCATGCTCCATCAAGTCCACATGACCCTCTTTGTGCTTACAAACATGCAAGGAAAATATTTAAGAGCTAATTCAATGTTGGAATATCTCAAGATCAAGGCTATGCATACATTCATGGGAAATTTGAATATGGTCCAAAACAGCCCCATGCAAGAAGTGGCAATGTGTATCATATTACAAAATCATTTTATGTCACAAAACCAAGGCTATGAGCTTATGTTGATACATCTACACATCAAAAATCAGAATTTGGAAATGTTGTCAAAAGGTAGTGGTATAGACTACATGAGTAGATCCAAGCATAACCAACCAATGGACACAAGGATGGATAGCAAGGTGGAGTGCTGCAGAAAAAATACAGCAAAAGCAGCATACTAGAAGTGGAAAAAGTGGGGTTGCACCAAGAAAGTGGCCATAATTGTTGCCAAGAATGGAAATTCTGAAAATTGAAAGTTGTGCAAGAGCCATTGGTTTGGTACAGCAGAAAAAGTGAGATGAGAGGGGAAAGGGGTTGTCAACAAAAGGAAGGAGCTGCAAACAAATCTATTCATTCACTATCATTCACATACACGACATTGAGAGAGTAAGAGAGAAGAGAAAAACAGAAAATAGTGAGAGCAACACACATTGCAAAGAAAACCAGAAAAATAGTAAGAGAGAAAACCAAAAAAAAGAGTTCCATAGAAAGACAAGAAACCTTTGAAGATCAAAACTTTCACCATATAGAGTGAAGAGGGGGAGCACAGCCAACCAAAACCAGTGGAGTATTCGCAAGAAGGATAAAAGCTCTTGGGGTATCCATTTCTTTAAACTTTTCCCTCTTTATATCTTGCATTTGTCTTTTATTTTTATGTTGTTGCACTAAGTATACCATGTAAGATTCTAAGGGGACCACAAAAAAAACCATTTTTAAAGAACCAATAAAAAGGAAGAAAATCACAAAAGACAGCAAAAAATACAGCAAATACTGTATTTTTCGCTTCAGGTCGCGACACCAACTGTCAAAAACAGAATCAAAACTTTTCTCAGTTCGCGGCGCGAACATGCAAAAACATAATGTTCACTTTTCTCAGTTCGCGGCGCGAACTGATCAGTTTGCTTATTTTTTTATTTTCTTTATTTTGTTGTTTTTACCTAAAAAAAAAATTTTTCAAGGAGTTCGCACGGCGAACTCCTTGATGGCCGTTTTTTTCGCATGTCTCGATTTTTTTTGTCGACTAACCCATATGTTTGCATGGTTTTAGTGTGAATATTGCTATTGTCTTTGTTGACTCTTGATTACATAACCATTTTCAAAAAAAAACAAACTCTCGATTTTATCGAGCCATTTTCGACCATGTAAGTCGGCCGCCTTGTGCGTTCGTCATCGACCTTGTTCGTGTCACCTCAAACCTTTTTAAGCAATTAAACCCTTGACCCAACGTCAAGCGGATTTTCTCAAACGATTGTTAAGCCAATTCACCATATTTAATAAAAGGGCAAAGTTCTCTTTGTATTGAACTAAAGAGAATGGATTGAGTGTAGACTTCTTCCTTTCCGAGCGTCGAGATACTCACTGTAGTGTGGGTGGTCTTGATACTTGTCTTTCAATACGAAGAAGTTTTCATCCACACCTTTTTCTCCTAAAAAAAACCTCGGCCCCGTACCAAGTGCATTTTCAAAACACTTACAATAAATAAATCGATTCTCTTGGTATTGAACTAAAGAGAGAGGATTGAGTGTAGACTTCTTCCTCTCCGAGTGTTGGGATATTCACTGTAGTGTGGATGGTCTCGATACTCGTCTTTCAATATGAAGACGTGACTTTATCTGCCACCTATCTCTCTCTACAACTTCTTTCCGCAACCTTTGTCACCTAAAAACCTCGGCCCCGTACCGAACGCATTTTTAAACTCTTTTCATAGCAAAAACTTGAATGGTCGTGGAGTGGTTAGGCGTAGGCCTTCTCCTATCCCGATGCTGACGTTTACCGTAGGGTTCTCTGTCGCAAAAACACTTACCATTCAAAACCAAAAACACTTAAATAAGAGAATGAAGTTCTCTTTGTATTGAACTAAAGAGAGAGGATTAAGTGTAGACTTCTTACTCTTCGAGTGTCGAGATGCTCACTGTAGTGTGTGTGGTTTTGATACTCGTCTTTCAATACGAAGATGCTATGTTCGCCACACCCTTTCATAACAAAAACCTTGAGATGAAGAATTGGGTATTACCCGTAGGGGTTACTATCCGAGGACCTATCTCGCCCCTAAAAAAAACAATTCAACAAATCAAATGTGACATCTTGCATCGCATGGCGAAAACTTATCTTTCGAAAAGGATATGATACGTCCATTCTACCGCAAACAGGTAATGCCTAAGTCTCCAACAAGCGAGCAACAATACACCTAACTGCTAGAATGCATACGATAGCATCATCCATAAAAACATCAACAAATCGTAGGCCGAACTACGACTGCTCTGATTCTTTACTTTTTCAAGTAAAGATACGTAGGCACAAGGGCCACAATCCTTGCCGAGCACATTCCCCCTATCACCCGTAGTTTCCTGAACTACGTCGACTCTCACTTTCTCATATCCGTTGAGAATACGTAGGCCTAGGACCGCGAAGTCCTACCGAGTCCGTCCTTTCTCTCTTCTTCCCTATTACCTCCTTTCCCTATTTCTAACCTTTTTCTCCCTATCTTTTGGAACACCTTTTTTATATAGCATAATATTTAAGCAAATAAATTCACACATTCGACAAACAAATAGTTCCCATCGAGTACGATGGATGCGAGTGGTGCTAATACCTTCCCTTCGCATAACCGGCTTCCGAACCCGTTCATGGTTGCGAGACCATCTTATCCATTTCTTTCTTAAGGTTTTCTTGATATTTTCCTTTCCCCTCATGGGATAAATAAAGTTCGGTGGCGACTCTTCTGTCCTTTTCCTTTTCGCCTTCCCCGTCGTTGCGCGTATTTTTCGAGTAGCGACAGAGAGAAGTTGGAACATAATAACAGAATTGTTCTGAGATGGAAAAATGTCATGTATTTCATTGAATCCTCATATGCTATATATAATTACAAGATTGAATGGAAATAGCTAATCATTCCAAAAATAGTTTCCTAATATTAAAGGACATTGATGCTATAGATACTAAATTGAATATATGTACACCTGGTACATAACTGAATATCTTCATGATGTTATTGGCAATTAACATCAAGATATCAATTGTCTAAAACCCCCCCTCAAGTTGGAGCATGCAGATTGTGGATGCCCAACTTGTTTAGAAAATAATCAAACTGTTGTTTTCCCAATGCTTTAGTAAATATATCAGCTAGTTGAATATTAGTGGACACATGGTGAGTTGAAATGTTGCCTTTGAGAAGCTCATCACGTAAGAAGTGACAATCAACTTCGATGTGTTTTGTGCGCTCATGGAAGACTGGATTGGCAGCTATATGTAATGCTGATTGACTGTCACAATATATCTTCATGGGGCGAGATTGGGGGACACCGAGAGAGAGAGCAAAAGTGCTTTCAACCATTTGAGCTCACAAGTAGTAGTAGCCATGGAACAATATTCCGCCTCAGCCGAGGAACGTGAGACAACGTGTTGTTTCTTGGTTTTCCAAGAGATAGGAGAATTCCCAAGGAATACAATCCATCCAGTGAGAGAGCGCCTAGTCAAAGGACATCCTGCCCAATCCGAGTCACACCAGGCATAAATTTGAAGATCACAATCAGCTTGGAGAAGAATTCCTTGGCCAGGATTTCCCTTGAGATAACAGACGACACAGAGAGCCGCGTTCCAGTGCTCTTCTAAAGGTTTTTGCATAAATTGAGCCAACATATGAACAAAGTAAGAAAGTTCTGGTCTAGTGATAGTTAAGTAGACCAAACGACCTACTAGTCTTTGATACCGATCCGGATTAGAAAGAGGAGTTCCAATGGCCAAGGGAAGATGATGATTCTGATCTAAGGAAAAACCAACGGGTTTAGCTCCCAACAACCCAACTTCGGTGATGATATCAAGTGTATATTTCCTTTGACACAAGAAAATCCCATTGGAGTTGCGAGCCACCTCAAGGCCAAGAAAATATTTTAAAGGGCCAAGATCTTTCATATGAAAGCATGTGTTCAAGTAGTATTTGAAGGACTCAATTGATTTGTTGTTGTTTCCAGAAATGATAAGATCATCCACATAGACTAACACATACAACTCTACATAGTCACGATGTAGAGTAAAGAGAGAATAGTCAAAGTAGCACTGTATAAAACCATACCGTAGCAGAGTGTTTTTGAGTTTGGCAAACCAACATCGAGGTGCCTGTTTCAATCCATATAAAGATTTGTGCAAGCGACATACTTGATTTGGTGTAGTGGTCTTGAAACCGGGAGGTAATTTCATATATACTTCTTCATCAAGTTCACGGTGTAAAAAAGCATTGTGAACATCCATTTGGTGAAGTTCCCAGCGCTTGGCATCCGCAACAGCGAGAAGTGTTCTTACAGTTACCATTTTCACCACTGGTGCAAAGGTTTCATGATAATCCAGCCCCTCAACTTGGTTGTTCCCCATAATAACAAGTCTTACCTTATAACGCTCAACAGTTTCATCTGAATGATAATTAATCCGATACACCCATTTGCTACCAATAGCCTTTTTGTTTGGAGGAAGCGTTACTACTGTCCAAGTGCCATTATTTTCAAGAGCTTCTATTTCCAGCTTCATGGCATCTCGCCATCGAATATTTTTGACGGGTTCAGCAAAGTTTCGAGGTTCTATAGCTGCAGAAACAGCGGCTAAAAATTTCCTGTGTCGTGGTGAAAAGTTAGCATAATTTACATACTTGGCTAAAGGATAAGGTGTACCTAAAGGACGTGACGAAGCAGTAGAACAATTTGAGGGGATTATCTTAGTGATGGTATTGGTCACAAAGTCTTGCAGCTTGGTAGAAGACAATTTGATACGATGACCACGTCCTAAATTTTCGACAGTGTCTGCAGCCTATGGTTCCTCACTGGTTTCAACAAATGATGACATATTATGGGGGTCAAATGAAGAAGATCCAGCAGGATATTCAATTGAAACAGGTGGCGTGACACTTGACACATCTTTATCAAGCAATGTTGCAGTTTCAATTGCTGGAGTTGAAGGGACAACATGTATAGTAGGAACAAGCTGGAAAGAATCGTCTTCAATAGCATTACTGAAAGATGTACCAGATAGGATGTGATCATTTTCAGACAGAATTTCGGCAGCAAAAGGAAATTCATTTTCACAGAAAACAACATCTCTTGAGTTAAAGAAAATGCCCAGCTCTAAATCACACATACGCCATCCCTTGGTGCCATATGGATAGCCCACAAATACACATTTTTCTACTTCAAGCAGCAAATTTATCACCCTTATGATGTTGATTATGCACATAAGCTAGGCAACCAATGACACGGAGGTGCTCAAGAGAGGGATTTTTATCATACAAGAGTTCAAATGGAGTCTTACCATCCAAGTTCCTTGTAGGAGTGTGATTGATCAAATAACATGCAGCAAGAGCACATTCACCCCAAAATTGAATTGGAAATTGAGCTTGAAAGCGCAAGGCACGCGCAACATTGAGAATGTGTCTATGCTTCTGCTCCACTCTTCCATTTTGTTGTGGTGTCCCAACACATGAAGTTTCGTGAATTATACCATTGTCACGAAAATATGTTTTCATGCAGGTAAATTCGGTCCCATTATCACTACGAACAATCTTTACTTGTTTATTGAATTGTCGCTCAACCATTGCAAAGAATTGACAAAGATATCTATAGACTTCTGTTTTCTCAACAATGAGATAAATCCACACCGCTCTCGAGTAGTCATCAACAATGGTTAAAAAATATCTAGCGCCACAAAATGTTGGGTTGTGATAAGGTCCCCATAAATCACAATGGATTAAATGAAATGCAGAAGTTGCTTTATTTTCACTATTTGGAAAAGTATCTCGAGACTGTTTTGCTCTAAGACATATTTCACATGATTGGGTACATAGATAATTGTTTCTACTAGAACTAACATTCGGAAACATTTGCAGATCCTTCAAAGATGCGTGTCCTAGTCTGCGATGTAACAGGTCCAAAGGAATTTCCTTATCTGTTTTTACTGCAGCTGCTTTGACCATGACCATCTCTTTAAGATAATATAGCCCTTCTCTTTGTTCACCCGCTCCAATCGGCGTCCTCAAAGTGGGGTCCTGTATAAGACAAAACTTATCAGTAAATTTAACAGTGTAGTTAGAATCTTTTAGCAGCTGCGATACTGAGATAAGATTGCAGTTTAGACTAGGCACATATAAGACATTAGTTAATCTTATTCTTTCATTGAGCATCACAATTCCTTCCTTTGTCGCCATTGTCTCTTCATCATTTGGTAGTCCAACAGAGCACTCAAGAATATTGTGCACATTGGTTAAGCATTCCAGTTGACCGGTCATATGATTTGATGCACCCGTATCAATAATCCATAGCAAAAAGGGACACTTACCAATTAGCTTCTCGGTTGCACCTAGCTTTACATTGTTCAAAAGGATGACCAATGCTTGCCATTGATCACCAGTAATATTTCCTAGATTACAAATATCAGAACTTGATGTTTCAGAAGCAACCTCTTCTTTAGATGATTTTGCTTGTGCTATATGAGCCTTAACAGCTCCTCCACGTTTTTTGTTGTTAGAAGCAACATTATATTGTTCTGGTTTCCCACGCCCGGTTCCCTTCAATTGTCTGCATTGTCGATCTCCCCACCAATCAGGATATCCTATTACCTGAAAACAACCATCTGAATCATGGCCCATTCGATTGCAATGAATGCACATTCCTCCTTTTTCTTTACGTTTGAAGTTGGACTGCACTGCAAACGCCATGACCTCACCACGATCTTCTGCCGTACGAGTCACTGTACGTAGGGGTGTACACGGGTTGGGTTGGACCGGGTTCGCCTTAACCCGTTACCCAATCCGTTCAACTTTCAATGGGTTGGGTTTATCATCAAACCCGTAATTCTACTTTAAAAACCGACCCGAATCAACCCGGATATTTACGGGTTGGGTCCACGGGTTGTGTATATAATAATTATTATTTTCAATTTAAAAAATCTATAACACAATTCAATATAATTTTGCATATTTCAAACAATTAAATTATTTACGTAGTGGAGACAAATCCTACATATAAAATAGAATAATTAAAAATATAACAATTAAAATTTTGAAATGTATTTTCTTTGTCATAAAAAATATTAAGACACATATACACCATTAATTATTTATATATTTTCATTAATATACCTTAATTTATAAAAATTTATTAATTATTTTGATACTCAAATGTTATCCATTACAAATATATATCAACATATGTAAAACAAATATATAATAATATACAGTATATATTAGTTGTTTTGATACTCAAATGTTACCTTTTCTAGCACATGCTTAAAAGTAGGTCCGTAAACTATCATATATATTAACACTTAATAATATATAAAATTCCATAAAATATCATTTCCATAAAATTCATAAATTCTAAATAATTCAAAAGCAAATAAACATCACTTAGTCTTAAAATGACATAGATGTATTGGTCCAATATTGGTCTAATAGCACCAAAATCTAACAACAACTTTAAAATTTATAAATAATAATATAATAATAATAATAATAATAATAATAATAATTAATTATGCCACGTCAACGGGTTGGGTCAACGGGTTCATGGGTTTAGAAACTAAAACCCAATACCCGAACCAAATCTATACGGGTTGTTACGGGTTGGGTCGGGTATACCCGTAAATGAATGGGTCTGGGTAATTAGTGGGTTAGTTCGGTTTGGGTAGGCGGGTTTGCGGGTCGACCCGCACCCATGAACACCCCTAACTGTACGCAACCGTTCCTCCTGAATCAATGTCGCATAAACTTTGTTCAATGTAGGCAGAGGATCTTGAGCGAGAAGATTGGACCGTACTGTTCCATAGAGAGTGTCATCTAATCCCATGAGGAATTGATGGATTTTCTCTTCTTCACGTTTCTTTTGCAACACAGAGCTGAGATTGCACTTGCAATGCCCACACTTGCGTACCGGGATCTGATCGTAATTCGCCAATTCTTCCCACAGCTTCTTCAGTTTCCCATGGTATGTCACTATGGTCAGTCCTTTTTGTTTGCATTCAACGAGCTCTGCTTTGAGCTGTTGAATACGTGGTCCATTAACAATGGAAAACCGCTCCTTAATGTCTTCCCAAAGATCCATGGCTACCTCCATATGTGACATAGTTGATCACAGTGAAGGTTCAATTGTGTGCATGATCTAAGAGACCAACAAGGAGTTGTTAGTCCACCAATCTTCAAGATCTGAAGATTCCTCATCAGGTTTGCTGATTGATCCATCAACAAAACCAAATTTGTCATTGTGCTCGAAGTGTCGTTCTAAGTGAACGAGCCCATTCGTCATAGTTTTCTCCCTTTAATTGAACCTGTGTTATCGAACTCCCAGGATTATCATTGGAAGTGATATCATAGGGAGAGATGGTTTTTCGGATGACTACTCCATCGCTGTTGTTGACTAACTTGGAAGATTCCTTCACAGGAGAACTTTCACCTTCATTGTCAGACATGATTTAGATGTTTTATTCTATATGTGTAACCCGCTCTAAGACCATAACAGAATTGTTCTGAGATGGAAAAATGTCATGTATTTCATTGAATCCTCATATTCTATATATAATTACAAGATTGAATGGAAATAGCTAATCATTCCAAAAATAGTTTCCTAATATTAAAGGACATTGATGCTATAGATACTAAATTGAATATATGTACAGCTGGTACATAACTGAATATCTTCATGATGTTATTGGCAATTAACAACAAGATATCAATTGTCTAAAACATAACATAGAGATAAATGTTTTAGAGTGGTGGAAAGTTAACTCTGGCCGATATCCCATCCTTGCAAACATTGCAAGAGACGTGTTGGCTATATCTATAAGCACAATGGCGTCTGAATCTGCATTCAGTACAGGAGAAAGAGTGCTTGATCCATATCGCAACTCGTTAACGCCTATAACAATTGAAGCACTGATTTGCACCCAGGATTGGCTCAAAGGAACATCTTCATCCTTGATTACAAATGAAGATTTTGATATTCTTGAGAGATTTGAGCAAGGTATGATAACTAACTATATTTCCTAATGTATTATTATTTATTATACTTGAGGCATAATGAAATGTCTTTATATGTTTTGTAGAATTAGTTTATACACAAGATGGTGTTAGTTGTTCAACCTCTTCAACCTCTGTTGCATTTGAAGATGACTTAATGGTATTTTTGATTAAGTTTTTCCCTTTATTACCCTTAGTTTTCTACTTTTTAATTGGAAGACATGGTTGTTACCCTTAGTTTTCTGCTTTTTAATTGGAAGACATTGTTGTTATGTTGTGACAGTGAGTAGAAATTTTCATTCAACTAGTGTGAAGAGGATGGGAGGTGGATATGGCATTCATATCACATGTACAACTTGGATCAGATGAAGCATCAGGGGTTGAAAATGTCTCTTGCAGTGTTCACTGCTCTCAGCATCGGTGTTGCAGTTCCTGTCTTTGCAATAATAATTTGGTGGATTTGGGAATCCTACACTAGCATATTGGTTTTAATGATTGTTGTCTTATTACTTTAACTGTGTTCGTGTTTAATTTTCTATATGGATTTTCCATATATGTAATAATAAATTTTTCTGTACTGCCAAATACTCGTGCTTGAACATTTTCATTTCTTAATACAAAGTATAGAATTAAAATGTTTTAGGTGGTTTATTAATTATTTGATAGTTTGCAGTAAAATTGATTTTTTTTAAAAAAATTGGTTTTAAAACTGGTTTTTTTATAAAATTGATTTTAAAACTGATTTCTTTAAAGAAAATAAAAAACTGGTTTTGATAGAAACCGATTTAAAACTGATTTTAAAAAAACTGTTTTTAAAAAAAACCGGTTTGAAACCAAACCAATCTACTTGTAAACCGGTTTTAAAAATATAAACCGGTTTTATATAAATTATTTTAAGATCCAAACCAAACCATATATGTGGTTTGGTTTGGTTTGGTTTATAATCCATGCACACCCCTAACGTCTCTTCATCTTTAATTTCTGTATTTTTCTATTTTAGAACTTTGATTCGTACTTTTCATCTACGTGGTTCTCCAAAAGGTCATCAAGTTAGTGCAAGGCTTGAAATAACATATGATTCAAGTAAGGAGCTAATATGACAACAACCACAAGTGATATTTGATGGGGATATAGCATAATAATAAGTTATTCGTATAGGTATCCAATGTGGTTGATGGGTTGCAGTCTTCTTAAATGAAGGTAATTTAATAAGGCATACCACATGGGTATGTTTTGTTACTTCCACGTGTTTCTATAAACGAGAATCCTCGATGTCTCTAGTTTCACTTTGGTCTCTGGAATTTGTGTTTTACTAGCAGTTGTCTATTCTTTTTAACTGCCATTTTTTTTTCAAATTGAGATTCTCCGAAGAAAGTGCCTTTGTTTATGCAAGCTGAACCCAATTTAAAAGGAACGTATTCTCTTACTAAAAATAAATATCAACTTCAAGAAGTATGTTGGCAACTGATTATGATAAGTTATACATTTTTAGTCTCATTCATTAAATAGAAATACTACCAACAATGATCTAGTCACTTCAAAATACGTTTCACTAATATGTAATGGTGCCCAATAATGTTAGTTAAATTCGTAGTGAATGTTATATGATAAAGAAAATGTTGAAAAGAATGGTAGAAAGTGTATTCTTAGCATTTTCAAGATGATCCAAATGCATATATATAAAGAGGAACAATAAATCAAAGACCAAGATAAAAAACGATAAACGATGAATATTGTTGTACCCCAAATTTGTCCTACCTTTACATGGTTTCTAGTGCCACTTTGTTTTGAATGAATAAAATGACACAATTGGCAAGAGACCGTGTGTAAGGAGCTGTGAGTGTGAGAGGTCGAGAGTTCGAATCCCACCTTCTTCCCTTTTTGTTTTTCTTTTATTTTTATTCTAACTTTTCTATTTTCATAAAAAAAAATAACAAAAATAGTTTTTTTATTATTTAATTATTATTTTCGTATTTTATTTAAATTATTTTTTAAAAATATTATTTTTTCACTTTTTTCCATATTATTCATAAAAACAAGATTTTATTCTCTTAAGTTTGTTTTAGTTTGTTTTTTAGTTTTGACTAATTATTTAAGTTGGGCTTTAAAATAGGCATTAGGTTAGAGTTAATCCTAATTTGTTACCTATATAAACATGAGTTGCATTTGATAAAAGGGAAGGAAAAAGAAAAGAAAAAACGGCGGCCGTTCTCACGACTCATGAATTGCATTTAGATGATACATGTTGCTCTCTAGACATTATCGACGAATGAGTGAAAGAAATGGAGAAGGAACCAACAAGGTACACAGAAGTACTAAAGATTCCAGCCCCTCCAATATTCTAGGACGATAACTGGTGTGAGCCATATGAAGATGACAGTCTAAGAGAATGCCTAGCACTCACACCCGATCCAATGCCATGCCCAAAGAAACCATTTGTGGAACTTAAAACATTACCCAAGGAATTGAGATATGAATTCCTAGATACTGAACTTGAAAAACCTGTGATAGTTAATGCCAATTTGGGACAATTAGAAACAGAAAGACTACTGGAAGTCTTAAGGAAACATCCCTCAGCTTTCGGATACAACATCTCCGATCTAAAAGGGATAAGTCCCTCTATATCTATGCATTGCATTATGATGGAGGAAGATGGTAAGACGTCTAGAGAAAATTAAAGACAAATCATGTTGCTCTCTAGACATTATCAACGAATGAGTGAAAGAAATGGAGAAGGAACCAACAAGGTACACAGAAGTACTAAAGATTCCAGCCCCTCCAAAATTCTAGGACGATAACTGGTGTGAGCCATATGAAGATGATAGTCTAAGAGAATGCCTAGCACTCACACCCGATCCAATGCCATGCCCGAAGAAACCATTTGTGGAACTTAAAACATTACCCAAGGAATTGAGATATGAATTCCTAGATACTGAACTTGAAAAACCTGTGATAGTTAATGCCAATTTGGGACAATTAGAAACAGAAAGACTACTGGAAGTCTTAAGGAAACATCCCTCAGCTTTCGGATACAACATCTCCGATCTAAAAGGGATAAGTCCCTCTATATCTATGCATTGCATTATGATGGAGGAAGATGGTAAGACGTCTAGAGAAAATTAAAGACAATTGAACCCTATCTTCGGCCATATATTCAATAAAGAAGTGTAAAAGCTATTGGAAGCAGGAATCATATACCTGATATCTGACAGTAACTGGGTAAGCCCAGTACATGTCGTACCAAAGAAGGGTGGTGTTACGGTTGTGACTAACGAAAAGGGCGAATCCGTAGAAACACGAACTCAAACTGGATGGAGGATATGTATAGATTATAGGAAGCTGAATAAGGCTACTAGAAAAGATCATTTTCCTTTACGCTTCATAGACCAGATGCTTGAACGGCTAGCCAAACATTCACATTTCTGTCACTTAGACGGATACTCAGGATTCTTTCAAATACCTATTGATCGGGAAAATAGCAAGTGTACTATTTTTACCAATTGTAGTAATAAGGGAAAAGTCCCAAGTATCGATCTCGAGGACTGCGTAGTAATTAACGGAATTTTTAGGATTCAATTGAACAAAAGGTCTAGTGGTTTGTTTGGTAGCAGAGTAATATAACAAGTAAATACGGACTTAATTAATCAATCTAAGAACAGTGTTAGGGGAGTGGAGACGATGCGAGTAGAGACCCTGTATGATTATTCTACTATACTAGTTATTAACCTTAATTTATCAGTTGGCCACTTTAGTTGCCTTAATTCCTTAATGGAAACCCTTTGATGATTTTCCTGTTCACTAATTCCTCAGTGTCCCTGAAAAACATCAAGCAATAGTTCCGACCATAAAATACGTGATACGGGATATCCTCATTCCTAAGCAATATCGACCGTGATACTATTTTGCAAAAGTGTTAGGTTGACTTTCCAGACTAAAGCCTAAGCACGACTCGAATTCTACTTTCCAATATGAATACGATTAAGATTAATGCAAAATAAAATATATCAAGGTAAAAACATAGTTCTCATAGAATAATTAAACAAAAGTCATTACATCGCACTTAGGACCACCCCCTAACAACTTGGGGTTTAGCTGCTCATGTTCTTGGTAAACATAAAAGTAATTAGAATTAAAAAGGAGAAGATCATTACAATGCAAGTTGAAATCCTTGGATCATCAATTGCTTCCGCTTTTGATCGATCCTCCGTTTCCAGCCGAACTCTCCTCTCAGTTGTCAATCCTAATATCAGTTCCAAAGTCTCCCCTACTTTCTAAAATGTGCCTCTTATATCTAAATTCAAATTACATCGCGAAATGTCTCAAATGCCCTTCAAAATAGGTCTGACAGCAAAAAATTAGAAAACAGAGAAATTTCACTTTCAGTGGCCCTGACACGGGCCGTGTTGTGCAACACGGGTGGCCGTGTCAGGCTGCTGACTTCTTCAGGGCGTGTTCCTCTCCAAGGGCTGCAACACGGGCCGTGTTGCATGACACGGGCACCCGTGTTGCAAGTCTGAGTCTTCTTTTTTCTTCTGCTTTGGTCCACCCGTGTCTGCCAGCTGTGTCCTTCATGACACGGGCCGTGTTGTGCAACACGGGTACCCGTGTTGCAGCTCTGAGTTCCCTTTTTCGCATTTTCTTTGCCTCCGAATGCGGTGCGATTGTCGTGCTATCCATTCCTGCCAAAAACACACTAAAAGAAACCAAATCAAACGCACCAGCGGCAAAAGCAACATAAACTTAAACATAAGACTCGAAGACACACAACTACGATTAATGCAGATAATAACAACTAAAGCTTTGAAAAATAGATAAAAACATTGCGAAATTAACCACAAACAGCGTTTGAAAACACAACTGAAATCCACCGATCAAACTCCCCCGAACTTGAACTTTTGCTTGTCCTCAAGCAACAAGCTCACCAACCCGAACTTAATATCTTTTTTTTTCCTTCATAACGGAACCGTCCATAGAATTGTGAGTTATGGTGATAATACTCATACTTGAACTTCTCATTCCAAGTCCCCTAGGATTAATCTCGACTTTTCCCTCAAAACAGGTAACATGCAAACACTAGACTGCGGTAAACCACAGGCCTCAGTTTCCCTATGGGTAACCTCTCCGACTATGCTTTGTACTTAAGTCTTCTTTTTCGATTTTCCTCCCTTTCATTCGGACAATCACTATATGGCTTTTATGATTTTCCTCGTGTGCCCAAGATTTATCAGTGACATTTTTCTTTTTCTGGCACTGTTATTCTTTTTGAATGGCTTTCAGGTTCGACCGCTGTTGGGCTGAATAATCGGGTGAGGGTTACCCAACTTAGAAGGATTAGTCGCCTAATTGCCCCTTTTTGTTTGTTTTTTTTTTCTCTGTGCCTTAACTCCATATTTTTCATTACCCTTGCACACACGATTATTTTTGATGGAGCCTGATTGTCAAAATAAACTACTCAGGTGTACTTCTCAGATCAAAGCACTATGGTACAAATCTACACGTCGAACTCGTTCCTATTTGGGAAACCCAGGGTGTTGGCCTTTTACCTATCTCTCAAGATTATCCCGATTTCATCCTCACGGTTCTTTTCTGAGTATTCTATATACTTTCTCATCACCTCACTCAACATCTTCACTAAACAGTTCCCCAACCAACAATTTTATTAATTTTATTAGCTCAATGTCAGGAGGGTCTTCCTGTGGATCGCCATCATGTTCTCAAACTAACACTGGAAATTAAATAAACAAATAACTGCAACCGAATTGAAACACACAAATAACATAAACAAATAACATAAAAACACAAATAAAATAAAACACAAATAAAATACCCCCACACTAGAATTCAATAGTGTCCTCATTGTTGGAACACTACTCGCAGAGGACTCACAGGGTTCATGGTTGCGGAGGTTGGTCGCGCAGCATCATCTGCCGCATCCATTCATGCATCTCACCGATCAACCTGCCTTGTCGGATTTGTTCGTTCCCTTGTCTTGTCTGCTCCTCGCCTTGCCTCGTCTGCTCACTTCAGAGATGGCACATCTCATTCTCCATCCAATCCCATTCTTTTTTAGATAAGCTCCAAGAGCCTGAGCTGGATTCCTGATGGGTGAGAATCGAGTAGGCGGTATAGGCGCTTCTTCTACCTGATCGCCTTCATCCTCAAAGAATTCTGCACCTGTACCATCATAAAATTGGTCTTCTTCATCCTGCATGGGGCTCTCATATAGCCAGTTATTCACATTTTGAATACTAATAAAGTCAGGGACAGGTAAAGCAAGGAGATGACTGTTTCGGCTTACCAAGGAGTAGTAATTATCAAAGACTCGAATCATACCTTGGGCAGTCAGTGTGGCAAGATCTATTTTTGTCTTACCTGCAACAGTGGGTTCCTCTCTCAAGAGAGCACCGTGGCCAAAGTGATTCGCGATTTGAGTAATCATACCGCCTACACTTATTTCGCCTGAAGGTGCATTCGCAACCCTCTTCAGGTGATCAGCTGCAAAGGCCGCTACATTAATGAGTTCGTGATTGGCCATGCCGTACATGAAGTACAACTCCCTCTGAGTCGCCACTCCAGTGCTGTCACCCCTGCCGAACAGTGTATATGCCAATCCCTTTTGAGCGTACCTGAAACAAGGGTTATGGATACAAGAGGCTTTTGCCGCTTTCGCGACATAATCAGTTCTGCCTGTAATAGCCTTCCAGAAGTCCCCTGCACTAAAATTTCCCGGAGGGGCTCCGGGACCAAAATTGGGGAGCTTCAGAATATCTCCCAACTCGGCTATGGTCAGGCTATGGTTAGTATCAAATAACCTGAACCTCAATGTACCATAATATTCTTCCTCCACCCCTGTCCACCTGTGCTTCAACTGAAATTCTAAAGTGCTCAAGAATTCAACAGTTATGCGCTCATAAGTTGGCGCTTCTAATTGCATAAATTCTAACATACCCAGAGTGTGAAACATCCTATGAACCTCTATTCTCAGCCCTAGATTATCAAGCATAGTGTTACAGATATACCTTGTGGGCGCGAGCTTACGCTTGATGATGTTCGAGTACTTTTTCTGATGATCCGGGTCTTCAAAGAGTATGCCGTGAGGGTTCGCCATACGGTGTGCTCTCTTTCTGGGGCGCGAAGTTTCCGCCACTGCTTTCCCGGTATCTCTACGATGAGGCATTCTTAACCTGCAAAACACAAACAACAAAGATGGTTCGAAAAATTTCGAAATCACTGTTAGTGAAAAACACAACCGTAGAATTAATCACAATGATGAGTAGAATGTTTTTTGTGAAGGACGGAAGTGGTTCCGGTGAGTGGGTGTGGTAGATAATGAAGCTTTTGTGTAGAGAGGGTTATGTAGGTTAAGGGTTTTGTGAGGGAGAAGAAGGAGGAAGATGAAAAATGATAGGAATTGTGTGGTGGGTAATGATAAGTGGGGGTTAAAGTGGTGGGCCCCACGGGGTAAAAATTGAAAAATCTGACCGCGCCTTGCAACACGGGTCGTGTTGCACAACACGGGCACCCGTGTTGCTCCTCCTGTAGCATATATTTTTTTTCAAAGTCACGCCTCTGCAACACGGGCCGTGTTGCACAACACGGGCACCCGTGTTGCTCCACTGCTCCACCTTTTTTCCAACTTTCTCACATCTGTCATGCTGGGCCTGACACGGCCCGTGTTGTACAACACGGCCACTCGTGTCAGGGTGCTGTTTTTCAACTTTTTCCCTCTCCTCCGGTCTCTGACATTCTTCTTTCACCAATGAACTGCGAGTTGATCAAAACCTGTTAAAACAAAAACAAAATGAAAGCGTGAATGTGAAATACGTGGGTTGCCTCCCACGAAGCGCTTCGTTTTAAGTCGCCTGGCTCGACGGTCCGTCATCGTATCATGTGAGATGAACGACATCGTTTCGATCTTTCTGCTGTCCCTCGTAGTAAGGTTTCAGACGCTGACCATTTACTTTAAAAATGTCTCCATTTGCTGGATTTTTCAGCTCGACTGCTCCGTGCGGAAACGTCTTATGTACTACAAATGGTCCCGACCATTTTGATTTAAGCTTTCCCGGAAATAGTTTCATTCGGGAGTTGTACAACAGTACTAATTGTCCTTCCCGAAATTCTTTCTTCTGAATACGTCGATCATGCCATTTCTTTGCTTGATCCTTGTACATTTTTGCATTCTCATACGTCCGGTTCCTGAATTCCTCTAGCTCATGGAGTTGGAGGGTTCTGGACTCTCCTGCTCTGGTGAGGTCTAGGTTAATAACTTTTGATGCCCATAATGCCTTGTGTTCTAACTCTAGAGGCAGATGGCAAGCTTTACCATAGACCAGTTGGTAAGGGGACATACCAATGGGTGTTTTGTATGCAGTGCGATACGCCCAGAGAGCGTCGTCCAGCTTTACTGCCCAGTCCTTACGGGATGCACGCACTGTTTTCTCTAATATCTGTTTGAGTTGTCGATTTGACACCTCGGCTTGCCCGTTGGTTTGAGGATGGTACGGAGTAGATATTTTGTGCTTCACATTATACTTAAGGAGTAGCTTTTCCATGAGATGATTTAGGAAATGAGTTCCTTCATCACTTATAAGGGCCCTTGGTACTCCAAACTGCGAAAATATGTTCTCCTTCAGAAATCTGACCACTACTTTAGCATCATTTGTTGGTAGTGCCACTGCTTCTACCCATTTCGAAACATAGTCAACTGCTACCAGTATATAGTGTTTTCCAAATGATGGTGGGAATGGTCCCATAAAATCAATCCCCCAAACATCAAACAACTCTACTTCTAACATGGAATTCTGCGGCATCTGGTTTCTTTTCGAGATATTTCCAGTCCGTTGACATCTGTCGCATTCCTTAACTACGTTCTGGGCATCCTTGAACAAAGACGGCCAATACAACCCTGATTGGAGGACTTTGGCTGCGGTGCGGTCGCCACTGAAATGCCCTCCATAATCTGAATTATGACATGCTTCGAGCACCTTCCTTTGCTCGTTTTCCGGAACGCATCGTCTGATCAGTCCATCCACCCCTTTCTTGTAAAGAAATGGGTCATCCCATAAGTAGAACCTGCAGTCATGAACAAACTTTTTCCGTCTGTTAGAATCAAAATCGTCGGGTATGAGACCCCCGACTAAATAGTTGGCGTAATCCGCAAACCAAGGAACGCCATGAATAACTAGGATGTGTTCATCAGCAAACTCATCCTTTATCGGGCGCTTTTCCTCGTTCTCTTCAATCGGTGACATTCGTGAGAGGTGATCAGCCACAATATTTTCACATCCTCTCTTATCCCGAATCTCCACATCGAATTCTTGGAGGAGAAAGATCCATCTCAGCAGCCTGGGCTTCGACTCCTGTTTAGCAAAAAGATATTTTAACGCAGCATGGTCAGTATAAACAATCACTTTAGAACCCAACAGATATTGCCTAAATTTGTCAAAGGCATACACCACCGCTAGCAACTCCTTCTCGGTAGTTGCATAATTCATCTGTGTCGGGTTCAAAACGTGACTCGCATAGTAAATCACATGCAAAAGCTTCTCTTTCCGCTGCCCCAATACAGCCCCTACTACGATGTCACTGGCGTCACACATGATCTCAAACGGCAGCGACCAGTCTGGGGCTATCACAATTGGTGCTGACACTAACTTATTTTTCAGGTTCTCGAATGCGTCAGCGCATTCCTTATTGAACACAAACGCCGTTTCCTTGACTAACAAGGACGTCAACGGTTTAGCTATCTTAGAGAAGTCTCTTATGAACCTGCGGTAGAACCCTGCGTGACCCAAGAAGCTTCAGATACCTTTCTCGTTTACGGGTGGTGGTAACTTGGATATTACTTCCACCTTTGCTTGATCAACCTCGATCCCCTTGTGTGAGATTTTGTGACCAAGGACGATGCCCTCTCTCACCATGAAATGACATTTCTCCCAATTCAGGATCAAGTTACTTTCCTGACATCTCTGCAAAACAAGTGATAGGTTAGTTAAACAATCATCAAATGATGATCCGAAAACCGAAAAATCATCCATGAAGACTTCCATATGTTTCTCGAGCATATCCGCAAAAATGGAAGTCATGAAACTTTGAAACGTGGCCGGAGCATTACATAACCCGAATGGCATCCTCCTATAAGCAAAAACTCTGTACGGGCATGTGAAAGTTGTCTTCTCTTGATCCTCCGGCGTAACCGCGATTTGGTTGTATCCGGAGTATCCATCTAGAAAGCAATAGTAATCGTGACCAGCCAATCTTTCTAACATCTGATCAATAAAGGGAAACAGAAAGTGATCTTTTCTGGTGGCTAAATTAAGTCTCCTATAATCAATGCATACCCTCCAACCAGTGACGGTACGCGTAGGAATCAACTCATTCTTGTCATTAGTCACCACTGTTGTACCTCCTTTCTTGGGCACCACGTGAACAGGGCTTACCCATGAACTGTCTGATATAGGATAGATAAGGCCAACATCCAATAATTTCACCACTTCCTTTCTTACGACTTCCTTCATAACGGGGTTCAGTCTTCGCTGGGGCTGCACAACCGGTTTATGGTCCTTCTCCATAAGGATTTTGTGCATGCAAACTATAGGACTTATACCCTTTAAGTCTTCGATTTTCCAACCAATAGCACTCTTAAATTTTTTAAGAACCCCAATCAGTTGTTTCTCTTGGACACTTTTCAAACTAGAGCTGATAATAGCGGGACACTTTTCCTCAGTGTCTAGAAACACATATTTGAGATTTTCCGGCAGTTGTTTTAATTCCGAACCTTTAGGCTTTTCGTCATTACCCTCCAGCGTTATAGGTTGCCGTAAGTCCTCCCATCGGTGTGGTCGGGATCCCCTTTGGAATGGTCGAGTGTCCAACATTTCGACTACCTCTCTGTCATTCTCATCTACTTCTTTGTCTTCCTTAAAGATTGACATGCTTAGCACTCTCTCCAGGGGTAGTTGGGTCACACTCTCCAAATGTTCGCTCTCTACGACCTGTTCTAGCACTTGGATGTTGCTACTGGTGCCACGATCCTGTTTATGCTTCATGGTATTACTAACATCAATTTTTAACTCCTCGTCATATACTTTTAAGGTCAGGGTGTCGCCTTCCATATCTATCATGACTCTCCCGGTTTCCAAGAATGGTCAGCCCAAAATTAACGTCATTTCTTCATCTTCCGGCATCTCTAGGATCACAAAATCAACCGGAAACACAAATTTATCTACCTTAACTAGTACATCTTGAACCACTCCATATGGCCGCTTAACTGAATGATCAGCAAACTGGAGGGTCATCCGAGTGTCTTGAACCGCACCGATATCCAATTTTTTGTAGATAGACAAGGGCATGAGGCTAATACTTACTCCCAAATCAATTAAAGCTCTGTTGAATGACCTATCGCCAATAGTGCATGGGATAGTAACAACTCCACTGTCTTTCTTCTTGACCGGAATCTTCAGACCCTGCAAAATAGCACTACAAGTTTCCGTTAGAATAACAGGTTCGGACTCACTCGTCCGCTTCTTAGCAATGATGTCTTTCATGAATTTTGCATAGGTGGGCATTTGTTCTAGTGCCTCCAACAACGGAATGTTCAACTCCAACTTTTTAAACAGCTCCAGGAACTTCTCGAAATTCTTCTCTTGCTGTCCTTTCTTCTTATTTCTTGAGGGGTATGGCAGCTTGATCACCGGTTTCGGTTCTACCACTTTTTCTTTAGTTACCGGTACCGGTGTCACCACTTCTTCCTCGACTGTTTCATTCTCTTTAATTTCCAGCTCCACTTCAATCATCTGATCATTTAGTTCCGTTTCCTCTTCTCATACTTCCTTGGCTTTTCCACTTCTTGTTACTACCGCCTTAATTTGGTGGTGATCCTTCGGATTTGGTACTGTGGCACTTGGAAGTGTACCCGACACTTGTGAACTTGCTAGCTGTTGGGCAATTTGACTCATTTGTACTTCAAGATTCTTTATGGATGCTCCAGCATTCCTGAAGTTACTCCTTGTCTCTTCTTGAAATTGAGAACTTTGGGCGGCCATTTTCTCAATGGCCACTTTCCAATCAGCTTTTCGAGGCGCTTGTGGTTGATATTGAGGTTGGTACTGTAACACCCCACTTCCCAAATTAAATAAAATATAAACATTATAAATAAACATCAGAGTTCTTCACCAAAATAGTGGGATATCACATCACCAAATTTTTATAAAAATACTTTATTCATCCTTTTCAAAAATATTACAGCGGAAAACATTATTCCAACATTCTCGGCCATCCGCCAGATTTCATAAAAATCTTTATTATTATAATTCACTAAAAATGTGATACGTCACAGGATTACAACAAATTTGACATAAAACAATTAAAGCACCCATATCCCGTGTTACGTATCAGAGCATCCTAGACTCGACTGGCACACCACCATCCAAGCTATCTAAGTACCTGGATTATCTGTACTTCCGGAGAAGTACAGACACAACAACAACAAAGGGGTGAGAAATCATGATCAAAAATATAATGGTAATGTAGTACATGTAAATAAGGTAGTACAATACACCAACACCAATATTCACCCCAACAACGCCACACAACGAACCTACTGTTCAAATTACAATATAACATATTATAATGCAAAATGCAACTCAACACCATGCATGCGGTACCGACTCATTGGTTCATTCAATCGAACCTGGATAGATCACTTACGCTCCTCCTGAGACATGATCTATCCCCCACCATTCTCCACAAAGGAGTACGGATGAATCACTTACGCTCCTCCTAAGACATGATTCATCCCACCAAAACACCATGATATGCAAGACACCAATGCATAATTATTATATTCTGGCACGCTAAGTGCACACGATCCTCCTGATCATATCATCATACAACAATGCATATGTATAGATATATTACACCAACACCATATAAAAAATCAATCAGATAGTAAACGAATTCATACTATCACACCGGATATAACTACGTCCCCCCCCCCCCCCCCCCCCCACTCGGGGATACACGATCCTACTGATCACTACACACATATACATTAACTAATTGCTCACCAACAATATTAAGGGAAACGCGTACTATCACCAAGTACACAAGTTATATCCCATACTCATCATTTTCACACTACAGCAAGGCTAGAAGGATCACACGAGACCAATTCAGACATCTCACCAAAAGTCTCTGAGGTTACTCAGAACCTCCCTAAACCAACACCTCAGCCTATACACCAAAATCAATAATTCATCAACATCAATCCACAATCACAAACATGCCAATAGATATTATACTTACCAATTATCCTATAATTTCTACTCTAGAACCGACATTACGGTACATTACCGACACTTCAGAGTCACTCTGAATCTCACCAAGGTCCTAACCATAGTCATTAACGACACTATAGGGAAACAACATATAACTTTCCCAAAGTTATAATCATGGTCATTGCCAACACTACGGTAACAACACATAATCTCATCAGCTTTATATTCCTAGTTACTATCAACACTACAGTAACATCAACAATCCAACAAAATGGATCAATACTACAATAACATCAACAATCCAACAAAATGGCTCAACATTACAGTTACTATCATCACCATATATATATATACCCCAAAATGCATCATCAGCATTCATCAATCCCCCAACATCAACAATAATCATAGCATGCCAATATAAAACTTTATATAACTATAAATTCCTACGGGGTTAAGGGATCCCCTCTACCCTATACATGTATAAACCATTCCCAATCAAATTTCTCCCCCCTTACCTTGACAATTGGTCGATCGATAGAATTCCTCCTAGAATTGGTCTCTTGGCCTTCTCCTTCCTCTTCCGTTGTTCGTTCCCTTTTTCCTTCGTTCTTTTTCACTTTCCTCGTTCTTTCCTCTTCTCTCTTTTTATCGCTCTTTTTTCTCAATTTTCTAAAATGTATCGTAACTCTCCTAACCCCTCATATTCTATTTCCCTTTTAATTATTCTAATCCCAATAATAATAACTAATAAGATAATATAATATTAATAATCTTAAAAATAATAATACTAATATAATCTTACTAATATTAATAATACCACATATTAATAATAATAATAATAATAATAATAATAATAATAATAATATTATTATTATCTCACCAAAATAATAATAATAATATTAATAATTCTAATAATAATAATAATAATGATAATAATAATAATAATAATAATAATCTTAATAATAATAATACTATTAATAATAACAATAATAATAATATTATTATCTCTCCAATAATCATAATAATACTTTTAATAATAATAATAATAATAATAATAATAATAACACTAATAATAATAATAGTAATAATAATAATAATAATAATAATACTATTATTATTATCACACCAATATCCCACGCCTATGGTAATCCCTTTCCTCTCCATTCCAACTTTTCTAATATCTCCTTGCTACCCCTTCATATTTCCTTCCTCACGGTTTCTATCGTGACTTTTCATATTTCCATTCTAACTTCCCAATAACCCTTCCACCTCTTATTTTACTTATTCCAACCACTAATATTCCCAATAATAATTCTAATAATAATAATAATTATAATAATAATAATATAATATAATATAATACTATTATAATATTATAGTAATATTCAACATAATAATAATAATAGTGATACACCCAACAATGATTATAATTATAATAATAATAATATTATCACACCAATAATAATAATAATATTAATAAAAATAATATAATAATAATAATGATAAATATAATAAATATAATAATAATAATAATACCCCCACCAATATTACTATTATTCATTATATTATCATATTCACACCAAAGCACCACCAATATTATCATTAGTTATTATATTATTATATCTACACCAATTCACCACCAATAATTCTCCCATATCAGGGACACCGACCAATAATAATATTCATACTAATAATAATAATCATAATAATAATAATAATAATAATAATAATAATAATAATAATAATAATAATAATACCACCAATATTACTATTAATTATTATATTATTATCTCCACACCACCAATGATCCTTACATATCAAGGGTACTCACCAATCATATACCAACACACCCCACCTAAGGGCACACCAACATAAAATAATTAAATTAACACCAAAATGACTAAATAAATAAAATGGGTGTTACAGGTACGGTGTCTGCTGGTATTGCTGTGGCTGAGGTTGATACGGTTGTTGGCCTTGAACAGGTTTTTGCACATTACCTTGTTGATCTTTCCATGAAAAGTTTGGGTGATTCTTCCAACCAGGATTATATGTGTTGGCGTAAGGATTGTTCTGCCTCAACATATTAATCTGTTCCACTTGCTCTTGAGTTGCTACACAATGCATTGTAAAGTGTGGCCCACCGCATATTTCACAAGGTGCTGCTTGAACTGGCTCAACCTGTGCCACTACCTGAGTTTCAACATTCATTTTCTTTAACCTTCTCTCTACCTCAACGGTGATCTGATCCTCCATTTTAACAACCTGGTCTGCCAGCTTCAGATCAATCTTACCTTCCGGTTGGTTAACCGTGCGATCATACAACTCAAGGTGCTTGTTTGCGGCGATTGCTTCTATGATCCTTCTGATACTTGTGGCCGTTGAGAAGTTGGTTGAGCCACCGACAACAGTATCTATGAGCTGTTTCGTTTTGAGTCGTAATCCATTCACAAAGTTTTGCATCTGCTCCGTGGCGTCCATGTTATGAGTAGGACATGCTGTAAGACACCTCTTAAACCGCTTATATGCATCCCCTAAAGATTCTCCTTCTTTTTGCTTGAAGTTGACAATGTCGTATCTTTTTCGGATGAACACTGAGGCAGGGAAATACTCATTCAGGAACGCAGTTTCCATCTCTTGCCATGTTGTGATACTCCCAGCGGGAAGCGAGTAAAACCATTCTTCCGCATCATCAGTGAGTGTGAACAAGAACATAACTAATCTCTTGGCCTCTTCGGAATGTCCTTCTATCTTCAGCGAGGTGGTGGTTGTAAGGAATCTCTGAATATGTTTATTTGCATCTTCGTTGATTCTTCCGGCGAACGGCTTGCTCTCCAACTGACGGATGGTGGAATGGTGTAACTGAAAATGCGCAACATTCACCGGTTGATTCACAATGGTCATCCGGTTTGGTTGAGCATTGGCCCCTCCATAGTCTCCTAGCAGTCTTTCAGGCTGAGGTGTATTTCCAGCCATTTGAACAGTCTCAGGTGTTGTCTCTCTCTTTTCGGAGTCGCTCTGCACATATATAATTTCCTCTATTTCTTCCAGTCTTTTAATTTTAGCTAATCTCCATCTTTCGTGTAATGCTCGTTCTGGTTCTGTATCAAAAGAATATTTAGCTGAGGCCGGACCTCGCATACACAATTAGACAAGCGTTAGATAATAAGCGGATAAGAGTTATGCAGTAAACAATAAAATTTTAGTCGCAGAGCAACAAAATTTCTTTTGGATTCTAAAAACAATGTTAATTTGGCAGTCCCCGGCAACGGCGCCAAAAACTTGATCGGGAAAATAGCAAGTGTACTATTTTTACCAATTGTAGTAATAAGGGAAAAGTCCCAAGTATCGATCTCGAGGACTGCGTAGTAATTAATGGAATTTTTAGGATTCAATTGAACAAAAGGTCTAGTGGTTTGTTTGGTAGCAGAGTAATATAACAAGTAAATACAGACTTAATTAATCAATCTAAGAACAGTGTTAGGGGAGTGGAGACGATGCGAGTAGAGACCCTGTATGATTATTCTACTATACTAGTTATTAACCTTAATTTATCAGTTAGCCACTTTAGTTGCCTTAATTCCTTAATGGAAACCCTTTGATGATTTTTCTGTTCACTAATTCCTCAGTGTCCCTGAAAAACATCAAGCAATAGTTCCGACCATAAAATACGTGATACGGGATATCCTCATTCCTAAGCAATATCGACCGTGATACTATTTTGCAAAAGTGTTAGGTTGACTTTCCAGACTAAAGCCTAAGCACGACTTGAATTCTACTTTCCAATATGAATACGATTAAGATTAATGCAAAATAAAATATATCAAGGTAAAAACATAGTTCTCATAGAATAATTAAACAAAAGTCATTACATCGCACTTAGGACCACC